>JANATF010000006.1:0-1267286 GCA_029449245.1 Mortierella alpina | reverse complement strand
CAGCACCAATTCCAAAGTTGGACGCATCTGTCGCAACATAGAACGGTTTGCTGAAGTCAGGGAAGGATAGGATCGGCGCTTTCACAAGTAGGTGTTTCAATGCTTCGAACGCGGACAATTCAAAAGCAGTGAGTTTGAAGGAACCACTCTTGTTCCGTAATGCATCCAGTGGAGCGGCAATAGTACTGAACAGGGGGATATATTCCCGAAAGAAATTGAAGGTACCCATATAGGATTGTACTTCCGTTGCGGTAGTGGGTGGCATCCAATCTTGGATGTTGGCCAACTTATTTGGGTCCACACGCTTACCATGGAGATCAACCAGAAATCCAAGGAGAGCAATCTGCGTGCTGAAAAAATTACATTTCTTGGGGTTGATGATCAACTTTGCTTTGTTGAGTCTTTCAATCACTTGCTTGACATGTTCGGCATGCTCTTCTCTGTTTTTGGAGAAGATGACGATGTCGTCGATGAAGAAGCAAACAAATGGTAAATCGCCCAAAATGCGTGACATGCCTCTTTGGAAAAGACTAGATAACGGTTTCAAACCGAAGGGTGCCTTGTTGAACATATACTGTTTTCCATCGTGCATGAACGCCGTCAAGGGTCTATCTTCTTCATGGATAGGCAAACGATGATATGCTTGGGTAAGATCAATGGTGGAGTAAATTGAGTTGCCTGCAATTTGCTGCATGATATCGGAGATTAATGGTACGGGAAATTTATCATCCGGTAAATGCGCGTTGAGCGGTCTGGGATCGAGACATACACGCCAGAGTGTCTTCTTTCCATCAGCGTCCTTCTTTGCGGCTAGAGTTAAAGTGTTGTTATGAGGGTTGCCAACTGGGGCAAGTCCGATGACCTTGCTCTTGAGCCATGCCTCAATTGTTTGATCTACAATTGGGCGCTGTGCATACGGGACAGGACGTGCACGTCTGTGTACGATGGTGCCTTCTGGAACAGTTAAGAACACTTTCATTTCTTTCACCGTGCAGTGACTCTCCGGAGGAATGCTCTTGTTTTCAGACAGCAAAGATACAATTGCTTCTTCAAATTCAGTCTTTTGTTTTATAAATTCAGGCGTGCTCTCTTCTTCTGGAGTAACAAGTGGCTTGAGTGTAGGTCGTACATCCTCTTCAGCTTCAGGCAACCGACGCGAGGATGCCTCAACATCAGGAAGACCTGAGACGCCAAAACCGAAATGATAGAACAAATCCATGCCGATCGCTAGTGCATGTTTCTGTTGAATCACTTCAAAGGGTGCCGATAACATATTTTTCCCGCATGTGACATCGATATTCTCTGTTTCTCCGATGCGTGGTGTTACTGAGTTGTCTGCCAGTTCAATTGAGCCAGTGACCTCTTTCACTTTTAGGTTGTAACGCTCCACCAGTTCTGTAACAGTAGTGTCCAGTCACAACGACTATATAGTGTAGAGTAGTACGATACCTGTAAATACATTCCTTTTCCACCTACTTGACCTGACCCCTACTACATGGTAGCAAAGTAACTTCGATCCACCAGACCCCAGACCCCAGACCCAGACACTTGCCCTCTCCCCTTCCCTGACCCAGATCCTAACCCATCACTACACCCAGAACCCCTGACTATCGCCACCATTGACCCTGAAGATCACGACCTTGACTACCTCTGCAACGCCTTCGCCACCTTGAACATGGCCAACGAAAACCAGTTCCAGGCACCCATGGCCGCTACACCCACTACCAGCGTCGTCCTGCCCAATGCCTCCACCTTCCGTTTCCCAAACCCACCATTCTACGAGGGCGCTCGCGATGGATTCAAATGCGACGCCTGGCTCACGGCGGTTCAACGCTTCTTCGTGGGAGCAAAGATCGCCGCTGAGGAAAGGACCCTTCACGCGATCATCTTCCTGACGGGCACAGCATCCCTTTGGTGGGAATCCCACCCTCTTGCCGACGACGCACATTGGTTCGATTTCGTTGAGGCCTTCCGCACCGAGTTCCGCCCCGTCGGTTTCCTGGACAGCATCCGCTCACTCTTATATTCCATCGCTTTCACCTCGACCTGCTCCGAATACATTCAACGCATTCGACTTTATCGCTCCATGCTTATTTCCCCTTCAATGTCGCATGACGCACGCGCGTTCCTGGATGAGACCATCAAGACTTGCTTCTACAAAGGCGCCCCTACTGACCTTCAACAAATGCTTAAAGGGTTTGAGGTCTCAAACCCCGGCAACTCCGACCTCCAGACTCTACTCTCCACCGCCGAACGCTTCGACAACATTTACAATTTTAAACCCGACTCAGTGATGAACCCCAAACCCGCCACTTCCCTGCAATCCACTCAAAAAATCGCCACCGCCCCGACCTTCAACCAACCCGACCCTTACGCGATGGAAGTTGATCACCTCGCGCTCCCCCAGGTCCTCATCAACGCCATCGTTCAAGAGGTCAATAGACAAAACAGCAACCAGCGGAACCAATACCAGGCAACCTATAATCAGCGGGGCCCTCGCCTCAACGGTAACCAGCACCAATGGGGCCGCAACAACAACCACAACAACGACTGGGCTCACCTCCCAAAACTGACTCCCGCAGAGCGACAGTATCTCATCGACAACGGCGGCTGTTTCAAGTGCCGCAAGCTGGGACATCTGTCATATGAGAACAGGTGCCCCCCTCGCCCCCGCGGAATGAATCATATAGCAACTAACGTGGGCGCTCCCTTCCATGGCCAGTCGGGAAACGCCCCCAGCGGTCAGGCTTAGTCCAGGACTTGATCGCTGAAACCCCCTCCCTTTCTCCTCTGGACAAAGGGAGTGAGCCTCGCCCCCAGGCAAGTACTTGTTCTATTTCTGCAAATAAAATTGCTGCTGAACATCAGGCTTGCCGCACACCTGCGCTCGCTCCCTCACATGCAAATGAGAATAATACTCTGGATACTCACCCCGCCCCCAACCCCGCGCCCCCTGTTGCCAAACCTTGCCATGACCCATCTGTGGTGCTTAGATTGCCTGAGAAGATGGACCTGGACCCAGCCTCCTCAAACGCGTCTTCACCCGCGCTCTCCAAGAGCAAACAGAGACGTGTGCGCAAACGTGCCGTTCGGCTACAGTCCTACAGTGTGACTGAGGCTGAGCGCACGCTGCTCACGTTCATTGGCTCCGTCAATGGACACCCTGCACGCATCCTCATCGATGGCGGTGCAGAGGGAAACGTCATTAGTACCTCCTTTCAGAAACGACATTCACTTCCTCTCCATTCGCGCAACCCCATTCCCATTGTTCTTCCTGACGGCTCCTCCTCCATCACTCAGCACACTGTCCCCATCACCCTCACTCGCAACAACTACGCTGACAATCTCGACCCCCTCCTTTATCCACTCAAATCTTACGACCTGATCCTCGGCAAACCATGGCTCACAACCACCAACCCCGACATCAACTGGCGCACCAACGACTTGCATTTCCAGCACCGTGGCTGCAATGTCATCTGGTCATGCAGAGGATTCGCCCCCTCTTCCATTACAGCTAAGTCTGGAGGCCGCCTCCTGAGCCACATGCACTTCAACTCCCTCGCCTCCCAACCCGGCAACGAAGTGTTCCTGGCGTTAGTCAAGACCACTTCGGGCAACAACCCCTCCACTCCTCCCGTCCCTGACGAAGTGCTCCCCATACTCGACGAGTTTCGCGACGTCTTCCCCACCTCCCTCCCTGATGGTCTCCCACCAGACCGAGGCGATGCAATGAAAATCGAAACTGATCCCACCGCCGACCCCCCTGTCCGACCAGTCATTCGTCTCTCCATTGCGGAACTCGATGAGCTCAGGAAGCAGTTGGACGAATTGCTGAAAAAGAAGTTCATCAAACCTAGCACCTCGCCATACGGAGCACCTGTCCTTTTTGTCAAAAAGAAGGATGGATCGTTACGCATGTGTGTGGACTACCGCGGCCTGAACAGAATCACCCGAAAGAACCGCCATCCCCTCCCCCGCATTGACGAGCTCATCGACCGCTTTCGCGGCGCGCAGTTTTTTACCAAACTTGATCTCCTCTCTGGGTACCACCAACAGCGCGTTTACGACCCACACACACACAAAACCGCCTTTCGCTGTCGCTACGGTCACTTTGAGTTTAACGTTGTCCCTTTCGGGCTGACTAACGCTCCTGCCTCTTTTTCAAACATGATGTTTAACGTGTTCGACCCGATCCTCGACAAATGGGTGGTCATTTACCTCGATGACATTCTGATCTACTCGAAAACAAAGGAGGAACACCTGGACCACATCAGGAGTGCGCTGACCCTTCTGCGCAAACACGGACTCTACGTCAAACTGAGCAAGTGTTCGTTCATGCAGGAAGAGACGGAGTTTTTGGGACACGTAATCTCCAAGGACGGGATCCACACCAACGCTGGCCTCGTCCGCGCCATTCGCGAGTGGCCTCGACCTAGCAAGCAGAAGGATGTGCAACAATTCATTGGCCTCGCTCAATTTTACCAACAGTATATTGATGGATTTGCTGACATCGCATTACCGTTGACTGGTCTCTTAGGTGAGGGCGTGCCATTCTCTTGGGACCCTGACAAGGAACACGCCTTCACCGCTCTCAAGGACGCCATCAGCAAAGCACCGGTACTCAGGATCTTTGACCCCGATCTAGCAACCACTGTTGAAGCTGATGCGTCTGGATTCGCTGTTGGAGCCGTGCTTTTCCAGACAGACGAACATGGAGTCTCGAGACCAGTGGCGTTCACATCCAGGAAGATGAATTCTGCAGAGAGGAACTATCCAACTCACGAACAGGAGCTGCTGGCTGTCGTTCACGCGCTAAAGACATGGCGTTATTATCTGGATGGATCACACTTCGTCGTGTACACGGATCACGCCACGCTTCGCCACTTTCCAACGCAACCCAAACTGACTCGCAGACAGGCACGTTGGATGGAGTTGCTACAGGAGTACGACTTTGATTTCAAGTATAAGCGTGGCGCAGACAACATCGTACCAGACGCCCTCTCCAGACGACCTGACCACAAGGAACCAGACCCCGTCGCGCTACACTCGTTGGTTGTACAACTGGACCCAGGATTGAGGCAGCGCCTGATTGATAGTTACCCGGATGACCCTAAACTCGGTCCTATCTACGAAAGCTGCCTCCAGGGAAGTTGCCCCCAAAGATACTCACTCCACGAGAATCTTTTGTTTGTTGAACGACATTGAAACGTGTAGGCAAGTTTTATGGTAGGAAAGTAAGTGAGAAAAAGATGTCGGTCCACACTGACCACACACCGGTATTTATACATGTTTATTGTTACTACAGAGATGTAATGTTGGGTAAATAGATAGGTGAAGGAGTCATTGCCAAGAGATGGATAGCGGAAGGCTATAGCCTGGCGCGTGTCCTAGCTTCTGAATGATTGGCCATGATCCTAATTCATTAGACGTTACGCCAATACTACATAGCATGGGTACCGGATGACTGATCCGGACCAGGAACATCTTTCTGGTTCATGTAGTTCGTGCTGGCGAAGGTCCATGATTGGTACCTGGAGCCAAGCTTCTAGATATGACATTTTGTATCTTCTAGGCAAGCACTTTCACTGTTTTGATTGGACTCGTTGGTCTTTGTTAAGGAGTCTACGATAGTAGACGCGTTCGTATCTCTGTGTACTTACTACTGGACTCTGGTGAATATTGCACAGACATGACACAAACCTTGTCTGCATTCCTCAGAAGTCTGACATTCGTCTCTCTCTCTTACATGATGCTCATGACTCAGCAATAGCAGGTCATTTGGGATTCGACAAGACGTATGAGCAACTCAGACGAGCAGCGTACTGGCCAAGAATCGCACGGGACACGAGGACGTACGTGGAGACTTGCGAAAGTTGCCAACGCAACAAGCCCAGTCGTCAAAGACCAGCAGGACTTCTCCAGTCCCTTGATATACCGGATCAGCGCTGGGACACAGTGACCATGGACTTCATCGTTCAGCTGCCTAAGACGCCGCGAGGATTTGACGCCATCACAGTCTTTGTGGACAAGCTGTCAAAGCAAGTCCACTTCGTGGCCAGTAAGACGACCGACACTGCCCCTGACGTCGCCCGGATCTTCTTTGACAACATTTTTCGGCTGCATGGAATGCCCACCACCATAGTCTCGGACCGCGACACCAAGTTCACCAGCCACTTCTGGAAAGAACTTCATCGCCTCATGGATGTCAAGCTCGCCATGTCAACTGCATTCCACCCACAGACGGACGGCCAGACGGAAAGAGCCAATCAGACGCTGGAGATCATGCTGAGGGCGTTCGTGGACCAACAACAGACGAACTGGGACCTACTCTTGACTGCCGCAGAGTTCGCTTATAACAACGCCACCAATGCCACCACAGGATTCTCCCCATTCTTTCTGAACGCCGGCTTCCATCCACGTGTACCAGCCGCGCTGCTCCTGCCCCCGAGCACACTCATCCCCACGGTAGAAACGTTCGTGACCAACCAGCACACTTCCTTGACCATTGCAAAGGAGGCCATAGCATTGGCACAGGAACGACAGGCCAAGAACGCGGACACACGACGCCGAGACCACACGTTCAAGGTTGGAGATCAGGTGTTACTGAACACGGACCATATCACAGTCGCCGCTGACCAAAACCAGCCCTCACGCAAATTGCAACCTCGTTTCATCGGACCCTATACGCTGTTGGAGCAACACTCGCCGGTCTCATTTCGTGTTGAGCTACCGCCGACCATGAAGATTCACGATGTGTTCCACGTGGACCGCTTCCAAGATTATAAGCCTTCACCAGAAGCCCTTGGACCACGAGCACCCGCCAGGCCTCCACCAGAAATCATTGACGGCGAAGAGGAGTACGAGGCTGAAGGCATCCTTGAGTACAGACGCTACCGCCGTCAACACCAGTTCCTCATCCTTTGGAAGGGTTACCCTCGCAGCTCCGCCACCTGGGAACCACTCGGCAACCTCTCTCATTGCCTCGAGTTGGTTGAAGAATTTAAAACAGCACATGGGATCCATTTTTAAAAGGGGAAGGTGTAACAGTAGTGTCCAGTCACAACGACTATATAGAGTAGAGTAGTACGATACCTGTAAATACATTCCTTTTCCACCTACTTGACCTGACCCCTACTACAGGGACCTGAATAGACCTTGGGACTCCGTCGGGACTCCCGTACAAGCTGCAATAATACGCCGAGGGGTGCTGTTCTTGGTCCTCCTCTCACATCGCTAGTGGTCCATTATCGTACCTGACAAGAGGCCGGGGAGCTGCGGGCCTCTGTGGTGTCGGATGCTTGATACGGCAGGGGAGGGAACGGGACTGTAGTTGTGTTCGAGAGGGGACGATGAGAACTGTAGGGGACGGAGGTCGAAAGACACACCTGTCTCGTCTCTGCTCTTGCTGTGGCCGCGGTATATATGTGTGGGAGAGCTGTGGCAGAGTAACTAACCGCAATGGTTGTCAGTGAGGTGAGAATGAGTGTGGGAACGATGTTCTTACAATTCAGTGTATATGATACGATTTTGGGGAAGGAAACAGACCCCGAACCAAAGTCCAAGGCTGGGGCTTCTTTTATAAGATATATAAACTTGGAGTGTTACACTGAAACTATGAAAACTGTGGTGGCTATAAGGGGGGTACTGATGTTGATTTTAGGGAGGGAAATGAAATCTTGATATTACTGAGGTAGGGCAGATGAGAGAAGGGATCCTAGCTTCGCAGTGGTCCTGTACTATTTCCCTGCTACTTTGGGCGGATCCCCAATCTCTTCGTCACACCGGGCGCGCCGGACGCCGGTTCGAATCGCTAGATACGACTCACATGGAAGGACAGCCCCTTCAACATCCTACAGTTCACCCGAGACGTCGAGTTTACAGGACTAAGCCTATCTCAGCTATTGGCTTTATCCCCAGCCCTAAGACGAGTACTCGGAGATTCCCTCAAAGCGCTTCCTTCACGCGAGCAAGATGTCCTGCTAGCTAAGTACCCAGGCTTAGGAGTGGACAGTCAGAGCCCCGAAATACATGCCTTCCTCTCCCGTTCGGATATTACCAAGAACACCACCCACCATTTCTTGGCCACCGTGAATGGTTATCCCGTGAAGCCATACTTGGATGGTGGATCCTGCGTCAATGTCTGCACTCCTGAGTTCCTCAAGAAAGCCAACATTACTACCATCTCTAACGTGTTTCGTATCACGATGCGATCCTTGGGAGGGTTATTGTCAGCTGTTGGAGAGGCAAGTCTTATCCCGCTGGACATCGCTGGACAGACGGTGGTGATCGGGTGCCTTATAATCAACAATGCACCGTGTGAGCTCCTGCTTGGACGAGGATTTATGGAGATGACACAATGCGTAACCTACTGGAACAAGGGAATGTATCAGATGAAAATCGGAGCACGAGTCATTGAGATCGATGGAGGTAAAGGCCATTCACCGATGATCATCGAGGAGACCGAAGGAGAGCCACACTTACAGTCAGACGTCAAGAAGGGCTACAAAGGACTCTTTGAGGACAGTGAAGACTCCGACGACGATACTGAAGACGATCTACCCATCAGCGACTCAGCCTCCTCGACCGACGATGACAGTGAATCCAGCGCCGACGAGGAATATCGTGAAGCCTTCCTCACTGCTACTCAAAACTTGACGAGAGAAAAGATGAAGGTCGCGCCACGATGCGATACTTTGCAACAGAACGGGAGTTACTAGGCTTTGTATACGCTTTAAAGAAAAACGAGCACCTACTCCTGGACAAGACCATCCACGCGTTTCTGGACCATAGAGCCTTATTGTATCTGCACAATCTGCAGTTTCAAAACGCCAGGTTGACCCGCTGGACCCTTTACGTTGCACGATTCAAGATCGACATCCATCATCGGCCTGGCAAGGATATGACGGACCCATTGTCCCGCGTACCTGGAGATGGAGTCATCCCCACCTATGGTTTGGAAGACGAGATAGACGATATGGGCGGTTTGAGATTGGTGGCGATGATCGAGATTGACGAGGAACCTTTTGCCTCCATCGCTGCATGGCTCCAAGGACAACCTCTAACTCACCTATCACCGACTCGGATCCGCGATATCAGGATCAGATCGCTCAAGTACTTCATCTTGAACGGCAGGCTCATGCAACGAACCGTCGGCGCCTCTCCTCCCATGTATGTTCCTCCGCCTGAGCGACAGAACATCATCGACACACTTCATGGATCCAGTACTAATGGTCACCTTGGAGTCACAGGCACCTTCAGATGGGCTTCCATTAGCTACTTTTGGCCCGGCCCGGACAATTCCAGGATATCAAGCAGGCTGTACAGACATGCGATGCCTGTCAACGTTTCCAAAAGCGCGACTCGACCCGTTATCGTCATCATCGCATTCCGCCACCGCCCTCGATCTTCATCGTTACTGGCATGGATCTGGTTGGGCCCCTTCCACTCTCATATGGAAATACGTACGTTCTCAACTTGATTGATTACACCTCAGGTTGGGTGGAATCCATACCTGTGAGCAATATACAAGGTCATACGATCAGGAAAGAAGTACAGCGTTGTTGGTTTCGTCGTTATGGATATCCGCAGGTCATCATTACCGATAACGGTTCTTCTCTTGCTCAAGGCGGATTCAAGGTGGAATGTGACGAGCAAGGGATCAAGCTAACCACTGCCGCGGCCTATCACCCACAAACAAACGGGAAAGTGGGAGCGGTACAACGGTTTTATGAGTCAACAAATAAGGAAGTGTTTGGCCGAAGAAGGACTACCACCTCAAGAATGGAGGCAGATGATCGAGAGAGCGGCGTGGACATGGAACACGATGGAAAAGGACGATCAAGGATACTCACCCTTCGAGATCCTGTATGGACAGCCTGCTCGCACCAAATTTGATAACAAGTATAACACCTCCGTTGAGGACGAGGAAGATCTGGATACTCTCAACGACTACCGACGAGGGATGCTGGCTAATATCCGGGAAACTGCGGTCCAAAGAATTCTGGACGCACATGAGGACAAGCACAAACGTTCGACGCTCTTGCCTCCACGAGAGTATCACATTGGACAGCCGGTCCTTGTGTATCGAGCTGACCTCGACAACCGACGATCTGGCAAGCTACTGCCAAAATGGAACGGACCGTACCATATCAGTGAAAAGAGAGCCGGAGGAGCATACGTCTTGAACCAACGATGTGGACTGCACCGCATGCCATACAAGCAAGGACGCCCTGTCAACCATACGAACCTCAAGCCTTATCGAGCCAACAAGACAGCACGAGTCAAGAGAACCTGATATCAAAAGTAGAGGCATTGTGGGGAACATGATGTGAAGGATAAAGAAAAAAAAAGAAGGAAAAGGGAAGTGATGTTGAAAGAAAAAGAAAAAAAAAAAAGAAAAGGGGATCACACCAGAAAAAAAGGGATGACACCAGAAAAAAAAGGGTGAGACCAAATGAAAAAAAAGGAGAGGGATAACACCAGAAAAAAAAAGGAGACACCCAATGAAAAAAAAAAAAAAAAAAAAAAAAAAAAAAAAAACAGATGCAGGAAGCGGAATAACACATATAAAGAAAAATGGGGATACCCGTTGGAGCTGCTTTCTCAGGGTGATGACCCTGTAAAAGAGGCACTGCGATCGTGTGATGAAGCAGAGCTGGATCCGCCCCAAAGAGCAGGGAAATAGTCAGGAACACTGCGACACTAGGATCCGGCAATCGTTCACCCGCCCTCCCTCTATAATATCAAAATCCTGCCACCCTCTCTATTCAGTATAGACCTATGAACACATCAATTTTATATAGCTTCAGCATGCCACCCTAAATTTATAACCCATAAAAGAAGACCCAGACTCGGACTTAGGTTCCTGGTCTGTTTCCCCCCCAAAGTTTTCCTTACATCGATGCACAGTTTAGAACTACGTTCCTACGCACATCCTCACCCCTCTGACATCCCAAAGTAGGATTGGTGTCTGCCACAACTTGACGCTCCGCACATGGTATAAGCGTTTGAGTGAGAGCAGAGACGAAAATAGTGCTTTAGCCAACCCCTGTCCTTTACATCAATCCGTCCCGAGACACTCCACCGTCCCCCTACCCTCCTACAAATCCTGAACCATCAAGGCCCGTATCCCTAGGCCTTCAACCAGGTATGAAGATGATCACATAGAGTGTCTTCTCGGAGGATCAAGAACAGTACCCCTCGGATTTGGAACTATCCTTGGCACAGGAGTCAAGAAGGAGTCCCTTTGGCTATACAGACCCCTAACCTGTGTGTGCCGTTGTTTCTGTAGTTCTTGTAGTCATAGATTCTCTCCCTGTCCCGCACTTGCGAGAGACACCCTGTGAGACTCGAGTCCCCCAACGAGCCTCGCAGTAAGTGTTTGCTCGGTTTCTCTTAAGTTTGTTAAGCCTGTTATCATTTAGATACTTATATTTTGAATAGTCTTCCTTTTATTCTCAGGCTCAAGAGCAACCAAGTCATTTGGTCCGCTTCCGCCGATTGCCCCCAACGGAGATCGATCGCAAGATCAAACGTAAGGGATTCTATCATTAGTCATTTCGTATCAGAGCAGTCTTACCTTCTTGAGTTGACCATAGTCTATTTTACAGAACTAGAGTTACTTCATCACACCAGGAGCCGATAAAGCCATTCAGTTCGTTTATTCGACCACATGAACACAGCCCACAGTCGCTGGAGTACAGACCCGTCACCATCTTCCAGGTGGATCCATGGTGACTCCCACAAGGGCTGCTGCCTAGGTGAGCCTTCCGTTGTGATGAAGCGGTTTGTTCTTGGTCCCTTTTTCCTCCATTCCAGTTGAATATCATGTTTTAGACAGCCTTGAAAACAACGCTTGCTTTCCCACTTTCTCTGATACCCCCAAAGTAGGATTGGTATTGCCTTGCCATAGCTTGTCGCTCCGCACACGGAAGAGGCGATCGAGCAAGAGTAAGGACGGGTGCCGCGTTCTTCATCGTATTACTTTTTCCTCAACTTGTGCCCCTCCCAGTTGTCGACCCCTTTGATCTGGTTATTATGATCAATTGTACCACCTCTCTATGTGTCCGAGGTCTCCTTCACTGGTAGAACTTCGGACACATCGATACACTATGACGAGATGCGCAATTGCTCCCCGAGTTTCCTGTATGTTTTGTTCACACTTTCCCCCCGCCGTTGCTCGTCCCCGAACATCGACCTTGCTCAGTATCAAAACGTGCGGAGGTAACTCTTGTACACCTTTGAGCTCCCCAAGCACCTTATATACAAGAGAGAGTTACTTCACCACACCGTCTGAAACACTTTCCAGTTGCAATATGTTCAATAACTAACCCAGTATACAATAGGGTGCAAAACTGCTTCAATGTTTGCGACCATGGCGCATTTTTTCAAAATAAAAAATAACGAAGGATCAAACTCCTGCCTTGTCTTCCATGAGGGTTGTGGTATGAATGATGAGCATTACCATGAAATTTTACATCGCTAGCTCATTTCGTTGTGTAGCCACCGCGGTTTTGCTACGGACCATCATTGAAGCAGTTTTGCACCCTCAACGAAAAAAAAGTGAAAGACGGGAATCCAAGATGCCCGCTATTTCTTTCTTACTGCTATTGATGTAGATTTGCGCTGTGTTCATGTTTTGTAAAATTGGGAGCTCCGGCCATCGTAACAGGTGCGATGACGGATGATTTAGTTACATGGATTTTATGCGTAGAGTCACTCTTTGCATGCTTCGGAAGCGAAGAACATTCGACAACGGCAATTTGATACTGCCATTTATAAATGTATTGTTTAGTTAAATGCTAGAGAGAATGTCATGTCTGTCTACACCCAAGATGATGTCTGAAAATTACAAAACTGATAATTCTGCTGAAACCTATAGGAAATCAGTGAAGATTGTACATTATGCGCTGTACAGCTGTCATTATTGTTTCTATAGACTGTTAGCTTCTTGAGTATATTGATAAAGCCCTGTTTTAGCATTTCTCTCCTCAAAACGCTTGTTTTAATAGCTGTTGCTTGTGTAGATCAAGTAAGAAGTGAAAATGCGCACAAATTCCATGTAGAGAAAGTGACTATTACCACAACTATCACCAAATTTGTGGACATTGTTTTTTCTTTAACAGTAGCGCTTCAGCAATTACTTTGGCATTCTAAAAGATCGAAGGCGATAGACATGTAGTTTTTGTATTTTGCACTTTTTTCACATGAGGGTGCAAAACTGCTTCAATGATGGTCCGTAGCAAATATTCGACAGCTTCACAACCAGATGCGCTAGCGACGATAAATTTTGTATCGATGTTCCTTATGGCCTTCTCTAACGCCTTCGTGAAGCAGGAGTGAATTGAATCAACAGTAATTTTGTATTGTACAAAAATGTGCCAAGGTCGTAAACATTGAAGCAGTTTTGCACCCTACTGTACCTCTTCTATACACCAGACTGTATCAAGTGAACGAACAATATCAATCAACGCGCCTCGCCTTCGTTTTGGATGGATGGGTGTGGTTCACAAATTGGTATCTTTTCGAACTCTACATATGCGCAGGTGTACAAACATTCTCAATGGTTGTTCGCCGCCGCGAGGACTTGGTGAGCAATCTTTTTTTGGTCGATCCTCCTCTCACCTAACTGCAGCGATCCGTTCAAAATCATTTTGGCCAACGTCTGTCTCTTTTGAAGACCCTCCGCGATTTTCCACCGCACCAGTAAACTCAATACTTGATTCCTGTTCACACTCTCCGTCACTCGATAGCAAACATCCATCGCATGTTCCAATGAGGCCTGTTCTGACATGCTGTATGAACAGATAGGGATCAACGAGTTAACGACGAAAAAGCTCTGTTAATTCCTTTCGTACCCGTCTTTGTTGTAGATAAAAAATTTGAGAGGCATTGGCAATGCAAAACTGCTAATACAGATGGTATCGTACCTCAAATCCGTCTCGAGAAGGACCTTGACACACTGGTATCTCAGCCTGATAGCAGCCTCCGCCAGGGCATTGTTTTCTTGGCAGCGGATATTGGGATCCGCTCCATAGTCGAGCAAGGTCTCAACAAGCTGTGCGTTGTCCTTGAGGATAAAGCAGGTCATCAATGGCGTCCTCCGCTCGCTGTCTTGCGCATTGGGATTCGCTCCTCTCTCCAGCATATAAACCAACGACTGGTGTGGGTTTTCTCGTCCGAATTGCGTCAGCAAGTGCAATGGTGTCTGAGAGCCGTCGTCCACCTCATTAAGGTTGAGTCGGGGACCTGCTGCTTCACAGAGGAGCCTCATAACCTCAAAACTGTCGCTCATCGCTGCGGCATGTAGTGGTGTACGACCTGACATGCTGTCAAAAGGCTCCATCACATTGGCCCCATGAGCCAGATGCCATTGCACTGCCTCCAAGTGGCCATACCGACAGGCCATAAAGAAGTCCTTGATTCGGGTTCTTCCATCCCGTGGAGGCGCCCAGTTCTGAATACTGCTGCTGTTGCTGTTCCTAAAGCTTCCGCTGTTGCCAGGACCGAGTCCGCTCCTAGCTGATGAGTTGCTACTTGGGGGAGGTGGCATACTTGGCGTGACAGGATGCGCGCCATTATGAGCTCCTGGACTATAGGAATTGCCATTGCCTTTTTCAGGGATATCGGCGATGCGATCCTCAGCGGCGACCATCTCTGGAATTTCCGCACTCCTATTCTTGCTCCTTGGACTCCTTCGCAGTCCTGATCCACTTCCCAGCACAGGTCCAACGGCTGGTGAAGGTAAATATGTAGGAACAGGCGACTGGATGGGTTGCACAGGGTAATCATAGCCTGCAAACTGTTGCCGTGGGCTGTTTTGACCTGGAGTCATCATGGGCGGTTTGGGCGAGAGCGGGCGAGAATGACTGTTGATCCAATTTGGACGCAAAGGCGAAACCAATGTGGTATGGCTTGACTCAGTGGGTCTTTCCGTGGCATCTATGAAAACGGAAGCGACAACATACGTAAATTCTGCTTAGTCAACATTTAGGAAGCGTGAGGGAAGCACGTCAACTTGCCAACGAAGGTACCTCTTTCCATCAGCACAAATATACACACACACATACATGGGGGGCTGATCGTCATAGGGCCGAGCAACTCTGAGAGTTGTACGTCGACAGCAGATGTCCCATCTACCTCGGGAGATGGGTGTCTGTATACATGAAGCCTTGGTACAAGAGGCGAGACACTGGTGACCTGGCTAGAGTGCTTCCCGGTGTTGGTATCCTGCGCTTGCAGTTTCCCGCCATCAATGGGGGCGGACTTACGTAGTGGCGCTGTCGGCATCACCACAGGGTGTGTCACAGTCGGCATTGATCGATGTCCATCAAGTCCCTCCGCGGACGGTGCTTGAAAGATCCCTGTTTCCTCTGCGCGTTCCTCGTTGCAGCCTAGCAGCATAGTGTCGAGCTCCTTCAAAATGACAGGAAGCGAAGGCCGATTGGCTGGCTCTCCATCCCAGCATTGCTGGTAAAGTTGCGAGTATTCAACAGGTGTCCCGGGCACAATCTGTTCACGCTTACCCTTCATAATGTGGAAGGGTAACATGAAGTTCTCTCCATCCTGATCGAATGGTGGATGCCCTGAGGTCAGCTCCCACATGATGACGCCCAGACTGTACACATCAGAGCTGTGGTCAAAGGGCGCGTTCCTGAGCCTCTCTGGTGAAATGTAAGGAACGACACCCCTCACACCATTGTTGGAGTTGGCATGGTTGACATAGCGCGAGAGTCCAAAGTCGGTGATAAGAGCACGGCCGCTTTGGTCGATTAAGACGTTTCTCGAATGAAGATCGTGGTGGCAAATGTTGTCCTCATGAATAAAGCTGATTCCAGCTGCCACATCCCTAGCGAGACGCATCTTATTGCTCCAGTCAAGCGCCTTGAAGTGTCGAGAGAGATAGTCACGAAGACTTCCTTTGCCTGCGAACTGGAGCACCATGCCATAGTCGCCAGTGCTTTTCATCCTGGTAATGCCATAGAACTTTACGATATTCTCTGAATCCTGCACCAGCTTGTGAATTCCAACCTAGTGGCAAACGGGCAGTGCTGGTGAATACGCGAACAAACAAACATAAAAGCTTGGACCCCCTTGCTGTACGCCTTCGCCTTTTTCGTCCAGTTCCGAGCGCACCTAGAAGAGAACCCACATATCCCACAAAGTGCAGTGCTCTTGTGTGTTGATGTGTGAACTCTGCAGCCGAGGGTGGCTCAAGAAGAATGTCAAGTACGATGGAATCGAGACTCCAGCGTGGTTACTCAAGATCACCCACACTCACAGCTGAGCGCAGGCACGCTTCTGTGGAGGGTCGCACAGTTCACAAAGTAACATCTTTTTAACCTTGCTCTTGCTCTTTTACAAAGACTTGCATCACATTGTTCACGAGAAAACAAAAAAAGAAAGGCCTATTAATGCTGTGTGCACCTGTTGAACTGTGTAGGAGGACGTACCTCTTGAATGAAGTCTGCAGGGTTGAACAGGACCTTGACAGCAACGCGCATTCCTCGCCACCGTCCAGAGTGGATCATGCCAAAGCCTCCGCTGGCAACGCCAAGCTGCATGTCGTGGATGTCGTTGAACTCGATGAGCCTTAGCAGCTTGTCCTTGATGGCGCCATCGAGCCACTGCTGCTCCCTGTCGTTGAGCAGCACGACGGGTGCTGTCATGTCAGCCATGAGGCTCGTTTGAGTGGAATTGGCAGCTTCAGTTGGAAGGAAACGTGAGTGATGAAGGCTGTGGGGGGGGGGGGGGGAATTACGTTCAGGGCGACAGCGAGATGGGCACCGGCTGACAGGAATAACCGAGCTGGATGATCCGCAGGCGAGGAGAGTGGAACGAACGACAAACACGCACACAGAGAGAGAGGGGGCGCAGAGGAAGGAAGGGGGAAAGGAGGAGGGAGCGCAATAACGATAGAGGGAACGAACGGTAACGATGGAAGGTGGAAAGTGAGGGTGAGAGTCCAGAACGGAATTGGAAAATAGGGACAAGGCTCACCATCGAAGGAGGCAAGGCCAAGGTTATGCGGATAGGGATGGCCTGTATTTCCTATCAGGCTCGGAAGTAAGTGTTTTTCGTCTATCCCGTTGCATCCAGCGCTCCGTTGCTGCCGGTGTTTGCAAGCAAAGACATGTTCTGCGGAGCCACCGTCATGCCATCCACCGAAGACACCGCCGCTGCTCCCGCTTGTCCCATACTGGCATGCTGTGGCTGTTGCTGTTGCTGCTGCAAGAGTTGCTGCTGCTGCAGTTGCAGATGTTGTTGTTGTTGTTGTTGTTGTTGTTGTTGTTGTTGTTGGAGTTGCTGTTGTTGATACTGCTGTAGTTGCGGCTGCATCGCCAGTCCAAGGCCAAGTCCGATACCTGGGCCCGACCCATATATCTGCTGGCCTCCATGGGGTGGTGCTTGACCGGCCAAGTTGACGAAACCCTGGCCATTCGGTAGACCTACGGGATCTACTGCTGTCGCATAGACACCCTTTTGTCCGGTCAGTATTGGCCCCTGAGGCTGCTGAACTCCGCCTGGGAACATGATGTTACCCTCCATGCTCTTGCCCGGGAAGTTTTGCAAAGGATGAGAGGAGCCATTGACAGTGGCGTGCACGCCGTTGCCATTCGTGTTACTGATGTTGTTACTGTTAATGGGGATCCGAGCAGCCAGGCTTTGCACCGGCAACGTGGCTGGGTGAGCAAGCGGGCCATGAAGCATATTACCAGGTCCAGGGGTGCCAGGAGTACGTGGGCCTGATACTCCTCCTGCCACGAGCATTGTACTTGTAACAGCACCTCCACGAGGTCCACCACCAATGACGGCCCCTGGCGGGATCGACTCTAGCGGACCAGCCGCCGAGCCTAGAGCTGCGGTCTCCAATCCAAGATGATCTTCGCTTACACTTGGCTTCCGCTTCGTATTAGAATCTTTTCTGCCTGCTCCTTTCCGGCTCCGTCCTGTAGGAAGTATAGATCCATTAAGAGGTCCATTGGTATGTGGCGCTTTTGTTCCATTAGCCGAGGTCATGACTGTAGTGGTAGCCGTAGCGGCAGCCAGCGTCGGTGTCACTGAAGCTGTCCGCACCCGTTTGCTGCCTTTGACTGCTATTACCGGAGCTGACGCCGAGGGTGTCGTGACAGCATTTGAGGGTGCGATTACAGGCGACATCACGGAAGGCGACCCCACGCATCCTGTACCTTGATTTTGATCCACATTGTTGCTGTGGCTGGCAAGCAGTTGGTGATGTAACGTAGGCGTGCCTACTCGGATAGCACCACGACCGCCTTGACCATGAGATGCCAAAGACTCATCCAAGGCTGGAGAAGCTACTGGGGACGCTACTTGGCTTGATTCGCTGGGAGAGATACCCATGGAGGTCCTTCTCTTCATGGACCTTGGCGAGGCGGAAGCACGCGCCTGTACCTGCGCCTGCAAAGTCGTTGCCCCGCTGTTCATCATAGGCATCGCCTGTCCTGTAACCTGACCAGGCGTTTGAAGGATCATTGGCGTCGAAAAAATGCCGGTTGCACCTGGTGGCTGGTACTGAGCGCTCATCTGACGATTTCTCATCAGCGCTTGACGCTCGCGAAGTAGTTGAGAGTACGCAGCTAAAGAATCTGTAGTCGAAAAGGCCCGCCGGAGGGGAGCAAGAGAGATTAACAACACAATATTTGGGGTGCTTTTACAAGGCCATCAGGGTCCCATTCACGTCTGCACTTCCTACCAGTAGCTCCGCGCTTAGTATGAGTGCTATATTGAATCAACTCATTCAGTTCAGATATCACATTCGACATCTAAGCGATGCAAAAGACAGGGTTAACATTGAATTCGTATATAATGCAGCAACATATCTCGCCATATTGTACTACTAACCTCGAGCTGCTGCATCGTCTTGCTAGCAATGCCAAACTCGTTTACGATAATCTCGGGTATACTTGGACTGAGCTTCTTTAGTGGAGCAGTTGTCTTTTTTGAGCCGCCTTTCTTCTTTCCCTCGGGTTTGACATCCAGCACCGGACTGAGTGACGGATCATCAACAGGTCGAGGAATATACACAGCGAATTCAAGTAATGTGAGCTCGAGTAGGTCAAATTTGAAATCACTAGCAAATGTGGCCTTGATGGCTCCTTTTGCGAACACCTAAGCGACAGACAGGTTAAAAGGTGAAGTTCTTCAAGTCATTAACACGAAAAAAATGCAAGAAGCACACCTGTACACACGAAACTGAGCCTGGAGAACCCTTACCCTTGATCCATTCGAATAGTGTGATACCATGGACACATTGGGACACTCTACTGTCAGTGGGAGAGTTCCTGTTTGACCGAGTGTCTGCTCCAGCATCACCTGCATCCCTTTGACTCCAGCTTCTACATTCTTTAGATACAAACGAGGCAAGGCTGCAGCGACGAGTTCTAGTAAGATCATACGTGCGAGAATAGGTTAGCCATATCATATCACACGGTCTGCAGCAACAAGCATTTTTTAGATACAGATCGTTGGCTATCGGTCTCACCAAAAACCTTGCTATCGTTCGTAGCTGGGTTGAACAACTTGTATCGCATTCGTCCTGCGCTCCCATAGAATTTAGCAACGAAGCTTTGCCAAAACTCGATCGTCGTGTTCTAAGAGGTGGATGGTGTTGTAAAGGCGTGTTGCAAGTCAGTCAAACGCCATGATAATGTTGCAGAATTTGATGCCGCGCCAATATCAATAATGATGAGTGCATTCAAGACAACAAGACACTGCCTCTCGTGGATCCTTACTGCTGTGTTCACGCCAAGCTCCCGTCCAAATTCCGTCAGCCGCAAGAGCGCTCTAGCGTTCCACTCTTCGGCAAGACTAAGATCCTGGATACTAGACAAGTTGTTTGAATATATATTATAGCGCAATAAAAGTTGAGTTAAACCCTTCATTGATATAAACAGAGGAGGATGCGCCAGATACTTCACCAGTCAGTCTACCTTTGTACCGGTATTGCCACTGCGCCCGATATGTAGCCAGGCTGCTGCATATCTTGCTGAGGTGTTTGGGGTGTCTGTGGGTGCATCGACAGAGGCTGCACATGCTGAGCGGCTTGCACCATTTGTGGCGATCTTGGATTCATCTGCAATTGATGCTGCTGGATATGCTGACTTATCTGCTGTTGTTGCTGTTGCTGCTGAAATTGATGCTGCTGCATTTGAATTTGTCGTTGCTGAAGGAATTGCATTTGAAGCGGAGTAATCGAGCCTTCCTGTTGACCAAAGGTTGGTACAGACTGCGATGAGTTAGGCAGCCCTGTCGTCGAGGGTACGGCTTGAGTCGGTAGTTGTATCTGTTGCTGTTGAGATGGTAATAGCTGTGGTTGCGACTGGCCCAACTGCGGGGATTGATTTGATACTGCCTGTTGTTGCTGTTGCATTTGCAGTTGCATCTGCTGCTGGAGTTGCGTCCGATGCTGCTGTTGCTGTTGGGCTTGCTGGTTACTCTGGACTGATGGAGACATATGTGTCCGGCCAAGTGCATGGGTTGGTTGGTGAAGCAATTGTTGGTGCTGTTGCTGCTGTAGCTGTTGAAGGTGGGGCGACATCTGCTGTAGTCTTTGCTGCTGCGAAGCCATGGCCAGTTGAGGCGACATTTGATGCTGTGCCTGTTGCTGCTGCAACTGCTGCAGGTGCAAATGTTGCATATGTTGTTGCTGAAGTTGTTGCAGCTGCAATTGTTGTACTTGCTGCTGTGCTGGAAGAGGTCCTTGAAGGCTAGCAAATGATCCTTCTGTCCCTGATACGGCACTAGCCTGCATCACCTGCTGTGTCATTCCAACAACGTTCCTGGGCGCTACACGGTTGCTGTCTGACATGAACGGGGCACCGGAGATGGGCTGGCCAGAGACAGCGATGACGTGCAGTGGTGTTCCTGTCCCTACGCCTCCGCTATTGACACTGCTGCTGTTGCCTGTGCTACTGTTGATACTTGAGGGTGCCGTGCTAGTGCTTCCATACATGTCTCTCGTGCGACATAAAAATTGGGTCAATCCACGGGACAAACGGTCAAGCTGTCTACAGACCTCTCCCGCTCTATAGTTCCTTGTCGCCGTCTCGCTTTTCCTCCTTAGGTGTATATGAAAGCTGTATCCTACTTGTACTTGAACTGTGGGGTATGTGGGCCGGCTGAGCAGCTTTGACAAGGTTCCAGACCGATTACTATTCGTGAAGTAGCCAAAACGAGAAATGTGAGAAGTGATGGCCTGAGCTCCATGTCCAAGAGGCTGATGAGTCTCGGCGTGCAATTTGTTATTTCTCGATCGACCGATCGAGGAGAAGAGGCGGGAGCCCTGCCATTACAATGGCGTACCAGGCAGAGTCGAGGGATCCAAGAAGGTGCGGCGATCAACGACTAATGGCGCCCAAGGGGCATGGAGCGAGGTAGGATGCAGGGAGGCTGAGCAGTGAATGAAGAGGGACAGCTGGCGCGGGACGAACGCGAGAGAGAGAGAGAGAGACGGAGAAAGAAAAAGAAAAGATGAGCGAGTGATAAACAGCAAGCGCAGGAGGAAGGGCGCGGACCCGGGCACGAGCACACCGAGAGCGATGCAGCGAGCAAGGTCCACCTGGGTTGCAAACCAAAAACGTTGAAAGACGCACAAAAACAAGAAGAGAAAAGGCAATGATGATCACCAGAGGAGGATGTAGACCTGGCGCGGATGTGAACCTGGGCTCTGCAGGTGACGATGGATTGGTGTGTGCGTGTGTGTGTGCAGGTGTGCAGGTGTGCAGCCGTAGAAGATGGGTGATGGGTACCCCTGGGCCGGATGGAGCGTTTTGTTGAGAGCCTGCTTGGGGCCGCCTCGAATCTGGGGTGCGTAAGGGTATCGCCAGTTTCTTTTGGAGTGCATAAGACTCACCCGCTGAGGCTTGTGCGAGAAACATAAACAGCTCGCCTCCCCCCGTGCAGACCACCCACTCATATCCTTCCGCAAGTCATGCTCAGGATATCAAGCCAAGGCTTCGTCTCCTGGCGCAGGCCGCCACACTGCTGTCGACAATCAGCCTTTGGCCAGATCTGTACATTCCGGACCACGACAGTCAACAGTAAACAACCTGCGCGCAAGCCTGGATCTGACAAGGTGGGGCGCAGAGAAGACCACTTTATCCCCAAGGATGTGCATCCCAAACGAGCAGACCCACCGCAGCAGCACAGTCGATACCAACATCATTCCCATCATGCCCGTGCTGGCTCGGAGCAGTCCTGGAACACACCGTCAACAGGCCGAAGGTCACCGACGTCCGCCTCACTGCCCGACTACTATTCCCGCGGCATTCCCTTGGAGAGGCCACATCGATCTAACAACTCCTCCGGATTAGGGTCATTTGCGCAAAGGGATCGCAATACGAAACAACTGACACCATCGCAGATCTTCATGGAGCAACGGAACAGCGACCTCGCCTTTGCAAGGATGCTTTCAGAGCGGGAAGCACGGAAGGCACAGAGAGACAAGCTCCAGCAGATGCTTGCGATAAAGAAGACTAGTAGTGACCGAAGGCCGGCGCAAGCGTTTACATTCGTCCCTTTCGAAGCACCTACTGCTCCTGGCGAGATGGCTGAACTGTTTGGGCCTGAATCGATTCAGAACCGGGATGTATGCCCTGGAGACTTTGTGGAGATCCGCAAGTATGTTTGAGTCCTTAGTTATACAGCCTGTGGATGATATTCAGAGGGTCAAATATGTGGCTAATACACTAAAAAAAATATATGTCATCATAGGCAAGGAAAACCCATCTATGGAATATATATGCAACATTTCGACCAGGCAGAGGGACGTCTCCACTCCACCTCCGTCACTCAAGGTGATACTGTCTTGCAGCATCGGACAGCAGATGTCGTTTTTCGCATCCCAGGATTTGTCTTTTTGGACAAGTTCAAAACCTCGGTTGGACAATGGGACGTTGTAGCAAATCCGACAGCTCCACCAGCTGGTGTGGGCAAAATTGCAGCAACATTTGCGGATGAATCCTTGATGCTGATGGGCGCACATTACACCGCATTCTCCAAAATCTATGACACATTTTGGCGCGAGCGCAAAAGGACAACACTCACCATCCCCGAGGCAGCGAGATTTGTGTTTGGTAAAGAGGCAAGGGAAGGCGACTCATCAGGATGTCCTGCGGCGTTGACCTTGCAGGAACTTTACGCGACACACGTATTCTTGACACAGGATGTCAGTCTCACACGATTCGAGCCGTCAGTCGCAGTTCGGTGGACGGGCGAATTTGTGATACGACCACCTCAAGAGGTGCTCACGACCGAGACAGTAATCGACTGGATACGCAGGGGAGACTCGAGGGTGAACCAGTTTATAGAGAAGGCAGGAGCCCTGGTTAGCATGTATCGCAAGGGCGAGACGTCAAGTACAGATTGGAATAACGTCCGATTTACAGACTCGGACCGCACCCTAATCGAGTTTGTCAGGCAGACAGCCTTCAAGGGTTACAGCGACCTTTTTTCAACGCCGCACCTTACGTATTTGCCTCGGCTCTTGAGGCCATTGGACGCCTATGGAGATATTGATGGCAAGACTGCATTTGACTTCCTTAAAGAGATTGGAATCTGGCCGAGCTGGTACAACATGGAGATTAATCGGTCAGCCATTAATCTGTCAGGCAGCGGCGAGGAAGAACACGCCATCATGGAGAGGATCAAGAAACTCAACCCTGAATGTCTGAAACAAAACTTTGCTGAGGATCTTGCTCATATGAAGCAAGAGTCAGCGAACAAGGCACACGCACCAGTCAAGCACCATTCAGCCACCAGGTTGGAGAGGCCAAGGAACCCGATGGTGCTCCAAAGTCCAACAGAGATGTACAGGCGTGATCCATGCGACTCGATCCGGCACGACTTTGGCCACCAGCCCATCTATGCGATTGACGATCCCTCGGCTTCTGAACTCGACGATGCCTTCTCTATCGAACCAGCTCCCACCACAACCTTGACTCCGACTCCTTCTACTTGGGTTCATGTGCATGTGGCAGATCCAACCGCGATCCTGCCGCCGTTTCACGAGATGGCACTGCTAGCCAAGGATAGGGTGCAGACCGCTTATCTGCCGGACCGGTCATGGACCATGCTCCCACGAGCGCTTACAGAGGAAACCATGAGTTTAAAGAACGATGGAGAGCCTAAGAAGGTGCTCACGTTTTCCTGCAGGATCAGTGACGACAACGGCGAGATTCTCGAATCAAAGATTGTGCCTGGAATTGTTCGAAACGTTGTGACCCTGAACTATGATGACGTTGATGAAGTCCTTTCTTGGGACAGAGTCGAAGGTGGCCGTGCAGAAGGAAATCGAGTTCGCAACTCTGTCATGCGGATGCCTGAGGACAAGGTTGTGGGCAGGCAGTATTATCGGGCAAGCAAAGGTTCGCTCCGAGCCAATGATCAAGAGCAAGTCCACGAACTCCTGAGACTTCAGGCAGTTGCTCAAACGCATGCAGACGCACGACTGAAGAATGGTGCCTTCAACTTTAACCTGGGTCGTCCCTCGATCGAGCTTGCGCCGTACCCCATTGAGCCCGTCGTTGCCGAGTCTGGATGGTCAGCACCCACAGATTTTTCAAAGTGGCAGGAGCCTCAGATCAATTGCCGTCTTGATCCTGGATTCGCATCCCCCTCGCGATTGATGGTAGCTGAATATATGGTGATGGCAGGAAGGGTGGCCGCCAAGTTCGCACAACAACACTCGCTGCCGATCATGTACAGAAACCAGCCGCCTCCGCAGGAAAAGTATCGTGCACAGCTTGAGGAACTCATTCGGACCAAGACCAGTTTCCAGACGGGGATGTTGAACGTGGTTGATATGCTGCCGTTGAGGCCTTATGTCTCTGGTGCAGAAATCTCGACTAACCCCTTGAGCCATTGGTCCATGGGAATCTCCGATGGCTACTGCAAAGTGACCTCGCCTCTGAGGAGATACTCAGACATGGTCTCTCATTGGCAAATCAAGGGTGCCCTTTTGGGCACCTCGTCCTCGTCCTCGTCACTCCCGTCGCCACCGCCAGTTTTCAGTCTTGAGACATTAATCCCAATGGCCGGACTTATTCGGGACCGTGAGCGCATGCTAGGTATGCTCGAAGCCCGATCCATCAAGTTCTGGCTCTTTGAAATGCTTCGTCGGCGGATTGACGCTGGGCTCGATAATCGATTTGAAGGAATGGTCTTGAATCCGACCGCAGATGGGTATAATGTCCTCTCAACCAAGCTTAGCTTCCAGACCGTGGTCAAAGCAGGTGCCGATGTCATCAAAGAGATCAAGGTCGGCGACCGAGTCATGTTTGAAGTCAACAGTGCAATCCCTCAAAGACCCTACGTTGGAGCCAAGCACATTGCGATGCTCTGAGTAAATTGTTTATCAAACCTTGGGTGTTTATGTTGTGCGAGCCTTTCCGAAGTGAAATGGGTGAATAAATGCCCCGCGTTCTTATGCACGTCCTCGGCCTATTTCACTAACACGTCCAACTCGCACGCCACGCCTGAGCCAACTGAACTCTATTCTTTTGGCTTAAAATAGGTATGATTCGGCTAGTCATCTTGCAGTCTCTTTTAGAGGCGCTGGTTGTTTGGCTTGTCCATGGCGATATCTGATTGTCAGTAAACGTGGCATGCCCCTCGCAGGAGATTTTGACCACGGTCCAACGCAAACTCTGTTAGTATGGACATATTGACGAATACGTGGCATGATTTACCTTATCATGGATGGTCAAAGTCTCTTGGTTAAATTGTAGCCTGTACTCATTTGCCAGCTGGTTCCCGACAGTTAAGAGTCATGTCAACCCTGGGTACGGCATCGTTCTTCTAATCGAATGCTTATCGACTTTCTCACATACACTAAGTTCTTGGTTGTTGGCTCGTAAGTGGCTCGGAGGTGGCTACTCATGCTCTAATGCAAGCGGCGCCCTGGATGGTCTGTACTGGAATTCGTGGGCAGAGCAAATCAACGATGTGTGTATAGCCGTGTATTTTCGGACCTTTGTGTAGAATGGTCCCCGCACGGCGGCTTGATGGTGTGATTGATAGCGGGTAGGGTACTCCTGACGGATATCGCTGCAATAGCAGCTTGCGCGCCTCGGATTCTGCAAGATCTGCTTCTCCTTGCGGTGTGTTCCATCGATATGGAACATGATCATATCGCGTGAAGAAGACTTAAAGATGCGGCCAATATCGTTGGCGATGATCCTGGGGAATGCGTTGAGCTTTGATGTTGCTCCAAATGGATGTACGATGTTCTTTCTTGGCACGGTCATGGCGCTGGGAATGCCGATATGGTTATCGTTTGTGTTGTTGACAAGAGGTAAAATTTTGACCTTGCTCAGTTTGTCAGACAGCTGAGCTTCATACTGATAGAAACCCTCGATCCTGTCGCGGAGACCAAGAAGGTGTGTCAAAAGTGAGTCCTCATTAAAATGGGGCAGAGGAAAGCCATGGTGTAGGGAGAAAAGAGAGGGCGTGAAATTGTAAGAGAGGAGACCACTTCGTGGATCTGTGGTAGAACACTTCGTGGGTCTGTGGTAGAACACCTGTTTGGTTAATCGGAGCGGGCGGCAAAACGAAGGTCATGTACACCACTGGATATTCCTCAGGAAAGCGGTTGATGTCTACGGATGTCTGCCGTTCCAATTCCTCCAGTTCGTTGTACTAACCTTGCACTGACGCGGTATCCTGCACTCCCCTTACAAGTTTGAAGGCGCACGCAACCTCTCTCTCTGTTTCTTTTCTTCTGCCAAGGGAGGAGTCGAATTCACCTCTGGTCCGGCTTAGAGACGAAAAGCACTCTTATTTTTATATATATTACTAGATTTTTTAAGAACACGTTGCTTCTTAATGAATGGTGTCTGTGGCACCGGCGGCAGTCGAGAGAGCGGCCTCATCCTCCGATCCCATGGACAACGGTTCGGCGCTGATTTGCTTCTCTGTGATGGTCTCCTCATCCGATCCTCGAGGACTGCTGGCACGGATACCATTAGTCAAAGCCGTCGTTGAACTTGCGTTGGAGCTGGAGCTTACGCGATTCCTGGATAGGCCCATGCTGCTGCGTCCTGAAGGCCATGCGGAAGCAGACTGTGAGGTACGACGGCTCAGTGGCTGGATTGTTGACTGAGGCTGTTGTTGCACAGGAGACCCGGACCCGGATCGAAGGTTCAATCCGGATGCACTTTCTTCCCCCTCCTGGAACAAGGACGGGCTATGCTGGGCCACGGATCCCGATCGAGCGCGCGATCCAGGAGCTTGCTTCAGGCCAGAGAATGAGGCCATACGACTCTTGCTTGTTTCCAGTTGATTGAGACGCGACTTGGTTTCCTCCAGTTCCCCCTCGAGTTCCATCTCACGAGCACGCAGGTTCTCCAGCTCGCCCAGCTCGCTCTCCAAGAACAGATTGCGCTCATGGAGTTGGTTCATCTCCTCTAGACGAGGCTCCAGTTCCTCCATGGTTTTGATCTGTTTCTCAAGCTGCAGGGTCTTGGATCGAAGGAGAGCCACCTGCTTGGATTGACCCTCCAGTTGCGGCAAACGAATCTTGATCTTTTCCAACTCGGCTGACACACGCTCGTACTCATCCTTGTAATCTGGCGAAACCTTTGCCTGTTCAGCCAACAGAGCCTCCAGCTCACGGTTCCGTGTTACCAAAATCTCAACTCGGCGGTCGTCCTTGTCTTTGGACCGGAAGGACTCAAACTCCTTGGTCAACAGTGCGTGCTGGTTATTCGCAATGTTCAGGCGCTCAGAGAGATCCCAGTTGGAATGGTCAAGCACTGCATTGGTAGTTTCCAGTTCCTGAATGCGATCCTGAAAGTTCTTCACCAATGCAACTTGGCCCTCCATATCCTGCATCTTCTCTACGAGGGCATCTGCAGCCACAGCACGAGCTTCCATCTCAACCAGGTCAGAGCGAATAGTGGGCAAAGCCTTACATTCTTCCTCCAACGCGGCGCACTGGCCCTCTAGCTCCCACACGCGCTTCTCGTATTCTGAGGCTCGGACCATCAGGGTCTCGTTCTTGTTCCAGAGGTCCTCCATGGCCACGGTCTTTGCTCCAAGTTCCTCCACCAACCGATTGCGTTCGTTCTCGAGGTCGACAAAGTGAGCAGGCCGTTGCTGATGCTGCTGAGCGTAGGGTTTTTTCTCCAGTTCCCAAGAGCGAATCTTGAGAGCATCACGTTCGGATGTGAGACTTGCAACCTCTCGCATCAAACGCTGAATGTGCTGGCTCTGCTGAGTCATATTACCGGTAGTGCTGCTGTGGCGTTGGTGGCGATGGCCGTTCATCGACGAGGTTTCAACAGAGTCTACAGAGGAAGCACAAGACTCGAGCTCCTTAACCCTTGAGAGCAAGAATTGGTTGTTGAGTTCGAAATCCTGAAGTCGCGCAACCTGGTGGGTTGCTTCCATATGCTGAAGCTCCAGTTTGTGATTCGTCTCTCGTAATTCTTGGTTCTTTAGCTTGACTCTTTCCAACTCTGCAGTCGCAGTCCTGAGTAATTTCTTGAGCTGATGAGCGGCATCATCGGCAGTCGAGCCCCCCGATCCTCCGTCGTGATCCGAGGTTGCGGGAGAGAGTGGCAGAGCAGCAGCAGTCGCCGACACTAACTGAGAAAAGTGTCGATCGAGACCTGTCTCCAGCTTGTCCGAAATCTGACGCATGAGATTGATACGGAATTCTTCTGGATTAAAATCTGCAGGTACTGCAGAGATCGGCAAGGGCGATGACAACTCGGAGCCGCCAAACGTCGAACGATCTTGGCGCATCATGGCTGAGGGCGACTGGATCTTCGTGTTGACAGTCAGGCCCTGATGAGATCCATCGGTGGTGGGGGATGAGATGCCAAGACCAGCAATAGCGGCGTCCTAGAGAGGAGCAAAGAGATTGTTTGTCAACATAGAGCAAGATCATGCGCGGTATCTCTGTTCTCAGCATGCATGCAAAACGCCACTTTGCCTATAGAAGGAAAGGGCAAAAAAGACAAAAAAAAAGGACATCGGTGCTGCTGCATGCGTGTAAGAATAGCCTTGACATACCCGTGAAGAGTCCACAGTGCTGCGTCTAGATGGTCGGTTACTGTGTTGGCCGCTGTAGTCGGAGGCGGCACAGTCCGAGCTGCCGGACTTTGCAAACGAGGGTGTGAAGGAGGCTGCATGTGGGTTCATACTTGTTCTCTTTGCGCTGAGTGTGCTCATCTCGTCGTTGTCGTTGCTAAGGTCTACGAGAAAGCCGAGGGAAGCACGGAGGGTTGATAGGCCCGGATATATACAAAGAAGGGGAAATGGGGTGATTGAGAGAAACCGAAGAGAGAGTGAGGGAGAGAGAGACAAGAGAGCCAGAGCACACTAAACAGTGTTAGAAACAGGTACAGGTACGGGTGCTTTTGAGGGAGCAGTTGCCGCTGTAGCGACCAGTGTGGGCGGCACAGTCCGTCAGGAGCGTATGTTGTTTATACAAAAAAGAGAAGTGAGAAAAGCGCGGATGAAAAGTGGAGGAGCGAGAGGAGAGCAAGAGAGGATAGAAGGGCAAGGAAAGTGGGGAGGGAGGATGACGCGTGGCGATTCGATGGGGTAATTGTTATCACCTCCAAGGTATTCGACGGAAGGACAGAGGACTAGAGTTGTAGGGAGCGAATGGATATGAAATAGGGATGACTTGAGTAAAAATGGAAGAGTGAGAAGAAGGGAGAGAGAGAGAGAGAGAGGCAGAGAGTGAGAGGGAGGGCGAAGAAGCGGTGGAAAGAAAAAAAAAAAAAAAAAAGGAAAGAGGAGACGGGGGGCACAAAAAAGACCATAAAAAAAAGAGCGCTGTTGGAAGGACACGAGTGTGACAAAAACAACGAGATGGGTAACCCTGTTCACTTGATGCAAGAGTCTGCACACGTACCATTGCTCTGAAAGCTGAAGCTGTTGGCCGATCTCGTCCTGCCCGAGGCTGGTCGCTGGAGGGACAGATACATGGAGCGGAGCGACGGTGAGTACACGACACGAGAAAGGTTGGGCAGCGGGCCAGAGCAGCGTTGTTGTGTCTGCTCGTGAATCCTCATCCCACTCATCTCCAGTGCTCTCGCTTTTGTTTGTCGTCTCTACGGTCGCCTCGCATCTCTTGTTTCCCGCGTGGCCAGCCATTGGCACGTTTATTCCACACATGGTTTGCAGCCCGCCTCCGTCGTCGTCTCCTCTCGCCTTCTGTGTGCTGGCATTGTTTTTGTCAAGGTCGCGAGCTGCTGGGACGAGTTGGAAGGCCGATACAGTAGAGCACTCGCCACGATAACGAACCACCCTGCTAGCAACAGGTCTTCTTACTGCCCGCACTGTGGTACAGCATCAACATCGACGTAGCACATTATGATGACGAGCCGACGTGCATCGCCCTCTGGGCATGGCTGCTGAGGGGCAGTATCGACATCAATGCTGCTGCTTCTCTCTCTGCGCCATCCCCCTTATTCCACTTCATATCCCATCAGCAATTCCTACCCCTTCCTTGGTCGCGTTTTTTTGTTTTCTCCTCTCTGCCTCGTTCTTCAAAGCCAGTTTCAAAAGTACGCTTTGCCCAACCCCAAGGAGTGCAGACCAGACCAAGCAGTTTCAAAAACGCAGGCTGGCGAGAGCACGCCGCCACAAGCAAACGCCCCACGTAAAGTACATCTGATGAGCATTATTACCGCATTCTCTCATCTGCTATGCTGACCCTGTGCTCATCATCTCTTAAACCCCCATGACCAAAAAGCAGAGCAATGGAGCACGCACTGATGACAAAGATGCTCAGAGCTACGCCACTCTAACGTTCGTTCTTTTTTTTTCTGGTGCAAACAACTCACCTGAACCTGGTATCCAGACGGGAATGCCATGGGCACTGTATCTTCAACGACGACCTTCAAATTGGACATCTGTGCAGGAGAAACCCGAGGCAGCTTGCAAGCGATGCCCTGCTGGACAGTGGACTGCCCAACGACCCTCTCCACAGACTCTGGTTTAGTGGCGACATTGGGCATTTTCATGAGAGCCTAGAAAGTACAACCACGATAAGCGGCTCAGATGAGTACATGTACAGTGTGGAGCATGCGTGCAGCTGGAGGGTTGCAATCTTGGTGTCACTGCATTGTACCTCTGAGGTTGCATTTTTGGCAACGAGGGTCGTGTATCGTGCCCGTTCTTGAGCGACAAGTTCCTCCGTCAAGGTCGAGGTTCCCGTCGCAGAGGACACAAATGCCGCTGCAGTCGCTGCGTGCTTGGGAAGGTTGATATTGATGCGTCGTGGGCGGGTCGACGAGGCTATGAACGAAGACGATGGCGAGCGAGGCATGCCGGCAGCGTGGAGGGAAGTGCGCGAGGTCTTGACGTGGGACATGAATGGCTACGGCGAATCAGTCCTTCTGCAGTGTGCGATTGTGGGTGGACTGGTTGTGGTTGGCGAAGTTTCTTGTACCTGAAGACTTGATGTAAGGAACGACAATTGAGTGATTTTGCCGCAATCCACTGAGTGTTGCGTGGGGTGTGTGAGAGTGTATGTGTGCTTTGGGCTCGGATGAAGTTGACTTGTGCGAGCGATCTGGTGCACGAGCGAGGAGGAATCTGTCTAATGGCACGAGAGCGGTGGGGCATAAAGGATGGATGAACTCGAGAAGGGCAGATGGGCTGGATGATCACTCGTTCCTCAGGAAAAGAAATAAGGTTTATTTTTGTGCCCGCCCAGAACAGGCGCTGACCCCTCCCGGAGTTTTTTTTTGTCGCCTCGTCTGTTGAACATGTTTAACGGCCAGGGATGCAGTATCAACAATGCCATGCACAAGAAAACTGGCGGGACACTAGGTGAGAAGCGGAGCGGACAGAGATTGCACAAGAACACTTTATTCTTCTACTTGCCATCTGCATGATGACATCCATCGATTTAGGCCTTGGGCTCCAATGGGACCTTGAGATCCTCCTGGACCAGCTCCTGAGCCTTGTTCCCACCGAGGCTATGTAGTCGCACAGATGACATGTTCATGTCAGAGGGACATTCCGGGCACAGATAATACTCCAGCGCAGCCTCTTCCATCAGAACTTACTGGTGGTGCTGGATGAAGCGGTACGCCTGAGTCAACTGGGCTCCCTCGTTGGTGAAGTGACAGGCAAAGAGAAGGTAATTGCGAGGCTGGACCATCCAGGCGAAGCGCATGAACAAGAGAGAGTAAACCGAGAGGGCGCAAGTCATTTTGCCAGAGATGAGCTCAGGATCTTTCTTGAAGTCGGCAATAGCAGCCAAAGGAAGACCCCAGTTTGCAACTAGAAAACAGATTAGACAATAACGCTGTGTTAATGTAGCTACCTCCCGAGCGCAGCACAACGGTAATGTTGACCTATGAAACGGTGTTCATAATCCCGCTACGTCCGCGATTTTGAAGTATCCATGGTGCTGAGGTATCCAAGATGCCAAGGTATCCGCGATTCTGATGCAACCACGATTTCGAGGTATCCACAATTCTGAGACATCAACAGCTTTCGTGAATCGAGGGTCGCCACAATGAACAAAACATTCGAAAAGCATTGTGATATTAATTTCTTACCAGGACCCCAGAAGTGCTATTTCCGTGTTAAGAGAAAGAACAGAAACGTGTCAGTACGAGTGAGGGAGCACTTGGTGGATAATGGCCGCACGCCAGGCGTGCAGGTGCATCAACAGCCCCATGGACGAGTGCTGCCATATCAATTGGATGCCTCCTCGCCGAACGATGACCAATCTTCCTGCAGAAAAAAGAACAGAACAGTCTGCTAATCCCCTAGGCTGTCGAAAATTGCTGGCTTCCATGTCCATGTTCCGGCACTCGTTTCCTGATGATATCTGTAGCCTGCTGGCTCGATGCCAGCCATATTTCAAACGTGGTTGGTGTCGGATCAGCCTCCTCAGCTAGAAATGCCAATGGTTGGGCGTGTGATCCTACAACTTACAGTGCTAATGAGGAAGAGAATGTTGCATGAGTTGGACTACTCTTACGCATCGGGCCCCGTATCTATCGTATGCATCTGTTACGCGATGGACAGCGCTGATGAACAACCCTTTATCTTTTCTTCTTTTTTTTCCCGCACCCAACATTTTTCCTATGATCCATCCGACCTCCAGTGGACATACCTCATGAGGTACTGCCTAAACTCGGGGCTGGCGACTTTTTGGCCAAGCTGTGCTGCCCAGGAAGCCATTGGAGCAATATGTAGGAGGGGGAAAAGGGGAGTGGAGGGGAGTGGAGAGGGCTGTGGAGAGGGCTGTGGAGCGTTGTTGGAGCGATGCTGCAGAGAGTGCGGAGGGTGTTGGGGCGGGCGAGATTTTTCGCCCGCGTCAGGGAAAAACTGTGTAAGGAAATAAGGCTCGATTGGCGGGGCGTATTTCCGTATTTCCGGTGATGCCGCAAGATTATGTTGGAGGGGGCCAATTGGTCTAAGAATGGCTGGCACCAGCACCAGCACAGCAGCCTACTCTGCAGCATGGCACTTCTCGGCAGACCATGCCGCATGGTCAATCCTGCGCTTCGGTTCAGCTGCAGCGGGGTGCGTTGTGCGCTGGCTAGCGATGCTTGCTCGCGCAACACCGAGACGCCGGGCGGCTTTGGAAAAAGAGGGCTCTCTTGAGGGCGGAAGCACACCACCACCGTGAACTTAATTTCATAGCCTTATCCGCTGCGCATACCTATGGCCACTCTTAAATAGTGTCCCTCGCCACCGTCTCGATTGTGTGTCTCCATCCTCTCCTCTCTGCAAAAGGCGAAGACTGCCAGAACACCTATATCGTGGCAACGGTCAGCTGGAATATTTCTCAGGCAACTGGATTTCCTCAAGTCTCTCGAGCCATGGCCATAGCAACAAACCATGACGCCTTCTGTGGAAATGACAAGGAAGGATGGGTACTTGATGTGAAGCTGTGAAGCGACGGCCGTACTGGTTTGATCATCAGAGAGATAAAGAAGCAGAAGCACTCACTGCGCCCATTGTTGTATGAACTGAAAGGGTCCGGCCAGTCCTGTGCGCTTTGACTTTACCTTGTGCTTCGAGTTCAGGTACACTCTCAAGGCACTGCGCTGTCATAGGAAGATTTAGTAGCTGGCATTCATCGATCACTTACTCACTCTCTGCTTTCTTGTATCGTCCATCAAGTGCTCTCTATGGTGCCGCATCTGTTCTGGCTGCGATAGCATTCATGGCTCGGATCATATATCTGAGGACGCAGTGCGTCCCGCATAGCCTTGGCCGAACCGCTTGGATCTACAACTCAACACTTCTCTGTATGGCTCTAGCAGGCACTTCAGCCTTGTTCAACATGCAACAGCGGGTGTGGATGGGTGATGGTACCAATGCCTCCAAATTCGGATATCTCTCGTTTGGTCTTGCCTGGGTAATCGCACTGGCAGCGTGATTATTCCCAACTCAAAGTTCATATCAAAGAACCTAACAATTTCCTTTGCACACTGCCTCTAGCTGATTGCGGTCGTCTTGAGCCATAATGAGCACAAGTACTCGGTCCGATCTTCCGACCATCTCTTGATCTTCTATATGGCCTCAATCCTCGCTTCTCTCCTTGTCCTGCGTACAATGACCGATCTTGGCTTGACGGAAGAATCACAGTTCTTAATCACGATCTTCACGACCACCTGCCTCGTGCTTGGGTTTCTAGTCGAAGCTTGGCCAAGGACCAACACCAAAATTCAGCAGCGCAGTAGCGCAAGTGCATATGAGAAAGCCAATCTGCTCTCTCGCTGTACATTCCAATTCTTTCAGCCGATTATCTCGCTCTCGGCCAAGAGAACTATTGTGGTAGACGACATCCAAAACCAGGTTCCAGAGTACATGTCTACCCGTCGCGCTCAAGAACGTCTGGATTCCAAATGGCAAAGAAATGTTCTCCAATTCAAGAGTCAAGGCAGGAGACCCTCGCTGTTTCGAACGATATTGCAGGTCCACGCCCGAGCAATGATCCCAATTCTATTCTTCAGAACCGTCCGTCCATTGCTCTTATTCTCGATCCCAGGATTGCTGAGCCTCTTCCTCGAGTACCTACAGAACGCTCGTAATAACGTTCCAGGTAGCGACACAAGCGTTGGATACGGGCTTCTTCTTGCCGGGTCAATGTTCGCGGCTGCGCTTCTTGGGGCTGTTATTCAGGCTGTTAGCAGGCAGTACTCGGTTTCACTGAGTTTGCAAACCAAAGTTGCGTTGACGACGATGGTTTACCGAAAAGCCCTCAGGCTCAGTCCTGATTCCAAGAAAAGGTCAACGACAGGCGAGATCATCAATCACATGAGCGTGGATGCGGATGTGTGGACCAAAGCCTTTTACTACATGAGCATGTGGGTCTCTTTACCTGTGGAGATTTGTACAGCGATGTGGCTGCGTAAGTATCGAAAAGACGAAGACTAAGTCAACTTGACATAGCCCTCCTCCGCTTGGCCCATATCATTCTGCTTGCTTATCCTTTCGAAATTTCTTGGACCTTATCGCCGATAGTGTATTGTTTGCTGGGATGGAGCTTCCTGGCTGGCATTGCGGCGTTAATCATCATGAGCCCTCTCCAAGTTTATCGCGCCCGCGTCTTCAATCGCATGCAAAAGGACAAGTTATCGGTGATGGACGAGCGTATCCGCCTGACTACTGAGGTCCTCGCTGCTATCAAGGTCGTCAAGCTTTATGGATGGGAAGCTTCTTTCAAGCAGAGGATCCTCGCCATCCGAGGGCGCGAGCTGGAAGCGTTAAGGAAACTGGGTGTGATCTTTGCTGTCATGTCCATCATCTTTACCTCTTCGACTCTTATCATCAGTTTGTTAACACTCTCCGTCTACGCAACATGGGGCGGAGAGGGCTTCACAGCGGGTAAACTCACGCCGCAAACAGTGTTTGTGAGTATGACCTTGTTTTCGATGCTGAGATACCCAATCGGAATGTTGGCAGAGGCAACTTCCAACACCTTGGCCACAGTTGTTGGAACCAAGCGCGTCGAGGATTTCCTTTTGTTAGAAGAAGTGCAGGAATCGGGGTTCATTCGTGAACGTTATGCTCCTGACGACCCAAGTGTCCCACTGGTCACTGTCCAGAACGCCACATTCTTCTGGACCAACGTCGACTCCTTCGAACCGGTGACAACCAGCGAGAATGATAGCGAGACCCAGCCATTGTTGTCAGGCAGAGAGGAAAGGCTTAACGATGCACTGGTATCTGGTCAAGCCAAACCTACGCTCAAAGACATCACGCTCTCGTTTACCAACAAATCGCTCACCGCAGTCCTGGGACGTATCGGGCAAGGCAAGTCGTCGCTCCTTAGCGCTATCATTGGCGAGATGTACAAGACCCACGGGTGCGTGCGTACCAACGGACGCATCGCTTATGTTCCTCAACACGCTTGGATCCTCAACACGACCCTCAGAGAGAACATCCTCTTTGGCAGTGCCTATGACACCGATCGATATCAGCGAATCCTATTTGCCGCGGGCTTGGAGCCGGACCTAGCCATGCTTCCCGACGGAGACCTCAGTGAGATTGGCGAGCGAGGAATCAACCTTTCGGGCGGGCAAAAGCAAAGGATTTCTTTGGCCCGCGCTGCCTATCAGGATGCTGATATTTATCTCCTTGATGATCCTCTGAGCGCAGTTGATGCGCATGTGGATCATCATCTGTGGGTACACATGGTTGGACCTAAAGGACTGCTGAAGGACAAGACACGGATTTTGGTCACACATGGAATACATTATTTGAGGGAGGTAGATTCAGTGGTGGTGATCAAAGACGGACAAGTGGCCGAACTTGGAAGATACAAGGATCTGATGCTGGCCAGAAAAACATTTTACCATCTCATCAGGGAGTACGCAGGGAAGGAACGCGCTCAGCAAGGAGTTGATCATTCCGCTATGGTAGGCGCAAGACTTGTCGGATTCTCCCAGGCACTTGGCGAAGAAGACGCTATGAAAGACCCTGGCCCAAGCCTGGTCATGCTGGAGGACAGCTCCGATTCCGAACAATCCAGTAAAAGCACAGCAAACCTCACGGACGAGTCCGAGACTTCCGGATCGTGGGATTCAAAAGGGCCCGTGGTCGTGGACGCTACGCACGCAGAGCCGACAAAACTGAAAAGGCGTGGCGAGCTCATCGAAGAGGAAAAAATCAAGGAAGGAAGTGTCGGCTTCAAAACCGCCTTGATTTATATACGTGCTTTGTAAGTTTATTTTTCTTTTTGTATTGGCAATCCACTGTGTTGCCAGCTCCACCGATTCGCACATCTTAATTATGTGAATCCTCTCGCATTCTAGGTCCTACAAGTACGCCGGTGTAGTCATTATCTTCCACGTGCTTGCAGAAGTGTCCCTTGTCGGCACTAATCTGTGGCTCAAGCACTGGATCACTTTGACCGACGATTCCGCAGACGGCGATGTACCTCGACCGTCGCTCAAACTGTTCTTGTCAGTGTTCACCTTATTGACAACCGCGTTTGTCTTGCTCTGCATATGCACAATTTACACTGGATTCGCTGTTGCCCGCATACGAGCGTCGCACATCATGCACAGGGATTTACTTTCCAAAATTTTCCGAGTCCCACCATCATTCTTTGATACCACGCCTCTGGGGCGTATATGTAAGCGGACATCGATGCAACGACCCTTTGATCTTTTTTCATGGAAAGAAAGGACGGTGCAAATGCTAATACTTGATTATTTGATTGTGGCTAGTGAACCGCTTTTCGAGTGACCTTCAAGGAATCGACGACAACCTTCCTTGGTGTACAGACAATATGGTCTTCTATCCAGTCTCACTGACTGCTAGCTTGATCGTTGTCTCCATCACGACACCGCTGTTTTTGGTCGTGCTGCCCGTATTTGCCGTCACGACCTTGGTCATTCAGCACTACTACCTCCAGGCGTCGCGTGCTCTAAAGCGCATCTTCCATGTCTCGAAGTCCCCTATATTCCAGCACTTTAGCGAGACCCTTGGAGGCGTCTCCACCATCCGAGCTATGCATCTCCAGAGCCGCTTCACAGCCGAAAACGACGCCAAGATTGATTTTCACATCAACACCCAGGTGGCTTACCTCTACTCGGTCCGATGGATGGAAGTCAGGCTGCACTCGCTCTCGGCGGTCGTGACCTTCTTGACGGCCTCTGCTTTTGTGTGGAACCGGAAAACGGTGGATCCAGCGCTGGCAGGCTTGGCTATGAGCTTTGCGCTCAAAATCACGAACGAAGTGAGTCTGCTGGTCCAAGCATATTGCGAAATGCAGAATCAGCTCGTCTCGGTGGAGCGTGTGCACGAGTACACTGAGCTGGAGACGGAGGCGCCTGAGAGGCTCCCCTCGTCTGCCGTTGCCAGTAATGACTGGCCTCCGAAACATGGGAACATTGTGTTTGACAACTACTCAACCAGGTACCGCGAGGGGTTGGATCTGGTGCTGAGGAATGTTTCGTTTCGAGTGCAAGCAGGAGAGAAGGTCGGCATTGTCGGGCGAACCGGTGCTGGAAAGTCGTCGCTCACTTTAGCCCTTTTCAGGATGATTGAGGCAGCGAACAGTCAGTGGACAAAGTCTGAAGGCAGAATGAGCGATGGAGAGCACCAATATAACGACGGAACAGCGGAGCATGGAGGCAAGATTGAGATTGATGGCATTGATATCTCGACGCTTGGACTAGCGGACCTTCGACACGCATTGGCTATTATTCCACAAGACCCGGTCCTGTTTGCAGGATCTGTCCGCGACAATCTCGATCCCTTTGGAGAGCATCCCGACCGTGATCTTTGGGAGGCCCTGGAGCGCGCCCATTTGAAGGACTATATCTCGTCTTTGGCTGGTGGACTGTCTTTCGAGGTCTCTCACGGTGGAGATAACTTTTCTGTAGGCCAGCGGTCGCTCATCTGCTTGGCTCGCGCACTCCTTCGTAACACAAAGATTCTGGTTCTGGACGAAGCCACCTCGGCGGTGGATATGGAAACAGACTCGTTGATCCAGCGAACCATTCGTGGTCCTGGATTCAAAGGTCGTACAGTTCTGACCATTGCTCATCGGATTAAGACAGTGATGGACTTTGACAAGATCCTGGTCCTGGACAAAGGCGAGGTGGTCGAGTTTGACACGCCAGATGCATTGCTTCGAAAGGGAAAAGCCTCCTTGTTCTTCACACTTGCGCAACAGGCTGGAGAAGTCTGAGATGCGTAAATCATTTTTATAAACAAAAATCTATATTTTCGCCTCAGTCAATCTTTACCGCAGAGTAAATTATCCTTACGAACCAGTACGTGCTGATAAAGCCCATCGTGCCGGTCAAAAGGCCATAGACGACGCAGATCATGAGACTGTTGGCAAAGTATAACAGCCCAGGCACAAAGTGGTCAATGGAAAGCTGTTTCATGAAATAGACCATGCTATACAGGAAAATGTACAAAGCTGAGAATGACGATGCGAAGAAGCTCCTCCACCACCAGTTGTAATCCTAAACAAAAGCCAAGTTCATTGAGTGCATCACGTTAGGGCTGACAAAAGTAGTACTAGCAAGATTAACAATTTCAGCATACTTCTGAAAAGACCGATGATTATGGCGCATGTCCCGGTAGGCACATTCTTACCTCGTCGCACAGTTGGAAATATATAATGACGATAGTCATCTCAATGCAAGTTACAACAAGTATCAGGAAGACGAGACTGAGAAATCCAAACATGTAGTAGTACTGGTCTTCCCAGATCGACTTGAGGATGAAAAAAAGTTCAATGAAGACCACCGCGAACGGCAGCAGTCCGCCCATGGCAATCCTGAATGTACAAGATGTTGGTACATGACTTAGGCAAGGTAGCCACTTCATCCCGGTTTGCGAATGACAACTACGTCTTTTACAGAAACTCCACACTTACGTGAATCGCGGCTGAAGATACCACACAGGGTCTGGGATTTGGCGGGGTATTTGGTTCGTGCGCCCTGGATGCTCAATCACGGCTTTGCGCTGTCCAAAGTAGGCTCCGACGAGATTCAAAGGCAAGGATATGCCGAACCACATAACAACAAGGGCAAAGAACGTTCCAAAAGGAATCGCATTGGAAGAGTTTTGAGACCACACAAAGAGATTCAGTAAAAACACAATGGTCATCAGAAATCCGGGAACAAGCGTTGCTGTGAGAATGGCGTTCTTAGTCCATGAGGCCCCCTTGAAGACCTTGTAGAGTCGTGCAGAGTAGTATCCCGCAAACGATCTAAGAAACATGCAGTGTCCGAGGCGGTTAAATTAATACATGTCCTTCAAACGCTCAGCAGTGTTTTCGCTTGCTTGAAGCAGGTTCGTTTTACCCTGAGAATACAAAGAGGAAAAGTCCAAACGATACAAAGCCTCCACGATAGGATGGGTTTAGCACACCTATGAGAGCGAATACTATGAAGATGACGCGCGCAGTTAAACGTAGAGTCCATAACTGCGCTCCAGAGATTAAGACTGAGTGAAAACTCACATATGGTTGTGGCGGACATGGCCATGATCTGAACACCAGAGCCCAAAAGAGGACACAGAAGTGAAGAGTATTTCGGGGTCCGGAAGACATCACCGTGGACAAGTTTCCAGCCAGTGGTGTCGTCCTGGTCATCCTTCATCTCTTCCTCGTTGTAATGCGCAATGTCCCTGTTGAGTGTCCGCATAATAATTATAGCGACCATTCCTGTCAAGAAGAGCATGATGACCATAGAGTTGACGATAGAGTACCAGTGGACCTGAGTATCGGAATTGACCAGGTACAGATTCCAGCGGTTGCTCCATGTCACCTCCTTTTCCTCGATCCATTGCACTGAGTAAGTGTAAGTGATGTCTGTCGCCTTTTCGTAGAGGGGTTGGAAATCCATGAGCTTTTCTGGGTCGGGGCATTCTTCACCTAGGACACTGGTGTCGGAATTACGATCAATTACCAAGTGCACCTAGTCAACCTATTCCTGAGTTGCAAGATCATATTTCCATGCAACTTACGAGTAGGGATACACCTCAAATCCGACAATGAGTTTTCCGCCAAGTGCGGCGGGCTGAGCCTGGTATAAAATGCGAATTGTTACGTGGTTGTTGATGTTGATCTTGCCCTATGCAACGGGTTTGATAAGAAATAGAACTGTTACTAAGATCGACAATCTCCAAGGGACTGCAGCCTACACTTCCCGACTCTCACGGATGCGAAACGAACACCGACACTTACAAACTTGGCCTTGCCTAGGGCAAATCCGGCCTTGTATCGCCTTTGTTTCTTTGTTGACTCCTCGCCCAAGCTGTATCGCGTAGCTCCTGGCATGTTATCCACAATCCTAGAGCGGATTCGCAGGCAGAATAGTGAAGCTAAGGTCAGTATCCATCTCGTGCGATTATAATACCTGCTGAACGTTTTCTCGGTAATGCCAGCACACTTATGAACTCGAAACGCACCACTCGACAAAGTATTCGTTTGCAATAAAGTCCTTGGCTAATGCGGCGTCCTCTGCGGCAACGCTCTTTGTACAAAGAGTTTTGCACTTTTCATCCTTTCCTACAATAAGCTAAGGACCACGAAATCATAGAAGAGCAAAAGAGCATTAGGCACTAAGTGTAGACCATCCCTACCATAGCGTCACAGTGTGAAGTAGAGTCGATACCTCATAGTTGGAGCTGGAAATGCGATCTCCTCGAAGTACTTCTCCCAGGTTGAGCCACGCCTTCTTGGCGTCCTTTGGGGGGGCACAGACAAAGGGCAGGTCAGCATATGAGTAGTCAAGAGGACTCTTTTCCGAGAAGATCTTGTTCACATAAAGAGGCAGTCGCTCCCCATCTTTGTAGACAGTCGGGCTTAGGCCAGGAATGTAGAACGCTTCAGAGGCTGTCGGGAAGACCACGAGACCAAGCAAGGTCGTTGCTATAAGAGCTCCAGCTGCTGCCCTGGAACGGAAGGTAACCATTGTGTGTCCTTTGTGTCTGAAGTGGTGATTGCGCAATCTAGGAATGTGCTTGGTTGAAATGGGGATCAAGACGGGCACGAAGGAGCATGTACAGGAATGGCGATGAGATGAAGAGTAGCTTGACCCTTAATTGATAATGGTCTATGCACGCGTAAACTATCTAGGCGTGCCGATGGCACAGGTAGCCTCCGAGCCTTCAATGTGCGGCGGCTGCCACCCGGGTGTGGGATCCGTGATATAGCCAGACGAGTCCATCGCCATGGAGCAAAAGATCACATAGGCCCGTGTGTAGTAATCGTCCTTCTCCCAGGCCTGGTCCGCGTGCCGTCCGAGCCTCGCCAAAAAGTATGCCTTGACAAAATTAATGCCCTCCAGCCTCTCTTTCAAACGGTCCCAGCCTCTCTGCAGCTTGAAAAAACCATCCCGACTCTGGTCCTGTACTATAAAGCATCGCAATGCCTCTGCGAGGACTACGAAGCATTGGCTGACCGCTTGGAATGGATCTTGCGTTAGGCTGTGGATGATGGTTCGCAAGATGATCTCTGTCCTTGGGGAGTGGAGATACTCCGAGGCTACGTCGTCTTTTGACATAGAGTTGTCTAGCATCTCATAGAGCGCCATCACGGCGAACGCGCAGCTCATCAGTGGGAACGGATGCGCCGCAATGCCCTGCTCTGACAGTCGTTCAGCCAACAGCTCAACATATATTCTCGTCTTGTCAAAACTGCCCATCTTCGCATAATAATACGCGAGCATTCCATGGATTACCAACGCGTTCATCAGGCGAGCCTTGGGCATGATGAATCGCTCGATAAGAACCACCCAGCTCTCTGCCTCTCGGAGGATACGGTCTTGAAGAAGGAGATTAGCAAGGGTTGGGATCGCAAATAGCGTCTCGCCCTCAGAATCTCCATTTTGAATCGCAACGGCAGACATGGCTCGAAGGAGTGCAGAATCCTCGGGGTGAACGTTGAAGGAGCCTTCCCACATGCGGTAGGCGCATTTCATGGTCACAGCACGGTAGTACGTCGCGAGATTGCTAACGACGCCAAAGGATTTGCTCTCGTTGATGGCGTCGGTAAGTTGTTTGTGCGCCTTCTCAGGATGTCCTTCACAGTACTCGACATATGCGCACATTGACGGCAGCATTCCTTCTGTTCCATCGCCTGCCTTGTTCGCTTGCATCGCTTTATCCAAGTAATCCGCACAGGTCTTCTTGTCTCCCTTGAAATAGTACAGGAGACCGTATCGGCCCAAAGAGACTGTCTGTTCCGATGAGGACAGGCCAAGTCGCCGAGAAAAGTTGAGGGTATAGAGGCACGACAGCATGGCCGCATCCGGCTCGGTCCTCCAAAAGTAAACATTCTGAAGACATCCTAGCACGCGGATTATCCTTTCCAATGTGACCTGTGTCTTTGGATCGACTCTCGCCTTAGGGGGTTTTGCGTTGCCTGATTGCTGACGTCCTGGTGTGGCGACGCCCGGGAAGTGGAACATAAACTTGGTCTTCTCCATGAAAAGCGCCATCCTCCACTGTTGTGATGTCTTTGGCCAATGAACCCCGTACCGAGCAAGACTGTCCAGCAGCGCAGGCTCGGCATCTTCAATTCGCATCCTCTTGGACAGAGACTCGCCTTTCATACCATATATGTGTGCGAGTTCCTCTTGGGTAACCGCGTTTGAGGCTCCGCGCGCGGTATCCAGGATATTGATCAGCTCCGTGAGACTCTTTGTCGCGTCCATTAACATGTTGCTCTTGAGATCAAATGCCGCGAGTTTTGTGAGGTAATGAATCTTCTCCTTCACGAAATCCGTTTTGAGAAAATGTCGAGTGATCTGAGGTAGCAAATCCGATTGCTGCGCAGACGCTAGGAAATGTTCATAAAACTTTCCCATGGAAAAATGGTAACCCACCCTTTCCTTGTATGGAATCGACTCGTAGATGACCTTGGCTGTCGACTCGGAGCTGAAGCGATAAATCGTGTTCATCACCACATTCTCGGAGAACTGGACGTTCGTCAACTGGTCCGTCGCTATCGCCAAGAATTTGAACGCGTCCTCGTCGCTAATCAAGTTCGGAAGCGACTTTCCTTTCTCTTGCGCGCCAAGCATGACCTCGAGTGTCCAACAGCCATTGTACTCAAGTGGCCAACGCTTATTGATATTTTCCACCGCTGTCTGATCGCTTGGGTGACCGGCGATTTTGAGGAACTCTGGGAACCGGGTCGATGTTCGCCAGCAGGCATTAATCTCTGCCAGGGAGAACTGCTCTCCTAAGCAACTGGCAATCTTGAGAAACTCTTGGAACCGAACCGAGATGCGATCGTATTGCATAAGGATCATCATTTTCTTGTCCTGCTTGACCAACATCTCCTCCATATTCTTGAACGATGGAGATTGTTTCGAATCTTGACCCCCCGTCGTCAAGAGCTCACCGTCGACAATATTGACGTGGGAAAAATCCTTAAGCATGCTTGCCATGTTTTTGACAAACTTGGGGTTTCCTTTGGTTTTTTCCTGCACAAGTTCGACGACCTTTGGATTAATCTTGACTACGCCCTTGTCCTCGAATGTCTTGAGCAGGGCCAACTCAATCTCGCGATGTTTGAGACCCTCGAGCGATATGACAAGATGCCTGTTGTGTTTTGTAATATGGTGAAAAATGCTGGCGCCATAGTCTCGCTGTGGGCGCGAGAAAACGACCACAAGAACCATGGGACAGCGCTCATGGATCACGTTGATTATACTGAGCGACTTCTTGTCGGTCCCTACAAAACGATACATTCATGAGTGTTGGAATATCAGTCCATCGCATTGCGGCTAGAATATATTCGATCACAGTACTTACATTGGACGTCCTCAAACATAACAATGATCTTGACAAAGAGGCTGGCATAGTTTAACATCCGGACAATGAAATCGGCTAGCATGTCGTCGTCATGATCATCCATGATAGGGGCAGAATAATCGGACGAGAGAGTTGCGATAATATCATGTAGCATATGCATCATGCCATCGCCTTCGCCCATCTTTTGCAGCGCAACGTTGATGAGCGCTTTCAGCTTGCTGATGTAGGTGGAGCTCCTCTTTGATGATTCACCGTGCTGGCCAACAACGGGACTTGATGGAAGATCCCAAAGGGAGTTGGAGATGACGCTTGAGCGGATAGAAGGGCCAAATTGTGAGTTGATAGGCGAATAGGAGTCGTCTGCACTTGGGGTCCCAATGGTGCTCTCTGTTACGTCTTCTGCCGAGGCCGTAGTGGATTCTATAGCGACTGTTGATCCAGTGACTGACCGTGCCAAGGATGTGGAGGTTGACTGCCGCCTTCTTGTGTGCCGTGGAATGGGTTCCTGACACTCTTCACCGTCCTTGACGACTCTGCCTGATTCATCGGTGCTCTCGAAATCCTGCAGCGCTGCTCTAGTAAAATGCGGAATCTCCTTCTTCCTCATAATGTCAAAGAGTCCGAGCAGCAAAAACTTGGTTACGTAGTACTCTGTGTTTTTTTCCACCTCGGCGCTGGCTGCAGAGCAAATCTGATACCCATTCGTGTCGGCGATGTGGCAGATCTGTTGATAAAACATACTCTTTCCCGATCCTCTGGGTCCAGACACCATGATCGTGTTCCTGTCCGGCTCTCGCTCCCATGACTTGATTAGCTCTGAGACCTTCTCTCTCTCAAGCTCGTAACCAATCGTCTCGTCAACCATGATGTCGTCCGGGCGCCGTGTCTGCTTTTTGGCTCCGAAGCGAACGAGTCTCCAGATGCGGAGCGGCTGTAATTTCCCTTTGACATACTCGTCGCCCTTGAGTTCGAATTCGCATAGTCCGTCATGGTCGGAGGTACAGGCCTCCTTGGTGGCGTCATCGCAAACGACAGATTCTGTGGCGTAGTCGAACTTCAATATTCTAACGGCTATTACGATCGTATCTCCAACAATTGCCGGATCCTGTCGGTACTCATTTCCGATCATGCTGGTGAAAATCACACCGGTGGCTAGCGAGATTTTGAAGCCGTAAATCTGCTGAGCAAGGAGGCGACGCCGAATCACCCACGCAGACTTGGCGGCGAAGACAGCCTCACGTTCATGGGATCTTGGATAGGGAAGGCCAAAGGCGCAGAGAATGGTAGCGCCCTTGTCATCGACTGCAAACTGCTGTATAAACCCTATTGATGACCATTTTAGAGTCAGCAAAAGGTAGTACTGAAAGTTGCGTGTCAAGCCTACTCAAAGCCTCAGGCACAGGGCAAAAGCGCTACCTTCATATTCGGAAGTCGTTCTGTGTATTTGATAGATAGCCCTTTGGCAGATGTCCAGTCCTTCGGGGGTCCACGCCTTTATGTCTCCTAGACTGACAAACAGAATCGTCACATTCCGGAACTGAGCGGGGTACTTGCTATCCGGGTATAAAATGAGTCGATGGATAGCAGACTTGTTGATGTATCTTGTAGTATCCAACTGTATGTTAGGTTCGACTCCCAAAGCGCATGATAATTTGATGCGTGCAGTTTTTCTACTCATATCGGATGCTTACTTATAGTAATGCGGATTACTCTCAACCGACTTGTTCAACAGTTTATCATTCCTGACACGGCTTAAAAGTTTGTCGTCGTAATGGACAGACTTGTTGTCCTTGAGAATGAAGCAGTGTCTACGAGGCTCAAACCACGGATACGCATCCGAGTTGACATATTTCCATGCTGATGGCGTGATCGTCAGCTCACCTGCGCGAGCCATGTTAAGAGCATCATCAATGTCTGCCATCTGCTCTCCACACACAGCGTACTCTAGTCGGCCAGTTGTCTGCTCAAGTAAGTTGTCAAGGCCATTCTCGCGTCCAATGTCTCCAATGATTATGTTGGCTATGTTGAACAAACGCGGTTTGTCAGAAAAGGTGTGTAGGATTTGAAAGAGACTTGATGAATGAAGTACAGAAATTGGTCAAAAGTACGTTACATATCGGTCCAGCCGATAAGGCCAAATGGAGCTGTAACTCGTGAGAGTCCTCGGAAAAGTCCTCAGCGGCCATACCCTGTCGATCGCTTTTGATACCTGAGGGAGTGAAAAGATTTTTGGCGTTGGCGAAAAATGCACCTGCGCGGTTCTGTCTAGAAGTCGTGGAGCCTGGCCGGCTGTAAAGTGGAGCCGGGTCGTCCCATTTTCGCGATCCTACAGATCCCCCTGCCCCAATAAGGTCGAGGTTGTTGCTTGAAGAAAAACGAGCCGACAGCGCGGGTGATGTCGCACCAGTAGGGACAGAGGACCTCCTCGCTCCAGTGCCGTTACCACTATTGTTACAAGCAATGCCATACACTTGGTTTCCGCCATTCCCATTATTGCTGTACGAGTTGATTCGAGTGATGGGAACGAGTAAGTGCGAATTAGAGCCGATGCTACCTGTAGCACTACTAACCGTACCGTTCCAGTGATTTCCACTCCCACTATGATTGTTTAGAGAGTAAAAGTTGGTGCCGCTGCCATCATCATTATGTCCAGCGCTGCTTCCACCCACTCGAGCGTCATCCAAAATGGGACTTGGCTGTTGTTGACTGTACTCTTCCTCGGATAGGTTAATCCTGTAGCTTGAAAGGCGCGATAGCAGTTCCAGTCCGCATTGGATAGCCTTGCGAACAAGGACCTTGTTTCTCCTTGATGCTGTGGTGGGATCGTCCAAATTGGGAGAATCAAGGGGGGCTGCGTTGGTGGATGTCGTGTCGTCAAAAAAATGTTCCGACACCGGATCAGCCTGAAAAACCACTAATAGCGCATCTCCCAAGAACTAGCAAGTCGTTAGCGGTACTGTGTAGCTCTTCTTAACGGAAAGGGATCTTAAAGGACAACGTGCCTCTTTGATGAGCATCGTCTTACCTTGACAACGTCTCCTCCGTTGTTTTCGATGATGCGAATGGCTAAATTGAAGTACTCGCCTATTTGAGAGGAGAGTCTTTCGGCGCCGACATGGCCCAATTTGGAAGCCAGGCTCGTCATCTATGACCGTCATGACCCGTCGCAAAAAAAAAAGAGCACAGAACACGTAGGAGGAGAGTGGGAGAGAGCAAAGGCAGGGAAGAAGAGTATGAAGAAGAGAAGAAAGAAGTAGAAGTTTTAGTAAAAGTAATGTTGTGCGTGAGGTGAGCACAAAAATAGAAGAATGAGAGCAAGGAAGGAGACGCGTATGGGGAGCGATTGAGCATGCGAGGAGAAGGCAAAGGGTGATGTGAGAGCAAGAGAAGAAGAGTGACAGGAGTCCAGACTAGGCGAGCGAGGCGAGCGAGCGCGAGCATGAATTTGCGAGCGTGAGATAACTAGACAACAAACTCTGACAAATCCTGGCGCTATGTCTATCCACCAATAAGAAAGCAGGTATTTTCTGACACGAACAAATCTGCCAGGGGCAAGATCACTGTACAAAAAGGACGATGGGAGGTTGGGAGGTTCGGTTGCCGGATTTCGAAACGAAAACAAAAAAAAAATGCACAGTGATGGTGGCGCGCCCTGCGATCTGAAGAGATCTCTCTACCTGACTGAATCCGACAATGTCAACCATGAGCACTACTCCGAACTGAGTGTAAATGAATGGCATCTCAAGTTCCATATCCTCCTCAGAGTGCAAGCTACGCACGAACCTAATTTAGAAATAGTCCAGTGATTTTGAGTTGGTTTCTGTCCTGCGCATAATTTAGAACGCGCCGAAAGCACAGAGGTCAGCAACGCCTTGGGAGTGCTTACCTGGACATGTACGGCGCGATGTTGATGGATGGTGAGCACACATTTTCAGCCATATCGATGCTGCTAGTATATAATGGATTTTTTACACTGCACGCTCACTGGTCATGAAAATCCAGGCGCTGATCGAGGTGCGAGATATGATACAAGGACAAGGAAGAGAGAGATAGCGTTGGAGGAGAGATCGTTAGTAATGATGGAGTCGTTGGCGGTATTGAGAGGAGACGGGTTGAAAGAAGAGAGAGGGGCGTTAACAATGACGGAAAAGAAAACGTAAAGTACGGCGCGAAGGAAGGACGGAGGACAGCAGGAAGAAGAGGAAGAAGCGACATTATTAGCGGATTCGGGACCCAGTGGAACTGATCATAGCTGTCACACAAGACTATTCTTTACAGGAGCAGGACGCCACATCCAGCTCTTTTTTGCGACAAGTTTAGGTGCGGCAGATGCGATAGTCTGACACTCTGGCTTTTTTTGTATGGTGCTGTAGCATGCATAGCCCAAGGAGGGCGGGCGGTCAGGAAAAAAGGAGTTTGAGTTCAAAGGAGGTTGCTTGTTACCAGGCCAAGGAGGTGCGTAGCAGATTCTGCCTTTGCCTCCACTCATGGTCAATGCCACCGAATTGCAAGAGAGCACCGGACCCGCAGGGGTGTTTTCACTGATACTGGACTTGAGGATCCCCGCTAATCTGTAATTGTCTTTAATGCAGCAAATCTCATGGCGGCGCCCCGTTGTCGTCCATGGGTTGGAGAAACCAGGGTCTCAAATGTAGAACCGCACACCAGGACGTATCCAAAACCATGTATGGACAAGCCAGGCTGTCGCGGTGGTAATATATCTGGCGCCTAGGGCAGTAGGATCTGCGCATGTGGACCTGGGAAACAAAACCATGATCGCATGGGAGGGCAGGGTCCACCTGAGAACTGAGGGGGAATCTTCGGGAACTGTATTTACTCGTTTATGCTTACCTCGGCAATCCCTTTTGCCCGAAGGTATTTAAAAGGATGGGATCGTCTGTTCCAAAGCTTAACCATGTATAGAGTGAAGTGATGTCTTGCTCTCTTGACCATTTGCCCTCCAAAGGTTCCATTGCAGGAAGGCAACTTTACCCGCAGGAGCATTGCAACAGGCACCTTGTCCCTGAAACCGGTTTAAACATGTCCAGAACGGCGGCGATGGCGGTGTCGTATTCGGATTGTCTCGCCTTCGTTAGATCCCAAGCCATCCGGTGATACGTGAACGAACCATTGTAATGCATACACAGTGGGTGTTGTCTAAGGGTGCCAATTACAAGACCTCGTCGCCTGATACGCCTTTGCTGGGATGAGCGTTGGCTTCATTGTCGCGGACCTTGTCAGTTTTCCTGTTCTCCGAGGCTCTCCTAAGGCGAAAGTGGGGCTGATATAGCGCCTTCTGCTTCACCTTGAAGCATCGTCCCACCTTGCTCTTGCATAGTCCACAGAGGCAACTTTTCAGAAATACCCGAGGCTATAAGCGATCATAGCACGACGGACGAAAAGTGCTGCATCAAAGTTTTTAAGCCAGTCTAGAAAAAGGTCAAGCATGAGTTCAAGATTCCCGCTCCAATCACGTACGTACAACTTCGTCATACGTGGCTGCAACTTGTAAACAAAAAAAAAAAAAAAAAAAAAAATGAAGGCTTTGTTTGTGTTTGCTTTTAGAAGGCGCTCCCACTGTTTTTTTTTCTCTCACTCTCTCTCTTCAACCACCCATCCTTATCCCTCTTTTTTGAGCCATCGCATCAGAAAAGTCTTTCCTTCCTCCTTCTCTTTTCGTACATCACCACATATCAACAACAATGGGTTTCGGTATGTCCCCGCCCCAATCTCTTGATTGCCCCACTGGGCAATCGCACTGATCCTTGTCGTCAGATGCAGTACTGAGCAGCCGACGACACCGTCTGCAGTTGCCCTTCCTCGACAGTCTGCTCGAAAAACAACAGTGTCACTAATCTCTCAACCTCTTATCTATCTCTTACTAGGTGATCGTGGTGGCCGTGGTGGCCGTGGCGGTGGACGTGGTGGCTTCGGTGGAGACCGTGGCGGTCGTGGCGGCGGACGCGGTGGTTTCGGTGGAGACCGCGGTGGCCGTGGCGGCGGACGTGGTGGCGGACGTGGTGGTAAGTAACAAGGTGCTTTGTGATCTAGATCAGAATTTTCTCTGCGGAAGACGCTTAAAGAGCACCGGAAACTTTCCTACATGACTTGAGCGGTGAAAGGTCACTTGATCCGCTCATTTCATCAAAGTGCCTTTTATGTCTTCCCGGAATATGAAAGGAGAGGAAAGAAGGAGTGGAGATCTGCGCTTGTTCTACAGGCACACCTCATTCCTTCTTTTGTCTCTGCTCATAATCTGATTTTAAGTGAAAGCGCGGTCCTTCAATGGATCTGTCAGCAGAGAGAAAGAGACGGCCTTTATCCTGTGAAGTCGAGTCGAGTGTGGCAGGAATGCATTTGAATGAGCACTAACCGTTTCCTATTATCCTTTGACAATATGGACTGCGGTTACTGTTCTGTCCATTGTCGCTCCTGCCCTCCTCCTATTCTTCAGTTTAAGGCTAAAAGTCTTTCTTGATGTTTTCGGGTTCCTAATGTTGGATCGCGCGCACTTTTTTCTCGGAGCTTGTGTGCTAACATTTATCATAATTTCTTAATCTGCAATCTTTGCTGAATATGTAGGTGTTGCCAAGCGCGGTGATCGCGGTGGACGTGGTGGCGGACGTGGTGGCGCCCGTGGTGGTGCCAAGGGTGGCGCCAAGGTCACTGTCGAGCCCCACAGACATGAGGGTATCTTTGTTGCCCACGGAAAGGAGGATTACCTTTTGACCAAGAACTTGGTTCCTGGCGAGTCTGTTTACGGCGAGAAGAGAATCTCGATCGAGGGTGCTGATGGCGCCAAAGTTGAGTACCGTGTCTGGAACCCTTTCCGTTCCAAGGTCGCTGCCGGTGTCCTCGGAGGTGTTGACAACATCCACATTGCCCCCGGCAAGAAGGTCCTCTACCTCGGAGCTGCCTCCGGAACGACTGTCTCCCACGTTGCTGATATTGTCGGACCTGAGGGTCTCGTATATGCCGTCGAGTTCTCCCACCGCTCTGGACGTGATCTGATCAACATGGCCAAGAAGCGCACCAACGTCATTCCCATTATCGAGGATGCCCGTCACCCCCACAAGTACCGCATGTTGGTCGGCATGGTCGATGTCATCTTTGCCGATGTTGCTCAGCCTGACCAGTCCCGTATTATTGGAATCAACGCTCACCACTTCTTGAAGAACAACGGCCATATTGTCATTTCGATCAAGGCCAACTGTATCGACTCGACTGTTGATGCTGCCACTGTCTTTGCAGGAGAGATCCCTAAATTGCAGGAGCAGCGCATTAAGCCCCAGGAGCAGTTGACCCTTGAGCCCTTCGAGAGAGACCACGCCCTCGTCGTCGGAAAGTACGTCCGTGCCAAGTAAACCGGCGACTCGAGGGACTGCATGCGCATCTATAGGATAAACGCGTGCCCCTTCCTTTCTGTGTGGTCTTGATCGCACTCTCATGCTGAGGACGCTCAAGCAGCAGATGTGTATTTTTCTCTTTCCATGCTGCATATCATTGTGTTTTTTCTCGTTACTCTTACCTTGTACTTTTCGTTTCCACAAAGAAATATTAAAAATGGTCTTACTCAAGTTTGAGAATGCAGTAAAGGGAAGGAAGAAGGAGGATCGATAGATAACTGGATCTTTATGACTGCCATAAGGCTTCCTTTTTGTAGATGTCCAGGTACGAATGGCTGAGGAAATTGTTTTCGCCGGTGGCCCTGCGTCGGCTGTCAGCGCTTGATCGTATATACTGCATACAGGCGGGACCACCTGAAAAGTATGCAATACGGTAAGTCGGAAAACTGCAGTATCGAGTAAAGGAATGGAATATACACTGAGAAACAAGACCCAATATCCCACTTGCTGATCATCTGGATTCCAGTTCCACGATGGCCTGAGATCAAGAAGGGATGGGGCGTTTTTTTTCCATAGGGTTCGCATCTGTTTTGCATCCCCATTACGCCTCTTCTAAGTAGCCCATTAAAGATGACCATTACGGCAACGAACTTGCACTGACCGCCGACGCGCATTAAACTGGCATGGCCCAGGCACAACCCAACATGGTGAATGAGGAAATCAAGGGTGACACAGCGAGGGAGAACCAAGACACTGCGAGTCGCGTACCATCACCTGCAGAGTCAGGGGCGCGCCAGTCTCGCTCTGGTCGAACCACACCTGCTCCATCTTCCACGTTCCTGCAGCCTGTTATGTCCGACACTCGTGGGCTGGGGAGAGACCGACGTCTCTCCACCCCATCGCTGTCAGAGCGTTCAGAAAACTCGCATGTCTACCCGTTGTCACGCACTCACTCTCGCCGCTCTAGTGTCGGCGCACCCTTGGAGGCCGAGCAGCCCGGGTACACATGGCGCCTTGACCTGCGCTTATTTTCGTTGGCAATTTTGAGCCCTGCATTGACCAGACCTTCCCTCTTGTATAATTTGTAGGTTTTTTGATCTGGCGACGTATGGCCAGAACCAGGATGCTCGATCTGATAGTAGCGATTCTTCAGATAACTCCAACTACTTGACTCCAAAGACTGCTAACACTCGACACCAGCGATCTACTTCACTGTCTATGGAATCCATGGGAAGCTCCAACTCTGTGCCTTTTGCACCGCCACCACCTCCACCGCCGTCCGCACTTCGAAAGTTCCTCGATCGCTTCTCTAAACGAGTCATCAAACGCCACATTAAGTTCGTCCTCGCCATCTATATAGCGTCCCTGCTAACACTCATCAGGCCGGTGGGCGACTTTCTTGGGCGATCACCCTTTCTTGCCAACACTACCGTCGTGTTTATGCACCCCGCCAGGACAGTGGGCTCGCAACTGGAAGTCACTCTATTCAGCACTATTGGCGCAATCATCGCTGCTGGCTGGATCATCCCGTACCAAGTATTAGTAACGTACTATAATCGATTGTACCTGGCGCAAGGAAACACTTGGGGTTGGACTATTGAGGCACTTTTGTTCTTTGTCGGCATTTGGGTGATGACCACTATCAAGGCACGATACGCAAAGTTGACCGGGACTTTCTTGATCTTTACCATCGCCAACATCTTTGCACATGGGAAGACACACGGCAGTGTTCACTTTGACATATTCGTGTTTCTGGAGCTGATCATACCCATGATGCTGGGAGTGTTGATATGTCTGGTAGTCAACATTGTCCTCTGGCCCGAGACTGCAAGCGAACGACTCGGGTAATTTGGCAAAATGGTTATATTGCGTTTTGTCGATAGCTGGTGTAGGCGAGAGGTGCTTGGTAAAAAAAAAAACGTCATTTTCTTTATCGTGCTGATAAGGTCTATCAAACAGACGATCTTTGCACGAGTCGCTAGACACCTCACGAACTCTCTTGAATCTCAGCACGCGGTATTTCCTGCTTAACCATAAAGCCATCGCACTTCCACAGTCCGTCATCGAGAATGCCCAAGAAGAGGTCAGGAGCGCCCAAAAGAAGTTGTATAGCGCCTATCGAGAAGCGCGGTATGAGGTCACCTATTCTTTCACCAATCCTGAGGACTACAAGGACGTGCGCACTGTAATCTCTGCTTTGATGCGCCATTTGGGGTCAATGAGTCTTGTTGTACAGAATGAGCGGCTTTTGATGTTGGGACATCCGGATAGAGATGACAATGATTTGCATACGGATAACGGAGACGGATCGGACTCGGGTGGAGACAATGCCGATCACGAAGAAACTGGCGGCAGTGTTGACAGCGAGTCGGAACTTGGAGGCCCAACTACCCCGCAGCCTTTAGCAGCACGTATCGAAAGGCGAACCAGCGCATCTGAGCTGCGTAGAATCCGGCAACTGCTGCTAAGAGCTGAACATTCCACTGCAGCAGCAGTAGGCGCCCGCGTGCTACAACAACAGCAACAGCAACAGCAACAGCAACAGCAACAGCAACAGCAACAGCAACAATCGGCGCCTGGTCAAGATTCGCGTCAAGTCCTTCAAAGAGGATCTGTCACCGTCCCATCAACTCCCGGAGGTGATCCCATTTCGCGTCTTGAGGGGACTGAAGCTGTTCAGTCTGGTGGCGCTTTAGCTCCACGTGAAGGGATCAATTCTCCTAAAGAATTGACAACAGTGCTATCTGTGGAGGAACCACAGCACCAAGACGAATATTCAAGACAGCCGTTCGGGACTCCGCGGCGCAAGCAAAGTCCCAAGCAGTCTTTATCACACTCTGCTTCATGCCCAAACCTGAAAGCGACTGTTGGTGTTGGTAAATCCATAGTTCAAGGCAGCGAACTATCACCCGTAGGGCAGAAGAAAGAGGCGACTTTTGAAATCCGCCAGGAGGGCATGACTGGAAAGGGCAAATTTAAAAGCGAACTCCCAAATTTAGCATCAAGGAGCCACCATGGAGAAATAGGCCGGCACGATCGAATACGATCTCGAGGCGATGCCAAGACTGAGAAAAGACGAGCCGCACGGCACGTAATGGCCGAGTCTGCACTACGAGATATCCCGCCGAAAGAAGTTGCTTTTGGGGATAGGAAGGTGTTCATCTCGTTTTTGGAGATTGTTCGAGAGCCGCTACAACGGCTAAGCGACTCCTGCTCAAGAGTGATGGTGGCGATGGAGAGGGATTTAGTTATTGGACTTGACGCAGAACAGGACCGACGAGAGCGACTAAGGAAGAGGAGTTCTCGAAGAGAGGCGATTGTTCGGAGAGCTGATGCGTCGTTGAGAGTTGAGGACGATAGACCATCATCGAGGCGAGAGGGAGGCTCTCGGACGTCGTTCCAGAGTCATGACCAAGGGCCGCATTCAGACGAAAGTGCGGAACAACCGCCGGACACCGAGCAGAAGACAGTATTCTGGGCTCGCCTCTGGTCGAAAGTGAACCGCGACCCTGCCTTGACGCAAAGCGAAAGGGACTTTACAGAAGCATGGAGAGCAACAGCATCAGGAAGAGACTCTAGGAGAGATCGCTCGGCCGTGTCGGCGCATTCACAACAGGCTCAAAGAAAGTTTTCTTGGATTTCACGGGTACCGTCGTCGCTTCGATTCAAAGAGTACCAAGATGAAGATGAGTCGATGCTTCCGATGGACATCTCATATGTGGAATACCTGAGCCACGAGCTGGAAATCTTTGACCGCGCCGAGGCTGCAGGACTGCAGGTCTTTATCGCCACGCATCCGACTTTGGATGTCGGCCCTCGAGAGGAAGTCTGCCTCATCTTTTTCTTCATTTTTGCGTTACGAGAGATAGCTCAGGAACTGCTCCGGTTATGCAGACATGTGGAGAAGTTGGAGGAGCAGCAAAAAGTAGAAATGGAGAAAAGAGGTCAGTCAAAGCCGAAAAAGCGACTATGGTGGCCCAAAGTAATGGGCAACTTTTGGCACTGGATAGCCTGGGGCAGTAATTCGCAAGCTCAAGCCAGAGAAGGCTACGCAGGAATGGTCATGAACTCTGTCAAGAACCTGGAAAAGAACCAACCTGGTTTGGTTGCTGAGGAGAAGTCTCGCGTTGAAGCCAAAGCGGCTAGAAAAACTAGGCTAGCAGCTGAAAAACTGGCGGCTGATAGACTGGCAGCCGAGAACGCAGCAAGGCAGGAGCCGGCAGAGACTAACCTTCGTTCACTCCGCAGACGAGCGACAGGGCTGTGGGATGGACCAAAGTCTCGCCGCTCAAAGTCCACCACGGCATCGTTTTGGAAGAGTCAGCCAACACATGACCTAGAGCATGGAGTTGGTGAGAATTTTCTACCTCCCGCTGAAGCGATGACTGCTTCCTCAGTTGGCCAAGAGGGTGCTATACCTGCCCATGGACCACCAGAACTTGGACATATCAACAACGGCGGCACGCTGCAATCGATACATCCGTTTTCTGCTGGTCCCCAGAGTGGCGAGAACGTGTACCTTGGAGCTGATGACGACAGCGAGAGCGACATTTCTCTGGGCAAAACTGCTGGTGAGAATAGTAACAAACAACGTAAGAACGCACGCAGAACGATATCCGATTTTCGAGGCCCTGTAATACTTAGCAAGCTGAGTGGCGCAGAAAAGAAGCAGCCGCCGCCACCAGTCCCCAAAACGATATTTGTTAATGTTTCCAAGCCCAAGACATTGCGCTACCGGTTCTGGGAGTGTTTGCAAGTTTTCCAATCGGACGAAGTCAGATATGGATTCAAGATGGCCTTGGCTTTGACATTTGTTGGACTTTGGGCATGGCTGGAAATAACAGGTATGCTGCGCGCCGCTGATAGGGGACAGTGGACGATGATGACAATCATGGCAGTCCTGTCGCCAACCATAGGAGCCACATTCAGTGTATGCGCGATTCGTATTGGAGGCACGCTTGTAGGAACTGCGTGGGCGCTCATTGCGTATCTCATATACCCCGATGATCCTTTTGTTGCTAGTGCAATGCTCATCATTATCGGTAAGTGCAAATGATTGTGCGTTTTCTCATCAGCTCAGTAAGGAACAAGTGTTTATTAATATGTCACCGCAGCCTTCGTTGGCGTGTTTTTGATACTTGAGTCCAAGCACCCGTTGATGGGGGTTATCATGGTCCTGTCGTTCTCATCCGTGAGCTTTGCAAAGTACCATCGAGGGACAAATGAGACCATCTACGAGATTTGCTACAAACAGGTGGTTAACATCACGCTTGGGATAATCCTCTCCGTCATCCTGAACACATTTTTGTGGCCCGTGTTGGCACGGCGAGAGTTGAGGAAAGAAATTGCGCAGCTGATCGGCCGGCAAGGTGTGCTCTTTGCAGAGATTATGAACAGGTTCATGCTTCAGGATCCTGGGCTGGCCGTTGAAAATGAGAGATATAGTCTACAGTCACCACAGGAGTCCCCGGAACACTTTGACGAGAAGGCGATATGTGAGGCCAAAACAAGGCTTGGTGAAGAACCAGAGGTATCAATAGAACCCAGGATTACTGCCACTGTAGAGATGAAGGAGAGTTCCTTTGGCGAAACATCTGGGGCTGGTGTAGGCGCAATGAGACCGTCGCACGACCCAGGGGACACCGTGCCGAACTACGGCAGAATTGCCGCTACCGAGGGCCATCGGTGTCAGGATAACGGAGTCAGTTTTTGTAGGCGCGTAACCTTGGATGCAGATCGCATTGCATTTCAACATGTTGAACATCAGCTTCAAACAAGACTACTCAAGATCACGCAACTTTTGGAGCTCTCGCGCTCAGAACCCCGACTGAAGGAGACTTTCCCTGAGAAGCTTTACAAGCAAATCGTGCAGTGCTGCCAAAACATTCTCGACAGGATAGTTTCTATGCGTATGGCAGCACAACTTCTTTCGCCAGAAGTTCGGGATTTGATCATCGGGCCAATGAATTACTATCGAAGGGACTTGGTAAGACTACCTGCAAAAGTATCCTAAACCAAGGCCAAGAAGTGTCTAACTCAATAGTTTGCTCTCCAATTCTGAGCACAGGTTGGCGCCCTTCTACTGTATTTCAGCGTCATCAGCTCATCCCTCGCATCCAAAACTGCCCTGCCGCCGTTCCTGCCTTCGGCGAGACTGGCCCGTTTGAGAGTCGCTACTAGCGTGCGATATGCCATTATCGCAAACCAAGCGCAGACTGGGGAAGACCACTACGCATATATATACTACTTTGCCTTTTCCTCGGCATTGGAGGAGGTCATTGAGGAACTTGGTAAGCGAGAGGAATAGCATAGCTTCAAGCGGGGAAGGACATACCCGTACCACCTTCCTGCAACTAACAATTTCAGCATTACGCTGCTATAAATCTAGAACTGCTTGCCATCCTGATCAAACCCATCGTAGGCATCACACTCCTCACCGCCTATGGAGGTTGTGGTATCGTAACCTGTGAACAAGGATACCCTGCCCAGCCTTCAGTCCCACCGTCGATCCAAATAAGCGTACCCTCAATGAGACTCGGCAGTCCTGGGTCGACACCGGGCACTGAAGATACTGCGGCTCGGCAGTTCGAACCCGGATATTGGCGCGAGGATGAGATCGGTGAAAGCTCAAACCCTCAAGTGAAGGCGAATACGGCATCATTTCAGAGCGTACCACCTAATTTGTCCGGACAAGGGCAAGAGGTTCTCTTTGATGCAGGAAAGACCGAGGCTGGCGTTCATCTGTCACCTAAAGTACAAGATAGTTCTAGATCGCCGTTGACAAGCATAGGAACTGGATGGGCACCTAGTCTTGATAGTCCTTCATCAACATCATTTACTGCGCCCATCACCCTCATGAACGAGACCTCATTACGCAGGCGGCGGTCACTGAGATACAGGGAGGCAATCGCGACGGCACAAGAGGCAAGCGGTCTGAAGGTTGTGGAGGTACCCTCGCCTCTTGCTTCGGAACACGACCACTTGCAAATTGTAGTGTCACCGCCGCCGACAGGTAGTATGAACACGCCGGCACACACTATCACAGCGTCTAGTGCTGCAAATTTGGAATCGTCCCACGACCACAGCTCCTTGCCCATGCAGGTGAGGGGTACTTTGGGGTCAAAACTGTGAAATGGCATAAACCAGGATCCCACTGAATCATTCCCTTAGGACGCGGATATACATTCTTGTAGTTGTAGGTCTCCATTATAATAACGAGGGATACTGAGCATCCCCAGAGTTCAAGGTTGAGTGACCGAAGGAGTTGCTGCATCTATAAACGGTAGTTCATTGCACAGTATATGTTTGGGCAAGCGCGAAGACTTTGGGGATTTGAGTGTGTACGCTACAATGGTGATGATAAGCGTGGGTATACAGTTGCGCTCTTGTGGGGATCAAGATCTAACAATGGGCTCGAGGACTCGCTCCATCTCATATAGCTCGAGCAGGTCCGGGTGCTTAGAGTCAGCTCCATAATGGCCCCGGTATAAAGTAATCGCAATCCGAATCTGCTTCATTGCTTCCTTGGGTTGAGAGCTAAGTTTTGACGCATACACACAAGTTAGTCCTAGAACTTGAAGTGAGGGTATAGTAAGAAAGAAAAGAACGTGCAACTGCATACTTGTTGAATAGCAATCCTGCTAGTTTCAGGGTTTCCTGCGCCACCTCGATAGAGTCATGAGGAAAATGAACAACGACGACTTTGAGGGCCTTTTTGCACCATTCAATGGACTGCGCAAGGTCGCCAGACTGAGCATAGACCATGGCAAGTTGGTCGCAAGTGTTTCCATAGAGCATGCTGGTGTTGACAAATAGCTTTGATTGTGCACTCTCCAGGGTCTTGAGAAGGGTGAGTTGTGCGCTTAGGCTTAACGACGGGTCTTGAGAATTTGCGAGAAGCCGACCCATCAACTGGTGCATCTATAGAGTAGTAGACACAATTGTTAACTACTTCAAGTCTCCTTGGCCAAAGCGGTGATGGTATCCACGCCAACTTTTTTCTTGCGAATGCTTACCTTTCGACGGGCGGTCATATCCACCTCGACCCCACATGTTGGGCACTTTACGTCTTCCTCGGCCATCGCTCTGCAGGCGTAGCCTTTACTCGGGCACTTGTAAATCTTTTTGGTGATGGTTCCTGCGTATCTATCGTTGCATGCCGAACAATTGCACTCAAAGAGGTGGGATCTTTGGAGACATGCTTTTCGTTCCTCAGTTGCCATGCGCCCTCCCTGGGGACCGTACGATATTTCGACGAGAACCGGTAGATCCTTGTCCACCTTCAGAGTACTGGTCGTAATCACATTGATCGCCCTCGGATCCGATGCTCCAGTCTTGTACGCGGACTTTGATTCGTCAGTAGAGTCCCGTCCATCGGTACCGAACACGACCATAGCATTGGGCGCACAACTGTGATTGAACATAGACGCCAGCAGATAGAGTCCCGATCCGATCGAGAAGTCCTCGACGCGGTTGATGACACCTGATCCACCATACTTTTCAGTCATTCTTGATTTGATTGCAAATGAGTTGAACTGTATCAGGGCTTGAAGGTGGGCCAGCTCAAGAGCCGAGTTTGAAGGAAGCGAGAAGAGATGCTCCAGATAGAGTCCCGTCATCAGAAACGATATGCCTCGTACCGAATCTAGTTGCGTAAAGTTGCTGCACAGCTGTGTCGGTAAAATGGTGGATCCATCGACATCGGCAATTCGAGGTGAGTTGCTGTTGACGAGGGAGAGCCCTGCTGTTGCGCTGGTAAGAGAGGAGACGGTGGATTCGGTTTGTGCTCGCGATGGCAGAAGCTGAATGTGGTTTTGACAATCTTTCCAGTAGGTACGAAGGGCTAGCCGGGTCCTTTGGCACAGTTGATCCAGCTCCTTCTGATAAGCACATTCGTACCCATGCCACGACTTCCATGCCTGGGTTAAACACTCCTGGCTGCAAAACTTGGCTTGACTTGCCTCCAATTGCTCGGTAGGCTGAAGTCCTGCTGCTGCGGATGCTGCCGACTGTGTGGGTTTTCTGGCAAGCGCGTTCTGGTCGCATCCCGGACAGACGACGACCTTGTGCGTTTTGGCTGGTAGGGAGCGCATACATTCCTCACACAGCTTGCCTTTCCAGACAGCCTCGATGACACACGCGTAAGGGGTTTCGTCCGCTTCAAACAGAAACGTGCCAGAGTCAACCTTCCCGGTCTTTGAAAGTCCTGCTATGCTGTCCTTGTTCAGCTGCACGGCATGTCCGTATGACTTGGAGAAGCCGATCCTAAAGGGCGGGCTGAGGATCGTTCTGGGAATGGAAGTACGTTGGTCCTCGGTGGTGAATGTGAGCTTCGGTACGGGAGCTAGTCCTGGAGGAGCTGCCGCATGGACGGCTGGGACCCTGTTGGGCTTGATGAAGGCTTCCTTTACAGAGAGCAGGTCGGGCTCTGGCAGTGCCATGAGCGTGTCAATGTCGCCCGGCGCGAAGCAAGTAGAGACTGGTTTATCAAGGAGGGACACTAGAGCCGTGTGCTTCTCCTTGAACGAGGCAGCCAGCTGTGCTTGTGGGTGGCTGTTGAGGCTGTGGTCCATGCTTGGCTCGAGAGCCTGCTGCGGGTGCGAGGGTCCATGGTTCTGCGCCAGTGTTGCCATGGTGAACAAGAGGTTGAGAATGGGGTGGATCAGGAAGAACCCAAGAGAAGTGACAAACACCTGCAAAAAAAAAAAAAAAAAAAAAAAAAAGACGGGGCCAAGTGTTCTTTTACTAATGTAAGTCAATCACCTCCTTTTACACTACACTCTACAGCTTTGCCGTCGTCTTCTTGCTCTCAGTCTGCGCAAAGAACTTTGCGATCGCGTCCATAAACTCGCCACTTGCCAGGGTGGCGAGGCCAAGCTCGAATTCCTTCAGCATCGCCTCACGAATCGGATGTGCAGCGTGGGTGCTCAGGCGGTCGTTGCGCATGCATGTTTGCGGGTGCTCAGCCAGAATGGCAGCAAGTGCCAGCGCCTGTTCCAGAGCAGGCGTCTTGCTGGCTGCTTCGTATGATGGAGGATGGCTTGTCGCAAGCCCGATCCTGAGCGCCTCCTGTGCTTTAACTTCGCGGCTGAATTTTGCAAAGCGCATGGTGTCAACAGGCAATGGTCGCAAACACAACGCTCAACATGATCAACAAACGGAAGGAATCAGTTACCCAGTCAACATAAGGTCCATTGCTACTCCGCGTCCAACTACCTGCGGCAGACGAACGGTCCCACCGTCGATGAGCGGCACCCCCCGCAGTCGGCAGAACACCCCGAGAGTTGCTGAAGAGTCGACGATTCTGATGTCGCACCACAACGCCAGCTCAAGGCCGCCTGCTACCGCAAATCCAGAAATCGCTGCGATTACTGGTTTGGAAAGAACCATTCGGCTGGGCCTGAGTTGCCGATGATAAGAGAAAAAAACGGGAGTGAGGGCTCATGTTCGTCAAGGAACAAAGCCTTAAGCCGCGCGGTATGAAGACAAAGACAAAATTTACCCCATGGGGCCGATAGGCCCTGGAAGTTCTTCTGGCCAGTCCGAAGACATGGGGTTGGCCTCGTCCTGGTTCTTGATAGCAGCAAGATCTAAACAGCACCGGCGTTCGTATCGATAGGTCAAGTAAATACATGCTGTGCCTCAAAGCAATCATACTGCTCTCGAAACTTTTCTTGACGCTTTTTACCTGCACCGGCGCAAAAGTTTCCACCTACAGTCGATCAAAAGCATCAAGAGTCAGTGGAAGCCATGAACGCAACGCGCTTGCCTTAGAATGCCGACGTGTTTAGGCTGCATGACAACTCATTTACCTGCACCGGTTAAAATGGCTACCTTGGCCTAGCAGGAGAGAGAGAGAGAGAGAGAGAGAGAGAGGGAGAGAGAGAGAGAGAGAGAGAGAGAGAGAGAGAGAGAGAGAGAGAGAGAGAGAGAGAGAGAGAGAGAGAGAGAGAGAGAGAGAGAGAGAAAGGCAAGCGTGGAGACGAGATACCATCAGTCAGGGTCAAGAAGGGGCTGCATACGAAGCCGCATTGCCTACTAACCGTCGGGTCTGCGTCAAAGTCTAAGAAAGCCTGATAAAGTGCTCTCGCTGTCGGCCCGTTCACACAATTGCGCTTGTAGGGCCTATTGATGGTGATGACCGTAGTTGGGCCTCGTTTCTCGACCAGCACAAGCTCGGGGGTGTTGATTGTGGTCATGGCGTTGAAATCGTCAAAATACAAGGGTGAAAGAAAGAGCGAAAAGTTGAGTAAATCTCGGCCGAGCCGACTGGTATGTTTTATTGACAGCGCACCACACAGGTTTTGTACTACAGAGAGATAGGGGGAGCGGGTATAGCCATGAACTGCTTAAACAAGCTGCCCTGATGGCGCGTAGGTCTCTTGAGCGCCACTGGGTCAAAGGCACCCAATCTATCCACGCGCAATCCATGAACTGCCAGGTCCTCCTCTTGCTCTCCAAATTCATCATCTTCAAAACCGTCTCCGCCATCCTGTGCAGTTCCCACCAGCCTCGCCCGCCGCTCCTGCTGCTCCAACTCTGCTAGATCTAATAGATGCCTCATCGTCGGTCGGCCGTGAGGGCAGTTCCAAGGCTGGTCAATCTCTCCCATGTGTCGGACAATCCGCTTCATTTGCCCGTGGTTCAAAACATGACCGATCATAACCGACCGTCGACAGGCGCGAGAGGCGAACAATGTTCGGACTTTGGAGCAACGCACCATTTTCTCCGACGAGGAACCGACCGAGTGACTACCACTACATCCTTGTTCCTGATCCAACAGTTCGTCTGCGCCACCAGCGGAGGACGCCGTTTGTTGAGACAAAAGAAATACGAGTTCCTCAAAGTCCTGCAGATCAAAGACAACGCGCTCGCTCACAGGTAGAGTGACGAGCTTCAAGCGGCTACTGACGGGTTCCTGCGGGTCATAATCCAGATAGAAGCCGTTCTTGTTGAGCATCTTCATGTGGTCCACAACCGTGATCTCCTCTTGAGCTGTCAAGTGCAGTTTCTTGGGATGAAATAATCGTTGTGTTGAGAAGACGGTCTTGGCTTGGAGTGTTTCAAAGTTGTACTTTTCATCCGAGGCGTGTTGGTCAATGACAAATATGTCCGAGCTGATCAGTTTCCCCCGACGACTAGGTCGTACCAGGCTTCTGTCAAGTTCATCCTGGCGATCTTCGGAGCAAGACGCATCCACATAGTTATCGAGCCTTGTGACAATAAATGCTTTGTTGAACTGTCCCAAGACTTTCATCCTTGCAAAGTCGCCCTTGGAAATCACGCGGCTAAGTGATGTTTGTGCCTTCGTGTTGTCCGTGTTTGCAAAACTAGCGTCCGACAACTTGAGACTCCTGAGGCGCTGACTCTTACGAATTTTGATGACCGGGTCCAGTCCTCCTTTCTCCTCCTCCTTCTCGCATTCGTCGCCAACAGACCTGCCAGCTTGAGCTTCGACGTGACTCTGCTGTTGTTCTTCCAGTTTCCGCTTCGCCCTCTCCATCCGTAAAGCTGCTCTCTCCTGTTCCACGCGCCGGGTTTCCTGTACGAGTTTCATCCGCAGCGCTCGCTTCCTTCTGTGACTTTGAATATCGAACGCCACCTCGACCCATTCTCGGTCTCCATCCTGATGCACCTCAGAGTCCAAGACAACCACACGCTGCAGTTTCCCCCGTCTTTGGTTGTGCGCCGCAAACACCTGCTCGTCCTCACTGTCGCTGATAGGATCTTCTTCGCCCTCGCGGGTTTTGTCATCCAATGGGTCATAACCCTCCAATACATCTAGAGCCGTGTCCGAAAGATCCGCAGTGCTGGCCGAGAAAACCTCAGAAGATGCTGTTGATGTGACAGTGTTGTTTAGAGTCAATGTTGAAGTCTCAGCTTCCTCGTTCTCCACGCTCTTTTCACCCAGGGCTGTTGCTTTGTTTTGTGCCGGATTGGAATGTCCCGTATTTTTCGGTATCGCTTCAGTCTCCTCCTCTGAATCCGAAAAGTTACTGTGCGCCTTGCGCTTGAGAGCGGTAGGAAGACTGGCTGGACGTATCGCTTTGTTCGTCAGGGTGGTTTGCTCCAATCGGGTGACAGTTTGTAATATCGCCCCCGCCGTAGATGCTGTACTGTTACGGGTGACCCCGGTGACGGTGGCAGATTTTGTTGCAGGTATTGTAGACGAGATTCTGGACACTGCTTCCTCAGCGACGGTATTCATTTCAGGGTTGTCGTTCGCCAAGACTGCCTCCACATCCGCAACCATATCCTCCTCTTTTTCGCCTGCAAAAGCAGTCCTGGCTGGAAATCCAGCGGTCAACCGGGTTGATAAATCGGGCTTCTTGATTAGCAACCTGGCCTCACTGACTGCAAAAGTTGACCGACTCGGCTCGAATAATTCAGTCAATTTGTTCCGCAGTTCCTCGACAATCCTCCGCTCGTTATGCAGAAATATCGTCCGTTTGTCCGGACTCACGTTGACATCATAAAACGACGTTGGTAGGACCAGATTGGCAACCAGGAAGGGGCTCTGGTTTGTGTTGAAGGAGTGATAGACTTCATTGATTACCCGCGTTATTTTGGGCAAAACGCAAGGTCGTCCGTTGATGAAGAGGTACTGTCGATCTGCAGACGATCGACCTTTTCCGAAAGACGGTGATGAGATATGTCCTGATAAAGTAATTCCTCCTTTGGCGTCGTCAATATCCTCCTCTTCGCCGACGTCATCTGCAGTGCCATTGTCATTAGAGTTCAGATCCGTCTGTCCCTGTACAATCTCCATGTCGAAATCAATCACATCTATCATGGCTTTGGGGCCAAAGACATTGATGATATTTTGACGGACAGTAGCATTGCCACTTGTTGCAATGTAGTTCACCGCTGGTCTATCAGATGAACAGCAGTGATGAGGATGAGTAAAATAAAAATGCATCTTTTAAGCGATACTTCAGCCGAAGGTCTGTTCTTCTTACTTTTTGTCCATCTGAGAGACACAGCTGATCCTGACATTAGTAGCGATCAACGCATACGCCTGAATGAGTCCGATGCACTTTGTGTACTCGCGTTTGATGTTTTTGACAAACTCGTTTTTTCGGACTGGCATACCCTCAAAGAGATTGCTGATCCGGATGGTCGTTCCCTTCGTCATAGGTACTGGAGCCTTTGATTTGATGAGTCCATCCGAGTCGTATTCGACCAACACTCCTGTAGGCTTCTGGCCTGTGGAGGTCGACACTGTCAGACTGGAGAGAGCACAGAGCGAGGACAAGGCTTCGCCGCGGAATCCAAACGAACGCACTTTAGCCAGATCGTTGAACGACTTGAGTTTGGATGTATAGTGCTTTAGCGCTGTCGTGTGAAAGTTGAACGACATCAGGTTAATAACTTGATAACATGCTGCAAAGATTTGGTGGCAAAGCAAGCCCTTCGAGGTGTTGTTGGATGCATACCGAGCGTCTCAAGATCAGCATCCGAGATGCCACAGCCATTGTCTGTTACAGTGATGCTGTCGAGACCATTCTGCTTGAACTTGATGACTAGTCGAGCCCATATGGGTGCACATGGGTGTTTCTGAGTGTGTTAGATGGATGTGGTGCAGGGACGACGCGCGAGCGACAAACGTAAACGCCAGAGAGGAGCTCGATTTACCGATGGAGGTGGCGCCGGCATCGAGGCTGTTTTCCAGCAGCTCTTTGACGGCTGTGGCCATGTCGAGCACGACCTGGCCCGAGCATATCCTGTGGACCGACTCCTTGTCGATGGCCTTGATGGAGGTGTTGCCTGTCATGGCGATGAGGACATTGGGCGACAGAGAAGCGGGCTGTGATCAATGGTGCCTGCGACGCAGGTTTTAGGTTTCGCTGTGTCCTTTTGTGACACAAAGCCACAGATGCGCAAGATGCAGCCAATAACGCGGTGCCTCTATCCTTGCCTTGGTCCACCGCTTCTCGCCCCACACACACACACACTCTCGCTCTCTCTTCCTCTCACTCTCTACCCATCCTCTCTCTCTCTCTCTCACACACACACTCTCTTTTCTCCTTGTCCCTATTCTCTAGCCCCGCGCCTCTGCGTCGCTGTGGATTGCACCTGTCGAGATGTCCTGAGTGCATCGCGTCCCATCTCCGCCCCTTTTTGTCCGTTTTTTTTTTTTTTTTTTTTTTTTTATATTTCCTCGCGACCCTTCCTCTCGACTCCACGCGGCTGCTCAGACTCCGCACAACCCTACCTTTTGCACCTTACTTTGTTCTTACATCTCCTGCATCGCTTACATTTTTTGCATCCCTCCGTCGCCTTGCTCTGCCTCCCTCGGTCTCCCCCTCGGTCCTCCCTTGTCGACAGTGGTCTATTGTACAGATGCGGAACACTGCAGATACTTACCGTGAGTGGATGTGAGCTCTCATCTTGACATCATGCAACGACCCAATTACCACACGCATCCTGTGTTTATTTTCCTATCCCAACGAACCCAGTGCGCTACTGCCTAGAGCACTGTGGTTGTGCTTGTTGAGGAGAAGAAGAAGACGACGACGAAGAAGAAGGCGAGGCTGGCTGCTGGCCAGGGCAACGATCGACAGATACGATACAACACCCCCTCCCCCCTGGCCAGTCGACCAGTAGAAAGCCCTATCCCTGAGTGAGACACCACCGGCTGGATCTGTCCCCGCTGGCAATCATCGGAGGATTGCTTGCTCGCTTCTTCGTTCAACACCTGCTCGCAGTCTCCCTGTCCCTGCTTTGTCATTGTCGCAATCCGTCTATCTGTGTGTCTCGCTGTCTTTCTCTCTGTATCTCTCCTTTTCGGCACTCGTCCTCTCGCTCTCTCGTCTCTTGCGCCTTCCTGTCTCCCTCTCCTCATTCTCTCGCCCCGTCAAGAGTGTCGAGTGCGGAAACAAAAAAAAGTACCGCGAGAACAACCACAAAAAACACAGACAGGGAGGAAAGAGGTGTGTTGGCATGGAACATCACAGCCGCTGCTGTCCTCCCCCCCCTACTGCTCTTCTCTTTCTCTTAGGCTCTCTGCCTCTTTTCCTTGCAGACATTGCCGCTCTTTGTTGTTTTGCACACTCTCCCTCTATTGCTCGACCTCCTGGTTGCTCATTGCCCTTTCCCCCTGATACACTTCCCAACCATCCCATATTTCGCCCGTTGGCAGGCATTCGCAGCCTCCTCGGATAACTCGCCCCGTAGACAACCCTTATTAACGCACGCTCTCTCCCGTCACATCTGCCGACACTTAGCATCCCATAGGAGGCGCCTCTCCACGCTGATCTTTTCCAGCACACAGTTCGATGGCTCTTCATCACTAAATACTCAAGCAGGAGCCTCGGACTCATCCACAACAAGTCGCTCCCTTAAACCACCTTCACCAACCACTGCCAGCAACCGACACTCTTTCGGGCTCTGGGGCGGAAGCAAGTCTGCGGCAAGTACACCAAACTTGGGCAACACCACCCAGGCGAACAACACTCAAAATCACGAGTTCACGTCCTCCTCCATCACCACTGCCTCGGCTGTATCCGACATGTCTGCATCGGACAGCCTGACTCAAGCACAAGCTCAAGGAGGGTCTGGAGCAGGCTCAGGTGCCAGTATGGAGAGCCAAGCGAGCTCCTCGTTCCATCAGCGTCGGAAGCGGAGTGAGAGTACAGGTGGACTAAAGGTAACAAGGGCATGCAGATCATCAAATAAGAATGAAACTTGGAGCTCATTTGAGAGCATATATAGCGCATAGCCGTCCACTACTGGGGCATCATTTTTAGCGTATTCGGGCTAGCGTATTAACCCGTTGCTACCTTTGTGTACTCCTTGGTACTTGTCCACGGATACCCCATGGTTCGTAGAACACTGCTGGCAACATCACCAGGATCGTGAAGAAGAGCAGCAGCAACTTTCTCCGCAAGTTTGTCAAGGTAAGAAACGTGCGCGCTCACAATGGCCGCCCATACCCGAGCCGTCTCTCGGAGCCAGTCAGTGCCGACCAGACATTCACCAGAAAAGTTCAAATTTGCGATGCTAGAATTTTGACGACAAGGATGCTCCTCCGATGCCTGGGGCTCCTACTCCTACCAACTCGTCCAAAAGTCCACCACCACCAAACATCGCGACTCGGGCTGCAACTGCTCCGGAACTTCCCACCCTATCCTCACCAACGAGGGATCAAAAGAAGCAGGGACACATTGGACCGCTTGACACGCCGCCTCCCCTATCACCTCTTCTCAGTCAAGAAATCGCATCCCACTTTACCAATACAGAGTCTGCACAGCTACAACACCCCACTGAGGATTCGCCAAAGAACTACCAGAGACATCACCAGCAAAACTCGAGCAATGTAGAGTCTTGGTTAAAGGACGCTGCAGCCGCAGCCAGCCGGGAACACTCACCGGCACTGTCACCGCTGGGTCTCGCGGCTAGAATGGACGTATTCGCTCCGGACTCTGCCCATCCCTTGGGTCGACAGCCCTCGGGAGACGCACTGTCCTGCCTCAGCGATGACTTGGCCGGCATTGAGTACCAGCTGCATGGCAACGACGAGGATGAGGAGGAGGAACTCGACGAGGACGAGGACGAAGACATGCCCGCCAACATCTCAAACCGACTTTCAAAATTATACGAGTCTGGGTCGATACAAATGAATCAATCACAGACCTCGCTCTATTACTCCACCAAATCCACGCTATCAGAAAGCGAGGCAGCAGAAATCGCCTCACGACGGACATCACTGGCCCAGGATGCGCTTGGTTACAGTTTGGGACTTTCGAGGGGTAACTCCATCAGGTTCTCCCAGTATAGTCTTGGAAGCATCCACGCTCTGCAGCCATTTCCTGGATCAGTTTCAGGGTCAGGCTCGACGCCGTCTTCGCCTGGTTTAGCAAGAAGTATGACCGACTATATGGAGAGTCGCCTGGTACCCAGACGACCCGTGTCCTTATTCATCGCGCCTTCCTCAAGTCTCACTGCAGAGGAAGGCAAGAAAAATACTCAGAGTGAGGTGGGCTCACAGGAACCTGTTGGCGAAACTTGTCAGATCAAAAATTCCGCAGACACCGAATCTTCGACCCCAGTCGCATCGTCGTCGTCTTCGGCTACACTGCGTGTAAATGAGCAGAGCACTTCTAGATCTGGAACCGGCGCAACCCTCGTTGCGCCAATTCCACGACCGGTTACTATCTGTGTCTACCCTGAGGATATAACCAGAATCCCCATCCCGTCTGCCGTCGCTTCATCGTCGTCCTCCACAGCCACGGCTGCGCTCTTAACACCCGACATGTCACCCGCGGACCAGCATGAGACAACAAATGCGTTGGCACGTCGTACTGCGCGGCGCTGTTTTGATGAGGATGAGTCCTTTCTAAAACGGGAAGAGATTTCGGAATATCTTGGCACACCAAAAGCCTTTAATCGGCTGGTTCTGATGTACTACTTGGATCATTTTGATTTCTCGGATAAGCGTCTCGATGTTGCCTTTCGAGCTCTATGTCAAAAACTGGTACTCAAGGGTGAAACACAGGAGGTCGATCGGATCTTGGAGGCCTTTGCGGATCGGTTTGTCAAATGCAACCCTAGAACGTTGCTGGGAGGCTCCGATCAGTCCAAGGATATTGTTCATGCCATCACGTACTCCATATTGCTGTTGAACACCGACCTACACATTGTTCAACAGTCAAGCAAGATGTCACGATCGGCCTTTGTGAAGAATACTCTCCAGGTAGTGCAGGCTCAGTCAGAAGCACAACAACAGGACGACTCGTCAAGCTTGATGGCCCGAGTGGACCCCACAGGGTTCGGGATGCTCAGGTCAACAACAGAGGAATCTGGCCATGACGGTGGACTTTCGCCATCCATGGGAACCACAAAGAAGAGGACACCTAGCGTGAAGAGCTGGAAGAGCGGACACAGCCAGCAGACCAGCGGCTTTGGATTAGGCAGTCTTGGTCATGGTGGCAACGGCAGCAACACCAAGATGGGGTCTGACCCAAATGCCAATGGCGGGTACGGTAATGGCAAGTTCTGGCATCACGAGCTGGAGGCCCTTCTCAAGGACATCTATGCAGCCGTCAAGCAGAATCAAATCCTTTTACCCACATCACCGGCGGCCTTGCGCACGCCAAACGGAAGATCGAAATCGAATGCATCTTTGCTCTCCTCACCTCCGACTTCGCCCACAAGCACCGGATTTGGATCCTCTCTCTTTTCGTCGAATAGGATGAGCCGCCTCATCTATCCTTCCTCGTCCTCGGCTTCAACGACGTCTCAACTGCAGAATCAGCATCAGGAAACGGCCGGTGGAGGTGGAGGCGCCTTTGGACTAGGACTCTCGGGAAGGCGAAACTCTGTCAGTGCGAGAACAAAGCAGCTCCGATACGATGCCATTCAGAGACTGAATGCACAAGCACAGGCTCAGGCACAGGCACAAGCGCTGGCGCAGGATCCATGTCACGGCTCGATGGATGGTGAGGCCTTGTCAGTATCGGCGCCGTCGTCATCAAACTCACAGTCCACTGCCCGATACAGCATAGCCGGTTCTATTTTCAATGAGGCCATTGTGTTGGATCTGACCTCCGCCAAGGATCAGAGTAAGGGACCCGTGAGTTCCAAAGATCTGGCTTTTATGCGCTCTGGAGTCCATCAGAGTCAGGATAGCTCTTCCAGCAGACTGTCGAGCTTGACGATGACCACAACTCATACCCACATGACTGTCTCCACGGCCAACTCCACAACTGCCATAACACCATCAGCTTCTCAAAACAGTCTTGCATCACTGCAGTCCATCGTCAACACGAACCCCGCTCTCTGCCAAGAGGATGTGCTGCACAAGGCGCCATCACTGAACTGCCCATTAGGTCCTCAGCAATATCGTACCCAGCTCCCGCAGGACATGCAGGAGCTCAGAGACGACCTACACCTGCAACATCTAGGGTCTCGGTATCGAATGGAGGGCATTCTGTGGCGTAAGCATCTACTAGAGCGCAGCGACAAGAAGGCTCAGCACCGCGCATGGCGCCAGTTGCTTGTTGTGCTGGATCATGAGCAAGGAACACTGTCGATGTTCAGGTCGGATGGGACGCTGCCACAGATACAGTCACCACAGCCACCACAGCAGGCCCATCACCAACAGGGTCATTACCAACAACATACCCCAAATGCACTGTCGAACATATCATTTGCCGAAACCATGGCATATCCAGCACCACCTGTTGCCGAAACCTCAAGCAGCATCGCAAACGACCCAGGCGTTCCGCTCTTTGACGAGATTTCACTTCAACATACCATCACCAACATCCTCCCGCCACCCGGATATTCCTCGTCAAGGAAACACGTCTTTGCAGTTCAGCTTTACAGTGGTGCTGTCTACCTTTTTCAGGCAAAAACGCCTCAGGAATGTGAGGCCTGGGCACGGACGTGCAACTACTGGGCAGCGCGAACAAGTAAGGAGCCTCTTGTGGGTGGAGTCGTCAATATGGAGTATGGCTGGGGCCGTGCCTTGGACATGGTAGCGTTGTCATCCCAGGATGACGAGCAGCATGATACACCCGGCTCCTCGATGACGAACGTGGACACTATCGACAGCCCGCTTCCACCGAATAGCAATGGGAGCACCAGCAACGTCAGCGTCATGAGCGCAGCTCACACCGGTACGGACTATTTAAACCACCCTCCATCGTCGACTGGGTGCGGCGCTCGATCAGGATACTTTGGAGCAGATTCGTCTTATCGTGTAAGGAGCGCATCCATCAAGTCTGGAACGCGCGGCTCGACTTCATCGTCATCGGGCACGGGTGGTGGTGTTGGCATCAACACTGGAGGCTCAAGTAGCACGCCACTGGGCGATCGGATCACACTGTTTGATTGGACAGCGCCCATGCCTGCCATGTCAAGAAGTCTCTTGAGTGAGGAGGACCAAATGTTGGGACTCCGAAGATATGTTGCGGGATTAGAGTCAGAGATGGAAGCGCACCAGGAACACCGCTCGCCCATGACACGACTGGTACGTTTACACTCTTTTACCTTACTGTATGTTAGACTACCTCTATTGTGATGTAATTTCTTGACTAACACTATTGATCTGCACATACTTTAGTTCTTACCAAAGTCAAACAACTATGCAAAAGCGTTCAGCAACTGGGAGAGACGATCCCAGCACCTATTGAAGGAGATGATCAAGTATCAGATCTATGTCGAGTGTCTGGAGCAGTCGCTGATCCATTTCCAACAGATGTTGCGGGACCTCGGTATCGACCAACTTTTCCTGAAACAAGAGCAGGATGAAGAGAGGACTGTAAAGGGACAGTGCGAGGAAGATAAGGGGCTGCTTCAACCGCGCTCTTTGGATCAGATCCAGGAAAACGAGTGCCCGCGAGATAGTGTAGAGGCGGAGCTAGAGCGCCTGGTTGTGCACGAGGGACTGGCCAGTGCTATTAGCTAAAGGAGTGGTACGATACATGATGATGAATATACCCGGTTCTTTCCCGTGAACAATAACATAAACGTAGACTCTGCGAGTGCCTTTGGGGCCTTGGACCAACGCACGCCTAAACTGCGACACTCCAACGTCGCCGGTAGGCAAAAGACAAAAACTGCTCCAAATATGCACTCCTTTCAGTCGTTTCACAACACAGCATGCATCCGCTACCATAGTAGTCTCGACCACTCTTCTAGTGGCTACCTCCCTGCGAAAAGTGTGCTTCGCCGCACACAAGACTCACTTCACTGAAACCACTTTACCTGAGTGGTAATGGTATAAATATCTTCACGGTCTTCGCAGTTCTATAGCATTCGACCAAGGGTCTCGCGTGATGTGAGAGTGATTGACCTACACTCGGTCCATAGCAAACCCAGACAGTGACACACTCTCCTGCATGCCGGTCATCCGTCCAGCACAGCCATATTGTTCTTTTTTATATTTTGTGCTATGCTTGTGATAGTTAGGGTAGGAGAGCATGTTTTAGTGTTTCGCGTCTGCAATGCTGTTGACCCCTATTTCCTCCTCCTCTCTGTATCTCTTTCGCCCTCATCTTCCTTTTTTTTTTATTATGCATGCAAGATCCTCTGGTTTCTACACGACTGCTGTGGGATACTTTGCATGATCAGCATCGATGAAGAGCACTTTTTTTGTAGCATTGTCTATCTATGCGTTTGCTCCTCCCCCTGATGTTTTTTTTTTTTTTTTTTTTTTTTTTTTCTATTTCTTTGCTTTCCTCCTCTTCACACCTCTTCCAGCCTGTTTAGTACCATCCGCTTTGCTCTCTTTTTTCACTTTTCTTTCCCCGCCTCTTCTTACTGAAAACGTCCATTCCTAGTAATACGTTGCCTTGACCGCGTCAATAATGGTCAATTATTTCAAGTACTTGGACGAGCACACCTCTGTGCCTAGCGATCGGGAGTCCTGTCGTGAAATCAGCGTCGACGCTATGAATGCAGATATAAATGAGAATGGCGATCAGGTCCTTGCTGCTGCTCCAATTGTTGCGCCTTCCGGGCGGACAGATGACGGTACATGAAATACTGGAATACCCCACAGCACAGAAGACCACCACCCCCATCGTTTCTTGCCAACTTTCAAGACAACCACAACTCACAATTGACCATATTTTTTCCTGTACCCCATTCGACACAGCACTTCCAAAAAAATGGTACCTCACTGGCAAGGACCAGGTCCTAACTAGTCCCATAAAACACGACCCATACCATCTTAAAGACTTGGTAGGGTTATTACCTGCCTTAATTTTACTCAAAAACCATCAACGCAGCCTGTTGCAAAAAAATGTTCACGCTGTCCCTTTGGTTTTTTTTCTTCCATACAAATTTAGACGAACGTTCCCATTGTGCACACAGGGGCCGAGCCTACCTTGTACTGGATCAACATTTTCGTGACGGTGTCCACTGATGCCATAAAGAAGCTGAAGGCCTATGCCAAAAAGAAACCTTCCGCAAACAATCCCAACCATTTACAATCCCTTGCAGATCTGCAGGCTATTGAAGTCGAAGTCAATGTGGGTATAAACAACGGCATGGTAACAAAGGTAAAGCATTCATACCCATAGTCATTTCTACACCCATAGCCACACCGACACCCATACCCATACCCATACCCATACCCATACCCATACCCATACCCATACCCATACCCATAGCGGTCGAGAATTCAAGATCCATAACAGAGGAATGATATCTAAATCTACAACCTACGAATTAGTTCAAGTCCGTCTGCTCACTGTTGAACCAGGTCTGTCTATGTAAGTACATCAGGCGCTATTCAAAATCTCACTTAATAGAGCCAACACACCTCACTTCCTCATGCCGTCACCGTTCGTGTCTGAACCTCGATAGCGCCGGAGGCTCCGATCGCGCTGCGGGCTCATCAGCAAATCAAGCTAGACAAGGACCAGAGGCTGCAACTGGTATTGAAGCCAATGACCCAAATCAAGCAAGCTGGTGGCCTTCACATTCTCTGGGTCGAGATGGTTAAGTTTCAGACTGCCAGTAATCCAGGTGCGCTTTATTTCCGACAGAAAAATACGGTATTTAGCTCCAGTATTCTGGTTTATATCGTATTCATCAAAAATCAAAACTGCCATGAAAATTAGAGCCCTACATCTCCATGACTGCAGCGCAGGTAATCCAATGCCCGGTCCAGAGCTCTGTAACTGAGTTCAAGAGTACAAGCACTGCATCCAGCAAAGGCGATCACGCAGTTATTGGCAACACCGTTGCCCCAAATCCTGGTCGATGGTACCTGACGCTCAAAAATAAAGATGTCACAGCCGCTCAAATGTAAGTGATGGGATTGCGCCGTACTGGTACAATACAATACAATACAATATACAATCGAGGGACTAGTTGCTTGTCGCTTCACTGTCTAACACATTCAATAATGTAGCAAAAGCGATCCCTACATTGTCGACAAAAGGGTTAGTTATCTCGTGTTTTGTTATTTTCGCGGCCTTAACGAACAGTATGGATCTTGCTCTCGCTGTTCTATAAATATCAGCATGAACTAAGTATGCTATACTCTTATACTTTCAGACCAGGTTTACGATTGACATAAAGGGCGAAGGTGGCCTGCGCTGGATAATCATCTACGCGTCCTTTTCGAAAAGTACCCTGAACCATTTGGATGCGGTGCGCAAAGAGGGCCTTGGGCTTCCGATGATGCAAAGGATCACTGTCGACGTTACAGTGGACAAAAAAAGCCTGAAGGTTAGTACATAGCGATACAGTGAGGTGTCGCTCCCTTCTCCCGTCTCAACAGCCTCGCGATCTAATAATCTTGATTCCCTCCCTTTGGAACAGTTCAAGGACCTATTCACACTTACGAAGCGGCAAGCTTTTGGTACGTTCCAACGACAAGAACCCCACTCATTAGTGTGGGACGTTGGCCTATACCAATTTTATTTGTTAACAATCACGTCATTCTCGGTTGGTAGGTGCGGATTCAACTGTCCTCTTACTCTTGCATAGACCTATTGAGCTAGACATTGGCGGTCGCTTAACGCTGGAATTCACAGTCGGTGCACAGATCAACCAGGCCGGGGGTTTCAAATTGCACCATATAGATTTGGTCAATTGCTATCTCAAAGGCAAGGCCTTAGGTACGCAACCGTCTCCTTTTATCTAGTTTTTTTTTTTGCGAAATAGTTCGTACTCAGCGCGACCATTTAACACCTCCTTTTAATTTCGTTTTCTATCGAGTTAGGCCACAAGGACATTACTCTTGTGGAGAGAGACGAGGAGGATTCTCATTTAAAGTCTGGAGGTCTAAAGAAAAGCCCAGTTGTTGAGCAAAAATCCATTGCCAACAGCAAGGCATGCGGCAGCACTAGTGGTAGTTCCAGTGGGGCCTCCGGCAGCACTGTTATCAACGGTGCCAGCCCATTAGCTACCAACACTACTGGTGGCAGAGCCAGTGACACCTTCAGCAGCCTCGGCGGTGTCGTCGACAGTGCCATTCACAAGTTAAGCGATAGCGCTACTTGCTGCTCCAGCAGTGCTGTTCCCAACTCCAGTAGCACCGCCAATAATGAGCCAAACAGCACCCCGAACAACACCACTGTCAGTGCTACCACGAGTGCTAATGTCAGTCCTACAATTAGCGCCACCAATAGCAGAAGCAACACCAGTGATGGCAGTATCATCGGGTGCTCACAGACCAAACCTCTTGCACCCGCGCATTGTAAAGGCGCCTCAACGTCGCCGACAAAACCTGCTTCTTCTGCCAGCACGAATGTGCCTATTATGGCGAACAGTACATCAAACTCTTCAGTGCCAGAGAACAGGGCCAAAAAAGGTAACACAAAAAAAACTTTGAAGAAGATTGCTGTCCCATGTATTTCTATGCTGATCTGATGGATCTGCGTTAGTAGATGAAAGCACAGCAAGCGCAGTGGAACCACCGTCATCAGCACCTGCAGTCGCACACCAGAAGTGCAAGGAGGTCTCGCAATCATCATCGGATCTCATCGAGATTGCTGCATACAAGATTGACAAATCAGGAACCAAACTGGCAACCCTATTTCATGGCAAGAAGAGCCTTTACCTCGACGTCTGGGATATCGGCAAGAAAGCCAAAATCGACACCGCAGCGGGCAGAGCCCCTCATTCGCCTTTATCCTCCACAAAGCCAGTGGCTTCCCTGGAAAGCGCAATTGGTGCCCAGCTCTACTGGAATCACCACAAAAGCATGACGGTCGCTGTTTCGTTCGGCGCATGTCAGGTCGCGCTCATTCCACACTCAGTACTGGAGCCGAAACCTCGCCCGTTTTTATTGTTTGAACGCAACCTGGCGAGGAAGACATTTGTGGAGGAGGACTGTCACGAGGACCTTAAATGGTTTGTTGGTTACGGCGACTTTTGCTGCCCTCTGCTGGATGATGGTCAGCCGGATACGGCTCGTGAGAAATTTTTGGCGTGCGATGGCTACAGTGTCACTGTTTACCGTTGCCCTGCAGACAGGCCGTGGACTCTACTTTGCAACATATCTCTGGCCGAAGCTCCGCCCAGATCACCAACACCAAGTGTGGACCACGGAAAATATTGCCAGGGCCAGAACTCTGCTGATCCATGGCTTTGCGCTGGAGCATACACAGTGTGCAAAATTCTATTGCCGAAACCCACTCCTACCATTGAGAGCCTCGCCTTGGCAGAAAAACTTGTTCAGAGTGTCCGCCATCGGTACTTTGCCTGGACAGGTCATGCAAGAGCCGTCACCATCTGGGATTTCGAGACGGGCAGTACTGTTTCCTATATTCCGCCTCCAAATGAGTGCAAATTCTCGGACATTTGTACCTATTTGTCAGTTGACGGATCGGTGACTGTGGTCTGGTACAAGGGTCACGGCATCGTCGGGACCTACTGGACAGCCTCTGGGATATGCATCAAGTTGTACACGGATAAGGCGGGCATCTTTGGTGGTCAGTTTTTGGTGAGCGAAAAGGTGTCAAGCTCAGGTCAAATTGAACTTGAAAAGACCAAGTCGCATATAGTCAGCCTATTGGACGGATCCAAACGACATCTCGCAAAGTCGCTACGCGATTTACAAGGGATTATTACTATATCTGCAGCAGGAAATCAAAGCCTCATGCGCCTCCAAGGAACCCTGGTGACGGTTATTGGCCTGGACACTGCTTTTGCACAAATCTCGAATGATTGGGCGGACTGCAAGCCGGCTTGTAGCGCGCTCGTTGCTCCAAAGCTTTCGGAGGAGCGGATCTATCGGGTTGGGTCAGAAAGAGTTCCAGGGGTCGTTTTCACTTTCCCTCGGACATCTGGAACCCAATTTGTCGTGGAGCGTACTCTTGTCTCCGGAAGTGATCTCTACACCCTCAAGCTGGTCTTCAAGGAAGGCGCCAAGGAGACTACGTTGTTAGTATTCTCCCACAAGTTCAAGTATGCGATGCTCGTGGGAGATGCCGAGCATCTTATCCTCGTTGATGAGAGATATGTGCAAATTTGGATGATACCCAACGACTGTGGAAGTTATTGCCGACTGCTTCTTGCCTGGTCTGTGGATGAAGTGACCGGCAGCGATGGCTTTTGGAGCGAGCCCTTTAGTCCGAGACTATGTTGTCACCGCCGAACCCTTACGATGGATACGAAAAAGACTGGTCAGAGCATGACGATTAATTTGTCAGAGCCCAAGGTATTCACAGAGAAAACCGCAAGGAGATTTCTGGGTGGCATGCAGCTTCTGTTGGAGATGTATACCAGCATTCGGGAAATCAACGAGCAGACAGGGAGTCGGCACGATTGTTTGGAGGTGGCTCTTTCCAAATATTTGGGCGGCTACGTCAACCACAACCCTACTCCTCATGAGCCTTTGAACACAGTTCTGGCCCAAATCTGCCACAGGTGGACTTATGATGTGCGGGGGATCTACAACGACATTTTAGTGAAGATTCTCAACTACTACACAAAGCCCTGGAGCCCCGCGCCACATTACCGCTCATGCAAGGACCGTGATGGGAATATGGTCTCTTCGAACCCAATCAACATCCTCCTCATGAGGGATAATGCGTGTGTCATCAATACCGCTAGACTTCTTTACAACTATTGTCTGAAACGGGCCCACGACACGGGACAGATTGGATATTTGGCACCGGTCTTTGATTCGCTGCCGGTGCTTTTTCGGCAACACCGGGAACATGCCTTCAAATACTTTCGCGACATAGCGCTCATCAAGGCCGCTGAAGCGTCGTTCCTTCGGGAGGTGTACCCTATTGTCACCCACGCAGCAGAAGGTCATTGGTATCATCAGCAGATTGAGGACACACCAGCTCATCCAAATCAGCACGTCGACTTGGATAACACTGACGACGATGAGGGAAATAGTGGCGCGAGCGAAGTGTATGTGGCGTCTTACGATATGCTCTGGGAGTACATTGATCATGAAGTACAGGAGGACGAGGTGTCCACATTGTCTTGGCTCGTTGGCGCCCTTGCATACGGACTGGGTCCTTTTGGTCGTAGTTTTATCAAAAGACACGAATTTTGCCTGAGGTTCCTAGACAACCCGGCAATCGAGGCACTAATTAGTCAAAAATGGTAATAACTGGACATGCGACTATGTCGAGAGCTTGAAAGTGCAGGAAAAGTAAAATTGCTTTCGCCACCTTACTAACCTTGTTTTTTTTATTGCGCCCAGGAATACCATTGGCTTGCGATACTGGAGAGTCTGCTTCATTAGCCAATGTTGTGTGCTTGTGTTGTTGCTCCACGTGGTGCTGGAGCAGCTTAATGGCAGCGATCAGCATGAACTTTTTGGTGACTTTTTTGCCATCGCCACTTCCGCTGCCTTCTTCCTAAGGCTCAAGATCATTCAAACATTCTACAGGATGGATGAAGACTCAAGGTAATCGAAATGTCATTTAGCGACATTAGAAAGCCATGTATATCTGTCCTTAATGCAGAGCCGTTTCTCTTACACTGTTCGCCATGTTATGTACCGTTCAACACAAAATAGCCTGGGCTACAATATCGTGGGATTGCTCGCGTTTTCCATGCCTTTGGCGGGAAGTGTTAATCAGATCTGGATTGCTCTCGGCGGGAAGGTGCTGAATGCAGCATACCTGTTCAGCCTGTCCCTTGTGGTTTTCTCGTTGCATCTGGTAATGCAACTCTGCAACCCCTGCAGCTAAAGTAATTGTCTGTTTGTAACTGGCACTAACTGACTTTATGCGGTTTCGTCTTTCTCTTAGCTGTTTGAGTTGAGGGTGTTCAAAAGTGTGTACAAGTTTGTCTCAATACTTGTGGCAGTCGTCAGTGGACTCAAGACCGTACTGCTGGTCTTGGCCCTGAGCATCATTGTGTTTGGAACAGCGATTCTCCACGCCATTGGACTGTCCTCAACAGCTACGGTCGCTATTCCCAGGACGCTCTATTTTCTGATGTTCCTGTTCGTCTTCTTTACCGTGGTCATGATCCTGTATATTCTCCTTGGTAAGTTTGTCCATATTGTAATATGGTACTACAAAGACTTAATCGGGACGCAACGCGCGATGGATACCTATTTTTTTGTGTCACGGCTCCCTGTAGAGCTACCCCCCCCCCCCCCCCTTTTTTTTATTTTTTTATTCTTATGTTTTGCTGAAGCTTTGCTCGTCGTACGTACTCTCTACTCCAGATCTCATGAATGCAAAGTACATAATGGCAGAAGCAGAATGGCTACTGAAGTGGAGCGACCATCGGCTCTGTTGTGTCGAGAGGGCTGAAAATTGGACGATGATCATCCCAGGTACAGTACAGTTTTCATGGATTCAAGTGCGCCTAACATCGGAGCCTCGATACGATACCCCAATGTTTTAACTTTCATTTTGATTTTTGTGCATTGCAGGTTACCGCAAAGGTCACGGCGCCCTTTACTCACGACATGTCTTTTTCAGTCCTGCACCATCTGAATTACTGGCTTTCAAGACGCGACACCCTAAAGGGGTTCAATTCCCTAGGAAGACCAAAGTGGGAGGTGGAAGCTTATAAAGAAGTGAGAAGGAGGAGGACCAGTTGATATCTGTTCGGAAGTATCTGAAATGAATAAAAACAACGTTTGTGTGGTACATATGAGTTGATGCGCCATGGTAAAGTTGCCGTAGCTGATCTGTATAACATACTCTTGACGCCCACCCTGGATCGCCTCATTGCACCATTTGAACTTCTTTTTTTTTTTTTTTTTTTTTGGCCAAAAGGCACTTTGAAGACTGAAACGCTGCGGTACAATCGATTGAATGACTATATAGTAATGGTTCCATTGTCTATAACAGCTAGCATGTTCCATGGGGGTACGATGGCCAATGCCAATTTGCTCTTTAGGCCACATGGACCTGAAGCGAGGTTCATTGATGAAGTTCTGGCGAAGAGGAAACATTTGTCACGGTCCAAGACGATTGCTCAGGCACCATTGCAATTAGGTTGCATTTACATTTTTTCCAATTTCTTGAAGGAAGGATGGATGTGGCCTTCTTATAATCTAACAATATCCACTACAGTACAGTTGTTTATTCTCTTCCGTTTTTGTTGAAAAAAAAAAAGCCTTCCCGGCTCAATCGTCAAAGTTGTACCTGAATGCTCGTACCTTGATACACTATTTCCTCGTTATGATCGAGATGTTTTTTTCTGTGCGGTTTAGGATTTGTTGACAAAGCAAAAATGGTTTGCTTAAAGGTACTGTACATGTACCTGTGGAAGGGTCAATGCTACTCGGCTCGCATAATTCAAGTACCCACGACATCCAAGCTGTTCCTTAATCAATAATACTTTATTTTTTTCTATAGAGGCTCTTGGTCCAGCTTGTCCCCTTTACCCCTGAACCAGTTTGTTCACTGTTACCAATACATCGAAGAGAACCCTAGATTAGGAACTACTTGCATGTGCCAGCAAGTAATTGAAAGGACCAGAGCCGCGGACTTGGCACTTGCTATGGATGGTTACTCGTAAAAATGGCGAGAATGGTGGACGTCAAATATCTGGGACTTTGCCACGTCTTGTTTGCTTTTCCGGTTGGGGTTATGAGGATTTGACAGTCTGAGGGGAAGGAATAACCATGCGGAAGTGAAGGTTGAGAATAAACGATATCTATCCTTGTGGAACTTGCAGCGGACTCTATCTGATTCAATCGGAATGAGTATTTCCTATAATATTGTGCACGAAAGCGTGGCGGGGTGGACGCGTAGTGTTTCTTATACAAACAGTGAAGAGGAGTTGTATGCACAACAAATACTGTACACCGCTTTAGTACTGCCTTTGTTGTATGCATCTATGCAATTCTCTCATGCTAGACTATGGGTAGGGGGTGTCTTTGATTGAAGGTCATGTTTGGCCACTGGGTGGAATCCCAGTCACCTTTGCAGTATCTCGCAGCGTCCGGTTGTAAACAGTCTTTTCCATCCCGCGCTAAGCAGGTCATAGCATTGGCACGGGATTTTTTTTTCTTTGAACTGCTGCTGGCTGTTCTCTCCCGCAGCTGCTCTTTGTCTCCACTTCTGACTAATTTCTCATTGACACTCTTCATGTCCTTTTTCCTCCCGTCTTGAAAAAAGTCGATTGACCTCTTGAGATGAGTTCAAATTTGCCTAAGCGCACGAGTTTCCACTTGTTCGACAACAATCCCGGCCAGCACCATACTAATGAAATGGCACATTTTACCCTGAATTGAGTTTGATTCAATTGCATTCGAGCTACGAAAAAAAAAAAAAAAGGACAGCGAAAAAAAAACATAAAAGAAAGCGTAAAAAAGAGAGTTCCACCCTTAGTATCCAATTCATTCCAGATGCGATTGAATCGCAGGGGTTTCTCAAAAACGCATTCTTCTTGAAAAACGACTTAGACTGAATAAAGCCGCTTGTACCCCTTGACATGTATCGAGGACAATTGGACTGGACGTTTGATCGCCCAGAGTGAACGAGAGCAGTTGAAAGAATGACACTCTTCACCCTGTCTCCTTGGATGTCACAACGCGAGAAGAGTAGCAAAGAAACTCGCAAACCCAATTGACCGCGGGGTTTCCCGATATCTCTTCGATGGACAGACAACAAGGGCCGGAGTGGACGAGTGAGTGAGAGAGTGATAGGGTGAGAGACAGAGACAGAGAGAGGGAGAGCAGAGCGAAAGGGATCGGGGGAGCAGGAGGGGAGGAGGGGTGTTGGAGTCGCATGTGTCCATGTACAGTATGTATCTAGTGCTGTACAGTACATACATCGTGTTTATGAACGATGCGTGTACCACAATGCATGCTGGCTTAGAGTAGGCGCAATTGAATCGCGTCAAGGCACACCCACTGTGCCTCCCTCTGCCCCCTTTTCAGCTCTGCCCCCTGAGCATATGCAGGCAAGGCAGTGGAAGGATATCCCACGATAAACAACATCCCCATGCTGAGCTCGCTTAAAAGGGACTGGCGAGATTGCACCATCCGCTCTTGTCGCTGTCTTTCCTGTTTGCTGTCCACTGTGCGAACTGTGCGATATAAAAAGAGGCCAACAAGAACAAAATCACACTTTGACCTCGACCACGCTTTTATCTCTGCTCCTGCTGTCTGTCCATGTCGATACATGTAGTGTGTGCAGTGTGTCTGTGTCGTTGAGTGTTTATTCTCTCTTCTCTTTTTCCCTTACCCTCATCACTCGACTTTCTCGACCTTTTTTTTTTTTTTTTTGTTGTTTTTTCCTGGTCCCTCTCACTTCGCCATCTGCCCTTCTTCTACTCTGTCCTCATCCCCCATTCGTCGTGTTGCCAGATCACCTCTGCATCTCCTGTTCTCTCGCTCTCTGTGTCCTCGGCCTCTCTTCCTCTCTCGTTCTTTTTCCTGCCTTTACCAGTTCTGTCTGTCTCGTCTGAGCTCGTCCTTTTTTTTTTTTTTTTTTTTTTTTTGGTTTTCTCGCTTCTATTTTGTATAGTTTTTGTTATTCAGTCAAGCGCATTGCCCTTTTCTCATTGTTCGCATTCCACTCGGCCCCGTCTGCTGGGTACGGCTCTCTCTTGCTTGCATTGTACAGCTGGCCTCCGCCGCAGCCAGTGCATCTGTCCCGAGGCGTGGTGCAGGTAGCCAGGGAATCTCCAAAATATAAAAAGGGGTGCACGAACGAGCACGAAAGAACGATAAAAAAACAACACGACATAAAAACACGGCCGGAAAGCCATGACCAAGCCTGGCCTCTCGCTGCCTCCAATCACTCACGTCATGGGTGACCAGCAGCCATATCCGCACCAGCACCAGTTCCAGCACCTGCAGCACTACCCCGACAACCCGCATCCATCCCACCCGCCGCACCCGTCACACCCTCACCACCACCACCAGCAACAGCAACAGCAACAGCAACAGCATTTTCAACAACAACAGTTGCAACAACAACAACAACAACAACAACAGCAACCACCACCACCACCGCCACAGCAACTCCACCAGCAGTTGCAGCACCAGCAGCAACTTCAACAGCAGCAGCAGCACCAGCAGCAGCACCAGCAGCAGCTGCAGCACCAGCACCAGCACCCGAACCAGCGACCCCCGCCGGCCACGCCTCCTCTGTACTCTTATCACGACGGCCATCCATCCAAGAACCCTGCCATCACCCCACCCCCGTTCACCACCACGCCTGGAATACTCTCGCCACCCAGCAACCCTCACACCCCCGTCGAGCGGGTCCACAGTCCTGCGTCGCCAGGCTTGGCCCGCAATCAGGGGATGACCTCCGCCCCAGCGTCCACACGCCGATCGGATGACCCCAATGACTCGTATTTCACGCATCCGCACCATCGTCCCCCGCCGCATTCATACCCTCCGTTGCAGCAGCCGCATCCGCACCCGCAGCATCCTCAGAGCGGCCACAGACACTCGTATTCGTTTGGCAGCACCAGCAACGGGCCCGTGCCTCCAGAACAGTCCCACTTCACACATCACCGGCAGTCGTCGACGACCGCGCCCATGGGCCGACGCTCCCCTCACTATGGGTCACCGCCGGTTGCACCACCGGCACCGGCTCAAGGAGCGCACGGCCACCCGTCGTTGAGAGCCGATCAGGCCCATCAGCACCACCCGGGACAGCCGCCGCCCGAGCACGGCTTTGCTCCGACGCCTCCCCCCTCGCGCCCACACACGCAGCGTCAGCAGCAGACGCAGAGCGCACCTCACCACCAGCACCATGCATCCATATCCTCGACTGGATCGTCGGACCATTTTGAGAATGGCTCGGGTGGACGATATGCACACCCCAGATCTGCACACTACTCCCCCGTCGAGCACCCCTCTGCAGCGGGCGGGCACCCGCAGAATGTTGGGAATGGAGTGCCTCCACCTGACATTGCCTCGTCACACAACGCCCTCGGCCCGTCAACAAGGAACCCGCCGCTGGATCGGCCCCCATACGACGATCTGGAGGTGGAGGAGCGCATGCAAGCTGAGAATGGTTATCGCCAGGGACGTCCTCTACAGATGCAAGGGGGGTTTGGTCCAGGACACCCACGCAGCCACACTCAACAGCATCAGCATCAGCAACAACAGCAACAACAGCAACAACAGCAACAGCAGCAACAGCAACAGCAACAGCAACATCAACATCAACATCAACAGCAACATCAACATCAACAGCAACAGCAACAGCAACAGCAACAGCATCAGCAACAGCATCAGCATCAGCAACAGCAACAACATCAGCTCCAGCACCAGCAACACCAGCACCAGCAACAACAACAGCAGCAGCAGCACCAGAACCAGCAGCAGTTGTCAAGTCATTCACAGGGGCCTCCGCCTGCTGGTGCTGCAAGGGGCCCTCCTGGCCACACCGACGCGGCGATGGTAGCGGCACAACCGCACACTATGCGTCAGCACTCGAGAGAGCAGATGCAGTTGCGTCCTCAGAGCCCACACGTCTATCCTCCACGCGAGTCTGCAGCGGTACGTACACCTGAAAGACGCGCCCAAGTTTGTTGTCCAATGAATATGCCCGCACCAACCGTCCAACACGTCAACAGTGTGGATTAATAATGTGTTAATTTGACGTTTGTTTATTTGCGCTTTGTATCTGAATTGCATTTTCCTTTCCCGACCTGCCCATCTCCATAGCAGCAACCCCTTGCCCACCCCGACGAGCGACTGCTGCAACACCGACGCGAGATGGCTGCGACTGACCGGCCACACCCAGCACAGCAGGAGCACTGGCGCGGACCGGAGTACGAGGCTGCTCTCGCCGACAGGGCTGCGTACGAGATGCGGCCCATACCTCCTCCCGAGCACCAGCAGCCTCGACCCCTGTCCTCCGCCCCGGGCCCTGAGGCGCCGTTTGCTGCAGGACAACTGCAGGACCAGCGCTTCGAGCACCACCGCAGCCCCTCAGGTGCCATGCTGCGGGAAGACCCCACCGACCCTCGGAGCCGTGCAGTGGTACGTTGACGTTGGCCACCTATGTTGCCTTTTGTTTAAGGCAGGTGGTGATATGTCGGAGCATGCATCCGTGATCGATATTAACGCATCCCTTTGGGCTTCTCCCCTCTGTAGAAGTATCTGCCGCCAGACCCAAGATCGCATCCTCCGCCGCCTGGCGCGTATCCTCCACTCGAGCGAGCACCTGTACAGCGGCCACCCAGTGCTATGGAAGTTGAGCAGCGACTGTTCTCACAGGACCCCAGCTACCCGCAGCCTGCGCCGCAAGGACACAATCCGCGCAGCTCACCCTTCATCAGCCACGAGCGGCGAGAGTCATACCCGCTTCACCCTCAGCAGCCGCCACCTATGAATGCGCCGCAGCCAGTGCACAGTCCAATTGAGCGTGCTAGAATCGAGGAGATGCACCAGCAACCCCACCCTGGACAGCCGCCGTACGAGACCCAGCCCCTACCACGCCATCCCTCTGCCCTTCACGCCGACGCTGTGGATTCACAGCTGCATCAGTATCCTGACCAGCGCCTTCCTGGCACGGTCAGTCCTAGAGCTCAGCATGCACCACCAATCCAGCACCCAGGATATCCTCTGGAGGCGCATCCACCAACTGTGGGCGAACGAGCCCCTTACCCGCAGCAAGGATATGGTGCTGACCCTCACATGATGCGGCATGGCCCCGATGGACCTCGCCCAGAGGAGATCCACGATAGCAGGGGCTCGTTCTCATACCCTGCACCACCCCATTCCCGGCCCCCTCGTGAGTCTGCACCGTCACGAGAGGGTGTGAATATTAATGATCCCCGGCATCAGGGACCTGATCCAGGTCTTGGCCACAGAAGGACGGATAGCCTGCAGGAAACCGGGATGAGGCCCATGGTAGACCCCAACGGCTTCCAGTCGCCTGAGCAGTCGGGCAGACCGCGCAGTGTCGCGCAGGTCGCCCCACAACCAATATCTCATTCCGCTGGACAGATGCACAAGCACGCACCCCATCATTCACCGGATCAGTTTAACCGCAGCAGTATGACATCGCCAATGGAGATTGTTTTAAAGGAAGGTCAGCATACAGGGAGACGGTCCATCTCCCCTGAAGGCACTCAAGTAAAAGGCAAGAAAGGGCGTAAGTCCAAGCCAAGGCCTGGCATGGAATACAACGAGGCCCCATCCGACATGTCAACGTCGGACGCGGCTCTGGCCAACCCTATCTCAAATGTCATGCCGGAAACAGCACCTAAGCAACAACAGCAACAACAGCAACAACCCCAACGACGCGTGCGAAAACATAAAACAGAGCAGGATCGAGAGATGGATCTCAAGGATGCCAAGCAGCGACCATGGAATGTTATGACGCCTGAAACGCATCGACTATCCATTGGTCATGCAGAGTCATTGCCCGAAAGTCAAAGGCAAGGATCTGTTACACCGCAGCCGACAGAAAAAAAAAGTAGGGTGAGACATGAACCTGCTTTGATATACCCGCCGGGGGCTGAAAGTGACAACGGGCCAGCTCCAGATAGGCGCTCCTCAGGCAGTAGAGGCGGCCCGTCCGTACCGCCGGGATATGAGCATAATCATCAACATCATCGACAGTTGTCAGACCAAGATGTTCGTCCATTTCAAGAGTTCCCGCCTAGCTCTGTCGAGGAATTCGAACACCAGCAGCGGTTACAGCAACAGAGACAGCGACAGCAGCAGCAACATCAGCAACATCAGCAGCCATTAGACCCTCAAACATATCAACACACTCATCAACACCCGACACAGTCACAGTCAAGGCACGAACGCAGTGTAGAATATAATGACCCTAGGCAGCAGGCAATGGATCCGTCTATTGTGGCTGCTGCGGACCGTGATGCCCAGAGGGCAGCGGCCTCACCAGCGACAAATGCCCCTGGCAAGGAGCCAGAGACGGTTCAGAATCTTGAAGCTGCTGTAGCGAATGCGCTTGTAAATATCCAGCATGAGGGAAGGTTCCAGTCCCCTGATACTAGAACGCATATGAATGGCAGTGAGGCACACAAAAGGCCTCGGTTCGAGCCGCCTGACCATGGAATCGAGTCCCACCCAGACAATCCTCATCGCAGACCCTACTCTCGTGAGGACGAGCAGGAGACGGCCATTATCTTGCAGGACATGCTGAACCACAGACAGGAGAGACTAAGCAATGAGGAGACCGTTCAGCATTCAGTAGCACGGGGTCATCAGAAACTTTCGCCCGAGTTTAAGCCTGGCCATTACACTGAGCACCGAGGTCCATATCAGCAATATAACGGCCATCCACAGGGCGAGCACCCACCTATTGACCCGCGGCAACCCGATGACCACCCAATGCCTCATGATCCGCGGACGCAAGTGCTGCAGCGCCATGCTTCTCATTCTCAACCGCAGCTTATGCCGCCGCATGGACGGAATTCAGGATATGTGAGACCCGAGCCACTCGAGTTTGATCCGCATCAAGGAATGGGGCCTGAGGATGGTAGTAAAGTGCGTCCTCCACCACATACAGGTCCCACGGGTCAAGTACCGGAAGCACAGTATGATCATCGTGCGTTTTCAGACCATGGCGTCGACCTGCATGGCAATTACTCGAATACCGATGCATACCATCTAGGTATACCAAGCCTCTTTTTTATGTATGTGTTTTGTTTTTCATGATGTAGTGTAATTTGAACGCTGACATATCATTTTCCTTTGCGTAGACCACCTTGATAAGGACTCTCGCCAGCAAAAGTCTTCCTTTAGTGCTGGGCCGCCTCCTCACCCTAGCCTTGTTGTTGCAGCTGATGGAAATCGATGGGGAACAAATTCCCCGACGCATGGTATGCGAGACGTGACTGAACCCCCGCACCATGTTCAGGCGTACCAGCAGAAGGCGCCGCAACTGCAACCCCATCTTACGACGCGAGGTTCTGCACAGTGGACAGAGACACCCATAGCCGGTCATGCACATGCCACCATGCAGCACGCATACCCGCAAGACATGGACATGCACCGTGGCAGTCAGACGACAAAAATGGAGCAGGATGATACGGCTGTGGGTCCAAGTGCTGGAGTTGTGAGCAAGACAAAGTCCAAGAATAAGACTAAAGTAAAGGGCACTGGCAAGGCTACGACTGAAGTTGAGGTCTCGACTGATGACGCATTGAATTCCATGTCAGAGCAAGCTTGCGATCCTCGCTACCCGCCTCAGCTTCGGGCCCATCAGGAGATGTCTAGAATGGTCATGGATGAGAGCTCAGTGCCAAAGTCGAGAGGGGGAAAGAGTAAAGTCAAGACGCTCTCGCAGTCATCCATCTCGTCGCAACCAGCTCCAGGACAGGAGACTGACGATAAGGAAGTGAATGGGACGTATGCGACGTCCCATCCGTCGGCTGCACAGCACACCCGCCCTCAGCAAATGGACCCGTTTGGAGAACCTGCCAAAGTGGACAGTTCCCATCTTCCCACAAGCAGTGCACCCATTGAGGCAAAGGCGCCAGAGAGTTTGCTGTTTGGATCGGGTATGATCCTTGTCAAGAAGCTGCCGGACAACTCGAGCAATGGCAACAGGCCTTTCAGCTCGGGCTCGTCATCGTCATCGTCGGAAGGGTCCAGAGAGTTCCCTCCACCACAGCTGTCCATCAAAACTGGCCAGGATCATGTCATTACATCTAATGGATCTACCCCAGTTTCTGCTGCACCCGTCAATGTTACCACGCCGCTGTCCGCCTCATCTTCCGCCAAGAAGAAGCGGTCCCGCATGCTTTTGGACTCGGCCGACCACGACCCGGATGGCAGAGCTGGATCTCCGCGTTTGCAGACGGCAGTCAAGAATGAACCGACCACCCCAGTAGCAGGAGCATTAAGCGTTAGAGGCAAAGCCGGTACCACTGGTGCAGGACGAGGTCGAAAGGCGGCCGTGACTGGTAGTACGGATGCAGATATCGAACGTAGCAATCAGATTACGCGGACTACAGGAGGACCCGCCTGGATGCTGATGGGATTGAGTGGCTCCAGCACGACGCTGTCCAATAACAGCGATGCTGCGGGTGGATCTGCCGCTAAAGGACCGAACGAGAACTTGAACAATGCAGGCGTCAGGCGACGACCTCCGTTGCCACCATCGGCGCTCTTGGCTGAGAACGACAAGCGCAAACCAAAACGGATCAAAATCGAGGTCACGGATGTCAGAGATGGACAGAGAACTTTGTCAGCTGCAACAGATTCAGCAGTGGACAAGCAGGATGGCGAAGCCGCCACCGGCGGGTCTGGACGTTCTGGAACTGATAAGGGTAACGGTAAGCGTGGTGGGGGAGCGACAGACCCTGAATATGACCGCGGGGACGATAATGGAGAGGGGGACGATGACGACGAAGGCGAGGATGAGGTCATGGATGAAGGTGGCCGAAGCGACAGTGCAGGGGCTCGAAAAAGACGTTCACCGCAGGATGATGATGAGGACCCAGGACATGGTGATGGTACCGGCAATGGCGTTGCTTCTCGTGGCCAGGGTCGTGAGTCCGCTGGCAGCCTGCGCAAGAATATGAAGCGCAAGTCTGCCTCCACCCTTGGCGATGCCTCGGCCTCCAACAAGAGGACCAAGGAGAAAAGCAAAGGAGCGGCGTCTTTGGACTCCAAGGGCCAAGGAGATTCGGACGAGTCCACTGGCGGAACCTCGAGAGACGGACGTTCGCGAGGCGGTCGTGTACGGAAGAACAACAAGTCCCTAAAGTCGGAAGAAGCATCTGCTTTGGCTGTAGTCTCGACTCCAGGAGCGGCGGCAGCGGCAACGTCAGCAGACACCGAGAGTGAAATTGAGTACCTGCCTATGGAGGATGACATTAGTTGTCCACACATGTTCGGCATCGAGGACACGGACAAGGAGAAGGAGACGTCTGACGAGGAGGATGAAGTGGATGATGATGACGAGGCGAGCAAGGACGAAGGCGAATATCGAGCCGGAGGTGGTGGATTGGTCATTTCACAAAAGGTCATTGACAGCAATGGACTTGTGGTTAGCGACGGCTCCAGGACGGATGAGGCTCCGGATATGCAAGATCCCCTGCAGATTCAAGGGCGCGAATGGGTCAAGAAATTAGCGATGCCTGAAACTGCTTGGGTAAGGGATCGTGCTATTTCTTTACCAGATCAGTGCGATTTCTGTTTACTCGTGTTTGCGAGCAGTTGCTGACTTTTTTCTGTTCTATCTATCTTTCAATTCTTTAGGAGGAGACCTTCAAGACCTATGAGCGCGTCAAGCGTCTCAAGGAGCTCAAGAACCGTCAGCCTGTTCGGAAGCGAGATGCTATCTTGGCTGCCATTCTGTACATTGTCTGCCGAGACCAAGGCTCGCCACGGACGTTTTCCGAGGTGTGCTTGGCGTCAGGGGTGCGACGAGGAGACATTGGGGCGTACTATCGGTTGATGCTGCGGATCATTGAGCCATCTGAGAATGCGACAGCCAGCGCCCGGGACACGGATGCGGAAGCATTTATGGTAAGGGGGACAATGTTGAACACGCGGAATAGTTGATGATCAGAAGTGATATGTGGCATCAGTTGTATTTATCGAGAGCTCTGTTGTTCATCTAGACACGGTGGTGTGAATCATTGTCACTGCCGCCGCAAGTACGTCAGGCTGCTGTTCACGTTTTCAGTCTTGCCAATACGATGAATCTGACCTCGGGCAAGTGTCCATCCTCCGTTGGCGCAGCTGCGATCTACTTGTGTATTTCTTCGTGGAACGATGCTCGTCGGATGGCTCGGTGCCAGTTGAATAACTGCACAGGATGTCAAATCCCGTTTGCACATCCAGGAGCAGAGCATGATCCTGGTTTGATCCGGAAGGAGCACAAAGATGTTGCTGTCGCTGTAGGCGTTGTTAGTGCCACGCTCATGGGCTGCTTCCGCAACTTGGCTCCTGAGCGCGAGAGACTGGTGCCGGAGGAGTTTTTGAGGGTTGCAGCCAAGGGTGTTGAATAAATCAAAGCTCCTCGTGAAAATCAAATACATTTTATCCCTTCGTTTGTCTCCCATGCAAATTTGCATTTACCACTGTGAGCAGACGCGCCGAGGACGCACGAGTGCTGGGGACCACTCTGGGAACATTGGTGATTTCTCCGATCTATCCTTGCGACAGGGGATAGCGGTTGATGTGAACCTGACAAATGCTGTTGCATGAGAGTTGAAGAGTTGACAGACACAGAATAAGCGAGGCAGAGAGGATGCTAGAGAGGCTTGGTTGTCATACCTGATATGTCTGTGATCAAAGGACTTTCGATCAGTGTGAAGCAATGGTGCCATAGGCGGAGACCGGCCGCTGCTATAGAATTCATCGTCGTCTGAGGATGCATCTCTTCTTCACCTTCGCCTTTGAAATGGACTCGCCCGCTCTGAAGTACATAGATTGTCATACACAACCACCTTTCATTCGTTGCTTCCTTCCTTCAAATCCATTGTTTTCCGCGCTCTAGTCTACAGATCTATCCTCCTCTCCTTCTCTCTCGCTCTATGTATCTCTCTGCTTCTTTCTAGAAAAGGGACATTTGTCCGATCAGACGTGGCGCTCCTCGGAGTAAGTAGAGTATAGCATCATCAGAGCCTGCCCAGAACTCAACAAAGCCGCGTGTCTAATCACAGATCGTAATCGTTTCTAGTCGAGCAAGGTCTCGAGTTTGGTCTTTCTCTAACACCAAAATCACCGCCTCACGGTGCCCCCCAACCCTTTGCGGGTTACTTCTTTGTGGTTTTTTTTTTTTGCTTTTTTTCTTTTCTCGTCTGGTAACTCATCCACGTCTTGTGGACTAACGTCGAACAGCTGGATTTTGACTGGACACCGCGCCAGGATGGACAAGGCCAGACTGATGCTGAGCGTGAAGGCCATGGAATCAGGTTCGGGTGTGATGTGAGGGATAATGAGTTGAGCGAGCGCGGCGGCGAGTGGGTTGGGGATCGTGCCCAGCATGGTGGCGGTGGTGCGCTCGTTTTCGGTGAACCAGACGGCGGCAAATTTGGGAGCCACGTTCAAGAAAAACGGTTGGGCTGCTGCGGCGATGACCTGTCCAAAGCGCGTCAGGTAGAAAGCAAAGAGTCGAAACAGACATCCTAAAGTCTCAAGGATCCCACCACCAGACACTAGGCAATAAAGTAGATGATGGAGGTCATGGTCACCATACAAGTCGAGCCGTAGAGGTAGTTCTTGGAGATTGTGGTGACAGCGGTGAATGTGAGCCAGACAAACCCTGTGGCAAGATTGAGAAGGACTATGGCGATGAGGCCGATATAGCGACTTCGGTGCGTTCTATATACAGGCGCGATGGGATCGAGAAGACATCTTTGTTGGTGGAGCTGGTGGAGAGGATGTTGAAGGTGGATAGGGCTAGAAACGAGCATACCGTAGAAGGACAGGAGCTGAGATTGCCCGATAAGGAACGGAATGGCAACCTGGGAAGACTTGATATAGCTTGGTTCAGACAATGTTCTGGTTTGTCTCACCGTCCTGCGACTAGCCCCTGCCTCGTTGAGACGGTTGTAACCTGTACGAGCTCAAGTGTACAAAGACGTTCGAGCATGATATCGACAAGGCAGTTTGCAAATGCCTTTGCACACACGGAATGATGTAAATGGATTTATGGGGATGCTTTTGAACAATGTTGAACTAGAGTAAACATAAGAAAGAAAAAAGGGAATGTGTAGAGATGCATGTAGTGTGCTAGTAGCTGTCGATAGTTGGGCAGTCTCTTACTCGCTGTCCACATCGTCCTCCTCCTCAATCTCGTCGAGATCATCCTCGTCCATCGACTCGTCGTCCTCGTCCTCCTCCTCACTATTCCTTGAAGCCGAAGACTTGTCCTCCCTTTCGGCCCTGTCCTTGCGTGCCTCTTCGACCATCTTTCTCTTTGCCATCACACTCCTCCTCACGCCCTTCCAGTAGCTTCCCAGTGGCGTCTTGTCCTTGTCCTGATCTCTCAAGAATCCAGACACGCCAGCAGCGTCGCTGGGAGAGAAATCTGCCTTGTTGCGCTCCATCTCCACAAAGCGAGAGTTTTGCTCCAGCTTGTCAACCAAGCCCGCAAACTGCTTTGTCAACTTGACCAAACTCGACTTTTTGATGAAGCGCTTCAACTGGACGATCGCTGGAATGACCAACTCGGGGAACGAGATGGAGGTGCTGAAAAGGGCATAGTACTCCGTCATCAGCTCATAGACCTGCTCGCCAGTGCCGTCCTGATAAACCCTTGATCCCTTGTAATCGTTGTTGCACTTAAATCCAAGATCCCACTCCAGAGGTTTCATCGTACCCTTGCGGCCAGGGCGCTTCATCTCTCCTCCCTCCAGAACCTCAAAGAGGAATGGTGCAAGGGGGATAAACGTGCCAGTGTTTTCGACCAACTGAATCAAGTTGCGGATAATCTGGAACCGGAGCGGGTAGTAGGTGGAGGTAGGGATCAATCTCAGTGCTCCGAGCGACACCTGGACCAAGGGGTAGATCAATGTGTGCAGAGCAGTCGGCTGTCCAGCAGTGTTTAGCGCGTGCGTGGAGACGACCTGAGACCAGAGACCCAAACAATGGAGGTACTGCCAGTTATAGACAGCCTTGTAAGACTCTTTAGTCTTGACCAAGACAGCGTTGCGAAGATGAATGGCCAGCTGGCGAACATAGACGAATCCGTGCTGGTATGAGCGGTCGTAATCCATGCCGTACAATTGAGCAACACAGTTCTGCATCAAATGGAGGTTGGGCAAGGTGTGCATGGTCGTTGTCTTTGCGTAGCGGACAAACGTCAGATAGACTCCCTTCAGCGCCAAATCCAGATAGTTGGATCCCAATTGGAGGCACATTGTGCGAATGGTCAAGAATGAGATGATCCTGACACGGTCGGTCGCAGTGGACCAAAGGAACAGCAGGTGCTAAAGAAGTGAATTTCAGGAAAAGATGATAGTCAGTGAATGGCGAACAAGGAGATTTTCTTTCCTTCTCTTTTCTTCCTTTGTTCTTTTGTGCGTGGTTGTCGGTCCTATTTTTTTACCTTCAGTAAGTCCTTGGCAATCTTTGGAAATCCAACGAGGTAACGGATAGCCTTCTCGGACTCACGGATCACAAAGTAAATCATCTCCTGGTCCGTCAACTCCTTGAGCAAGTGGAGTGTGTTTTGAAGGAAGGACTTGATGAGAGGCTGAAGAGTTGTGTACTTGGATCCGGAGTTGACGGGTTTAGGTTTGCCTCCTGAAGTAGTCTGGACGGGGAGATGGTGGTCCAATGTGGGAATGACATGCTTCAAGCAAGTGACAACCAGTTTGTTGAAGACGACGGGGCTGTTGATTTTGTAAGCGTACGAACGGTCGTCGTCGGAATCGTGCAGATGTGCTCCAGCACGGAAAGCGAGCAAGAGGCGGCGCAAGGCGCGAAGAGAGTGCTTCTCAACAAGAGCAGACTGCCATGTATCAACCATAGCCTTTGTGACGAGAGGAATTCCATCCATAGTTTCCTCCTCTTCTTCCTCGACCTTGGCCTTCTTGGACTTTTTCTATGAGAATACAGCCGGAACAAACATATATGGTCAGCAGTGCAACGGTGCAAAGAAGCGATAATCAAACGTCCTTTCACTAAGCAGAAGCCTTTAGTTGGATCCGAGGTATGAAAGACTCACCTTTGGTTCGGGCTCTTCCATCTCCTCGTCACTGCCCTGCATCTCCTCGTCCTCTTCCTCGTCATCTTCTTGCTCGTCGTCGTCCTCTTCCTCGCTGACCAAATCCTCCATCTCGCCATCAAAGTTCAAAAGCTCCTGGTCGTTCTCCTGCAAGTACTTGTAGAACTCTGGGTCCTTCTCCTTCAAGGCATCAAGCTGAATCTTGTTGGCGGCTTCTTCCTTGGCTGCCAACTTCTCCTTTTGTGCGGTGGTCAGCTTCTTTGGCGTGGGCATATCCATATCTGATCCATCGTCTTCCTCGACGATCGTGTCGATGCCAGCAAAGTCTTCATTGTCAGACTCTGGCTCTTCGTCGTCAGAGTCCAGATCATTGTTGAAAAACTCATCGACACTCTTGTCGGCAGACCTATAATTCAGGGTGAAAACGTGATGCGTTAGCCGAAGGAGCGCAGATCGAGTACCTAGCACCAGGGGGTCAAAGTGATATATCAGGACAAGTTTTGCTCGAGTGCGTGTGAGATTTACTTTTCATCTCCAGAGTCGTTCTTCTCGGCTTCTTGCTCAGCATCATCGCCCTGGGCTTCTTCGTTGTCGCCGTTAGCGGAGCTGCCGGCAGCGCCACGACCAAACTTTTGTGGGTTGCGCTTCTTGTAGACCTGGGTGGCCTTTTGCTTTTTCCTGCGCTGCTCGATGGCAGTCTTGAGGTGGTTCTTCTGGAACTTGATGGTTGCCTTTTTAGCCTTTGCCATCGCGGAAGTGCTGTGGGTGTGAAGGGGAAGGGGAGGTTGAGGGGGAGAAGTAGGAGCCAAAGGCGAGATGCAAAGGCGATGTAATGAATGAGGCGAACAAAACCACCTGCGAAAAGAAGTGTTGTGTTTTTCACACCTCCAGCAGAAAAAAAAAAAAAAAAAAAGAAAACAACAACGCGGTGGCTTGGCTTCTTTTTTTTTTTCGTCTCTGCAACACCCTGCTGCACACACACACACACACGTCAAAGTCACTTGCAGTTTGCTCCACTCCACCAGACTGTTCCTTCCTCTTCTGTGTCCATCAGTGTTTCCTTTTGCCGCCGTCTTCTCCTTGTATTCTCCATCGCAGCCTCCATCGCAGCCTCTGTCTTCATCATTGCCGTGCATCGCATATCCCTGCAACCGCCCGTGACCCGCCTTGTCCCTGCCCATCCATCCCTGTCGCATCCATGGTAATTGTGTGCCCCACTTGACACCGGCCTCAGGGCATGTCTGCCAGCCTACCAATGCCCTCAGGGAGCCATGGCCAGTCGCATGTTCATATTTATGTTCATGTGTATGTGTTTGTGTATATATGCGCTGTTTAAGGGAGAGTCACAAACTCACTCACCCAATGTCTCTCTCGCAAGTAGAAGGTCAAAGTCCTCTCTCGCAGCGCAGAGGAGGCCACCCGTCAGCGCTCCAATGATATCCACAAGATCCAGCGCAACTTGGACCCCACCCTCCACCCCTTTGAGAAGGCCCGCGAGTACACCCGCGCACTGAACGCGACCAAGGTCGAGCGCATGTTCGCCAAGCCCTTTGTCGGCGCACTCTCGGGCCACGTCGACGGCGTCTACTGCATGGCCAAGCACCCCAAGAAGCTGGACTGGCTCGTCTCGGGAGGAGGAGATGGCGATCTGCGTCTTTGGTCGCTCTCGGAGCAAAAGTCGATCTGGAGCACCGTTGGCCACAAGGCCATGATCACGGGCGTGTCCAGCTTCCTGGAGGGCGAGCGCTTCTTGTCGTGCTCCAACGACCGCACAGTCAAGATCTGGGATCCTTCAACATACGAGACAGGATCAGAATCCACTATTGCACCCGTAGCTACCTACACAGGAAAGAACGCCTTCAGCGGAATCTCACACCATCGCTCAGACAATATATTTGCAACCTCGGGATCCGCAATTGACATCTGGGACCATGACCGCGCAGAACCCGTCCAGACCCTGAACTGGGGCGTCGATACCATCAACACCGTCAAGTTCAACCAGACAGAGACCAATATCATTGCCTCGACTGGATCAGACAGAACCATTATCTTGTATGATCTCCGGACGTCGCAGCCCGTGACAAAGCTGATCCTGGCCATGAGGACTAATGCCATTGCCTGGAATCCCATGGAAGCCTTCAACTTTGTGGCAGCAAATGAAGATCACAACGTATACTCTTTCGATATGCGCAAGATGGACAAGTCCCAAAACATTCTCAAGGATCATGTCTCTGCAGTGTAAGCACTTATGTCGCTCTTCTCCACAACTCACGACGAGTGGACCTTAAGCCCTTTTGTGTTTCCTCTTCTTCCGTTTGCGAGGTTCGTACTAATTCAACTCAACATTCCATGGTTTGTCTTTGACAGTATGTCGGTTGATTATTCGCCCACAGGAGAGGAAATCGTCACTGGAGGCTACGATCGCACGGTGCGACTCTTTAACGCCCGCCAGGGCCGCTCCCGTGACATCTACCATACTAACCGTATGCAGCGGGTCTTCTCGGTCCTCTACACCATGGACAACAAGTATGTGCTCTCCGGCTCCGATGATGGCAACGTTCGTCTCTGGAAGGCTCGTGCCTCTGAGAAGATGGGTCCCCGGGACTACCGCGAGAGAGCCCACCTGGAATACTCCGAGAAGCTCAAGGAGAAGTTTGCTAGCGTTCCTGAGATCCGTAGGATCAATCGTCATCGTAATGTGCCCAAGAGCATCAAGACTGCCACTCAGAGAAAGTCGATTATGATCAACTCGAGAAAGGTCAAGGAGGAGAATGTCAGGAAACACACAAAGCCAGAGAACCGAAAGGAGAGGATACCAGAGCGCATGAAGGCCGTCGTCGGTGTCAAGAAGTAGACAAACGATCGTTCTACTTGCTATATGTTGCCTTGTTCTTTTTTTTCGTTTTTCATCTTCATTCTGCATCGTGTCCTGTCAATAAAAACCATCCTTATCATTTGCCAATCCTTGTAGAATGAAGGCTTCGAGTAGACCTAGGCTGGCACGGTGAGGTGGAAAGTCTACACTTTCAACCAAAATGTTTTTGGTCTCTCCAAGAGAACCCAACTGGACGATGCGCCTGTTGCATAGCAAGCCATGCTGCGCATCTGGTACCCGATGGCGGATGCAGTGGCAATGGGTTTAAGGAACTCCTGTGCCGCTGAACCCCCTAGTAAGTATCTGTGAGGTTGTATATACATGTTCAGGAACGTTTATAAAATTCCGAGCCGGGCAGCTCAGTTTGATGGCAGTGCCGTAGGCTGGAGATCTCGCTTGCGACATGAATAACTGAATCGAGGTTCAGAGTTCTGGATATGCTTGTCTCACATTCTTTGCTCAATGGCGCTGCGCAGGTCGAAATCTGTTCCTTGCAGGGATGGTTCATAGGCGGTTTACCATGGGTGGCGGAGTGAAGGGGTTGACGCTGAAAATAGCCCGAAGTACTCTCCACTTTAGGCGTCGATATCCATAAAACAATGAGCGAGAAAGCGACTGCAGACACGTAGTTGAGATGGTTCAGGTTCAGGTGCTGTTTGTATTTATATCGTTGACTGAAAACCAGTTGGCAGAAGCAGGAATCGCAACATAGGGGGGTGGGGGTCGTGGCCTTCCGCTACCGCAGCCTGGCGGACTTGAGGGAAAGAGCGGGTAAGTTTGGCGCACGATCTGAGAGAAAAGGTCCACTTGAGCTGTCCACACATCATTTCCTGCAGCCAAAGTGTGGTGCGCGATCAAATTCGAACAACATGCGCAAAAGATGGCAGTAAAAAAAATCCTCTTTCTCTCACGCCTTTTATGCAAGGCGGACCGCCTCCAGCCCAATGCACAACGAGTTTACCAAGGCCCATGCTCAATTGGCGCACCCCCTCATCGAAAAGACATTCTATATTTGCTCATGCAGGCGTGTTTGTGTTTTTGTTGATGGCCCTTGTGTGGCACCCACACCATCTTGCATCTGTTTTGGGTTCCGCCCTTGATTTCGTGGTAGCAACAGCATGCTAGACTGCGATCACAAACAAAAGAAAATACCGCGGGTACGGGCAAAGCACTAGCCAGCTTCTGATTTCGATTGTGTTTGCTTATCGCTTTTTGTTTAACATACATTTCTTGCTTGTTGACTAGCACAGACTGTTAACGGGCTCGGGCTTTGATCGCCAGCTTGACAGTCAGTATTGCTACGTGTGCAGCTTTGAAATCACACAATGCTAGATTCAGTCTTGCTGTTACTTTCGCGGAGCATTGACGCGAGGATGACAATATTCACTTGGGCCTGGTGAGCGTGGGGCATGGTGCAGCGCACTACAGCACCCGCCATCATGCAGCTGAGGTACGTTTATTTTAGGAGCATTTTCCTTCGCCATTTTTTTTTGATGCTGCCCTGAACCTCATGGGTAGTTACAGGATCAACTCACAATGCTTATTTCAACTCCTCGTGGGAGTTTGCGATGAGAAAGCGAGAACCATAAAGGTCTAGCTTACACATCATAGACTAACTAGTGCCAGGGACTGGGACAGAACTTGGTTACCATTATCTTTTGACTTCCTCCCACTGCACAGATGTAGCGGATAAGGGACAGAAGACGGCGGCACTTCGATCTCAGCTTAGTATGGTGAGACGAGCTCCCTTTGGGGCTTAACAACCGAGATATTTTCGGTGTTCGGTAATCCTATTAGCTGGGCAGTTTCCCGCTACCGACCAAGATGTGCGAAGTGAGTCGACTCAGTGGAGTACGGTAACCGGATCCACGTTTGCTGCTAGGCTATCCAGCGCTCACTTGCAGGAGGCGGGCCACGTCGAGAGCAAAGTTATGGACCCCATGGGGAGCAAGTTGTCATGAGCTGTTGCTGTATTTCATCGGCAGTGCTGGGCGCATAATATGCTGCCATGAAGGACTTGGCCTCAGAAAAAAAAAAAAAAAACTGGTAGACATCGATTGGGCAAGCTTGGTCGTCATATGTGAAAGGAAGCTCTTGCCCTCCTCGGGAAGTATATTCATGATTTGCTAATGGTACGCGGGAGTGCATGAAAAAAATGGACATGGTCTACACTCTACACTCTTTTTTTTTTATCGGAACTCGAGGCATCGAGGCATTCTACTGTGCTTATCCATCACCACGACCATTACCACACACACACACTCAAGGGCCGCATGAACCTGCCATGAGATCAACACAGGACAAAGTTTTCCGCCAACCAAGAATTTTGCTCGATTGCATTTCAGGGTTGAGCAAGAGATGTTACGAACGATGCGAGCGACTGCAACTTTTCCGCTCACATCTGCGTTGCGGTTCTGCACCGAAAGATTTCTGGCACCATGCGGGACGAGCATCAGTTGTATCGTCATGGCATTGCGCATGTAGACTCTACTTGCTCCAAACGTCTCGTGAGTCCATCTGGAGGGTGCGAGAAGCAGGTGTGTGCCATCCAATGCTCTCGAGTGTTGTAAGAGATATAAAAAGCTTTGAGAGCAAAAAATACTTTTTTTTTTCTCTTTTCACACTCCACCCGTAGCGAGACTGAGCACCATTTCCCGTCCTACGACAGCATACATACAGTACCAGTCTACACCTTTAGCACCCGGGCCTCTGCTCTGCCTTGCATTCGGTTCAGGGCAGTACATAGTGCAGCCCACCCATCGATTCCACCAGGTGTCCTCTCCCTTCATACATTCTCCGGTCCGAAGACGCCTGCTAGAGCAGCATTTTCTTCTGGATACACCATCCTGTTCTCCTGAGTAGGACCAAGACAGCGCGCACCTTGCCCTGCGCTGGTTAAGCTTTACCCTTTTCACTCGCGCCTCCGCGTCCTTTTTTTTTTCTCTCTCTCTTTTTCTTTTTTTTGTTCCCTTGTTGTTCATCCTTCCCCCCTCCCCCCCTTTCATTTCATTTCTCTCTTTCTCTTTCTTTCTCTCTCTTTGATTCATTCTTTCCCTCTCCTCATCCTCATCCTCCCCCTCATCCTTAACTCCATCCTTCCCACTCCATCCACATTCATACACCCAAGGGGAGGCCCATCAAAGACATCTTTCATTCCATATACCCTCGCCCCTCGCCACCCACCCACTAATTCATTGGAAATCTCGCACTTCTATTCAACTCAGACCATTTGAAAAAGAGGGCCCTCTTTTGAAACACAATGGACATTCAGAGGAACAAGGCCGCCATGGCATCGTTCCTGGCCTCCATCCTGCTGGCTGCTGCACCTGCCTCGGCTCAAGTCGATGTTGATCGTAAGAAACCCCTCACTCACCATCCCATTACTAATCCCACCCTTGTCGCACTCGTGCTGCAAGCATGCAGATTTTTACAACGGGACTTCTATCGGCATGGTCCCTTTTTGGATTTCCTGCACAAAAGTCCTTTCACCGTATATCACTGTCGAAAAAAGGGGCGTCGAGCGCATGCGTCGGACCGTTCAACGGCCTGTGATTTTTTGTTCCCTGGTGGTGCTCTGGACCAATTTTTTCAATGGGAGGACCTCGCCGATGCCTCAAAGGCCGAAGAAGATACTTGGGTACTGGCGGTAGCATTCAGTGGCCAAGCTTGCTGCTGGATGTTATTGCTCTTTGGAGACAACAACACCCACATACTTTCGCATCCGCCCTACAGGGAGCCGTGCTCCCTCCTTCATGCACCCCCTGGCACAAACCGCCCTCCCCTTGCTCTATTTTCTCTGCCTATCCTCGTGCGCTGTATTTGGCGATTTTGACGATTCTCCCGCCACACCTTCTATGCTCATACCCCTCCCGTCAGTGCCCTTCCGGTTCGGCAAAGGCATTCTGGTTCAGAGAGTCACTTGGTGCGACGCTTGGGATACTGTCATTATGGTTTTGTGTGGTGGGGTTATTTTCAGGCACAGAATTCAGGGCACCCAACCAGCTTCATGATGTTTCAGATTCAAGTGTGCCATATGTTTTACGCTCGAACCAGGCTGGGAGTCTTTGATGGCCACTGAAGTCGGCGCTTCATTGACTATCTACCTGAACGCGTCATGTTGGTATTATCTGGATCATCCTTTCACTGCTCTGTTCCACATGTGCACCTTTGTCACTTTCGTGGCAATGTGCTCTCTTCCTACCCCAGGCTCCACTACTCCCTGGCTCCCCGAGTCGTTTTTTCTGCTCATATCCCGCTGCAGAGTGCTCACTGTAAATTTAGATTTTTACTATCGATCCCATTGTTGTTTCTTTCTGAAGACCATGCTCGCGGTGCTCTCTATTCAATTTAACATACGGAGCTTCTTTCTTTATTGCACTTGTGCATATCTCGACTACCATGTCACACGATGTACAGACCAACATGTACCTTTACTATGCTTACCACATCCATCTAACATACCCTATCATTTTTCTCCACCTTCCAGCCACTGCGGTTCAGGGCAAATGGCATGCGGAGCCCCCACCAGTGCTCCAGCACCCTTGCGTGGTGATCGACAGTGTTAACAACATGACCTACATGATCGGTTACGACTCTAGGGGTGACTTGGTTTTCAACTTTGTGCAGCAGTCGACCTGCGCTGCCAACTGGGCTACCGTCACTTGGACGTCGCTGCCCTACCCAGGCGGCGGAAAGCCGTACCACACCGAGCAGTGCTTCTTGACCTCCACCAACCACTTCGCGGTCCAGTATGAGGGAGGCATTGCCATCTGGGACCATTGGGCCCGCACCTGGACCCTGCGCGCAATTCCTTGCGCCATGACATATCCCAACAATGCCGCGATGGTCTACCAGGACAAGAGCGGCAAATTGGACGACATTCTGATTCACTGGCAGGACTCTAAGGGTGGCCATTTGACTGGAGTGCAGCTGATTAACGACAACGTTAACTCTTGCAGTGAGCTGACCACCTCGTAAGTTACCGTTTCTGGTGTAGTTTACACCTTTTGTTTTGATGTGCCACTGCTAAAACGCGCCTCCTTTTTTTTTTTTTGCACAGCAATATTCCAACAGACATGTCTTTGGCCGCTGCTCCCAACAACGGCAAGACCTTTTTCCTGTTCGGAACCAAAGGCTCCGGTTGGTACGACATTACGGCTGCCACCTCGGCCTCTACTCAGCCCATCCAGACCACAAGCGAGTTCCACCCTATGCACGCTCTGGATATTGCGCAGCCCCGTGCCACCAACTATGGCGGATCGATCTGGGTCTTTGGAAAGGTGAGGGTTTTCTCCGTCTTGATTTAATAATCCACTCTCGGGAGGCCACGATACAGACAAGAAAAGAAAAAAACTGCATTGGATAATCGCAAGGCGATGTGCCACAATCGATCTTCAATCAACAGTTGACATCAGCGACCTCAGTGTCTCATAATCTGCACTATGCAGAATGATGAATGCTGCACTCTTAACCGATCACCATGTCATGCTGCATGATGCAGTCATCGCAAGGACCATGAGCATGTCAGAGCATTAACGCAGGTGTACTTGAATGTTTTTTTTCTTCTATCGCATAGAACGCCAATGGTCTCGGAGTCTGGTCTGTCAACACCACCGCGCCCGCACCCTACACGATCGTCCCTCGATCCCAAGGTGCCCCCGTCACTGGTGACTACTCTGTCGCCAACTGTGGAACCGGCATCATTGTCTATGGAGGTTGCGCCTCTGCCGACAAGTGCTCGACCAACCTCAAGCCCGGTGAGCCCATGCCCCCAGGCACCATCACCCCTCCCACTGTGATCTACGTCCCTCCCACCGGCGGTAACAATGGCGGCGGCGGCGGCGGCGATGGTGGTTCCGGTGGTGGCGGTGGCGGCGGTGGAGGAGATGGTGGTTCCGGCGGCGGCGGCGGCGGTGGTGGTGGCGGTGGTGGTGGCGGTGGTGGTGGCGGTGGTGGTGGCGGTGGCGGTGGCGATGGTGGCTCCGGAGGAGGTGGTGGAGGTGGTGGTGGAGGTGGTGGAGGAGGAGGTGGTGGTGGCGGCAACAACGGCGGCGGGGGTGGTGGTAACAACGGTGGTGGTAACAACGGTGGCGGCGGATCTTGGATCCCACCACCACCACCCACCGTCCCAACCGGCCCCCCATCTGGCGGCCCTTCCGTCGTCCCCCCCACCATGACCTCTGGTGGAGGCCTTGTCCCCACTAACGGCCTCCTCCCCCCTCCCCCCTCTGGTGATTCCAAGACCAGTGGCGGAAACGGTGGCAAGATCGCCGGAGGTATCATTGGTGGCCTTGCCGTGATCTGCCTGATCGCGTTGATGTTCATCTTTGCCCGCCGTCGCAGAAGACGTCAGGAAGAGGAGCTCGGTGCCGGTGGCATCGGTGGTGCTGGCCACTCCCAGTACACCGCTGGCCACACTTCTTCTGGCTCTATCCCTCCTCTGGCCCCTGTTGGCCCGATCGGTGACCTCGACCAGGTTGTGGTCGAGAGCAAGGACCTTTCCCCTACTGGAGGACCCAATGGCAACAACGGTTATCCCGGTGGACCTTCGGGCGATGGCGTGTACCCTGGAGGACCCAACAACGACTCTTCAGTCCCAGGTGGACCCACTGGATCTGGTAATGGTGTTCCTCCCGTCGGCCATGGTGGTGACCACCCCAACTATGGCAAGCTTGCTGCCGGTGCTGCTGCTATTGGCATTATTGGTGCTGCTGCTGCTGGTAGTCACGAGAAGAAGGATGACCGTGAGGAAGTCTCGAATGGCCATGCTGTCCCTGTCCCTGCTCCCGGTGGTCCCTCTGACAAGACCGAGGTCGATGAAGAGACCAGCGCTGGTCGCGGTGGCGTCGCACCGGTTCCCGTTCCTGGCGGCCCTAACTCTGACAATCCGACTAAGCAGCCTTCGGGCCCTGGCGGCGCCTACCCTGTTGTCGGCTCTTCGACTACGACCGAGACGACCGAGACTACCGAGACGACTGGCAACAAGGGCGGCCTCTTTGCTGGCCTCCTTGGCGCTGGAGCTGCTGCTGCTGGCTATATGGTTGGCCGAAAGAGTTCTGACTCGACTGGCTCTGAATCCAAGAAGACCATTACCACCAAGACGACTGTCACGACTACCAAGAATGGAGGCCGCATTTACACCACGACCGGCACTGGCGGTCGTACTGTTGTCACTGAGCGCACGGAGACTGGATCTGCTCGTCACGTCCTGACCGGCGTTGTCCCTGGCTCAACTACTGTCCGTACTATTACTCAGCGCACCGAGACTGGCGAGGAGATCCTGATCCCTGTTGACCATCCCGAGGGCGAGGAGCGCGAGATCATCACTGACCGCGACGAGAATGGAAAGACCCGCTACATCATCGGAGGTCTCATCGCTGGCGCCATCGGCGCCGGTGTGGTCCGCCACGTTGTTTCCTCCCGTACTGAGTCTGAATCTGACGAGACCTCCCGCAGCACCTCGGTCGTGACTTCCTCGACCCGCATTGTGACTGAGCGTACCGAGACTGGAGAGATTCGCCACATCATTGTCGGTGGCTTCTCTGGCAACGCTGTCCGTGTCATTACTGAACGTACCTCGTCTGGCGAGACTCGTCTCATCCCTACGAATGAGCCCACTGGCGAATTACACCATGTGATCTCTGAGCGTAGTGAGTCTGGTGATATCCGCTACATCATTGGAGGTATCATTGCTGGCGGTGCCATCCGCTCGGTCGTTGAGCGCACCGAGTCTGGCGGCACCCGTGTCATTCCTGGAGGTATCTTCACTGTCACGTCCACGACCCGTATTGTGACCGAGCGTACGTTGAATGGCGAAATCCGTTATATCATTGTTGGCGGCTTCTCTGGCAGCGCTATCCGTATCTTTACCGAGCGCACTTCTACTGGTGAGATCCGCATGATCCCTACCAATGATGAGTCTGCTGAAATTCATCAAGTGATCTCTGAGCGCAGCGAGTCCGGCGAGATCCGCTACATCGTTGGAACCGTCATTACTACCACCACCAACACCATCACCCGCATGATTATGGGACCCCGCATCATCACTGAGCGCACCTCGACCGGCGAGATCCGCTACGTGATTGTGGACCAGTACAACGGCAACGCGATCCGCACCAAGTTTGAGCGAAGCGAGGAGACTGGCGAGTTTGTCCATATCCCCGTCAAGGAGCCCGAGGGTGAGTTGCGCTACGTGACTGAGGAGAGAACCGAGACTGGAGAGATCCGCAAGGTTATTGGCGCTGTCATCACTGGAAAGGTGACCACGACCACCCGTACTGTCTCTGGAGGCCTTATTCCCGAGGGACCCTCAACTTCAACCCAGACCCGTATTGTTGCTGAGCGCACTGAATCTGGCGATGTCACCTACTACCAAATCACGAACGGTCCCGATGGCCAGGAGATCCGCACTGTTGTTGAACGCACGGAGGATGGCGGTTTCCGCATCCCAGGAGGAGCCATGATCGTCGCAGCTGGAGCCACGCTTGTTGGAAACAACCACCAGACCACGACCACGACCCGTGTCGTTGGTGGTGGTGTCTTGACCCCCGCTGAACAGGCTGCCAACAAGACCCAGATCACACTGAAGTTGAGCATCATGCGCTACGAGCGTGCTGATGCCTCGGCCGCCATCCCCAGCGCGGCCATTGGCACCGTCATGTTCTCCAAGTTCAAGATGATTTCTGCCGGTGATGTCAACATTGACGACACTGCCTACTCGCACGTTGAAGAGGTCAAGACTGGTGCTCGCCGCACGATCAAGTGGATGAAGACTGAGGTCCACTGGAAGCGCGAGGCCGGTATGCTCCAGCACCTCAAGTCGGATCGCTACATTGCGGATTTGTTCACTCTGTACTCTTTGCCCACGTTCGCCGAATACCGCTTCGTCTCCATCCTGGGTTCGTTCTCTCGCACCTTGGAGTCTTACATGCAGACGCAGCAGTTGACCTCGATCCAGATCCGCCAATTGACTGTCTCGCTCTCGGATGCGCTCCGCTGGTGCCACGAGCACCACGTCGTTCACTTGAACGTCCGCCCTGCCTCGTTCTACCTCGAGGGGGTTGCTGGCCAGGAATCTAACGGACCTCTGGTCTGGAAGCTCTGGAACTTTGGACACGCCCGCTTTGTGGGTGAGACCGTCGATACCGCTGTGACCACGGTGTCGTATGCTGCTCCCGAGATCCTGAACGGCCGCAAGAAGAGCGATGCCAATGTGCTGTCTGCCGTCACGATGGATCGCTGGTCTTTGGGATTGATTCTGTACGAGTTGCACACGCGCAAGGCTTACTTCACGTCCGGTGCCTCGGCCGAATACCAGTTGACGAACGAGGACGGAACTCAGTTTGAGCCTGCGTTGGAGGCTGTCAAGGAGGACGATGCTCGCAAGGCCATTCGGGGATTGTTGGAAGTTGATGTCGAGAAGCGTTACACTTACGAGACCTTGACGCAGGTGTATACCGGAAAGGCATAGACCCTCCTTATCTTTTCACCTATTTTTCTTTCCCCTCCTTAATCCCTAATCGAAGCACACACACAAAAAAAAAGCACAAAAAACACGATAGAGCTGCCCTTGGCTCTTTTCGTTGCATGGCGAGAATAAGCACATCGAGAAATGGACAACTATCTAGCAACTATATAACGACATAAAGAATTCAGGTGTTTTTTTTCCTGGAGTATTATTGATGAAAAGTAGCAGCAGGCAAAGTGGTCATTTTGGATGAGTCTTAGCCGCTGGAGCTTCCTGAGTGATCGGCATAGACATTCTATACACAGCAGCTCCGATGAACGCTAAAATTTGCAGTGTTAAAAGGCTCGTTAGGCTTCGCGTCTTTTTTTTTTTTTGCGTAGAGTCAGAGTCCAAGTCTTTGTCCATTGTTGTTGGTTTTTACCTGTTCCCATGAGTCCAAGGCCTAGTCTCCGTGCAACCAGAGTCTTGGGCAGTTGCTGGGCTTGGTAAAACGAATACAGGCCCAGTCCGCCAAAGCCAACACAGCCGATGATCTTGCAGGGCATGCAGTCTGGTGGCTGCTGCTGCTGAGGCTGTGCAGGGAGTGTCTGAGATGAAGACATGTGCGTCTATGTATGTAGGCTATAGTGTGCTAATGGAAGCTATTGATCCGGATGCGGGTGAGGAATTACACCTATGTGGTTGTGCGAATTGCCAGATCGGATCAAGGTCCAAGGTGTGTGCATTTACTGGTTTCCAAAAAATTGAGAAAGGCGCCAAATCGCGTGACTTACTCCAGTACTGCGTCGAACTTGACCTTGGCCGGGTTTGGCCATGGGCAGTTTCTTAGTTTGTATAGTCAAAGTTGTGGGCGCCAGCACTGCCTCGGTGAATAGGGATACAGCACTTGGAGCACTCGACACTTGACTGGTTTGTTCTTGTGGCCGCTGGAGCTACTGGACATTGACATCATCCAGGGAAAGCTTCCAGTCGTGTTCCCTGGCTGAAGATAGGTAGGACGCTGCCCATGCAGTAGGTGCGCAGGCGTCAATGAGATTTGTAGTTCGAGGAGTTGGGTGTGGAAGACAAGGATATATATTCCACGTGTTTTTGCCCAAGTTCTTCACGCCCACGATCCACATCTACACCGCCAACTGATTTCATTGACTGCATCGCCATTGAGATGTTGTTCGCTCAGACTAGTCGCTTGCTCGCTCCGTCAGCTCGGTCGGTTCACAGTTTCCAAAAATAAAGTGTGGCTTTCGTTCTCCCTATGGTTACTTTCGGACTTCGTTTTTTTTAACCCATGGCTTTGTCCCACTTTTGCTGCTCAAGTCCAGGTCTTCTGGGCACAATATCCATTGGCCACGAGGCATGGAGACACTTGGCTAGGGGCTCGGCTTGCGGGATAGTACCGAAGAAAGGAAAATGTGCATTATGCGTTTTGCTGTCAATTGACATCCTGCCAGCGCAGATATTTGTTCCAATTGAGGTTGATGATTCTCTGGGATAGCAACTGGTTGACGAAGCGCCGCTTTGAGCAGGACTTAGAAGCAAAAGCTCTTCTTGGAGTTGTTTTCTGGTTAAAGTTCGTTAGCGCGCAGACGATACAGCTGATTACTGAGATTTCTGATAATTGATCGATCGGGTCTGCTTTGTTTTCGACGCGTATTCGAGGTGCCAGTCGTAGTTGATATACTGCGTGCCATTCTGCAGCATTCCTTGCAATGTCCAGCCTTATGTACTCCATCGGTCATCCTACAAGTTTGGTTGCAGTGTAAAGCGGTGATTATCCTTTTTTCTCTCGTTGCTCTACCGCTCTCCTTGTTATTTCATGCGAAGGAATGCCTTCTGATATCTCGCATTCCTTCCTTGTTCTGAAGCACTCTCAATTATCTGATAGTCTACACACCTCGTACTTCCTCATATCAAGGCGACATCCACGTAGCGAAAGTGAAGACCTGTTCGACCTGTTGTGACATCAACATTGCCGTTGCGAAATGCGACGCTAGTAGAGCCCGAGCGAAGGACATTTTGGGCAGGGAACAAGGAGAAGCTGGATATTCCTCTGTACTGAGAAAAGAAAATAGTTTACAGTACAACAAAAATAAATGATTCGATACCCACGCTCATGATAACAAGGACGGGCTTTGCGGCGCAAACCAAACTCGAAAGCTGTCCAACTATGATGGCTTGTGGTCTATGTGCCCCACCATTCCAGCTCCGACATGTACCGTTCCACCCTCAAATGGAGGGGCTACTCTTTCGTGTAAGTAGTACTTTCAGGCCTATGCCATACCAGTGTGCAGTTGCGCAATATACACCAGGCAAGAGCCTTGACACTGCCACTCAACGTACCTCCGCATTGTCCACGTTTTGGTGTGAGGGATAGATACTAGCGCGTTTTTAAGTCGGGATGATTTTTGGTAAGCCTATCGCAAGGATATGAAAGGTCTGAGCACGGAGACTTTTAATGTGATTGAATGTGTGCAGATAGAGGGAGAAGGCGATCATAGTCGCTTGTGCGCCGTTCCCATTTTCCTTAGTATTTGTTAGGCGCGCCGTTCATGACAGGAACGACATGAATAGAGTTTTACTCTGAGCGCAAAATAGAAAACTCATGCAGGCGTGCCGTTGAGTCTAACTGACCCCTGTAGTTTACCCGCTGAGGCCACTCGTAATCACATATCTACTACGTGTACTCGGTGCACAAAGCTCAAAAATTTACAGTTCGGCCAATATTCATGTTCAGTGCCGCATTCAACCCTATTCTGGCATAATGTAAACCGAAAGGATTATTTGTTTTTGCACCATCATGTGTGTGCCATGACAAATCGGCCACATTTTTCTCCTAATACTTGAGTAAGGTTTGGCACTTGATGATATTTCTGGTGTTTTGGAGACCCTTTTCCGATCTTGATAACTGGCCGATATGTGTAGGCTACTAACGAGAAGAGGTTGCGCAGATTGTTTGAGAAAAAGAGTGTTAGGGATGTGTTTTCGATTGCACCATCTACCACGTCGCCAAACAGTCAAGCTTCCCGAAAGTGAAACACAACATTGATTTTGACCCTCAGATAACAGAGCTTTCAGTCTTTGGTAGGATACGATCGACGGTGACCCGTCTCATTCGGAGTAGATCGATTGCTTAGGGAAGCTTGAGGCGAGAGGCGTACAGATGTCTCATTCCATGCATGCAGTGATGTGTAAGGAACATTCAGATCGAAGGAAGCAAAAAAAAAAAAAAGAGCTGGTGCAAGACTCTTATAGCAGCGGAAGTTGAACTAGTCGGCGCAAGAAGGGGTGTTATCAAAGGCGATTCTCCACGGAGTATTTGTTCTGCAAAGGGCACGATGGGCATACGATACGCCAGCAATGTCAAGGTCTTTTGGAATGAAGGCACAGACTAAAAAACAGTGTCAAAATGAAGCATGAGGCTGAAAAGAAGTTCTATTCCACTGCGGACGTGAATTTTCAATTGTAGACTATGCTACATGCAAAATGCAGAATACTGGCCAAGTGGCATTTCAGTAGGCGTACAGAAATGATTTTGTCCAACATGCCCAAATGTCCAATGGTAATCTTCACAATGGTGTACATGTGTGCTTGGACAGCGAATCCGCTGTCGAACAGGGCTCAAGCTGCTTAGAAGGATGTAGCTGATTGAAGGGCCGAAGGCGGTGATTGATTCTTTGTAGAAGTGACAATAAGAAGCATAGTATCTATCGCAACCACAGGTCCTACAGTCCAGGCTTTATGGGTATACCGTTATTTAATAGTTATAGTAGACAAGTTTGACTCTTGATACTTGTCACAACGGCTTCCCCTCCCCAACCGTGTAGGCCAGCATGTTTGCGCCGCGGCGGAGCCCACGCTAAGACCATGAAGAACCACACGAAAATTTGATTTAAGGTTCAAATTCTTACGGCAATTTTCCCAGGGCGTGTGCGGCGTCACTTTGACAGCAGCCCATAGTGTGATACTTAAGGGGGAAAACACCATCGACGCAGCTCATGCAGACATCCCGTCAATCGGTCTTATAGCAGGTCAATATAAAGACAGAAGCTTGTCCCTTTGCGCACTTTCCTCTTCCTTTCACCCTAAACCTTACCCATACAATTGAGCGAACCAAAAAAAAAAAATGATCCACTCTCCTACACAGGTGAGAACTTGATAGCGCGCCAGTGTTAATGTGAACGAACGACGTCGAGGATAGCATTTGATTCATAAGTATTGAGGAGACGATAGCGCCGACATCTAATCATGTTTTGAAACCAAAAATCTGCGGTGTAGATGCTCGAGCTCTCGAACGGCAGGTACGATCCAGACAAAGAATGCACTGACCTCATTCGTAAATAGCATTTGAGTTATTGAAAGGATTGATTTGTCCTCATATTCTTTAGAATAACGATTCCAACGGACGAGTCCGTTGCAACCGCAAGTACTGATCTTCTTTCCAACATCCAGGAGTTGGCAGAGCAAATCTCACACGATGGTAAATAACACTTTGCCATTTGTTTTTACCTCCTACCTTTACAAAGAGACTTGTTTCTTGACAGCACCTCTGCCTGCTTATTTTCCGCCATCGTGATAGAAATTGGTGATGCCGTCCGCAGTATTTCTCTCACGCGTGGAGACATCCTTGCTGGATTCAAGGATATCAGGTCTAGAGCCGAGAGCAATGAGGTATACTCCCCCTATGCAGCTAACGTCCTCGACAATCCCAATCCCTCAATCTGTTTCCATCTTCGAACAATTTGTGCCATGTCCTTTGCCGAAAGACGTGTGCCTCCAAATGAGTGCACCATTCCTCCCCCTTTCATCGTACATCACCTCTTCCTGACATATATGTGTTATATCAACTTGGGCGTGCGAGCATCTCGCAATACTGGTATTGTGGTGGCGGTGGTATTATAACACCCTTCAATGATCTTTATCCGGAATGGGAGTGAGGAAAATATCACCTAAGTGACCTTGAGAAACGAGTGCGCAATAGAATATTTTGGCATTGACACTGCCATGTTCGCTCTAAAATAGACTGTCCAAAATAGCCCCTCTGGTACCCCTGGACTGTCTCCAGACCTCAAGAGTTTGGCCACACCCAGAATGGCTACTGAAATGAGGTATATTAGTCAAAAACCAAAGAGCTTTCCTGCTGATATCCTTGAGACTGTGCTGACCTTATGATAAAAAAATGTAAACAGATACTATTCCGAACCTATGACTCGGCAGCCATCAGAGACGTCCTCAGTCAGTACCCTCCAAGCCGGTGGATCCGAAGACGAGATCGCCCCTACTGCGAGTCTCAAGGCCTCGTCAGGCCAACAGCAAAAGGTCTTCGCTACAAGAGCGCTAGAACTTCCCACGGACCGTCGTCGCCCTGCCACACTTTCTTCCGATGGGGCAGAGTTCCGCTTCCTGCTAGACACCCCACTGAGACAGCTTCTTGCGAGTCTTGGGCACGACAGTAGTTCGCGCCTGGCTACCGTAGTGCTTGTCGCTTGGAGCATTCTTTTGTCTCGACTCTCTGGCGAGGACTCCTTCGTTGTTGGAGTGGGTCATGTCGACGAGCCGGGCATGTCGAATAAGCCTTTACCTGTGCACGTTGACCTCTCGGGCGAGCCAAACACGCTGCAGCTGCTTGAGCGCGTTAAGCATGCATTGGCAGTCGCGGCCGTTCGTTCTTCGGCCAAGGTTGAGGAAACCACCGTTTCTACCGAGGTGAAGGAAGGACCCCCATTTCAGGTTGCACTCTACTCGCATAGTGGGGGGTTCGCTCAACCCCCCACAGACCATGTCTCCGTCAAGTGCGACCTAGAGCTGCATTTTCTACAGGACAAGGAGGATGCCGCGGTAAGCATCCGCTACGCGACCGCTCTTTATAACGAGACAACCGTCGAGAGATATGCTGGCTACCTCCAAGCTATCTTGGCAAACATGGTGGCCAGTGGTGGTCAGCCGATTGCAACGTTCGACATCACGTCCCCAGCTGAAAAGTCGTTGGTTCTTGAGACTTGGAACGAGTCGGCCACAGAGTTCCCTTCAGATCGCTGCATCCACCAGCTATTTGAACAGCAAGTGGAGAGATCACCCGACGCCATTGCTATCGTTCATGGCGAACAGATCCTGACATATCTTGAGTTGAACGCCATTGCCGATCGACTTGCCTGTCAGCTCTTCGAAGCCGGTGTCAATCGCGGGGACCTTGTTGCCTTTCTTCTGCACAAGTCGTTAGAGCTGGTCGCCACACAGCTAGCTGTGCTGAAGGTCGGTGCTGCCTATGTGCCCATCGATCCCAAGGCTCCCGTAGAACGGCAAGCATTCATCGCCAAGGACAGTGCTGCGGTTCTGCTTGTCACCGACACCGTTACCGAAATCCCGTCTCCGCTCGAGCTTCCACTACTGCGCTTTGGTATGTTCGATACGGTTGTCATAATCTAAATACAAGATGTTGCTTTAATGGATGCTGAACACGATATTAACTACCCCTACCATCCTTCTCACTCACAGATGTTACTGCGCTGTCCTCCACGGAGATAAATGGTCGTTATCCAGATGTCGTGGTTTCAAGCCTGGATACTGCCTATGTCATGTACACATCCGGTTCGACTGGTGTTCCCAAGGGTGTCATGGTTCCACATCGTGGCATAGCTCGTCTAGTCATCAACAACGGGTTTGCTCATATTGGGCCTGAGGATCGCGTGGCATTTGCAACAAACCCATCCTTTGATCCAAGCACCTTTGACGTCTGGGCAGCACTTGTGAATGGCGCGCGTATGATCGTCATTGACAATGACACATACCTGGATGCACATCGACTAGCGAAAGCTCTCGATTACCATCAGGTCACCTCCCTTATTTTGACGATGGCCCTCTTCCATCAGTATGCCTTCATCATTGGATCTGCCTTGTCAAAACTCAAATATCTTATCTGCGGAGGGGAGCAGGCCATGGTTGAGGCCTTCTCTGAAGTCCTTCTGCACGGGGGATCAGTCCGTCTTTTCAATGTATATGGTCCCACAGAGGCGACTGTCATTGCCACAACTTACGAAGCGACGAATGTCATTAACCAGTTGGATCGCATGCCCATCGGCCGCCCTATGTCCAACACTCAAGCTTACGTCCTGGACAAATATCATAACCCTGTTCCTCTTGGTGTTGTTGGTGAACTGTACATCGGAGGTCCCGGCGTTGCCAATGGCTATCTCAATCGTCCAGACCTCACTGCCGACCGATTCCTCGCCGATCCTTTCAGCAATGTGCCCGAAGCTCGTATGTACAAGTCTGGCGATCTGGTCCGCTACCTTCCCGATGGAAACCTGGTCTTCATGGGCCGCAACGACGATCAAGTCAAGGTCCGTGGATTCCGAATTGAGCTCGGTGAGATTGAGGAGCGCCTTGCTGAGCACTCTCAAGTGCGTGAAGTCATCGTGCTCGCTACGGGCGAGGGCAGCGGCAACAAGCGACTGGTTGCCTATGTCGTTGCGGCACCTGCCGAGAACCTCGCCCGTACATTGCAAAAGCATCTTGCCGCCTCATTGCCCGAGTATATGGTCCCGTCGGCGTTTGTGCGGATGGACGTCTTCCCACTGACAAACAACGGCAAAGTTGATCGCCGTGCACTGCCAGAGCCAGAGGAGGATTCGTTTGTGCGCCAAATCTATGAGGCCCCAATTGGAGAGATGGAGGAGGTCATTGCCAACATTTGGTCGGAGCTGCTGGCTGTCAGCCAGATCAGTCGCCACGACAGCTTTTTTGCTCTTGGTGGACATTCGTTAATGTCCATCAAGATGCTGGACCGTCTCCACCGGCTTGGCCTGACTGTATCCATCAAGACACTCTTTGAATCACCCTCTCTCAGTGTTCTGGCGGAGGCCCTCAGCAAGCATCTTGCATTTACCATACCATCGAATCTGATCACTCCCGAGGCTACAAGACTGACCCCTGAGATGTTACCCTTAATCGACCTCACTCAGGGCGATATCGACCGTATCGTTGAGAATGTCCCTGGCGGTCTTTCCAACATTCAGGACATCTATTCTCTTGCACCGTTGCAAGACGGCATACTGTTCCACCATTTGCTTGGAACAGAGGGTGACCCTTACGTGTTGATATCCCATTTGGCCTTCCAGGACCGTGCCTTGCTGGATACATATTTGAGCGCATTCCAAAAGGCAGTTGATCGCCATGACATCCTACGCACAGCCTTCATCTGGGAAGGTCTGTCTACACCAGCACAGGTGGTCTACCGTCATGCACCACTGTCTGTGACCGAGCTCTCCCTCGATGCTGCTGACGGTCCCATTCAAGAGCAGCTGAGGCAGCGTTACAACCACTCCAACTACCGCCCAGATCTGACACAGGCTCCACTTCTTCGCTTCGCTGTCACAAAGGGCGATGATGGTCGATGGATCCTGGTCCAAACGCTGCATCATTTGATCAGTGACCATGTGTCGATTGAAAAGATGAATGCCGAGGTCGAGAACATACTTCAGGGTCAAGGGGATGCACTGCCCACGCCGTCTCAGTTCCGCGATTTTATTGCTCAAGTGCGCGCAGGGCCCACCCAGGACGAGCACGAGGTCTTCTTCAAGGAGATTCTGGCTGACATCGAGGAGCCGACTCTCCCCTTTGGGCTGAACGAAATCCACAACAACGGCGACGAGGTCAATGAGGCGCATATGATTCTGCCTCAGTCCATGAACGACCGCCTCCGTGCTCAAGCCAAGAAGCTTGGTGTAAGCGTGGCAGCCTTGTGCCATGCTGCATGGGCGCAGGTGTTGGCACAAACCAGTGGACATGACCATGTTGTGTTTGGAACAGTGCTCGTCGGTGGTCTACTCGGTGAGCAAAGCGATCAAGCGGGCATGGGTATCACCATCAACACTCTGCCATTCAGATGCGATATGGATGAGCGCAGTGTGCGCGACTGTGTCTACCAGATCCACTCGCGCCTTGCAGCCCTAGTTGAGCACGAGAATGCCTCGCTTGCACTTGCACAGCGTTGCAGCAGTGTCCCGGCCGGAGCACCTCTGTTCAGTGCGCTGTTGAACTTTCGCCACACATTGATGCCAACATCGGACGCGGACGATATCGAATTCACCAGCAGGGAGGAGCGAGTCAACCACGAAGGGATCGAGTTCTTGGGAGCGCAAGAGAGAACAAACTATCCCTTCACAATGTCCGTGGAGGATTTTGGTTCAGCGCTGGGTTTGACGGCCCAGATTCTAGAGCCTGTTGACCCCAAAGCCGTCTGCGGATACATGGAGCAGGCACTCAACAGCCTTGTACTTGCCCTTGAGGACTCGCCCGATATGCCCGTGTCGCAGTTAGACGTGCTCCCAGCAGAGGAACGCACTACGCTTCTTCATGTGTGGAATGCAACCGACAGTCCTTTCCCCGATAACCTCCTCGTCCATCAGATCTTTGAGCAGCAAGTCAAGCAGTGGCCCTCTGCCATTGCTGTAGAGCATGGTGGGCTTTCTATCAGCTATGGAGATTTGGATTCCAAGGCCAATTGCTTGGCGCGTCAGCTCATTAAGCGAGGGGTGAAAGCCGGTGACCACGTGGCTACATATATGCAGCGGTCGTTTGAGCTGATCATTGCTCAACTGGCCATTCTCAAAGCGGGTGCTGTGTATGTGCCGATCGATATCAAGGCGCCAGTGGAGAGACAAGCCTACATTGCATCCGACAGTGGTTCCAAGCTGCTGATCACCGATGGGTGCACAAATGTCCATGTCCAGATACAAGTTCCCGTTCCTCGCCTTGGCGCGAGCCAAGATGGTACTGCTGATGTACAAGGTAACCCTCGTCCACTGCTACGAACTATTATGAGCTGCAGCTTGATCAAGGCGATTTCTAACTAGAGTGATGTTTCAATTTAGATATAGCTTCCAGCCCCATGGACATCCCATCCTCCAGTGATGCTACGGCCTATGTCATGTACACGTCTGGCTCAACGGGTCTCCCTAAGGGTGTCATGGTTCCCCATTGTGGCATTACTCGCCTTGCTATCAACAGTGGCTATGCTGAAATCGGGCCTGATGACCGCATTGCCTTTGTCGCCAATCCCGCATTCGATGCAAGCACGTTTGATGTGTGGACAGCTCTACTGAACGGTGCTCGACTTGTCGTACTTGACAACGACAACTACCTGGATGCCCATCGTCTGGCGGCATCTCTTGACCGCTACCAGATCACTGCGATGTTATTGACCAGTGCTCTCTTCCATCAGTACGCCTTTATTATCGGAACTGCTTTGTCAAAGCTCAAATACCTTGTCTGCGGAGGCGAACAAGGAATGGTCGAGGCATTCTCTGAAGTACTGCGACATGGTGGACCAGTTCGTCTCATCAATGCATACGGTCCCACGGAGAATACTGTGATCGCCACAACCTACGAAGGCACCAGTGCCGTGAGTCTTTTAGACCGCTTGCCCATAGGTCGCCCCATGTCCAACACTCGCGTCTACGTGCTTAACAAGAATCGCAGCCCCGTCCCCATGGGTGCGCTGGGCGAATTGTATATTAGCGGTGCAGGCGTGGCCAATGGCTATCTCAACCGTCCGGACCTCACGGCCGAGCGATTCCTCGCCGATCCTTTCAGCAACGTGCCTGGCGCTCGCATGTACAAGTCTGGGGATCTGGTCCGCTACCTTCCCGATGGAAATCTGGTCTTCATGGGCCGCAATGATGATCAAGTCAAGGTCCGTGGGTTCAGAATCGAGCTTGGCGAGATCGAGGAACGCCTCTCTGAACATCCTCAAGTTCGCGAGGTCGCCGTGCTCGCAATCGGAGAAAGCAGTAGCGACAAACGACTGGTGGCATATGTCGTGTCATCGCCTGACGACAACCTTGTCCAGACTCTACGCGATCATTTGGCTGCCACTTTGCCCGAGTACATGATCCCCTCTGCATTTGTGCGTCTGGACGCTCTCCCATTGACCAACAACGGCAAAGTTGACCGGCGTGCGCTCCCTGAGCCGGATAGTTCATCCTATATCACGCAGGAGTACGTTGCACCACAAGGCGAGATTGAGATTGCATTGGCTGCAATGTGGATGGATCTGCTCAAGATCGATCGAGTTGGTCGTCATGACAACTTCTTCGTATTGGGTGGCCACTCTCTCCTTGCCGTGCGACTTATGAACCGTGTGTCTACACTTGGAGTGCAGTTGCCATTGTCAACTATGTTCTCGTCTCCTACTTTGTCAGCCCTTGCTGAGGTGGTCAGCAACAAGATTACACAGGAGCAGCCCTTCGACGGTAACATAGCTTCCGTGTCGAGAAAGGATTCTCTTGAAGTGTCTTTAGCCCAACAGCGCCTTTGGGTCCTTGCCCAAATGGAGGGTGTGAGTGAAAACTACCATGTTCCAGTGGCTCTGCGTCTTCAGGGTAACCTGAACCAAGGCGCCTTGGAAAAGTCGCTGAACTCATTGTTTGCCAGACACGAGGCGCTTCGTACAGTCTTTATCTCCGTCAACGGTCAGCCCAAGGTCCAGCTCCTGTCTGCCAACGACGGATTGCCTTTCGTCCTCCACAACTTGCAGGAATTGCAGGACAAGGACACGATGGTCAAGCAACTTGCTGCCCTGGAAGCCACCGCACCCTTTGATATGGAAAGGGGTCCCTTGGTCCGCGCCCAGCTCATCAAGCTTGCAGAGGATGAACATGTTTTCCTTTTGACCCAGCACCACATCATCACTGACGGCTGGTCCTTGGGTGTAATGTTCCGCGAACTCAGCGAACTTTATGCGGCTCACTGCGCTGACGTTGCAAGTCCTCTTGCTCCGCTCTCCATCCAGTATGCTGATTACGCAGCATGGCAGAGAGAATGGCTCACTGGAGATCGACTTAAGGAGCAGGCTGCGTATTGGCGCGAGACCCTTGCAGGTGCGCCAGTTTCAATCGAGCTGCCCACTGATCGGCCTCGACCTCCTCGACAATCTCATACTGGCGCTGCTGTTCCCATCCGCCTGGATGCGCAACTCACTCGTGCTCTCAAGATTCTGAGCCAGAGGAATGGTGTCACATTGTTTATGACAGTACTCGCAGCCTGGAGCGCTGTTCTCGCACGTCTGTCTGGACAGGAGGATCTTGTTATTGGAACACCCACTGCCAACCGCAATCACCCTCAGGTGGAGCAGATGATGGGGTTCTTTGTCAACACTCTTGCACTCCGTGTCGACGTCTCTGGGGATCCAAGCGCCGAGCAGCTTTTGGAGCGAGTGCGAAAGACGACCATTGCGGCTCAGGCAAACCAAGACCTATCTTTCGAACAGGTCGTGGAAATTGCTCAGCCGCCTCGTCGAATGGATCAGACTCCACTCTTCCAAGTTCTGTTTGCCTGGCAAAACAACGATGTTGGCGCTCTGCAGCTGCAGGAGGTGGAAGCGACTGTGGAAGAAACTCAATACGCAACGATCAAGTTTGATCTCGAACTCGATATGACTGAGGTAAACAACGAAGTCCATGGAAGCTTGAGATATTCCACAGCTCTCTACGAACGCGATACTATTGATCGCCATGTTGGGTACCTGGAGGCTATGCTGCAGTGGATGACTACGGACCTGGAGCACTCCATAAGTGAGACCCCCATCCTTGGATCGGCAGAACAAGAGCTCTTACTACAGACTTGGAACAACGTCAGTGTGCCTTACCCCAACGACCGATGCGTTCACCGGTTGTTCGAGGATCAAGTCGAAAGGACCCCAGAGGCTATCTCTATTGTACATGACGACCGCTCATTGACCTACCGCTCTTTGAACCGCCGTGCGAACCGCCTTGCCTTGAAGCTCATTGAACTTGGAGCCCAACCTGGTGACAATATTGCAATCTTGTTGGAGCGTTCCTTCGAGCTGATTATCGCACAGATTGCGATTCTGAAAGTGGGCGCTGCGTATGTACCAATTGACGTTAAAGCGCCAGTGGAACGTCAGTCGTACATCGCATCCAACAGCGGATCCAAACTCCTGATTACCACGGAAAAAATGGAGGTCCCAGTCCAGATACAGACGCCTCTGCTCCGTCTGAGTGCTGATCAACATGACAGCGACGATGTGCGAGGTAGGTAAAATGTTGGTTGACAGAAATATCGGAGATGAGAGGTTTTTACATTTCGACTAATCCTCCGTTTATACTTCCTTTTACGCAATTTCAGATGTTGTTAATAATTCACTGCACACCTCAACCTTCAGCGATGCAACTGCAAACGTTATGTACACTTCCGGTTCAACTGGTCTTCCCAAGGGTGTCATGGTAACCCATCGAGGCATTGCTCGTCTGTCCATCAACAACGGCTTTGCCGACTTTGATGGCAGTGACCGTGTTGCATTCTCGAGCAACCCCTCTTTCGACCCAAGCACCTTCGAAGTCTGGGCATCGCTGCTCACCGGCGCTCAAGTCATCATTATCGACAGTGACATTTTCTTGAACCCACATCTTCTTGCCGCAGAGCTCGTCCGTCATCAGGTCACGTTCCTCCACATGACAAATGCCCTTCTTCACCAGTATGCGTTCATAATCGGAGAGACGCTGTCAAAGCTGAAATACCTCACTGGAGCAGCGGAGCAAGGATCGATCAAAGCGTACTCGGCTGTGCTGTCACACGGAGGACCTGTCCGTCTACTCAACAGATATGGTCCTACGGAGGCGACTGTTGATGCCACGGCGTATGTAGCAACCAGCGCTATAACGCAACTGGATCGCTTGCCCATCGGTCGACCTACAAACAACACTCCCGTCTATGTGCTGGACAAGCACCGCAAGCCCGTTCCGATCGGCGTTGTCGGTGAGCTGTATATTGGTGGCCCTGGTGTTGCCAGCGGCTATCTCGGCCGTCCAGATCTCACCGCCGAGCGATTTGTGCCTGATCCTTTCAGCAGCATTCAGGGGGCTCGCATGTACAGGGCTGGCGATTTAGTCCGCTACCTTCCCGATGGCAACATTGTGTTCCTTGGCCGAAACGACGATCAAGTCAAAGTCCGTGGGTACAGAATCGAGCTCGGCGAAATTCAAGTCCGTCTTGCTGAGCACCCTCAAGTACGCGAGGTCGCGGTGCTTGTGACGGGAGAACGTAGCGATGACAAACGACTGGTGGCCTATGTCGTGTCTGCTCCTGACGACAACCTTGTCCAGACACTACGCGATCATCTGGCTGCCACGTTGCCCGACTACATGATCCCCTCGGCATTCGTACGCTTGGATGCCCTTCCTCTGACCAATAATGGCAAAGTTGACCGCCGAGCGCTCCCTGAGCCGGATAGCTCCTCCTTCGTCACGCGAGAATATGTCGCTCCTCAAGGCGATTTGGAGGTTGCACTTGCTGCGATGTGGTCTGAGGTGCTCAGGATCGAGAGCGTGGGTCGCCATGACAACTTTTTCATGTTGGGTGGCCACTCTCTGCTCGCAGTGCGGCTCATGAATCGCGTGTCTACCCTTGGAGTGCAGTTGCCATTGTCAACTATGTTCTCGTCTCCTACTCTCTCGGCGCTTGCTGAGGTGGTCAGCAGCAAGATTTCAACGGAAGTTCTCCCGCACTCGACTATTACCGTTACCCCCAGGAACGGTCCATTAGAGGTGTCGTTTGCCCAACAGCGCCTCTGGTTCCTTGCCCAAATGGAGGGTGTGAGCGATATTTATCATGTTCCAGTGGCTCTCCGTCTCCAGGGTAACCTGAATCAAGGCGCCTTGGAAAAGGCGCTGAACTCATTGTTTGCCAGACACGAGGCGCTTCGTACAGTCTTTATCTCCGTCAACGGTCAGCCCAAGGTCCAGCTCCTGTCTGCCAACGACGGATTGCCTTTCGTTCTCCACAACTTGCAGGAAGTGCAGGACAAGGACACGATGGTTAAGCAACTTGCTGCCCTGGAAGCCACCGCACCCTTTGATATGGAAAAAGGGCCGCTGGTCCGCGCCAAACTCATCAAGCTTGCAGAGGATGAACATGTTTTCCTTTTGACCCAGCACCACATCATCACTGACGGCTGGTCCTTGGGTGTAATGTTCCGCGAACTCAGCGAACTTTATGCGGCTCACTGCGCTGACGTTCCCAGTACTCTAGCACTATTCTCCGTCCAGTATCCCGATTATGCTGCATGGCAGAGAGAATGGCTCACTGGAGATCGACTTAAGGAGCAGGCTGCGTATTGGCGCGAGAACCTTGCAGGTGCGCCAGTTTCAATCGAGCTGCCCACTGATCGGCCTCGACCTCCTCGACAATCTCATACTGGCGCTGCTGTTCCCATCCGCCTGGATGCGCAACTCACTCGTGCTCTCAAGATTCTGAGCCAGAGGAATGGTGTCACATTGTTTATGACAGTACTCGCAGCCTGGAGCGCTGTTCTCGCACGTCTGTCTGGACAGGAGGATCTTGTTATTGGAACACCCACTGCCAACCGCAATCACCCTCAGGTGGAGCAGATGATGGGATTCTTTGTCAACACTCTTGCACTCCGTGTCGACGTCTCTGGGGATCCAAGCGCCGAGCAGCTTTTGGAGCGCGTGCGAAAGACGACCATTGCGGCTCAGGCAAACCAAGACCTATCTTTCGAACAGGTCGTGGAAATTGCTCAGCCACCTCGACGAGCTGACCAGACTCCACTCTTCCAAGTTCTGTTTGCCTGGCAAAACAACGATGTTGGCACTCTACACCTGGGAGATGTGAAGGCGACTGTCGAAGAGACGGAGTTTGACACAGTCAAATTCGACCAAGAACTCATATTGTTCGAGGACATGGATGAGATTGCCGGAATACTGCTGTACGCGACGGCTCTCTTTAACCGTGAAACTATTGATCGCCACGTCGGGTACCTGGAATCAATGCTGCGATGGATGACAATCGACACGGAACGGTGTGTTGGCGAGGCTCCCATACTTGGATCAGACGAACAAGAGCTTTTGCTTCGGACATGGAACAGGACCGACCGCGACTATCCAAGCACTACTTGCATCCATCGCCTATTTGAAGCTCAGATGGAGTTATCGCCAGAGGCAGTTGCTGTTGTACATGGCCAGTCTACAATTACCTACTGCCAGTTGAACTCTCGTTCCAACGGTATCGCTCGTCAGCTTATTGCGACAGGTGTTAAGCCTGGTGATCTCGTTCTGCTATTGCTGAATCGCTCGATCAATCTTGTCGCAGCTGAAATCGCTATCCTCAAGGTTGGAGCCGCATATGTGCCAATCGATATCAAAGCCCCATTGGATCGCCAGGCGTATATTGCTTCCGACAGTGGAGCTAGGCTGTTAATTAGTGACGAGAACACAGTCGTCCCTGTCCAGATTCAAGTGCCTTTGCTCCGTTTGAGCAACTATCAAAGAAATTGCGAGGATGTGCAAGGTATGTTGTATGATTCTGCTAAGAGATTTGAATGCATTTCGATAAGGTGAGACTTTGACAGCTGGCTTACTCTTTTTTTTTCGTTCTCTTGTTATGTTCGCCCGCTCTAGACGTCTTCGAAAGCTCTCAATGTTCCTCAACCTCCAGCCATGATACGGCCTATGTCATGTACACCTCTGGATCTACCGGAACACCAAAGGGTGTCATGGTTCCTCATCGTGGTATCGCCCGCCTAGTTATCAACAACGGATTTTCAGATATGGGTCCTGGTGATCGCATGGCGTTTGGAACCAATCCTTCATTCGATCCAAGTACCTTCGAGGTGTGGGCTCCACTACTCAACGGTGCTTGTATTGTCGTCGTTGATAATGACGACTACTTGGATGCCCACCGTCTGGCGAAAGCACTCGTCCACCACCAAATTACATGCCTGTACATGACCAATGCGCTCCTCAACCAGTACGCCTTCATCATTGGCCAGACGTTGTCGGAACTGAAGTATCTCTTCTGTGGAGCTCAGCAAGGTTTGATCAAATCCTATTCGTCTGTGCTGGAGCATGGCGGACGTGTGCGCCTTGTCAACAGATATGGTCCCACAGAAATTACTGTGAACGCAGCTACGTATACCGCCACCAGTGTCATCAACCAATTGGATCGTCTGCCCATTGGACGACCTATCGGCAACACTCGACTGTACGTGCTGGACAAGCATCGAAACCCTGTTCCTGTTGGGGTCATTGGTGAACTCTTCATTGGTGGTCCAGGTGTTGCGAATGGTTATTACAACCGACCTGATCTCACTGCTGAGCGATTCCTGGCAGATCCCTTCTCGGAAGTGCAGGGTGCTCGCATGTATAGGTCAGGTGATTTGGTCCGCTACCTGCCTGATGGAAACTTGGTCTTCATGGCTCGCAACGACGATCAAGTCAAGATCCGTGGCTACCGTATCGAACTCGGCGAGATTGAGGTTCGCCTTGTTGAACATACCCAAGTGCGCGAGGCTGCTGTGCTCGTGATTAGCGAGAGCAGCGGCGACACGCGCCTGGCAGCCTATGTGGTCGCAGACCCACAGGAGAAGCTCGCCCATGCCCTGCGCGAGCATCTTGGCGCCTCATTACCGGAGTACATGATCCCATCGGCATTTGTACGAATGGATTCCTTCCCGCTGACCAGCAATGGCAAAATCGACCGACGCGCCCTTCCTGCACCGGATGCATCGTCCTTTGTCGGTAGAGAGTACGAGGAACCCCGAGGAAAGGTCGAGACGTTACTGGCGGATGTTTGGACCGGTCTACTTAAAATCGACAGGATTGGCCGCCATGACAACTTCTTCATGTTGGGAGGACACTCCCTGCTGGCGGTTAGGATGATCGAGCAACTTCGCCAACTTGGGTACACCTTGTCTGTGAGTGCCCTGTTCGACAACCCTGTCCTCCATACGCTAGCCACCTCGCTTCGTTTGCATGAGGCTGGTCCCGAGGTCCCTCCAAACCTCATTACTACCACCACTGCGACCTTGGAACCAGAACTGCTTCCGCTGATCGATCTTACTCAAGACGACATTGACGTTATTGTCAGTCAAGTACCCGGCGGTGTAGCCAACATCCAGGACATTTATGCTCTCTCGCCTCTACAGGACGGCATTCTGTTTCACCATATGATGGCGGCTGAAGGTGACCCCTACCTGCTTATGGTTTGCACAGCCTTCCGTGACCGAGAACTGCTGGACCGCTACCTCGGTGCATTCCAGCAGGTCGTCGACCGGCATGACATTCTTCGCACTGCTGTGTTTTGGCAAAATATGACAATACCCGCACAGGTCGTCTTGCGTCAGGCTTCCCTGTCTATCACCGAGCACTCGTTGGATCCAGCCGACGGACCAGTTGTGGACCAGCTTATGCAGCTCTACGACGCTCGCAAACATCGCATCGACTTGAGGTCCGCGCCGTTAACTCGATTCGTTATCGCACAAGATGTGGATGGTCGATGGATAATGCTTCAATTGCTCCATCATCTTATTGGCGATCACTCCACACTCGAGGTTACACAGGAAGAGATCGAGGCAATCTTGCAAGGCCAGATTGATAGTCTTCCAGCCCCTCAGCCATACCGCAACCTTATTGCACAGGCACGCATTGGTGTTAGTGTTGAGGAGCATGAGGAATTCTTCCACAAGATGCTGCAGGATATCGACACACCTTCCTTGCCGTATGGACTATCCGACATTCACAGGGAGGGTGGTAATGTGAGCGAGCTGCACAAGATGTTACCTCAAGATCTCAATGACAGACTGCGTGATCATGCCAAGCGTTTGGGAGTGAGTCTTGCCAGTCTGTGCCATCTCGCTTGGGCTCAGGTTATAGCGGCTACCAGTGGACAAGAAAAGGTCGTGTTCGGCACAGTTCTCTTTGGACGCATGCAGGGAGGAACGGGATCAGACCGTGCCATGGGACTCTATATCAACACCTTGCCCTTCCGAGTCGATGTTGGGGTTGTCAGTACATTGGAGACAGTCCGCAGAGTGCAAACCGACATGGCTACGTTGTTGGAGCATGAGCACGCTTCGTTAGCGCTTGCTCAACGTTGCAGCGGCGTGCCTTCAGGAGTGCCGCTCTTTAACGCCCTGCTGAATTATCGACACAGCACAATCCCAGTCGAAGAGGCTACAAGGGATACGGGCATAGAGCCCATCGAGGGTCTCGAACGCACCAATTATGCCTTTGTTCTGTCTGTCGAGGACCTTGGTTCTGCTCTCGGCTTAACAGCTCAAGTTGTTCAACCTTACGAGCCGTCCACAATCTGTGGATACATGCAGAAGGCACTGCAAAACTTGGCGGAAGCACTTGAGAACTCTCCAGAGTATCCAGTTCACGGACGCGCCATCTTGCCTGCAGAGGAGTATGAAATGGTTGTTCATTCGTGGAACAAGACCGACGCTTCCTTCCCCAGCGACCGGGCCGTTCACCAGCTCTTCGAGGATCAGGCCAGGAGGACACCCGATGCCATCGCCGTTGTGCACGAAGAATGCTCTATGACGTACCACACTTTGAACGGTCGTGCGATTCGCCTTGCACGCAAGCTCCTTGATCTGGGAGTGCAACATGGCGATAATGTTGCAATTCTACTGGAGCGATCGTTCGATCTTGTCATTACCCAATTGGCCATTCTCAAAGTGGGTGCTGCGTATGTGCCGATTGACATCAAGGCACCAGTCGACCGACAACTCTATATTCTCTCCGACAGTGGTGCCAACCTTCTCGTCACCGAGGAGAGCATGGATATCCCTATCCAAATCCAAATTCCTCTCCTCCGCCTTGGAGTGACTCAAGATGATATTAATGACATCCGAGGTATGCAGCACCCCTAGTCCAGGAACCTCTGCCTTTGCTATTCTGGATGTATTAACACAGGATAGTCACTAATCATTACTCCGCTTCCATTTCCGGGTGCAGTTGGTAGCCTTCACGCCATTTCTGCCTCTAGTCTTGACACTGCCTATATCATGTACACATCTGGTTCAACTGGTCTTCCCAAGGGTGTCATGACACCCCACCGAGGTGTTGCTCGACTGGCTATCAATAACGGTTACGCCAATGTCGGACCTGATGACCGCATCGCCTTTGCATCTAATCCCGCATTCGACGCAAGCACCTTTGACGTCTGGGCTCCGCTTCTTAACGGAGGACGTGTGGTCATTGTTGATGCTGATACGTTCACAACTCCTCACCTTTTGGAAAAGATCTTGAATCACCATGAGGTTACTGGCCTATTCATGACAACAGCTCTCTTCAACCAGTACGTTCATTCCATCGGCACGTCCCTGGCAAAGCTCAAATACCTTCTCTGCGGAGGTGAACAGGAAAACCTGGAGTCCTTTTCTACACTCATGAAGCACGGCGGTCCTAAGCATTTGATCCATTGTTATGGACCAACGGAAACTACCACGTTCGCCACGACGTACGAAGTCAAACAAATAGGAGACCATCTCGACAGACTGCCCATCGGTCGCCCTATCTCCAACACTCTGTCGTATGTATTGGACCAGCACCGCAACCCTGTCCCTCTAGGCGCCGTGGGAGAATTGTACCTTGGCGGTGCCGGAGTCGCGAATGGTTATTTGAACCGACCAGATCTCACTGCGGAGCGCTTCCTCCCGGATCCTTTCAGCAAGAACAAAGGTGCTCGCATGTACAGATCTGGAGATCTGGTCCGCTATTTGCCTGATGGTAACCTGGTCTTTGTGAGTCGAAATGATGGTCAAGTCAAGATTCGAGGCTTCCGTATCGAACTTGGTGAGATCCAGGCTCGCCTCGAGGAGCACGAACTTGTCAAGGAGGCTGTTATTATCACCCTTGGTGATGGAGGAGACAAGCGCCTCATTGCATATGTCGTTGCTAGCATCCAAGAGCAACTGGCACGGACATTGCGCGAATACCTTACCGAGCACCTCCCCGAGTACATGGTCCCAACAGCATTCGTCCGCATGGATATGCTTCCTGTGACCAACAATGGCAAGATCGATCGCCGCGCTCTCCCAAAGCCCGACAGCACATCCTTTGTCACCCAAGGATATGTTGCCCCCGAAGGCGATGTTGAGATTGCTCTGGCTGAAATCTGGGTTGATTTGCTCAAGATCGAACGGGTTGGTCGTCAAGACAACTTTTTCATGCTGGGTGGACACTCCCTGCTGGCGGTGCAGATGATCGGTCGCCTTCACCGCCTTGGACTTTCGTTGTCAGTGCGCACTTTGTTTGACAACCCTGTGCTGAGTGTGCTCGCTGCCTCTCTCAGCCAGCATCACGAATCCCCAGAGGCGCCGGCGAACCTCATCACAAAGGACACGACGACGATTACGCCCGACTTGCTGCCTCTAATTGACCTAAGCCAAGATGACATTGATCATATCGTCAGTCTTGTGCCGGGAGGCGTTGCCAATATTCAGGACATCTATGGACTGTCGCCGTTGCAAGATGGTATTTTGTTCCATCACATGATGGCTACCCAAGGCGATCCGTATTTGCTTGTTGGATGCGTGGCATTCGACAACAGAGCCTTGGTGGACCGCTACCTGACCGCCTTCCAGAAGATTGTTGATCGCCACGACATTTTGCGTACCGCTGTAGTATGGGAGAATGTTGGCTCACCCGCTCAAGTTGTTTTGCGCCAGGCCGCCTTGTCTATTACCGAGCATTCACTGGATCCAGCCGACGGTTTAATTGTAGATCAACTCAGGGAGCGCTACGACGCACGAAAGCACCGCATCGACTTGAACTCTGCACCGTTGTGTCGATTCGTGATGGCGCAAGACACGGATGGACGGTGGATAGTACTTCAGTTACTCCATCATATCGTTGGCGATCACTCCACCATGGACGTCGTTGAGGAGGAGATCGACGCGATTCTTCATGGCCGAGCCGATAGCCTCCCAGCCCCGCAGCCGTACCGCAATCTCATAGCACAGGCTCGCTTGGGCGTCAGTGCAGAGGAGCACGAGACGTTCTTCCGCAAGATGTTACACGATGTCGACACCCCATCTCTTCCTTACGGTTTGTCAGACCTTCACGGAGAAGGTGGCAACATCACCCAGGCCCGCACGATGCTCTCTCAGGATCTGAACGACAGGCTCCGTGGCTATGCCAAGCGCTTAGGAGTGAGTCTTGCCAGTTTGTGCCATCTTGCCTGGGCGCAGGTGATTGCAGCCACCAGTGGACAAAAACAAGTGGTCTTTGGTACAGTTCTCTTTGGACGTATGCAAGGAGGATCAGGCTCAGACCGCGCCATGGGACTTTTCATCAACACCTTGCCCCTCCGAGTTGATGTGGAGGATGTCAGCGTCATCGATTCTGTCCGGAAAGTTCAAGCGGACCTGGCGTCGCTCTTGGAGCACGAGCATGCATCGTTAGCTCTTGCACAGCGTTGCAGTAGTGTGCCTTCGGGTACGCCCCTCTTCAGCGCTATTCTGAACTACCGACACAATGCCGCTCCAGTCAAGGAGGCGAGAGCAGACACCGGCATGGAGGTTATTGGCGGAAATGAGCGTGATAATTTCCCTCTTGGACTTTCTGTAGAGGACTTTGGAGAAGCTCTTGGATTGACAACGCAGGTCGTGGAGCCTTACGATCCTTCGAGGATCTGCGGATACATGCAGCAAGCATTACAGAATCTTGCGCATGCACTCGAGCTCACTCCAGAGAAACCGCTGCAGTCACTTTCTGTCTTGCCCACGGAGGAGCATGAACTAATTGTTCAGAAGTGGAACATGACCGGCACTCCCTACCCCAGTGAACGGTGCATCAACCAGTTGTTCGAGGATCAGGTCGAAAAGGCTCCACACACCGTTGCCGTGGTGCATGAGGAGTCGTCGATGACCTACCGCACTTTGAACAACCACGCTGCTCGGCTTGCCCAAAAGCTCGATAGTCTAGGAGTTCGACGTGGCGACCATGTTGCCATTTCGCTGGAGCGTTCTTTCGAGTTGATCATTGCTCAGTTGGCTATCCTCAAAATGGGTGCTGCGTATGTGCCGATTGACATCAAGGCGCCAGTGGATCGTCAAGTCTATATTGTCTCCGACAGTGGTGCCAAGCTTCTGATCACCGATGAGAACACGAAGATTCCAGGCCAGATTCAGGTGCCTCTGCTCCGTCTCAGTGTTGATCAAGAGAATGTCGGGGACGAACAAGGTATGTCGGAATATGACCCTGTAGCGTGTGAAGCGTGCAGCACTACTTTTTTCTGTGCATGAAAGAATCACCGGCTAACAATGTTTTTTTTTGCTGTTGATCAACTCAGGACCCGTTTCCAGGTCTCCGCTCTCTTCGGCCACCAGTCTTGACACGGCGTATGTCATGTACACATCCGGCTCAACTGGACTTCCCAAAGGTGTCCTGGTGCCCCATCGCGCTATTGCTGGTCTTTTGATTAACCACCGCTATAAAGAGCTGGACTCGGACGATCGCATCGCCTTTGTCAACAATCCTGCCTTTGATGCAAGCACAGCAGACGTTTGGGGACCTTTGCTGCATGGATCTAGAATTGTCATCATTGACAACGACACCTACCTGGATCCACATCGCCTGGCCGATGCTCTTGACCGTCATCAAATCACTTCGCTAGAGCCAACCAGTGCCCTCTTCCACCAATATGCATTCGTCATCGGCCCTGCTCTGTCAAAGCTCAAGTATCTTGTCAGTGGCGGTGAGCAAGGACTGATTGAGGCTTACACGGAGATCCTTCGACACGGCGGACCCGTCCGCCTTCTCAACACGTACGGTCCCACAGAAACGACCGTGATTGCCACAGCGTATGAAGCCACGAGTGAACTCAGTCAGCTGGATCGTGTGCCGATCGGTCGTCCCATTTGCAACGCTCGTCTGTATGTTTTAGACCAGCATCGAAACCCTGTTCCTATCGGCGTCACTGGAGAGCTATACATCGGCGGTCCTGGTGTGGCTAATGGCTACCACAATCGGCCCGAGCTCACTGCCGAGCGATTCTTGCCAGATCCATACTCCAAGGAGCAAGGCGCTCGCATGTACAAGTCCGGTGATCTGGTTCGTTACTCGCCTGACGGCAACTTGGTGTTCATGGGCCGTAACGATGATCAAATCAAGATCCGAGGCTACCGAATCGAGCTTGGCGAGATTGAGATGCGCCTTGCGGAACACCCTCAAGTGCGAGAGGTCGTGGTGCTTGCCATTGGCGATGGCAGCAGCGACAAGCGTTTGGTGGCCTATGTCGTTTCGCTTCCTCAAGACGACCTGGTCCAAACCCTGCGTGACCATCTGTCTGCAACTTTACCCGAATACATGGTCCCTTCGGCCTTTGTGCGGCTGGATGCACTACCGGTGACGAACAACGGCAAGATCGATCGTCGGGCGCTCCCTCAGCCCGATAGTGCGTCCTTTGCTACTCAGGGATTTGTTGCACCTCAAGGCGAGATCGAAATCGGAATGGCTGCCATCTGGAGTGAAATTCTCAAGATTGATAGAATAGGACGCCATGACAACTTTTTCATGTTCGGTGGACACTCTCTTTTGGCAGTGAGGATGATTGGTACTGTCCGATCCCGTCTTGGAATCGAGTTGAAGCTGCAGTCACTTTTTACAGCTCCTACGATTGCTGAGCTGACCCAGAAACTATCGCAAGGTGCCGGCAGCCAAGTCGATGAATATGGGGTGTTGCTCCCGCTCAAGACTCAGGGCAGCCGATCTCCTCTGTTCTGCATTCATTCTGGACTTGGACTGAGCTGGCTCTACATGGGCTTGGCTAAACATCTGCATCCCGACCAGCCATTGTATGGTCTCCAGGCGCGTGGACTTGACGGCAAGGCTTCGATGGCAGGATCGATCGAGGAGATGGCACTGGATTACATTGAGCAGATTCGCAAGATCCAACCTCATGGGCCTTATCACCTACTGGGCTGGTGCATCGGAGGAAATATTGCTCACTGCATGGCTTCGGAGCTCGAGAGACAGGGCGAAAATGTGCCTTTGTTAGCCATCATGGACTCTCTTGGAGATTACTCGGTCCTAGCGGAGAACGACATTGTCATTGATTCGATCGAGGATCAAGATGAAGGTGTATTTATTGAGCATTTGGCGCGTTACGGGGACAACGACTCGATGGAGGAAGGCTCGACACTGTGGCAGAAGGCGATGCCCATCAGCTCCAACAACTTGGACCTGGTCAAGATTTTTACGCCTTCTGTCTACAGCGGCGATATTCTGTATTTCAAGGCAACTGTCCAGCAGGACGAGCATTCCGCTGCCATTGACCCCGAGAGCTGGAGACCCTTCACACTGGGAGAGATTGAGGTGCATGATGTTGAATGCACGCACATGGAGATGGATAAGCCAGAGCATATTGGGTTCGTAGGAAGCACTGTCGCGACGAGGATCGAAGAGCTGATGCGATGAAAGTTAGTGCCAGATAGAATTCTTGTGCTTTTCATTTAAAGAAAACCAGAGATAAATCATTTCGAACCAGCTGTTTTCGCAATAGCGAATTTTAAACAAGTGGGGGTCTAAGGGACTGGAAAAACGTTCCAATTTGATTTCTTCCACCTTGCATCTTGCTTCTTCAACTTAAATGACCTACCCGGAAAGACTGCGATGGCGCGCAGTCGTTCTCTACAGCTTCATGGGCCTTGACGAGAAAGAAGTGGCGGAACAGCTGGATGTCTCTCCCACAAGCGTCAAGAATTGGACTGGTAAGCTACTTCACAAACTCAACTGACAAGCATTTGGTAACACAAAACGACTTCTGACAGTTTTGGCCCTGCCGATTTTAACAATGCGAAAATATGAACTCAGCTTTGTTCAATCGCACAGGCGCTGTCTACACCGATGAAGTAAAGTTGAAAAAGCCTGGGTGGCGCAGAGAAGTTCAGGAGTTTGTCCTCGACTATGTCCAAGAGCACCCTTGCATTATCTTGGAAGACCTTCAGGAGGCTATTCGAGAGACATTTGAGGATTTGAGGACTGTATCGATTCCAGCCATCTGTCGTACACTACGCCACGATCTCGTCTTGTCTAGATGCAAATTGAAGAAGCTTGCCACCGACAAAATCTCTCAAGACCGGGAGTACTCTCGACAGCGTCTAAGCGCCTTCTACAACATCCAGGGCCTGCTGGAACTTAATGATATGTAAACTTCGAGAATGGCACAATACATTTTGCATATTTACAACTAATCCTTCCAACGACTTCTCCGCAGTGAGAACATGATACGAAGGCGCTTTGCTGAGCGTGCTCACAACCAGTTTTGCAAACAGCTAGAGAGAGTCTTGAACCTGCAGTGGGCACTGTCACCTCTCAATGTACGTCGTCTACTGTTCTGGGGTTGCCTTTTATTTTTTGCTCTCAGTGTACTATCACCCATCCCAACCTAGGTTCATCTTTGATTTTCAAAGTGGATGGTGTTGACATGATTGCTATTGCTATCGTGATGGTGATGCCAACACCTTGTGGCAAAGGCGATGGGTACTCGTACCGTGTAATTAGTAAATGCTGGACGAGACAATGAAGGCACGAACGGTTATTGCAACGACATTGAGAAGCGCGCAACTCTACCCATTCAACCATATAAACCTTGAGCAAAAGCAAAAGTAAAATCTATTTGTGTACAATTCGGGCTTTACGCGAGTGCAAATGACAGTAGGATGGGGAAGTGAAGGTATATCTAAATTGGGTGCATGAAGGAGGAAGTTGGAGATGCGGGTGTGGATTGTTTCTAGACGGCTTCACTGTTGCCTTTGCCACCCTTGGCACCCTCGGTTCTGATTAGTCGAGGAATCTCCAAAATTTCCTTGTAACCCGGGTTATTGTACTCCACAGCGACGTCCCGATCTGCCCTCAAGATGTCAAAGGCGACTTTGCGTTGCTCCCAATCGACTTCCATGATCGCTCCGGGATTTTTCTGCACCAGGCACGAACTTGGAAAGTCCCAGATGCCATCTTCGTCCTTCATGTATGCAGTGTACTTCAAATAGGGCGATCCAACTGTGAATTTGTCCCGCACCACGCCAGAGTTCCACCAGAAGGGTTGTCCTCGCTGGTCGAAATGAAGCTGGTTTCCGCAGACGCGGTCCATGTTTGCGTATTTGCGATGCGTCTGGACCTTTGTCTTTGGGTCAATCGGGTTGGTGGCTACGAGAGGAGCATCCCCTTGGTTATAGCGCTCAATTTCATCCTGAGGCAAGACCTCCTTATAAGGGATCGCATCACCCACGTTGCCGATAACACCACCTCTGTACCGAACGAAGGAATATTGTTCCTGGATCATCTCAAGTCCAATCCAGAAAGTCTCCTTGTCGCCCCATGACTTGATGTAGGTGACCTGCTCGCGCTCATGACGATCATTCATCTTGCAGATCGCCAACAGTCCCAGCAAATGCCTCCGCTTATCAAAAACAACGACACCCGATTCCATTTCGTGGGAGCCCTTGCGATTAAACCATCGTGTCTTGCTGGGGTGGTTGGACATACTGGGCAAGAAGGACTCTAACCATGCCTTCTCGTCGCCTCCATAGCCGGGGAAGAGGGTCCTGTCATAAAAGTAGACGGTTCCCACCTCTTTGTAACCGTCGTCCTCAAACATCAGGGCCGGATCTTCCAAAAAGTAGGCATCCGAGTCCATAAGGATGGCCTCGCTGAACCGGGAAACCAGGAGAGCAAATGGTTTGACGGCCCATCCGCTCAGCTGAAGCAAGTTGTTGTCGAGTAAAGTCGTGATATCGATCGTCCTGACGTTTTCAAACCGCTCAAACCAGGCTCGATTCTCGACCGAGAGGTCATACTGACCATTGTAATAGATCTCGACTGGCAGCTTGGACTTGACAACCTCCCGCAGTGCTTTCAGTGCGGGTCGTGCATATTTGGTGTGGTGGTCGCCGACGCACATGATGATTCCTCGGCCACCTTCCTTGCTCCTGCTGTAGCTCCTGTAGAGATCGTAACTGCTATTGTAGTGGTTCAAGATCCAGGGAAAGGTGGCCTGTTCCAGTCGCTGGAGAAGCGCAACAGCAGGTGCAATCTCTGTTGGCGGAGCAATAAACAGCTGGTCCTGTCTGTCCTCCTTGACCAATTGATCGTAGTAGCCCTTGAGTGAGTGCCACAGCGCTCTGTAAACCCGAAGGCGCTTGGTGAGGATCAGGAAATGGTTGTTCCTGAGGACGGTGGTACCATGGTTATTCTCGGGTGACGGTGCCTGGAAACTCGATGCTGTTAGATATTCGACAATCTCTTGTCCCTCTGGCGTTCTGAGCGCGGCTGTGTCGCCTTTAGTCCAGGGCCGAAGATCTTTTGGGTTGAAGGTGGCGATGTGATGCGTAAAGTAGATGTCGTGCTCCGTGACGTCTGAAGGCACGGACTGGACCTGGCCGTCCTCGTCGATGGAGAACTCGTATGAGCCCTGGTAGCGGGAGACGGATGCAAGGATGAAGAATATGACGAGGATGGCCAGGATGCGTAGAGACTGGGTCCTGCGCAGGGGCGAGACAACTTTCAGGAGCTGCATTGTTGGTAGTGATGATCAGCACCCGGATGGATCAGCTTCCCTAGACAGAGCGGATGATCAAGAGGTATGCGACCTGCCGAGCAGAGTGAGATGGAGCAGGTGGTGGCAGGGATGCAAGAGCAGGTGCGAGGTGTGAGGAGGGAGGTGGGAGGTGGGACAGAGTGTACAGAAAAGAGGGCAGAATCGAGCCGAGGGCGCAAATTGAGTAAAAAAAAAAAAAAAAGGAAAAGCCAATGAAACGCCCGATTGCCTGATCAGTCTGTCAGAAAATAGATTTGTGGCCGCCGCTATAGAAGGCGTCCGTGCAGGCATTTTTTATTTTTGTACATGAGGGAGATCGCTGTCGCAAAGAGGCGATCTTGTCGCGTTACTCTTACTCCCAGTCGCTCCAGTCGTCTTCCTCCTGTTTCATAAAAGAGCAAATGGTAGAAAATGGTTAGTAACTTAAAAAAACAAGCATCTCATCGTATCCAGGTGTTCGACACAAGACAAGACAACATACTTTGGCACCCTGTTGCTGTGGCACAGACCGCTCAACCGCAGGCGATCCCGCCTCGGAGGACAGCGACAGGACATTGGCAAGAGGCACTCTGACAGGCGTCGCAACACCATCCACAACCTCGTACGCATCCTCGCTCGTCCTGGTCGAGCTCAGGTTGGTGGTGGGACTCTTGCTCTGTGACCCTGCCGACGATTTGGCCGAGAAAGACTTTGCAGACGGCGATGATGCTGATCGTAAGGACTCTGAACCCCATTCGTCATCAGACTCTGCCTTAGCGTTCGCTTGATCCGAGACTGCCGTTGTCGACTCATCTGGAATAGGCAGAGCCGATAGCGAGGAAGCCAATGCCTCAGCCGTCAATGGTTCACGCCTGACTTGGAAAGAATCGTCCTTAAGCAAGATCTGACTAGCCCTAGGCGTCACCGAGTCGGCGGTTCTCTTGTCCGCTTTAGGCGTTATACTTCCCTGCCCTCCTGAGCCCTCGCCCTCCTCATCCTTGCCCTCGTCCTCGTCGTCATTGTCATCCCAGGTGAAATCTTCAGCAAGATCGGCCCCAGCCTCTGTTGAACACAGACATTTGGTTAAAACCTTATCTAGGATGAGTGATTCAGACCTATCAAGTAGTATTCTCGTACCTTGCACAAGCCTCTGTCGTCTCTTCTCTTCCTCCTCGATTTCGAAGAGTCGGAAATGGTATCGGAGCCAGAACAACTCTTCATCAGCAACGTCTACTGGAACTATTTTTTTTTTTTTTTTTTGGTGAGTTACGTTATCATTGGATACGGCGTAATAGTGGCAACGCGTCAAATTGTTAGTAAAGTCGTGAATGCACATACCGAGTTTGTTCATGAGTGCCTTCAGTTCAGGGAATTCATTGAGCAGTCGCGAGATCCTCTGCTGGTACTCGGCCATGTTAAATGTTTGCAAAAAATATTTGTATCGCTCCAATCCTACGACATCGTTGTCTGAAATGGTCGTCATAGGATCAACTGTGTAGGTGGCAGGATCCATACGCAGCTTCTCGAGCATGGCCGCCTTGCGGTCAAAGCTGCAAACAAAGACATGGGTATTGGATAAGTTATCTAGATGGAATGCAGACTGAGAGTACCGCGAAATCATAACATTGGGCGAAAAGGCAAGGCATTCCTTACTGCATCTTCTTCCGAGCTACGATTTCCTTCTCTTCGGGTGGGGAGATAACAACGGCGCTGTTCAGGAAGTTGGCCATACCTGCACCAAACTTGTTGACATATTGCTCCGCCAGCTGTCCGTTCGATTTCAGGGACTCGGTGGTGCTCTTCAAAAATTGGTCTGCCTCGCCCAAGTGTTTCTCAGCGACTGCGGGCAGTGTCTTGAAAAGTTGGTTTGCTGACGAACTGATGTCCTTTGTACTGGAGCTCAAGGTCTGCGTCAACGTTGCAGCCCCTGCAGTAAAAAGACTGGCGGTGCTGGCGAGACTGATAGACGCGGTTTTCTCGGCTCGCGTGGAACGTGTGGCAGTTGACTCCGATGTTACTTGAGCCGCATCCGCTGGGGTAGCTGCCGAGATGTTTTCCTCCCCCCCTGTCTGCTTGATAACGCCTTCGGCGTCCTTTTCCTCGCCACTGTCCTTGTCCTTGTCCCTGAGTTCAGGGTCTCCTTTCTCCGATGTTGTTGTCTCAGCTGTGGGTGTAGTGGTAGCCTGAGACGACACTCCCGTAGCAGCCTCTGTGATCTCCTGTTTAATTCCCTCTACCACATGTGACACCCGTCCTAAGATGTCGGCTGAGGCGGTGTTGACGGACGCAGGCAGCGGTGGTAAGGTTGTCTTGAGGTCCTCGACTTTTTTAGTCAGAGACTCGAGAGCTGTCGTGCGCTCCTGCTGAACAGTGTGCACGAGCTCGGACAAGTCCTTGCGCGTGACATCCACAAACTCGTTCATGTCCTTCTTGCCGCGTTCAATCAGCTTGTTGAAGGAGGCACCCCAGGCGGACCAGGAGGCTCTTGAGGCTGCAGATGAGGTAGATGTCGTGTCGGAGCCGGAAGCCTCGCCTGCTGTCGCAGCAGCAGCGTCCTCCGGCTGTGGTCGAGTGCTAGGTCTGTCGCTTGCATTGTTGTTTGCGCCCTCAAGCGGGCTCATGAACTGGTAAAAGTCATCCATCTGCAACTGCCGCTGTGCTGGACAAGGAGTATTTGTGTGTATGCTTTTGTGCGAGTGGAAGAGTGAGGTTCTGATTACAAGAGAGTCGAAGGGCGAATGACAAGAGAAGAACGTCTGGATGGTCCTTTTTTTTCAAGCTGTGTCAGAGGCGTACAGGAAGGGACTGCTATTCATTCAGCATTACAGCTTACGCCGGATGTTCCTAGGTTTGCTTGCACCACCTTTCCTCTTCTTGAAGACAGCGGCGCCAGCATTCTCCTCGTCCCCATTTCCACCCCGATCGTCTTCCACCGGATACGTCTTCTCTACAATCTTGAACCCCCGTAGATCCTCCGGGTCCACCTCGTCGTCATCATCGTCAGCGCCGACAACATAGTGGCCTTCGCCTTCACCTTTCTGTAGGCCACCGCGATTCCCTTGTTCACGCCCCTGTGTGGTCGAACTATGTGAACGAGTAGGCGCCTCGACGGTCTGCCACTCTCCAGGCTGACCAACAGTCTCGTCCTTTGGTTTGTCTGATGTCGCTTTGTCTACTGGAACTGCAACCGGCACAGAATTAGAGCCCGTACCCTTATTGTCGTCCACCTTGCTCTCGGACGATTCTTTATCTAAATCATCCTGCTTCTTTGCTGCTGGCGCTGGAGCTGGAACTGGTATTTCTACTTTTGATGGCAAGGCTGGTGTTGAAGCAGAAGGCTGCACAAGTCCTGCCTCCACATCCAATTGATACTGCTTCATTGCGGCCTAGCCTCGAAAAAGAAGTACGATTCGTTTAGAAGTACTATCGAATGAGAAAGATTCATCATTCCATAGCTGTATAATCCGCAAAGCCTTACCTTCTCAATGGCCTCCATCTGCTTGTCCGTCCTGGCCTTCTCGGCATCCTTGTCTTTGCTGCGCTGGTTCTGCTCGCGCAAGAAGCGCTCTACGTTCTCCTTGTGCTTCACTCCAGAATCATGGATATTCCTCGTCTATCATGGAAATTCCATTAGAGCGCGCAGCCAGTTAGTACACGTTAGTTTTTTTTTTTTTGTTGCTGGGTATCAATCACAGTGGCGATCCGAGTGCACCTCCTTTGCTGCTTACACTTTTATTGTCGGTGATGTAGATCTTGCAGAAGCGACAAAAGAACTTTGCGTTGGATTTCCAGTATTCTGACCTAGATGACGGTCCATTGAAAAAGAGCAAAGGGTCAGTTCTGCAGTCGCTTGTTGAATCTCCACGGTCATGTGCAGGCTGCTCGTCCGCATGCGTACATTTCGGGCTTTTGTGAGAAGTGTCTGTTCCGTTGGTGGAGATCTATTGCAAAAAAATAGGACGGTGTTTCCTCGCCCCATTTGCAGCAGGTGAATTTTCGATGGCAAAAAAAGCATATCTGCTCATCGCACACTCCATTCATTTTTCTTCAGCCTCCCCATCCTACAACCCCTGCAAGGAGGCACCCTCTTCTCTTGCACCCTACAGGACCATGGACAGCTCTTTAACAGCTTCGAAAAGGCAAGCACCACCGCCGGACTGCTAGTCCGCCATTGTACCTTCATCAACAACCCATCGCAATGCGTGCTCCTGCGCCCAAGCCGTTGAAGAAATTTAACTTAACGACAAGCATGTGTGCACTCTTGCGATACCCTCATAGGTCAAAGACGAATGATAGAGAAGTCGTCTCGCTTTTCCACATCCACGGATACATCATCAACAGTCAAGGCAAGGGCAGCCACCGTGCCGACTATGCCATCCAGACCATCTGGGAGACACCCAAGAAGCGTGGTGGCGAATCGGCGAGGCAGTGCCGAGTCTGTGTCACGGACTACACCTCGTTCTGGGAAGGGATATGTAGGACTGGGGTGTTATCATCATTGCGATCCACGTTGCCATTTTTTTTTCTACGCTTGAGATTCAGAGTGCTTACTTTTACGCCACCAAAAACACGCGTTCGGTTATGATTGTTAGTGACGCGACAGGAACTGGACGCGGAACGAAACGGCCGCTTTGAAGACGAGGTAGAAAAGGATCGATACGAAAGCCTGACTAGGGAGGCGTTCATGGGACCTGACTCTGAAAAAGAGGAGAGTAGTACAAGGAGCGTTTCGTTAAGCGTGCGCTCATCTGCCGCTTCGTCGCAGGAGTTGGTAGTAAGTATTCGTTACATTTCGATACCCTCGCAATCGCAGGGTCGTGCCAAACCTAAGTAAAAAGAATCCTAACTCGGATATTCTTCGACTGTAAACACAAAAATAGCTGACATGGGCAGGAATGGTGACAAAAACTGTTCGCGGAAAGCAGAGCCAGGAGAAGGTACGCAAGCCGTCCTACTCACTTATGCCTAAAGACATTTTCAAAATGATGTGCGATTGGGCAATTAACTAATGATCGCTCCATGTATTAGACCATATTGGGGACTATGCTTCTAAAGAGGGTCGCGACGGAAGAGTCTTCAGAAATTTTGCGCCAGTGGATCAAATCCACTATTGAGGAGCGGATAAAGATCGAGGTAGTTTGCAAATACTGCTGGCAGTGCGATGGCTTGCCGACATTTGTTCTGCAACGCGTGGTGTATCTGGAAACTAATAAGTCAAGTTTTCATCCTCACAGTATATGGCCTCCAGCCTGAAGAGCCATGTCGACGGCGTGAAACAGCAATACCAGGACTGCAATGAGGCGCTCGAAAACTTCACAAAGGAGAAAATAGAATTTACAAACAACCTACTCGAGAAGGTATGCGTGTTTCTTGCCTAAAGGAATGCGTCACTGCGGAAGGATTCCTAACTCAATCTTGCGATGCTGTGCTTATTCTTGCTGAGTAGTTCAGATTACTCTTGAACTCTAAAAAAGAAAAGATTGTCAAACTGGTCGACATGAGGAATAAGCAGCAGGAAAGAATCGACAATCTGGAGAAAGGTAAGGATCAAAGTTGCAGGTTTCTTGGTACATGTATATGTTTGGTCAGAAGAATAAACGTCTTAACATGGCCATGTTGACCTTTGTGCGGACGTTAGCCCTTAGGGAGGAGCGCAAAATGAATGCAGAGTTGAGAGGGAAGAAGATAACCGAGGCCGATGTTGACATATCTGACGTCAAAAAGCAGGAAGACTCGGATGCAGAAGAAGGAGCGACCAGTACTAGCGTGAGAGGCTCAGGTCGTGGGAGAGGACGCGGAAGAGGTCTTAGTAGAGGCTCTGGTAAGGGGCGAGCCGAGCTCGCGGCGCGGCAAGGCGCAGATAATCCGTCACAATCCTCCGAATCTGCTTCAGATACCAAGTTATCCCGAGCCAAAGTCAAGTCAAAGGACACGAAATATGTCGAAGCCAGCGCTCCAGATGATGCGGATGAGCTCCAGCTTCCCCTCCCTCACCCACAGGACGGATACGGGTGGGACGGAAATGATGCCACTGGCAAAGGCAAGGACGAAAAAGACAACGTCGTAGAGGACGAAGATGAACCGTTAGTCCGCCGTGGCAAATCTCTTATTGATCGCGTGTCCAAAGCCGCAGCTCATGGTAAGACCTGCCAGGCATGTATATGTATCCTCTTCTTGAGACCCTGGAGGTCCCGCTCTAACTCCCGCAGCTCCGGGTTGTGTCACGCCTCCTATAGTCCCTCCGCATCAGGAGAATGGCACTGACAAACCGTCTCTGTCACCGAGAAAGAGGGCTATCAAGCGGGAAGAATCAGACGCCGCAGATGTGCTTCTCCGACGCAATCAAGATGAAGTCGGCCAAAGCAGGCGTCCTAGTAATCACTCGGAGAATGTAACTAGCAAGAGGCTACGCTCAGACGATAGCGAGAGTGTTGGGAGCTCAAAAGAGAGCACGCACGCCAGGAAGATCACGAAAGCCGATTCACCCTCTGAAAGTGGCGCATCCTCGCGTCCCAGGAGAAACTTTCCTGTTGTTGCTATGTAAGTCCGTCCCCTAGAATATGAATTACACCTGCTATATTATTTGCTAATGGACGCATGTTCTGCTCTATCAATTACAATCATAGGCGCAGACCTGGTGCACCAAAGGCATCATTGGACAGGACCACACCAGAATCAGGTATTTCCTCTCCAGAAAGCCCCTCCTCGCCTGCAGGAGCGCGGGGTGTTCGAGTAAATGCATCTCCTGAATTGTTGAGAAGGACTGCTAGTGCTGCGGGTGCAAGATCTGGATTGGCGAGAAGAACAAAAAACTCTGCTTCGAATGGTGGATCCATTATATCACACGAAGATTTGATCAGGAACATGGAATAACGCTCTGATTGACCAGTAGGCACGACAGATGCAACAGCAACTGCGCCATAGCGGAGCAGAACGAACTACAGAAGCCAAATCTGCGCAATAAACCACTTGCATTATGATACCGTTCGACTCGACATGGAAGATGATATGGAATGTGACACTCTCGATCATACATTAGGCCGCCAAGGTCCATTCGAGCCTGCTTGTCGGAATATCCAAGGAGGCCACGGTCAATCTTGTGCTATAGTAAGGGCTCGGGCAATGATCTCGCATTTGCCATTTTCAAGGCTGTCACAAAATACGCTTACAGTAGTCCATTCACGAGCTGCTTCGATCAAGAACCTTGTGCTCATTCATGCAGTCCAGGATATCGCTCTTTATTTACGCTACTGTCTTTCACGTTCTCAATTTCATGGACCTAAACCGAATTCGGGGTTTGGGAGGGCTGGGGCCGATGGTTGACAGACTGGTCCATGGCCCATATTCAGTTTCCAAGCTGATGAGCATGGCATGATGTTGGCATGAGGTGCTTCAGGCTCAAATGAAGCGTCGTCTTGTTTGGGTGGTATCGACCTGCTTGTCAACTGTGTCCCACTTTTGATTAGGCCTGATGTCTTCATTGAGTTAGAGCCAAATACGGGCGCTGCGATGATCAACGTGCCCATGGCAATGAAACTGAGACCGAACGCGAGCAGATGGAACGCGGTGAAACTGTCATACTTCATGGTGTGTATATGTCCTCAGTAGTTCCGAGGTCAAAATGTTGTTTGTCGTTGGAAAGTTGGAGGGAGTGGTGTGGAAGGATAAGTGTGCTTCTGGGAAGTCAGAGACATCACCGTCCCCTCACCCTTTTATCTGTTCCAATCCACTCTCGCCACGCAAATCGACCACTAAGAATGGAATGCTCTCTGAGAAACAGCAGGAGGTCACGAGAGGAAAAACTAAATAGGCATCGGCAGTAACTGTGTTGTAGTAGATGGAGCATTACCATCAGAATACTAAGATTGCGATCGAGATGATGCGTACGATTTGTGAACAAGTATGATTGAAATGTAACCAACTCAGGGTTGTTTGCCGAATTGGCCTAGAGAGAAGCGGGTCTTTCGTTCTTTGTAACCCATTTTTTGCCCAGCATAACGGAATGGCCAAACACGATCTTTTAACTTGCTGAAAACACTCTTGCAAGCAAATAACTCATTCCACACTTTCTCTTCCCTTCATCTCAACAATTTCACTCAAGAGAATCCGGCTATTCGCAACCATTCGTATTCAAGAACGGCTACGATTATACCACAACTACCAACGATACAGAATGGGACATTTGACGGTTTTTCACACTCTGTTTATCGGTTTATTCCTCCCTCCTTTGGTGCTGATGCTTGTTTGCGCAGCACCCGTTAATGTTGTCGACAGAGCCTCCGGTAACATGCCTTCCGTAAGCCAACCAGCACTGAGCGCTCTACCTAATGTCGCTGAGGGTGATTTAGAGCTGCCTTTGCAACCTATATCCAACAATCTGAACATCGCCCTCGGTAACGCGTTGATGCCATGCCCGGATGAGCCGATGGATCCACGCTTTGGTCCGGGTCCCGTCTGTGAGCCTCAGCATGGCAAAAGCCGATTGCGTTGTTGATCAAAAAATAAAATGATTTCTCTGCTCGTTGGTCTGTGCGACCATCTTGATCCGACCCATCAATCCTTAAGAGGATTCGCTTTTGCCCACTGCCCACCTCCATACTCACGTTCATCCATCGTCGTCTCTGCCAATGCCATTCTAAGCAGACAAAAATGGACAACTGACGGGCGATCTGCCACATCGTCGATGCTGATACCCCAGAACAGGAGAGAGATATGATTGGGTTGCATTCCCTTATATAATCTTCGGGTTAGGTAGGATTTCCATCCTCCTATGCAGGACCGGCTTCTGTCCATACAGACTCGCCTTCTGTATGCGCGGCTCCACCTTCTGTGGGACCATCTTCTGTGTACCTGCAGCATCCACTCGTTTACCAGCAGCAAATCCTCGGATCCAGGACCATGAGAGCCCAGTGCAAAACCATGGACCTCAAAGGCGCCTCAAACTTAGTGTAGAGACACCCAGAACCAGGAAGGATATATCAGCCCTTCAGCCCCATTGCTCGGGGAGAACCATGCCAGCAGCTACACGTATCTCTGCAGGCGCCACAGTACGATCCCTTGCCCTTCACAAGACTCCTCGTTGAAGCGTCAGCACTGGATCGGGATGACCTCGGCGCAATTCAGTTTGGTGCACGAGAGTGATAAACAGGCCTTTCGTCACATTGTCATACAGCGAACGCTCGACCGTTGATTGTTTGAGGGCAATCGTCAAAACCCTTGTTCCCGCCAATGCGACGACGCTTAAGCGTTTGAAGACGCCGACTAGCGAAGGCAAACTGATCATCAGTCTTTTGGATTCGTTGCAGCCACAGCAGATTCAAATTCAGGAACTGGATAAGACGGTTGCTACTGGACATATTAGCATTCAAGCAAATGCGCTCTCCTTGGCCCGACTTGGTGGTAGCGTCGGCACAATACAGGCATGATTATTGTTGGGAGGGAAGTGCAGGTCAGTATAGCTCTTAGCCTTGCACAGAGCCGAGAGACAAATTGTCATAGATGCAAAGGTCGAAGTCATGACTAGGAGTGTAAAAGTTGAAATGGCGCGCTCACTGTGTCTCGCGCTTTGTATGGAGCTATCGGCTCAACTTCACAGTCTTTTTCTAAAGGAATCTGAGACCAACAAGCTATCTGTTTCTGATGATCCGCCAGATCGTCTTTTTCAGTTGGAAGTGTTCAAGCGGACAATAGACGCTGCCTATGCCAGATGTTGTTAAGAATGGGATCCATCTTCCGCATTGTTTTGATCAGTGCAGCACAGAAAGCAAATCTCCTAGGTCTTGGTAGCCCACACAGGAAGTAACAAAGTTTGCCATTGATGATGACGGAAGAAAAAGATTCACAAAGTGCTGCAAAAGACCAGACATGCTCGGAATGACCACTACCCTGTGGTGCCGTGCTCAGGACCTTCTGGCCTGGTCCCAGTACCCACTCAGACGTATACCAAGCTTCTGAGTGCGACAAACAACTTCCGGAACGATAGCAGTCGTAGGGCTTTTACCCCAAGTCTCTACGTAACAATGCCAACCGATTGCTGTTGATGATCATCTGGCGAAAGTTTGGTTTTAAACACTTTTGAGGCTTGGCCCTTGGATGTTTTTTGACCAAGCATTTTTGCCATACCCAAGGAACCCTGCGCAAGCTCATCACAATAACCGCTGCATGTTCAAAAACACGTTCCAGGCACGTTCAACCTACACCAATTAGCCACTACGTCCTTTCCGTGCCAGAAGCGACTCCTGCTCAAGTGGGACGTGGAAGTGACATGCCACATACATGCTTTAACACCACTCACTTTGTTCTTCATATAGTCGGGGTTCCTCTCTGTGTTCTACAGTCTGGGGTAGGCTACTACACTGCGTGCACTGGTTCTGCGAAAGAGCATCACTCTGAACCCAGTACAGATTCTCATCATGTTTGGTTGCTTCTTATCACCCTAGCTCGGACCCTCTTCAAATGTGGGCGAAGCGGGTTGGTCCGTCGCCAGCCTCGGCTCCCAAACCCAAGTCAACAACGTCAACTGGCGATAGCAGTTCACTATCAGCGCAACAACAAACCCCTGTGCAGGAGCCACATGTCGAGTTCGTGATTGACGACACCCTCAATTCGCAAGTACTAGAGCTCTTGTCGACCAACTTGCCCTCGACCTTTATCACAACGCCGTCCCTCGCGACTCGAACGTTGGGCATTAAGCTGCCGTTTCTTGTATTTTTGGTCAAGAATCTGGGCAAATACTGGAGTTTCGAGGTCACACTTCTGGACGATCTAGGCGAAAAGCGTCGATTCAGGGCATCCAATTTCCAGGTTGGGACTTGCTACTATGATGCAAAGCTATTGTTGGTGCAAAGGAAAGAGCGGAGCTAATATCTCTCGCGACTCCAGAGCTAAGAGCTCAAGTGGGAACCTCTTGCTAGTGGATAGCGATCTGACAGACTTACTCGACACCATGTGCACGATTTTATTTCCATTGTGCTAACAATTTTGCTTGTCTTTTTGAACCACTATCCCGCTCTGTTATTCAATTCCGCCTGGTGTTGTGTGGGGATATGCCTAATCGATATCTAGAATGCAACGAGAGTCAAGCCATTTATCACCACAATGCCACTGCGGATGGATCCAGGGTGGAATCAGATCCAGCTGAACCTTGCGGACTATACAAAGCGTGCATACGGGACCACCTTCGTAGAAACTCAGCGGATCACGATACACGCCAACTGCAGGATAAGGAGGATATACTTTTCCGACCGGCTGGTGCCCGAGAATGAGCTGCCAGCCGAGTTTAAGCTGTATCTTCCGGTTGTCAAGTGAGGTAGCATTAGTGTCCATAGTTGGTCTTTCTCGCAAATCCAAAAACTCAAATTTTGCGAAGGAGATGAACGTGGGTTCTTGCCAGTGTGACATGGAATTTACTCCGGGTCCCCGAACCGGTCCACCCTTTTTTTTGTTCACAGTGAAGCAGATGGCCGTCGCAACGGAAAACATGTGGAGTCGACCGTTGTTTAAAGTCTGGATGGTATCGCGTCGCTGCTGGACGTTTGGCTCAGGCCAATGCAGAGGAGAAAAAAAGCGTCGAGCAGCAATAGTGCGAGCGGAGGCATAGCTGAAGAAAAAGGAGGAAGAGAGGAAGAAGAGAGGAAGAAGAGAGAGCCCGCGGTTCGTACCGGGTCCAACCATCCAGCTACATCTTCTTAGCAGGCCGGAGGATCTACTACTCTCTTACGCAGACATAACCCACCTAAGTGAGAAGAGGGACAGATACTTTATCTCTGAGATGAATGTCATTGTATCAGCTAGCACTCGATAGTAGCAATATTCCTTAGCAGCTTGCAACAGGAATAAAGTATTGCGCAACAATAGTATTCGCGGAATCGATGAAGGGAGGAGAGTAAGAGCCGACATCAAGATCCAAGGATCAAAAGTAACGTCGCTATGAACTGCTTGGCTCCCAAATGCCAGTATCCCAGGGACAAAAAAAAAAAAAAGAAAGGGGACTGCCTTCTGATGTTATGATTTCAAGTGAAATATTTTCTTTTTTTTTTCTCCTTGACATCTGGCTGTAGTTGATGGTCTCTTTCGCATCTCTTCGCCCCACTCTCCCTTCTTTCAACATCACCCTCTAGACTCTCATGGGAAAGCGCAACAGGGCGGCTCTGCTGCCGACCAACATTCCTCAGCTTCAGAACCTCATCAAGCGTGATCCCCTCTCTTACAAGGAAGAGTTTCTGCAACAGCTTCGTCACTTTGAGTCCTCCAGGGCCATTTTCGAGCTCAAGCCCGAGGAGCTGTCCACTGACTTTCAGGATCTGATCAACTTTATCGCTCAGGTACCGCTGGTGTCTTGCATTTCGTCTTGTAGAGGCTATGTCCCAGGGATAACACTTGTCATGACTTTTGCACACCTTGCGGCGTCTCGGCATCTAACACATTTTTCCTCGCTTTGCCTCTTTCCTCTCAGGTCTCGCCATGCTACCCCGAGGATACCAAGGAGTTCCCTGATCAAATCATCTCACTTTTGTCGAAACACTACCAGATTCTTAATGCTGAGCTCCGTCGCACAATGGTCCAGGCGTTGGTCCTTTTGCGCAACAGGGAGATGATCTCGTCCACAAGCCTGCTGTCACTCTTCTTTACTTTGTTCCGCTGCAGAGACAAGGTCCTTCGCGACATCCTTTACAACCACATTGTCAATGACATCAAAACCAGCAATCAAAAAGCAAAGAACAACAAGATGAACAAGACCCTTCAGGGATTCATGTACACGATGTTGACTTCTGCTGAGGGCGCTGCAGGAACTGGAAGCGAGAACGCCATTGCCGCCAAGCGCAGTTTGGATGTCTGCATTGAATTGTACCGCAAGAACATCTGGTATGTACAGTCTACCCCTTGCACACGTCACCCATCTATACTATATCTATGCTTTCGTACATTTGGTAACTAATCGTTTGATCGGGATTTACACTGGATACAGGAACGACGCCAAGACTGTCAATGTGATCGCTCACGCCTGCTTTTCGCCTGTCACCAAAATCATGGTCACCGCATTGCAGTTCTTCTTGGGCAACAACGAGGATGATGGCGATTCCGAGGATGAGGATGAGTTGCCTGATATCAAGGGCATGCAACACAAGGCCAATGTCAGCAAAAAGACAAAGTCCAAGGCTAAGCAGATGGACAAGATGGTTGCCAGTTTGAAGAAGAAGCAGAGAGCCAAGAAAAAGGCCGAGGTCTTCAACTTTTCTGCCCTGCATCTGCTGAACGATCCTCAAGGTAACACCAAGTTTTATTCTTTTCATTCTGATATGTTTCATGCGCTGGAAACAGTACCAAAAGTCAGCTTACCAAGTGGACTTTTTTGCTTCACCTTTCCTCTAGGATTCACGGAAAAGCTTTACACTCACCTGGCTTCATCTCGTGAGCGTCACGAAGTCCAGCTCATGTTGATGAACTTGATCTCCCGCATCATTGGAGTCCACAAGCTGACCGTCTTGGCCTTCTACCCCTACCTTCAGAAGCGTCTTCAGCCTACTCAGAAGGATGTCACGCAGATTATTGCGATCACTGCTCAGGCATCCCACGACTTGATTCCTCCAGATGTGATCGAGCCCGTGCTCCAAACCCTGGCCAACAACTTTGTGACGGAGCACTGTGCTGCAGAGGTTATGGCAGCTGGTTTGAATGGTATCCGCGAAATCTCGTCGCGCTGTCCCTTGGCTATGGAGGCGACGTTGCTTCAGGATCTGACAGAGTACAAGAACCACAGGGACAAGGGAGTGATGATGGCTTCGCGCTCGCTGATTGGTCTCTACAGAGAACTCAACCCCGAGCTGCTCAAGAAGAAGGATCGCGGCCGCAATGCTGTGATGAACATGCGTGACTACAAGCCCTCGGTTTATGGCCAGAGCAATAACGACGGAGATATGGAGGGACTGCAGCTGTTGGCCGAGAACCCAGATGAGAATGGCGAAGGCGCAGACAACTGGGATGAGTGGGAAGAGGCGTCTGAGGATGAGGATGAGGAGGGTGGCCAAGGCAGATGGATCAATGTCTCGGATGATGAGGCCGAGCTCAACATTCAGCTCTCTGGCGATGAGGGTTCTGGATCAGAGGACGAGGATGGAAACAAGAAGCCCAGAGTCAAGCGTCTGACAGTCAACAAGGAACGTCGCCTGAAGAAGAAGGGTTTGCTGCCCAAGGATGACGAGAACGAGGATGCAATCAAGGAGGAGGACGAGGAGACTAAAGCCAAGCGATTGCAGCTGGAGGCTGAGCGCAAGGAGAAATTGGCAGCAGCCCAGTTGCTTGCTACGACCAAGATTTTGACCCCTGCAGATTTCGCAAAGATCGAAGCCTTGAAGTTAGCCAAGCAGGCGGATCAAAAGTTGAACCCTGCGCGTGCAGGATCTGGCAAGCGCCCTGCTCCTACGGATGGAGACACGCCAGGCGAGGGCGAGGTTTCGATTGGATCGATTATTGGACCACGCAAGAAGGCCAAGCAGGACTATGCCGAGCGTATGGAGTCGATCAAGAGCGGACGCGAGGGCCGCGACAAGTTTGGATCGCGCAAGGGATCGACGGAGCGTGGATCGACGACCAACAAGGAGAAGTCCAAGGGCAAGAACTTTATGATGATTGCTCACAAGCGCGAGGTTCGCGAAAAGAAGAAGATGAGTTTGAGGGAGAAGCAGGTAAGCAAAAGGATAGGCACTGTCTGTGTACTATTTTTCCTATGGCATCATACGTGTGATCTGACGACCCTATTTTCTATTTTCACCTCGGCACACTTTTTAGGTCCAACTTCATGCGCACATCAAGAAGCAAAAGATGATGAAGAAGTAGACTTGAGCAGCACTGAGCTACAGCGACCTTGTACAATAGAATTCATTATCATCAGCATCGGGAGTCGATTCTCAAAAAGAAGTAAAGAAAAAAAAAAATCAGATACCCTGCCCAGGTCACAAAAAATGCCGTGCGCGTCCCTGGTCAAAACGAGACAAACTTGCGCAACCCAGTTTGCGCGCATTCCTCTTTCACCAGCACTCCCACATCGCACCCGCACCTTTTTTTTACTCTCACTATCTCTTTATCTCTCTCTCTCTCTCTCTCTCTCTCTCTCTCTCTCTCTCTCTCTCTCACACACGCACACACTCTCTCACACTCTCTCACTATCACTCTCTCTTTACAGACTTGTGCAAACAGCCGGTTTTGAAAAGCCATTGCCAGCTGCAAACCTGAAAAAAGAACACCAAGAACTCTAGCCCTGTAGAACCTGCAGAATGTTTGACGGAAGTTTCAAGCAGAAACGGACAATCAACCTCGGCGGGAACAAGCAGCAAATCGACAAGCAAAAGCTGCTCAGACAGGCCCAGGAAGAGCGAAGGATCCGAGAAACAGAGAGGCAACGTTTAAAAGCAGCAGAGCGCATTCAGGTACCATGTTTGACCTCCCTGATCAGCCCTTGTCCCCCATGCAATGTGACCAGCTTACTAATGCTCGGTTTGAGTACATACTAGTCATGGTACCGCGGTAGGACAGTCGCAATCAACGTGAGGCAAGACCTGCGAGCCCTTTGGGATCAGGAGACGCGCGCATTACAAGAACAAGCTCAGGCATCACCTTCTGCATCCCTGGACCAGTTGGCTAAGGGCACCACCTCGGCGGTTCAAAAGTTTTTACTCTTTTTTCGTCCACGCTACGACCATTCGCGCCTTGTGCAGCTTTGTGGTCTGTTGCTGCTGCCCACCAGTGGAAACCAGAGCCGGCTTGTCAGTATACCCTTCCACGGAGCATTCGGTCAACAATCAGCATGGCGCATCATGCTGGGGCGATTGCTTATGATGCTTGTCCCACAACTGGGAGGGCACTCTTCTTGGTAAGCCAATAATACTGCGTACGAGTCATAGTTTCCTTACAGCGGATGAACAAAAGACTTATCAAAGAATGGCGTTATCTGTAATAATTGCTAGGAGTGAGGACGAGCTAGAGCCAGTACTAACACTGCTGGACGTCGTCACGAACGCAGAATCCTTCCATCAAGCACAGGATGTTGCATTGGCAAAGGATGTGTCAAAAGGATACTGCCAAGTCCTTTTCTACGCAAATGTGTTCTCTCAAGTATCACAATATCTCTGCAGGATTGTACGTGGTCTACCGCTATGCGGCTTATTTTGCAGGGAAAGTAGTGACTAATGTTCAGGAAATGCATACTAACATGAAGTTTTTCGTCTTCGGCTAGTCGCTAGATGAAAAGACTCGACCATCCATCGCAAAGGCACTATTTCTGTCAATACGTATCTGCAAGACCCAGGAGCTGACGCAAGAATACTCATTGACAGTGGATGATTTCTTCCGCAATATCATGGCGGTGCCGCTATTGCCAAACCGGATGACGATAGAAACCTTGACTGCCTTCACATCGCGTTTGCCTCTGGACTCCATTTTGCTGCACCTTTCGGCGACCTCGTGCTCAGCAGTCGCATTTCTGCCACAGTTCAAACTCACACCTCTAGTGGCCAACGTCTTGGCCTTTTGCTATCAGCGCGTCCCAAAGATGAGCTCCGTAGTTTCGAACGCCTATTTGCGGGTTCTCACCATCTTGCTGGGAAAGATCCCGCAGGACTCCATCGAATCTCCCTCCAAACTAGAAGCGGCAGATGAGGACGAAGACATGGATGACATTGAATGGAGATCAGAGGAACTCCCCGGATCGCCTGCAGCCCCCGCTGCCTCAACTGCTAAGCTAGACCCAAAGATCATGAAGTGGCTCTCCCTCGCGCATGACAGCAATCATCTGAACGATATCTTGGGATCGGTAGCACCATCTGGATCCGATGCAGGAGTAAAAGAAGTGTTCTCTGCAGAGTCCATCGGAGAGATCACGCAGCTCCTTTTGAACCTCATCACCTTGTTTCCGTCGCACAAGATCAACATCCTCAGCAATCTCATGTACTTCAAATTTGGTGGCAAGTCAAAAGCTGCCTCAGGAACAGGAGCAGCCTCAACCGGAGGAGGCGGCAAGTTTTTTGGGATTTCAATTATCAAAATTTTCATGGACGCATTCATGTCCACGCCTCTCTACGAGCAATTGCTACAGTCCATGCAACGGGATACGCCACTAAGCGTCCAGTCCGTATTGGACCCTGCGCATGCCAAGGCGTGGACTTTACTGGCGTTTGTGTCCGAACTGTATTGTCAGATCTTAGTGACTATGGGGGACGACGAGTTCCACGACGAAGCAAGGAACCCCATCAGCCTTCCCAGTGTCATCACGTTGTCGTCCGTTGTCAGGGTAAGCGCTGTTTTCACATTTCCTGTGGGAATGCTTTTATTTGTAAATTATTCTCTTGCAAACACTACTGACGCCTGTTAATGACATCCCCACAATATAGGATGTTGCATTCCTACTCTGGTGGAACGACAATGCTCTTAACATGGATTCAAACCTGGGAGGATCCATGAATCTCAAAGTTGGATATCTGCGAGATATAGTGACCAAGTTGACGAGGCAGCTACATTCGAGGGAGTAGGTTTCTTGGATCCTTTCATATACTGTGTGGTTATACATGATAGTAAGGATAGAAACGCTGACCATGGGTGGCGATACTTTTGATTCGACAATTAATAGCTCCAGAAGATCGTTTTGTCCAAAGGATCACTGGTTAGTCTCGATGCCTCTGGATATGTCTGCATTCAAGCGGGCCGTCATCCACGACGAAGAAGTACTGAGCGGCATGCAGGATCAGGAGGCACACGATGGAGACGACATGGCCATGAGCGACGCGCAACCTTCCAGAGGACACCGCAGAACTGATAGACGTCAAAAGAGCTCCATCGTGGCACGCTTGAGTCCAAGACTGGGCGTACTCAACAACATCCCGTTTGTGATTCGGTTCGAGGATCGTGTGTCGATTTTCCGGGAATTTGTATCGTCGGACAGACAGCGGACACCTGGGTTGTCCAGCTCCCCTGTGTTTCCTGTGGGGCAGGCACGTATTCACCGTGGATCTGTCTTTGAGGATGGATACGAGCAGCTCAACCACCTTGGTAAGATGAACAGAATCCATGATAATGGCTCTATTGTCGCCCAGTACGCCCAAACGTAACTCTCTCTAACCGTAATATGCCTGGTGTTGTCCGTTGATAAATAGGACCAAAACTCAAGGGAAGAATTGCCATCAGCTTCATTGACCAGTATGGGATTCCGGAGGCGGGGATTGATGGCGGCGGTGTCTTCAAAGAGTTCCTCACGTCACTGGTGCTGCAGGCATTTGACACCAACTATGGACTGTTCCTGAGTACTTCAGACCAACTGCTGTATCCAAATCCACACCGCTTTGCGCAAGAGACCACGCAGCTAAAGCATTACGAGTTCTTGGGACGGATCTTGGGCAAGGCTCTCTATGAGGGCATTCTGATTGACGCAGCATTTGCAGGATTCTTTTTGGGCAAGTGTCTTGGTCAAGTTAATTACTTGGACGATCTACCCTCGCTGGATCCAGACCTGTACAAAGGACTTATGTTTCTCAAGAATTATGAAGGGAACGTTGAGGACCTTTCATTGTACTTTACGGTGGATGACGAAGGTAAGGCTTTTGTTGCGATATTTGTGTTTGGTCAGGATGATTGTCAAGGCGAAACTGACATGGGTTTGTGGTGCTCTTTCCTTGCATGAATATCTAGAGATGGGTCAGACAATTACCCGTGAGTTGATCCCCAATGGCGGCAACACGCTTGTAACACGGGCGAACAGGATCCGATACATCTACTTGACAGCGCACTATCGACTCAACACACAAATCGACCGACAGTGCAGGGCGTTCTTCTACGGGCTGTCAGATCTGATTGACCCAAAGTGGTTGTGGATGTTCAACCAACAGGAGCTACAGGTGATGTTGGGTGGAACGCAAACGGCAATCTCGCTGGCGGATCTTGAAAAGAACGTGGTGTACTCCAACTTTTCACGAACACACCCGACGATTGAGCATTTTTGGTCGGTGGTGCAGGAGATGGAGGAGGAGGACCGGCGGCTGTTGATCAAGTTTATCACGTCGTGTGCACGACCCCCACTCCTTGGGTTTGCAGAGTTGAACCCGAGGCTGTGTATCCGCAACGCAGGACAAGAGGAGGAGCGGCTGCCGACGAGCAGCACATGCATGAATCTGCTGAAGCTGCCGGCGTTTACGAGTCGTGATAGATTGAAGGAGAAGCTGATGTATGCGATCCACTCGCAGGCAGGGTTTGATCTTTCATAGCATCTCTCTCTCTCCCTCTATCTCTCTCCCTCCCTCTCTCATCGTTGGTAGTGTGCAGAGCGAAGGAAGGAGCACAGTAGCATGCTGCAGCTGCAAGGTGCAATCAGACAAAAATGAAAGAAGAGAAAAAAAGAAACAAAGAAAGAAGGTTTGGACACTCAGTGTGAATGTTCATGACTCGAGCCCGCTCCTATAGGGCACAGGCAGTCACGACAGCTAAAAGCTACCCCGCGCAAGAATCTCAGAGCACAAAAAAAAAAAAAAAAAAAAAAAAGATAAGAGCCAGGCACCACACACCCCTAGACAAATCGCATCGCATCTGCATCGCATATGAAAAAAAAGAGAGACGAGATCGAACGGCGATAAAAAGGCACAGGGGATCGCTGTCAGTCCCTGCGCTTCTTTTTCTCGCTTTGCTCTTTCCCTTTTGTTTTGTTTTGCCGTCTTGCTCCACCTTCTCTCTCCACTCATCCCTCCTGCATCACTCGCATTCATCCACCCTTCCACCCTTCCACGTCCTGCATCCGCTCCTTGCATCCTGTCTGTCTCACACGGACTCATCACACCCACGCCATGATTCCCCGCTCACTCGTCGCAAAGCAGCTTGCTCGCACGGCTCTCCTGCGGGCCTCGTCCACCGCATACCCCTCCAAGACCTCGCTGACGGCTGCCCGCTGCCTTATCAATGCCAAGCAGTCCTCGTGGCGGGAAGCATCCCTCCAGCAGCAGCGCTCGTACTCGGGCAGCGCCACGGCTGCTCAGTCGGAGAAGGTAATATACGCAAAAATGGCCTGTCCATCCTGCAGAATACGTGGCTCCCCGACCCAACATAGAGCAGACACAGGCCAGCGGGCCTGAGATCTTGCGAGTGACGAGCTTTTTTGGCTCGCCGGTTAGCGGGGTTTATCTTGTTTGATCTACTGGCTGATCCGTGGAAGTCGGCTGAAGACGACGGAGACGACGATATGTGACAGCGAGAATTGACTACCGGTGGCACTGGGCGAATCACTGCGAGCCATGAGGCAATTTTCACGCTAGTCCTCATGGGTAGCTAGAATACTACTTTAGAATCTTAGAATATGCCTCAACTCACGCAATCTCTTATCTCCTCGCTCGCCGTGTCACATCTCACAGGAGACCATCACAAAGTTGCTCTACAACATTGGGTCGCGCAAGGAAGTCGAGCAGTACCTCCGCCACTTCTCGTCCGTAGAATCCCAAAAGTTTGCTGTCATCAAGGTCGGAGGCGCCGTCCTGACCGATGAGCTCGACACCCTGGCCTCGGCCATCACCTTCCTGAACCGAGTCGGTCTCTACCCAATTGTTCTCCACGGAGCAGGTCCTCAATTGAACAATCTGCTGGAGAAGGCCGGCGTCGTGCCCGACTACCACGATGGAATCCGTATCACGGATGAGAAGACGCTAGAGATTGCGCGCAAGGTCTTCATGGCCGAGAACTTGAAGCTTGTCGAAGCCCTGGAGAAGATGGGCACTCGCGCTCGCCCTTTGCCCGGGGGAGTGTTCTCGGCCGAGTACTTGGACAAGGACAAGTACGGATTTGTGGGCAAGATCACTGGCGTCAACAAGGAGGTGATTGAAGCCTCGATCCGTGCTGGTGCGTTGCCCATCCTGACCAGTTTGGCAGAGACCCCTTCAGGACAGATCTTGAACGTCAACGCTGATGTTGCCGCAGGAGAGTTGGCCCGCGTGCTAGAGCCTCTGAAGATTGTGTACCTGAATGAGAAGAATGGCCTGTACAATGGTGATACTGGCAAGAAGATTGATGTCATCAACTTGGACGAGGTACGACGCTAGTTCATTAAGCTAAGCGGTGTTTAGCCTATAGGCATGCATGTAGAGGGAGAAAAAAAGCACGCTAACCTTGCCAAAAAATCAATTTCTGCTCTTTCGCTACAGGAATACGACGAGCTTCTCAAGCAGCCTTGGGTCAAGTACGGTACCAAGCTCAAGATCAAGGAGATCAAGGAACTCTTGGACCACCTCCCTCGCTCCTCGTCTGTCGCCATCATCTCTGCAGGCCATCTGCACAAGGAGTTGTTCACAGACTCTGGGTCCGGAACCCTCATCCGTCGTGGCTTCAAGCTCTTCCATCACAACTCGCTCGACCACCTCGATAAGGACCGCCTGCGCAAGATTATGGAGAAGGAGGATCCTGAGGTCCAGTCTGGTGCCGTCTCTGTCTCCTCTTACCTTCACCAACTCGAGAACAGCAAGCAGGGCTTCAGGGCCTATGGCGATGAGCCCTATGAGGTTCTTGCCGTCGTCAAGAACGACGATGAGGTTGGAACTGGTGTGCCCAAGCTTGACAAATTTATTGCCACCAAGGCTGCTATCCTGAATAACGTCACGGACAATGTCTGGGCACTGCTCTCCAAGGACTACCCTTCGATGACCTGGGTCGTGGACGAGAATGATGCCAACAAGGGCTGGCACTTTGACAAGGCCGAGGGCAGCTTCACCAAGAACGGCAAGACTCTCTTCTGGAAGGGTCTCAACGATGTTGCCACGATTGAGAAGGTCGTCTCCAACTTTTTGGACGCTCAGACCAAGGATGCCGTCAACGCCGCCACCTCCAGCTCTGGATCTTTCGCCGCCGCTGGTCAGCGCCGCTCGCTCTCGACTGTGAACAACAGCAAGACCTCCCCCTTTATGGGCGGACGCCGCATGTTCTCGACCAGCAGCGCCGCTTCCAGCCGTAATGTCAAGAAGATTGGGCTCATTGGTGCCCGTGGCTACACTGGACAGGAGTTAATTCGTCTTGTCAACAACCACCCTTCCATGGAGATCTCGTATGTCTCATCTCGCGAGCTCGAGGGCAAGCCCCTGGAGGGCTATACCAAGAGCCCTGTGACGTATGTCAACCTGTCGGCTGAACAGGTCAAGGAGAAGACTCAGTCTGGTGAGGTGGACGCCTGGATCTTGGCCTTGCCCAATGGAGTGTGCAAACCCTTTGTGGATGCAGTCGAGAGTGTAGAGGAAGGCAAGAAGATGGTCATGTGCGATCTCAGCGCAGACTTCCGATTCACCGACTCTTGGACATATGGCTTGCCCGAGTTCAACCGCGCCAAGATCCCAGGCGCTACCCGCATCTCGAACCCTGGATGCTATGCCACTGGATCTCAGTTGTCGATCCGCCCTCTGTTGGAGCACTTGAGCGGCAGCCCCTCGATCTTTGGTGTGTCTGGATACTCTGGTGCTGGAACCAAGCCCTCGCCCAACAACGATGTCAACCATCTCAAGGACAACCTGATTCCCTATGCACTCACGAACCACATCCACGAGCGCGAAGTGTCCCACCAGTTGGGCCATGAGGTCAACTTTATGCCCCATGTCGCGCCCTTCTTCCAGGGCATCACGCTGACTGTCAACATGCCATTGAACAAGACCATGACGTCGGCTGACATCCGTGAGATCTACGAGGCCGCCTACGAGAACGAGAAGCTGGTGCATGTGATTAAGGGAGTGCCTCTGGTCAAGGAGAACGCTGGAAAGCATTTTGCTCGCGTCGGTGGTTTTGGCGTGCACTCGAATGGAAAGCGCGTGGTGGTGGTGGCGACGATTGATAACTTGCTCAAGGGAGCTGCGACGCAGGCGGTCCAGAACTTGAACCTGTCGCTTGGGCTGGGAGAGTACACTGGTATCCCCTTGGATTAGAGAGTGTGATTGCATGGTACATTCATAAAGTTAGCTCTGTTGCATCTTTTCTTTTTTTTTTTTTGTTGTCTGCCAGTTTTGGTAAGGGCGGTTGGATTGCCAACGTACGAACACGCGTCACACCTTGCAGGCAGATGCGCGCGTCTTTTTTTAAAAAAAACGTCCATTTCATCCTGTTCGCGACCTTCTATTTCACACACTCATTCCTGATGGGAAGACTCACGACGACATCCTTCCTGACTTGGGCCTGCGCCCTGGTGGCCATCCTCTTGGCCATCGGCGTCACCGAAGCCAACCCATCTGCAGATCTCGCCATCAAAGTTGCAAAGTTGAATGAAAAGGCATCAAGAGCCAGGGGCATCATCGAACTCGACTCTGCCGCATTCGAGGAGGTGCTGGCTCTGCCGAGGAACTACTCGATGGTCATCCTGTTTACTGCCCTCAGTCCCGAGTTCCAATGTGCTCCCTGCAAGTAAGTCATCTGGCAGTTGTTCTGGAGGACAATCGCCTCAACTAGCTGCTGTTGACGTTGAGGCCTTTGTACTTTTGTTCTTTTTTTTTTTTTGGTTTACTACAGAAACTTCGATCCAGAGTACAAGCTTACGGCCGCTGGCTGGTCCAAGCTCCCTGTCAAATCACAACTGTACTTTGGCGTACTCGACTTCAAAGTAGGACAGGCCGTGTTCCAAAAGTTCAACATGAACAGTGCGCCTTCAGTCCTCTACTTCCCGGCCACTGGCGCCATATCCTCGACGCCTCCTTTCGACCGCTACGACTTTGCAAAGAGGTAAACTGCGGCATACTTTGACACGCATAGCATACTCAATCCTGTTGCTCCCGACAAACAACCATCATGTTTAGCACTGACGCGATTGACGCGAGAAAACTCTTCTTTGTTAAACATTAAACATTTCTCATGATAGTGGGTTCCAAGCAGAGCCATTCGCTAGCTGGCTGAGCACCAAGGCTCAAGTCCAGCTCAAAGTCCAACGGCCATTCGATTTTCTGGCGTTTGCCATCAAGGCGATTGGATTTTCGTGCTTGTTTGCACTGGGCCATACCCTGTATGGCCGGGCAGGCAAGATCATGCGAAGCAAGTATCTCTGGGCGGCATTGTCTTTGGTAAGTGCCTCTCGAGAGTTCGTGCTTTTTTACTACTCCTACCAAGTGCTGACTCGCAAGAATTACCTGCTTTTTTACACATTCTAATTCTGGACGACTTCTACATCGTGGCGCAATAGTTCACGATCTTTGTCATGATCTCAGGACATATGTGGAACCAGATCCGCCACCCGCCGTATACCATGACAGGTCGGGATGGCCGCCCTGGATTCATTGCTGCAGGATTCCAAAATCAGTTCGGACTTGAGACGCAGGTTGTGGCGGTCATGTGTACGTATATGCCGACGTGCGAAAAAAAAAAAGATGGGATTGTCCACGGTGCTTGCTATTCGTGTGTTTGATGTCAGTTTACAATGTGCCGCATACAGGCGTGTCAGGATATCGGCACATTACTGCTTGTGAGCATTACTTTGTTTTTTTGTGTTGTTGGGCGCCTGTGAATCGACGCTGGAATATAATGAGGGCATATGATTGACTGGGATTGGGCTTTTCATGTACTTGAGCTAACGTATTTTCACTTTCTCATTGCAGACGCGGTCCTATGTGGTGCAGTGATCTCGTTGATAAGCAGTGTCCCCAGAACTGAGGACCCGGCCAAGCAAAGACTCGCCATTTGGGTGTGGTTGACTCTGTTCGGCATCATGTACAGCATACTCCTCCACTTTTTCCGGCTCAAGAACCCAGGGTATCCTTTCCGCCTCTTGTTTTGAACGGGATTCCGAAATCGATCTAAAATGGTGACACAGGTCCGAAGCATTGCGGTTCATTGTTGCTTTGTCGAGTAATAAAATTCCGAGCTTGACTTCAGTCGCAGTGCATTGCATCAGCCTTCGCTGCCAACCTCCTCGATGTCTCCTCCTTGCCCGGGTGGCAGAGAGTAAACAATGCTCCCTTCAGCGATGATCACACAGGCGATTGTCCTCTATCCAAGAGTCGCTATTTGGCAAAGAATGGTGTTTGTGCAGGTCATGCTCGCCCCCTTTTTTATCCTTCTCAAAACGGCTTGCAATGTCCGAGAATCAACATTTGTTTTCTCACACCCTTATTTTTTCATAATCATCCTCGTCGTACCACTTTGCATCTTCATCCCTGCTACTTGTGCATTGTTTCTCACTCTGTCCTCTCCTAGCCCTGCCCCTCCCCTCCCTTCTTCCCCTGTGCGCATTACTCGACGGTGTTGCCGAGCTCTCTCGGTCTCTCTTGGTTTCTGTGTGCCTCTCATTCGCTCCTTTTTTCCGAGGCCCACTCAACTCTCGTCTAGTGTTACAACTCATTGCGCTCGTAGACACACCATCCCCCCTGTCGCATTCGCCCTTTGGGTCTCATCTCGTACTTACCTCTCCGCCATTTTTTTTTTGCTGTTTTGTTCTTTCGTTTCTGTTCTTCCTTCCTTTTTTTCCTTTCAACACAGTATTTCATTTCTCCTATAAGTAGTACATCCCTTTGTACCGTACTACTTTTTTTTTACTTTGCTCGCAAAGTTGCGTCTTAACTTGTCCGCTCCTTCCTTGTTCGCTTACCCACTTTTTTTTCCCTACAAACGAAAGCGCACTGTTCCACACACAAGGTCTTCTCTTTCTTCATCTCTCCTTCTACCCTGACCCCCCCCCCCCTTTTTCTCCCTCCAAACCGCGACACTCAGCAACAACAAAACTGAAAATAAAAAATATGGCAACATTTCACTCGTTGTCGCCAGCGATGGGCTCGCGGCAGAACCGTCTGGCTCCTGATATGTTCTCGATCGAACTGGAACTCCAGCTACCTCAAGACCACTTCCTTCCTGCGCAGAACATTGTGGCCGAGGTGTGGACCAACATTCTTCACAAGCTGAACCCGGACGGACCAGAGGTGTGGGCTGCGGTGCCTATGCGACTGTCGCATGTGGTTCCGGGCAAGAGTATCGCTGTCTTTGCGGCCAGATTCCAGCCCACGGGTCGAGGGGATTTTGGTCTGACGGCGAGATGGAAGGCTCATAAGGATATGACGGAATGGCAGTGGGCGCCTACGGCAGCAGCGGCGGCTGCTGCTTCTACTACTGGGTCAGCCTCGACAGGCGAGAACAGCCACCACCACCGCATGATGAATGGCGGCGATGAAGAGTCGACGACGGGGGATGTTCAGGTGACGGTACGGGTGCCGAGGAACATTGCTGGATCCAGCTCCTGGACAATCGGGCCTCAGTCGGTGTTGGTCTATGGACAGAATGGACCCCGTGCAGAGGGCTATGGCGGCGGGGCAGGGGTGGGCGGACCAGGATTGTATTTGGGCAATCATGCAGCCGCGACCCGCGCCAGAATTTCTGGATATGAGGCTGTTTTGTCGTTGGTCGGCGACTTGCTAGATTTTGATGAGAATATTCCAGAGAGCGACAAGGATGTGCACAAGAAGGTGTGGCTCGAACAGGCGAGAGCTAAAGATGCGTTGGCGTCGCCTCCGAAGCGGTTCTCGGCCCTGTCGAGGTCGTCATCCATCTCGGCTTATGGCGTCTCGTCCCTGGCGGATGCTGCTGCGATTACAGAGTCTGGTCAGGCACGCGGCGGCACAAATGATGCAGAGAGAGGAGGGTTGCCAAGGAGGTTATCGGTTTCTGACTTTATGGCGCATCATGAGCCTGGAGATCTGTCGGACGAGATTCTGGCGGCGGTGGTGAATGAGCCCGAGGAGGCTCCGAGGCTGACGAGAAAGAACTCGGTGACGGATATGATTGTCCCGATGCCCAAGTCCTCCAGGCGGCTGAATCGTGCTTCTCCTTCGATGAGCTCTATTACGTCGATTGATGAGTATGAGCAAGAGGACAAGCCCAAGGGAATGTTACGCAGTCATGCACAGGCCCAGGCTCATGCCCAGGATGAGGCCACTCCTGCGACAGCAACCCTCACTTCTCCAGCCCCGAACTCGACTTCTAAGGCGCCTCAGAGTCATGGCGCAAGTAATGGCAGCAATGGTACTTCGACCACGAAAGGATCGCATGGCAAGAAGGGATCCACTGCCTCAGCTGCGGCTGCGGCAGTCCTTCCACCAGCACCGTCCTCCGGAATCACCGCTGCTGCTCCTCCCATGTCCAAGAAGGCCCAAAAGGCTGCTGCTGCTGTTGCTGCTGCCGCCACCGCCACCGCCACCGCCACCGCCACCGCCACTGCTGCAACACTACCCCCAACATCTGCTGGTAACTCTGCAAAGATCAGTTCTGTTTCCCCAACTGTTACATCCCTGTCTGTGCAGCCCATGCCTGGAGCTTCAGCTTCAACCTCTGATGTTGCCACTGCCAAAAAGGAAAGTGCTGCTCCAGTGGATTCGAATTCGCCTGTTGTTTCTGAAAAGGAGAACGGAGCTCCATCGAGCGGCAAGGTTGTCTCGAGTCTATCGCGGTCTCAAGGATGGGAGAGCCAACAGGCACTTTCGACTCTGTCGGGTCCGACATCCTCGGGCAAGAGCGGGTCTCTGACGGCAGGATTGGAGAGTGACCACAGCAGTGCAGTCAATGGAATGGACGATGACGAGCAATCTAAACAAAAGAAGGCAGTGTCGTTCAAGCACAAGGTGATCTCGTTGCCACCGGGTGCACACAATAGGATCTCGGACGCGGTTCTGAAGGAGGCGGTCGAGTTTTTGAAGACGGAGGTCGGACAGGGCAGGAAGGTGTTGGTGCATTGTCGGGATGGGAATGGGCGCAGTGGTAGTGTGGCGACGGCGTATATTGCGGCGCAGTTGAAGGAACAGCGACAGACCGGTGGATATGTCAAAGGTACGGGAGGTCTTTATGACGAGGCGCTGAAGGAGATTTGGAAGTGGAAGTGCGACGTGTACCCGCACAAGGGTCTGCGCGAGAGTCTGGATAGGATCCAGTGGTAACCCCGAGACCAGGTTAGGGGCGCACCTTTCTAGCACACAAAATCATGAAATAACACAATATTGTAACAAGTTTCCTTTCGTTGCGAAAAAAGGAATGCGCTTTCGCTTTATGTGGTCCTGATTAGTAGAGAAGATCGGGAGGCGACCCTACGGAATTGGAAGAACCATACGAGTAGAAATCGGGCCGAGGTGGGATTGCTGGACTAGGGCTCGTTGAGGCGACATGGGTTTGCGATAAACTGAGCTGCCGTGATGGCGGCTGTCGCTGCTGATGCTGATGCTGCTGCTGCTGCTGTGGTGACGATTGTAAATGCTGATGTGGTTGGTGCTGCTGATTGGGATGCTGACGATGGTCTCGACCTTTGTTCACTTTCTGCTCCCGCTCCCGTTTTCTTTTGTTCGCTTCCAACTTTGCGCGCTCCACCTGCTCTTTCAGTCTCTCGATCTCCTCTAGCGCCTGGCCGACCTTCAATTCTGAAGCCAGCACACTATTGGTCAGCGACTAGAAGACCAACAGAAGGATTGTTTTTGTGAGTTGGCTATCGACTTGCAATGTTGATTTGGTAGCGTAGGAACTCTTTGCATACCTGTGTCGCCTCGAACGAATCCTTGTACATTGCCTCATGGCCGTCGATGAGTACTGTGCTCGGCACAGCCCTGATAGTGTTTATCATTCCTATGCTCGCAGCGTGTCTACAAAGCCAAGCCAACGGTCAGTCAAAGCGTCATTTTGTACTCCTAGCTCCACGCCGGAAGAAGAGCCGCTGCCGGCACTCCAAGCTACCTTGATGCACTGATGGCGAGATTTGACTGGAAGGACTGGTAATCCTCTTGTGGGCTTTCGATCATGTTGGAGACCTCAACCGGTATCGCCTCGAACGAACTAATATTGGCACCACGGATATATGGCTCAGAAGTCAGCTAATTGCGGTACTACCACCAATGAGGCATGTCTTTCACGAGCACACCACGATATCGCTATGGGTTTACCTCTCATCGTCTCCTATACACCAGAATGTGTAATGGTAGTCATGCGTCGACATGTTCTCGTTGGTCTTTGCAGTAAAGAGCGCCATCGAGACTGGAAATGGCTCTGGGCTCTCTTGTTCTTGTTGCGCTGCGAATGGATTTGACGACGGCAATGCTGGCGACATGGGTGAAGAAAGGGCACGTTTCCGTTCCAGATGCTGCTTGAGTTTGAGTGCCACCGCTCTATCCCGGAGTGAGAGCTCGTGCGACTCTGTCCTCCTGTACTTGAGGTATCCGAGAACCGAGAGCTATCATCGTATCATGGATTGGATAGTGACGAAGCATAAGAGCGTCAGTCCTCATTCGCACTTGCTCCAGGCTTTCTTTCTGTGAAAAGGGGCCGTGTTCCAGCGGCAACCGTACATTGGATGGAATGTTGTAGTTCTCAAGAACCGACTCGATGATATCTCCTGATCGCGTGTAAAACTTTGGTAGGTTGGGCTCCAGCCTATATACTCCCTGGACAACTGTGAAAAATGCCGTGCATCAAGTAACAGCAGCTGTTAACCTTCCAGTCAAGTCAGTTTCAAGTCCAAGGTTCTTGTAACGACTCTTTTTTTTACCGATGGTGGTATAAACGGTTTTGATGCGCGTGTCCGAGGTGTCATCGACTACTGAGCGGGTCTTGCACACTATGGCTCCAAGTATCAGTCCTTCCTAAAAAGACATGGAGCGGTGTTGATGCAAAAGAGAGTTCCGTCAGTCAGTCCAGTCAGACCCCACATGTGCGTTCAGACGAAAGTCAGCGTTTGGGTGTCTGTACATAATCCACGCGTGCATTGGCGCATTCGAACAGCAGGGTCGACAGGAGGATGCCGTTGATCTGGAGGCGGAGAAGAGGCGGCGTGGACATTGCGCGGCGCTGAGAGGTGAACGACGAGAGGTGAGCAGGATGGGTCTGTCGGTGTGAAAGTTGCCAAGGACAAGGACAAGGACAAGGGCTGAACATGAAATGCCTCGAGTGACTGCTGTCAGAACTCTAACTGTGCACAAAAAAGATGACCACCTGGGCCTGCTCGCCTCGACACATTCAGCAACAACAAGGATCCGCGTCAGGCTGTCAGGGGCAGCTCACACACAGCAGACATCGCCAGCTGCGATTCACAGCCATGGACACGACCCTGTTCTCGGACACGCCTGCATTGCGGCGGGTACTCAGTCATCACAGCAGAGAGGATCTGCTCAACCTCGCCATCCAATGGACCTCGCACCACCGCCTCACCCGCCACGACGAGAATGAGTACGCGGAGGAAAACTATCTGGAATTCATGATCGACCTGGACGATCGGCCCGAAACCACGCGGCACTTGACGCCTCAAGAGTACCAGAAACACGTCTCTGAGAGATACGAGGCCATGCGGGAAAAGGCCACCAAGAAGTCGATCGTGGAACGGATGCTGGGCTTTGACTGGAGCACAGGGCTCTCCTCGAGCCAGATTGCTGAGCTGGACTTGCAGTACTATACCCGAAACCCAAACCTGAAAACCTGGAGGGCTTTGAAGCTGGACTTTGGCGAGCAAGGTGAGCCGCAGATGACCCTCTTACTTTGTTTTTCACAGAGTCGTGAAAGGAGCACAGGACTGACCTACTCTCTGCCTTCAAAGATGGAGCTGGCACGGCTCACGTTAGCCCCTCCAAGATTGAAAAGTCTCTTGCGCATTACTTGGGACCATACTTCAAGCACGTACGACACTACTTGGAAGGCACATTTTGCAATGTTATGCGAGTCAAGGTGATGTGCCATGAGACTTATTTCTTTCACTTAATTGGATTCGCCATTTACAGCACATACAGACGCTACAGGACAAGGATATGATCTGGATCAGGATATGCATTCATGACGGGTTAGCTCCAAATGTGCTCCCTGTACCGGCGTCGGTCGTCTATCTCATTTGGTTCACCAACTCGGAGTACCTTCTCAGCTCAACCATCAAGGCAGAGTGGCGAGATTTCATCATGGAGGTATAAACTGTCAAGAATTATATGTTTTTTGGGATCAAAAGGTCGATTCGTCGAAAGCGATATTATTGACATTCTCCTAACGACACCTGGGGTACCAAATCGATATAGGCGCTGCTAAGGCTGTTTAAAGCAAATGAGGTTATAGAATGGCCTTTGACAGGAAAGTCTCCAACATCGCTGGCCGCGTTGTTGCTTCAAAAAGAATCCCAGGGCGCTTTTAGCCGGTATCGGCTTAACCAGTTGGATGAGAACCCTCTTTCGACAGCACCAAAGAAGCGCAAGGCGGAAGGTAAGCTTGAAACACCCTGCATAAGAAACCGGGAGCCTGGCTATCTGTGCGATATGGTGCATCTCTCATACAAACACGCAAACACACTTACTGTGTATTAGATTCGTATCAAAAGTATGCCAAAGGAGAACATGATATTTGTGCAGAGGACATGCCGAGGATTGCTAGCAGAAATCGGACGGTTGCTTCAGAGTTTGGACCCAATGTCCAGCCGAGTCTTTCGCGGGTGGACATTCAGTTAAATCTACCTTACACCAACAAGGCCCAGGACTTTGAGCTGGGTCGGTTGAACAGACAGGCATTTCCGATGAAGGTTATCTTTGAAGGACCGAATGTGATAGAGGGGCTCAAGAGCCTGATTCCTCTAGGCATGACTGACCCTGCAGGGATGCCCAAGTTCTTGACAGAGCTGCATTCAATGGCGACGAACAGCCTGACAGTCGACGTCGACGAAGACGACGCTAGCAATGATAACTACCGAGTAACGACAGGCTAGAGAGGGAATTAAAAATAGGGGAACAAAGCCAACATGGCCTTTCTTTCTTTTTTTCGCTAACTGTTGTATCAGGATCATCAGGCACGGCCATTGCGATGTGAGACAGTGCATGAGTGTGCTTTTTTAGCGTGATGATGACTTGGCGATGGATGGCAGCAGCATATAGGGGCCTGAGCAAGGCCGCGCTACAAGGACCTGCCAGGAGCGAAGCACGCAGTGCTGCGAGTGGCGATGACTGGCTGGAAGGGCTCAGCGGATGGTGCAAGTCCAAATGGATCTCGTGCCCCTTTTTATCTTTTTTTTTTTTTGTCACTGTGTGCAGTTGCTCTTGTGCGCGGTGTTGCAAAGCGTGGAGGAGGCGAGATAAGCAAGGCTGCATGCAGATGGCAGGTGTGCCGGGGGTAGCACAGGGGGGCGATGAGACCCGCGACATCATCGCCCCGCTGAGATGAAAAAAAGGTGCTTGCAGCAAAAGCGGTGCTACAAACAAGGACAGGCGAGCAGGCTATCGCTGAGCTCACATAAAATCCTTTCCACACCTGCGTATCTCACCTTCGCTTGCACACCTACCCTTCACCTTCTCTTCACGCTCTCCCCCCACCTTCTTCCTGCCTTACCGCTCCCTCAATCTCCCTTCCGTCGACCCTTGCTCCATTCGAATCGTGACCCTTGTGCATCCCCGTATGGCTCATGCTTCCACAAACAGCTCCCGCTCTGATGAATTCAACCCAAACTCCACCTGGCATGCAAGCAGCCCCATGAGGCCAGCGAATGACGACCTCGCCTCGCCGTCGCACTCCTCAAAGACATCAACAAGCACCACAACGACAGCGCGCCAGGTGCCCGGGCAACATGGCAGCCGCCATTCCGTAGTGTCCCTAACAGAGGAGACACTTGCCACCACATCCTCGCCAGTGCCGATCCGCGCCCTATCCAACTCTGCCCAGGGCGACAGCGCGCCCGGTTCTCGCAGCAACAACATCTCGTTCTCGCCGCTCCCGATTACGCGCTCCCCCTCAGAGACTCAGCAGCCCCGTCGACAGCACGAATTCACACCTTCACCAGCCAGATCACTCGCTCTGGTGCTCGAGAATGCAGCGGCAGCAGAAGCAACGCGTGTTTTAGACGGACAGGGCTCGCAGGGCGATAGCAGCATTTCGCGCCCTTCGCCAGACCAGTGGGGCACCAACACGTCGAGCCACGCCGGCCCCTCTACAGTTCATTTCCAACCACAACGAAGTCACCCGCAAGGGTACCGATCCACGCTTCCGGGGTCCGAGGCCGGATCAGCCGCGTGGATGGGCACAAGCATCCCCGAAAGCCGCTTTAGCGAGTTTGAGGTGGTCTACGATGATGGCATTCGCAAGCAGAGAACCTTCAGTCTCACAACGGACGTGGATGACGAAGAGGAGTAAGTAGGGCTTGTGGAATAATATCAATCTCTCTTTGGCCACGAGTGAACACAGACCACCTTGCGCAAATCTTAATACCCCAACCCTGCGTTCCCACCCACGCTTAGCGATCGGTCGTATTCTGACGACGACGACGATGGGTCCGAGACCAGCCCTTTGATAGAGTATCAAGAAGCCCCGTCGCAGGAGCATATACAGAGCCCTCACGGATACACTGGACACCTGCCTCCTGGCGCATCGCACAGCCCGCTGCTCTTCCCACCCTCGCATCCGTTATCTCACCCGACGCAATCCACCCCACTACTGGCTAAGCAGCACTTATACCATAATTCGTCCTCGATCAATACTGGACGACACTACCCAGTGCCACCCAGACGTGGCTCCACTGGCGGCACCAACCCTTTCGCATATCTCTTCCACTCTGTCTATGCCGCTTGGCATCTACTCTCTCAGCATAAAATCTCCACCCCGAACAGGCGCATCCTCAAGGCATCCCTGGCATTTTTCTTTGCCTGCTTCCTCTCCTTCACGCCCTTTTTTAAACCCTACATCGGGATGTCGGGACATCTCGCCGCATCTGCCGCCATTTTCTTCAACCCCGCCAAGACTTTAGGCCGCATGGTCGAGGCTATCACTGCCGGACTTTGCGCCATCTCCTTTGGATTTCTAGTGTGCGTCGCCAGCGCAGCTAGTGCAACCTGGTTCAACTCGCAGGACCAGTATATTCTGGGTCACGTCGTTAGTGTTGTAGTGTTTGGAGGGGGTTCCACGTTCATCATTGCTTATGCAAAGGCGCACTACAACCGACCCACTGTAAATGGTGGTGAGTATCATTCTATACCCCGGTGTTGACAAAGATCGGGCGATTCAACATATAGGTGCAAGTTCTCGGCTAACTTGACTTTGATCTACCCGTGGAATCTAGCGTGTACACTTTCACACATCATGATTATTGTTACATTGACCAAGGAGGGAGCCCTGACGTTTGCAAAATTCAACCTGACGAGAGTCTTTGCCATCACCACCTCAATGCTGCTGGGTGTCGCTATCACCACGCTGGTATGTGTGCTTCTTTGGCCGGAGAGTGCGCATGAGGATCTGAGGTGAGTGCAAAGTGCAAGGAATGACATGGAGGATTGCATCTGCTGTGATGATAATTTCATCCGACTAATATTTCATCGATGTCTGTGTGTGTCTTTAGACAAGCAATGGGAAAGTCTCTGAGCTCGTTCAGGATGCTACTCAAGCTGTTGACCAAAACGTTTCTGTTGGAGGCGGACATGACGCCCTTTGGCTCAGAGGCTGTGCAGAAACTGATAGAGTCCCAGGTCTCGTCATTCTCAGCCCTTGCCGAGAAATTGGAAGAAGCACAGCTTGAATTTGCTGGGGCCGACATCAAGCAGTACGAGGATTGCGTCAAGTCCCTCAACACTTTGGCTCAATACTTGAACGGTCTGAGGAGTTCATGTGGATTGCAGTATGATATGCTCAAGAAGGACGAGATGCGGAGAGATGACGAAGCTCGAAGGCAGCGGTCAACAACAGCAGCTCCTCCTATGGACGCCACCGGAGTCAGACCAGAGGCTGGGCAGGTCCCAAAGAGGCCCTTAGGATTCGGTATGAGGATGTCGTCATACAGCCTTCTTGGTAGCCTGAACTCGGACCAGGATCAAAGTGCAAGTGCCGACTTGATCGAGTTTCTCGATCACGTCGGAAAGCCCATGAAATCTCTTGCGCTGACCTGCAAGCTGACTATTGAGCATCTGCAGGACATCTTCAATAGCACGGATGTCGAACGCGCATCTTCCGCTGGAAGGAATCAGACCAATCGATCAAGAGCCTCCCACCCATATTCAACTCATTCAAATCAGCGACAGGGTGGCTATGAGAGTAGTGCAGAGGTCTTTTCGGATTCTACGTACGATGCTGGTACCTCGCACACCTCTAGTCATCCGGCATCATCGCACGAGTCGTTCAAGAAGAACCCAAGTCTGGTGCTTATGCAGTTCAACCTTGCCAAAGCCCTAGACATCTTTGAGAACGCCAACTCGAAGGCACTGAAAAAGTTTTATTCGCACCAGAACAAACGACGATCTGGAACGTTCAAGCGGCCGCAGGGTATGACCAAGCGCCTGAGCGAGCCGTCCTTCCATGGAACAGGATTTGGTATTGGGTCTCAGGAGGGAGAACCAACAGCGACAGCCTCAGAAGCAGCCCAGGATGTATTGGGAGAAAAGGCACCCGTGGGAGAGCAGATCTTCCTGGTGTACTTTTTTGTGTTTAACTTGATGGAGTTTTCAAAGGAGCTATCGAATCTGGTGAGCTGTGTTGAGATCCTGGTGAACGGCGACGAGGGTCTGCCGTTGTGGATTGCAAGAAACAGGCAGAATTGGTGGCGGAGGATATGGTTCAACCTTACCGGGTTCCCGAGAAGCCTACGAAAGCCCACCTTCGACACTGAGGCGTTTGACAACTTTGATGGTCCGTTTACAAACCCCTTTGCTATAGGAGCTGTCGTTGTTTTTTCCTGGCACTTGTAACTATCACTAACCTTTCCTCTCTTTCCTTTGTGGTAACAGGGGAACAACAGGGATACCCACCCAACAGTCATCACAGTTACCAGTCCCAGGCACCAGTATCACGGAGTACCTCTGACCATCAACAACCTCCTGCCAGTGGCAGCAGCGGCGGGCACAACGCTAGCAACAACAACAGTCTTTCCGAAAGGCGCAGAAGAAAGCAGAAGCAGAGGCTGTTCCCAAAACCCAACATTCACAACACATCCAACACACTGCAGACGCCCACGCCTTCGACGTTTGTGCAGCGCTGGTCGACGCGAATCTGGAAATTTCTTCACCGCTTCCGCTCGTTTCAGGTCAAATACGCAGCCAAGACAGCCTTTAGCGCGATGGTTATGCTGATCCCAGCCTTTGTTGACTGGACCCGACCTTACTTTGTCCAGTACCGCGGCGAATGGGCCATCGTCTCGATGCTTGTCGTTATGGTTCCGACCGTTGGAGGAACCAACATCGTGGGCGTCTATCGAATCATCAGCACGATCATTGGATGTTATATGGGTGTAGTGGTCTATGTGCTCTTCCCTGCGCACGACATCATGTTGCCGATCTGCTGCTTCCTCTTTGCAATTCCCAACTTCTACCTGGTCCTCTGCTCGTCATACCCACGACTCGGACAGGTGACCCTCTTGGCCTTCAACCTGGTCCTGATTCAGACATATAACCGCCGCCATGGCGATGGCACTGTTCCTCCAGACGAGGACGAAGACGAAGACGATGACGACTATTCGGGGTCATTTTCACCCTCCAAAGTACTGCGCACAGTGGGTTCCTTGTTAAGCGACCATGCTTCAAGTGACCCAGGCCCTGGAGCTGAAGTGTGGGCGATCGCCTTTCATCGAGCAGTCGCCGTCAGCTTGGGCGTGGTGGTAGGAGTGGCGGTCACGAGCTACGTCTGGCCATACGAAGCGCGCGTCGAGCTGCGCAAGGGTCTGAGTGATCTACTGCTGAACATTAGTTGGCTCTACAACCGACTTGTCTCTGTGTACTCCACCAACCTGGACCGAGTCTCCATTCTGCCCAGAGAGGATCATTACCAAAAGGCGCGGTCAAGGTTCCGAGAAATGTTGCGAAAGACGTCCTTCCAACACCGATTCCAGACACCGGCAGAGGAGCAGCAACAACAGCAGCAGCAAGAGGAGGACAATAGTGGCGAGATGGATATCGAACGCATGAACAAGGAGTTTATGGCAATTGAACTGTCGCTTCAGCTGCAGCTCCTTCAGCTGTACGCCCTGCTGGAGGAGACACCCAATGAGCCGCGTATGAAGGGAAAATTCCCTGTGGCGACCTACAAGAACATGCTCGGCAGCTGTCAAAACATCCTGGATCGGTTCCTCTCTATGCGGCTAGTGATCACGAAGGACGAATGGCTGGAGAGCGCGAGACGTGACTTTATTGTGCCTGTGAACAAGGAGCGTCGAGAGATGGTCGGCAACGTGCTGTTGTATTTTTATACGATTGCTTCTGCCATGCGGCTCAAGACCCCCCTACCGCCATATTTGCCGCCAGCCAACAATGCGCGACTGAGATTGATCCAAAAGATCCGACAACTACCCGTTGTCCAGAACAAGGTGGTGATGACAGAGGACAATGACGAGCGGTATATTTTTTATTATGCTTATGCGCTGGTCATGGACGATGTCATCCGGGAACTGGAGCGGTTAGGGCGATGGTCTCAGGATCTGTTTGGTGTGATTACGCCCGCAGCCGAGTTTGAAGCCTGGTTCACGGACGATGGAATGATGGCGCCTTCCTCTTCTTCATCAATGTCCACGGCAGCGATGACTTTGGGGTTGGGATCATCGTCTACTTCAGGATCGCGACTCCTACCATCGTCAGCCACACGCGAGGCACCCATATCGCCGTATACTGACGTGGAGCAGCCTTATCAGTACCCGACTGTTCATACTCCTTCTAGCTCGCACTCGGCCAAGGCAGCAATAGGGGCTCGAGATGGAGTGCGGCCTTGAAAGAGGAATTCCAAAATCTTCAACAAAAATAAAGGTATCCATCATACACATACACATACGCGGATATAATACTGTTTTATTGGGGGCATATTAGTTTTGCAAGTGCTCAGGCAATTGAACAAGCCTAGATGGGCCTTCTTTACAGGAAAACGCGGATGACTTTTTAAGTCTCTCGCTACGCGCTGATACACTCTCCTGCAACTGCGACTGATGTGAGGAGCGTTAGACCTCTTTAGTCGCGCGAATAGGACGGGTTTCAGATTGATAACCGCGTGGGGCGGGTACTATGGCGTTATCGACCACGCGTATGAACGTCATTTTGCTTATAGGCAGCTAACTTGGCAATGTCGTTGTGGATAACGAGGACGGGTTGTCTTGCGCCGTTTGGACATTTAAATCGCGCTTGCGTATGGTAGTGTGCGTTTGCGGACAAATATTAGACTGAGCAGCAAAAAAGTCCGACTGAATCGACTTCAGCGACTGAAATTCAGTCGAAAAAAATTTCAATTATAGGGAGGCTAAGGGTGATCTGCATGCGCGTTGAACAGCAGCAAGATGACAGACAGACAGGAGCATGCTACGTGATATATTGGATTTATTCTCTCCGTCATCTTCGCTGGGGGTTAATTTGTACCTGGGATTATTCTTGAAGGTGAGAAGTACTTGCTCAGTCACCTCCAGCGTGAAAGACTTTTTCACGCTTGGCCGTGCTCAGTGCCTTGATCATATCCATGGTATGTTCCGGAGTCTTGTTACACTGCTCCTTAAGCATGCGCTGGTGCTTGCAGTTCCTGGCGTCTATCAAACGCTGATGTTCCATGCTCAGTTCCTCGATCTTTTGCTGATGTTCGGCGTTCTGTTCTTCGATCTTTAGCTGGTGCTCGTTGATCTGGTCCTCGATGGTGAAGCGGTGTTCGCTGTCCTGCTTTTCGATTTTTTTGCTGAAGCTCGATGTGCTGATCGGTGAAGTTTTGCAAAAACTTCATGTGGTTGCTGCTAATTCCGGTTGTGATATGTGTACTGAACACCTCCACAAGCTTTCGATGGCTGTCGATAATCGTCTGATTCACAAGCTGCATGTCAATTCTTGTCGGGGCATCCGAATTGGTACCGCTGCCTAGCAGTGGAAGACATGGTAACCATAGCGGAATTGCTGCCTGAGCCAGAAGAATGGGCCAGAAGAATGGGATGCCTCAGCCATAGTGGCTGGGCTAGATGACTGACCAGCAACGGCACCGCTGACGGAATCGGATGGATGAAGGGCCACGGTGTTGGCCTCCACAGGAACGGGAACGTCAATAGAGGCATTTCCGATGGCTAGAAGGGCGTTCTCTTACGCGACCACGCAAAACTGGTAGTGGCGCCGAAGGGATGGATTGAGTGTGATCGTCTCGCCGCAGTAGCAGACAAAATCCATGCCATATGGGCTCTGTCTTCTGAAAGTGGTTGGTCGATTGGTGTGCCTGCAGATGAATGACATTGGTATATTTTTGTAATATCCCGAGATGTGGTACTTCTGAGTCTTGGTCAGTGCTCGGTTAGAGTTCAATGGACCTTGACCGCAGTCATGATAAGAACATGCGCTGTGGCGAGCCATGTGTAAATGAAGAAGAGAGGAATGATACTGCAAGGGGTGTATGACGGGCGAGGGTCGAAGCATGGAACAGTGGAAAGTGGAAGTGTGATTCGTGTGTCGATGCGTACGGGGTTCATATTTGCTGTATTTATACACTACGGGCGACTTACTGAAGCATTGCATGCTCGCTACAATACAGCACTGAACCCTGTCATCGAAGCGAGCGCCTTCCATGCGAGATGGCAGGATCAAACAGTATGCATGCTTGTCGGGCGTTACTTCCGGGTAGTTGCGCATGGCACCATTGGAACTTCGCGTCAGCACGGAAAAACTACCGTGATGTCGAGTGACCGAGGGGTCAGAAAGCATGGTAGACTGTTCAGCCGCGCAAAAAACGAATATGATAGCTGATCTGCGAGTATGCCAGTAGACTCGCACCTTGTTGCGAGTGTGCGAGGCGATCCGCACCGTCCCAATTAGGAAGGTATGGTAACTCCATGCACATCTTGATATGTGTGCATGGTGTGCATGATGTCCATGGTGCTCATGCTGTACAAGTAAACGAGTATAGTACCTGGAGTGAGTAACCTCCTCTCGAAGGACGGAGAGAGAAGTCGTGCGAGACATTGCAGATCAGAACTGTCATCCATGCCAGCGACTTCCAGCAAGATAAAACAGTATGCGTTTATGTCGGCTTAACAACGTGTAGTTGTGCAAGGCACCACTGGATCTTCGCGTCAGCACGGAAAAACTACCGTGATGGCGAGTGACCGAGGGGTCAGAAAGCATGGTAGACTATTCAGCCGCTTAAAAAACGAATATAATAGCTGGTCTGCGAGTATGCCAGTAGACTCGCACCTTGTTGCGAGTGTGCGAGGCGATCCGCACCGTCCCAATTAGGAAGGTATGGTAACTCCATGCACATCTTGATATGTGTGCATGGTGTGCATGATGTCCATGGTGCTCATGCTGTACAAGTAAACGAGTATAGTACCTGGAGTGAGTAACCTCCCCTCGAAGGACGGAGAGGGAAGATTGTGCGAGACATTGCAGATCAGAACTGTCATCCAGGCAAGCGACTTCCAGCAAGATAAAACAGTATGCATTATGTCGGCTTAACTCCGTGTAGTTGTGCATGGTACCACTGGATCTTCACGTCAGCACGGAAAAACTACTGTGATGGCGAGTGGCCGACGGGTGAGAAAGCACGATAGACTATCCATCCGCGTATAAAACGAATATGATAGCTGGTCTGCGAGTATGCCAGTAGACTCGCACCTTGCTGCGAGTGTGCGAGGCGATCCGCACCGTCCCAATTAGGAAGGTATCATAACTCCATGCACAACATGTATCTGTAGTATGTACAGGAGGAATGTATCACACATAGTCTGCTCGGGTCCCGGGCGTAGTTAAGACTTCAACATGAATCATCCAAACTAGATAGGGATATATAAGTTACTCGTGGCATAATGGAGTCAACATCCCTACAGTTCATTCATGGTCAAGCACTTCAAGAATCTCGTGCCATGTAGTTTGGTGAATGTCAATCCGCGCTTTTTCGGATCGATACTGTGCGATCGATTTGAAGGCCGCTTCTCAGAGAAAGGCGCGCCAGCACAAGGCATGATCGTGCGACGCGTCTCCGACGGCCCTAAGCCAACTTGGGCGGTCATGTTCGACAGTGATCCAACTTTCGAGGTCGAGATATCTTCTACAAAGCTGAAGTTTATGGGGATGTCCACAATTCCTCATATTCCTCCTGCTACTCACATGAATGAAACTCATGCTGGTCCATCGGCAAGTGCGATTATTTTTTTATTGCTGTGTTGACAGAATGCGCGATAGTTTCCGTTCGTTTGCTAATGCACTCTGCGTAGGATGATACCGAAATAGTCAGTCTCCTGGACCCTGCTTTAACTGACGTAAAGCCTCCGTTAGACATTGAGAATGATCAGCTTTCATTGGACGATGTCACTCCAGATGAGATGGATGAGGCTTTCGTGCCTCCGGATACCTCATCGTCGCGATTGAATGGCCTTCACGTCTACCTTACCGCGACTTGATAAAGCCGTAGTCCGTGCCCCCTTTCTCTGTGTTATCGCATTCAGTAACTACGTACTGGATGTGATTAGCATTTTTAGTAAAACGCGGCTTCAACCTTGACGACGACTTCAAGCCTATTCAATACCTGTGCTGAAGACGAGCCTTACATATTGTGGCACCTTTTCACTGTTGTTCTTGACGATGGAGGATTACAAGTCTCCTAGCACGCGCCGCGGCGTGGATGAGAAATGAGAATACATCCAGCTTGACTAATGGATTGAGGGCCGCGGGATAGAAGGCTCTGGTGCATCCTCACGCGGCCGCTGGCGCGCTCTTAGATGGGCTGGATCTCGTCATTCGTTTACTATGGCGCTGCTATGCTTTGCTCCAGGATGTCATCCCGGTGCTAGTTCCAAAGCCTTCTTGGCTGTTATTGAGACTCTGAGTCGCATACTGTAACGTTAGGGTTAATACATTGAACCTGCCCAATCCGATGATCGATGTGTGCTTGGGCATGCTCATGGTGTACTGGACTCTCCAGGCGGGAAAGTTTCCACCCGCAGTCGACACAGTTGACATTCAACTTTGATGACTTACCCTGCAAGATAGCAAAGCGATTCAGGCTTGTCTCCACTTGTAACAGTGTTATGGGATGGTCTCTGACCTCGTAACAAGACCGTAATCTGTTCCAACCGTGATAAGGCGATTCCTGCCGCGAGCGTTGTTGCGTAAAGTAATTTTTTTCTTACTTCTAGACGTTTTAGGGAGTGGTTGTTACTACGTCTTCGGAGACTAAGTAAAACGTATCTTAAGCCAAACGCGGGTGCATTCCTCGCGTTGTAAGGAGCGCTTGTCATCGATTGCGAAAAACAGCAGCCATAACTCGATCTATGATCTATGCGAAGATCAGGTTCATCGGACTGGCGGGTACCTTTTTGCAAAACGATGACATCGCAGGTTCCGACTTCGTGTTCGCTTCCCAACTGTCACGCCACAGCATCAACAAGGTGTACATGGGACTTTTCGGTGCTGTGGTCATATGCTGTGCTGCACTAGTAGATCTCTGCTGACGATAAGACAAGGGCGCACAGTACACTACGAGTGTTAAGTGCGCAGCGCAGGTCCTGTCCGGACTTGGCACGACGCCTTCATTAAAGCTCGGGCGCCTACTATGTGAAAGCTCGAGGTGTGGCTATTGTGCAGCATGTAGCGAGCGCTCAAGACCTAAAGAACCTTGTCTTATGCCATGGACAACTCGAGACACTGTGTGCGATCTGAGGATCGATTTTCTGGGTTCGACTTCTTGAATTTATGACCCTGGCTTCAAGAGCGCGAGTACTCGGCTAAATAGCGTACGAGATCATGCGGTGGGTGGTTTCTTGTATTCAGTCGTATGCAAAGCCATCAAGGTGCTTAATAACGCAACTGTAGATGCTTCACGTAGGCTGACGAGGAGATTAACAAGCTATCGATGTCCTTGACGAGTGTCACAACCGTAATGTTGCTTGAATGAGTGGAACCAGGACTTCAAGCCGATATATTACCCACGGTATTTCTTTTGCGTAGAAGGAAATGATATACGACTGGTGCTTCAATCTGTTGATTGCGCGTCGTGGTGCCAACCAAATGCTCGTTGATCATTGACGTATACCCACGTTGAATTCTCAACGACACCATTCCTCGAGGTACTAGCCATGTGTGGGCAATAAAAGTGGCTCTGTCCATGGAGGTCGTCGCGCCTGAGGTGGCAGCTCGCCACACATAGAGAACGGAGACGTAGTATCGCGGGATGGCTATGTTAATCACAGGCCTCTGGTGATCGATCAACCATCCTCGGTCTGCCGGCTCGTCTGATGCACTCACTACAAGTCCCAGCGCATGAAGTGAGTTGACTGAAACTCCTGACATTACCACTATCGTCAGCTGTGCTTGGTCGTCGCTTCTACGCAAAGTACGACGCGCTGCTCGTCAAATGAGAGCCCCTATTTCTAGTGCTTAGCGAAAAGTCCAAGTTACATTTTACTCGCCTACATATGAAACCCACGGTCCATGCCCCTTTTCCTTGCTCGTGCGCTGTGCATTCGCTGCATATATACTCACATCTTCTGTCACCTACGCCTTGGCACGTTTCCATGCCCCTATTCTTTGTTCATGCGCTGTGCAGGTCTCTTTTGTCCATTTCTGTTATTTTCTGACTGATTTTTTTCATGTGCTAGCCTTACCTACACCCCTTGTCATTTTTCCTGCGCTTTGCATGCTCTTGTAATCTCCTTTCCTTCTCTTTCTTACCCTGGCCTTGGCAGATATTGAGCTCCTTTTCCTCTGTTTTTTCCCTCATCATGCTTTCTATATTGTTTTTTTTGGCTTCCATGGCTTCTCACGTTCCCTTGAGCTATACATCTATTTCGATTGTCTCCTCCTACGTCCTTTCGCGATCCCCCCCCTCCTTGTTTTTTCCAGAGGGTACGGCCCTGAACTAGCGAGCGCTATGCATTTGTTGCTCGCTCACTACAGCAATTGCACTTTTACTATCTTCCATATTCTTTGTAAGCCCAGGATGGCCTCCAGCTATTCTAAAGTACTATGATATTAGCGAGCGAGCGCCCGTAAGATGCTCGTTCAGGGCCGTACCAGAGAGTATGTTGTATACATTCTTTTCCTTCTTTACCCACCTTCTTGTAGTTCCCAGGCTCCTTTTCTACATTCATGCGTGCACTGTGCATTCCTACTTTCCTTTTCCTTTCCTCGCGCTCATTCGGACCTACCCTGCAGCCTTCACATGCGGCGTGGTTATCCTCTATGGTGGAGCTGGTAGTTCATGCAAGTTTTAGGGGGCTTGAAAACCGGGTACATGTAGGAAAGGAAAAATAAGTATGCGTTCATCGATATCCTTCCACGAGTTGGGCAGCCACGAGCCACGAGCCACGGTAAAGGTAACACTTGCATGCGTCCTTTCTCAGATAGTCGAAGTGCAAAATACAGGGAAGTCCTACGATGTAAAAATACGACCACATTTCTCATGGTTTTTGGTATATCGTTACCCAACCCTCTTGAATACCTATTACATTCCCCTAGTTTCAAGAACAACTCACACGAAAAACCGTGTCCGAATCTGAGGTTAGTAATCGCTTTTCTTGACAACTGAACTATGGGAACGAATTACTCAACGCTGGTATTATATGATAACGAAACAGTCCCAAGGTGGCATGTTGCTTATTTTGAGAAAAGCAAGCGGAGGAATACGCCGCTTCGTAAATGGTGTCTCTTCCACTGCATGCAGTTTGGCGATTAAAGTCACAACTCCTGTACATGGATTGGCAGTTCGACTTTTACCAATTGCGGTAAAATTGGTGTTGCGTCCTGCCTCGCACCAGATCGAAAAAACAGAAAAAGCAGCAGCTGAATCCATTGAATATGCAGGTACAAGAGCAATCTGTAAAGGTCTTGGGGGACTTCACAGACGCTTCATTTCTAAAAAAAAATTACGTGAAATAGGTCAAGAGGAACCGGAATGGAAGCTTGCGAGGCACCTACTCCAGATGGAGAATTTCCTGAGCAGTGAGGCGGAAAGACCCGAGGACAAGTTCAGTTATTGTGTTGCCTCTCTTATGAGAATGTACAGTCTTAAAGCCTATAATTCCAGTGATCATAAGAAGACGCGCCTGGAAACGATGTCGTCCGGTAACTTGGTAGTAGAAGCGATGGAGACTATGTTCGAAGAGAAAAGCGGTGGCAGCTCGGGTCCGAGGGGCAACGTAGTCGACTTTGGAGTGACTGTGCTGGCATTCAAAGGCACATCAATGCCTGGTGAGTTTTTGGCTCCTGTACGATCAATGCGGCATATGATAAAGACCTATGGCTACAGCCATACTGATGTGAACTCACTACTTTGTCAACCCTAGACGAGGTTCTGACCGATGTGACCATCAAACTCCGCAGCAATAATGACAAGGATTGCGATCACCAATGTCGCAAGGTCTGTTACCGCCATGGTGAAGAATGCAACCGATGTACCCGAGGATGTACTACACATACCAAGTACCTTGACGGGCGGGTCCACCAGGGTTTCTACGATCTGTTATTTAAGGAGACTCGCGCTCCCAAAGATCACCGATATCTCACCGAAGGACCTGTTAACGCATTGACTGTCATATTGGAAAGGCTCTTTACAATACCCTCGACCATGACACTGGACGATGGCAAACGAGTCTATGGCTTACAGGACACTCTCTTGGTGGAGCCATGGCATCCCTGGTCCTGGCGCGTTTACAGACTCCTGTCGATAAAGCTGATCCACTAGTGCGCGAGCTCGGCGAGGACGATCAACAGCGCTATATTGGATCCACGGTACTGGAAGTAATGACCTCTCAGGCCATCAAGAATTTCCCAGCCGCACACGCTTGTGGAACCTGCGAGGAATCAGGCTGTAACAACAAGGACTGGGATAATTGCACTAAATGCTCCTACTGCAGGATGATGAGGTCTAAAGTCAGAAGGAGGATGGATTGGGTTGATAGGCGCAGACATTGTTGCATACGCCTCTGGCATGAAAGGATGACAAAAGCCTGCTTAGGATGCCAAGACTTTATGGATGGAGAATCCAGGAAGCCAGCATGCGTTCACGAAAAATCTAAAAAAATTTGCTTCTGCGGCAACTGCGGTAACTGCGTTGATTGCAAGAAGCTGAGGGATTGTGACTTGTGCAACACGGAACCGAAAAACTGGCCGGTAGTTCTAAGAGGCTGTTATACGTTTGGAAGCCCCAGAGTCGGCGACGACGAGTTTGCGAAATCTTTCGACGAAAACCAGAAAAAGTCCTTCAAGAGTATGCACGAAGACAAAAAGAAAGCTGACTGCTTGGATGAACGCCGACGGATAGCTGACGAGGAGAATTACCGCAGCGACCTCTACCGAAATATTAGTCCGGAGGCTATGGAAGCCGAAAAAAAGGAAGATATCAAGGAACGCTTTCGAGCGCACTGGCCGGTGTACTGGCTCATTGTGAACGAGGGCGATCCTGGTAAGTCTATAGTTGAACTCGGCACTGTTTAACACTTTCTTATTCTGACCCCAACTTCGTATCTTCGCTGAACTTACGTAGTGACCCGAATGACCATTATATATTACCGGCATGTTGGGTATCGTGTTCAACTCCCAAGCAGCAACGAGGATCGGCCCGTCATCAAGGCCCCTCGGACAAGGTCATCCACATCGGAAGTTGATCAAGAAATGGCCATGATCAAGGGAGCAATCAAGGGAGGCTTTCGTCCTAATATCAACTTTCTTTTATCACCTTGGTTTTGGGCCCAGGCAGCCTTTTATCAAATCATTGACATTGAGGCAATTCTCCTACCTTGGCGCATCTGGAGTTCTCTCTTCATGCAGTGGTCTAGTGCCGCCCATGGTATTGCCGTTTATGGCGAGCGTCTCGCTGAAACGGGCAAACATTTTGAAAGTTATCGTGCTCACAACCAACACGATAAAGAAGAATAGCCTAGCAAAGAGTCTCCACTCTCAGTTCGTCTTGTCTTCTTATTAAAGGTCTATTCGATGTTAAAGAAATGGGAGCTATCGGTATCGGCAATGGATACGCAACTGAAGAAGAGCAACAGAATGTTCGATCTCCAGACACTCAAGGACCAAAGAGCAGCGACAGCGCGGGTGAGCTACAGCATTGACTGTTGTGGTTTGCAGGCAAGAGTATCCTCCTGTAGGCTCAGTTGCCGGGAATCGCAAGTGCGCGGGAGAGCGGCTCCCCGCCTTGAGAAAGATGAGAAGCAAAGAAAGTTCATGCACGGATGCATGCCAGACAGATATGAATGCGAGTGGTGTGATTTGTTTCGGCCCGCGTGAACTCTAAAAAAGTGGCCTGTTCCGCTTACAATAATCTCGCGCCGTTTGTTTGTCTTCCTCACATCCATCCATTGCTGCATGCACCCGCACTCTCTGGAGAACAACCTTGGACAACCGTAGCAGCCAGAAACAAACAACCGGCAACAAGCGCGACGGAGACACCCAACCGGGCACCAGCACCAGCAGTAAAGACCAGCAAATCTGCAGGTACATAGGCATGCATGCCTCGACACTCCCCATTGTGTCCTCATGGACTCCAGCGGTGCCTGTGTCCTTCATTCCACTTTCGGTGCCATAGCACCAGACACATTGCACCGGGCACCTCACCCAACGAGAACACGCCTCCCTCCCTATCCCAGTTCACTCTCACCGACTTGTTTTTTTTGCCGCTGCTAATTCAGTCTGACCCAGCATTCCCTCTTCGAGGAGCTGACCTGTTCATGTCTGCAAACAATGGACCATGCTCTAACGCCCGTTACATACTATTTCCCCACACATCCGATAGCAGAACAGTCTGGCATAAATCGACAACACCGACCATCAAGTTCAGAAGCACAGGAGGGCGTTATAAAATGGTCGACACAACTCAGTCGCCACTGGCGATGCTCGTCCTCGTCACGCCCTACACCATTCTCTACGTCGTCAATCAACGTAAGTTGTTTTTTCTGCTGCTTTGCGCCCGCGCCCTGCGCCAACTGCGCATGATGTCACATTGTTCGACCATGGGCTAATTTGGCATATATGTCGGCGATACAAATGACAACCCACTGTAGTCTTTCTGCACGGGGTCCTGGACAAAATCCACTACCTCTTTTTCGAACTCATCTTTGTCCTCGCCTTCCGGAAAGTCTTTGGTCTGCCGGATCTCACAGAGCGGTTCTTTCCGTCACAGGGACGTATTCACGTCCAGTCCGTTGAAGGAGTGCAGCCAGTTAAGACTCACCTTGTGGGCCCAAGAATGTCGACGACGACAACAACAACAACAACAACAGCAATAGCCGCGGATATCACAGAGTGCATCACCTTAGCAGGAACAGGCGTGAAATCACCTTCAGTAGGAACAAAGATGACAAAAACGAGTGTCGGTGCTATCAAGACGACAACTTTTCAGGATGAAGAAGGGATCAAGACAGCGAACGGTTCAGACCCGTCCGTTTTACGGTCTAGATCAAGGACAGTTTCTTCCCATTCAACCAAGAAATTAGTCTTGGATGTCAAGGAAACACCTTACGCTGCAGAACTGGCTGCGATGGAGACAAAATTCATGGACTATATCAGCAATAGTGGGATCTGGGAGAAGGTCTATGAGGATTCTGCGTCGATCAACTCAATTCAAGTCTTTCAGTACAAAAGTCGCCCCATGTGTTACAAGATCATCGCCAACATGAGTAACACTGCGGCGGTAACATTCGACGCCCTTTGTGACCTGGATCGTCGGTCAGAATGGGACCCCATGTGCGTGGAGGCTAGAGTTCTGGAGGCGGTGGCGCCCGGCACGACGATTCAATATGTCAGGACCAAGGCTGTGTGGCCCACTGCCTCGAGAGACACGGTTGTCCTGGGGACAATTAAAGACCTTGGAGACAAAGGACTTTTTATGGTTAATGCGAGCTGCGACCATGCCAGCATGCCAGAGCGGGCCAAGGAAAAAATCGTCAGAATGGAAACTACGGTCGCGGGACATATCATCGTGCCACTGGAGGATGACCCAAAGCGGTGCAGATTGACTCAGATCCTGGATGCGGACTTGAAGGGCTGGATCCCAGACAAAGTCATTCAGATGGGTAGGGGGTTTTTTTACAACTACATGCGCTTTTTCGTTACGGCTAGTCGTTCTTCAGAGGTTTAACGCTTTTGATTTTCTTTCTGTTTGTGCTACATTCAGTATCGACCAAGGCAGTTCCCGACGGTCTTCGAGCTGTTAATGCGTTGATTCCAAAAACTGCACCTTATTTCGAATCCAAGGTTCTAGCAATAGCGACCCAGGCAAAGCTGCAAGCTGAATCGACATTGAACGAGCCAAGGCCAGGAAATGACCACGCTATCGCCATGTTGGAGGGTCACGAGAACGATCTTGAGGCCGACCCTGTGGAACAAGGCCTAGAGCTGCCTTCAGAAGATGACAAGGATCACAGCGAATGTGAGGACGGTGTGCGTGGAGAACAGCCTCACGAGCTGAGGATGCGACGGAGCGAGAGCAACAGTTCCTTGACAACATTGTCGGACCGAGTGCGGGTTGTCAAGGCCAATGTCGAAGTAGATCGACGGGACAGCGTGGGTGCACGACGCCACTCACGCAAAAACTCTGGCGAGGGCAGTAATGATCACAAGAGAGTTTCCACCACAGAAGGAAAGAGAACCAGCGCTTCTGCGCTGGAGAAGACCAAGAGCACCAGCACATTCCGAGTATTTTGGGAGGGTATCAAAGAAAACCTTGGTTTCGGGCTAGCGGGCAAAGCCAACAAAATCCTAGTGGCCGTCATTATTGTGGCGGTCCTGGGATCCAGCGTCGCCAAGCTGAAGCGACGATAGTGAGATCAAAGTGGCGCTCCGATATTGTATATTATCATTTTAGTTTTCCTTAATGTAATTTCATTACGACAACGCCGTGCCTTGAATAGTGCCAACGTCCATGGAGGGTTTTACTTTGTCTCATCTACTTGCTAGTTAGAGGCAAGGTGCTGGTGTCACTGGCGTAGTGTATGGTGAAGATTTCCCGCCAAGTCCTCTCGTAGCCGGCGTTATCCAGAGATATGACCCGAAGGGCGATTGTGTAAAGGATAAGCGACAGTACTGAGTAGTAGCCGCCATTGAGGACCTTAAAGTTGAACAGATAATATGGAAGCAAGGTGCTGATGGCGACTGCTACCCACTCCTGTCTCTTTGTCAAGGCGGCGACGATTCCTGGGGCAGAAGCAAAGACAATGAGAAGGAGGTTGACAACCCAGATGCGTGGACCTATTTGAAAGGGAGAGAGGAGTCTAGAGTTAAGGTTTTTTTTCGGATAGGGATCGACAGTGGGGGTGAGACGTGGGAGTGGCCAGTTTAAGCACTACCTTCTGGATTTTGGTGCGATTCATAGATGACGATGAAGGTTTCGAGGATGTGGTATGTGGCGATTAATAACACTGCGGCGCTGGGCCAGTGCTTTGTGAAGAATGAGAATAAAAACATGTTGAAAGCCTGTGCCTGGAGTTTTTGTCGAGGGTGAAGTTGGATGAGATGAGATGGAGAAGAACAGACTTGACGAGACAGTGGTGTTATAAGGAGAAAGAATTGAAAGAAGTCGTGCAATGCAAGAGTTGGGCGTTTCTTTTTCTTGTCGACTTCGTCTTTATGTACTCCGCTAGTGCATGATCGACCATCTGCACGGGTCTGTGACACTCCCCGGCTTGCCTTCTTTTCTTTCTTCTTTTGTGAACTATGCTCAAAAGCAGGGCGATCCCGAAGAGGACATACTTTCTTCCGCCGACGACGTGCAAATATTGTTATTTTGAATTTCAACAGCACACGACCTCTCGCACAGCTCAATTTCTCACACGAGGACCATGCTCAATTGGTGAAGGTGAGAGAAAAACAGGTGCACTCTTCACATAGCTGATTCCTTGGCTTTCTGAACTAGACAAAGGAGACCCCTTATCCGGCTAGTAAGTGTGATATTCTGATGCCATTCATTTCGTGTGGAAACAGTTCACCTACATCGCATACCTTCCAATAAATAAAAACAGACCCGGGCCTATAAATGTTGGCAATACTCAGCATGGTCACTTGGGAAGGAAGGAGAATCACGCATGGATGCTGGGAATACCATCTGGAGTGTCCTTTAGCCTTGACGACCGTTATGTAAAGCTCCAAATGAGTTATAGCTTCAGTATGATACATCTCCAACGCCTCCGTTAGGCGGGTAAGGCGTAGCACTTTATAGGGTGGCAAAGCGCATACCGTCGATTGAAGAACTGAGTGGTCTTAATGGCTGCTTTGCGCTCGGAATGCGGTAGATAATGCACTTTGACAGTGAACATTAACAAAAAGATAAAAAAGTGCACCCTTACCCGACGGTTTATATTGGCTGGGAGTTACCCCACACAGCCGCTCCAAATGGTGCGTCTCCACTTTTTATGAATGACCCAGGATGATGGTTGCCATGTGCGCGGAAACGTGGGATGCGAGGACGTGCAAGCCCCAGTGGTGAATTCCACAATTTCGAGACAAAGGAACAAACTTTAAAGTGTCTCGCATCTCGCGTCCCACAACTTCCGCAGGGTGTCTATAATAGCGCAGGCACACGCGTGTAATGATGGATATCAAAGGGTAGTGTGCACTTGTCAAGTGGGAGCCGGAATGGCCACATGTGCTACCAGGAGGTGAAAGTGCTGGAAACGTGGTTGAAAAGGTTATCGGAGCAGAGCAACGTCCCAGTTTCTGAAAGCTGCCCTTGAATAATTTCGTCTGCAATTGATAAGATAAGTGACAGTCGGATTGCGAACTTGAGATAGATTCAGGACGATCCCCTGTGCGTGGCCAGTGATGCGGACGGCTGTCCTCGATGTTGGATAACGAGGGCAACCAGGCCTCGATAGAAGGTGCAGTGGAACTGGATACCCATGCGGGAAGAGGCACATGTGTTGCGACTGCAGACTGCGCCATATCGGACCTTGAGCAGGAGAAAGACAAACAATGGGAGATGCCCAGAGTGGGCCAGAGTGAGCCAGAGTGAGCGCAGACTGCAGTAAGGGAAGCACAGAAAAGATCGAGCGGACAATTTCCAGGGCCGATATCCAGTGCGATCGAATCCCCCTGCTGCTGCTGACCCCTTTTCTCACCCTGCCTCGCAACTCGCTCTTTTTCTGATCTTGCCTTCTCTCTGATCAGATTCCCTGACTTCATCCCCTCTCCCCTCACCCAGTCCCCATAATGTCATTCATAAGAGGTAACGAAACGCGGACAATCGATGCTCAAGGATAAACTACGCAAACACATGGAGCAATTGGATCCAACAAACAAGTGGCACGATTCGGATCAGCCGTGTGTGCAATCCCACTTTTTGGTGCTTTCCCACAAAGATCTCGCCGGGCACAGGAAGCACTTGGGAAACAACAAGAGGTCTCCACTTTTAGAGATCCATCCTCTCGCCAACTTTTCGTGCCAGCCTGTGCTCCATTCACCGCCCAACCGCTTCATTGGGACAAATAAGGACGCAATTGAGATCCATAAGAGGCAATCGGAGAACACGATTCCAAGCTCTTGAATTCGCCATTACCCACCCTTCGATATCGCTTTTTTATTGCTGAACCAATTTGCTCATACGATTATCGCTAAGTAACCGACCATGGGGGACCTTATCTACTCTGGAATTCTCGGCGCACCCTACAAAGAAGTGTAGCGATGTTTCCGCCATCATATTGCCGTGGGCGTCGAGTCTTGGAGCGTGCGGATGAAGAATTATTTCTCCGTTGAACCTTCCCACCGATGATGACTCTTATGCCTCATTTTGAGCATACCTAACACGCTCTTGCCTCACAGTGTTGCCCGAGTGTTGGATGCTAACCAGTTGCTCCTCCCCCTCTTTTTTCCCAACGTCTGTCCTGTGCATATGATGCGTGCTCTCTGTGGATAACCAACAAACCAGTCGCCCAGGTGGCACGTGTGACCGCAGCTGCGCCAAGGACCATCGCCCCCCGCTCACTGATCACCGCTCGCTTTAACTCGACTAATGCTGGAGCAACTATGGCCACGGCTACTAAGAGCGCCGCCGCCACACCTGCACCAGCCCCTCAGCCCAAGAAGCGCTGGTCCCGTCTGCGCGCCCTGAAGCGCGTGGTTCAGCTCGGAACTGTTGGAGCTGTTGGATACGGTGCTTATGGTATGTGGATTAGCGTCGTTTCGCATTCTTTCTCAGGTCTGGAGCCTGACGTTTCCTCGCTTCGTCATAGAAATCCATCGCAAGCGTCATCCCCTCGAGCAGAAGCCCTTTGATCCCACAAAGCGCACCGTTGTTGTCCTAGGAAGTGGATGGGGTGCCGTGTCGTTCTTGAAGTCGATCAACACTGACGACTACAACGTGGTATGTCGATCGTGAAGTGCTTACCGCGGAAGATCAAGATAATGCGATGTTGCAAGAGGCCATTAACTTATGCTAACACCTCTGCGCTGCCATTGATATTTTCTAGATGGTTGTCTCTCCTCGTAACTACTTCTTGTTCACGCCCCTGCTTCCCAGCTGTACTGTTGGAACAATCGAGCTTCGATCCATCATGGAGCCCATTCGCTTTATCACCCAGCACAAGAGCCGCAACGTTAGATTTTACGAGAGTGAATGTACTGACATTGATCCCGAGAGCAAGACGATTAGTATCTCTGGTAAGTTCCAACAGCTTCTCCCTTGCTTTTGCTTGCTCTTTGTTCATTTCAAAGTGCTGGGCGAGATGTTCATCTTAACCACTCTGCTCCATCGATTACAGATGTTTCCGACATTAAGGGCGCCGTCGCCAACACGACTATTCCCTACGACTATCTCGTCATGGCTGTCGGAGCCGACAACCAGACTTTTGGTATGGCCGGTGTCAGAGAGTTTGCCTGTTTCCTGAAGGAGGTCTGGGACGCTCAAAAGATCAGGACCCGTCTCATGGACTGTGTCGAGTCTGCAGGATTCAAGTCCCAGACACCCGAGGAGGTCGATCGTCTTTTGCACATGGTTGTTGTTGGAGGTGGACCTACCGGTGTTGAGTATGCCGCAGAGTTGCACGACTTTTTGAAGGACGACCTCGAGGTGTGGTACCCCGAGTTGGCGGACAAGTTCAGGATCACGCTCGTCGAGGCTCTGCCCAACGTGCTGCCCATGTTCTCGTCCCAGCTGATCCAGTACACTGAGAGCACGTTTAAGCAGAACAAGATCGAGGTTCTTACAAAAACAATGGTCAAGGAGGTTGCAGACAAGGAGATCAAGGTCATGGATGCCAACAAGAACATTGTCTCCATCCCATACGGTCTCTTGGTCTGGGCCACTGGAAACTGCCCTCGCCCATTGACCCGCAAGCTGATGGCTCGCATCAAGGACAAACAGACATCGCCCCGTGGATTGCTCGTGGATGACTACATGCGCGTTGCCGGTGCACCCGACATGTACGCTATCGGTGACTGCACGTTCTCAAAGTATGCACCAACGGCCCAGGTTGCGACCCAGCAGGGTCTGTACTTGGCCTCTGTGTTTGAGAGCTTGGCCAGGATAGAGGAGGGCCAGAACAAGAAGATCACGCCCTTTGAGTACTCTCATCAGGGATCGCTTGCCTACATTGGATCGGACAAGGCCATCGCGGACCTGCCCTTCCTGAACGGGAATGTCTCTGTTGGTGGTGTGGCCACGTATGTCTTCTGGCGCTCTGTCTACATCTCGAACATGTTCAGCTTCAGGAACAGGTTCCTGGTTGTCGGAGACTGGATGAAGTCCAAGGTCTTTGGACGTGATGTCTCTCGCGAGTAATGCAGGAGGAAAACGAGAAATAAGTAAGAACGAGAGCTGCAAGTTCGGACAATGTACGCCCGACCCAAGCAGAACAGAACCATTCCACGCCCCCCTAGGCATCCGCATCAGAACTTTTCACATAAATACCAGCAGACAAAAAACAGAGCTCCTTTGTTTGTCAACTCCAAACTCGGGTGGTTGTTGCATGAATCACGCTCAAAGCTCATATCATTTTTTGAGTGCGAATCATTGGTGCCGGGGTGGTAGGTAGCTCGCGCCGTCTTTCCTGTGGGAGGTCAACTTTGAGCGCACCGTGATCAGAACTGAATGGAGTAGAATATTTTTTTTTTATTCGCTCTCCTTGCGCTACAGCAGCCCCAGCTCCTGTTTCCGGGCATGTACGACTTTCTCCAGTAGATTCTTGCCTCTAAAGTCGCCCAGGACAGCCTCTGCAGCCCCGAATGCATTGGTGACATACGAGAACCCGATTCCCAGCTCCTCCATCCACAGGATTAGCGACCCGCCGGCACCTCCCCAGCCTTCCACGAGCACACCCTTCAAGGCACCGTCTCCATAAAAGTCGCGGGATTTGACCCAGCCGCCGCGTGAGAGTGGAAGGGTCTCGAAGGTGATGGTGCAGGGCAGATTCGAGTGGAAAGAGGTGGCCTCCTCGTAGATCTTCCGAGAGAGGAGGTCGGGCTCTTTGGAAGGGTCGAGTGATGCGCCCTTGTTTGCCATCATGGCAGCTAATTTTGCGAGCTGATAGCGCACTCTTTCGTTAGCCAGCTGTAACATAATGGATTGACCAAGGCTAGCAAAGGTCAAAAGAAGCTTACAGAGTGTGCATTGGTCTTGAGAGAGAAGCTGGTGCTCTCGGTGGCATGGGCCTCCTTGGTGCGGAAGCTGTGTGCGAAAGGAGCCATCCTCGGTGTCAGTGCTTTGGAGGACACACTCCACTTGCGGATCAATTGGCCCACAAGTGCGTGCAGGGGCGCTAGGTCCGGGTATCCGAAATACTTGTTTGTCTGAATGAACCTTGGAATGAGCAAGCGGGCAATGATTCTGACTACCGGGTAGTCGACCATGGGGGACAGACGGGATTCCCAATCGTCTGGGTTGCGAAAGTGGGCGTAATGCAGTTCGAGATCCTTGTAATCGTGCATCAACTCGTCCTGCGCAATCTGCCCAATCGTCCGCTGTTGAGGATCCACTCGACGCACAATCTCGTTCAAGTACCACCCGCGACTGACAGCTTGGTAGGCTCTCGTGGCCGTCCTGGTAGAGTTCGTTTGCTGATCCGTCTGCTTGTTCGTGTGCGCAAAGTAGTGTCTTTGCCTTGCCAGGCGCTCCGAGAACTTTTCTTTCTCCTTCAAGGACTCCCACGTCAGGTCCCAGCGATCATCGTCGAGGTGGAATACCCCAGATTCGTGGACCATCACATCCACAAGCCGAACGTCCTCCTTGCCGTTGACCGCAAACTCGGGCCAGTACTGGCTGACCTTGGCTTCATAGTCCAGCAAGCCCTTCTGAACCAACCTTGCGATCACAATCCCCTCCACGGCCTTTCCGGATGAATATACCTGCTGCAAGGACTGGTTGTCATACGGTATTTTGCCCTCCAGATCCTTTGCTCCTGCAAAGAGATCAATGACGGGTTTGCCATCCACAAAGACTGCGAGGGAACCGCCCAGATCGTCATGATTGTGAAAAAGCTTTGTGTAGTAGTCGAGGACGGGGCCGTAATATTGTTGCCGCTCAAAGGTTCCCTCGAGGTGAAGGGGTGTCTCTGGAGTGAAGGATCGACAGTTGCGATTGAAGGTAATACAAGCGTAAGACTGAAATGGTCCCCTTGTGGAGTAGGTGTATCCGGTAAAGAGAATGGCGGGAAGGAGCCGAAGTGACCACTTGAGGAAGGACGACCGACCCGCAGTAGCAGATGAACCGACATCCTTCTTGGCACCTTGCGTGGCACCTTTAGACGCCTTTACTTTCATGTGCTCTTAGTGTTCCAAGCTTTAGTGTGTGGGAGCTCACTCTTGTTTTCAAGGGCAATGTGCAGTGTGCAGGTGTGTACAGAAAGAATAAGGGAAATACAGGGGAGGAGAACGCAACGCAGCTCGTTTAAATACCTCTCCACGGTACGCATATATCAAGGGGACGGAGTTGGGAGGGGGGAGCATTTTTTGGCACTAATTGAGCGACGACGTCGGGGTCAGAGAGCATGTGGAGTTTGGCCGAACATAGGTTATCCACGCCCTCCACTTCGTCATAGTCTTTTCATGCATTCCTTGAAGCGCTTGGCTCACCTGGCACTTTCGAGGTCGATGTGTGGAAGTATTGCTAACAGAGGCACGAGCTGTGGAGACGCGGCCGTGCAGCATGTCATCGGAAGCCATGATCGATCGGACGGCTGGAGCGCCCGGCTAAGGCCGCTGCCGATCCATGAGAACGCTTGGCAAATGAGATGGACCACAAATTCAGCTGAATAAGGAGAGACCACCACACTTCCCATCAAAATGTAGTTTCCCCATAGGATTTGAATGAACGATCGTTGAATCCCCGTTCCTTCCCTGCCAACAACTTCTGCAATAGGAATGAGCAGTATAGTATATTATTAACTGCACACTGCATGTACCCATGTGCATGTGTTGTGTATACTTCTTGACGTAAAGTACGTGTGCCTTCATTTGTTTGCAAGTTCTCGCTCTCATCATTGTCGTGGTTTCCACATGTGAAGACAAGACAGCAAAAGTTGCTTGGCCCAAATAGCTAGCGCCAGATTGCTAAATCCTCCGTGGTGATGCTGTCCTGAATGCCACCCTCTCCATGGACTACCCTTGGCCTTCAAAAGTTCCTGGCCAACTGACTATCTATGTACTCGGGGCACAAGATAGGAGGACATGGGCCGAACCATTAATAATTCTTGCCGACAGACATGCAGATACACCCAATGGCTGATCTCGCTTCTAGTGCATCGTGCGCCTATGACTGGAGAGCACCAACATCACCGACGAGTGAAAGACGAAGGACGACGAGACGAATGTTATCTTGCAGAGCTAGATTTGTGATATGGAGGAGTTGGACAGCGAAGACAGCGAAGACGTAAATGGTACGATGGATAAGAGCGCATGTCTATTCTTTTTACTTGATAAGGCACAACGTGTGAGGGGACGGACGATCCATGTGAGCCTGATGGATTGGGCGGAAGGCACAAACAGGTGGAAGCATCCGCCATCCTCTTTCTTCTGTTGTGCGATACTGTTGTACAATAACTCCATCCACTTGGAAATGCTTATTCCCAAGGTCACCCGCTCGGAACCAATAGCATCCGTTGCTAGACACATCTAAGCATTCTAACTTCACCTTTAACCTCGCCCTCGCGCCTTTGGGTGAAAGGGTACCTGTTCAGAAGCCATAGAGTTCCCAACGAGATATATTTCATTCCTTGCTTCTTTCCTTCTTTCCTTCTTTCCTTTCATTCTTCCTTTCACTGAATAGTTGCCACCCACCAAGAAAAAAACATCTCCTCATGACCAGCTGTCTCCTAAAATCCGAGTACGAACGTCGAACGTACATCAAGCAGATTGGTGATTTCCAACTGACTTGCGACCGGATCTGGTATATGGGCGACGAGACCGAGATCAACCCCGACGAGGAGACGGAGGCCCTGACGATCCTTAATGAGACTCTGACAATCTTCAAGGAGCGTATGTTCATGCACAGTCTACGCAAGTCGTCGCCCATTCGTGTCCAAACCAAGAGCAACAAGGTGATTCTCTTCGCTGTCTCTGACACATATTGGGATACTTGGCAGGCGGAGCTTAAGCGGAGGGATCTGGAGGAGGAAGAGGAGGAAGAGAAGGAGACGGCGAAGTGGGTGCAGGCAGTGAAGAAGGAAGAGTAGAAAGCATACACATCATACTAGATATCATCAAATGTATAGTTGCCGCCTTTGCCTCCAAAGACGATGGGTAAGGATATTCACCAGTTGAAGGAGTATATCCAACATGACCATCATCGCCTAAAGTGCATAGCAAAATTTAACAAGTCTCGTGCTCCATTGGTATTGTTTGGTCCGAGCACGCCTCGGTGCAGCAGGTTACAGCCTCTGTCTCCCGGGTGATTTGACGAACAAGCTCCTTGACCTTTGACATCAGGCGAAGGAGAATCGATACTCTAGAAACGTTTTGATCTAGTACCGGCACTTTGGAACCTGTCCCTTATCTTGTGAAGACATGGACACATGGTGTCATGGTATTTCTAGACTTGACCATGTACCTCTCCTACTTCATGTTTAGCTGATAAGCCAGGGAGGGTCTTGATAATATAAAATGTACTTTGGTTCGCCGTTGCATCTTCATCAAAAAAACCTTCCTCCCAACCTTACCAACAACACCACATCCAGAAAGGTTCTCAAGACATCAACAGAACAAAGTAACAGAGCTTTACCGCACTTTGCTAGCACGTTCCCGAATCTGACACACCAAAATGCTAACCCTGCGTTTCAAGTGAGATTGCTTTACTTCCTCATCTCATTTTCTACCCTAGTCCAAGGCTGCCTTGCAATCCAATATGGAACATTTTGCGAAGGCGCCTCTGGTCAAGACCAGAAGCTGGTGACCACCACCACCACTAGGTCAATCAGGCGTGGAACTTCGAACGTGCTCATAGGAGGATACTGCCACATCACGGCCGCACACAACGTCTGGAATGCCAATCCGTCCAGTATCCAAGTATATGACACGTACAACGACACAATTACCGGTCGATGGCAAGTAAACACTACTCTTCGTCGGGTTCCTGACCGCGTGCTTATACACCCGCTATTCAACGGATCTATCGACAGCCCATATGACGTAGCTCTATTGGGCTTTGAAGAGCCTTGGAAATCGTCTGGCACCTACGTCGAGAAGAAGCATTTCCGGCAACTGGAGGTTTTAAGATTTCGTGGTTGGGGTCTGAATGAGAACCAAAGCATACCCACATTCCTGTCACAAGGAATAGCACGTGTATCCACTCATAGAGATGCCCAATGCAGTTGGGAAAGCCTGCTCGGGGTATGCATACGAGGTTTCTACGGCAGCAAACGTGGACTCGCGTGCAGTGGAGATTCTGGTGCGTGTGTGTATTCCAAAACCAAAGAGTGCAGAGGTCTTATTATCACTTCGCATTCATCCTCCAGATCAGGGTGCGGCAACTACACCAGCAATGGAATCGTGGAATTTAAGAACCCGGATGTTGAGACATGGCTTAACAATTTCCTAGGGGATTGTATTGTGGATGGCGCTACCACAGATGACTCTACATATGAATCACCATATCCTTAAGCCTTGGTTGCTGACAGGTTGGAAGTAAGAGCAAACGTTTGAATGAGTAAACTCGCGCAAAACTATAGCCGTTCCCGGATGGAAATGATGTGTTATACTAGCTCACTACTCTTAGTTTACGGCTATGATAAGTTCCTGAGGTGGTTTATGAAGTGTATTGAGGGTTGTTTAAGACCCTCTGAGGACTACGCGCCATAGGCTCCTGGGGCATGTGCGCGTGTGGTGCTCGAGCTCTACGATTCTCTCTAGAGTGGGTATGCATATTGCTATTGCCTCCATAAGTTACCGAGGGTGTAAACTCGGTGTTATGGGCTTCCGAGTATTCGCTCGTACTCCCGGGAGCTTCCAAAACTGTACGGTGATTTGGAATCGCCTTTTCCTCCTTGTGAATGTGATTTTGTTCCAATGCGCCGATCATCGCACCATATCCTTGCGATCCAGGGCTCTCATGCTGCGGTCTTGATGCCGAGGACATAGACTGTGTGTTGTTGCAACTATCTGTGCGAGCATTCTTGCGGCGCCTAATGGTGAATATCACGATAATGACCACCACCACCATGAAACATGCTATCCCGCCTCCTATCCCAGCCCAGTTGACTTTATCTGAGGCTTTAGGTCTGGAGGACGGAGGATCAGAGCTTGCGTTCGTATCACCACCTGTTCCACCCGACAAAGGCGTTTGTAGGAGCGAGAACTGGGTGGTCCATTGGTTGGTTCTCAGATTGAAAACTAGTGTCGACGCAAGATTGACGATGCTAGTTTCAAAATGTTCACCTGTGGAAAAAGTAAATAAATGCGCGATGCACGTCAACACCGATGGTCTCATAAAAACGGCCGAATAAATTTTCCATCGTTTAAATATATGGCTTTACAATACCTCCCCAGATGACAAAGTTATCCCCTGCGACAGCACAAGCCATTCCGCTGCGGTTTTGGGATGGTTCTACATCAGGTCCTTTTGTCCACGACAATGTCTTCATATCCAGGATATAAATACTTCCTAGGGAGAGCCGGGAAATGGTGCACCCTCCAAACAGTATCATTTTTGTTCCGCCATATGCTAAACAATAATTTTCAATAGGTTACAAGATCAGGCAACGGTTACTGGGTGTTGGAACACCTCTAGAAGACCTCGATTGTCATGTCGTACACCAGACTCGTACCTGACACCATGCAATGCCTTTCCACAGCACCAGGAAACTGTCCAGTTGTAGCCTTGGTGTTATGATTGAATATAGCAGGACGTCAGCACAAGCCTTGAAGAACCAGCATTCGCCATTCATCTCAAGGTCAACGCCAACGACATTGTGAAATGACTTACCAGGGTGCGCCAAGTTGAAGTAGGTCCCGGCACTAGTTCAGCGAAATAAGGGTTCGGCACTATGCCATTGGGCGTGATCCCACGACCCCCATAGAGTAGCAGACTGTTCCGTGCAACTGACCAAACAACGCTGTAGAGAGTTATAATCGAGTTCATGACCGAGGCTTCAGGGTTTGGGAGCAGTGAGCCAATTCCCGACTCGGGATCATACGCCAACGTCTGGTTATCCCTGGTTCCCGTCGGGATGTATATGATTCCTGTGTTTGGGTCGACGGCTGATCTGAGGCCGTAATAATTTGACGTGAGCGGGTTGGATGGCAAGGCTCTTTTTGCGAGCCAGGTGCTGTTGAGGAGGTCGAAAACTGAAATACCGGGTGCTGACGGGGTGGAGTCATAGACGAGCAGGTTTTTTCTGTCCTTGGACAGAGTCATGGAATGCTCCCATGCATTGGGAGAGGACAGTACGCCCATGCCGACTGAGAGACTCTTCCAGGGTGGACTTGAAGTATCCCATGTCTTTTGAGTAAGATCCAGGCTGAAAAATTGGTTGATTCCTGATTGCCCACCGTCTGTAGTGCCGCCTTGAATATATAGTGTTTCTTCGCCAACAGCTGCGTAAGCCATAGCGTAGCTCGCAATGGGTGCATCCGCGGCGACCGACGCAAGAACGAGCCCTGCAACGAGAAATGCCACAAAAGGATGGGACGTGATCTGTGCTGCATATTTGTTCATCATCAGGCAGATATCCTATAGTCGATGACGATAATGCGCAATGATGAACGAGGCTAATAAGCGGGGTAGTGTTGTGGCACGGCAGAAGAGATGTAGTGGAGTGCGAAGAGAAGAAAAACAAACGGTGCCCTGAGGAATGGGAACCGACAAATAAAGATAACAATGAGGGCGTGGGGTGGAAGGTGTGCCTCGGCCTCCATTTGTATGCTCATCTTGTCCTGCCCATTTGGGCTCACATTTCGGCGGAGCAAATACAAGACGCCGCGAGTGCAAATCGCATCGCTCTTGCATAACAATGCTTCTGAGCCGCAGGTATTGGATTCATCAGCAAGGCATGGCCGTTGCGTACCTAAATATGCCTTTTCTCAAGTTTTTTGGTCTTTTTTTTGGTCGGGTACGTGTAAGCACAACCTAAAAGAAATCGTCTTGGCATTATTCAGTTACTGGTTCAAGTCTTTTGTCAATCCCATCCATGGTACTTGCAGGGTCACCGCCACTTCGTCTCCCATGCCTCCTACGCCTATTATCATATCCCGTCCACGATTACCCTGCATGCATAAGAAAGTTACATTCGCACCTTAGTCTGGTTGGCGAAATCTTCCGTCGCACGCAGCCGTTGTTGTTTCATTTTATGTGGTATGTAGCCTACAAGCATTATAGACTCGCGAACATGTCGACGCTGTTTTTTCTTTATGTTTTCCCAAGGACAGTCTCATCAGTCTTTAGATACTCGTCACGGTCGTGCCCATCTTGATCGTCTGCATCACTTTGGCCATCCCAGCCTTCCAATACCTGGATGCCCGCTCCCGGTTCCGTGCTAGAGTTCCCAAAAACACGACCAGGCCTACAATAATCATCAGCTGATGGCTACCAATCTGACTGGATGCGCTCTTGACCAAGTCCACGTAATGCTGTAAAAGGATCCAGAACCGGCCCTGGATTGTCGACGCATTGACCACACTTGCAGACTCCTTTTTGTTCAAGGCTACCTTTGTACGGGCACTACCACCATTACTGATGCTAGAGGACGACTGTTTTTTGCTGCTGGACTGGGATGCAGTTTGGTTGGACTGGGGAGGGGTGAGATATGAAGCTGCAGATACGCCAGAGGTGTTCCTAAGTTCATCCAAGGCATGAGAGGTCGCGGGGGAGCCCATCGTCGATGCTGACGAAAGTGTTGGGGATGACACGGAGGTCGAAGCAATTGACGGCGCAGATGATGTTGCAGAGGATTTAGGCGATGAATCCAGAGACGAGTGCTGTTGCTTTGTTGAAACAGTCTTCTTTTTTGGCCGCAAGGATCTTTGGTGAAGCTTGTCCAGGATCTTGGAATATGTCTAGGAAATACCCCCGAAAAATGACGCCTGTGTCAATTGTCTTGTCGTTTCCATCCATGTGGCTATTCGCCATACAAAAAAGTAAAATAAAAAGGGACCAAGGTGTCTTTTGCAATTGAAGGGCCTACCTTTTTAGATGTCTCTGAAAGGACGCTGTTGTACTGCAAGAATTCGGCTGCATAGTCCCACTCTGCGAGTTTTGCTAGGACATGGATCAGATAGAGCTCCACAAGGCGCTCGTAATTCGTCATCAACGGATCCTTGCCGTTATTGCCAGGACCTGTAGGGGCCAGGGCCACGCCGGCTGCGGTCTCCAGATGGATCAACATGCCCTCGGGGATCGTGGCCAAGTATGCCTCCACGATCTGTCGTCCCAACGCAAACAGCTTCTGGTTGATGCAGAGAAGTACACTAGAAGGTGTTCAATCAAGCAGGAGTGAATCTACGAGTCAGCGTGCCATCCAAATACTACGCACTCAATGCTATATCTCGCCAATCCCTGGCCGGTGCTACAAAGACTTTGGATACTTACAATGGCACCATCACCTGCCCATCAACATCACCCTCCAGGCCACCATAATCCTCCACAATCCTCCTCCACAGGTCCTTGACCAGTTTCTCAGGGCTGTCCTTTGCAGTTGATCCCGAGACCCGTTTCCGAACCCCGTGGACCAGGCTCCTAGCCGTCGAAGGCGTCGATGAGGCTCCGCCCACGGTCGTTTCAGAGGCCGCAGCTGTGGACCGGTCTGTGAGCATAGCGCCAAAGATGGTAGCGTGCAGGATCCAAAGCTTCTGCTTTAAGATGAAGAATGATCGGCGGGTGGAGATATTGGGAGACTGATCGAGCCCATAGTCCTGGTTTGTTCTTGAGAGCAGCTCGAGAGCCTCAAGAGAGACCGAGTAGGCGGAGGCGAGTTGGCGGAGAAGAAACGTGGAGGTGGCCTTGTGGTATAGGACCAGGATCTGGGTCAGTGGGCCATTGCTGCTGCTGGGAGAAAGATCGCCCGTGGATGAGGTTGGGGTGGAGGATCGGCTTGCGGCGGAGGATGGGGGTTGGTGCTGCTGGTGCTGCTGGTGCTGCTGGTGCTGGTGCTGGTGCTGCATGTTGTTGGTGTGGGACGACATGGGCATGGACTTTGGAGAGAGCGGAGGGGTCAAGAATGAAGAGTCAGCCATTGGATGCGAGGTGGATTCTGAGGTTGCGGGGAACACCCTTCGCTTGTGGAGCAGAAAGGGGACGGATGGGATGTGGATGATTGCAAAAGGAGAGAGAGCGAGCAGAGAACGAAAAAGAGTGCGATGTGTCACTGGCGGGGACAGAGGTGTGCAGTGTGTGCAGTGTGTGCAGTGTGCAGTGAACACTATTTTTTTATTCGCTTTCACGAGGGTCGGTCACTTTACCCCACCTCACACACATTTCGGCTGGAAACAAGGACGGGCAAGTCCGACTCCGAAGGGAGAGGCCGATCAGACTCAAGTCGACTCAAGTCACGTGTGCCACGACGACGACTGGTGCTCACGCAGGAGGCTCGCCAGGCGCTGAAGGCCAAGGTCCATATCCTGCTCAGACACATTCGAGAACGACGCCCGCACAAACTGGCTCGGGCCACTCTCCTTGGGATGGCAGTAGAACTCAATGCCAGGTACCAGCAGCACCTTCTTCTCCACAGCCTTGGTCAGAATCAGGTCGAACGAGTCCTTGATACCCTCCAAGTAGAACCACACAAACATCCCTGCATCCGGCTCAACCCAGCTGGCAAGTCCTGCAAGATGTTGGCGGGCATATTTGCAAAACAGTTGACAGCGCTCCTTGTAAAAAGCCGCGACCTTGAGCGTATGCTCGTAGAACCCTTGATGGCCCCAGGACTGGACTAGAGTATACGTGATGGCTTGAGCGATACTCGATGGCTGCAAGTTGCTTGTCTAATAAACAATTGTCAGAAAAAGAATCAGTGCTTGCTCTGAAATGTCCTTGCTACTGAATTTGCTGCCATGAGTGCGCATACGACATATTACCTGTGTGACAAGGTTCATGACGTTGATCAGCTCTGCAGGCCCGGTAGCCCATCCGACGCGAAGTCCCGAGGACAGAATCTTGGACATGCTGTCGAACCTGAGCACGCGTCCGTCCTCATCCATTGATAGGTACGACGGAACCTTGTCGCCAAACTGCAAGTAGTAGTATGGATCGTCCTCCAAGATCAACAGATCGTGCTCCTGAGCGATCGCGTAAATCTCCTTTTTGCGCTCGAGGGTTTGACTCACGCCTGTTGGGTTCCCTCCCACGGGGACAGTGTACAGCATTTTGGGCTTGCGCTTATCCGCAGGCCAGTTTTGAAGCTGTTCCCGCAACTTTGAGGGAACCACTCCATGTGAGTCCAACTCTACATCTGTTGTGTTTTTTTTTGTTGAGACATAGATTAAACATCTATGGTTAAATTATGGTCTACTTTCTTCTCCACAAGTACAGCTGAAGTGAAATAGGCTTTACCGACGAGGTTGCAAGGCTGGTGTCTGAGGAACGCAATTACACCGACGTATCCTGGCGATTCAAAGAGCACGTTGTCCCCGGGAGAGATAAGCATTTGTAAAGCCTTTGTGACCAAGTCCTGAGACCCTGTACCGATGGATACTGTAAATTCCCGAGGAGGCGCATGTTGTATAACCTGAAGCTCCTTTAGCCAGCTGTTGAGCTGAGGGATTCCATCCTAGGTAATGTTCCAAGCAATTTCATGTTAGTAAAATCTTTTGACGATATTAAATATAATAATTCTTTACTTATCACTTACAGAGGGACCATATGTTAATGACTCACTGAGAACACCAGGATCGATACTCAGAGACTCGCCACTCTTTAGAGAGATATTGATACCTTCAAAGGGAAAGAGGTCGGGGTTAGGAGCTCCAGCCCCAAGTGAGATCTGCGGACGGGGTGCAGCGCAGCAGGTCTAATCGTTAGCAATACGCACTGTGGTCGAGAAATCCCCAGAGGCTGTGTTCAGCAACATACCATTCCTGGAAGCCTGGTAAGGGGAATCAAGCGTCTGACTATTGCGTGAAGAAGCAAATCGAGAGACTTTAGTGTCTTGTCAAAAACATGCCTGCAGCGACGGAAGGACGGAAGGTGACTTGAAGGAAAAGATAGTTGCCACAGCTACATACTGGCACTGGGCTTGCGCGCTTTTGAGGACTCGCTGAGATAAAGCTGATAGTTGACCTTGGAATCTGGCATGTTGCTGTCATGAATGAGGTGAATGAGAGAGAGAGAAGTGATTGTCGATGAAGCACACCTGGACGCAGGAAGAACCTCTCTGGTGTGACCTTCTCTCGCATCCTCAATTGATTTGCTGATCAAACTGATTATCGATATATGCACATCAAGCGTTTATTTCACAAACGCGCCGTTGAGATTTTACAGGTCTTCCAGACGAGATGCTACAGGCGTCTTCCCCGAGGCATGGAATGAGACAGGGCACTTTCCCACAAACTTGACAGGCCCGAGATCCTCGATCCTGTAGCCATCGGGGTAAACGGGCTTGTACTTGTGGAACTGAGGGACATACTTGTTCTCCTCGTTGGCTCTCAGTGCTGTCCTGACGAGAGGCATCCTTCTCGGAAGCATGAAGTTTCTGATAAAGGCTGCTCTTGTATATAAAATCCCCTCTACAATAGGAGTTAGGCCGCGGGGAGGAGGTGCCATGTTAAAGGCGGTCCGGAGACGATCCGTCAACAGGCAGGAGATGACCTTGCGGCCGAATGGGTGCATAAAAGAAGGAGCCAAGCTCAACAAAAGATCAATAGTGGCATCGGCAATAACCCTGTTTGTTGGTGCGAAAACGGCGTGCTTGGTCTCGTAATCCTAAGGGGGGTGTCATCGGAGCAGTTTCCAAGGTTACATTTAATAAGGTGCATTGCATGCAGTCGTCCAAAAAACCCCCGTCTAAAATTTACGTGTTCCCCTCGTCTCGCGGTATTCCCTCTTCCAGAAAAAACAAGTTGCAAAGTAACTTACCAGTGCCCATTGCTCTAGCTCCGCTATTGTTGTTGGAATGTTTTGAATTCCCATGGCCTTTCCGTTATGCGTCCATTGAGCGAGAAGTGCCTGTGGCGCCGAGTGTGAAAAGAGGAAAGAGAATGCAAACGAGTGAGCAAAAGCAAGCACGGTTCACAAGAGCCAATAATGTGAGTGAGCCCGATGTGAATACAAATGCAATAGTCCTAATTCTGGGTCTACTCTCTCTGCCCCGGCGCTCTTGTTATCGGATCCCGGAGCAAAGCTCCATCCTCGCAAGATTTGGCACTCAACTTGGGTTCGACCAACTTACATTTTTCTCGAGATCAGACAGGGGTCTCCATTCGAAGCGTCCCAGGAACGAGGATGGCTCTGAGATAAACAATGCCAGTGTGTACAGATAATCTTCTTGCTTGATGTTGTAGTGTCCATGAAGAAAGTTCAACCGCTCCATTGCCAGTTCGGCCCTCCGTTCGTCATTCCTTTGCTCCTTTTCGTCAGGCTTGCCGTCAATCATCGTCCTGCGGACGTCTCTGGAATGACCCTCCGTGACCTCTAACAGAATAAAGACTGTGTCATCCGCTCGCCTAAGGCAATCGCTTTTGAACTCGTTTGTGGCGGCGAGGATCTTGGAGATGCTGGGGATCGCGTAGGTCTTGAAGAGCGCAAACTCAAGAGAGACGACGTTCAGGAAGGGGAACTCGTACTCGCTGACATTTGCTGCCACTTCACGGGCGATGTCAAGGTTGCGGAGGGGTATGGTTGGGTCAGGGTATTTCTTGAGAAGGGCATTGAGTCGTTTGAACCGCAGATGGCGCACCAGGGCCACGTATGCCAGGAGGACAGCGCCGCCGTATTTCACGCCGGGGTGTGACGCGAGGAATTGAAGGAATGCGTCCATGGTGGGGGTGCGGCCGGGGTGAAGAGAGAAAGAATGAGGATGAAAAAGGGGCGTCCGAGAAACGAGCGCCTTTTAAGTTACAATGCAGAAGTGTGGTACCTTGCCGGCTGGATGGTGGCACCCAGGCGATGTGTTGAAACCTCAGCTTGGCATGAGCGGGTCTCTGACCGTCTGGACCGCCTCTTGCTCTCTGCATCCTCTATGTTTGTTATGAGCTACATACATTGTATGATCCCCGGGCACATGTTAAGCTTCACGCGATTCAAAACTATGTTGGACTCGGCCTTTCGTTGAGCACCCACGGCTCCTCTTCTACTGCCGCGCCTGCCTGCGCCTTTCACATTAACCGCTAGTCCCTGGCTTAAGGTTAGATCGCAGAAATCACCACTGCTCCAAGAGTGGTCCCAATGGGCCCAACATTCCTCGGACGCGTTTGTTCACAGTGGTACTTCCTACCGATTTCTCCCAGACGACCGTGAGTTCGCACCGACTATGCCAGATCGATCTGCGCATGTATTCCTCAATGGCCAGCACAATCGTGCATCCATGTATCCTGTGATGCTGTTGCTGGTCGTGAGCATTTCTGCTCATATAGTGACCAATATATCGTGGGCACCAGTCCTCAGTATAGTTCATGAACGAGCCAGTCGTTCGTGGGGTCGAACATGTCATCGTCGCCATCTTGGATCTCGTGCGCCGGCGATCCAGAGGTGTGGGCCATTAATATCCTTCGTTGGTTAAGTTGTAAAGATGGCTTTGGCTTCTCTTTCTGCACCTTCGTTTCAATTCATCACGTTCTCAGCAGCTGCAAGGCGTGACCTTTACACAGTCGACACGATTTTACCGCATCGAGCGCATTGCCTTTTCTTCGGTCTCATAGAGATTGTCGCATAGTGGATCGCCTGGGAATCGTGTGCTTTGCTTGATCAAGAAGGCTAGAACATCCTTCGAGAACATAGTAGGAGGATATCAAGACAGGCTCATTACTACTCCTCGATCATTAGAATCGTAGACGTTCCCGGCTTGGCCACCGGGCAAGTTTTAGGAACCGTGGAGTAAATGCAGAGGTACTGCATAACCTTGACAGTTCTGTGGCATGTGCCGCAAAGCATTGACCCGACAGAAGCAGCTAATGGCTGTTTCCGTGGGGTAGCATAGGGCTGTGAAAGCCGTCGATCTCTTATCTGACAGGACGATGCGCGCAGTGTGCTTGTTCGCGCATTTTGCAGCAGCCTAAGGCTGCGGTGCGGTTGGACCCTCGGCTCGGAAAATATGCGGCAAAAAGTCTCACTGGCTCTCTTTCCTCCATTCCTTCGTCACATTCTTCGCTCCTCCACTCCATCGGCCTTCAGCCTACATCCGCCCTGTCTCATGTCGTCGACCATTATTCGGCCATCCCCTGATGGGTCAAGCAGTACGTTTGCCAAGGCACATGGAGAAAGCGTGCACCTGCAGCATGAGCGGAGAGACTACGAACTAGATTGCTCAAAGAGCAGCGAATCGGTGGCTAACTTTTCACCACCGCTCGCGGGGTGCTTTCTGTAGACAACACGATTATAGAGACTATGCTTGATCTGGAAGAGATTGATAAGGACCTTTACCGATCCAAAAACCTTTGGCTGCCTCTTGGTGCGCGGGGTGTTTTCGGTAACGTACTGGTTTACCATTGTGGGAAAAAGTGGCAAAGGTGTGGGTTCTTACGGCCACGTAATACACCATTATATCTCACTATCTTTTCATATCCTTACACAACTGAATATAGGAGGCAATGTCGTTGGTCAAGCACTGGTTGCGGCAACAAACACCGTGTCCAGCAATTACTCGGTTCATGTAAGTTGTCATAGCAAAAGAGCACGCGAGACCTGCGACGCTGTGATGGTCTATCTAACTAGTGTACAAATCTCTGACTGCGCTGGTGCTGCTGTAGTCTCTTCACTCCTACTTCCTGCTGCCTGGCGACCACTCTGTCCCTATCCTGTACCATGTGGAGCGAGTCAGAGACGGTGAGAACCCCCGCTTTTAAAGTTTATATAGGCAATTGAGCCGGCAGTGTGATCGAGGGGGGAACTGCAGATTTCCGGGTCGGACTTGACAGCGACTGGAGTTTGATGTCTACGGGATGAAAAGCCATTGCGATTCATGGACTGATCGGTCTTGCTGACAACTATTGTGCTTTTTCTTGGTAGGGAAATCATATTGCACCAGGACAGTGACAGCCAAGCAACGCGGAAAGAACATCTTTGTCTGTACGGCGAGCTTCCAAGTCCCAGCACCCAACGCTCCCAGCCATCAGTACCCTATGCCAAATGTGCCACACCACAGTACGCTCCCAAGCCAAGAGGAGATCATTCGATCAATGATTGACAACCCCAAGGTTCCTGAGAAATTTACAGAGGTGCTCAAATTGCGTCTGGAGGAGGTAAATGCTCTCTGTACCTTTTTTTCAGCCAGTGTTTATCACTTGACTTTCCAGACTCACCGATCACTATGTAATAGCCCATGACGCTGGACTTTAAGGACACCAGGAAACATAGTCTCAAGGATATTACAGACCCGCCGAAGCGTACGGAGCAGTCGTTTTGGATGAGATCCAAAGGGAAGCTTGGAGACGCATTAGCATTTCACCAGTGCGTGGTGGCTTATGGGTCTGACCACAACCTGCTGGGAACCGTTCCTCTTGCCCATGGAGCAACGTGGTTCTCAAGACTCGGATCCAACCCCAGGATTGCGATGATGGCGTCCTTGGACCATTCGATGTGGTTCCATTGTCCCTTTAGAGCCGATGAGTGGATGCTCTATGTCTGCGAAACGTAAGTCGGGGACGGCAGTCCAGCGTGTATCCTTGATATATTTGTTGAACTAACCGTGACATATCGACTCTTTCTATGGACCAGCCCTCGATCCGGATGTGATCGTGGACTGACATTTGGTAGAATCTACAAAGAGGACGGCACTTTGGCAGTCTCGGTAGCTCAGGAGGGAGTTGTCCGCCTGAAGAACAACAAGCCAGCGGAGCCCAAGTTGTAGAAGCGCTATTAGAGCACCTTTAGCACAATACAGATGCGTCAATGTGGGAAAGCTTCCATAACCTGGTTTCAAAATTCAAACCGTCAGGGGCTCGGACCCGTCTCGCTTGACGTTCTTGATCGATGCATCTCGCTCCAGCCAATCGTTTGCGTACAAGACACCAGCGACCAGCGTCGGAAGCAAGTCAACACTTCCTCGTCCATTGTCCTTCATTCATCTCTCCGGTTTCCTTTTCGCCATTCCTACTCGCCATTTCTTCTCTTCTTCAGCACCACACTGCGCCTCGACTCGTCGCTAGAGCAAGCACATCTGCGATAAGTATATTCGTAGCCCCCTGACAGACGCAAAGCGTTTGACACCCTTAAACGACTACGCCCAACAAAGGCAGACACGCGACAGCAAGCCCTGCATCAAAACTACTCTATCCAACAACATATTCAACTATGACCAACGCAACATCACCCGCTATGCGTGTCCGCAATGGTATGTCAACGATAACAACGACTTTCGCATGCAGCACATTATGCGTCTGACATCTGCTCCGCCTGAGCAACAGCAACGGCTCCCTGTTTACTCACTCTGTAACTTTACCCCGTCTCTGCTATCTAGCCAAGTACCAGGCTAATGTCACAAAGCGCGGCCTCTCCAAGACTGTCCATACAGATAAAGGACTCAAGAAGCCAAGCATCAACCCATACCTGCTGGGGTTCCTGATCGTGGTCCTCTGTGGAGGGGCTATCTTTGAGATCCTGCGACTCTTTGGTGCCTCAGTCGATACCGACTACTAGGCCGTATGGTTTGGAACACTCCCAGGGGACCGTGGCAAGAAGGACTATCATCAAAAACATCGTAGCCCCGCGTGGGTTCGTTTTACAAATGCACTACTTTAAAACAGTGCATGGACGAAGGAGGCGTGGATGGGATGTGCTGGTTATCGCTTGTTGGAAGGTGTTGCAGGCCAGGGGGCGACCCGCTTTGCTCGCTTCAAAGAGAAACACATCCGTTTGTAACAATAAAGGCAGGACGCCGGGCCATTTTTCTCTTGGCGTTCGCCGCTAGATCAAGTTACGATTGACTGGTGGCGACGGACTCCATTGGCGGGGTTTAGGGCGACAACAGGAGCGGCGGGAATGCAGCCACGTTCCGCTGGGCGCAAGGTGTGGCGGTGTTGCAGGAAAGGCTGGAAAGGAAGACGTCATGTTACTGGACCGCAAACTACAGTACGGCGGGCAAATTCTATTTTTACTGATTTTTGAGTTCTTTGTTTATCGCGTCGACTGCAGCGTCATGGGTGGGTCAGCCAGATCATGCTGTGAACAGGGGTGGAGGAGTTTTCTGTTTTCCAACACAGCCAAGATGTCCGAGGAGAGTCGATAGGGGCTGGACTATAAGAAGCCTGGGGTCGCCGGACATTCCTCCTATCGACGTTTCTGACTTTGACTCTGTACCATACTACCTGGCTTGACGAACTCTGCACAACTCTCTACACTCCAGTCTCACAGGTCTGACTCCTCATACCCTCTCACCTCATATACCCTCACACCTCCTACACACCTCAAATGCGCTTCCTTCACAGCGCAACCTTCACTCGGCTCTCGGTACTGGGGTCAATCCTGGTGTCTTTAGCATCCATCCAGTCCACAACTCTCAAAGGTACCAGCTCCCAACATCCCTGCTATCAGCTCTCAGACAACCCAGAGAAACTCGCCCAAAACATTTGAGCCTTCACACGCACCAGGTTTGCTTAGCAAACGTGGGTGGTCCTTGTGTGAAGGGCTCTCACAGCTTGCACGTTCTGCAATCACAACGACAGAACTTGCAATGAGCTCTGAACACGACAGCGATCTTTTTTTTTTTTTGCTTCATTGCCCATTTTCCATCTTCAACGGGATCATTCTGCGGAGCAACAAAGTACTTGCAACAGTATCTCACGTCGATTTTTTTCCCCCTATCTTTTTTTAGCATGCGCCGCGCCCATTCCTCCGCCCCTCGCACGCCAAGCAACAAACAGCTTCAATGGCACGTTCTTCCCATACACGGTCACAGGGCCTGCGCCGCCGTCGTTGTATCGTGCCGGACAAGTCGTCGACTCTTGTACACAGCCCAATTCCTACGCCATCTCGTTCGATGATGGCCCAGGGCAGCTCACCGACGAGCTGCTCGATTTCCTGAAGCGTGAAAATCTCAAGGTGACATTCTTCTTGAATGGCGATAACTGGAGTTGTATCTATGGTAAGTATAGCGTTCTCGCGGCCTGTAAATTTTTCTGGGTACTAACAGAGACAACATACCTCACAAGAATAGACATGCTGACACTGTTTTACATTTCCTTCCTTCTATTCTCAGCCCCTGAATCCAAGAGGTTGTTGAAACGTGCCTACAATGAGCAACACCAGATCGCGGCCCACCCGTGGGCACACCGTGATCTCGAGGGCCTCTCTGATCACGACATCCGTGACGAGATGTACAAGATGGAGAACGCGTTCCGCACTATCTTGGGCGTTGTCCCCCGTTACATGCGCCCTCCTTACGGGGAACACTCGGAGCGTGTCCGCAAGATCATGGAGGAGCTGGGGTACATCATGGTCCTCTGGGACGTTGACCATCTTAAGGATTATGAGTTCAATGGCGACTCGTCCGAGTTTACTCAGAAACCCATGGACTCGTCAGCACATACGCACCGCTCCCATACCGAGACCGAGCTCTCATCCAAGTGGGCTGAGGCTGTCCGAGGTGTTCCATACAGGGCCCTGGACCGTGACGCTATGGTGATTGGCGGTATCTATCAAGAGGCGACCAGTCTTTGGGCTGTAGAGTATGTCCAGAGCCTGGGGCATGATGTGATGCCTGTCGCCGCTTGCTTGGGAGAGACTGACCCCCGTCTCTGGTACAGCGAAATTGGGAAGCCTGAAGATGAGGAGGCTGTGCCCAACTCTTGCCATTTTTAAAAGGTGTTGTAAATAGAACAGCAACGCACCCAAACGTACATACATGTATATATACTAGAAACCCACCACTTCATAACTTGTATTCATAAATATTCCCATCATCAACAGCATCTTGTTTCCTGCGGTGCCTGTGGAATGTTGGAAGCGATCTAGGCGGTTTTTTTTCTGACCAGCTGCAGCCTATAGCAACAAACACGAGTGTGATAAGAACTCGACAGCCAGCATTGGTGCTGAGCAGCCCTGTTATCTTGTCGTTACATTGCCTGCACTGGTACTCTAAACTGCTGCAGGTTGCTTTTAAGTGCTAATCATGCATTGGGAGGATATTCAAGATGTTTTGCTGGATTAACAGATAATGCTAGAGCCAAATCAGTACATGTAGAGAACACCCTCGTCTTCTTGAGAGCCAGAGACAAAAGGTCGAGCTAGAAGACTGATTACCATCCAACACCCGTGGTACTTTTGAGTACATGCCATGCCGTAGCTGCGTTACAGCGATAGGTGGTGCTCTTCATGGATAGGTTATGCTTCTTGAGAGGGCTCTGCAGTACGCGCTGAGAAACATCCAAGTACCTACATTGTCTCGGTGCTGGACGCTCTTCAGCAGCCATGTCTGTTCAGGACCCATCCTTTTTTTGGACCTACAGTGTAGACCTCATGGCGCTACCGAAGGGTTTATCGATATGTTTGCTTCATAGCGTCACCCAAAGGCCTTTCCTATAAAAACCATCCCCTCCAGTTTCCATTATCCCTCAGATCACACCTCTCCACCTCCACTAGGACAACCGTAACCACCCACCTCCCCCCCAACCTTCCCCACCCGACCCCAAGCCCTTTCCCTCCCCAACATGAAGTTCACCACCCCTCTCATCTCCTCCATGGCGTTGATCGCTGTGCTTTGGACCGGCACCACTGCTCAGGCCGCGAACACTGCCTGCCTCAGGCCCGGTGCTCGCTCCAACTCCACCGTGGCAATGTTTACCAAGGACCACACCGACATTGCTACTAAGGTCTATGCCGACGTCGCTACCAATGCCGTCGTGAAGCACGAGATCGCAAGAGAGCTTCACGTCACCTACTTGTAAGATAGCGGCCACTTATCAACGTAGTAGGACAAAGGACACAGTAATTTCTTACTTACCGCAATTCTCCCAAAAATTCCTAATACGTCTTGTTAGTGGACTCTGGACCTCGAGGCACACTCTCAGCACCAAGCAGTCTGCCGAGCTCGGTTCTGCGGTTCAAGACAAGATCAAGCAGAGGGTCGACAGTGAGCTCGAGGCCAACTACTTGTCTGGACGTGAGCACGGGTACACCCAGGTGGTGATCAGGTCCTGCAAGAACCGTGATGACAAATGTGTCGTTAAAGAGGCCTCTAAAATTGTCAATAATGCCATTGGCTTCGCGGTCCACTCTGTGAATGAGGTGTCGACCAAGGTCCTGCACAATGTGAACGACGACATCAATGATGCGATCAAGGCCTACGGTAGCAAGCTGTTTTCGTTGAACCTTTGGGTTATCAAGTTCCAGGTGAAGGGAGACGTTAGTCTGGTTGAGCAAGATATCTCTGACCTCCTTCACGCGGCTCCCAACCAGGTGAAGTCGCAGTGCAGGCTCATCAGGAACAGAGAGATCCAGGCTATCCAGAAGAACCAGTTCAATGCCTAGAGTCTTACGTGAACCTCTCATCCACAACCATCATAAACCTTTTCCCTCCAGGGATTTTTAATTTTTAAAGGGACGCTTCGTCTTGTGTCATCATGCTCGCTGCAAGTAATAGTGGTTATGGATACAGCAGAAAGTAGGCTGATGTTGCGGTCAAGGGCACCAGAGCCTGAGACCAAGGCGACATGGAGTTTCATAGGAGCCGCTTGAATATCGATCGTTTCCTGGGTTCTTGTGAACTTTGAATGCATTTGCTTCAAAACGTTGACGTGAATCCTTTACACTGTCACACTGATGGGCAGAAGAAGTAGCCATACCTTCATCTTCCAGCCGATGTCTCGGGCTGTTTGCGGGCTTCTTCTAATGTTTACGAAGAGTGTCAACAACACCACTGCCTTATCCTGACTATTGTCCATGCGGAACCCATGCTTTGTGTTGGAGCAAGGTGTGAGAAAGGAGGAGCTTGCTTCGTCTATTTGCTTTCACGCGTAGGTGGCCATTGCCGCGCCTGAAACATCGCAAAAGGAACCGTTGCAACCTTCAAAAGGCCGCGCAGTGACAAGGATAAGGGCACTCTCTGGAGTGAAAATTTGAGATGTTCCTTTCGGTACCAAAATCTTCAGTGTCTGAAGGATAACGAAGATCGCTGCCCACACACGCCAGCTCTTTTTGTGTTTTGTGTTTTATCGTTGCTCAGTTGCGCGTGTTCCATTCATCCCACCGTTAAAGCGGAGGCTCTTCGTGTAACCAAATCGCCGTTGTATTCAGCATCGCACGAGCTCAATAGTCCTTATCGGAATGGATTTTGAAGCCGTCAGAGTGCCAGAATAGCTTGTCGCCATGTTGGTAGTCTATTAGAACTCTTGTAGCTGAGGAAGCCTGGATAGGATGTGTAGAGAGTGCGGCCGACCAAAGCGCTTCAAGTTGCTGCCACAGTACGATGAAAAGACTACATTGTAAACAACTGGCATTCCAGACCACCCAGATACGAGCCAGGAATGCTCTCATGGAGGCAAGGGGTCGCGAGACTTTTAAGGTTCATTTGCATGAGCCAGGAAAAACGACTTGGTGGTTGTGCTCTCCACATCAACCTGATATCCGCTGTCCCGTGCTTGAGATGAGGGTGCGAGTACAGTCTCCACTTTATTCACACATGATGCATGATGCAGGCGTAGCCCTTCCTAGATTGCGCCATGTAGACAGTCTCTTGGTTGTCGAAATATCATGCCATGGCCAGCGCGCAGGGTACGATTTCATATTTAACCTTCATTCTGTTCTCTCATCTTTTTCGTTTTTCTCCATCCTTAGGACCAACCTCAAGCACCCTCCCACCGGCCCCCATACACTCTTCTACAGAGACATCCCTTACCCTCTCCTCCTCCGTTTCATCCATTCACCCAGGCCCGCTCCTTGTCACCCTCCCCTCCTCCTTTTCCTTACCATCATAGTAACTACCACCTCACATCATGAAGTCCGCTACCCTCCTCTTCTTTCTTCTGGCGATGATTGCGTTGCTCTGCAACGCAGTTTCTGCCGAATATAGACCCGAGATTCTTGCCGCTGGAACCGAGCTCGAAACCCGTCCGGCAATTGGCCCTGTTGCTGGTGCCGCATTTGACGCCACTTTGAATCTGTTGGTCAAAGACCACGCTGAAATAGTGCTCAAGACCTATGCAGACGTCTGCGCTGATGCCAGCCTTACAACCGAGATTGATGCCAAACTCAGGGTTGAGATCAGGTAAGACGCAACATACTCCTTTCGCGACAAAGTGAGGCTCTCTTGTTTAATGTTTGTTTGTCTAGCAACGACTTTTCCTATGGATTACAAGGAGGGACAGTGGGACAATTTATATTTTTTGCGCGCCCAACCCCACGCGTGGTCTTGCCCCGTGCTGAGCTAACTGAATATGAAAAAAAAAAAAAAAAATCACTTGCGAACCGAAAAAAAATAGCGGCCTCATCAAGTTCAATTTCGGACTCGGTACCAAGTTGTCTTCGGTCCTTCGGTCCTCCATCAAAACCGCTGTTAAGAACGAGATCGATTTCGAGCTCAAGACGCATTTCCAGGCCGATCTCCGTACCAACCTCGCTGCCATCATCAACAAGCGCTGCCTTAATCACGATGCTGCCTGTATCAAGCTTCAATCCAAGAACATTGTCAAGGATGCGGTCAAGTTCACGGCCAAGGCTACGGCTAAGGTCTCGAAGCAGGTTGATGCCAAGCTCGAGGCAAAGATCAGAGCCGCGATCGATATTGAGGTCCGAAAGTTTTCGATCGACCTGTGGTTGATCAAGATCAACGTGACGGGCGATCTCGATATCAGCCACGATGTGAGCTTGCGATTCAAGGGCGCAGCTGGAATCAGCGCAAAGGCATGTGCAGATATCTTGGCCAAGGAGGTCAGCCAGATCAGAACTATTTGCTCTGCGTAGGGTACTGTTCGAGTTAGAGCAATTAGGAGGACGTCAGACACACTCCTTCATGAAAAATAAAGAGACCATAATAAGGATTTCACCCGCCATCGTAGTCCTAGTTAGCTGACCGGGCGCTGCGCAGGAAATGTTGAGGTGTATTGACGTTGCTTCCCTTCCATAATTCTCTCTTTCGCCGTCCACCACCTCTACTTCCTGACACCTCCACCATCGCTAAACTACTTGTCCACCGATAACGAAATCGTCTGCTCATCCAAGCCGAAGTTACTCAGCAACAAACTTAGTCCTTCCCTCCCTTTCCAGCAAATGATATACCCCAGCCCAGTTGAAGGAGGACACTCGCATCCACCTAGAGAGATATGACGACCTCTTGTTATGCGCTAGGTCTGCCGATATGGTATCGTATCTTATGTTTTTTAGTGCCTATGAGTTTGAGGTCTCGACGGCCACCTGTCTTTGAGCGTGAAATCGAGCCCCTGGACATATATCACTATCTCATAGCCCACAAGCTGATGTTTTATCTTGTCTGGATCACGAGATCCCGCTCGGCGGTGTTGAGTTTCTTGAACTCCATATTGGAGATCTCAACCCTTTATACATAAACAACAGGTCTGCCTTCCTACCACTCTCGCTCACACCATCAGACTAAGTGGTCTGACGCTGGCGCATCACCTTAGATGCCTCCAGGACTTTCTCTCCACTAGATGCTACATAAAAGCCTTTTTCGTTGTAAGTGTCAGGGAAACACAAGGGGTTATAGGGTGAGGAGTAACCTCTGACTGGCGAAGGACCTTGATCGATGTGAACTTGGATGGACTATGATAGCTTTATAAAGGCGATATCTGGTAATGAGCCAACATGCTATAAGTTGCTATTTAAGTGATGCACAGTAGCATTATCGTCTTTAACAAGCCAACCAGCTCACACCTCATAATCGTCATCACTTACGTGTGCATGGTCACTTGTCTACAATCACAGATACTGTATAGATACCCAAAGCTGCAGACAGCCGCTTTCTGAAGTTGGAATCTCTCCGAAAGGAGGTCGAAGGACTAACTGGCATCTAACACGAAATGAAGAAAAAAAAAATCAACGTCGCAGTTTTATACAGGTGACAAACCTACACGAGTGTTCAGTCAAAATCTCAATCCTTACATTATCGTCAGGATTTGCAAGACTTTATCCTCAAGCACTGCACTTGGTGGCAGCGGCTCTAGGTCCTGGTGCTGGATGATGATAGAGATTTGGTCAAGGATTAGTTAATCCATGAGTTTCTTGACGCCATCCTTGGCCAATAGCGGGGCGTATCTCTTGAGGATAGCCAGGCACTCGTGGTGTCAAGGAAACACAAGGGGTTGTGGGGTGAGAGGAGTAGCTTCTGGATGGCGAAGGACCTTGATCGATGTGGATTTTGGATGGATATGATAGCTTTTATAAAGCAAGATCTGGTAATGAGCCAACATGCCATGAAGTTTCTATTTAAGTGATATTTTCTGATTGTCCCGTGACAGTGATCCCATGTTCTTGGTGCTCAATGACTTGGCGGTCCGCACGAGCTCCTCTTGCTTGGACTCTTCGAAGTGCCGGCAGGCTCTATCAGACATTGTGTTCAAAGTACATGACATCGCGACCCTATCGTGTGGGCGAAGAATGATTTATAAGCATTGGTGGTTCGGTTCAGGAGGGTACAGTCTCAATGCCACAACTGAAAGTCATGATGCCTTACTGTGCGTCCTTCACCAGTATCAGGTCTTTGTCTTTGTCCTCCTGGCCTTCATACTCCTTTAATGATTTAAGGGCGTGTTCGAACAACAGCGAATGCAACAGGACCATTCCTGGTAGTTGCCTGGGATAGGAGATCGCTTTTCTTCCGTTCACCTGAATATTTTAAAGACTCAATTAGGAACCGTTGGCAATGTCGGCGTCTCTCGGAGACAACTTATTTCTTACCGTATTCATCAAGCAGAGCGTTAGAGTTCGCCAGGGTTCCTCAGTTACATATGCACTCCTCTTGCGCTTTAAGAGATTCGGCGGCGACGATGTGGACGGTTCTATAACAATGTCGGGCTGAAATTAGCATGACGCGAATGGAGTGATGAACGTAGTAGGCACTCACAAGAAGTTACTGGCGCCTGCAGGTCATGTTGTTACCTGTGCTGTGTGTGTTGGAGCATTCGGCTTGTTCGGGCTTGAAATACACAAATGTTAATTAACAGGAAAGATAGAAGTTCTCTGCGAGCGAGGTACACTACTTTCGATGGTCTACCTTATCCTTCTCTTGAATATCAGCGATATGACTCTGTACAAGTAGGTGCTCCTTGCCACTCAAGAGTGCGCGATTGATGTTCTTCTGAGCGTTGGTTTTAATGATTTCAAAGTTGACCCAGAATGTGCAGGATGGATTATTAATACCCCTCGAAGCCTATTAGTCTCATAGACTCGCCTAAATAAAGCTGTCCAACCGGTGTCCCTGTGATGCTTCGCCTTTTTTCTACAATATCGTATGAGTAACCCGAGAGTCTTGCTGACGGAATCTTGAGTCATGCTACGCGTGCCGATACACCACTTCAACGAGCCGATATATGGATGAAGAATCAATAAATTCATTGTGGGAAATCGAATTGCTCGTCGAGCACAAGATTGGCATGATCTCATCACTTTAGCCGTTGTGGTGGAAGAGTGAGTTTGTGCATGTGCGTTCGTGCGCAAAGAGGGCTGAGTCAGCTGCGTATTTGGGAGCAAGAGAGGCTAAGCCAAACGGCCCGACTAAAAAAGTTAATTGGAAAAAAGCATCGTCCGAAAATCAAGAGAGAAGCAAACAGGGAAGAGGCATGCATAAGCGGCGGCCATTGTCGAACTGCCGTTCTTCTACAAATTGCCGATTCGGGGGTTGAGGGGTCAAGGAAGGACATCCCCCCATTCCCGAAAAGAGAGGCACGCAATGTGGACTATAACATGTGCGCTGTAGGTAACTCATCACACGGGTTTCATGAGTCTTCGCCTCTCTCGGTTCTCGCCTTCTGTTTATTTCCCGCCAGTTGTAAACTGCCGCTTTGCTGCCCTTATTCGCCGACAATGTTTAATGATATCAGACTAGGGACTAGACCAATTCTTCGTCTCTGCTAATGCTTATTCTCGAGCCTTTCGTTCACTCTTTCTTCGACTTTCAATTGCATTCCCCGTCGATTAGGTGAACAGCCCCACCCGATCGGATGGACGATCGATAGGGAGTTGAAGGGGGAACCAAAAAAAAACAAACAAGCAAAAGAAGGAGTGAAAAGAACAAAGACTAGGCAGCATGATCTCAGGACGCTCTTGAACAAAGCACCTGGGGAAATGCTGAGCTCTCCCATTGGACCGTTGGTGGAGGCGCTGTGCTATTTTACTCTTAAAGTGTCACTTCGAAGGATCCCGAGGCGAGTGACATACGTTCTAGAATTTATTCTTTCGGGTCAGCGCGAAAAGAGGCGCAGTGTAGACCTGTTATGGAAGCGTTCAGGAAGAACGGGAGACGACAGGGTAGCTCGTGTCAGTATCTTTCGACCCTCCTTCTTTTTCCCAGCGCCTAACTTATGGTCACGATGTTCTGTTTAGGTAAATTGTAATCTGGGGATCGGAAGGGGTAGGAGGCAAGAGGGAAAAACAAGAGGGTGCGAAAACGAGAGCAGAGACGATCGCAGCGATCGAAACGTTCGAAGGCGCAGGGAGTTGGGTTATGGCAGCTGTAGCTGACGTTTTTTTTTCTACTTTTTTTCATATGGCATTCGACTCTCAAGAAAAAAAAGTGTAGCGTAGAAAATCCCTTTATTTTTCACAGAAGAGGTGTTGTTTGTTATGTGTGCAACATGGCCGCAGAGAAGCGCTCCGGAGCACCAACGTTCAGTAAACGATCTCTTGATTTTTGGACTTTCGGTGGTACTTAGCCACAAAGGATGTACTACATGTCATAACAAAGCGTTTATTTTTCTATATATTTTGGGTGGGCGTTTCTACTTGTAAAGGGATAGAGAGAGAGAGGAGAGTATGCAATGGTAATGCGGGCTTGCAGTGGATCTTAGAAAAAGCAATCCAACGATTGTAGGGATATCGAGCAAGGCTCAATCCCTCACAAGCTAATAGGGTACATAAAAGAAAGATGGCGAAGGATTGGTGTTAAAACTGGCAGGCGAGACAGCATGAGTGCCGACGGCGAAATGACCATTGAACTGGCAAAAGTTCTTACCCATTCTTGATGAATGGCCGTCTACGGCTGCTACTGGCCGTTCGGGGGGGCAGGAGGCTGATTCCCTTGACCGCCCTGCTGGCCCTGACCGCCCTGCGGCAAGGCAGGTTCGGCGGGCGGGGAAACCACCTCGGGCATTAGAACGGAATCGCTCTCGGTACTGACTAGTTTAGGGTACTTTCGCGTGCAGGGGTTACTCATCGCAGGAAGAGTTCGTTTTTGAGGCGCTGGGGTGTGTTGCTTGGTGGAGTTAGCCCGGTGTTTAAGGTTGTGCCTGAAAGTCGGTGGTAGTGATGAGAAGAAGGATAGGATGTAGTATGTAATATGGATGCTAATCAACCGTGGTTGTCGAAGGTGAGTTGTAGAGATGAAGCAAGTGGAGATGAGGTTCAAATTCGCAGTTTATATACATGTATTTTTTGCCGCGCTCTGTTCGACCGACACCTTTGCGAAGGTCAAAAATTTGGCGGGAAAAGTGAATTAGTCAATGACATGGGGGAGGGCGAAGTAACCCGGTTTAGGTCAAAGTATTGGGATACTGGACCGAAGGTCCTTATGGCGAGCAACTGGATAGAAATAGGACAGAGGTTGACTCATGCATCGACTCTGTCGCTTACCCTCCCTCTGTCTTCCTCTCTCTCTCTCTCTCTCTCTCCCCACTCTATTCTTGTACTCTCCGTCATTCATTTCTTAAATACCACACCACTCTCATCCTTTGCGCTCTCGGTGGAACGGTCCCTGCCATTGCTCATGTCCTGGCCCACAAGCTTTATTGTATCTAGCTTAATGTCGGCCTCGGTAACAGGATAATGAATCCTTCTTTCTCTATTATTGCTATTTATGGCCATACTTGTCAGCGGCCAATCCTTTCTTGCTCCACCCTCGCCTCCATAAGCAGCAAAAGCAGACAGTAAATACGCAATAGGCAGTGCCCAGAGGCAAAAGATTATTTCTGCTCTTGTTTTATTGTAATAGCATATTGGCGGTAGTTCGTCGTAGTGGGCAAGCTAATTGTCGTCTTGCTGATGCAATTGCCCACAAAGTCCGGAGTAGTCATGATGGCGTCCGCTCTCTCTTCGCCTTAACTGTTTCTTCTGCTGGCTATTGCTGTCTTTCCTGAAGCTTGGAGGCGATTTCTCGCTGGAGTTCCTTTTGCTTCCTCGTTTTTGCCAACGACTCGATCGAGCGAAGGTCATTCACAGTGTCCTTCGTCTTGCCAAAATACACATCCTTGAGTAAGTGCCGCATTTTTGTCTCCATCTCCTCCACCATCCGTCCGATATTGGCGACATGCATTGCGGGTTCGTCAACAACGAAATCTTGTTCAGCCTAAACAAAGTCACGAATGTCGATCAAAGATGTGCAGGTTAGTATGAAATGTTTTGGTGGTTGGCAAACCTTAGCCGTGGCACAGTGAATAGCTCAGTTAGCGTACCTGGCGTGTCATGCTTCCAGACAAGTTCATGTGTCCAAGTTCTGGTTTGTTGGTCACCATGTATAACATAACGGTTGAGGTCAACTTGTAATGCGCATTGCGGCCCTTTGTCAGCGTTTCAAAGACGTGGATTGAATCCCAGGCGCCCTTCATCCTGCGAGTGCCATCACCAACTAGAATGCGTGGCACAAAAAGTGATATTCTGGTCAGCGGAAGCATTGTTCCAAGTAACTGCAGGCTGGACACTGAAAACTACCTTTTTTGATCAGAACTACTCCAGCAAAGGCATCGTCGTCTAGGTCCCAGAAATACACAGAGGAGACGCCTCCCTCGAAATAAAGCTCTCTGTAAGTGTCAAAGGCCTCGTTCGCCGAGATTTCGAGCTTTCGAAGCTTTGACGAGGGGTAGGTCCCCTCGGGAAGTGGAGGGCTGAACTCGTTTGACCATGGTGACCTGTGAGCAATTGTACATGACGCAGCTTAGCCTTTCGATCTCTTGACACTCCAGATGGAAAAACGCTACAAATCTTGGGATCCTGTTTACCTGTACGAGTTGGAATCTCTGTTGTACTCGCATAGCAGGAAATCTCTGCCGCTCTTGGCACAAGACTGGACTTTGAGGGGTTGATCGATCGAGTTGAGCAAGTCCTCAGTCAGCTCTGGTAGGATGGTCACCAACGAGGCCAAGTTCTCTTCAGAGTGCTGAGGAGGAAGCCTTCGCATAAGGTCAAGAGCGCAATCAAGTTGTTGTTCAGCCTATCGCGATCCAACGCCAGCAGCAGAGTTTACCAGTCAGTCGCTTGAACGTAGCAGACAGATTGAAAAGAAGGCAGCAGGTGCCAATGGACGCTGACATACTTCGGGTCAGTGCCAGACGCGCCCTGAAAGAGTACAGGCCTTGATCGCGCTTACCATTTCTGTTCGTGCAGTGCTGAATGGGTATAGATGAGATGGTCAAAGAAAAGATGGAGGCACTCGCGAGGGACTTGACCAACGTCACAAAATACAAAACAAGTCACACTACATTATGGGACCAATTATAATGGGTTGCGGCGAAGTTCGCTTTCGGCTCACATCCATCTGCTTGTCCACAGAAAGAGCTGGCGTGCAGAGTCGGGCCCAGGATCACCGCGCACGACTGCAGAGCGACCGCAGAACCAATCAAAACGCGCAAACATCCAGAAAAAACCACCCCTTTGGCGCGACTCAGGGCTGGCAAGCTTTTGCCAAGGCATGGCATGTCTTCCAATGTCATGACTCTTATTATTCTCACTCTGCGGTAGTAGTATGTGTGATTGGCACCATCTGCGAATCAGTCAAATATTTCGTCGTATAAAGGAAGCTTTCCAACGAGCGCTCCCCCCAGCTTACTTTTACGTACCGCCACAATGACCGCTTATCGATACCCAAAAGCCGGAACTGCCCCTCCTCCTGTACCTGCCCCGGCTTTCGTTCCTGCCCCAGCAGACAATATGTCTCCCGCTGTTCCACCCTCGCAAACCCTCCCGAGGTAAGGCTAGAGCGCGTCAGCGTGTGGTCGTTCGAGCGATTAGCATTTTTGCCTGCAGCCAAGGAAAATCGCGCGAAAGTACAGCCTAAGCTCAAAGCATTTTTCGAAAGCTGATAATAATCACCATTGTATCAAATATAAACACCACGTCCACCTTATGTCCCTATGCCTTCATAACAAGATTGCCCAGGATCCTCAAAACCCACTCACGATACCAATGGTAGAGTTTTGATGAGAGACAGGGTCTGTTCAAGCGGTCAGTAGCAAGTACTCATCTTGAGGCAGAAGCGTCCAGTGAATGCTTAGCTTCAGTAAACGGCCTCTGTCAACAACCGCGCCTCTCCCGCCTTTTCCCCTCCTTTGCGAAATCTGTCAACACAAGGAATGTTGTGCAGCTTAAGCTGCAAATAAAGAACAGCTATACAGCCATAGTGCATATCTCCGGTCCGCCCTCATGTCTACTTTTGACGCTTGAACCAATTGGGGTCCACATTTGCCAAAGGTCTGTGCTCGCACGTGATCTTGATCGGGGTGTGGGTGTGCCCAAAAAAACCAGAATGAGGCGCTTTGCGCTGCCTCCCTCGCCAGTGCGTGATACAACGAGTGGGCGGGTAGTTGGATAGGATTCGAATGTAGAATGCGATGCATGGAGATATATTTTTCGTCACCATCAAGGCTTGCCCATGTTGTTGGATCATCTTTTTACCACTGGCTACGCCTTACTGCCTAGTTAGCTTTCTTTCCGTACATCATCCGCGTTTGACAGCAGCTGCTCATTCAGTTTATCCATCGAGACCCAACCCCTCACTCAATTACTTTGCCTTTTCAGTCAAGACGTCGAGATCGGCGCATTCGAGTAGTAGTTCTTCCGTATGGTGAGCAAGTGTGCGCAAGTAGCTTCCGGAACGACTAGACCCTAAGGCCCCAAACGGCATATCGTCGCTCCTTTTTCGCTGTGAGAACGCAAGTGTAGCACTCCAGGATTTACGAATCCAGAGTGCAAGAGTTGAAAGATTCAGGCATGCGCAAGTCTACCACGTTGCTTCCAAGAAATTGTTACCCTTCCTCACTGTCCCCTCTCTCATCAAGTCAGCTTCTACATTCGCAACCGTTGTACCTTCATATTTTTTGCATCCAGCTCCCTACCCTTTACTTGAGCGCTCTTTCAATTTATATCCACGACTGAGGATGGACGATCCCATCCCCAACGAGCACCCGCTCAAAACAGTATCTCTTAACACCAAAGATGGGTCGCTTGGATCTAAACATGCAGCTTTCAGGAAGGGTGACCATGTTGAATCTGAAATTCAAGCGACATGCAGGATACCGATCGCGCGACTTGATGCGGTCGTCGATTGCGATAACGACTGTGCCGCTTTGCCTCAAACAAATTCAGGTGCTCCTCAGTCAGGCTCGACCCGTGTGGAACTGTCGTCAAGCGTTCCGTGCATGGCACCGCCTCGAGAGCACATACACTATTCTCAAACACACCATCCAATTGCCCACCACCGTCTGCACGACCATCATCACCAATATTACGACAGTACCGGAAGCAACGGCAGTCGCACCTCTGACAACAAGCAGAAAGGGGATCGACGCTACTCCTACTCTAAGATCGGCCCTATCCCTCATGTTGATCATCTCCCGCAACAGCAAAAGCTAGGCGTGACATGTGGCAGCGAGTCCCTAGGCCTCCTGATTGATCCAATATCTAAATGTTGCAATATTCGCCCACCATCTCTCACAGTTCGCTCAAGCCCGGGCACACCTTCAAAGTACTTCGATTCACCACAAGCCAAAGGATCCCCGGACATCTTTTCAATCCCCCCTCTACCGGGATCATGTTCCTCTCCTGCAACGACGCAATCAATGGCATCATCGCCCATGCCGGTCACCACATTACCACCCTCTGCTACTGCTACTGCTACAGCCCTATCCTCATCCACACCACGCAGTAGCGGAAGAGTACAAAGGGAGAAGGGTCCTACCGTACAGTCGGACCCTAGCCAAACATGTGCCCCATCCAATGGTTTGCAGAAATCCGGAAGTCTAAAAACGCAGCATCCATCCAGGAGAGAGCGCCAGGGGCACGCCAGACCGCGGGTTTGTAAGATGGTTTCTAAGCACCCTCATGTGAAGTTGGACTGGAAGGTCCCTGAGCCGATCAAAGCTGGGAGTGAAGTGCTCAGAGGCGTCTTGGTCATCAGCGCCAAGGAGCTCTCCGAGTCTGAAATGAGAAATGTGGCAAGTCAAAACATTCAAGCCGTGACTACCGACCCTGCAAGCCGCGAATACGGTAACACCATAATGAAAAATGTCATCAGCGTCCTGATGCACCATAAGCGGGACCGCATGGTGCGTATCGAGCACATCGAGATTGATCTCACAGGTGTAGAAGGTAAGATGACAAACGCCTCAGTTGAAGCTTCTGCGTTGCGAAAGCCTGTTAGATCATAGAGGCATTTACCGACTCTTGACTTTGGCAATAGAGGTAACCACCGGGTCTAGTCTCCTCTCCAGAACAAAGGCAGACCGACATTGCTTTCTCCACAAAACTCAGGTCTTGTCGACCAAAGATCTGAAGTTGGTCCAGGACTCGAACTCTGCGCCGCCAGCACCCTCTCCCAGGCGCAGTCCACCGCCTGCAACATTTGCACCGTCCTCGACGACCGTCTCCGCGTCATCCACAGCATCCAGTCTGTCTTCGATGGATACTGTAAACTCCAGAAAGAACCTTACGTCTGTTACAGCTGCTGCACCTTGTACATCCAGCACCAGTAGTACTATCTTAGATTCCTTTCTTCCAGGATGCATCGTCCCGGGAACGCAACAGGGTATCCCCTTCCACATGCGCGTCCCCGAGAAAGTCGGTGGTACGTTCAAGAGTGCGCACGCCTCGCTATCATACCAGCTTACAGCGTAAGTGAGCTCCTGGCCTATACCATGCTCCATCGCCATGCCTCCTTAGTAACATGTCTCAACACATTCTACTGACTCCACTAGTAATGTCCACATCCGGCGCGGCAAGGAGGTCTTTGTGCTCCAGCATCATATACCCGTCTCGCTCTTTGAGCTTGTTCAGATCCGAACCGCGACCAAAGTCGCTTCTCCGCACGACCTGAATCCCCATCCCACAATTGGTTCGTCGTCATCTACGCCTTCCGCAACATCATCCTTGTCCTCAACGTCATCTTGTTCATCAGCCTCGAGCGAAGGAAGACGCACATCCGGCGTCCGATTCGTAATTCCCAAGTCAAACTCCGTTTTAGGCACGGCCGCAGTGAAGCCTTACAGTTTGTGGGGACTAGGACCTGTGATCGCATCATCGAACCAATCCAAGTACCCATCTCGATACCCTGGTTGTCACGGCCACGGACAGCAACAGAAGTATGGCCAACGCCCACGAACAGGCTCGCTCGGTTCCGCAACGGGATCCGGATCCAGTTCGCCCTATTCTCCTACTAGTCCCATAGATTCAGCAATGACTTCACAGCAGCTTCTGCACCAGAGCGAGGATCGCGACCGTTACTCGGCAATTAATGCGAGTAAATGTACCCACCTTCAGGAGGAGGAGATGTTGTCGGTAACGGACCAATATCGGCGTTTTCGTCGACAACAGCAGCGGGAAGAACAACAGCAACAGCAACAGCAACGGCAGCAGCAGCACCTATACCAACACCACAGCTCTGTCCCAAGACATGCGCTCCTCAGAGAGAATATCGACAGTGTGGATGAGGTTGGGTTTGGTGCACACATTGACAAATCTGTGGCTGCTGCAGGTGATAATGTCACGCTGGACATGTTTGTGGTGAAGTCGGATATTATGAAAGTGGTCGACATCAAAGTCTCGCTCGTGGAGACAACTCATATATATTCGCTTGTGAACACTGAGCACGAAGGACATGGGGCGCCGTATCCAATGAGTACAAGGACAGCTGCGGAGAAGGCAGGTCAGGATGCGCCTCGACGACGGCTGATTGAGACTCATGTCAACAAAATCGCAAGAGACTATGTCCCACCGCAAGCCGAGGAGAACCATACGAATGACAATCATCTCAAGGGATACTATGAGGACTATGAAAATTTTCGAACCGCCAGGTCGCTGACTATGTACAAGCTTGGTATGCGCATTCCCGTAAGTTCAGTAGACCAGCAAAAAAACCCGCCATAGGATCATGGTCATGGTCTCTGGCACTAACGTCTCTCAATACCAACCGCTTCTTCCTTAGGAGAGCGCATTGACAATTCCTGATCGTGAACTGTTCACTGTGGAGTACATGTTTGTTATCAAATTCTTTTTCAAGGATCGCATAGGCGCTTTTCTCGAGCTTCCCATCGAGATTGTGTCGCAATACAATCATAACCGCATCTCAACCATCTCTGGCGCCATCTCGTGCGTCTCCAACTCGGTACAGATTGCACTCCCGCCTATCCCGATTTTGGTGAAACGAAGCGAGAGCTACAGTTCCGACCTCAATACTAGTGGTGGTGGTGGTGGTGGTGAGAAGTGCGCCATCTCCCAAGGCGCTCAGTCGACAGGAGCTGGGCCTAGAAGGACGCGGATCAAGGATAACCACTCGGTGGACAATACCGCGGAATTCCATGCAGGGGATGGTATCGATCAGAAAACGCCGAAGATCAAGGACGTCAAGGCACTGCGTAAGCGTCCTTCCCTGTCTGTAGTACCAATTCGCACGTCGTCTCTTCAGCCTCCACTAAACCCTGGTCGAGAACGAAATGTACAAGACTTGGCCGGGAGACGTTTGGATATTCAAGGAAACACGAATCAAGTTGAGCGACTGTCCTCTGCCGCTCAATCTCAGGAGATTCAAGGGCAGACAGCGACATTGATAGAGGCGGCTGACAGCTGCATAAAAACCAGCTCACATGTGCCTCGGTCAGAACTTGACGCCATAGACAGCAGGGGCATGGAGTCCAAGGCGGATTCGCAAAGCGGAAGCAGCGAAGGCCATCAGGCCGTGGATGGACCTTCGCCGTTGACACGCTCTCGATCGACCAAGGTTCATCCAGGAACGCTGCCCAAAATCGTCATTGAGAACATCAGGCCCACATTCGCCTTAACCGGATCATCCGACGATTCCCCAACTTTCACCACTTCTCCTACATCAGTCTTGGGCGCTTCATCACCCTCACCTTCGCTCCCGCTATTGTTCGACCTTACGTCTGCTGCATTGCCCACAAGCGCACCCTCACCGCACAGCCCAATCCCCTCCATGAGCCCATGTACGAGAGGAAGAAGCAACAGTGACAACACGACCACTCAGTCCTCAAGTATGTTGTCGCCTGCAGGCAAAGAGCCTTCTGGAGCCTGCAGTAGCACGAACCCTATGGGACATCCGCCGCACCCTACTCCAAGGCTACACCGGCGACAGAGCAGCAGTGCCTCAAGAGATGACGATAGCACGCACAGCAACAACGGACTTGTTGCAAAGCTTGCGAAATCGCTCTCTTCGCCCTTGCTCAGATCTCGTTCCTCGTCGTCGTCTTCCCCAACCGGGTCCCCACTAAGCCTTTTGAATTCGCCCCAGCAGCAGTCCTCTGCTTTCACATTGGCGGCCACCACGCTCCCAGCCTTGACGATGCTTTCTTCCGTCGGCCACGCCGCTGTGGGTCATGAAGGGAACCAAGGCAGAGCAGGCAGTTTCAGCATGCAGCGTCACAAGGTGCAGCATTCTCCCCCAAGACCCCTCAAATCCTGCCTAAAGGAAAGAAGTACTGGCTCTCCACCAGGAGATGCCACTATGATCGCCTCGGCATCAGTAAAGAGTGATGGTACCGCTGTGCTCTTTACGCCACCAGGCGGCACCCTCAAGAAGAAGGTTTCATTCGCCACAGGATCCACTCCTCTGCCGTCCCCAACAGCATCCCAGATTTCTCTTGGCGGGCTAGGCGGTGTCGAACCACCTTATGCTACCAGTTGCACGACAGACAACTATAATCTACAGCTCAGTACACCGTTTTCGCCCGCCACAGGCGGGAACGCCGTGACGGACCAAAACGATGGCAAGCTGTCTAAGTTGGCTACTGCTACTCCAGTTAATCCTGTTTCCAATATCAGTCATAGCCCGACGATCCAGAGTCCAGCCTCTGCCAGTCCGCGGTCGCGTTTTCATCATCCGTTCGATAGCCACCCGAGCCGACTGTCGCCGCTTGAGAAACAGCATCTGGATCATCAGATTCAGGACCTGAACGTTCCACATAGTCAGACTGGATCAGATGGAGAGGATGATGACGAGGACTCTACAGACGAGGACGAGGACGAGGATTACGAGGGTGATTTCGAGGACGAGGATGATGTTAAACGAGAGACTGAGGAGCAGCGGATCGAACGTCGCCGTTTGGCTAGGGTCGCTTGGTTGGCCAAGTATGGAGATGCATTCAAGCAAGTGTATGGAGCTGTGCCAGAACTCCCGCCGCTTTGAGATTCGGGCCTTGACACCTAAGTCTACGTGAAAATTAGATGACTACATCTGCATTTTACAATGGTCCCTTATCATGATATTGACGCCCAAACAGTACTGAAGTAAGGATTTCGTTTATGTGAAATAAATAACTACTGCTTGCAAAGGTTGTGTTAAAACTAAACGAGGGGGGGGGGGGTACCCACGTTGTTGATATGACACTGCTTGCAATGCCGGAGCCCTTTCCTTATTCTTGTTACTGCAGATCCATGTCTTCAGTAATCATGTCGTCGTAATCATCCTCATCCATGTCGTGTCTATTGTGCAGAGCGAATTGTAAGTTTCTTAGGATCCATCAGCAGTAGAATAGACATAGTAGTACTTTTTGTCAAGACGGTTTCTTTGCTAACGCCGCCCTCCCGCTTACCCTTTCCGGCGATGACCCACGCCATCGTTATCGTCATCCGTATTTGAGAAGTTTCCATTATCTTCGTCGCCGTCTTCGGACGTGGGGACGCCGTGACTGACCCCTCGCATGGTAAAGAAGATGATCCGCTTCAGTTTCCGGTTGTAGAAAAAATAGTTGAATGACCACCTGCAAAAATCATAGAGAAAAAATAGGTTAGTGGGCACAATATCTCACTTTCATCCTCGTTCTTTTTTGGTTGCTCCCTTTCCTTCTTTTCACCTACAGTGTGCCACCGCCTTCCTCGTCATTCGGGTCCGAATCGCTCTCGGGGTTATAAGAGTACACGTCCGAATCCTCTAGATCGATCAACTGATCAATTGCATCCCAGATTCCGAGCTCCTTGACTGCGCGTTCGTTTCCGTGGTTGAGCAGTGTTGCATTGATTGAGTTGACGACTATCGGCACTGACGGTTCCTTTCTAAACTGCTCAGGCTTTGCATCTCTGATCGACAAGAGAATCCATGAAATTGAGAGATACGGTTTGATAATTGTAAGTTGCTCAAGGTTTCAACATTCGGCATAAAGTACGAGAACGCAACCAATATCTCGTCATTTGACTTTGCACATACGAAAAGTCGTAGTCCGGAAACGAAGCGTTCAAAGTCCCGATCAGATAGAATAATGTCTTTCGTGATGCAGGCTGGTTCATGGGTCCGAAGGGTGAGATAATGTTCATGATGCTGGCTCCATCGTCATCCGGTGGGCTAAGGTTCTGCGATGACGGGTCGTACTTGCTCTCCAATTGCTTGTACAACTTCTTATCTGCGCCAGCAGCTTTACCTGGCAGATGACGTGAGTGTCAAAGAAGTCAAAGGCATCATCAGAACGCTGTTGTTATCCATACACATAAGAACATATGTTTGCCGAAGAGCAGGGTGCAGCCATCTCCTGATAGCTCAAGTGGCAAAGGTATAGTCTCTTCTTTTGTGGGAGCACCAAGCGTGGTGTGGCGAAATGTGCATTCCCAAAAGTGTGTCATTGCGGTTCCCCACATGCACTTGCACTTCCTGTGGCCAGTGTGGCTCCTTTGTGCTCCTTACATGAATAGGGCTCGATACGACCCAAGACCCTGCACTCTGGCGTCTCAAAGTTGAGTGAGCTGTTCAGAACCTCCATCACCGGCGTTTCCAAGAACTTCATATGTGACCTTTTCTCAGGCGGAGTTCGAGTTGCAGGTGGGTAACAATGTGGGTTGAATGGAAGGAGCTCGGAATGGTGTATGCTGCCGTTCCTCTTTTTTTTGCTTAAGTTTGGAGACCGACTAGCGATTGTAGTGGGAAGATTGCGGAGGATGTGGTGATGGTGGTGGAAAGGTTTTCTGTTCCAGTTGTGAGGTCTTCTTTTGGCCTGCGGTGGTGGTCGTGGGAGAACACCCACTCACTGCTGATCCAAAATAAAATAAAGTTCTGCAGACCTGTTGTCGCTTCGTGCATATCGTGCCATATCGTGCCATATCGTGTCTTCCATGCCTTGTTGAGGCTGCCGACAACCAACCGCGCCGTATCCCAGCAGCACTGGCTATTAGTAAGTAGCTAAATAGCTCCTGGCGCATCGTCCCGGTGCGCCTCAACCGATGGGATCGATGCGCGGGTTACAAGGATCACAGGGAAGCACAGTCACATGCGCGCGAGCGCGGTTTTTTTTTGGATGGAAGGATGCGGATCAGAGTTGCATTGAACACCTTCCTTGTTTTTGATCAGCCCACTCATCAACTTTTGCAAGGCTTCAATCATGGTCGCTCCTTCATTCCAAGCTCTGGCTAAGAAGCTATTCGTTGTTGGCGGTACCGGCGGAGTGGGTGAGTCTACTTGTCGATAGGACAGTGCTCTGTAGGAGCGACCATCAATCCAGTTTTAACACCTCTTTTTGCCCTCGATCACGTTCATGTTCACGTATCAAGGATTCCAAGTGTGCAAGATCGCTGCTGCCCGAGGCTGGGATGTTACTAGCTTGAGGTATGCATGGTGGCAAGGTCATACTTGAAATCAGTTGCAGCCCACACGAGAAGCAAAACCAAGGATTCTTATTCTTTCCATATCCATGTAGCCGTCGTGGAAAACCAACTCTGACCGAGGCAAACAAGAATGACTTTGTCGCTCCACAAGGATGGACTCAGAAGGTATGCTATTGAACTGTGACCTAACTCAAGCTGACGAAAGTCTTGTAAAGGCTTGCTATCGCGCATGATGTTAACCGATGGCTACTCGTGTATGACAATCAGGTCAATTGGGCGCAAGGAGACTCGCTCAACCCCAGCTCTTACAAGGATGCCATCGCCGGCTCAGACGCTGTAGTACACACTGTCGGCCTCTTGCTGGAAGACAACTACAAGGAAGTTCTGCACAGCCAAAGCTTTGATGACCTCACAAAAAACATTCAATCCGCCATACGCGGCCAAAATCCACTCGACACTGGAAAGGCACCAAAGTCTGGCCAGACGTACGAGCGCATCAACCGGGACACTGGTAAGAAGAATCCCCCTTTGATGCCTGAGATAGGAGGAGGGAAAGGTTTTGCGAGATCCTATATTCATGAAATTTCATTTCTGGATGTTAGCCATAACCGTGGCAAATGAGGCTGCTAAGGAGGGCGTTGAAAGCTTTGTCTACATTTCTGCAGCATTTTCGCCACCCATGGTCCCCAACCGGTACATCACGACAAAACGGGAGGCTGAACAGGCGCTCTTGACGCATGCCTCACGATTCCGCCCTGTCATCTTCCGCCCTGGCTTCTTGTCCACACCAGAGAGGCCTATCACCTTGCCCCTGGCGGGGTTGCTTCAGGTGTCGAGCGCCGTCCTCGGAAACTCTATTAAAGGCACCATTCCTTTTGCACAGGCGCTGTCTACACCTCCCCAGAGCATGGAAACGCTAGCAAGAGCCATCATGAACGCTGTGGAGAACAAGGACGTCAAAGGAATCGTGGACGTGGATGGCATTGAGGAGCTTGCAAACAACCCAACCAGCCGGACAGTGGGAGCAAGTTCCAAGATTGAGGAAGCCACAAAGGAGCAGAAGCAGGAGTGAGGAAAAAACCAAAAACATAGCACAAAACTGTAACCATTTATAGTATCGTGTTCGTAGGTGGATTATCCACCTGTGTGGAAAGATTAAAGCAGCCTCAGCATATTCTTTTTTTTTTTTTTTTTTTTTTTTTTAGATATCTCGGATGGCTCGTTTTGTCTGTTGTGTTACAAAATGCGGAAAAAACTCTTTTTTATTGAGATTGAGAGGTGGGTATCTTCTTCAAAGACGGGCAGCGGTATCAGGGGCGCGAGCAACTGTGGCGCAGATCAGACCGGAGGGATCTGACAAAGGCTGATAGACATCAGCATGCTCTTGCAAGTTCTTTGTGCCGCGGAAGTAGCTCAGATCCACAGCAAAGAAGTGGCGGTTCGGGAGAGCATACGAGACACGCTCAAGCCACCTCCAGTTGTGGATGCACTCTTCTGCCATCTTGTAAAGCGTGGCCTGGACTGAAGCCGACTCATCCTCAGCGAAAGTCTTACAGGTCACCTCACGCACAGAATCATAGATCTGGTTAAAGGGAATTTGGCCCAGAATGGGCAGATACTGCTCAGTCGCCACCGTGGGGATCTTGAACTCCCAGCTCGCGTCGACAATGGTCGACAGAATGCGGTCCTTGGTCTCGGCAAGGGTGGTGTACTCGTCACGGACAAAGTCCTCAAAGGACGAACCTGTCGTCTTGAGAACGTTCAATCCAGCAATGGCAGACTTCATTTCGGTAGATCGGCGACCGTTTGGTTGACGCTTGACAAACACATCCGTCTGACGGGTCTCTTCACCGTCGCGCCAGAATGAGTGGGTGTGTGGCTTGCCATCGATGACCATACGGGCCCAGCGGTGGCGGATAATGGTGACATGGGCTTTCTCGACCCAATCGTAGGTGTTGACGAAATGGTTACCGAGCTCGGCAGCAAATAGTTCAAGTGTGTCGACGACCTTGGAGGACTTTGCAATCACATAGCAGGTATTCTTGATGGAGTCGGTCGCCACGACAGCCTTGTTCGAAGCCTCAGTGTAGGAGGTGGTGAATGCGGCACCAGAGAGCAGGCAGCGGATGGTCAAATCATCGACGCGGTGGGTCTTGGAACCTTTGTGCACTTTGAGTAAGCGCACGCGATCTTTTCCATACTCTTGGTTATCGAGATAGACTTTGACGGAAGAGTTGGCCATTGTTGCTGATGTGTTGCTATTTGGTAGAGTGGAGGGGGGTGAGTCTTGAAGAAGAGAGAAGAGAGTGAGGATGAGAAAGACGAAAATGAAACGAGCAAAGACGCGGCTATATAAACCTTTTGGTGGTAGGCGTTGTGGATGAATAGTCGATCAGCCAGTGTGCAAATTTGCAATTAGGGAAAAGGGACACGGAAGAGACAGTGAGAGGGCGAAAAAAAAAAAGTGGGGCCGCGGATTCTCCGGACGGGTTGCGGAAATGGAAGACACCGGGATATAATTTCGGAGCCCCAGTTTTTAAACTGGCCATGCTTCCAAAGTGTGGGGAAGCGCCGATCCAGCGCAATGCTTCCACTTGCTGTGCACATGAATTGCGAGCACACGTATTTTTTGCTACTCCTGGAAAACTCAACTCCGCGCTCTTGCATGAGCTGCTGCTGTACGTTAAATGTGAGACGCCACGCGCAGCTGCTCTTTCAAGCTAGTGAAACCGATCTTTGGTAGTACGCGTCGGATGCAATCCAGTATGGCGAGGACCGTGTTGGTCATGACAGCCGATCCGGCGGTCACCATATGAGGCGATAGGTGCAGGAGCGAGGATTCCCATTGGTAACACGGCATCTTGGAGACCATATACCTTTGTTTGCAACCGTTCGGCGAATGGTGTGCATGGTCATGAGGAAGTGACCAGCTCACAGCTTTGACACGGCGCAAGGAATATGGTCAAAACATTCTACTGTGCCATGCATTGTTTACTTCGTTTGCATCATTCCCTCAATTAGAAATCACTCTGCATGCATCATGCTCCAAGTGTTTTCCAAGTATGTACTCTACATTTCTGCACATGAGCACGATCCGGTTATATCAGGCATGGTGGTTGGGCGGACGGTGAAAGGACGTGGCGCTGATAACCCTTGTTTTTTTTGTATAACACCAAAGTTAGGGGCGAAGGATGTGAAAACCACTTCAACAACCACTTGTGCGTCGTTGATGGTCATGCATAATCATCTTTCGCCCACTCAGTGCTCGTCTCCAGTAGCGGATAGCGGCTCTTACTTGCACACCTCTAGACGTGCATAGCTCCGAACCTTGATGTATGCAGAAGGCATCCAGCACGGAAAGTTGAATGGTGTTTCAACTCCATCGGATCGTGCCCCTTCAACTCGTTCTGCCTAATGCCTGTATAGCTCTTTCGTATGCAAAGCGGACTTTTTCCTTTGATAAGGGCAGGGGCTCTCGTATCTTCACGGGTCAAGTACTAGTGCATGCATCCGCACTCTAAGGCTTTCAGTCGAGCTGCGACATGCAATGTTTTTTTTTCATGAGCACCAAGCATCGCATTGGAGGCACAGCAACCTGTTTTCTCTCCCCTTTTTTTTCTTTGGTATTGATATGGGAGTGTCTGGAGCAAACTCATTCTATACATTGGACATAGAACCCACTTGACATTGAACATTGGGTCGCAACAACACTTAATTTAGACATGTGTGGTGAAGATGGGACTAGGACCGCAGGATTCGCACGATTGTTTTTGTTTATGCCATGCGTTTGCGCGATGACAGAGGCGAAGCTGCTTTGAGGGCTCACAAGCTTCTTCATGGACTAGCAATCCGAGTACAGTACTGTTTCTGCTGTTCAACATGTGGGTTACTTCGAGGCGCAGCAACAGAAGCGTCCAAGAAAGCGTTCCGGTTCATTACGAGCCTCATCGTATCCATCGAGATCACCGGGTTCAACACGTAGGTTGCAACTACTGACGCGAGATAGGCGGTCACCCCTTCAGTTCAACATTGCGGTTTAGATGTTCGACCCACGACTGCTGCGGTAATAAGGAACAAAAGTGCATTCTGCGGTAAAAAAGAGTACCTGCCATGCGCCTACATGGCTTCGTATTTCGCCTAATGGCCCTCTGAACTCGACAAGTTTGGTTGAAAAAGGGTATTTTACACCAGGAACCGCCAAGTGCACCCTCACGGCGTGCCGTTCTGCCTACACAAGGGGGTGGTGGAGCAAACACATGTATAGCGACAATAGTAACCATCCATTCTTTTATTGCACTTGATAGACCTCTCCTGCAACAATGTAGGGCTCGTAGACTTGAACGAAGCATCTGCGATCATCTGGTAAGGAGGCAATTGTCTAAGCGATGCTGCCAAGATCCCTTGTCCAGGTAACAAAGAGATTCCAGTTCCAGCAATACTAGATGTATCCTTTGCAAATCGAAGGGTCGTGACTCGGATCACTCGGGCGCCTTGTATCTTCATCAGTCGCCACGCGAACGCGTAGCCCCTCCAACGGGACCGATTTATGCGTTACAGGAAGAGTTACTACCAGTCGTCGCACGTAATTGAGTATAACCTTGAACGCGATGGCAATGGCAGCCGAGTTGCTGGTCATGATATGAGGCATAGGCGCAGGGATTAGGGCGTGAACAGGCAATACCGCATCTCCGAGACCCATTGAGGTAGCCTGGTTGGTAATAACTCGTTTAAAACGATAAGCGGTCATAATGGTTATGCTGTAGTGAGTCCAGTCGGAATACTGTGATGGCAGAGTGGCGCGTTGCGGAGAGCCTCATGATCAGGAACGATGTGTGTACATGTTTTTTGTGCTTAGTACAGACGTTTCAAAGAAAATATATGTGTGAAAAGGCTGCTTTGATGGACGTTGTAGAGCGCTCTCGCCGGGGCTGGATGAAAGGCATTTTGAGAACTTTACATGCATGATTAAGCTCCTAGCGTCGACACCCCTTTCGGTAGCAATGCGTGCATGAATGCGTGCATGAAAGCACTTTCATGCACGGCACTCAATAGCAGGGATCGGAAAAGAGGATTAACCCGACTTTCCTGCAGCACTTGCAGGTGACGGAACCCGCTGGGATGCGCTCGCTGACATGGATGCCCTTGCTTGATGAGTCGACTTCAGTGCCAGGGGGTTGAGTAAAAATCCCAAAAAACCACAGTTGCAGCGGTCGAAGATAGGAGCCATTGTAGTGCCAAGAATGGTATTGCTGGAAAAAGATTCAATGGACTATTGGACACAAAAATTGAGAGGAATGTTCCGAGAGGCCTGATATCTGCAGCAGATGTGAGCTTTCTAAAGGAAGCCTCGTTTTTTTCTTCTATGCTACTTGTTGTGTGCCAAATTGCAATGTCACCAGTGTTTGAATTATTACCATTGAGTAACTAGTCCACTGTGCTTTTCGCCTCTCTGTGCAGAAAACCCCTTGCTCTCGCGCTTACATTAATTGCATGGCCCTGGGTCTGGATACGGGCGAATGTGTGAACGGACGACGGCCTCCGGTATGGGAGGGTTTCTTGGTGTTTCATGTTTTGTTGTCGGCGACCCCCTCAAGGTTGGTCTGCCAACAGCCTGCAAAAGAGTTTTCTTTCTCGAGAAAAGGGCCGCTCTTATCTCTGCGAGTCGACAATGCGCGCAACCTTTCTACGGTAATTAACCTAACGTGATTCCCTGCAGGTTTAATACAGACCATACGCATATACCATTATCGAATCCTCTCCAGAAAAAGAAAGCAAGGCAGCTGGCGCAGAGAAGACTCTGGCAAACTCAATTGCTCGGAGTGTATTTATTATAGACACCACGCGTTGCTGCGGACATCCGGTCTCTGTCGCTTATCTTCGAGACGATCAAAATTGAAGCAAACCACTGTACTTTTAATTTTTTTTTTGTTTTGTGGAAGGGAATAGTACACATTATTATAATACAGATGATGCTAGGCTCGAGGAACGACGATCTACGATTGTTGCGAGCCTGGTAACGAAGAGCGAAAACACGGGGTACGGATGGAATGAGAGAAGTAGAAGTACAAAAATAAGGAACACGAAAGGCTCATGCGAACGAATCCGCGGTACAAAACAAACAGTGCGGTTGGACTGCAGTTAGGTTGCTCACGCTCGGGCGGACTAGAGCTGATCAGCACGACTGTGTCGCACGGTCGATGGGCCTGCAAAATTGTCGGTGAGGATGGTCTTGTTGCCGGCGGGTGTCAGCAGGTCCTCGGCTTGTGGGGGCGACAGCGGTCGCGCTGCAGACGACGACGCCGGCGACGCTGCCGGTGGGGAGGGAGGTACTGCAGGGGTGTCTTGCTGAAGACTCGAGACGGTCATGGTGAAGAACGACCCCTGCATTTGAGCGACAGGGGACGTGTGCATTACTGCGGGGTCCGAATCCGAATCAATCACCTCCATGAAGAGTGGTGTCTCGTATGGCACGACTCCATGGGGTTGCACGAAGCGTACGGCGCGCTTGCAAGAGGCGGTCATGGCTGATGGTGAAGAGGGAATGGGAAGGCTGATTTAGTTGGGATGGAGTACTGGATGTGGCGAAGTCTAAGGCTAGTGGGAGGGAAGACTGACTCTGTTGAGAGAACAAAAAAAAAAAAAAAAAAAAAGAAGAGAGAGAGAGAGAAAAAAAAGAAAAGAGAAAAAGGAAAAATAGGCGGATGGGAGAGACGCGCAAGAGAAGTGTGCTTTCAAAAAAATGCTCCTCAGGATGGGTGAATGCGATTCAGGTCCGCGGCCTATTACGTCGACGACAACAGTGTGCATGGTGGGTTGGAAGTGGGGTTGTTTCTACGCGGGAGAGTGCAGCAGGCCGGAGAGATGGGGTGCGATTGCGCTTGTGCTGTGAGACTGTGGGGGGCGATTGAGATGCATTGCAGGGTGCAACGAAGCAGTGCAGATGAGACGCGATGGATGAGCGGCCTGGGGATGCAAGAGATCAACATGCGAGAATGGTGCTGCAGCGGAGGAAAAAGAAAGTGCACGTGCTGACGTGAGAGTGGGGATCGGTTTGGAGCGACGGGGCAAGCGCGCAATGGCGCTGGGGCGGGTTCATCGAGGTCCACAAACACCTGGCCGACCAAACCTCCTTGCTCTCTCCTGTTCGAACCCAGCACCGCGCATGACCGATATCGTTGAGCGGACAATCAACCTCGTTGACACTGTCGGACGGTGTGGGGAAATTACGTTGAGTGCAGTATGAGTATTGAAGAGGAGTACTGTAAGGGGGGGCGGGGCGGGTTGAGCGAGCCTTTGCGCTGTTCTACTGCATGCGAGTCTTGGCACAAGTGGACAGCAAGCCCACGGTGCAAGAAAAATGCCCTCTCGTCTCCGGTGCTGTTGCTGGCCGAGAGAGATCTCGACATGCCAAAGGGAGCGAGAGAGGACGGCTGGAAACAACCTGAGCAGTGAAGATCACCGTTCAAGGTTGAAGGCACGCTCACATATCCCACCAATTCGGTAAGGCGCCGCACAAGCCAAGCGGGCAACTCAATTGCCCACCCACGTGTTCCTTTTAGTGGCTGCGGTCTTGGATAGAGTGCCGAATCGGCCACACTCCCTCTCGTAAAACATGATGAACGCGCGCGGCCATCCATTCTCGACACCGCTCTCGCTCAGCCTCAACGCAACGCATGCAGCATGATCCTGCTGGCAGCGGAAACTGCCAATGAACTGCCTGTTGGATTTAGGGGGTCCCATATTACGCCAAGGTGCTGTAGGGGGTAGTCCTCGTCTTTGTTTTTCTTGGTTTGGGCCACAACTTGATGGTCGACTAACAAGCGGTGGGCATGCATATGAATTTTTGACTTTGGATGGACCTGCGCCTGATGTTTGCAACTAACTATTGACTCCAGAGAAAAAAAAGAGCGCAACACATTACAAAAGACGATGATGCTTTGCAAAAGAAGATGAAGGTCTGCTGGCAACTGTGTCGCAGCGCCAGAAAGGCCATACCGGTGCCTTTACATTGTCCTAGAAGAGAATCTTTAGACGATCGAGTACTTTACTCAATTGCTTTTCTTAGGGACGAGTAAACTTTTGGATGCCGTGGCCTCCAAGCATTCAGCGATTGCGGCTGTAATTTCATTGTTTAGGCCCTTGGTGCATGGGTACTCATTCGGGATTAAAAATACGTCGCCCTGATTTCCGCCCGCCTCTCTCTCTTTCTTTTCTCTTTTCTTTTTCTCCCATCATCCTCAACTCACTTCTACTCCCAACTCTCTTTATCCTTCACTCACTCAATCCTCCTGTCCTCACGTTCCTCCATCTGTCTTCACTGCTTCTTCCTCGCTATTCATTGATACCCTTTGCTCTCGTCCCACCAAAACGCCCGCACCACCTTTTTCTCTCTCCTCACAACACTTTCTCGGGCCAAACGCGCCTTCCTTTTCTCGACAAAAAAAAATTCCACTCTGTCTTGCGGCTACACAGCGCCTTAGGCATCACACAATACCCAGTTTCGTCACACGCATCAGTCCGCTTCACTTTTTTGCTACCTCCCCTTCTCCATCTCTTACATCGCAATCCCCATGTCTCACAGTATGGCATACAAGTTCCCTAAGAGCCATGACAAACCAAGGCGCAACCAAGAAGCGTATGAGCGCAACCAAGAAGCGGACGAGCGCAACCACAAAGCGGACGAGCGCCCTGAAACTATGCCGTCCCACACCGAGGATAATATGGGCAACTATGATTGCTTTGATTCGTCCAGCCAAGAAAGCCCCACCTACACGAAGAACACAGGCCTCACCGGTTTGATTACGTCGTACTACGACAACGGAGACTTCCCAGAGCTGCATCTTGAAAGTGAACTAGACTTCCGCTACAATCAAAACGATGGTATGACATCTGACAGTTCTAAGTTCTCTACCATCATGAACTCCTACGTCGAGGAAACCACCGGCGCAGACAATGCGATCCAGCTAGTCGATCAAGCCAATTCCGCCGCGCCAGTGCAGGGTGATTTGACTGCGATCACAAATTGGATTACCAAATCCCTCGCTCCAGGCCTATCGGAGGACCATGCCGCCAGTCAAGATCATGGAAATCTATCAGGGGCTCATAATTTGTTGCCAGAAACCAAAGCCAGCCAGAAAGATCCAAGTCTATACCCCTCAGACAGCCACGCTGCCTCGAGTCAAGCCATGCCTGCCGGGTCTACGTCTTGCCCTGGGATCACCTCTCTTCCAGGGTTCGGATATGTGAGCCTCGCAGACGTCGCTGGCTCTGCGCCCGAGTCGGAAACGATGCCTTCTCCGAGCCCCATTCGTGCCCCCACTTCCAAAAAAAAAGGCAGTCGTCGTAGGCGAAGCAGCTTAACTGAGCTTGCACCCCAACAACCCAAGTTCCTGAAGGGCGATCATGGAAAGATTCTCAATAAGGATACAACTACCTCACAGCCAGAGCTCCAGGGCTCCAGCTCTGGTAAATCCGTTAAGACAGCTCTCCCGAGAGCATCTGCAAAGGCCAGCAATCTTGGCCAAGACAGTGGTAGCGGTGCCAGGTACCAATGCCACAAATGCCAAAAGATCTGCAGAGACAACCACAATCTTAAGGAACACTTAAGCAGGCACACAGGAAAGAAAGCAATCTGGTGTCTTTTCGCAGGATGCAACAAGGCGACATCGCGTCTCCGGGACATGGCTCGGCACATTTTGGATAGGCACACCAACGTCAGGTCCTACGCATGCACTCATTGCCTGAAAAAATACACGCGGCCTGACAGTTTGAACACCCACGTCAAGAATAAGCATTCTTAAGACTTTGCCATATTATAGTGTATATATTGAGTGTCCTAATGACTAATAAACATTCAAGCAATACAATCCATTCGATGTTATACACGTATTATTACAGGAACGATTGAGATGGATGCACAAAGAAAACTACCAGGGGTGGGCTTAATTGAAGCAATGGATGCACACTCAGAGTTGAAAGTAGTTTTCTCTCGTACGATGGCCTCACACAAGTCGCTCGTCTTCCGCCACTTGCCGTCTGTTGCCCTGGTCATTCATTCTCCTCATCACTCTCGCCTCCCTCTTCCTCCGTCGTGTCGACATCAAACATAACGTTTCTCTTGAGAGGGCTCCTTGCTGGACTCCTTGAGACTACTGCGGAGGCACGGACATCATCCTCCTCGTCTTCGAGGACATAAACATGCTGGTCATGCGGGTCTTCTGCATCTGCTGCCTTCGCCTTTGTTGGGGATTCGCTTCCACGGTCCTGGCCATGCGCACCAATCGCGTGGCCGCGTTCTGCCTCATCCAAGTCCACCATGGCCAGTCCAACGTAGCTTCCTGCTCCCGGTCGATGGCTCGAGGGTGCGCGACGTGACGTTCCTGGAAATCCGCCGTCCACAGGACTGACGCCCGCGGAGCTACCTTCGTCAAAGATTGCTCCAGTCAAGACGGCTTCGTCATAAGCCACTTTCCAAGCCAGATGAAGTATCCTCAAGAGGAACGCCAAGAAGGGCCCGTTGTAGAGCGCTACATCGACCAGAATCTCCAATGGGATCAAGATCGCCTTCGTGTCCCGGTGAACATCGCAGAGTTCCAGTAGCATGTAGTGAACAGGGATGTAGAGGATGCAAAGGTACCACTAAGTAAGCGAAAAAAACAGCGGTCGAGTCAGTCGTCGTGGAGGAAGGAGAGAAAGTGGACGATCCGCAATGACATACCACTGCATAGATTGTCAGACTGTGGATTTACCTTGTACGCCCACAGGTCGCGAGGAAACTTTCCAAAGATCACCACTCCGCTCTGCGCTGGACGTGTGACAACATGGAACAAGAAGATCATTCCAATGGCATACCATATCTGGCTAGTCAGCCAACGGACGACATCCAACGATCGGTCAAAGTAGTGCCAGGACTCCTTCCAGCCGCGCAGCATGTACAGGACGTTGGACAGGAGGGTCAGCAGCGTTGCTGAAACGCAGACGCCCCCCATGACCTGGTAATTCTTTGCAACAGGTGCAGGCAACAGTGCTATCAATTTTGGAGGGTTGTTGTTGTTGTTGAGCAAACAGTGAATGTCCCGTCAGATTAGGCGCTTTCGAATTTCCCGTTCAGCCCACAAAAAAAAAAAAAAAGAGGAAATCTCGTGTACGTACGCACCTTTGGCTATGGACTCATGCGTGATATGCAAGCGGTTACTGCGAGCAAAGAGTTTGGGGCGGCTAGATTGTTAGCGGGACGTATAACGACAGCCGCGGCTGTTGTCTAACTACTGCACATTGCCCATTGACGCACTCACCTCTTTCGACGACAGTAAATAAAAAGACCGACCATGACCACAATGTCAAAGACGGGTCCCAGGACAGATGATATCTAATAAGGTGCATGCAATGTGTCAGTCCCTCGCGAGTGTTTTAAATGATAAAATACTATGAGCAAGATCGCATTTTGAATCGCTTTTGATGACATGATGAAGCACGTAGTAGATGTGCCCTGCCATGGTCGCGTCTGTTCGATGGATGTGGGCAGGTGTGTATTCCACACCCAGCCTACTTTCTGTTCTTTTGTTGAGTAAAAGAAAAAGAGTGGATGCAGGGAGTAGACGTCCCTGTGTCCCTTATTCTTCTAAAGGGCATGGAAGGACGTAAGGATTCTTTGTTTGCTCACTTACAAAACACCCTGAGAACATCGGAGAACGCGAAGGAATGTGGTTACGTTAGCAGCAAGGGTGTAGCTCAGTTAGAAAGGTGGCCAGAATGCAAAACGAAACTTTCAAGCTACTCTTAGCAAGAAGGAGGATTTTCTTACATATAACGTAACCCGCAACCTCCCATCGACCCATTCGCATCCGAAGCAGGACCTGGTTCTCCATGATCAGCACTCCGATGCCCAAGAGCATGCTGGCTAGACTGACATAGCTGCGCCAGTCGTCGAAGAAGGGTTTGAGGAAGGTGATGACTGCATGTATGTGCCGGTTCCACTCGTCATAGGGGAGTTTTTCGTCCATGGTTCAAAACGGCAAGAGATCCCGAGGTGTGCGGCAATGAGGTGTGAACTGCCAAGAGATCAGCTGGTGCAAGGTATATGTGCAACCCAGGTACACGGAGAGTGGGATTCAAAAGGAAACGATGGGAGCAAGAAGGAGCTGGCTGCCCAGGAGTGCGGTGGAGACAAAGGGGACAAGGTAAAAGACAAGGACAAGAAGGGCGGATGCTGAAACGATTTGGAAGAAGGAGCGTGAGTGCTTTTGCCATGGGTGCAAGGTTATGCGCCAACCCACTGAGTGGACCAGTTGTGACTGCGTCAGGGACAGTTCGAATCTGGTCATCGCGTGCTGGACAAAGGAACAAACCAGGAGACTGCCAGCGCCACGGGCACGGCCTACCGTCCCCCAGCAGATCGCCGGAGGCCAAGTAGTCTCTCACTTTGGTGTCAACTACGAAAAGAACTAGACCACAGCCGCCGTCAGTGGTATTTGAAAGTGCTTCTGTGGCCTTCTCAGAGAGGTTATTAGGGGGGTCAAAGCTCACCCTCCCGTGGAGCGTATGCCATCTTGAGTCCATTACGACTTCATGTTATTGTATATACAGTTTTTTTTTTCATTTGCTTTCTATTATGTTCTGATTGTTATGCTAATTATGATTCCAGATATGTATTTACAAAGATGCCCCCATCACTCAATCACCTCCTTCACTGCAAGTACTCCCCCAGCAGATCGACCACGCGAGACATAGAAGGTCGCTTCTTGGGGTCCTTTGCCCACATGTCCTGAATCAACGAAAGCAGTGACTGTGGATATTTTCGAAGTTTCTCCATCGGTGGCCTCTCAGCTCTATCGCGCACCGCTTCATAGAGCTGGTGCTCTGTTAAATGATGATACGGATACCCGAGCTCGGCCCAAGACAAAATCTCCCAGTAGATGAGTCCACAGGCGTAGACGTCCACTTTTTCGGTATAGCTTGGATTAGAGGTCCAGAATTCGGGGGCTTGCCAATTGGGCGTGCCGCACTGGGTGTGCATCGATGCATTGGCGCGTGGACGGATACGGGCAAGACCAAAGTCGTTGATTTTTGCTCGATCATCGGAAGAAATCTAGGTGAAAGAAAAATAAGGCAATAGATACTTAGTTATAGATCTTGATGCAAAGGGGTATGTATACCGGACAGAACGCAACACTTACAAGGACGTTCATTGACTTCATGTCCTGAGAGATCAGAAAGAGAGGCCAAAATATGAGAGGTCCAATTAGTCCATGATACACTTCATTGTCAGCGATGTGTTGTTATCAAACCGTGGTCGTCAAGCACGTACTCGATGGATGATACTTGGTCGTCGACTGTGGAGATATGCAACACCCTATCATAGAGCAAACACAATGCAGCGGTAAGGAAGGTGGCTACGACAGGTAGGAGGCTGATGTTTATCATCGTCCTTCAGTAGCCGCATGCTGAATCTCTCTTACCATGGCAATATCGTACATGTACATGATCTACATGATGATAATAAATATGAGGTCAGTTTACAATCCTCCATAACACACAAAAAAAACAATGCGATAACGACACCTACCATGCGACCGAACGATGGCTTGCGAACCTTGCGCATATGGTCGTAAAGATCTCCATTTTGGCACAGCTCTGTTACAATGCACAAGTGCCGGACATTGGTACACACGCCGATGAAGCGAATGATGTTCTCATGTCGAAGTTGCCTAGTCATATACCATAGAAGGACCGTGTGAGTATGTGCGCACCATTGAATATACCGCAAGTGCGTTCCATGAACTCAGCTACTGCACACCCGCTTACTTTAGAACATCAATCTCGTGCTTCATCTCCGCAATATCCACCTCTGTAAAGTTTTGAACGCGCAGTTCTCCGATGGCCACCTCCTCCTGCAGATCATATTCATGAACACGATAAGAACGCGCTGTTAGTTCCAACAACAGAAAAGGGCCCAAATTCTTGCAAGCTACAATCCGGTCTGAACCTCGTACCCCTCTGTAAGTTCCTGCGTAACAGTCCTTAAAACCGCCGGATCCCAGCTTCTTTCCGAATGTCAGTTGGTCGAACGAAATCTCGCCTTGAAATTTTGCTTGAGACAATAGTGAGTTGAGGTATACAGTGTTGATGGGCGTCTTTTTAGCTGCAGCTGCAGCAGGCTCGATACAGATGAGCTGTGGTGTTGATGGTCCTGGTACTGGCTTTGCATTTTGCTGTTAGACAGGAGACAACAAGGAGGAATGATGAGTACAAGACTGTCCTTGGACTCTAGCATCGAAAGACGGGCAATGTGTAATAGCTCCACTATACCCATTGGAGCAGTGACTTGATTAGCTGACTTTTGTTGCCCTCAGAGGGAAGACCTAAGCAAGCACATCGACATTTTGAGATAGAGATCTGAGTGAGCAAACCTTATCAGAAACCTGATTACATCACTCTGTGCCTGGATTCCCACGGCGGTTACCTCTTTCATGGCACATGGTGACAAGGTCAGCCTTGATGCGCGAATTCAAGGTTGCCTCGGTCTCATGCTCGAGCCATTCATCCACATGGCGTTCGATGGTTTGGAACCCATGGCCAAGGATGGGAAGGTCCCTTGGTGCGGTCATAGGTTGGTAATCAAAGTATCCGTTGGCGTTTCTTAACATTGCCGTGCTTCCTGGTAGAGTATCGACTAGCAGCGTTTTGCTTATGCTTGAGTGCGTGCGGGGGGGATTCTTAAGTATTTATCTTCTCTAGAGAGTCTTGCTGAATGATGTTTGATCGAGGTTGAAGGGTGTGAGGAGTAAAGTTGAAAGGATGTGAGAAGGATTTCACACTCTCCTCCAACATCTTTCGTGAACGATGCTGAGTGCGAGATGTTTTCATCCTTCTCGTTTCTTTTTTTTTTTTTTTACCTGACTGGAGGGAGGGAAGGGATTGCAATAGTACTTTTGAAGGAATGTGGCGGACAGGCTTGAAGTCGCTTGAATAGAGATGGACGAACAGAGATAAAAGCAAGGCGAGAAGCTCACCATTTTATAGCCTGGTGAGAAGACGCGCATATGCACCCACAAACTAGCGCGGTCACCAGTCCTGTTTTTCTTTCATCCACGAACCTTGGGACAATGTCTGAAATGCGAGTGTCACACAAAAATCCGCGTATTGTCCGTGTACGTGTGACGAATCCCTCGTGGCCCAACAATGGTTACCCAGTTCAAAAAAAAGAAAAAAAAAAATAAAGACACCTCTCAGGAGAGATAATAGTCTACTTGCTGGAACGTTCGAACAAGACGTCCAACCACCTTCATGACTCGTGAAAATTATGGTTCGCCGTGCGCAAGTACACCGGCATGTATAGGAATGCAACGCAAAGCACTTTGTTCTGCGATGAGTCAACAACCGCACGGTGCTGAAAGGTACGTATCAAAAGCATGAAAGTGTACAGCAGTGTATCCTTGAGTTCGGCCCTTCGAGGCCTGCCACATGAATGCAATTTCTCAAGGACAACACCCAGCATTTGATTTCGACACATTATCTCATGCATGGCTTAACGATGATTCATTCTTCGACAGCTTCTGGCGTTGTTTATCGTCAAATGCCTGAACCCGTGCTACCTCTCCCCCTTTTTTCCATGCGCTTTTCCTCTTGTCAGACTCATGCCGAAGATATCCGATACAATCCAGTAGCATGTGCGACCACTCCCAATGATAAATCATCGATGCTTGTGGTCCATGTCACAAACATCATTAACAACTGCGAAGGTGTCCACGGCCGTACGTGAACATACTTTGCTTTCTGCATGCTCTCCACAAAACATGAACGTGCCATGAACCGCGATAAGTCTGATCGGGGTCCTCTCCGCAATGCTTTTTGTTCGGCGAATGGAATTCAGGGCAGTTCGTGGGGTGGGGTAACCTCGCCCAAAATTGTGAGCTGTGAGCCACGTTTTTTTCTCATGTGCAAAAAAATAGCTCAAGTGATGTCATGAAAAAAACGAGGGGAACTCTTATCCTCGTTCTTCACCCTTGAAGCGAGGACAAGAGTCATCCTGACCAGACTGGGGTACTTGTCTTTTCGGGGTGTGGTGTGGCTGCATGGCTATAGCGCGTTGGGTATCACGCGGCACCCAGAGGATGAGGTGGCGGGATTGAAAACTTCTCACGAGTGCGTGTACCATTGCTCAATGCTGGGTCTAGGCGTGGGGGGTCCAGGCGTAGCCTGAGGTTGTACACACTGTTCATATAGAAGAGGATGGTGCATTTGAGAATGCACGGTTCTTGCCATACGCGTACTCAGGAATGTACACATCCCCATAGGCAGCTAAAGCTCGTACGCGTTTTCCAACTGACCGTCGAGTCACGTTGAAAAAGACTAGATGTCCATTAAACATATGCAGCTTTTAATCCACCTAGTGGGCTACGCGTGTCTATACAGCTTCTTGTTTTTTATTGCGGAGTATATTAAAGTGAAGGCAGCTGTTGAATGATGATGCAAAGATGTTGTCGATCCTGGGACGTCTGCTTCGTGAGTCGTTAGATTTTATGAGGAGTGCTGTGGAAGGGTGACCAGATACCACGGACAGACTCTGTGGTAGAGATGACGGGCTTCTTAAAATCCTTCATCCTGTTTCCTGCAGATTCCTTCAACAAGTTGACCTTTCCTGCAATATCTAATGGCTCCATGTTACGTACGCAAACGACCTTGTCCTTTCCATTGACTAGAAGAGGCATCATCCGTGTCTGCAATTAGTATCCAAATTCGAGCCTCCATCATATCAACAAAAAGATCTCTGGAGACGTACGGTATAAGCCGCGGATGACGGGATGCTTGGAGGGTCTTGGCGTGACAATAACTTCGACGTGGGGGTGCTCTTTTGCGAACTGGATCAGATCCTTCTTGAGGTACTCACTGTGTGTTGAGTCGATTGCAAGACAGAAGGACGAGTTAGTTCCCATTCTTTCATTGGTACTGCGTCGTCCTTTTCGCACTCCTGATATCTGTGAATTCGATGCCTGCTGCTGTTCTCCTGCCTACCACCGGACCCGAGGGCTCTAGCAACGTAAACGATGTAAGCACCACGAAACCGATCCCTATCTACTCCTTTTGATATCCTTTGTGAATATGCAACGACCATTGCGTCAACTACGTTGCTTTGCCAATTGATCCCAGGTACTGTCCGCCGTTTGAATGAACTACGTGTCCGCTTGTCCTCGCATCTGAAGGTGTAAATTGATCCCGAGTTGGAATCTCTCGGCCCCTGATTTAACGGACTTCTTCAAGGCCACCTTTCAAGGCCTCATTCCGGACACTTCATATCTTCCTCCAGCCTTTGTCCCTGTTCCTGTCCCTATTCCTGCTCCTATTTCTGCTCTCGCAGGTAGCACTGTCATGATCCTTTGGTTCTGTGCAACAAAAAGCCGGGGAGGGTTCCAAAAAGGACAAGTGCCTTACATCATCCCTCTGCTAGAACCACTACGTTCGCAGTAGTGGAAGACAAGGCGACGGCACTGGGGGATGAAAGCACCAACGCCGTTCTTGAGAACGGGGTGAACCAAGGGAGCAGGCATGTTGATTAATGAGGATGTGGTGTGTGATGGATTGTAGAGCGGATCCGGATTGCAAGAAGTGTTTACGGCTCGCCAGAAAATCTGTCTTGTGACTTCCAACTTTATTTTTACGGTGTCAGCAACACAGCGATCCTCTCCAGTGCCTCTGCCACCCGCGCCGCATGAGTGTCCAGTTGCCTCACACTCAAGTCCAAAGTCTCGAGCTTCTTGTCCATCGACTCTAATCTCGCCTCAACTTTATCCATCCGACTCACCTCTGCGGCGACACTGCTCGACGCTGCCTTCTTCTCCAGGTCCAGGATCCGAGACAGCAAGTGATCGTCGTGTCGCTCCATCGCGGCAAGACGCGCCTCTAGGGTAGCGATCGTAGATACGAGGCTGTCCATTGATGCAGACCCCTTGTTTTCAGTGAAATTGCGCCTATTTCCATCGACCTCGCTGCTTTCGCTATTGGAAGCTTCCGCAACCTGAACAACCACTGGTGAGCCAGGGACGGCGTCCTTGATCGCCAGCATCTGAATACACTCAGATACTGCATCGGCCTTCTCTGGTTCATCCTCGCCGTCGAACGTATCGTCCTCAGCTGTTTCTGCTTCATCCCCATCCCGGATCTGCACCTTGGGCATAGTAATGTACTCGACAGCATACTGAATAGGTCGGGTCTCCAAGCCATCGCCTCCGTAGAGTGGGCAGGGCGCATACCCAACCGTGGCAGATAGCTTCTCTGTAAACATCGACCCCAGCTCAAGCATGACTTTAAAGCCATAGACTCGTCGGCAGCTCAAATCAACCAACGCCCACACTGTCCAAGAGATGGCCGCATTAGTATATCCTAGCTTCAGATCCACCTCGGTCACGCCAGCTCGCTCGGCCCTGTACACAATCCTGTGCAGATCATCGGCGCTCAATTTGCTGGCAACATCAGTGCCTCGGAAAGAAACGACATGATTATGTTTTCGGCTCGGTGAGGGGTTGCTCATGACGGTGACCGTGTAGCGCGTCCCGAGATCCAGATCGTCCACAAAGAAGTAGCCAACATCGTTTTCCTTGATCGGCGAGCAACCCCAGTAACACCTCGGTTGGACATACTCTTGAACATGGGTACACGTTTCGCCATCCAAGCCGAAAAACGTGACACGGATTCGCAAAGGTCGTCGGATGCATACGTGCGCATAGTTCCAGGCGCTAACCATGATCCTCTTAAGAACACGCTCAGGTTTTCCGATCAATATCTCGAAAGGAATGTCGATCGCCTTCGAGGGCTCGATAGCAAGAGGAAACTTGACGTCATTCCGAAGCTCAAAGGACTCAACGGGCCTGTACTCGGGATCACCCACCAGACGATACTCGGCTTTCGCTGATAAGAGAATGGCCTGCTTAGGAGACGCCAGGGTGGATATATTGAGACCACGCCATAATCCTGTAAAGCGGTCCTGCGTCTTGTTTGATCTTTGGGGGTGGTTGTTGGCGGCCAGCTTATTGGCTGAAAGAACAACCAGAGGCATAGCTCTTGACGCCTTACTTTTAAACGATCGGGGCTCCCGCAATTGTTCCACACGCAGTGTCGGTCCTAGCTGCACAGTTTTGGGGAACTCATAGGGCTTGTCTGGGGCAAAGATATCGAGCTGGACTTTGCTGAAGTACTCAACGGATTGGTCCTTGGGCATCTCGAGTATTTTTGGGTCGAATGGAATGGTTCCGACGGTGGCGACCTCAGAGCTGGCAACTTTGATTGTGAACTTGATTCCTTTGAGCTGCTGTGATTCCTCATCCAGAATCCACTCTGCCTTTGAGAAGGCCGACGTTTCGTTGTCACGCGCATTCTTGAAGATGAGTCGATCCCCCGTGGAAACTATGACCTTCCTTTGCTCCTCCAGCTCCTCTACCGTGAATGTTTTTAGAAAATATGAAAGGTCCTCCGAGATATGGCCCACGTTTACTACTAGCGTTGCCTTCGTTATGGGTTCCTCCCATGTCCTCCACCGAAGCATACGTCCGACTCTGATGATCTGGGTGCCATTGTCCGTTTCCAAATCGCTCTCTTCCTGCCGTAGCCAGTAGTCGACAGTGTCCGAGTAATCCACAATATTGTGCGCCCACGGGAAAAAATTTGCATACGGATACCGTGAATGGTGTTTTGGTTGATGGTATCCACTCTTGCAAGGAGAGGTTTGGCCACAGCATCGGTTGCCATGTGTACTGCCACCGGCAGAGTGATAAGCACAGGTTTCGGGCCCATTGGCATTCATGAGATACTCCTTGTCACATTGAACGCAAATCACACGTCGGGCCGCCTCATGTTCCCTGGCCTGGATTGCGAACGCCTCGGCCATATCAGTAACGGTGGTTGTAGATGATTGACGGATGAGGGTTTCGATCTGCTGCTGGTTGTCGTGTAGAATGTCCTGCATGTTTGAAGTCATCTGCTCCATGACTTGATCCGACATGGCGAGATGCATACGCTTTGCGAACTCTTCCACAAGTACTGGGTTGCTCTACAACGTAACTAGGGTTATTCTCTCTGTTATCCAAGCAAGGGACAAAGGCGGGGGCGAAATGATTGCAAAGAGCAAATTTGCAGCTAGAAAAAAACCTTACATTGACGACATCTTCGCCTCCCCTGTCTCTCACAAACTGCTCGGCCTCCAAATCCCTCGGTACGGATCGCTTCAAGAGCGAGAGATCGCCAGTCTGCTGGATCTGCAGACTCAGCATCAGATCTGTCGAGCAGCTCGTGACCCTGGCCACCACGGACTCAAAGTTTTCCTTGTTGGACATCTTTAAGCGACGGACAATCTTTCCTTGCTTGCGGTAGGCCTCGATCAAGGCTGCAGCCTCCTTGAGTGTATCTTGAACCTTCAGCAGAACCTGCATCAATGGCTCAATCTTTTCCTCGACCCCCTCTAGCACAAGCATGTGGCCCAACATGAAACTAATGCGCTCCAGCAGATCCTGGCACTTTTCATCCACGTCTCTAGCTTGTTGCTCAATGTCGATAATGATCTTGAGAACAACAAATGCAGGGGCAAGGAATGGTATCGTTTTACCCACATCGGCAAGCTTTCCTGTAATCTGGATGAGGTTGCTGAGGACTGCATTGTCGCTCTCCGTACCGATGAGTTTGGTTGTTGTGTCTAACGCAGACTTGACCCCTTTTTGGGCTGCGATGATATTGTTACTTGCCGTGAATGCCGCGTTGCCCACAGTCGCCAGCTTGCCAGGAGCAGCCGCAGCAGGTTCCAGTGCAGCCACCCTCTGCTGTAGTGTCGTCAACTCCGATTCCGGTTTTGTCGTTGTAGGTATGCTTGTTGCCGTTGTGGTTGCTGCCACAGTGGCTCCTTGTGGGGTTTCCTTTGTGGCTGCCGACATCGCTCCTCCTTGAGTATTTTTCTTTATGGTTGCTGCCACAAATCCTCCTTGTGGATTTCCTTTTGGGACGGCTGTCATTGTTTGTCCTTGAACGGTATAATAGGCGAGGGTGGAGGAAAACGGTGTGATGGTGGAAAAAAAACAAGAAGAACAAAAAGAAGGGACGATCATGCCATCAAGTCCAGAGTAGCACAAAATACCGAAATGAGAGCTATATTATCATCGTGGTCATCATGAACATTAAAACGAGCGGCGTGTCTGAGCACTTTCTCCAAAAATGGAACTAAATAGAGACTTAGTATCGAAGTCTACCCTCTCTAATTGTACTGCGACGGGAGGCGCGCCTTCTTGCAGATGAAGGCAAGTGAATGTTGAACTCTTTGGCCACGGCGTCGGCCTTTTTGACGATCCATTCAATCAGACCATACTCGGCACCTCCACCGTTGCCGTTGGGTGCAGAGACGCCCTCTCGCAAGTTGTCCTTGACCTCCTTCATGGTCCATCCGTAGTTGATGCCGGGCGAGCGCTGAATAATGCCGCGGTCCCACTCGAGATCGGGCAAGTAGAACTCGTGCAGTGCAAGGATGCGGTTGGTTAAGACGACGTTGTTGAAGAGGACCTCGACGGCTTTTGTCAGATACTGCTCGAAGGTGTTGCGCTGGGTAGGGTTTGTGAGGAGACCGTTGATCATGACAGCGCCAGTGAAATTGCCGGGGTAATATTTGTAGGACCAACCGATTAAGCCAGGATAGTCTGAGGGAATGTTGACTCCGAAAGTGGCATCAAAGTCTTGACCGAGATAAAACCACATATTACTCAGGGTTGAATCGCGATACACGCCGTCATTGGTCTGGCCCATCCAGTATCCATCCCAGTGGCCGGTCAAGTACTCCATGACCATGAACCTCAAGAAGTGATCTACGTCAAACTGCTTGCTGAACTCGGCAATCTGAGCATCATCCGTCTTGGCAACCTTGCTCCAGGCCTCGCAGAGAGGGCCAATGGCTGTGACATCCTCGGGACTCGCAGGGTTCTTGACCCAAGCGTCATACGCACCGGAGGAGTCGATGGCAAAGCTGGCGCCAGATTGGCCGTCAAAGAGAGCTCCCAATGGACTAGAAGGGTTGCCGGCGTTGAACATGGCTTTGGGGTAGGAGTACTGCGTGATGTCATCTAGCAAGTTGAAGGTTCCAAAGCCCTCGCCATTGATGAAGAGACGGACCATGTTGGCCTCGTTGGCGTAGGTGCCCAGGGCTCGAGCAGCATCGGCATACAATTTCTCACGGATCTGGGTGGGATCTTCCTCCATGTGACGCAGCTTGAAATAATTACGGTTAGCAAAGGAGTTGCCGCCGGTTAGCTCCCACCTCCAACTTTGCTTGGCGTTGTTGTGCTTCTTGCCGGCACCGTGAATACCAAAGTTGACGCCGGTGAACGTCTTTTTCTCATCAGCGAGGATGAAGGTCACCTTTGCGTTCTTGATCCAATTTTTGTGAGGTTTCCTGACCAGCGTATTGACCTCATTGGAATCGGCCTCGACCCAGATGGTGGGAATGTAGTTGGAATCGAACAGTGCTTGCTTGGGGCCAGACCGCTTCCAGATGGGCTGTCAGAGATGGCAAGCGATGGATTATGAGATTATTCAGGTAATGATTACGACGTGGAACTTATCCAACATAGTCGAGATTTGTGCTTACCTCAATTGGCGACAGGTGAGGGATATCGGCATAGGTGACCGGGCGTTTGAAAAAGTCGTTGAGCGTCTTGGAGACGCCGGGCTTGAGTCTGCGTTCAAAGGGTTCATCCTCGTTGTTAACCACGTATTTGTACTTGGCTTCATCGTCTGCCTCAGCGGCACCGGTGAAATGTGGCACAGATGGGTCGGCAGCGGTCAGGGTGGTACGCTTGTTATTGATGGAAACTTGAACAGCGGTGGCACCTGGCGCAATAACATGGAAGTTGACCTGGGCAGCATTCGCTGAAGCTGCAAACAAGGCTATCAAGATTAAGGACTGTCTCATTATGTGAAATGGATGTTGGTTTGCGAAAGAGAGGAAGAGAAGGGTGGAAGAGTGCGTGTGCGCTGAGAGCGAGGTCTTCTAGGAAGGGTTGCAAGTGGAAAGACATATGGCTGCTGGGTGGAGATGGTGGCAAGGGGAAGACGAAGAGCTATAGAGCGGGAGGGAAACAAATGAGAGCGGCAAGGAGTAAAGGAAAACCCAACGGGGGTGCGAGTCTCCTGGGGAGTTCTCGTTGAGTTGGTGTGGTAACAGACGCGTAGGCGTACGAACTGTAGAAAGGTGTCCCTTGTTCCCAACGAGTAGACGCTGGCATCACAACTGTACTGTACACATTAGATACGCAAGTGGCCTGGCGCGCGTGAAATTGGGAGTGAAGGCAGTTTTACAATTACGAGGTCTGGGCTCATTCCACTTACAACTTCGCCACACGCATAGATGGTTGGTTATAGTTGAGATGAGCGTCGGCGCTTCTAACTGTTCACCTTACATCCGCTTTCTATTTTGCAGCACAATGCCTACCGACTCTGGAAAATCCAGTGGCCTTTTGGATGCACCCAAGCCCTGCTCAGAGCTTCAGAAAAAGGACCACGTCCTCCTCAAGGGCCGTCCTTGTGAGGTCAAAGACGTCTCGATCATCGAAACGAACGACTGTCAGATCCTGGTCAAGTTGGTTGCAGAGGATGTTTTGACAGGCGAAACAATGGAGGACTCTCTCCCCTATACCGCGAGCGTTGATGTCCCGATCGTCGAGCGCAGGCAGTATCGTGTCATCGATATCACGGATGGAGTCATGCAGCTGTCAGCCACGTTTGCAGAAGACCTCTGGATCCAGCTGAAGGTTCCAGAGGGTCCGCTGGGCCAGAAACTGATCGGCTATTACGGTTATAATTGCAACGTGTTCGTCAACACGGTAGCGACCATGGGCGAGGAGGACATGGCGTCGTGGACCTTAACACCGAAACTTCCTGAGCACCTCGCCCGTGATCGTCCCTTAGGCCCGCCCGTGAGTTTATTTGACTTGAAGGAAACATAGACACTGTATTAAAGAGGACTGTTGCTAGTTCTTAACGCTCAGATGCGGAAGGGGTGGATGTGTCAAGGCACCATTGTTTCAAAAAAAGTCATCGCTACGACTCCTAAAGGAATGTGACCCCAGGATGGGCTATAAATACATTGCGAGTGAGTACACCGAACTGACGCGAGATCTGATGGTCTGCTTTTTCAGGTTCGGTTCATGTCGAGAACTAGGAGGTGCCCACCGGTGGGCTGTCCCTGGTGTATGCGCTTATGGGTGCGTGGTGATGGTTGGGGTGCGCGGTACGACAAACCTTCTGCTGCTTGCGTCCCTTTCTGCTGCTCCCTCTGTGATTGTACGAAGCCTCAGGAACAGGGCAAGAGAGTGGAAGAGCGGGATCCAGCTGCCGAGTTGTGTTGAACAGTCCAGTACCGAAAGCAGGTCTTGGTCGCCCATAAGAATAGGAAAGAACGAATTCTGCCAATGAAGATGACAGACCGAAGAAAAAGAAAGAGATTTACACAGCGATGCAGAAGAAGAGACCTGCTCGGAACGACCTCCACCCTGCGGGCAACTGCAGTACCACTCAGACGTGTAATCCAAGCCTTGAGTGTGACCAGGTTGTCCCGGAACGATAGCGGTCGTAGGGCTTTCACCCCAAGTCTCTCCGTAGCAATGCTGACCGATTGCTGTTGGCAATCAGTTTTCCCAATGCTTTGGTTGATGAATGCCGAATTGCAAGGGCCATTAGCCGCCCTGTGAGCCCTCGCGCTCACACGCTCGAAGTACAAACTTTACGCGTTTATAAGTCATTCGCTAGCTATAACGCTATAAATATGCTCGACGCGCTACTATTTTTTTTTTGGTTCGTATGGGATCCATGTGGTATGCTTGCTTTTCTTGAGCCGGGATTTCGATTGTGCCTCTGACTTTGACTGCGGCAGGGACATGGGTGGTAGCGCACCTGACGGCGCTGCTATGTGGGAGCCTTGCATTGGCGGGTGTTGATACGGGTAGGGAAATGGGGGATGGAGTGGTACCTGGAGAGCTAGTGTCGACGCCTGGGTTTGCGATGGCATTGACGGGGACACTGATAATTGTTCATCCGTCGGTGCTTGATACAAATGACCATTTTGCGACATATGTAACATCTGCTGCATGAACACCTGCTGCTGCTGTAACTGTAGTTGGTGGAGATGTTGTTGATACTGGAGAAACTGTTGTTGCTGCAATGACATTTGCTGCAGTTGCTGCTGCTGTGCTGTCAACTGTTGTCTGAGAGACCGCAGGTCGCCTTGACTAGATGTGGAGGTCGATTGATGCTGCTGCTCCCATTTCTGTTGAGATTGCTGCACAGCATGTAGAGTTTGAAGAGCCTGCTGCATCAATGATGCCTGCACCTTCATTTGGTCCGCTACAGCGGGAATGGCTTCTTGATATTTTTGCAAAGGATCAGGCTCGAGGGTGTCCGCAACAACGCTCATGTCTCTCAGGAAATCCTGGAACAAGGTCGACTGGAAGATGTCGTCGTGCAATATCTTGCTGTCCTGTTTATGGTGAAGTCGGTATGCAGCGTCTTGAAGTATGATTCGCCGACACCGCACGAGTAACCGCAGAAAGCCACTCTTTGCAACGTCTTCCTCCGTATACAGCGACGCTGGCCCAGCTCCCTGGAGCTCTGGCGGTCTAGCTCCTGTCGTTGATGGAATTTCAGCTCCTGAGGTTGATGCAGCAGCAGCTTCCGAGGCAAATTCGACTGCAGCACCTGAGATACGGGCGGCTCCAATGCCAGGGACAATATTCGGATCTACCTCATTCATTTCTTTCGTGCATTCACTTCTCCAATAGCTGTTGTCTTCCCATAAGCGTCCTCGATCCATGGAAAAACCATCCGCTGCAAAGATAGTGATGGTTTAACGGAGTTCCGAGGAAGGTATAGGGGCTTGTCGTAAAAACCTGCCATTCCAAGAGCGAAGCTTGTGGGTAGACTGGACATATAGAAACTTTCCATCCTGCCTCGCTCAGCAGTCCATCGGCCCCCGTCCTTGATATCCTCCTGTCGTATGCCCAGCCTATGCGCCTCAATTGTACCAGCGTGACGACCTCCATGAGTTTTCTTGGAGCTATAAATGTTGTTTTTGTCGAACGACTTGTCCACAGCGTGGTAGGTAGTTTGCGCTGTAAGGCCTGTTTTGGGGTCGGATGGGCTTGGAATGACCTTGAACTGGTGCCAATCCTGCGTTGCCAAAGCTGCCTGTACATCTTCAATCGCAAGTTGCTTTACGTCTTTATGTTCAGACCCCTAACCGACCGTAGAAAAAGAAGCGGGCATATGACAGGCAGGGCATTAGTCAGGAGTAGGGGCGCAACAACTTGCACAACGATTGTGGCACTGTAGCGTATTACAGAAACTCACCTGCCACATCTGGAACATATAAAACGCAAAGGCACTGAAGCAGCACCGACGCACATCGTTGTGTCGCAACGCGCAAGCATACCAGTTCTGGTTGCTCTTGTTCGTCTTCCCCTTGTTAAGTTTGAAGGTAAGCGCTATGGGCTGTTGTCCTCCTTCGTGCCGTTGAGTGATAATGGTACTAAAGCAGTCTGAGAAGTTGAGATGACGGAGATCCTCATCACGGAGCAACATGTTATGGCGCACGGAGATGCAGAACATGTCACGGTAGTTGAGGCCATAATCTCGAGATTGTTGCTCTTCCCAAAGGGTCGTCATCATCTCGTTCAACTTTACCAAGCTGTATGAGTCCCAAAGTACGCAGTCTGCCGTGCGCCTTTGACCGGACTGGATGCCTTGCGTGAATAGGTTACCCTTGTGCTTGTCCACCAAGGAATTGAGAACGGACATTGTACCTGGTCCAGGGGCGCTAACCTCGTTTCGCGCCAACTGTATCTCGTGGATCCTGATCATCGCCTTTCGTGCCATCATTATAGTCTCTGACCCGATTGGCACGTCTATCATTTTCCTTCCCTTTCTATCTGTCGGGGCATCCTTCAGCACTACGCAAGGAATAGATCGCCACACAAGAACAGATTCGAGGTCAGTTTCAGCTATGATTAAGCAAGGCAGAGCAGAACACCACGCGTGTGGTTCATACTCTGAGCTAGAATTTTGTCGGACTGAGTTGAGGATCCTTCGCCGTTCAACCCAATCTGTGTTCGGAAATCCGCTCCAGTTCTGTGCCGTTTGGTCGTCTTCCTACTGAAGACATCCTCCTTGAAAAACGATATAACCTTGTCTTCCGAATCCACGAGATATAACGACCGACCATCAGCACCAGCATACTCGGCGTGGTGCCTCTCGCAAAACTCCTGCGTGAGGAGAAGGAGTGTCATTGCAGTAAGCAAAAAGCGCTTAGAGGACAAGACATAGGTACATAGGCATAAGGGTAATAGATTGTCGATGAGGATTACCTTCCATCTACGCATATAGGCTGTATAGGATTTGACTGACGTGCGTCGAATGCCAGTACTGTCTTGCATATCGATCTTGTATTGTGCCTCGGCAGCAGCAGCAGCTGGATACGAGGTTGTGATGTCGCTCTCTGAAGGGGCAGTGATCTCGCGCTCTGAAGGTGCGATGCGTGGAGCTGGATCACGCACGGACACTGGGCCGTAGGCGGTGTGTACCTTCTTTGGACGACCCCTACGTCTTTTTACGCCTTGTGGCGATCCTGGTCCTGTCTCCACATTAGCTGAAGGAGGTGGAGGTTGGATTGGTGGACCAATTTTTGGAGGCGATTGTTCTACAGGGGGTTGCTCTGAAGTCGACATTGAGAACTCGAGAATTCAAACACGCGTCGACCTGACCTGTGATGCTGATGCTGATGTGTTTGTCAAATGAATGAGGTGGAGCAGAATGTAACAGACGTATAGTGGTTAAGAGCTTAGTACGATAGTGGGGAGAGTGCAGACGACAAGAGTGGAGGTGAGGTGTGGTGGATGCGAGTGAATTGAGTGAGATTGCAATGGAGCATGGAGAGAGAGAGAGAGAGAGAGAGAGAGAGAGAGAGAGAGAGAGAGAGAGAGAGAGAGAGAGAGAGAGAGAGAGAGAGAGAGAGAGAGAGAGAGAGAGAGAGAGAGAGAGAGAGAGAGAGAGAGAGAGAGAGAGAGAGAGAGAGATTCAGAGAGAGAGAGAGAGAGAGAGAGAGAGAGAGATTCAAAAAAAAAAAAAAAAAACGCCCTATGACCCTATGTTACCCGAGGCTGGCACAGTATCGCATCTTTCAACGTCCCTTTACGACCTCTTGAACCATCCTCGCCGTCTCTATGCTCGAGCTTATCCCTGGACATCCACTCACGCTCCCTCTTCGCGGGCAAGTAATCCAACCTTTACTGAATTCTGTGCTGATAAGATTGAACGCATGGCTACCACAGGCACGTCACACAGAATGGTGGGGAGGGATCGCTTCTTCCACTACCTGCTGTTCTGCTTCCTTCCCCCTCCTTCCCCTTCCCTTCCTCCTTTTCTCTTGGCAATCGACCTCTCGCAGTCGCATAAGTCTGTTCCAGCAGAGTGTTGGTAAAACAAGGAATCGCTTCTGAATTTACAAACTGGTACAATACTCCAATCCATCGATTTTTTTTTCCATATCCACATCCTGACAAGATTTCTCAAGTACTGTGCCAAAAAACACCACTCCGATAACTTTTAACCTTCAACTTTCCATAGCTCTCAGGTACAGCAGCTACCTCCCAACGCCACATCGTATGTAATGAGATCCCATCCCAGAGCACCACCTAATACGACGACGAAAACATGCCCGTTAGGATGAAGCTGCAATTGTCTCCATTGCTAGTCCTGGTAGTGGCAGTTCTACGAATTGACGCTCAGGCCGTCCAGGCACCGCCACTAGATAAGGCATTTGTAATCCACAGCATGCGGTGGGGCGACCAGGTCTTAACGGCCATATCTCCCGATGCAGTGTCCGGCTGGAAAAATAACGACGCACAGGTGCAGGGGCCATCCCAGAAGTGGATTACTAAGGAAGTCGACGAGAATGGTAACAAGTGGACCGCCTTTCAAAATGTTCAAACTGAGCGCTACCTCTCCTGGGACATCAATACGTACAAGGTGGTGTTAAGTCCTGATCCAACTGGCTGGCTAATAGTCAGCGATGGAACAACCCCCAATAGATATAGAATTCATCAATGGCAGTCAAGACGGGCGGATCTTGAATTAACAGGTCCCGAAAGTGGAGCGCTGATCAACTTTGGCGAATTTGCCTTAACTGACGCTAAATTTTGGTGGGATTTCGAGCTCACCGACTTGTGAATGCAGTATTACTTTGAAAAAGCCAACACCTCAACACAGCAACCATGTTTCCTGTATTCCTTTGTGCTTTAATTCCACCTAAATGAACTGAAATAAAGAAATTCCAGATTTGCGGGCATCGGATGAGATGTGGAATGCTCTAACGGTTTCAGGGTAGAAAGGATGAGTGAAAAGATGTGGGTCCACACTGACCAAACTTCGGTATTGTTTCTATGTCCTTATTGCTGCCATAGAGATGCATTGGTGAACAGATCGATAGACGGATAGATGGGCTGGATTGTGGGAGGTTGTGGTCGCGTATGTATCCTTGGCTTTGCAATATTAATAATGGCTCTGGCTACTTAATGGTAGCGGGTTTCTTCTAGATACCCCGGAGCCAAGAACTTCCCTTCTACCTGTAGCTAGTGATAATGAAGGTCCTTCACTAGGACCTAAAACCGGTTCGTTTTAGTGAGTTAATATATGTTTCCAAGGTAGACGCGTTTGGCTTCGAGAAAATAACAATAGTACTGTACATCGGCAAGGCAGAGGAAACGGGAAACGTTAGCGAAGAGAGCCGAGATACAGCTGGTGCCAATCAGTGGAAATGTAGCAATGTTTCCCTGAACAATCCAGGTTGAAAACAAACAATTTTTTTCGGAGGTCTCACCCCAATTTTGAACGCGTCTTGGGCTGTTGAAGGATGAGGAGCACGCAATTTTGCAGCTTATGCCAGGGCGACGACTGGCCGTGTTTTGTTGTCTGCCCTCCCCCGTTCGACGCGCCGTAGACCTCTAAACTGGGACAAGTAAGAAATCCTGTTTTCACCCATGTGCCCACCTACACAATCGCGGCATTCAACCGGGACGATTGAGAAATCCTGTTTTCACCCATATCCTCACCTACATGTACACAATCGCGACATTGGTCTCTAGGGTAACGGACAGCTGGTCTTGCATGAAATCCAACACCTATAAAAGGCGCTGTCGAAACAGCTCCCTCTTTTTTTTCAACCGTCATCTCTCGTCTTATCCTTCTCCACTCACGCTCCCTTCACAAACTCCTTATTACAAACAACAACCAACATCATGGCCTCAAAGCAGAACAAGAACCAGCAGCAGCAGCAGACCGCCGGCAAGGCTGCCCACCCCGCCCAGCACTCGTCCGAGCAGACTTCAAGTCACGGCAAGAACGCTGCCCACGGAGCCAATGCCCAGTCTACCAACAAGGCCGGTGCTGACAAGCAGCAGCAGAACTCGGGTGCCTCCGCCAGCGATCGCGCCGCCGCCAACAAGCAGCGCCACAGCCAAAGCAAGAAGAGCTCTGGTTCCCACCCCCAGAAGGTCGATGCACAACATTAATGAGACTGCTTGGCTGATCGTTGTAGGAGTAGTATCCAAAGACTCAACTCTCTCATCACCCGAGAATAAAGCATTTGTATGTACATAATACATAATCAACAATGCACCCTCTCGCTGTCTGTCTCTCTCCCTCTGTCACTCTGTCTCTCGATCTCTCTTAGTCATTAAGTTGTTATGTATTGTGAAATGTTTTTCTACCGTGTGTGTTTGTGCCAGCACATCGCCTGCCGGCGATCTGTTGATCCTCCTACCTCCTATGCGTTTTTCGCACTCTGCCTACGACGCTGTTTCTGCTGTCGTCGCCGCAGCGCCGCCTGTGTCTGGGGCTGAAACCTGCTCATCCACGTACCCTCGAACCCGCCCTTGGCAGTCCCAACCAGTCCATCGCCATGAGCAGCACATCCACAACCACCAGCCTTGATCAACGCCTCCAACTCGGCGTCATCCTCCGCATCCTCGTCATTGACCTCGTCATCATGGTCACCACCTTCGCCCGACAATCTGGACGTACGACCGTCGTTGTTTTTCTCATCGTGATGGGTCCAGGTATCATCCATACCAAAGCTGGTCAGCCTCTTCCTGTAATCATCATCGTCGTCAGACTCGTCCGAGTCGTCGTCCATATCCTCGAGGACTTCATCTATGGCGGGCTCTTCGTCATCAAGAGCCAAGCGCGCAAAATAGTTCTCGCGTTCAATAGCCAACTTGACAGTTCTGGGGGTATCGCGAACGAGGTTGGCAATGGCGATCTTGAGGAAAAACACAAGATGCTATGGAAATGTGGTATCAATCGTTGTGTGTTAATAAGAATTTGCAAAGGCGCCTGTGAAGAGAAAGTGAAAATGCAAGTGAATCCTGGACACTTGACAGCGTTTTTTTTTTTTTCTTACCTCAAAGATAAAGATGAACAGGAGACGGACAGCCAGGAGTGCAAAGTTGATATTCAAAGGGGTGTTTGCGTTTTGCCATTCCTGGGCCCAGCCAACTTGAGTGAACACATGCTGTTCCATCCAACTTGACCGGAAAGCGATCAAACAAGCGTTTGTGAGCACCGAGATGTGTGTCATCAACATCAGAATGGCTTCCCAGCTCCCTATTCACACATTTTTTTTTTTAGCAACACGAAACGAGGCGAGGTACTTTAGTACAAAACGAAAGGCGCGAGTACTTGCATGATTGATCAATCTGAGCAGAACTTACCGATATCCTGAGCTCCCTGAGCAGTGGGTCGTCGGTGCTGTGTCAGCAACTTGTATGCATCCACACGGATCTCAAGCACGTTGTTCAAGAGCGCAAAGATTGGAGCAATTGGGAACGCAATCACAAAAAGTGTGCAGAATCCAAACTGAATCACCAGCTCTCGGTACTCCTCAAACATCTGAGGATCATACGTCGGCAGGATGTCGTCCTTGGCCCACTGAGGGGGTTTCTTGTTGACGTTCTCGCTGTTCGAGACCTTGTTCTTGTACTTGCCCTTGAGGTTGGCAGCCTTCTCTGCGAGCTCGTCCTTTTTGTTCCACCACTTTTGGAGCTGAGGGACCATGATCTCCTGAGCCTGATTCAGAAACTGCTTGCCGACAAACACAATCGCCAACTGAATCGTCAACTCGCCCATGCAAGAGCCGGTTTTACCACAGGTATCTTGAAACCTTTGGTCTGAAAAAACCCGGTGGCCAAGGTTGTCCTTGAAAAAGGCAATGTAAACCATCGTAGAATAAAAATTGACAAAGTCGAAGAGGAAGCGCTTCACAATGAGAGCATCTAAAGCAACATACAAAAGTGTAAACCAGACATTTCTTAGTGACCAGTGAGTGATACACAGATTTGCAGCGACGCGAAAACAAAAAGATAAAAATGTCTATGTTGTTATCCTTACCTTGATATTGGGTCATGCGGCGATGGTTCTCGTTGTCAGTCATGAGCTTAGCGATGCGGGCATAAACCTAAGACGATGCAGATCTCAAAATAAATATCCCAATGATACTGCATCAAAACGCTGTAATAGTTTGCCGGCCAGGACATAACTTACAGTGCCTAGAGCCATGATGACGACCAAATTGAGCAGGGCAGTGACTACCGAGACGGTGTAGGGGTAGGGCTTTAGGTTGTCGAGGCTGCGCAAGAAGAGACTGAGTACCACCAAGGATCCAACGGATACGATAACAATAGCGATCTGCAGGGAGAAAAGGGAAGGATTAGGTTAACAGGCAATACAGGCAGAGACTTGCTGGTGTTGCATGCGAGACGAACAAAGAAAACGTACCGATACCAAGACAACCATGATACTCATCACGACAGAGATAACCTGCCTGTAGCGAGGATAATATAGCTCCTTCTTCCCTGTAACAGGCGAGATCCTCACCCCAGTCGGTCGGAACTCGGGCCTAGCCCTCTCCCGTCTCTCAAAGTCGAAGGTGTTCCACTCGTACGCGAGCACATTGCTCTTTCTCTTCCAATACTCTACAAACAAGGCAGCCCAAATCGACATGAACAGTGCATAGGGAAGAGAGAGTGCGTTGTCGAAGATGCTGACCAATTTGAGCGATACGTCGTCTGAGGGGTTAATGGCGTTGCGATTGGAAAAGTAGTTGATAAGTCCAAAGATCAGGAACAAAAGTCCAGCGATGGCGGCAGAGACGAGCCATTTGGTGTAATGTCCGACCCATGCGAAATAGAGCGCAATCTTCTCGCCATAGTAAAAGCGGATCTCTTCCAGCGGCTGAGTACGACGAGATCGAACCCAGCTGTGGTAGAGTTGTGTGCGACGGTTGGGAAGTGGTTGGACCTTGGACTTGTAGGATCCGTCGTGGAGGGTGTACATATCCGTGAACGCTCCTTTATCCATGACGGATTTCAGTGCCTGTCGATCACCGCGCTTGCTGTGGATCTTGCTGTAAATAATGATGCTCTCAGTCTAATTGAATAAGGTATAGTGTGGTAGGGCTGTTAGTCATTACCACTACTCGCTGAATTTTTCGCTTAAATGAATACACCATGCCATCTCAGGCATCTTTGCGATAAGGTGCATCCACGTAGATCGCTGAAATTCGAAGGGCCCGTTAACATACCAGGTTGCCGCGTCGTGCAGTGCCGAAAAATCCATCCTTCCCATCAGACCCCATATTGGCCCCGACACCAGAGCCATTGGGCTTGATACCTCCGCCATGACGAACAATATCACTCCATTTCCGTTGCTTCTCGGCCAGCGAATACTGTCGCAGCTTGCCCGCCTTGAAAAGAAGCGATTCTGGGCGTAGAGGCAGTGAGATGTTGTCTGCTCTCTGTATCAGTCGCCAAAAGTGCCTCGCAAAAAATCCCTGCGACCCTGCTCTATTTGCAGCAGCGTCGGCAGCGGCTCTCTCCTGGTTGGTCTCGACGTGCTAAAGGTGGGTAAAAAGTAAATGGCGTGGTTTGGTGAGCGGCCTGCCTAAACTCGCAATCATCCAGGGTGTGCAGCGATGTTTTAGCTGGTTGAGAGCATAGCTCCACACCCGTTTCAAAAATAACACGGCCGCATTGATTACGATCCTGTTTACCTACCGAGAGCTCGATTTTGTATCGCAGTCTTTGAGCCTCGACACAGAGTCGCCAGAAGGGCGTATACACTTTCATGAACATGTCCTCGCCTTCAATGCTGGGTTCTTCTTCGATCATGAGCCCCTCCTTCAAGAGGGCCTTCTTGAATTTGATTCGGTAACGCTCCAATTTCTCTTCATGAACGATCTTGGGATCCTTAGGCTCTGATGCTGCCGCTTCCACATCCCTAGCCCGAGCAGCTTCCAGTTCCTGCTGTCGCTTCTCCTGCTCCTCGAGCTGTCGCTGCTGCTCCAGTCTCTCCTCCTTCCTTGCGCGCGCAGCACTGCTCGTCGAGTCGATTTCAATGTCTGAGAGCGTTGGGTTTGCGCCAAGCACGGGAGGAGCATCGGGCACCTTGCGCAGATGCTCGGGGATGGGGTATTTGAAGACCATATCAAAGGCCTGGGTCTCGTAGATGATGTTGGCCATGGCATCTGCGCCCTGGTGCTCCCCTAAGGATTGGCAAGGACAGGGTGTTGTGCTGGTAGGTTAGTGCTGAGCGGAAAGCGGGGCAATTCAAGGGGACGGACCATGTCGCTCAGAAGGGGAGCGCATGTAGTCAGCATGTGTATGTGTCTTGCAGTGAGACAGTGCAGCAGAAATGCCGAACCAGGAAAAGGGGGGCAGTGGTGTTTTTTTTTTTTTTTTGAGTGCGCAAAACACGAAAAACGAGACAGCGCCAAACACCGAGTTGACCAACCACAGACCTGCCGTGGGTTCAGGGCAGTTGGGTGGGCCTGAACTTACCAAAGTAGTCGATGGCATCTTCCACGCGCTTGTCCGGGTTGCCCAGTCTGTAGGTCGAGATGGTGTCAAACAGCACAACGTCGGACCCATAGAACAGAGAGGCGACTCTCCGACCCCCGAGGTCGCGTGTGGTTAAATGGTTGGGTGCGTGGCCGTCTGCGTGGCGCGGACAGTCCTTCTTGTCGCCAGGCTTGGGAACCCTTGGTTGCTTGGGTGGTCGGTTAGGTGGTGCTCCTGAAGTTCCGCCGACTCCATTTCCTGGCGATATGGGCGAGAGGCTGCCAAAGCCATCGAGCCCCGGGGAAAGAGGAGAGGCGGTAGGGGAGTAGTCCTGCTGTTGTCGGGGTTGTCGCTGCTGTCCTTGAGGGTTGATGACAGCGAGGTCGATCACAGCTGACTGAATCAAGAATGAACGGAAGCATGCTTGTCAGTTGTGGATGCGCTGAGGAGCGGTGTTTGCAAGGCTAGGACGAGGAAGGGATCAGAGCAGCAGGTGCAAGGGGGTGGGGACAGCCGAGTCTTACCTCGTCCCTGTCGTGAGGATTCATCCCGCTGTTGTGCTACGAGTGGCGATGGAGCGTGGGATGAGCGACAATGAAGTGAGGTGCGAGAGTGAGAGAAGACAAGATGAACAAGAGTCGAATATGAGGCACGCGCGGGCGACTGTTGTACAGGCACTCTAAGATAATTATGAGAGCTGGCCGGAGATGCGACCTTACAGCACCATGGCGTCGTCGGCAAGGTCCAGAGAAAAAAAAATGGAAAAAGCTCTCATGTTTATGAGAACTTATTTATGGACAAATGGATCACGAAGGAGCGCAAACGGAAACTGCTTGCTCTTCGAGCACCCTCGCATGACCCACAAGAGCACCGCCAGGGCACCCGAGCAGGAGCCACTGGCTCAGCAGGGTGAGATGGAATTCGTCTTGTATGGTCACCATCGTGCACCCATGCGAACCATCTGAAAATAAAGTTTCTCCTTGACATTGTCCACTTTTTGATTACATAACGCGCCTTGCTTAGTGCTACACACACCGTAACAACCATGGCGATGACCCTATTCTCCGTGTTCAGTGCAGCAATGGGTAGCAACAGAAGAGGGAACGCAGGCCAAGGACAACTTTGATGAGGATTCCCATTAGTCCAAACACTGGTTCCAGCCTGGCACCTAACCTTGCTCGTTTTGTTTTCAAAGCTCCTCCCTAAAAGTCGCGAATCCACTCGAACGCAACTCAAGGTCAGGTCCGTCAACTGAGGCATTGTTTGTCTCAATGACCCGTTTTCGCGTGCATTTTGGGCAGTAATAGCCAGAACTAGGAGCTTGGTAGAATAAAAGTATCCAACATTCCTCCCATCTGAGTAGCTTGTACGAACACAACGACAAAAGCGTTGGAGTCGTGTGTGCTCAATAGCAAGTTTTTGTCATCAGATACTCATTATCATATCAACCTGTGTAAGTGTAATCTGGTATACGGTTACTGTATAATCCAATAGCTTTCTTCCAAAATTTTGCTGTTCGACGTTCGTCACGCTCACAAGCTTGCCGCCTATTTCAGCAGCAAAGTCGCCTCCACGTCTTAGACCCTTGAGTATGCCTCCATCAACGAAATGGGTCCAAGAGTGCATCCATATGCCATGTACGAAATAAACCTTTACACACAACCTTTCATCCACCGGGCTTGATGCAAACGTTATCTTCTTGCCATTCTTGTCGACGTAGAGCGACTGGGCATGTATACCGTCCTGTTTTTTGATGCCCACGAAAAGGTAGTGTACCTTAAGAGGGTCAAAATTGATGGGCTGGAGTGTCTCGTAATCGATGGCGTTATTAAGCTCCAGTGCAGCAACAATTGCAGCAAAGGCAAGTAGTGAAATATAGAACAGACGCATATCGCATATTTGCGTTCTACATATTTTCGCGATGTATGTTAGCTCACGAAGAGTAAATCCTTATTTCAATTTAAGAGCTGCGGCATTTCCTTACTTTACAAACGTGAGATGTGCAGTCTGGCCGGAGGTATTGTATGGTGTCAGATCTTTCTCTGAGTACAGCTGCACTGTGAGCTTGGCTAAAAGCACTCTTGATAGGGTATGGCCCGTTTCTTGTTAGCGTATCGCTGAAAGCTCACGTGGCTGCTCTTGCGATGGCGCTTGCAGTAGTAAGCGAGCGTTGAGAATGTTGTTGTGGATCTAGTGTCTTTCGGTAGGATCAGATGTGTGTCGATGCAAGGCGCTGGACAAGCGCGGCCTCTTTTTATACGCGCCGAGGATGGGTTGTATGTGAGTGAAAACAAATTGTGATGACACCATTCCATCCGGGTCAAGAAAGGGAAGGGGTGCCGTCAAGCAATCAAGGGCAAGCAACCAAGGGCAAGCAATCAATGGCATGCTAAGAGAAACTTGAGGTGCTGATAGAAGAGGGGTGCTGAAAAGATGAAGAAAAGAGAGGGGTTATGAAAAACTGATGGAATGGAGAAGAAGGACAAAGGGAAGAGCCTGAGGGAGGGGTGCGAATGATGATGGAGAATATATGCAGTGGCCGACAAGGCACTGTACAGTCGACAATTGAAAGGGACGCTTGGTAAAGTAGCGAGATGTAAAAGAATGAAAAAGGTGCAGATACAGGACACCAGGCAGAAAGGGGGACGCGACTGCGAAGATCGAACGAGCAATGGTGTACAAAGCCCAAGCACGGACTATAATAGACGCGACAAGTGATTACGTGTTCAAAATATTGCCCCAAGAGGGTGCAATGGATTGCTGCACATAAAAGCCGTTGATCTTCTGAGTGTGTTCTTGGAGATGGCTCGCTGCAATTTCTCTCCTCATGAAATATACTACACATAAGAAAGACATTTTCTGCGCTGATGCTACCTGAAACGTATAGTGGAATTGTGAGAGTCAAGGAGACAAAGAGATGATGTTTATTCTTTGCCGAGGCAGGACTATTAAGTAGGCGTCCTGCCACAGGCTAACTATACACTCAATGAACTTTGATAAAAAGGGAAGTGGTCTCCAATTTAAAGAGGTACACTCCCTAGACCAAGGTAGGTCCAGTACGTTACACTACCTATAACTATCCTATAAGTAGTATCCAGCCTACGCAGACCATAGCTTATAGTAATGCGACCACTTTGACACCTCCAGTTGTGTTTTTTGGAGGATGAGAATATTCTATACGGCTCCAATCAATTGGTTCTGGGGTAGGGCAGTAGGAAGTGATGCCACTGGGCTTGAGACGAATGTGTCAATCACGTCGAGGCCGTACCTTGTCGTGTGCTCCTAATCATCATGAAAGAACCGACAGTTAGTTGCTACAGTGGAATCAACGTTAGATGGGCGAACAAACAAGCCAAAACTTAATCACGTACTGTAAAAGCCTACAGTGTTTGTGAGCGAATCCGACTGTAGAAAATAGTTTCAGTTTAGCACTCGTTTGAAGGAAGCCAAATAATGGCCGACGCTACAGCGTCATGTCTCCAGGACGTTCGCAATATCGACGCGAAGTGTAAAAGTCCACGACGAGCCCTCGTCCTTCTGCTACTAGGAAGGAAGCTTTCGCTAATTTGCGCCCTCTCTCTTCTAGATCAAGGAGAATTGCACCATTTAAACGCACAGATTTGCGTCGGAGACAGCGCGTCGACTTGAACTCGAACAGTGCTAATCCCATTCTCCCGACTGTGGTCTGTGTAGATCCGAATACCCATATCCACTTTTCGTCCAATCGTGCACGATCCTTGTCCAGGTAGACACTACACGTGTGGAAAAGAATCCTGGCATGGCGGGAGAGAGCCTGGCGTAGGTCCCTTCCCCCCTGCCGTCAGGTTTGAGCTCTTCTCCATGCCCGTACCTTCTTGAATGGGTGGATTTCGGCGCCGGTTCCTAGTTTTACATGTTCTTGGGTTTCGGGGGTTCGAACAACCCCGTCGCCCAATAAGGAGCCGATATGGCTCGCGATCACGAACCTGATCGAACGGTCTTCTGCTCGTTTGCTACTTGGACCTCCCACCCCCTTGACTAACGTTTAAGAGGCTGCTACCTTTCAGTAATGAAGGAGTTTTGGGCGTACATAGTGTTACATAGTGATTGAGTTGCAGCTTCCTCCCGCATCATCATTTGAGATCACTTTTTATGAGGACTCGATCGATCGGGTGGTTCATAGTTGCGGGTAGGATACACACTCCAACAACTTACCTATGCTGCATGAAGTCACTGCTCTTCTCTGGACGTGTGTTTAGATATTGGTTTGTATAATACATCTTGAATCTGCACTATGACCTAACAGCTTAAGCAGAATACTCTTCCCACGCTTCATATACCCACGGACTAAAATGTCTTCTGTTGGGCGTGGTGAAGTGACTATAGACCTGCACGATAAAGAGTACCTGCATGGGGCATTACTTGCGACAGACCATCTCTTTGTGAGGGGGAACTACTTGGACGTGTTGGAGAATTTGGTGAGCATGGCTATAGCCGCTCAAAGGGCGAAAATGAAGGAGGAAGCAAAGCTAGCTGTAGTAATTTGATCAGCAAGGGTCAAGTACAGATATCAATCACTGCGCGTGTGAAGAGTTGGCGCTGCCATTTCGAACGCGCTGTAAATCATTGTCAACAGCATCACATCGCACAAAGGCATCTTCGTCCATTCGTGGTACCTTTCTCCTTGTCAATGTGAAAATGCAATGTGATTTAATTATCTCTGCCTCTCTACCTCTTCTTGTAGATGCATGGCTTGAGTAGACTAGGTCCGTCCAGCTCCTCCAGATCCACAACAGGCTCGTCCTCCTGGACCTTCTGCTTCTTGCTGCCCTTCTTGCTCTTCTTGCTGCTACTGCTGCTGGCAAGGTTGGGGTCAGGCTTGACGAAATCAAACATGATAAACATCTTGTTGGACGAATCCGAGTCCTTGAGTTCGAAGCCAAGAGCCTTCAATGCTGCCACAAACGCGTCCACATCCGTGAATCGACTAATGACCTCGGAGATCTTGAGCTTTCCGCTAATTTGCACAAGAAGGAAAGGAGAAAAATAAATAGTCAGTTTACGAATGACCCAGTGAAGCATGCTCCTAGACATATCTGTTGCCTCAATGAGTTACTTACTTGGGTTTCAAGACTCTGTATGCCTCTCTCAGGAACTTCAAAAAGTCCGTTCCCATCAAACTAAGGCAGAAAATCGCCACGTCGACAGACGAGTCCTCCAAAGGCAGATGTGCGATATCGCATGCTGTAACCCTCTCATTCTTGGCAACCAGATCAAACGACAAGATGTTGTACTTGAGTGGCAACAGCTCCGCTGCAATCTGAGCATCGCCGCATCCCAGATCTGCAACTACTGTGTCCTTGGGCATTTGCTTCAGTTGGGCGATAAAAATGTCGACAGGGTTCTGAGGCCACAGCTCGACCTGGGAGCGGAATCCCTCGTGGTACTCGTCAAACAACTCGGGCTTGGACTGGAACAGCTCATAGGCCTCCTCGCCGGTAGTCGTGTACAACTGTTCGTTCAGGAAACGAAACTTGCCTCCAGCCAATGTCTTCTTCATTTGCTCCTGAAGCTTCGTCAGCTTGGGCTGCTTTTGTTGCGTGGCGACTGGTGCTGGTGTTGATGCGGGGGCGGGCGCAGGGTTGGCCTTTTTGTTGGTCTTCTTTTTGCTCTCCACGGCAGACTTGACGTCAGCCTTGGCCAAGGGAGTCGCATCCTCATCTCCATCGCCAAGCGAATGTTGCAGCTCCTCCATGGCCTTGTTAGTGCGGTTCAGTGCCTAAAAACAGAAATGAATAATGTGAATATCTTCATTGTCATCAAGCCAGAGCAGAGACAAAACACATGAACAGCAGGCACCAGTCGCTTACCTCGAGCAACTTTTCTCTCTCCTTGGCGAGTTGCTGCTGCTTCTTGGACGTGGCAACATCTGCCTTGTCCTTCTTCTCGTTAGCCTTCTTGGACTTCTCCTCTGCAGCTGGCTTGGCTTCCTGAGCGGCAGCCTTCTTCTCGGCCTTCTTGTCCTTCTTGCTCTTGGGCATCAAGTCCGCCATGATGGCCTCCTCTGCTGCTGCGGTTGCGTCCTGAACTTCCTGCAACGTCTTCTGGTCCGATTCACTCTGCCCTGCCAGTCTCTTGCCGGAAGGGTTCTGAGGCTGCGTAGCGACAATAGCGGTGGGGTCGATTCCTTCCTCCTTTTGTTTCTTTTGCAACTGCTTCAACATCCTCCTCTCTTTGTTGGTCAACTTGGCGAGCTCAGGGCTAAGCGGTGTCTTTGGCATGGCCTTCTTCTTCTTCTTCTTTGGCTCCTCTCCATTCTCTGCGTCACCCTCGACCTTATCGGACTCCTCGTTGTCCTCAGGAACGGCCGATGGTGCAGCCTCGGTATCATCGCCAGTCGTCTTGGTAGCCTCCAGTGCAGCGATATAAGCAGCTCTCTTGATCTTTCTTTCCAGTCGCTTGTTCCTCTTCTTGGGTGCAGAGGAATCCTGGTCCTTGCCTGCCTTCTGATCCGCGTCTGCCATGTCGACATCCTGGTCCTTGGATTTCTTCTTATTCTTGGATCCCAGCTGTGCGATATCATTCATGTCAACTGAGCCCTGCAGCAAGAGTTCGACAGCAGATGAAGGTCCTGAGATGGAACTGACGAGGTTTTTCTTGTCCTGGATCGCCTTTTCTTTTTTGATCCTCTCCTCCTCTGCCTTGGCCTTCCTGAGCTCCTTGGTCGATCGGTTCCAGGAGGCACGCTCCTTCAAGGGCACGGGCTCTGGGATCCAGCCCCAGCCCATCTTGGGCTCTGATGGAGGCTTCTTCTCGAAAGGGACATCCTTCTTGAACTTTTTGGAGAAGGGTGCGTTGGACGTAGAGGCGGCGATAGGGAGGACAGCGGCAGCGGAAGGGGTGGAGGTAACAGCGGTGGACGAGGTCGAGGTGGTGGTTGTGGTGATGGCGGTGGTGGCGGTGGTGGCGGTCTCGGCCTTGCGCTTCTTCAGCTGCTCCTTGGGAGCTTCGACAACAAGGTTGCCGACACTGAACCCGGGGATGGAGAACATGGTGGTGGTGGATGCGAAAGAGAGTGTGCAGAGGCAGAAACGCAATGGGTGATGGTCAGCAATATGCCCACAAAAAAAAAGAAAAAAAAAGTAAATAGCGGACTGCTCTTGGCTATAGTTAAGGGTGAAGTGGAACTCTCATTTCACCACGGGCAGGCATACCCTCGCGTCTACGTTGTCTACGGAAGCCCCACTTGAGGGCCTGCCTAGTATTCCCAGCGGGTAGACGGGCGGCTATACCGCAGGTTGTGCTTCAGTTTGATGCCGGGGCGCTCGTTCTGGAGATAGCTCGCCAGGAAACTGTCTCGATCCTCGTCCTTGCCCAGGTGGCCATGCATCGTCTGCAGCTTGGGCCAGCTCCTCAGCATAAACTTGAACTCGTCCATCCCCAGACTGTGGTTCATCCGACAAAAGTCAAACTCCTCCAGCTCCTTCAGTCCTGCCAGCTGTCCCAGGCCATTTGCCAGACTCAGGTCCAGAATCGACTTTCGCCACCACTCTTTCCTGCCGGTACCGTGCCTTCCCAGGTTCAACAATCGAAGTCTACTCAGTCTGGCTATGACACTATATACCAAGCTTTGGGACTCGTTTGGCGACAGCAATGACGGGCCAACAACGACAACACGCAATTCCTCAAGATTTTCGCACATCCATGGGCCGTGATCAATTACATCCAACGCCCGTATCCGATCCGCACTAAAGCTCCTGAGTGCCTTGCAGCTCGTCAAAATCTCGATGGCCATTTCGGGGGTGACATCGTCGCAGTCTATTAGATCGAGCACCTGGAGTTGGTCCTTGAGTTTGCTTTCCAATATTGCCGTCAATGACGCTCGCCCAAACTGACTCTCCCGCACCACCAAAGACTCTAGTAGCGTCAGATGCCCCAACATAATGGCCATCTCCTCGTCTGGCACACTCCCGTTCGAGATATCGAGGCTCTTGAGGCTGCGCTCTCCCAACGCCCACAGCTCACCAAGGGATTGAAGCGGCATGGAAAGGCCCTCGCGGATCCAGGTGATATGATCCAAAAACGGACATTGCACCATGAACATGAGCTGGTCCGATAAGATCATGCAGCAGTCCACGAACGCAACCGACTCCATCTTTTTGAAAAACATGCCCGGCGGTCCTGGCCCCAGAATGGCAGTGTGGTGCAGTTCGATGGTCAAGAGTTGCTGACAGAATGCAAAAAACATTTCCAGTTGCTCCTGATCCTTGAGTCCAAGGTAGTCGAGGATGAGGTGCTCCAGCTTGGTCAGCCCTGTGATTGCAAGTAGGATCTCCTTTGCCAGTGCCGGTGCAAGCACACTTGTAGGCGGCCCAGAAATAGTAGTGGAAAGGGTCAGCTGGCTCTGCACATACTGGGTCAGAGATAGCGGCTGCGATTGAAAGTGTCGATTAGGCGTAAACTCAAGCCGTGCGAGCGTGTCCTTGCAACCCCGAAGGATGGGCAGCACTTCGCCTGTGATACTCCCCAGGACCAGGGTCTCGACCGAAGTACATTGTGGTGTAATCTGGCGCAGTATCGCGTTGTTGTCGGCACAGATCAGAGTTCGAATCTGAGACCCGTTTCGCTGGAGTGCGGCGATCATGGGACGGGAGGCGCGCTTGTCCAGCACCCTGAGTGTGCGCCGCTGCCGCCTGTTCGGCAGGGCGACTCGCTGAAAGAGATAGGGGGTCAGGCATGCGTTCCAAACCCTGCAGACGAGGACACATTGCGCCACATGGACCTGGCTCAAGTATGGGCCGATCTGGAGGAGTATCTCGGGCAGAAGCAGCGGGTGCAACTCGAGCACAGCCGATGCGTCTGAATCAGAATCAGAATCAGAATCAGAGTAACCCATGGGTGGAAGATTAGATGAATGTTTGGGTGGGAGTGAGGTTGCAGGAGGGAGGAAGCAGACGACAAGAAGACTTCATCAAGGCGGAGGATGCAGACTGCGATGAGTGGGATGCTGAAGGTCGGTGTTCAGGAGCGGCATGCATTCATGGGGGTCAGAACCAAGAAGGGACAACAGAAGTGGGCAAAGGCTGTGTCACAAAAGCAAATTCCGCAATGCACACAAAACGCTGAAAAAAAAACATATATTTGCGTAGTCTTGGCAACAGGGTCATACTATGGAGTGGGCGTTGGGTTGTCCCCAGGCGCGGTGGAGGCTGCATTGTATGCAAAGAACTTGTACTTGAGGATCAGCGCCAGCACGCCGTGGAAGACAATGACCAGGATCAGGATGATCTTTGCAATCTGCGCCTCGGCCCGCGACAGCACCGGGTACATGTTCCTGATCAGAAACACGCCCGACAGACCCGCGCCAATGCCAAGCAGGATCCACCGTGCGAGCTCAATGGGGATGACCGACAAAATGGAGACGGGCACCCAGATCGTGAGCGCATACCCGTACAGTGCCAGCATCTCCATGAGGTCGGGCTGGCACCCAAAGTACTTGGTGGCCCCCCAGACCAGCAGAGGGACCACGAAAGAGTATGTGTAGATGGTGCCGAACGCAAACGTCATCTGATAGATGTTGTACGAGTAGACGGTTTTGTTGATGTAGGCATTGATCGACTCCACGATCGACGACGTGACGAACAAAACAAAGATGACCGTCGTGGCGATCCAGAAGGGTCCTTGAGTGATGCGAGATGTCGGGATCAAAAAAAGGACATTGTAAGATGACAGCAACAACTTTGAGCAACTGCACTTTGACTGCACGTTTGTACTTTGACTGCGCTTACCATAGAGATCGGGACTTCCTCCCATGACTTCCAAAAAGTTGTCTTTTGGAATGACACTTGCAAAGCAGCGCTCCAGAACCTACGCGTAATAAGAGGCGCTGATATCAGCATCGTCTCGTTGGAGTACGAAACTAATCATAATTCCTTTATGTGCATCGGAAGCGTTACCTGTGATGTGTCGACATCAAAAAACTTTGCATAGTACCCTACAGACCAGATGGGCTGGTTGGCGTTCTGTTCCTGATTGTTCGCACGGTTTCCTTCAAATATGGTTGATGAACCGAACCCTGTTGGCCAGACTAGCGATTAGCGTCCACTTTGCAATTCTTATCTGTTTCTTTGGCTAGCTTTAGAGATCAATTGCTTACCAGTGCTTCGAGGCTGCGGTGTGGCTGCAGCAGAGATATTTCCAGCTGGAGCAGTTGCTGGAGTGTCTGCCGAGGAGAAATCTGTCGAGTGCAATTTGAACGCAAAGGAGACAAAGAGTGGTCAGACAATAGGTTTACGCCACGCTAACAAATATATCAGGGGTTGGTATGAGTCCTGGGTAGTCTTGGTCCACAGGGTCACTCCACGCATATCTGGGGTGAATCTCCCGAGTCCTGTCCTCCCGTGCTTAAGCGTGCCTCCAGATATTCTTTGAAAAATGCGCTGTCGATGTGTGTATATCTGATGCACGTCGCCAAATCCTATCCCTTGAAGTGGTGAAAGGAACGTCGAAACCGTGTGTCGACACCGTGTGCTCCAGCCGTGGTCGTGGATAACTTCACAAAAGGTCAAAACGCCCATGTCCTCGCGCGGCTGGAGGTGCTTTCGTCCAGACCTCTCCAAGCACGCTGACTAGAGAACAGTTCCTGAGAACAACCTACTTTGAAACTGCAGCTCGGTGGCATTGTTCAACTTTAGTGTGAACAGGACAGCAGCAATGGAGAGGGAGAGAATGTTAGCATGAACTCTTGTGTGTTTGGAACGCGTCCACGCGAGAAGGAATGCATCGGTGGTGTATAGAATAGCGCCATCGGAACATTGAGGCGCGGGAATATGACAGCCAGGTGTGTGCACCACCATTCAGCTACTAAAGAGGCCATCTATTTCGAGCTCTTGGCGCGATCGGCCATACCTCGTCGTCGTCAATCTCGATGGCGCTGTAAGCACCACTGTGTGCCATTGTGGGGGTGTGTGTGTGTGTGTGTGGGTATGTGCTGTAGGCAGGTAGGATGTTTCCGAGGAAGTGAGTGAGGAAAGGTCGAGTGCAGAGTGAGATGCCAGGGATGAGGCCAAGGATGAAGCAGAGGACGAGCAGGGGTGGATTGGTGAGAGGCAACAAAGGGCAACCGATGGTGCCAAAAAAAGGACTCGCCTGTGACGTCTCTCCGGTCTTCACACTTTCCCACAAAGCCAGGCGCGGCGACCGATCCCCTGTGGCGATCCATCTCTTCCGCTCCTCGCCAACCGCACCTCCTTCGCAATGATCCCTTTCCTCGACGGCTTTGACGCAAAGCTGTCCTCGGCCTACAAGACCGCGCTGGCTTCGGGCGAGCTCCTCTTCACTCCCTCCGAGACATACATGATCAAGGAGACCGTCTACAACATCGAGGTACACCCCCCGCCTTGAATAGTTCTTGCATCGCTGCATGGTTGCAAGGGTTCAACAACAATGGAAAACAACCTCTTTCACCCACGGAGTAATGGAGTAATGGACTAATCCACACCTTCAACACCAACACGGCATCTCTAGTGCCAAGTCAGCTATGCACCGGCTTTGGCCAAGAAGCCTCACGGTGTCCTCCTCACGGTCGAGGAAGACCCGCGCCCCAAACTCGACCGTCCCTCCACGCCTGTCGTCAAATCCGTGCAAAAGAACAACCCTTTCTTGCCCCATACCCCAGCGCTCTATGTCACAGACGCAAGCGAGGAGCACAAAATCCTGCTGAACAAGTTTTGCATCGTTCCCAGGCACTTTTTAGTCGTTACTAAAGGTGAGGATGTCTCTGTGCCATATGCAAGGATGTTTTATGGACCATTATGGCCTGCTCGCCCACCCGCGCCTTTCAGCGCTAACAGCAACTTGTCGCCGCTTCTCTAGACTTTTGCCAGCAGACAGACCCACTTTCGCCAGAGGACATGCTCGCAGTCTGGAACACACTCAAAGCCGTCAGGAACACTCAGGATGCATTGGCGTTTTACAATTGCGGATCGCGCTCAGGAGCCAGTCAACCTCACAAACACATGCAAGTCCTCCCTCTGGAAGCACCAGCACCCATTGCAGCATTGGTGCGAGAGTGCTCCAGGCGTCAGCCTGGAAAGAAGGAAAACAGGCCAGGTAATAGACCGAACATGAAGTGATTTAGGCCGTGGATCGATCTCAATGTGCTATATTGCAACCATTTTTTGGATGCTCACATCCACTTGGCACTTATTTCCACCCTTCACGAATCTAGGCGATATGTTCTCGGTTCCCTTCAACTGCATCAACCACGTCATCCTGCTACCCGATTCTGAAAAGACTGACAAATCCGAAGAGGATATTTTGATCGAAGCCTATATCACCCTTATGGACGCCATGATGATGTCGATCCGCGAATACGCCGAACAGGAGACCCTCTCAAAACGAGACCGCAATCTGTGCTCCAGCATCATGTCTTCATTTGCATACAGCTGGATCCTTACACGGGAGTTTATGATGATCGTCCCCCGGAAGCAAGAGTCCTCTCACCCAGTCAATGGCATTGCATTGGACATCAATACCTTGGGATTCGCAGGACTTGTACTGGCAAAGACCAAAGAGGAGTTGGAGTTGGTACAAACTAGAGGCGTCCTGGAGATCGTGGCTGAGACGGGCTTTTCTTTTGACCGAACACAGAGATCTCCCGAGGAAGAGGCCAAACACAGGGAACAACAGGAGGCATTGGAGAAGCAGATGGGAAGCGCACTGTCCTTCTTGTAAATAAAAAAAGGAGGGGCCGTGCATCACCTCATCACTTCTAGACCCTCGTTTATCAGAATGCAATGGAAACAGGAATGCACATTCAATTGGCAGGACACCGACATAATACTTGGGATGTAGGCCGGTGGCCGATAGCAACAAGTTCCGCGCGCACCGGCAATGGATCACATTCCACCTTACGGAAGGGCAGTTGTGATCATCAAGAAAACGCGAAGATTGGCGTCTTTGTGCAACCCATTATTATATTCGGCGCAGTTCAGGTACGGAAAGGTGACGACAAAACGTGACTATGGACGGGTGCTTAGGAAAGTGGGCGAGACCTCCTGGTGCGCTCATGGCCAGCAGTATACCCAAACGAATAAACACGGTGGATGAGCAAGATGAGTAAGACCCAATTGACATGAACCACTTTAGCTGAGACGATTGATCCATCCGAGGGAAGATTTCAAGAAATGGGGAACAAAGCGATTTAATTACTTATGATGGCTCAAGACGTTTGTTTTTTGTCCTGTCAAAAAAAAAAAAAAAAAAAGTTGGAAAAATGTGTAATGGGGAATAAGGGATTCAATCTCGGCTAAGAAAGTGCTTCAGAAGGAATGTCCTGTAACCTTGGGTGCCTGCGGAGGGTCTGTGATGGCTGATCCGCTTGGATCTTGCAGTGGAGCACAGGCACCAGGACGCTGCGACGACGAGGTGTGGTGCGGCGCAGGTTGGACGGTACAGGCAAGTCCACCGGTTGGTGTCCTCTGCGCTTCATCGTGTTATGCCTGACAAAATCAGAGTAACAGGCTCTGGATGGGGGATAGTGCTCATAAGAGTCGTCTTCAAACCGGGCGAGAACCTGATCATAGATCTGGTCCTCTGGTTCGAACGTGTCCGGCTTGATGGACGCCTCGTCAGATGCACGGCTCTCACTCTGACAAGCTACAATAGTCAGCAAGGTACTCCTGCGTCTGCCAGGACCGGACGAGAGGCGCTTTTCCGATCGATGCTGCTGCTGCATCAAAGCCCGCTGCGACGATGTTCTGAGCGCTAGATTCGCTGCCACCGAAGGTTCCAATGGCTGTGATCTTTTGGAGTGAGGCTCGTTTGCGAATGACACTCTTTTGGTCCCGTGAAGGGACCGCCGCTTAATTGCACTCTTCCTCTTCTCGCCAGACTTGGCTGTCATGAGAATCGGCTCGAGATCAGAATGGAGTCCTTCAAACAATTTCTTGCCATTCCTGTGAGGGTTTGCCATCTCGGGTCTCGTGTACGCAAGACTATCCGTACGAGGGCCCTGCTCCTGGGAAAGACAGCTTTTTTCGCTGCCTCGTATTGCTCTTGCAGTAAGAGGAGCACGCGATGGAGATGGAGGTCGTTGAGGTACAGAGGTTGCGCTTGCATCAGGCTGGCCCTTCTTTGCAGAGGTTCCGGTTGCGTTCGCTTTATGCAACAGTGTGGTATTTTGAGGCGTTTTAAGAGCAAAGTTGCTTGCTCCGAGTTGCGTATTGCTCGCCTGCTTTTGGAGAAGGGCATCAGAGGCCCTGTTCTTGACCCGCGTGACAGATGTCGAAAGGGATCTGAACAATGACTTGCCGTTAGGCTTGTGGTGCTTCAAAAGGTCTACATCACTCATTGATGGCCGGATAGTTGTCATTGAAGAGTTTACATGATCTTGCTGCGGGCGATCTTGTAGAGATCTGTGTGTTTCCTGGGGAGCAAGCGGTTTTGTGGAGGTGCCAGTATTCTTAACATCCTCAGTGCAGGGCTTGACCTCGGTCGCACTATCACATTTCCCTCTTTTAAAGAAACGTGAAAGACTCCGCTTGAGAGGCATTTTGAGATGTTGCTGTTGGAGGATGTGAAATAGGAGCAGAATCGGCGGGTGTGCGAACGGAAGGTCAGATTCTGGTCAGGGGGGTGACTGAACTGAGAAAAGAACTCGCAATGGAATGTCCGACAAAACTGGGTGAGTCTGGGGGAGGGTCGACGAAACGGACTATGATATGTGTTTTAAAGATAGGTTTAGGACGAAAGGATCTTTGTTCAAAGTCATTAAAGTATGCGCTGTTCGGTGTGCGTGGATCTTGATGTGGATGCATGTGGTATGTGCATGGTCTCCCTCCCAGCCTTCCCCTTAAAACGCGCCAAGTGTAGTGAAAATACCGCTAGACGCGATCTGTATCGATCTTCATCCATCCCATCCATCATCCAGCAATAGAAACAAAACAATATCTTCAAGATTGACTACTGCTCCATGGACCGTGCGTCCACAGAATCGCCGAGATTGCCATCAGAAGATAATACAGCAATATCTGCGAGCACCGCCTCGCTGAAGGACTACTGCGAATCGGGTGCACCTTTAAGTGCTGACAGAACGAAGCGTGGATCCTATACCTTTTGTGGTTAGACATTCTCAACAGCTCGATGACCGTGGTCGGGAAAGGAGGACAAAGCCATCGAAGAGCATAATTGACGGAGTTGCTGAATTGGCAGCCTTGTATCGAGTTCCCGATGCAGCCATACTCCGGTACGCCTTGCACTGCGGGCCAAAGACCACCCTGGCGCAACATGGTGATTGTCAAGGTCAAGTACTCCCTCGTGTCTTCTCATCTGTTTAATGGGGCTAAAACTGTGCAAGTCTGTGTCTACTTTTGCTGTCGGATGGCACTCTAAGGGTGATGCTGGCATTGTTTTTAAGGCGCCTTTTTCAGAGCGGCCACCTTCTGCTCCAAGGCCCGCAGTCTCGCGCAATGTTGCGTCATAGTGCTTTGAATGCAGAGCCTCATGGCCGAAGAGTTCTCGCGGATTTGGGTTCTAATCTTTTCTCGTTCCAACAGACGAGCGCTGGGGGCTTGACCTGCTGCAAGATACGAGGTTTTGGTTTTGGATACGGAGTCCTCGTACATCTTGATCATCGCGTTCTCGGTATCAATCTGCCTTTTGAGTTCGGCGATCTCCTTGGAGAGTCTCCTGACCTCGGTGGTGATGGTAGGGCTGCTCATCCTGCAGTTGCCGTGGGTGAACGTCTTTTTGGGTGGGTGTGAGCAGGCAGGAATGGTGGTTGTAAGCTTTGAAGGTAGGTTATGTCTGAAAACGAGTGCTGATCAGGCAAAAGGTGAAGCTCAGAGGTTGTTATAGCATTCTCTATCTTTGTCTGATGGTTGTAAACGTAGCTCCTTCGTCGAAGAACAAAGGCATCAGCTCAAAAATATCGTTACAAGGATCGACGACTGTGTTATCCGCTACCAATGCCTCTGTCATATCTTGCGAACCATCGATACCCTTATTGAGCGGTTGTCGCAAAGGCTGCAGTGTTTCTTTGCGATCTTGTTGCTCTTGACTTTACCACTCAAAATATGTGGTACCCACCTAGAACGTGTCCACATAGCATGGTGTCCTCTCCACTTGATCCAGTAGAGGCTTTTACCCGCCAACAATATGACTTTAGCCACGATGAACCGCTATGGCCTGAAGTCGTACACGATCTGCCCCTGCAGAATCACAGCTGTTGATCAACACAACGATTGGACCTGTGACCGATTGACCAAAAACGCTTAGGCAATGCCTGCCTGCAGTTACGCTTGCTTGCAGATCTTACGATTTTCCACATCGTGCACGGTGGTTACAACGCTTAGAGCTATACTTGTATCCAAAACTGTAAAATGCTAGGCGCAACTACAGCTCATGACGATGAAGCGGTGCAGACTGAAGAGAGGAAACTAAGCTATGCGTCTTCTTTATTTTTTCGTTCTTGTTTGTTCTTGTTTGTTCTTGTTGTTATATCTATAGCTCTTGTTGTCTTGTTGTACAAATACTTTTTTTTTTTGGCTGTGCTTCCTTGAACCACGATCGATGGCGTCTCATTGTTATTCCGGGCCTGGCTACTTCCTGATACGCTTCTCCAACACTGCCATCTTGTGCTCCATCTCTTTCAGCATCATGATATCGGTCGCCATGGTTCCGACGACAAAGTTCTTGAGCTGGACAGCGTATCCATTCAGGTTCTTTCGGATTTCTTCGCGCGACTGGACAACAGGGTGATCACTGCCCTCCAAAATGGACGTGCCACTGCTCGCGATATATCCCTCGTAATCGGCAATGTCGGCTTGGGCAGCCTCGATGCGCGCCTTGAGAGCCTGGATCTGCTCCTGGACTTTGATCAGTTCGTTGCTGGGGGCCATTTTTTTTCTTTTTGGGTGTTGCGAATGGAGGGTTGAAACTGGAGGAGTTTAGAGGGAGTGAGTGAGTATGAGTGCTTTTGTGAACGTAAAGAAAGAATGTGTTCGATAACGACTTGATGAGCGCCAGGACAAGGCTATTTTATAGCATATTTCTCTCGTCTTCAACGGCTTTTCTCGCGCTTTGTCGCGACCTGCAAACGATACTCGCAGCCGTCGTTCCTTCTTTGCCGTTCATTTGCCACACTTTTTCTTTGTCTATAGGCTTGTTCCAGCGTCGTATGTAACCTGTTGCCGCAAAACACAGATCAAAATGTATTCTTTGAAGGATACCCGATGGAATTTTGCCTCATGTTCTTTCTGTTCCTTTATCGATGATATGTCTTTGTGAAGAAAATGAATTGCATGGTTTCTTGGATCGACATTTTATACAGTGCCGGTCATGCGTTGCAATGGATGCGAGTCTTGGCTAAGAACGCCAACTCATCATAGCTCAATAGCAAGAGCCGGCTCATGTGTTTCTAATGGGACTGCGACCAAGTGCAAAAGGGTGTCCATGCGCGGTACCTAGGCACGGCGCTTTTACTCGGGATGTTTCTTTCAAAGAGCGAGGTCTTTTCTACCACCAGGAGAATGGCACGCTGGGCCGAACTGATCCCCAGGTCGTACCTTTTCGCTGTCTCCTGTTCATTCTCTTATCGTGACAGCGAAGAGCAAGCATGTGGATTTATACCACGACTGTAAACGAATTTGGGATTCGACTGACAGAGAGCCAAGCAGGGAGTTGCTACTATATCTTTCAAAGCTTTGAATTTTCGCTAAGATGAATTATCCACTGACTTCAATATGGACACTACAGTAGGAACTGGCTCAACTTTACAGCAAAAGTAAAGCATGGTACGTGTAAATTATGCATGCATCATGTAGGGTCATCTTGGCTTTATTTCTAGTTGCTCGGGTTTTTTTTTTCTGTGTTGGTAGCTTGATCGTGAAGCTGTGATCTCTACTTTTTTTTTGTCGCTCTAGGTGTATTGCCACGAACTTTGTTACCCTATGCATCCCAGGTGCGCTGCCAGGCAGGCATTTATCCATTGATACGACTTTCCAAGGCTTGCATCTTCTGCTCCATCTCTCTCAACTTCTCGAGATCTCTCTCCAGGGTTCCGGCAACGAAATTTTTCAAGTCCTGGGTGCAGGTGTGGAGGTTTTTTCGGATGTCCTCGCGTTCCTTGACCACAGCATCATCTCCACCTTCCAGAAGGGACTTGTCGGTGCTAGCAATGTATCCATCCAACTTAGCAATCTTTTCTTGAGCAATCCCAACGCGCCAACTTGAGAGCCTGGATCTGCACTTGGACGATGCCGATCTCACCAACGATGGTCATTCTGAGTTTAGGGGCTGGGTGGAGGGGTCTGAGGGTATTGGGCATTGGTACCAGAGAGTGACAGGAAAGGCATAATGTAAGCGCTTTTGTATGATATAAAAGGCTTTCGAAGATTGTCATTATGCACATCCAATAAAGACTACGTGCATTCCTTTGTGGAGAGGGATTGAAGATTGAAAGAAGGGAGATCAAAGAACACTTACGCTTGTGAGGATCCTTGCTGGCTGGCGTGCTAGAACGCTGGTAGGGCAGAAGTCTGGATGCGTGATTGAGGACGTGAATAGATATTATGGCGGGTCGATGGAAGCTTGGAAGAAAGTGCAGGAGGGGGCCATTAATATAGAGAAACCTTTGTTCTCCGATCTTTGACAAAGCCGTGTGAGTGGGTGATGAGTCTACAATCTCGCGCTATTTATTCTTTTTTTTTTCGTCGTCGTCGTCTTGGCCAACATTCTACTGCTAGGTGAACCTTTTATACCTGGAGCAGGACCAGGCGAGAATGGCTTACATCAAAATACCCTTTGCCGTTTTTGCTCCATTTCTCATGTTGACGCTGATCTGTTGAGCGCCTCTAATGTGGGCTCCTTTTGCCGCTACTGTAGTCGGCCGCTTTCTCGAATTTTCATACACATTGCTTTGGCCGCGAACATCCTGCGCGTAACAATAGATTTCCACAGATCTACTTTTTCTTTCAGTGGTATATTAGGACTTTCTTTTCACAGGAACAGAAAGCACCTACACCGTTGTACCCGTCATCGTGTACCATGAGCACATACAATGATAAGGTCTCGGTAGGCTGCACCATTGTTCTGCACTATACAGAATACAATACGGCGCGCTCAGAGCCCTCTCACAATGCTCATTTCTCTATTGCTCGCTTGACCATGCATTCTACGGTGACGCGCGAACCTGGAGGTTTTTTAGAACAGCATTGCATTGTGTTTGCAATATCTACCCCTGGACGCATTCGCCCTCGCCCCTTTTCTTCATCTTTTCTCAGCACCTTCGCCTTTCCACTTCTAACACCTTCTTTTACTCGCCGTTCCTAAATCGCAAAAATGCCCGGCGACGACCCAATCATTCTGGATCATATCTCCGTCGACATTAACGACGTACCTGTCAGTCATGACCCAAAGTCGTTGCTGGTAGAGAAGCTGGAACCAAATAGCTTGGAAGTAGGAAGCCCTATGCTGAGTACGAGCTCAGATACTTCTTCTACATGTAGATCTGAGATCAAGGCCGAGGTTGCTGTGCCAATTGTCCCTAAGGCTCCCATTGGTATTAGCATCTCACTAGTTGTTGTGGTCAAACCGCCATGCTGGATAGAAATCAAATTACAGCTGACTGTCTTCAAATGTTAATATGATAGTGCACAAGTGGTACTTCAAGACTACTAGCACAACTAGCGATGACGAAAAGGAACCTAGCTTTGACTGTTGCGATGAGTAAGACCCTGTCGCCGTTCCCTCGATAAGGGCACCATCCATTTTGACAGTGGCCAACAGCGACTCACCGAATCGCGTTATTTTTTGATCGGCATTGTAGCGTTCAGCCTCCTGTCAGAGTGGATTTATGGACGCGGTTCACCAGTGTAAGTTCCGCCTTGATTTTAAGTCTTACCCCTGATTTTTTTTCCTGCGATGCACGCGTTTGGAATAAACGCTCAAAATTGCTTCCCGTCTTCTTTCACGCAGTGGACCTTTCCAACAAAGAACATTGAAAGCGGTCTGTTTGACGTTATCCTTAGACTGACGACAACAGCGGTGGACGTTGATCTCATCGAGGCTCTGACTTTCAGATTTGCAACAGTTGATGGAAAGTCGATAGCGCCAAGCGAGGTCAGTGACCTTTGAATGTTCAATGTAATACTGAAATGAGGGATGTACTACAAACGGTAGCTGACGCGTTGTGATTCTCCTTACTCAGCGCATCTGGAAGGACGACCTAAAAACTATGTGTACGTGGTCGTTGATAACCGTCTAAGGTGAGTTGTGTTGCTTGACATCTCAGCACCGGAGCGCGGTCTAACAGACACAAGTATCTCACCAATAGGTGGTACTGGTAACATCCCCGCGCAGTGGAGACTCTGTCTCCAGTTGGAGCAAACAAAAGAATACGACACTCTAATGATGGTGATGGAGATTCGACCATCGTACGGTACCCTCGCAGAGGTCGACATCGGACACGTTGACCTGCACTTTATTGGGCTCCATACATCAGAGAATGCGGCTCTTGACCAAGGTAAAAATCGTCCTCGGCAAAAAAAAAAAGTGGAACATGTATTTGATGTGGCGATGCACAACACTGATGCATTACCTATTGCTGTGCAGACTCCTCAATCGTGTCCCATCGGCCTTGGGTGTGGTCGCTTGATGTTCATCATGGAAGCAGAACTGAAGCGCCAAAGACGATCATACACTACGATGTATCTGGTGATAAGAGCCATATTGCCACGCTATCTGTCTCCGAAAACGACTTAATCTTGGAACTCTGGGATGTCAGCGAAACCAAAGATCCAAGCGCAGTTTCTAACACCGACGCGCGATTGAAACGTCCCAGCCAACAGTCGACACTCTGCGGGATGGTACAAGTGCCAATGACCTTATTGGAAGGTCAAAACGATGTCAGAGAGTCATTTAGCGTTTCAACTTCGTGGAATGGCTCGCATGTGGCTCTGTTCGAAGCAAGGCACTTGAAGGACCAAAAAGGCTTGTTCGCTATCTACCACCACGATCATTCCCATCGTCAGCTAGCGCATGATTCAATGCTATCCGATCACATTCTGAGTATGGCTAGCTATCGCGATTCCCAGACTGCTTTTCGTGGCAAGTTCCATGTCATCACAACCTCCGATCAAGAAGCACAAGACGAGATTTTCATTGCCTGTGGTGAAAAATATTTCAACATCTTCTCTGTGTCTCAATACTGGAAGCACCTGAAGTTTATTCGTACTTGCTATACTCCAGGCCAGGGCCCTGTGCCTCCGCTCCACGACTCTCCCAACTATGCCTTCGATTCGTTGAATCCCATGACCTCCGACAGGACATATCTCACTTCCTTTCGGCGACCTGCAGCAGGCTGTCTGGGGAGGTATTTTGTATGGGATGGAGCTGACTACGTCTCAGTGTGGGACATGGAGAAAACCCTGTCGGTCTCGTTGAAGATCCTGGAGGATGTTGGACGTGCAGGCTATTCCATCTCGGACGACAAATCTATGCTTGCTGTTCTGAGCGGAGACTTGGTTTCAGTCAACGAACTCGCTTCAGGCGTCGAGATACATTCAACCCTACTACAGGGATATTCCTTCACCGAAGTTCGATTCATTCGGGACGATACTCAGCTGTTGATGCAGTGTAGCAACAACTATTCAGAGTGGCACGGAGAGCACTACGGACTTATCTTGGATACAAGCAGCCTCTGTATCGTCAACCAGATATTGATTCCAGGATATTACATCGAGGTTGTGAAGTCATTTGGTGCCGACGACCAATTTTATGCCGCTCACGGATCAAAACTCCATCGGCTTGACCTACAGGAATGCATAATCAAGCCATTCTCGCAACCATACATTCCTTCCTGCGAAGAAACCTGCAAGGACAACTCAACATCGTTGGACGTTCTTCCGGTAAACTATAGGGCGAGGAGTGGACTACACTTCACCGTCACGTGGGAGCAGGACCCAGCTGCAGCAATCGTCACAATGACCGGCGGCCACAGGGAACCCAAAAAACTCCAAATCCTTTTTGAAAAAAATTTCAGTAGCGGCCGTGTGGCAGTATTCCTCGACAAGCTACACCGACTTTTGGTAGCTGATGGCGTCATCATCATGGTTTGGGGTTTGCCTGAAACCACGGACAGCGATCTTACCTTGCTTTTTTATGGAGAAACGAGAGGCCGATGGGCAACGTGTCCGCACCAGCAGCTGCTTTGTTGTGACAGGACCCTTGACGAGGACCAGCCAGCGGCTGTGAAACGCCTGCTTGTCGAACCACCATACAATCACAACGACAGCATTCACTTCCTGACAGGGTTTGAGCATCTTTTCAATCTTGACCTCAAGGACCAGAAGATGAAGGAGAGAGTCGAGCGATACATAGATCAACACATCAACAGGATGTGGCTCAGCGATTCCGGGAAGCTCGACTTGTTGTCTCATCTTTCGGGAGGGACAGCCGCTCTTATTTCAAAGCGCCAGCGCAATGAAATGCGGGGGAGAATCCTATTCCAACAGTTCATAGCTTTTGCATTTAGGTCGTCTTCTATCCGATGGAATCCCAGGTCCGGCCTAAATATTGAATCTAACCCTGTTTTATACCTACTGTGGCTGACAAGGACCGATTCCCATGGCATGCAGTACGTTGAGATTATCATCGACTATTGCTTTCGACGAGCTAGAGCCGACAAGGATCTACGACACATGCTGCCTGTTATGCAGTGCCTGTATGGCCTGATTGGTTCAATTGGTCCTTACAGAGACCTTGCTCGCCGTGTTCAACAACGCCTTGCTATCTTCCCCGTTAAAAGTCGCGAATTCTTATTGAAGAACCACGTCATCAGTTACCGGCCCGGATTGCAACTGCGCTTCTGGGGGTCCGACAAGCTCGAAATCTTCCAACTCAGGGATCCTGTATTGCAGATGATATGCAGTCTGCACACTCTGAGGTCGCAGGGGAACCCGTACGTGAGCGAATTCTTTACGCGCGACTTATTTGCAGCTTCATTCGACCTAGTCTGGCTCGTCGACGTCGACCCTAAATCAAATATATCTCTTGGACAGCGCAGGGCGTCCTCATATGCACTGTTATCGTTGATCAGGAACTTGCTTCATGTCGTGCGACACAAGCTCTACCTGTTCCATGCAGCACCAGTGAAAACTCATGATTTCCAACTGGACATGATGGACAACCGTGCCATTATTGCCCTCATCGCGTACAAGTGGTAAGTGAATGTTCTCGGAAAGGACTTCGCTAAATTTCTTATATCTAACCCATAAATCTCTCTTGGTCATCAAAACACAAGGCACACTATCGGCTTCAACTATTGGCTGGTGCGATTCTTCTCTCAGTGTTGCTTTTACGCGCTTGTGTTGATTGCAGTATTCAAGCAGATCTACGACGGCAATGCGCCTGCACCGGCGGGGCTCCACGTCGCCGTTCTAGTTTTGTCCAGCTTATTCATCTGGCTTGAGGTGGCTCAAATGTTTACAAACTGGAATCGCTACCGCTCGTAAGTATATTGATACTGACTATGATATTTGTTTCATTTTTTTTCGCACCACCACACACTGACTTTGGACTTTCTTGTTTAAAAAGTTCGATGTATAATGTAGTCGATCTTGCAACCTTCGGATTGCCTTTTGCAGGGAGCATCAACCAGCTCTTGGTCATATCAGGGAGGATCCAAGGGATGACAGCGAACGAGGGCAACGTGGGGCTCTTCAGCTTTGCTGTAATTTTCATCTTCCTGCACATTGTAAGTTGATATGTTACTCCCAGCCCTTGCATATTTTTGAAACCCCGGTCAGTACGCTGCACACTTATTATCTCAAGAAGCTAACGTCGAGCATCCTGAGCAGCTGTTCGAACTCCGTGTCCACAGAACTGTCTGTAAATTTGTTACGATTATCACCGGAGTTATTAGCAAGATCCGCATCTTCTTCATCATCTTTACTGCTGGGATTGTCGCCTTCACCATCGCGACACTGCATATTCTACACGGTTGCCCATTTGAGGAATGCTCTAAACCTACCACCAAGTTACCGTTCAATTTCTTCTACGCCCTTTCGGCCACCTACTTCTTCATGGTAAGGGTTCTGCAACGCTGGTCTCTCTGATTAGACGCACGACGTTAGGAAATGGGATAACTGACCACCTCGCTCATGCCATTCCTCTTTTTTTTTCAAAAAGGGCGGTCGATACGACGCAGTGAATGAGGATTTCGACTCTGAGAACTGGCAATTTCATGTCCTGATGATGATCTACTTTTTCTTCACAGTTATCTTGATGCTTAACGTGCTTATCGGTAAGAGCGAACACTCTCTTTCCCAATCTGAAATTTGTTTGAACCAAACCCTCTACTGTCGCGTACTCGGCCCTAGGATAAGCGTAGTATCCTAGGTCAAGCCTTATTTCGCCTTTTAATGCCTTATCGACATGCGCCCCCTTTTTACTGAATGCCTTGAATTATGTCCTGACCGGTGACTATGGGTCAAAGCGGCATTACGCGCTGGGCTCAGTGTTTAGTATATATAGTCTGTAGTTCCCTCTGTACAGTTGCTCTTTACCTAGTAACTTGAATACATCCTTGATCATACCCTGAACCCTCCTGTCTTGCCACTTCCCTTGTCCCTTCCCTCCTGCCCTTGTGAAAGGTCATCCTGTCCTTGCCCTGCCTAGATTCACGACATTACTAGGTCAAACAACTTTGACCTTTCTACCCACGTCCCTGCCCAGCCATGAGTCTCGAAACCGCCAACCAGAATTTTGAAGCCCTCCAAACTCGTGTCAAAACCATCGAGGACACTCTCCTCGAGCAAGCCAGCCCGGTCGTAGCGGATCTCAAAAACCGCGTTCAGTCGCTCGAAAGCCAGCTCACCGCGTACGGACCCCTCCTCAAGTTCTTACAGACCAACCATAGTTTCGTCGAGGATCTCATCAAAATGGTCGAACCAAGATTCAAAACGATCGAAGGACAGATCATTGCTCTGAATGCCATCAACGAGAACAATACCTTCCAGAAAGATATGCTCCGGGGCCTCAAGACCCTTGCCGAAGCCACCAAGACTCAGTCGGTGGCCAAGCCCAAGATCGACTCCCCCGAGAAGTTCACTGGTAAAAGAGAAGACTGGAAAACTTTCCAGTCTCAGCTGGAGCTGTACTTCTTGGCTCAGAGCTCGCAGCATCCAACGGATGCCTCTAAAATCATGTTCATCATCTCCCGTCTGGGGGACACCGCGGCCTATAAGTATATGGAAAAGCACATCCCTGCTTTTAAGCTGGATGACGAAGTAAGACCCGCGATCATTAGCAGCCTTGATAAGTTTTGGTCGGTCATGACCAAGAATTTCGGCGTCACCAACGCCCACATCGTGGCCGAGTCTCAACTCCGCGCCTTGAAGCAAAAAGGCTCGGCGTTGGACTACACCAATAAGTTTGTCCAGTTGGTTGCCGATACCGAGTGGAACGACGCTGCCAAAATCTCCCAGTACCGGATTGGCCTCAAAGAATCGGTCCAAGAAACCATGTCACGCCAGGAGGAACCGCGCACGTTCTATGAGTTCTCTGATTTGGCTATTGAGATCGACACTCGCCAATATGGTTACTTTCTGCAAAGACAACCTGTTCGTTCCACAACAACCTTGAATAGCGCCCGCAACTCGACCCCTGTTTCCGTCCCGCGACCATTCGCTCCCGCCGCGTCCGTTGCCGCCCCGTCCATGGCCATGGACCTCAGCCAAGCCCAGCACCGCCCTGTGAGCGCCGAAGAAAAACAGCGACGCAGAGATAACGATCTCTGTAGCTACTGTGGTTTGGAGGGACACTGGGTTAAGGAGTGTCCCACCAAACCCGCGAACACCAGACTCGGTAACAAGGCTCAACACACTCTCTCTAGTGCCACCACTGCCAACACTAGCCCCTTCGTGTTCGATTTGGGAAACGACGACGCCTAGTAAAGAGTGGAGAAGCCCATCTAGGCCAACTTTTCAATGTTTCTCCTGTTCACGACCCTATCCACGACTCCGCTCCCATCACCATTCCTGTCACTCTGTATTTCCAGGGGTCCTCCCTCCCCGTCAATGCCATGATTGATTCTGGGGCTACAATTTCCTTCATTCATCAGAACCTCGCCAAAGTACATCACCTACCCATTGTCGATCAACAACTCAACATTGCCCTCGCCAATGGTACCATCCACTCTTCCCACCACTCCACTCGTCTTGTCATGCAATCCAGCCCAGAACATTTTGAAGTACATTCCTTTCAACTCATCACGCTCGGTAACTATTCTGTGATCCTTGGAATGGACTGGCTAAAAAAGCACAGCCCCTCCATCAACTGGGATCAGAGAACAGTGACTCTCGCCTGCACTCAAAATCACAACTTCTCTGCCTTGTCACATCTTGCTCGATCCACACTACCTACTTCTATCCTGCCCTTCGCCAGTCAAACACGCTCTGCTTCCCCTCCTCTAGTTCTCAAACCTGCACCAATTACTATCATTTACCCACCTGTGCCTGTCCCTGTCAGAAACCCAACTTCCATGGATATTGCCCTGGTCAGCAACGCCAATTTCTGTCAATTGCTCAAGCAGGGACAGGGTGTAGGCTACATGATGGACATCTCTCAAGTCGAAGAATTGTCTACCGCGACTCTTAGTGATGATGAACCAACAATCCAGCTCCCTGAAAAATACGCTGAATACTCTCAAGTGTTCTCCAAGACTCAGGCGGACAAACTCCCGCCACACCGACCCTACGACCATAGTATTCCCATTGCAGAAGGCGCCAACGTACCTTTTGGGCCTGTCTACAATCTCTCGCAGACGGAGCTCAAGGCCCTACACGAATATCTCAAAGAAAACCTGGCTAAAGGTTTCATTCGCCGCTCGGAATCCCCAGCCGGAGCGCCCATTCTCTTTGTCAAGAAAAAAGACGGTTCCCTTCGCCTTTGTGTCGATTACCGGGGACTTAACAAAATCACAACTCCCAATCGATGCCCTTTACCACTGATCTCCGAAACGTTTGACCAGTTAGGAAAAGCCAAGTATTTTACCAAATTGGACATGCGTGGTGCCTACAACCTTCTCCGAATAGCGAAAGGCGACGAGTGGAAAACCGCGTTTCGCTGTCGTTACGGTCACTTTGAGTATCAAGTCATGCCATTCGGGCTCATGAATGCCCCAGGAACCTTCCAAGCGTTCGTGAACGACGTCCTGCGCGACTACTTGGATGATTTTGTTGTTGTCTACCTTGACGATATTCTCATATATTCCGAATCACTTGACGAGCACACCGCACAAGTCAAAAAGGTCCTCAAGAAATTAGAAGCTGCGGGCATCTGTCTGAAACTCGAGAAATGTGCGTTCGATAAGCAAGAGGTCTCGTTCCTGGGATTCATCATTGGTGTTAACGGCATCTCGATGGATCCTGCCAAGGTGGCCGCCATTCAAGAATGGGCTACCCCTAAATCAGCTTTTGACATTCAGGTGTTCCTCGGACTCGCTAACTTCTACCGCCGCTTCGTCAAGAACTACTCCAAAGTAGCCACCCCTCTCACCACTCTGCTCAAGAAGAATGCCAAGTTCATTTGGTCAAGAGCCGCGCAAGACGCTTTTGAAGAACTCAAAGCTCGTTTGATGTCTGGCCCGATCCTCCGTCACTTTGATCACACAAAAGCGTGTGTCATCGAAGTCGATGCCTCCGACTACGCCCTCGGAGGAGTTTGCAGCCAATATGATGACGATGACCACCTCCACCCTGTTGCCTTCTACTCCAGAAAACTCCTGCCTGCGGAAATGAATTACCAGATCTATGACAAAGAACTGTTAGCCATTGTGTGCGCCTTCAAGCACTGGCGACACTACCTTGAGTTCTCAGCCTCTACCACAGTCGTCCTTACTGACCACCGCAATCTGGAATATTTTACAACCACCCGCAACCTTAGCCGTCGCCAGGTCCGCTGGTCTGAAGTCCTATCGGACTATAATTTTGTCATCAAATACCGCCCTGGCTCGCAGAACGCTGCGGCTGACTCTTTGTCTCGGAGAGACAAACCTGAGGAGGGGAGTGCGGCTGCACTAAGCAAGACCGCCTTAACCCTCCTGCCACCAATTCAATTTTTGAATGCCCTACAAGCCCTGCCGCTGCTCCCAGAGAAGTCAGCCATTCAAGAATTAATTACGCATTCACTTCCTAACGACCCTACATTCAGCGCGATCCTTGCTGAGAACCTTGAGACGCCAGACCCTGACGGCCTCTACTCTGTCCAGGACGGCCTTCTACTACATGACGGCCTGGTCTGTGTCCCCGACGACCCGGATCTCAAGAAAATGATCCTTGAAGAATGCCACGATTCTCCCACTGCGGGGCACTTTGGTATTACTAAAACATTTGATCTTGTCTCTCGCACGTTCTTTTGGCCCAGCATGCGACAATATATCAAGAATTACGTCGGTGGATGCGATATTTGCCAACGTAGCAAGTCAAGCAATCACAAGCCGTATGGCCTCCTGCAATCCTTGCCGATCCCTGATCGGCCCTGGTCCTCGATCTCCGTAGACTTTATCACTCAACTGCCCGCCTCCAAGGGCTACACCGCGATATGTGTCTTCGTCGATCGATTCACGAAGATGGCTCACTTTGCCCCTACCACAGATACCGTGGACGCGGAGGGTACCGTGCAGCTCTTCTTGGAAAAAGTCTTCGCCGCCCACGGTCTTCCAGACGATGTCGTCTCCGATAGAGGCGTCACCTTCACTTCTAAGTTCACTAAGACAGTCTTCAAGGCTCTCCAGATCGAGCAGAACCTCTCTACTGCATTCCATCCTAGGACTGACGGCCAGACTGAGAGAGTCAACTCGATTCTCGAGCAGTACCTACGCTGTTATATCGACTATCAACAGTCAAACTGGAGCACTTTACTCCCGCTCGCCGAGTTCACTTACAACAACACGGAACACTCGTCCACGAAGACAACTCCTTTCTTCGCTAACTTTGGTTTCCACCCCAAGTTCTCAGTTACCGTACCCCGGGTGACTAAGGACAACATCCCTTGCCCTGACCACATCAAGGCTCTTCTAGACATTCATTCTGAGATGAAGTTCAACATCCAGTCTGCGAATGAAAGACACGCCCGACATTTTGATACCAAAACAATAGCTCAGCCTGATTTCAGTGTTGGCGACAAAGTCTGGTTAGACGCCCGAAATCTCCGTACCGAGCGGGCAGCCAAGAAACTTGACTACAAACGAGTTGGCCCTTTTCAAATACTCGAGAAGGTTGGAACTCGCTCATACCGCCTGGATCTCCCAAGTACCATGAAGATCCACCCGATCTTCCACGTCGGCCTCCTCGAGCGTTTCCGCCAAGATACGATCCCGGGTCGGACACCTAAACCTCTACCTCCACTCGTCGTTGCTGGAGAAGAGGAGTTCGAAGTCGAAGCCATCCTAGACTCCAAAGTGGCCCGTGGCAGACTCCTCTACCATGTCCACTGGAAAGGCTACCCCATATCTGCTCGCACTTGGGAGCCTGCTGAGTTGGTTCAAGGCGCCCCGAGACTCATCAAGCAGTTTCATCATGCTCACCCTCACAAACCCGGCCCTACGCTTCGCGGAGCTCAGCCCTAAATGGGGGGGTTGTCGCGTACTCGGCCCTAGGATAAGCGTAGTATCCTAGGTCAAGCCTTATTTCGCCTTTTAATGCCTTATCGACATGCGCCCCCTTTTTACTGAATGCCTTGAATTATGTCCTGACCGGTGACTATGGGTCAAAGCGGCATTACGCGCTGGGCTCAGTGTTTAGTATATATAGTCTGTAGTTCCCTCTGTACAGTTGCTCTTTACCTAGTAACTTGAATACATCCTTGATCATACCCTGAACCCTCCTGTCTTGCCACTTCCCTTGTCCCTTCCCTCCTGCCCTTGTGAAAGGTCATCCTGTCCTTGCCCTGCCTAGATTCACGACATCTACCCTGCGTCTAACATCTCATGCATGTCACGAAATAGCGCTGATTAACGTGGCATTCGGTGATGGCGATGAGACATGGCGTCGGGTTTGGCGTCTAAACAGATTGCAAGTTATTGAAAGCGCCGAGAACTTGTCATACCATATTCCAGGTACGGCGAGGTTTTTCTCTTCTCAAAGCAATTGGCATGTCTTTAGAGTTTCACTACCTTTACGCTTACAACATCCTTAATTCTTTCGAATTTATTGTATTCCAGGCTACAGACAGTCTTCTCCCTGGTTCCCGAAGGAAATCTATTACTCGACATCTGTGGATGAAATTGATGAGTTAAAAAAGAAATACCCTACAGATGACAACAAGGACATGGCCAATGCGGACGAATTTCGAAACAGCGATCCGGAGGATCCGTGGACGCTACTTCAGACCCAGCAAGCAGCACTCAAGGCAGAGATGGCGAACATGCGAGATCAATCCAAGGTGCAACTAGACCAGCTACAAGAACAAGGCACCGCCTTGAAGAAACAGAACGGAGATCTCATGAAGCTGAATGATAACCTAACTGATCGACTCAGAGAGATGCAGGAGTCGTTCGATACCCAGACAAAGGCTTTGATAGCCTTCATGGATGACATTCGGCAGCGGCCGCCCTCTTCATCGTAGCGCGTCTTTCATCTCTCAAAAATCGATAAAATGATCCCGTAACATATTGCCCTAAGCTAGAACCAGCAGATTCACCCTGCATAACGATGCACCTGCTTCCAGAACCTGCCTTTTTTTATTTATGAAAGGTCGAGGCACTTCCCGTGATGTTATTTTATTCCTCATCACCACTCATCTACGCTTCCAGCTTCTACAAGTAACACTCTTTAGCAATGTTATTGGTATAGCTTTATTTTTGACGCGCTAGTGTATGGGGCACGCTTCAGCACAGGCGCTTCATGTCCTCCAGGATCTTTCCTATCCGCTGATAGTCCTCCAACAGAACTAGACATATCCAGTGCAAGATTTCCATTAGCAGCATTCCAACAGCCAATATTTGCATTTGATGACTACAATTCAGGTCCAGAACTTACTCTTGACATCACTCAATCGAAGGTCATCCGCATTGGTGCAAGCCATGAAGTGTATCTGTGGACCCTGCGAACTCCGCATAACGTCCAGGACGCGATTCTAATGGCAAAATGAGTTTTCAGCTGGTCAATTGACGAATCCGTATGCTACCGTCTCAACCCACACACCGAGAACTTACCCTTGCTGCATCCTCCATGGTGCTCTCAGGTGGACTCGACTTGTCAACACCCACATCAGCAGGCGTGCTATCGACATGCAATGCTGTCACATCTTTCGTTACACCGGCCGGACTCACCAATCCTGGGATGCCGCGCTTGCTTTCCTCCACCATCCTCCTCATCCTTTCATCTTCCGCCCTGGCCGCAGCTGCTGCCGTAGCCGCCAAGGATGATGCTGCCGACAAGGACCTTGATCCTCGATTCTGCACTGCACCGTCTGCAGTTGTCAAGAACCGACCAAAGAACTTTGAATAACCATCTTGCACAACATCGGAGATGACCTTAATTCCTTCCTCGGCCACTCCGACAATCTCCTGGCTGACTTTGTGACCAAGCGCCTTTGTTTGGTCGAGACCTTCCTGTAAATCCTGGAATTTAAGAAGTGGTGGGGGGATGTGCCTTCCTGGGACCACCTGGATATCAGACATGTCGCTGAAGTCGATAAGAATGAGTGAAGTAGGCCAGAAATCCCATAGGGCATGAATTATTGTCAGTCCAAAGGAGGTATGTAAAGCGAGTTCGCGTTTTCCATGTAAAATCAAGAAAATGCGACCTATACCTCATAACTTTGATATCGCTCGACAGTCCCAGTGCCTGGGGTTCCAGGGTTTCCAAGAACGAGACCACAGCCATCTATCGAGGGAATGTATCAATGAATGAGTGAATATGTGTCAGCTTCACCGCTAGTATCGAAAAGCTTTCTTCATGAACAATCCACTCACCATGTTTGTCAAGCAGTACGCGAGCTCTCCTGTAAGGTGATCTTGGACTTTAAACCTCTGGATATACCTACAAGGACAACATGACCATATCGCATCTCATTGTTAGAACGTTATGAATCAAACACTGGGCACGGCTCATCTGTGAGTAGTTGACAATACCTGAGATTGGAAATCAGCATGGGTGGGTTGCTTTTCACGACGCTAAAGATCAGCAGGGGCAGAAGTACGTCCGCACTATACTGCTTCCGCGACGACGACGGTAGCGCTTGTGATGATACTTTAGATCCGCTGGCCGACTCCGCAGGCTCTACTACCGCTGCATCATCCTCTGGGGCAATAATCGACGGCATTGTGGGTGTCTTGGGCTCAGGGCTTTTTGGCAACTCGATCTCGGCAGGGTTGATATCGTTTGCCGCTTTTTCCTCTTTGCCTACTTCATCGCCCATCTTTACTACATCGCCACTGGTGATTCGTTCAGGGCTGTCCTTGGTCGGCACATCATCAAATTCTTCCTTGACTTTGCTTTCCTCTGCGTCTTCAACCTGCTCTGCCTTTTCCTTTGCATCCGTCGTGCTGTTTGTACGATCTCTGGTCGTCTCGATTGATGGAGTGTCCTCTGCAGCAGCCTCGTCTACCGACATGGAAGGCCGCTCGAACCCTTCATCCATAGGAATTTTTGGTGATCGAGATCCTGAGATGGAGGCTACAGAGTCAGCTCTAGGGATGACTCCGTCCATCAAGATTTTAGGCATACTCAGTCGCTTGCTTTTAATTTTAGCAACATCTCCCTCCTGTTGTGATGGAAGCGCCGGTGTAGCTTCCTTGGACTCTTCCACCTCGGCCAGCATTTCCTGGACTGCAGGCTCCCTGTTGAGTGCATCTACATCACGACCGGAGGTTGAGGTTGTTAGTGCGACGAGCAACGAATAAATCGACGGCTAAATAGGGCTGCGGTGTCTTTTTTTTTTTCCTACCGACTACGACCCGATGTGAGGACAAAATAACATTCATCTTGTCTGAAGGTGATCTGACAAGCGCCAACTTTTGCATCTCTACAAGAAACCAAAAAAAAGGAGTGCCACCAGATACACCGTAAAACGTTGTCAGTCCCATTTTTTTGCTTGCATCTACTCATGAACAATAAGACGTAGAAATTTCGTCCGCTTACCAACTCCACCTTCTCGAACAACCTGCGCTATGTGCTCCACATCCTCGTGGTGCTCCAACACGAACCCCAAATGCTCAAGTGTCAAATCCAGAAAGTTCAAGGCTGCGATCTTGGCTTGCAATTGCTCGTCCTGTAGATAGTCCCGGCTGTTGATTCCATACGCAGAGTGCGGAAAGATGACATGATACAATTCCCTGCATAGCCAGGCTTCGACCCACAGCTGCACCTCGTCAAAATCCTGCTCGCTCCAACGATGACTCAGTCCCGAGGCCTTCCCGTACACCTCAAAGCGATGCCGAACATCGTCGTACTTTCGTTGAAACTCGTTCGCGTACCGATCTGCGTTCGGCAGAGGGCTTTTCCTCAATCGTACCGATAAACTGAACATACAAGAAAATGATGATTGGGTAAGTACTTGAATGCAGTGCGGTTCCCATATGAATGCGGTTTGATGTGTGTGTGTGCCCCAGTATCAGAGAAGTCAAGTCGAGGCAGCCGCCTTGTTTACCTTTCCAGATCCCGAATCATGCTGTCCCATTCCAGTGGCAAATCCGACGCGATCTTTGGAATCTTTGGTAACGGGGTTGCCTCCCTGTCCTCGGCAATGGTCATTGAACGCACAGAACTACCAGAGCTCGCCGTCCTCCTTGCTGCAGATCGATCCTTAACTGTAGCCAGGCCCTGAGCCAGAGGCACAATTGGCTTGGGGGCTTCGTCGCCTTCTTGTTTCGGAATGGCATTGTCCACCAAGAGTGCATGGACTGAACCAACGGATTCTACAAAGATGACAACAGGTCTTTTGCTCGAGTTGACCAGTTTCAGTTCATTATCAGGACTCTGCGCGATTGTTGAACCCTCCGATCCCTCTGCCTTAGAGATGTTGTCAAAAAACGAGCGTTTGATAGGTCCAGAGGCGTCCGAGATGAGTGTTCCAAAGTCCTGTCCACTTGCCAGACCCAGAATAGTGATTGAAGAGGAGGCTGGCTTGAGCAGACCCCGGATCCCACTCAGTGTTACAAAGAGGGATTCGCCGTGGTTGCTCTCGGGTATGATGACATGATCTTCAAAGTAAGCCCTCGTTGGTGTCGGCTCCTCTGCTGAAGCGGTAGCTGTGGGCAGTATTAAGATGGCCTATTGCGGCAATGGAAATTATGTCAGCGCACAGTTTGACATCCAAACGTTGTAATAATATAGAAACCCTTCTGCGATGATCAAGCAACACTACCTTTTTGGTGACCAAAAGCCGAATAATATCTGCCAGCTCGATCGGATGTTCCTGTATGCGCTTCAATATTGTATAAGCCTGGGTTCCTATGGCCATCAATTCAACGTCTTTGGCTGTCGGCTCCATGGTCTCTTTCTTTTGAATAGATGAACTCCGATCCTGTCCCGACTGGCTGCTGCTGGTCTCTGTGGTGGTGCTACTAATCTGGCGGTTCAAGATGGGTGCGGAGAAAATGCTGTCCTTTGATAGAATGGACGAGCGACTGGTTGTTGAGGCGCCGCTGGCGCGTCGAGTGGGCAGTCCAGGCATGGGCGACGGCGACGAGACCGTGGCGGCGCGCCTGGAGAACGAGGCTGCAGGAAGCGCAGAGGAAGACGAGGAAGAAGCCGAGGGGGATAGAGGGTCCTCAAAGAGATCGGACTGTAAGGCTTGCTCGTCTGAAGACTGGGGTTGCGAAAGGGTGCTGCTGCTCTTGGCGTTTCTGAGCGAGGAGAAGTGGGCGCCATCTCGCAGAGGTGTTTCCAATGGCGAGCCTGATGCGGTGGCGGAGGAGCGCTGCCCACTGGCGGATGCTGCAGTGCCTCTGGAGCGAGTGAGGCCATCGAAGAAGGACAGGCCTGGGATGTTTTGCATGGCAGGCTGATTCCTGGCAGATTGGCAGTGGAAGGTGTAGAATGGCAGGAGGACAGAAACACAGAGAAGCCTTTTGCAAGGACCGCGGACAGACAGCGACGCGTGGAGGCGAGAGGGACTGCTTTATGAAGCACAACTCTAAACCGCTGTTCGCGCTGCAGAAGCACACTCATTCCCCCTTCTCCTCACCCCATTCGTGCAGGCACCACTTCGGCCGGGTGGATAATAGGGCAACGGACGGGACAGTGGACATAGCGAGCTATACCGATTCCTGAAGCAGCATGCATCACCCCGTCACCACCCACAGCGACGTCGGTGCTTACAGAAAGGCAAGCAACGCGACCGACCTTCCTCAAAGCAGGATGATGATGATGATGACGATGACGATGATGATAGCTGGCAGTTGAGTGACATGGATCAAGGCAACTGTGATGGCTCGACGCCGGAGGCACAACATCTGGCAAGGTCAGCACCACGAGGTGCCACGGAGATCCTGGCAGAAACCACTTCAGCACTAGCAGCGGTGGAAATGGCAAGAATGCCTGTCACAGCAGTAGCAGCGGAGGCAGCAGCATCGCGATCATCGTCACCCAAAACAACTGGAGCCAACACCCCAAAGTCTGGGCCAGGTAAGGAGGAGACATGGACTTCGCCACAATGTTCGTCAAATACATGATTATGAAACAAGTAACAGAGGAAAAGAGGCTCGCTTTGAAGCGGGAGCATTTGAATCCCTGGGGAAGGATCAAGTGACCAAATACACGATTGAAATGCAGAGGATCGTGTTGGAGGCAAGGCGACTGGAGTTGGAATATCAGAGGATGCTCGAGAAGCAGAGACTGGATGCAGATTACAGACTTGCCAAGCTGTAGTTCAATGCTGAATAAGCACTCGCTGAGCTGAGGCAAAATGCAGAGTCGAGGAACAAGGGGAGAGGAAGGGGGCCTGTGGGCTCGTGGTTCTAAGCAACTTCACCTCCTTTGACATCCCCTTCTCGGCCTCGCTCTGACTCCTGTTCCGATCCTGAGCCTTGGGTCTCAAATCACCTTTGCAATATATACAATATATATCTTCTCGATTCTCCAATATTGCCGAACTACTGTACATGTACATGAAGAAAAACTTTTGCGAGACAAAGGGATAGAAAGCAGATTCATGTTGTTATCTTGTCTTTATATGATGATACTAAGATTCATACGAGCACAAGAACACTACAAGAAAAAAAGGTGAAAGGTGTAAACTAAAAAGAAAAAGAGAAAGATGAAGCTATGTACAGTGTAACGCTAAAGAAAAGAAAAGAAAAAAAAAAGCGCTCGACGCGTCATGGATCATCCATTCGTCCTTGCCAGAGCAGCAATGAAGAGAATATGAGAGCGAGATCCTAGACATGGAACTGGAAAAAAAAAGAAAAAAAAAAGAAAAAAAGAAAAAAAAAATCTTTTGTGCGCGCACATCCTCCTCTCAAGGTCAAGAGTATTGACTATCAAAAAGAATGCGCGCTGGTAGGGGAGCATGTGAAAACAGGAGTACTTGGGTAGAAAAAAGTCAAGCAGGTCAAGAGAATGAGAAAGCAAATACCAGCCGGTCAGGAAAAGGAGCAGGATCAAGAACGCGCCGCTTGTCCTTTGCTCCAATATCCGTCGACGTATGTCCTCACTCTCTTGCATAAGCGTTGCTCGACCCCATCTTTGTCGGAAAAGATGTACTTCTTTGGAACCCGTTCCTAGTCAACCGTTTTCTGATACGCAGGGTTGTTGTTGTTGTTGTTGCTGTTGTTGCTGTTGTTGTATTTGTTGTTGCTGATGTCGTTTGTTCTTGCTGTTGTCAATGTTAAAGTTGTTGCTGTTGTTGTTGCTACTGCTGCTTTGTTGTGGTTGTGGTAGGATCCTCCTTCAGGATAAGGTCCAGAAATGGCTGGGTAGTCGCAATATGCGCGCACACCCAGCGGAATCTACAGCCGCACAGCAGAGACTTTTCAAGGTAGTTAAAATGCCGAGATCCCGCAAGGAACACTCGATAGTCCGGTCGCCTTATTGCGGCTCTTGCTTCTCCTCCAGTTCCTTCTGAGCAGCCTGTCCGCATAGAGGGTGCCGCTGCAAGTGCCTCTTGAATGCATCGGTCCTTCCGCACTCTCTTCCGCAGGTCTTGCACTTGAACAGCTTCAACTTGGAGTGGATGCTGCGCACGTGGCGCTCGAGGTCGTGGCGCCTCGCAAAGGGGCGATTGCAGGGCTCGCCATTATCATCCAGAAGCGTGCAAGCAAACGGCTTGACTCCAGTGTGCGTGGAACGGTGGGAGCGCAGGTTGAATGCCCGAGTAAAGTCCTTGCAGCAAATCTCACAGCGGAATGTATCCTTGACCTTGGGATCTTCCGATGCAGACTCTACCCGACAAGCTTCCTCGGTGCTCTTGCGGCACGGGCGGCGTCTCTTTGGGGGGCGGTATCCCGATACAGGTGTTCCCTCACACGCGGACGGCTGGTCGAACAGGCCATCGTAGTCGCTCGTCGCTGGGCTCGACGACCCAAGGGTTAAGGGCGAAAAGTAGTCCATCTCGGACTTTAACGGGGAGGCCTCTTCGAGAATGGCCGACAGCGTTGCTGCGGCCTCGTTGGGGACAGGGGCCATCAGCAGCTGCTCCAGACTAGTGACGGTCGTCGCGGCATTGTCAGGGAAAAGATCGAAATCGGTCTGGGTCGCACACCAGGCTGCGGTATCGTTCTGCAGCATCGTCATACGAAAGTCAAAGTCAAAGCTCTCGACGGACTGCTGGCTTCCAAAGGATTGCACCTCATCCACTGGCGAGGACTGGTATCCGACCGAGGGACTAGCGCCAAGCTCGTCCAGGCCAAGGGTGTCGAAGCCATAGGGGGACTTGACTGTGTTCACGGCAGGCGTGGCATAGCTCATGGACGGCGACAGCTCGGGCGTGTAGCCCATGGTTGAGGTTGAGTACGGGTCCAGAAAAGTCGGCAGCTGGCGAGGCTGCTGCTGCTGCTGCTGCTGCTGCTGCTTGGATGACACATGATCCCAGGTGATAGAGTCGAGACCGGTGCCTGGGAAGGAGTAGCTGTTGCCGTCAATTGCCTGCTCGGCCAAGAAAACCTGCTCGAACGTGCCGACATCGTGGCCAATCGAAAGAGGGGATGCGGATGCGGCAGGAACGCTGGACGGGCTGCAGTCGTCCAGAAGACCCAGGTCGGCGAGGTTCACGGACAGGATGCCCATGTATTGGTTGTTTGAATCCATCGAAGAGGTGTGCCTGTCAGGTTCAAGTGGAGCGTTGTAAGTAAGGATGAAAGTGGGACGCGAAGAAGACAGAGAAACACAGGGTATTTAAGCACGAGAATGGCGAAGCGGAGGGCTGCCAAAAAAAAAAAGTGGTGGCAAAAGACGAGGAGGGTGTGAGAAAAGTGGGCTTACAGGGATGAAAACTGCCGCGGATGTGCAAAGGAGATCCTTTGGCCAACAACTACCAGAAGGATACACGCTCTACGCTGACTGACACGTTGCTGTTCGAACACACACACACACACACACGTCTGCTGCTTTTCTCCTTTTGGATCAAGCAAACGGCTCGCACGCGACGACTGCAAAGAGACCACACACGCAGAGTTCAGCAACACAGACAACCACAGCCAAAACACGGGCAGACACTAGAAACAGCCTCTTGCTCTATTTCCTTTGCTTTGTCCTTTTCTACAGAGAATCTACAACAACTCAGATTCTGTATCGAAGGCAGGGAACGGAAGAAACAGCAACGACCACAAGAGGAGGGCGTTGGATCTAGCTCCGAGTCGCGTGAATGGCACAGCAGTGGATGTCGTGAGATGGATGCGGAATCAGGTGGGGCAATGGGCAGCCGAGCAACAACAGCGAGAAGACGTGACTGCAACAACAAGCAGCGAACAGACAGCAACGAGCAGCCAGGTGGGGGGAGGGAGGAGGAGGAAGGCGGGACGGGAGGAGGAGGAGGTGTGCAGGTGGGAGCGAGACAACGAGCACCGACGGGCTTTGCATTTATAGACTGCCAGCGTCGCGAAATCAAAAATGCGACGCAGTCAACGGGGTGTATGCTTTGTGAACGCACACTCAGTGCACACAGTACACAGAACCAGAAAACTCAATTGGGCTTGTGAGGGCAGAGGTACAGCCGTTCCAAAGAAGTGCTGCGGCACCATATCTGAGCCCCATCCAAAGTAGAACGCGAGACACCCGACACCCCTCGCCCCGCTCGAGCGACGACCTCCTTCATTCATTCATTCATTTATAGTTTTCTGCAGTCCCGTCGAGGACCGGGCGATCATCGCAGGCTTCCGTCTTGCTAGATCGATCGAGCACCACACTCTACCTGTGAAAATCGTGCAGCTAGATAGAAGTCATCTTGGGAATGCCGTGTTGAATAAAAAGTAAAAAGCGTGTAGGTTGAAGGTAGGAGGCAGGCTTCGAGTTGAATCGAAGTGGTGATAGTCGGTTCAAATAACAAAAAAAAATCGTTGGTGCGTTGACTGAATGATCGCAATAGACGTTGTGAATGTTCTCCTTTGGGTTCTCTTGGTAAAATTGGAAGGCTACTTTTTTTTTTTACTTTGGTCCGATCCAGGGCCTCCTTTTTGTACTGCTGCACAATGCTCAACTGCGGCAAGGCTTTCCTGGCCTTTTGTTATGTTTGTCGCAACATAGACTCATCGAGACTCATACTCACACAACTGACTACAGCACAACGACTCTGTTTGCCACACTAAACCAAACCCTTTACTTCCAGTCCGTTCTATATTCTTCCGGATGGGTCTCTCTCTTTCTCTTTCTCTCTTTTTTCTTTTGGAGCGGGACTCTGGCTTCGGAGTATCGCACGCAATCATGCATTGCTCCCACCCTTCATCCTTCGCGCTTTCCTGTGAACTCTCTGTCACGCGCAGCTAACCATCGTCCCCGATGAGACGCTACAGCCTCCAATAGACGCCTTTGCGGAGCACAAACTGCTGCTGCTGGCATCCCTCGCCCTGGCAGATAAGAGTACATCAGTCATCATGACCGTCCGTGTAAACGGCTCCTTTCCCAGCAGCCGATCAATTTCGCGAGCACAAAAGGTGTACAGAGCTACCACTGACCATGGCCATGACCACGGCCACGGTACAGAGTGCAGTCCATTATTCGCGGGAAAGGTGTACCATGAGGCATGCTTGGGCTTCTGCGGGGGGCGTGATACATGGAGGCTGAGCCCTTTTTCAATTACATTACGTTCGCCTGATTTCGCACGGGACAAATCCGACATTCAGCACTGACATTGAGTTGTTGTACTGCTTTTGCTCTCGAGAAACTTGTAGCATGCGTTAACAAATGTCGGCTGAAGTTGTTTTCGTTTCCTGTCTCGATCTCCCCTCCCCTCCCCTCGCTCTCCAAAGCAATTGCATTAATGCAAGGTTTGCCCCTGTTGTTTTCTCTGCTTCTGCTCATGTGTGCTCGCCACTCCACAAGGTTGTGACATGGGTCTTCTTCGCATAAGGCTGCACGATTGGCGCATGAACCGGCGAGTCTTCCGTAGCTTGAAATTCCCGCGTTTGCACCCCCGTCCAATCAAAATCTGCCGCCCAAGCAACAAAGCATCCAAAGTGCGACGCTGATAGCGTTAAGAGAGAACAATGGGCTGTCGTCGTCCTTAATTGCCTTAATGCACTATGACATATCAAGGCAGGCCTGCGAATACCCAGAGGGACAAAATTCTAGGCTTGGCTACCACCGCAGATAGGGTGTTTCTAACTTGTATGGACAGAAGAAGGTTGAAAAATTGACAACGAACTAGTCCTATCGGCCAGGGTTCCGCGGGTGGATCGTTTGCGGGCTGTTCTTTGCCAAGCCAAATTCTACTGCCTTCATTTCGTCACTCTGCTTCTCAGCGCCTCCTTTGCACCATACAATCGTAGCCTATGCGAATCGCCCATGGTCCTATCTCGGAGCGATCCCGCTACGCAAGACCTCGACATTCTAGTGCCTGTGCTCTGTACGCGCTTTGGGAGACGCATTACTTCGAGCACAGCACCACAGCTACTAAGCATTCAGATCTCAAGAAATACAACACGATCGTCTCCTCTTTCTACTCATCCAACAGCATGGGCTAAATGACACCAATCGTACTGCACTTCAATGGCTCTAGGAAAATGTACAGACCCAAGACATTATACCACTATGAGATCGCCATACCGTTGTCAACTATCAGCCCCCGCGACGCGTTTCAAAGTGGCCCAGCACTGAATCATGGGTAACGCAAAAGGATTGTATGGTTTCTCTATGATAAGTCAACTCCTACACTAGCTCAAAGTACCGCTTTGTCTCCCATGTCGTCACGGCCGTCTCCCAGATACGGTACTCATTCAATCGTGTAGCACCATAATGATCCACAAACGCATCCCCGAGCACCTCTCTCGCTAACGATCCAGCCGCCATCATAGCCTCTGCTGAATCCTTCAACGACTTTGGCAAACGATCTCCCTTGACCTTGAGATTCTGCTTCCCACCCCAAGCTGCTGGATCTTCCTCGACGGCTGATGTGGTCGGTCCTACTGGCATGGCCAGTTTGTTCTTGATCCCATAAAGTCCCATCGCCAAACAGGCTGCAATGGCCAGATGAGGGTTGATATCCGCACCACCGACCCGCATCTCCAATCGGCATCCCTTGGGATCGCACTGTGGAGGACCGATCACACGGATGGCCGAGATGCGGCTCTCGATCCCCCAGGAGACTGTTACGGGAGCCCAGTAGTTCTCGACTAATCGTTTGTACGAGTTGATGTTGGGAGCCAAGATCGCCATGATGCTGGGAAGCCCTGCCAACAAACCTGCGACGAACCACTTCATGACCTGACTCATGTGCTGAACTCCCTCAACCGATGTTTCCCAATCCTCTTTGCTGCTACTGCTGGTGCTGTTGTCATTGTCGTCGCGGTTGAGGCTGGAGGCAAAGAGGTTGGTCTTGGTCGCAATGTCGCGCAGCGAGAAATGAAGGTGGCCAGAGCAGCCAGGCAGGTCACCGTAGGGCTTTGCCATGAAGGTCGGCATGATGCCTTGTTTCATGCCGAGTTGCTTGACTGAGAGCTTGAAGAGGTTGGCCATATCGGCCATGTTGGTCGCAGTGTCGTACGCGAGCGCTGCTTCAAATACGCCAGGACCTAAGGAGCAAGAATAAATGGCGCTAGCGTTTAGGGAGTTGTTGCACCGGGAACGAACACAAAAACAAATATATAAGGTTCTCAAGGTTCTGGAAGCGTCATCGTCGTCACACGGCATTTCTGCAACGGTTTTTGGCGCAAGACCGCTGCACAACTGAACCATGGGTTAACTACTGTGCGGGCATATGTGGTTGCTTACCTGTTTCAGTATGGAAGCTCTCGATGTTGACGCCAAAGTGCCTGCACTCGTCGAAGACGTCGTAAAAGTACTCCTGGTTGAGTGATGGTCGGAGTAGCGAATAGCCAAACATGCCTGGGGTGAGTGCCTCTGGCTTAGTATGCCCCTTGGCAGCCAGTGTCTCTGGCGACTCTGTGATACAAGCACGGACAATGGGTTACTCAAAGGTTTCGCAAACGACAGAAAGAGATCATGCATCGGGGTTGAGGGCGCTGGAGGCGTCCACGTACCTTTGAAGTTGAAGAACTCGAATTCAGCGCCGCACATGGCCTCCCAGCCCATCGACGCCAACTCGTCGGTGACTCGCTTCAAAAGCCCTCGAGGACACACTGGTAAGGACTCCTTTGTGGCGGGATCATAGAACGACAGTAGAAAGAATGGAATGTTGTTCTCCCAAGGAATGCGTCTGAAGGTTGAGAGATCCGGAACCGCAATAATGTCTCTGTAACCTGGTTTTTAAAGGTTTAGAGAGTTAGTCATTATTCGAGAGAGACACACTTTCCATGAAAAGGTACTTCAAGTCCATTTTTTTTTACCATTGTCGGCGTTCGAGACGCTGAGCTCCTCTGGATATGTTTTGTCGTGCATGTCCCAACCAAATATGACCGAGCAAAAACCAAATCCGGATTCGAGCACGGATAAAAACTTGGACTTGACCATGACTTTTCCTCGAAGGATGCCATCCAGATCGATACCTGCGACCTTGACGCGATGATCATCTTTGAGTAGGTCGGTGAACTCTTCCAGCCGGCTAGGCGCTGATTGTTGCGTGAAACCCTTGAGCATATCGTCGTGTGCTTATCTTCCTTTAGAGAGTAGTGTACTATGTATGCGGCAAAGCGTGAGTCGTGAACAGAGGAGGAGGGAGGTATAGGAAGTGTGGGAAAAAGATGTATTAGAGAGATGAGAGTGAAGACAAGGGTCGAAAACGGCTCTTCCCTTTTATGCACACATCGTTCACCTATTGATTATACATGACCTAATGGTGATACGAAGCCTCGTCGACCTCGATGTGTACATGATCTGTTTTCTGTTCCTGAGCCCATACATCCACAACCGCAAGGTTGCCGCACGACAATGCCACCCTCTTCGCGACCTCGCTTTGAGGCATATCCTTGACCGCACACTAGCTGCCGATCGTAACTAGTACTGCCTGCTTGGTGTGAATAGTGCCGCTCATCTCTAATGTATCTTGCCATATGAATTTCTGATGGATTTCCCAGCTCCTCCTTCACACGCGCTTCCTCTCTGGCCATGGCGCCATTAGACCGACCATGTTGGAATCACGTGTAGTAAGGTCCATGTCGGCAACAAACCAGTGATGTATCGGAGACGTAGACAATTCAGAGCACTACAAAAAGGGCACTAGGACGCGGGCGGACGAGAGCAGCTTCGGCTGGTGGCATTCCTCCCCAGGCGGATCTTTTTTTGTTCGTACTCATCCCCGCTTCTTTGCTGCTTATTCCAGGAGACACAAGAGAGGGCCTTTTTGACGATTCCTCCTGGTTTGAGGTGTTGCTCTCTCCCCTTCTCGTCTATTTCTCTTGTGTTTTGCCTAGTGTGGAGTCGTCTAGTGAGCGCGGCTGGTGTGCTGGAGGACCTGGATTATGTTGTGCCTCGTCCTGCTCAGAAGCAGCCTGAGGAGGGAGCCAAAAAAGGAGCAGCGAGAGGTAGGCTGAGAGCACGGACGGTGGATGCTCTCGCTCCTGCTCTTGCTCTACTGCGTCCTGAAGGGGCTTCCTTGCGTCCAGCCTGCTGGCCAACACGGGCTGCAGGATTGGATTTCTTGTTCTTTGTGGCGATGGTCTGAATGGGTAGGCCAGGATTGGCTGCCTGTGCCACCAGGCTGGTGCAGCCCGACTTGTCCTGTGTGAGATATGTATTTTTTTTCACACTTTATTTTCCTCTGTTTCCAATCCCATCTCATCCATCCCCATCCATCCTCATCATCCTTGCCTCTCCCTCTCTCTCCAAGCACAGCCATCGTCAGCCCGTCCCTATCCCCATCCCCTCATATACCTCATCATCCCCTTCCCGTACGCACAATGGCTAGCGAAGTCCGTAAGTGCCCATGCTGCCACCCCCACCACACGCACACACCCGACGCGACAGCTCCTCAACGCAGTGTTCTGATGCCAAACCAGATGGGCGATCAACCCAAATGCGCCTCATCGCTCCTGCATCGCTGCTTCATCGTGCACACAGCGTCTCTTCGCGTACTAACCCATCCTGCCTCTCCATTCGACGGATTTAGCCCTTCCCATGACCCCTCCTACATCGAAGGCAAGTCATCAGCATACCCAATGCGCGGATAAGGATCCCCCTTCCCCTTGGCTCCCTTTCCTGCACATCCTCTGCTGTCTTGCTGCTGTCCATACCGAACCCCCTTTGTTCCCGTGTTTCTCTCTGTCTCTCTGTCTCCTGTTCTCTCTCTCTCGTCTCAGCCGATGCAAGTTTGGCGATTTAAGGGACCATATTTTAAGGGACCTCTTCTTGAGCAAGAACGGGTGCTGGAGATGGAAGAGGACGAGCACATCTCTTTTTGCTGGCTCATCTGGGAGACAGTGAGACAAAATGGAAAGAAAAAAGAAGAAAAAAGAAAGAAAGCCGATGCTGTTGGATATCGACTCGGCAGCAAGGGAGCATATCTCGCCGTCTGCCCGCCATAGTCTCTGCCTCAATGCAAGGTCGCTAACATCCACCACACCACTTTTCTTCTTACCCAAAATAGCCAATGTTGAACGGCGCTCTTCGCAAGAAGCTGCAAGGTTACGTTGGTTTCGCCAACCTGCCCAACCAGGTCCACCGCAAGTCTGTCAAGAAAGGCTTCAACTTCACCATCATGGTGGTCGGTAGGTCGTCGTGGCAATCCTCCTTTGTGTTTTTTAATTGACATGTTCGGTTCCCACTGCTCTCGTTCGGTTATTTTGTTTCTATTGCTTGTTCGGGAGGTGGGCTCGCAATTGCACCCCCCATCCTAACCAGCGATATTAATAAACCATGTCTTTGAGAGATATGGTCCCCTACATGGGCCTAAAAAAACAAAAAAAAGGACGACTTGGATCCATCGAACACTAGGTGGAGAGGCGATACGTTTGGCTCAAAGGGATGGTTTTGGACTGGGAACTACGCCGTGCTGCACAATGCTACAGCAACTTCTAAAAGCAGGGCAGGAAACGCGCATTAACGGGAAGGAGGCGACTGTGTCTGTGTGTGCTGCTATGCATTGGACAGCTCCCCGGCGCTAGACCGCGCTTTTGTTGTTGTTTCCATCCGGAGATTATCCTTTTTTGCTACACACCTAATGCAATTTGGTCGACCTTCCTAACCCCTTTTTTTATTCTTACCGTTTTCGTGTGATGTGTTGTGATGTGGTAGGTGAGTCTGGCCTTGGCAAATCGACGCTTGTCAACACGTTGTTCAACGCACCCCTGTACCCTGGCAAGGAGCACGTTCCTCTCTCTGAAGAGAGCCCCAAGACCGTTGGCATCCAAGTGCTGAATACGGATATTGAGGAGAACGGTGTCCGCCTAAAGCTCAATGTCGTTGACACCCCCGGCTTTGGCGACTTTATCAACAACGAGGACAGGTAAACCGCATAATAGCTTTCAAGAGAAACACCAAGTGTAAACAATCCATTGAGGCACACACTAACATCCTGACATCTCTTATTAATGTCATAGCTGGAAGCCTATCCTGGATACCATTGAGAGCAGATTCGACGCCTACCTCGAGCAGGAGAACAGGGTCAACCGCAGCAAGATCACAGACACGCGTGTCAACGCATGCCTATACTTCATTGCTCCCACTGGCCATTCGCTGAAGGCCCTGGATGTCGAGTTCATGAAGAGACTGCACAAGAAGGTTAACTTGATCCCCGTCATTGCCAAGAGTGACACCATGACGAGCGAGGAGATTGTCGCGTTCAAGGAGAGAATTCTGCTGGACATTGCCCACCACGATATCAAGATTTACCATGCTCAGCACTACGATTGCGATGATATCGAGACCATCAACGAGACCAAGGATGTCATGGTAAGCATACCTGCCTGTGAAATCTTTTTAGCGCACTGTACTCCGTTCTTCATTTTTGTCTTAACACCTGCCGGCTTTCTTTTCTCATCTTCCTCTCGACTCTACAGAGCAAAATTCCTTTCGCCATTGTTGGATCGGACAAGGTCATCGAGACCGCCGACGGGCGTCATGTGCGCGGCCGCAAGTACCCTTGGGGCACTATTGAGGTTGACAACGAGGAGCACTGCGACTTTGTCAAGCTCCGCCAGATGTTGATCCGGACCCACATGGAGGAGCTCCGCGAGTTCACGAACGACATCCACTACGAGAACTACCGTACCGAGAAACTGCTCGGCATGGGTTACCAGCAGGATCACACCGTCTTCAGAGAGGTCGACCCTCTTGCCAAGCTGGAGGAGGAGCGTGCGCTGCATGAGGCCAAGCTCGTGAAGATGGAGCAGGACATGAAGCATGTCTTCCAGCAAAAGGTCCAAGAGAAGGAGGCCAAGCTGACGCAGTCCGAGGCGGAGCTGTATGCGAAGCACAAGGAGATGAAGGATGCCCTCGAGAAGCAGCGTCATGATCTGGAGGAGAAGAAGAGGAGGATTGAGCAGGGGCGTCCCATCACGCCAGAGAAGACCAAGAAGAAGGGTTTCGGATTCGCCAACAAGTAAGAAATGAGAAGAGGAAAAAAAATACGACAAGCGCAGCAAAAAAATATCCAACAAAGAATAATGGCACTATGGGATGGAGCGTTCTGTTTTTTTCGTTGTTTTTTGATGATCAAGGAAAGAAAACGGGACATCGAATAGTTGAAAGTTGGCTGGACTCTTTTTTTTTTTATATATCTTCTTTCGTTGAAGAGTCCAACATATCCGTATCTACATGATTAGTCTATATATAATGAGCAGCAGATTAGGAAGTTGAATAGAACGCATATCTCCCCAATCGATGCCTGGTACTGCCCGACATGTCTCGGTGATTTGAACTGAAATTCGTATAACTTATTCCCCTCTAAACATTTGTGCCGACACTGCTATACCAAGCCCTGCGGCTTCATTGGAACTTACATGGCGATTGCTGTACCATGATAGCGAACAGTATTCTGGGAACACAGCTTGTGTGCTACAACGGCCCTTGTGCTAACGCAATCTCTAGTGGCGAATATTCGGACGTATTGTAGCTGATTGTACACTACCGACCAGATAGCTATATACATGAACGCCCATCCGCAGTGTCATCATAATATTAACTTGTCAACGATAACTATCTGCTTCGTACTACGGACCTCCTCCGCATCGTCCTTTTTTTTTTTTTTTTGTTTTAACTACGATCCCCGGGAGCACAGGAATTCATAACTATGTTGGATTAGGCTGTTAGTTGAGCAACCACGGCTCTCCCGTTACTGCCGCGCCAGCCCGCGCCTGCCAGTACCCCTCCGTATCCATAACTCCAGGCGATGAACGGCCGGACCCGTCCTCTACGTAACCCGTTGGACACTAGGCCTCTTTTAGTCGGAGTCGTTGATCAAAAACAAACTTTGCAACGACTCGCTCGTCCGCTGCTGCATTTGTCACTTTCACCTCAACCGCGAGTTCCTTTCTCAAGGATAGATCGGAGAAATCATCACTGCTCCCAGAGTGAACCCCAACACTCATACGTCCTTGGGCGCGTTTCCGATTTTCTCCCAGTCGACAGTGAGTTCACATCGACTGTTCCAGATCCATTTGCGTATGTACTCCTCGATGGCCTGTACAAATCGCGCAACCATGTATCTTGCGGTGCTATTGCTTGTCGCGAACACTACTGCCCATATGGTGGCCAAAATCATGGGTACCAGTTCTCGGTGTAGATCATGAACGTGCCAGTCGTTCGTGGGGTCGAACCAGCGTTGTCATCGCTGTCGTCGTCGTTGTCAGTCTCAGATCGGATCCTGTCTCCCGCGCAGGTGATCCAGAAGAGGGAGCCCTTGTGTCGCGTACTCGGCCCTAGGATAAGCGTAGTATCCTAGGCCATGCCTTATTTCGCCTTTTAATGCCTTGTCGACATGCGCCCCCTTTTTACTGAATGCCTTGAATTATGTCCTGACCGGTGACTATGGGTCAAAGTGGCATTACGCGCTGGGCTCAGTGTTTAGTATATATAGTCTGTAGTTCCCTCTCTACAGTTGCTCTTTACCTAGTAACTTGAATACATCCTTGATCATACCCTGAACCATCCTGTCTTACCACTTCCCTTGTCCCTGCCCTCCTGCCCTTGTGAAAGGTCAACCTGTCCTTGCCCTGCCCAGATTCGCGACACCTTGATATCGTTTGCCGGCAACGTTGTAAACGTTGGTCTTGGCGTCGTGAACGGCTTGTTGTTTTCCTCCGCCTTCTTCCTCCTAAGTCCCCACACTTTCTCTTGCTTATTAACCATGTGATTCCCGTCATGTAGCAATCTGCGTCGTCCTACGGACTTCCGCGTCCTCCTGCCTGTATGGCTAAATCCAAATCTAATTTTGATAACGACTTTGACCAATGTTCACCCTTCTATAGTGGCCACAATTTTTCCACCATAATACTCCTGAGAAGTGGCCTTCATCAGTAGGTATCCGTCTGGTTGCGCTAGACCTTAGGCGACAAGAAGGGGCTTTTCGCGGGCTTTTCAACGGCTCGACACTTTTTTTTTTAAAGGCTCGACAAAGCTCGGTGGGACCCTTAAGTGTGTAAGTGTTCACTGATACACCACTATCCAAATCTGAAACATTTCCATCCAATAGGAATTCACTGGAATGGGGATCTAGCTCAAATGGTAGAGCGCTCGCTTAGCATGCGAGAGGCACTGGGATCGATGCCCAGGTTCTCCAATCTTTTTCATTTTTTACAAAGCCATTTTTCACTTTTTTTTTCCTCGTCAACGATGATCCACATCTCCTCGTTGGCCACGCATTCTGGGGAAGAACATACACGCACACGGGTGTGTATCTGTATATACACGCCCCTCCGTGTATATAATTTTTTCTTAGGTGAAAAGATACATACACGGGGGTGTGCATGGCTGAAAACACAGGGGGGTGTATGGAAGCGTGTCCTGTGAAAACCCTTTTAGATACACACCTCCCCTACTTTGTTTTTAATGAAAAAGGTGATGAAGTGCGACTCGAGAGTGGTATGAATGCCTAAGCAGCGCGTTATATGGGTGTGGATCCCTAGGCAATGGCTTCATCTTATATTACCATAGCTCTCCACTGCCTCCTCTGTTACGGCCACGGTTCTTATAAATCATAGATTCACGGTAATTGCTCCTAATGTTCTGCGTCATTTGTGTCTTTTCCCCTTCTCACGCGCGCGCGTATCCTCACAGTCCTACGCGAAGAGTGACGGTATGATGGCATGACACGGGAGCTCGTAGCTACCAGCAAGAATATCAATCAACCTTGCTTTTGGTCACCGTTTCGCTTTCAGGCTGGTCTGTTGTGGATCAATGGATGTATTTCAGCACTTCAACGGCTAGTTGATTGGCGCTCCACATCAATTTCAAGCGTAGGATGTCATGGAGAAAGGACATCAATCTCACTCATGGAGTTATTGCTCTCTACAATAATACTCTTGCCATTCTAAACCTATGTGAGAGTCGTTCGGGCTCTTACTCACAAGGATAGCCGGCATAGCCATTATCAATACATGGAGGCATGCTTTGGGCGAAAAAAGGGTAGAGGTAGGAGTAGGGGTGTGTATCTAAAGGGGTTTTCTCAGGACACGCTTCCATACACACCCCAGTGTATTCAGCCATACACATCCCTGTGCATCCAGGTTTTCCGTGTTGCATACACCCGACATGAACATATAAACACGCCCCCGTGTATATATAGATACACACCCGTGTGTATATATGTTGTTCCGCATTCTGGTGTATTTTGGCGGTTCCGTCGTTGCTTTTAAAGCAGTGAAGTGATGGTTACCAAGTATGATCGTCCCTTTTCCATTTTGGTATCTTCCGCCGTGTGAATCGATCGGCAAAATGCTCCTTTTAGATATATATGCATTCCAGCAATGCACTTGCGATCACAAAACTTTCGAGTTTTCTCTAAGAAGCGATGGTCAAGGTTTGTATATATCTTCACTATCTTCAGGCAAGCTATGTGGACGATAGGAACTGGTTTGCAACTTATGAGTTGTGCTTGGCGAAGCCTTGCCAATCATGGAGCAATGTATAGAATAGAACGTGCTCCGGTACAGGGGATACTGAAGCAGTACGCCATGCCAGATGGAGACTCACAGATAGAGACTGCAGTACTGTACATCGTGATTACATGCACGCCTCCTACCCCTGTCTTTTTGATCGGAGCAACGAGCGTTACCTCGCGCGCATGGATTCTGATTTGAGACATACATGCGCGAGCCTCCCTTTCACTTGAGACCGCGTAATCCCATTGAGGCTGATTCGCGAACATACACAGCAAGCCAGTACAATCTTTACGCGTTTACGAACACGAGGGAAGAAGTCAAAAGTGCTGAGTATTGTATTATGTATGAGGGATAGCAAGAATGCCTGGACGAATCCGGGTGCACACTTTTCTCGCTCTATAGCGCAGCAAATGCGGTGGTATATACGGGTTTATTCTTGTTTTTTGCTTGTGATGCGCTTATTTACAAAGAGATGGCATGACAAAAGACCAGAGTGGGAGGACGCGTTATGATCTAGCTCCCGCTTCCCGTCTTTTCTTGAGGTTGTTTTTTTTCGCGCTTAAGCCTTGAGGGCGGTCGCAATGGCCTGATCAATATCGGCCTTGATATCATCTATATGCTCAATACCGACAGACACTCTATGTTTCGTGACAAGCAGGGGGTGGAAGGGAAATGGTCATTCGAAGGGAAAGAGAAAGAGATGGTGCGACAATAAAAACGAAAAAATGTTAGAAAACATTGTGATCTCTGCCGACATATGGGGCCTGGGCGAGCACCCACTGCGCATTCCACACGTCTCGCCTCTTTTTTTTTTCTGGGTTTTAACAAACGGGGAAAGGTGAGCCAACTTGTACCTGATGAGATCCTTGGTGACACCTGAAGCGAGCTGCTCCTCATCAGACAATTGCTGGTGAGTGGTTGCAGCAGGTGAGATGACCAACGTCTTGGCATCACCCACATTAGCGAGATGCGAAGCCAGCTGGACGCTGTCCACAAACTTTGAGCCGGCCTTGGCTCCACCCTTGATGCCAAAGGAAAGAACGGCTCCGAATCCGTTGGGGAGCACCTTCTTGGCGTGGGCATGCGAAGGGTGGGAGGAGAGGCCAGGGTAGGAGACCCATTCAACGCCTGAGTGGTTCTCGAGGTGCTGGGCCAGGGCCAAGGCGTTGTCGACAGAACGCTGGACGCGAAGCGAGAGGGTCTCGAGTCCTATTGGATGAAAGAAAAAAGGTAAAGGGTGCCAGTTAGTAAGGAAAAAGGTCCACCCACAGCACCTTTTTTTTTTGACGAGTCTTCCTTGCATGCCGATGGTTGCTATTGGGTAACGCCATGCATGAACAGACATGCAGGTCAAAAACCACAGCGATCATCTTGATCCGCGCATTTTTTTTTTTTACATCCGTCTCTTGTGGTCTGCATATTGCACTCTAGTGCAAACAGTGGCACACATTTTTCTTTGTCCTACCTTGCAACAGCAAGAAGCTGGCAAAGGGGTTGGCAGAGGCGCCCAGATCCCTCAGTCCCTCGACACGAGCCTTGATCGCAAACGAGATGTTTCCAAACGTTTCCCAGTACTTCATTCCGTGGTATCCCTCCGAGGGCTCAGTGAAATCTGGGAAGCGTCCGTTAGCCCAGTTGAAGCTACCACTGTCGACAATGACGCCTCCGACCGTCGTTCCATGTCCACCAATCCACTTGGTGGCAGAGTGGACAATGATGTCTGCGCCATGCTCAAAGGGCCGGATCAAGTATCCACCCGCTCCAAAAGTGTTGTCGACAATCAGGGGCACACCCTTGGCATGGACGGCGTTGGCGATCGCGGCAATATCAGCAACAATGTACTTTGGGTTGGAGATGGATTCAATAAAGACGGCCTTGGTCTTGTCATCGATCAATTTGGCAAATGCCTCGGGTTCGTCCGACTCTGCAAACTTGACACGGATACCCAAGCGAGGAAGGTACACCTTGAACTGGTTGTAGGTGCCACCGTAGAGATGCGAGGACGCGACAATGTTGTCGCCAGCCTGGGCCAAAGTCGTGATGGCCAAGAACTGGGCTGCCTGACCCGAAGACGTGGCCAAAGCCGCGACACCACCTTCAAGAGCCGCGATGCGCTTCTCAAAGACGTCGTTCGTAGGGTTGCCAATTCTGTGAGAAAAAAAATAAGGAGGGAAGAGGTAGTCAGGGTACGGCTAAAGATTGCCCGCTGTGATTTCTTTAACCCGATGAATCAAACAAAACTCGGCCCCACTTGTCTATTACCTAGAATAGATGTTGCCAAACTCCTTCAGACCAAACAGATTGGCACCATGCTCAGAGCTGTTGAAAACAAACGAGGTCGAGGCATAGATGGGGACGGCTCTAGCGTTGGTGGATGAGTCTTTTGTAGTGAGCGAGAACAGTGTTAGCTGGTAAACTTTAAAAAGTGACGCATGTCACAAAATGGCGATGGAGCAGAGGAAGAGTGCGGTCTGGACAATTCTCTTTACCTGGGACCTGGCCGGCGTGGACCTGGAGGGTCTCGAAGCGTTGCTTGGGAGGGGTATTGACCATGATTCTAGTGGTGGTTAAACAAAGTGAGTGTTGAGGAAGAAGGGGGAGGCAGACAGAGCTAGGAGTGTGGGAGGATGAAGATGGGATGGAAGGAAGATAAGAAACGAAAGCAGGCCGGCGCAGGTGGCCTTTTATACCACACAAGTAGAGTGACGGGTGCGATGATGGGGTCAGCGTGGCCAGGTGGCAAAGACCACAGGTCAAAGAGGCATTGTCGAGCGTGGATGGCGAATCACATCGCTCGGGCAGCGGACACAGCCTGACTGCAGTCTAAAAACAATGCGTGCTTTTGTGCTCAGATTTCGTATCTGGGGTCTATTTTTTTTTCTCACTCTCCATTTCTCCGTCCCTCAAGTCTGTGTTGCAAGCCAGAAAAGACTCCAGCCGCAACACGTCTGTCCATAAAGGCGGATCCTTTAAGTGCATGTACTCGCTCTCTTGCTGCATGATGGCCTGACTGTGATCTTTTTGAATACTACGCCCATGAACCCTTCCTAAGGTATCCGGCCACCGCTTTGGTCTCGCGTAACAGGAACGAATGGTGAGTGGCCAGTTTGGAGCAAGAAATGGCGCGATCGTTCAACGCTTTCGAGAACAAACAAAAAAAAAAAGCAAGACTGAGATGCATACAAACAACAATCAGGGGAGAGTAAGCGAGTGAATACGAGAGCTGATCCGAAAACTAGATTTTCGAGTGGATCGGCCAACCTTCGCACCCGCAGAACATTTGGAGGCTACTGATGCTCTATTGCACAGAAAGAATTGGATCTGCCCCGTGGAGCAGGAACTTCTCTGACTCTGTCGTTGGCCGCAAACTCTAATAAGAAAAAGGCGCTCAACGAACACTCTCCAGTCAAGGAAACCTGCCTTCAAATTCCAAACGACTCTTTCTGGCGTTTTTAATATTACAATTGTGCAAAAGAAACAAAAAGAGAAAATGCTAATTATGGTGGGCTAAGTTGTATACGAGGTTCTGCTAGCTAATGTAACTTCTCTGGGACCTCCGTGGGGGGGTATCTCACCTCTGCTTTAGGTTTCCGGTCGCCTTCTTTCCTTTCTACTGTATTTATGACAAGATCCAGCCCATCTCCATCTTGACAGACCGGCCTCGCTTCGTTGTCACGGGGACTGTCCGTGAGATGGGCTTCTCGATCAAGTCCCAGGCATCCACGTTTGGCTCGTTGTATTTGCACTCAATCTGGACAGGCTCCTCATCATCGCGACCGACCACGAGCGTGGGACGATCAGAAGACGACAATGGCGGCAGGCGGATCGGCGGTAACTCCATTCTGGGCGAGCAGACATCCATGTTCATGGACGACGATGAGTGAGACGATGGCGATATAGAGAGTGGAGGCAGGATGGTAGAATAAGACGGAGACCATGTCTTGATCTGGGGTGGAAATGGCTTTTGAGAAGAACCAGCAACAATGCTGGAGGAGACTTCCTCGTGCTCCTTCTGTTTGTATCCTGGAGAGTACGAAGGCGAGTAGGCGATGCGAGGCGTGTCCTCGTAACCAATGTTGGGAGACTGAGAGGAGGATGGGGCAGGGGATGACGGCACGGACTGGTTTTCGTATCCAGCGTGGCTCACATTCGAGTATGGGCAGGACCCCAGGGCCTGGCCTTGTTGAGCAGCAATCTGGCAACAGCATTGGGCAGCGGCAGGGGGCTGTGCAGAGGCAGTGCTCGAAGCGGAATGTCCCTTTGCGCTCGACTTGCTTGGGTTGGTACTGGGACTAGACGATGACGAGGTTGAAGAAAGCTGACAATGCGAGGGTCGGGCATATGGAGTTGACGGGCAATAGGAAGAAGACAGCCCGTTCTTGCGAGCGCGCGAGAACGACCGTTCTGGGCGCGAAAAGGAGGTGGGCATGCGCTGGGCAAGCGCGCGCTCTAGTTCCATCTCATAATCGATGGTCTGGCCAGCTCGACCAGGGTCCTGCGAGATCTCCATCTCTTTGGCCTTGAGATACGCAGCGAGGCCAAATGTTTCTGCCAAGTCTTGCTCGTGGACCGTCTGCTTGTGCTTGCCAATGGCTTGCGCGCGCCAGATGGGCACGTCGGCGTTGTCGTGCTGTGGGTGGTCTGAGGGGATTGCAGCCATGGCTGTGTCTTCAGCACGGTCCTCGGACTCGGAGAGACGGACTCTGTCGACTTGCTCACTGATGTCTCTCGTGATGTCCCTCAGGTCCATACGTGTGCAGTGCGGCTCCGAACAGCTCTCTTCGCTCGCATTCGCGGACTTGGAGGGCTTCCGGCGATGGACCTTGAGGACGCGGGCACGGTCTATGGCAGCGGGTCTGCTGGAGGAGCCTTCGATGTCTGTAAATTCACGGATTGTCTGCTGGGCCGAGTATTCGAGGGCGGGTGGGCTGTAGGCTGAAGCGAGGGACGGGGAACAAGAGGCTGACGCAATGTATTCTCTGCCTCCATCTCTGGAGCTGCGGCTGTTGTCATGGCTGCTGCCTCCGCGGGCTGGCGAGAGTGAGGGCGAGGTTGAGACGGGTGTAGGGTGGACACCGGTAGACCGGGCGGCCGAGGGCAGGGTGATGACAGGCGTGGCGGTGGATGTGATGATGCCAGCACCGTCCTTGCGGATTTTCGGGTTGTTAAGATGGCGCTGGAACTGGCGAATGTCGAGCTGGACCGAGGCGAGTTCGCGGTAGGAGCACTCGACCGAGTGCTTTTCGCAGCGGGAGCAGGGCTCCTTGCGGTCGCACTTGACCTTCTTGGCTCTGCAGCGCAGGCAGGACGAGTAGACCTTGAGACGCTTTAAGTCATAGGCCACGCCCGGTATGGCTGCAAGCGAGGCGGGATCCAGCTGGGCAATGTCGTTGGCGGAGGGCAACAGCTGCAGTGTTGATGTCGCCATGTGGATTCTTTTTCTGGACTGCGAGGACAGATGAGGAAAGGCGGGGAGGTGTGCGAGTGCGTGCGGTGGATCAGCTGATGAACTCAAATCGGGCAAAAAGGAAAACAAATGCCGAGGTGGGGTCGAATGCGCAGGGCTTACGAAAAGGAGCGTCGACTGGCTGTGGGTGCGAGTGTGGGTGCAATTGAGCGAGTGAATGAATGTGTCTGTGGAGTGTGGCCGAGTACGTTACAAGCAAAGGCGAGGGATGCAAAAAGCAAAGATCCGAAGGTGTGAAAAAAAAAAAGAAGAGGGACGAGGGAGACGAAGACGAACGGAGCAGAGGAGTGTGAGGAGTGTGAGAGGAGAAAAAGAGTAGTCGAGCAGCAAGAAAAAGATGTTCCGTCGCCGCTGTTTGTTGTCTCCCTGCGGCACTCCGTCCGATGACCAGGAATAGCAGAGCACCAAAGACAGAGAAATCTGATAAGCGAGATGCGTCTCCGCAGGTGTACCGAGCAGCGAGAGCAGGGCCAGGGAACAGGGCGGAGTGGAAATATTGGCCCGACAACAAAAAACAGACAGGGGCAGGCGTGCGAGAACAGCAGCGCACTCTCGGCTGTCTATTCCCATTTGCATCCATCGTGGGCGCTGGCTGGGTGTCCAAAAGCAGTGAGCCCGTCCGAAAGGGCGTGGCCTCGTCGTCCGGCAATCCAAGCAAGCCTCGCAACGCCCTGCCAACACCAGGCGTCCACTGCACCTCCCTGCACCTTCCTGCCCTTCCGACCCTCCAAAACAAGCCAGAGACAGAGAGGCAAACACAGGCACGCCCGAGACAATGCGAAAAGACGTACATTTCCATGCGATACATGGACAGAAGATGTTTGCGCCCCTCCAGCTGCCCCATTGCACGATGGCACAAACTGGGAGCGCGACTGGTATCAGACACGAACAAAAGACCACCCAGAAGCAATTGTCCGAAACTTGTGCATGTCGGTGTCTAGCGAGCCTCCTTGCAGCCAAGTCATAGACACCTGTGATTGCTCCCACATGCGCCAAAAAATGAGCAATTGCCGAGGAGATAAATGGCTCAAAAGAAAAAGCCCAAGTCCGAGGCATGGCTCGGTCTTGAACGCAATCGTTGGCTTCAAGAGGATATATCATCATTCATGAATTCGCCTCTAGAACGACTTATGTCATAGCGTCGGAAACTCACTATTGTATATGGTTTAAAGTGCATACATTTGAAGGGCACTTCAGAAGTCGAGGAGGGGTGGGAGAGCAGGCGTCACTTTATCAGATCGTTGTTACTTGGTGCCCACTCCATCGCCCTTGCAGGAAGTGGATCCGATATCATTACAGCAAAGAGAAGGCAATGGGCGATATGCCAGACGTATGAGATCGTACATTGGCGAAAGAAAAAAAAGAGTGATGATCCATGTATATACAGTACGTTGGAAAGGTGGAACTGTTTGATAAATCCTTCCCACCGATTCCGGTCCCCGACACATTGGTTTTGAAAGAGAATGCACCCAGCACCCAGCAATTCTTTGGAATAAATGGCATGCCGGTGGTGAAGCGCGCATTCGGACAAACCGCTGTTGATCATATTTCAGTATCACGCCATTTCTCAAGAGACTTTCAGGTCTCCCGCCTTCCGAGTTACGCAGCAGCGGCAGCAGCTCTGAAACGGCCATACTTGAACAAGAAAAAGCCGACTCGGAGGCCCAATGTGATGAGAGAGCACTCATTTATGCAGTGAGAAGACTTCAGGTGAACATGTATCTGGGGGACAACTCATCTTCGCCACCTTCAGCAGAATGACACCCTCGCGGTGAGTGCCTTTTACCAAAAGTGTCAAACCCCGAGATAACCTTTAAGGTACACCGTCTTTTGCCCATTGACAAACCAAACGAAGCCCCGCAAGGATGCAGGTGCACACGTTTAGACCTTTGGCATATATCTGCGTTGTACCAACATTTCAACACTACGTGGAATGAGACTTATGAAGCTGTTTATTGTGTGGTACTACATCTTACCAAAGTACTGGAGCAAAGCTAAGCAGCTACCTCGAAATTGTAATCTGTACAAAGGGCTACGAGTTTGCGAGATAAGGCACTCAGTAGTTGTTTCATGACTCACTAGACCAAGAACTGGGAACTACAACAAAGCGAGATCCTGTGGTTTGCTTCCACAACAGTTGCATGTGTCCTCTTCTCTGTCTCCATGCAGTGAAAGGGAAAGAGCCTGCGTTTGTTGACGGTTAATGATCTACAGGGACCACAATGCATCGCCAAGTGTACGCCTGGACTGAGACATTGCCCATTTTGAACGCCAACGCATCCTTTCGCAAGTGGAACGGAGTCATATCAATATCTGCAACTCTCTCGTCAATCGATGGTCCTATGCGCTCCTTCACACTCACTGGTCACGGTAGGGTAGGGTAGGCGCTGGAGGATGCAGCTACGGCTTGTGCGAAACCTATGCGAGGCACCAACTTCAGGCGAGGAACACGGGGAATGAAACATATATGACAAAAATGGCGGGGATTCCTCGATGGACCCATATAAAAGGGCGGGACCACATCCCGCCTTTTTCTCTCTCTTTTTTCCCATTTTCATGTCCTGCTGTGGACTCGAAGGAGGGATAGGAGTTTGCAGCCTCCATCAACTCCAAACGCTCCAACCTGGAAAAAGAGTGCTTTGAAATCCAGCCGATTCTTCGCGTTGTCCCAGCCAATGAGCGAGACGGAAAATCGTGCACCTTACCGAGAGATTTTAGATTCGTCTGTGCTCGAATATGCTGCGGGTTAAACGTGGATGCTTGTTATCAACTGTAGAGGAGGTAGACGAGGTCAACCGAACAGGGCTGTACGCCATTATTCAGGGGCATTCGTAATGGCCAGAGAGGCCGCATTATGATGTTGCGCAGACAATGCGAAGAGGTTCAGAGGTACGTCGACAAGTGCGAAGGGAACGAGGCCAATAGGAAGCGTTATGCGAAACAGAACACTGGTTTCGTGCAGTCACTGGAAGGAGAAAACCTGCTAGTCAAACATGTATAAAAAGCCGAGATGTCTGTCCCCGTTTTCGTTCTCCTCATTCTCTCCCGAGCCTCTTCACTCTGCCTTGTTGCTTACTCCTCAATCTTTGTACTACATTTTATACCTGGAGTGTAGCAGACCCCAATCCACTTCGCCTCTCTGCACGTCGACATACCCGTTCTTAATTTATGGCACAAGCAAGTCTCTCAACATCCCTCGGCTCAGATGAACCTGTGGAGAGTGACAATTCTCGTACCCACATTGTAAAACAACAGTCATGGTACAGGCGCCTGCATCGCTCCAAGGGTCTCCTGCTCTTTGTTGTATCCATGGCCCAGCTACTGGACGCCATCAACATATCCTCTGTTAACATTGCACTACCCTCCATCAGAAAAGAGGTTCATTATGAACAGAATCAGCTTCAATGGTATTTGTCTTTGTTTTCTTACACATGTCATCCAAAAATAACCCGAGGCTCCGATGCTGACACTGCACGTTGATGGCGTGTGTTCTATAGGGTCATAAGTGCCTATGCATTGACATATGCAGGCTTCCTGCTGGTTGGAGGTCGCATGGGTGATCTTTTTGGCCATCGCAGGATCTTTTTGGCGGGTACGCTTTGGTTTGCCATCTGGTCACTAGTCTCTGGTTTCGCAAGGGACCCCATTTTCATGTCCATCGCCCGTGCCATCCAAGGAGTCGGCGCAGGACTCACCATGTAAGGCGTCGGTACTTTCGGCACGAGCTGTCGCAAATGTTTCTGCGAAGGATGGCCTTATTGACCAATTAATGTGGATATACTATAGCCCTTCTGCGCTAGCAATTTTGACCACAACATTTCCTCTTGGACCAGAGCGCACATTTGCGTTGTCCATGTTTGGAGGCGCCGGCATCTTTGGCCAAACACTTGGAGTTCTGCTGGGCGGTGTCTTTGATGCGACCATTGGCTGGCCTTGGATTTTTTACATTACAGCCATCATTTCGGCCAGCATTTCTCTCATGGGCTTCTTCGTTATTACCAAGACGAACGATAGAGCCAAGACGGCTCAAACGCGCATCGACTATCCCGGCGTATTTCTCTTCATGATTGGTATCGTCATGATTGTCTATTACCTCACAGAGTCGGTCTCGTCTGGCTGGGCCTCCGCCAAGACCCTTGCACCGTTCCTCGTGGGCATCGTCCTTCTCGCCATCTTCGTCGTCTGGGAGTGGCGTATCGACTACTCGATCATGCCTTTCCACATCTGGAGGTCTCGTCGGTTCTATTCCAGCGTTGTCGTCATCACATGTCTCGCAGGTGTCTACAACACTATGATCTTTTTTTCATCCCTCACCTTCCAGAGGGTGCTCCACTACTCGCCCATCATCACTGCCTGCTGCTATATTGTTCACGGACTCGGACTCGCTGTTGGATTGTACTCTGCCACAAGACTGTTCCCGTACATTCGAACCAAGATCATCACTTTGATTGGTTGGGCATTGATTGCCGCCAGTTCTGTGCTGTTTGCCCAAATTGTCCCCGGTTCGACTTATTGGCAATGGGCGTTCCCAGCGCTGATTTTGAACTGCATTGGTCTTGCGCCCACTTGGATTTCCTGCCAGGTTAATGCCACCGCAGATGCCGCGAATGAGGATCAAGGAGTTGTGGGCGCTGTGTTCAGTGTCGCCCTGCAAATCGGTGGTCCGATCGGTTTGGCTATTTCCACAATCATTCAGCAGTCATTCGAGAGACCCTCTGAAGGCGTTGAGGGTGAGATGGCGGGCTACAGAGCTGCCTTTTACACGTTTGGCGTCTTCTCTGCCGTGGGCTTCATCTTTACGTTGCTGCTCGCGTCGAACCAGGATCCACCCGAGTTTTCAGGTCTTGCAGAGGAGGAGAGAGAGGGACTTGAAGCCATTGAAGGCGAGGATATTGCTCACGGCCATGGAAAGGAGGAGGTTGGCGACACTCTCATGAATTCTTCGATATTGTCAGTCAATACGATAGTCATCGAGGATGACAAGACGATACCCAGGTCAAGCTAGGTGTGTATTTAAAGACGCGAAATAAAGCGCTACAGTATCGCTGTAATAGATATCATCATGGACAGTGTGCAAATTATACCCTTGGATAGTTGGATAGTTCGCGTCAACTACGCACAGCAAGTGTAACAACCATGCCTCAACTCTGTACTCCGCTGCAGCCGGATTTTTTTGTACGAGTCGTGTATTGTTCTGGTTTTGCAGCTCTCCAAGACAAACCAAGTACTGTAGACTGCGGCAGGCAATTAGGTTAATCCTCTCCCGCATGTATTTGCAGCTCTGTTGTAGAGCAGCTGGGAGTTTGAAGAAAGAGGGTACCGCTTTGGTGTCGGTATCAAGCTTGCGTAAGTCATGATAGCCAATGAAATTTCAGTTGATAAATAATTTGCCGGCGCCGTCATCAGCCCTGAGTCTTATCTTCGCAACTATTACACTCCACTGCCCAGTCGGGAAGAGCAGAGCTAAAGTAATACAGTAGCCGTTCTGCTAGAAAAACACCGCATCGCGTTAGTTGCAGGGCAAAAGATGCCACCGGACGATGTGTTAACATCGAGCGCAACAGGGTGTTGGAGCACTCTATCCTAGTCACTCATTCGTCGGCATGAGTGTTGGAGCAAGGAAGAGTAGTGGTTGCGCTAGATGGGCTGTCGCAGGATGACTGTCATTAAACCGAGGGTGCCATGAGCAAGGCAAGGTATGAAGAAGAGAAAAAAAAAAGTCGCAATGCTTTGAAATCAACTCCCTCTGACAAATAGAGCTGGGTTTCCCAGCCAATAGCAAACGGTTAGAGCTGAACCCAAACTGAGATACGCATTGCACTCAGGACGAAAAAGGATTTTCGAGTGGTTCGTGTTGTGTTTGGACGCCCAGCCGATGGTATGGATCGTCCCCGAGAGCAATCAACGGGAGGCGGGAGGCGTACTAGGAGGATCAGAAGGACTTACCATCTGCGCAGAATGGTGCAAGAGCCAGAGAAAAAAGGAACGTAGAGTTTTGTACGTGCAAGTCTGTTAACAATCGGCAAACAGCGCAGACGATGGTGGAAAGATGCTTATGCAGCACCTGCTTTTGGATTCGCTGCTGGATCTAAAGATCGCCTCTGATGTTTTGATAGAGCGCACGGCCAGGAGGCATTTCCCGGGATGATGCGCACAAGAAAAACTATTTAAGCAGGCGGTTTCCTCATTATGTTTTTCTTTTTTCATTATTCTCATCTTCAGTCTTCTCTTTTCCTCTCTTCTCCGCGCTTCTCGCCCTTTTCTCTTGCTCTTTCGCTCCGGGTTTCCTATACTAAAAAGGACAGTCGCCCTCACTTCACTATCAGTCCACAGCGTTGGTTATCCATCGTCTCGCCCTATACATTCATTTATCTTACACCTCGGTCCTCGAATATCAATGGCAGACAAGAACGTGTCCATCGCCACGGCCGTAGCTGTGCCCAATGACACTGACACAATAGCCGACCCCAAGAAGCTACCATGGTACAGACGCCTAGATCAGTCCAAGGGCCTCCTACTCTTTCTTATCTCCATGGCGCAAATGCTGGACATCATCAACGTCGCATCCGTGACAATCGCCTTACCTTCCATTCTTCGCGACGTGAAATATGAACCTAATCAGTTACAATGGTAAGTGCTTCACCAATGCGGCCGACCCTTTTCATATCTGCACGATCAGCATGCTAAGTACGTCCGCGCTACATTTGTACTGTTCTTAGGATCGTGAGTGCGTACGCATTGACATATGCTGCCTTCCTCTTGGTCGGTGGTCGCATGGGTGATCTGTTTGGTCATCGCCGGATATTCTTGATCGGAACTACCTGGTTCGCCATCTGGTCCTTGGTCTGTGGTTTTGCCAGAAATCCCATCTTCATGTCAGTAGCTCGCGGTATCCAGGGCGCTGGTGCAGGCTTTACAATGTAAGGAAAACTGCCTATAGACGCTGCACTTGTCTTTGCTCGAACTATAGAATCCAAATATCGATAGCATTCTCTAATCATCGCTCGTGCCCTTGGATTCCGTCAAAATTGCTTAGTCCATCTGCGTTGGCTCTGTTGACCACCACGTTCCCACCTGGACCTGAGCGCACATTCGCTCTTTCCATGTTTGGAGGCGCTGGATGTATCGGCCAGACCATCGGTGTCTTACTTGGTGGCGTCTTTGACGCCACTATCGGCTGGTACTGGATTTTTTACATCACTGCCATCATCTCGGCGTCTCTTGCTGTTGCTGGTTTCTTTGTCATTTCCAAGGCCAATAACCAGCCCGAGACCACTGATCGCCGCATCGACTATGGTGGTGTCTTGATGTTCATGGTCGGTATCATCATGGTCATCTACTACCTCTCCGAGTCTCCTACATCGGGTTGGGCTTCCGCCAAGACACTTGCACCCTTCCTCGTAGGCATCGCCTTTCTCGCTGCCTTTGTAGGCTGGGAATCACGCATTGACTATCCGATCATGCCCTTCCGCATCTGGAGATCTCGTCGTTTTTTGTCCAGTGTTGTGATCATCATCTGTGTTACGGCGTGTTACAACACCATGATCTTCTTCTCGTCACTCACGTTTCAGAACGTGCTCAAGTACTCTCCTCTGATCACCGCCTGCTGTTACATCGTCCATGGCGGCGGTCTCCTCATTGGATTGTACACGGTTACCAAGATGTACAAGTACATCAGAACAAAGTTCATCATGATGATTGGTTGGTGCTTAATTGTCGGAAGTTCCGTCATCTTTGCCCAGATCGTCCCTGGAACCACCTACTGGCACTGGGCGTTCCCAGCCTTGATCGTCAATTGCCTGGGTCTCTCGCCCACATGGATGTCCTGCCAGGTGAACGCCGTTGCCGATGCTGACGACGAGGACCAAGGTGTTGTTGGAGCCGTCTTCAATGTCGCTATCCAGCTCGGTGGCCCTATTGGTCTTGCTATTGCCACCATAATTGAGCAGGCTTACGCAGGTCCCTTATCCGGAGGCGAGCTGGCTTTGATGTCGGGCTACAGGGCCGCCTTTTACACGTTTGGTGTTATCGGTGGCGTGGGCTTTTTCTTGACTTTGGTTCTTGGATCCAACCGGGATCCTCCAGAGTTTTCTGACCTGGCTCCTGAAGTCGTTACGGATGACCAGGAGAAGGGGTTTGAGGCGATTGAAAGTGCTAGCGCCTCGGTGATTGATAGCAAGGCTGAGGTTGTTGAAGGCAAGACAGAGTTTGGACGGTCAACGGACAAGTCGTCGGCGGCGTCTTCTATTACGCCTACGGTGGTTGAGGAGGAAAAGACAATAAGGACTTGAGCGTGATGGTAGAAGAAGGTAGTTTCTGCGCAGCATATGTATACAATTTCACACATTCACACCTCCAACACATACACATACACATACACACGGCACATAAACACAACCCGTTTGCATCGCGGTAAAACATAAGCCTTTTTTGACATCAAAAGAATTGTGAAAGAGCAATATATTATTACCCCTATGTTTTTTCGTATGTGCTCAAATTTTGCCACGAGGAGTGGTTTTTTTCGCTTGATTCCAGGTCCGAACGCACGCCGCAAGGCGTGCAATAGTAGTAGAGCAGCGAAGGCTTCAAAGAAGATGGAACGAAAGGAATATGGATGCATTGAGCACACAATGCCTCGGTACAAAAAAAAATGTTAATATAGGAGACGGGAGGTTCAAAGGAGCCAAAAAAAAAAGCGTGGGGCAAATTGAGCTGTCGCTGCGTGCAGTGATACGCCCTGCATTGGTCCGCTATGAGTTTTTATTCGTTTGTCCATTCAGGGCACAATTGTGCGCTGTGAAACCACTACAAGCAGGCGAACGCTGCGCAGCCTATCGGTATTAAAGGTCGCGTTCCAAGGATTTGCCAAACTTCAAAAGAAACCATGGCAGCCGTCAAGATGCCGTGCTGGAGTGTGGATGAGAGAGGGAGAGAGAATGGAAGTGGGAGAGAGAGAGATAGAGTGGCACCAACTAGGGCGTAAGCGATGTTCTGACTAATATCTTGATTGCAATAAGACAAAGTGTTGAGGCAACCTCCAGCAGACCATTCAGAGATCATTCACGGACCATCAATGTCTCGTCTTCACCGTCGCTCTCATGGGGATGGCCGATGCTCCTCAGGATTGCTCAGTCGGTATTCGATGTCAATGACCTTTGAGCATACAGCCAAGGAAACAGTGAAGACGCCTGCGCAAGACCCGGCTATAATAAGTTTTGATGATGGCGCTGTCAGTCGATATCGATTCAGTAGACCTTCCTTGTCCCTGCAACGGGCGCGAATCGGATCAATGCATTTTTCTGCCGTGGCGGGACTCTGTTGTCTCGGAAATGCTATCATTGGCACTTACGTTGATGGTTGGTCGGACTTGCACGGTGGGAGCAAAGTCTGACTGAAAGGTCAGCGTTGGACTGGTGGTGCACATTCGGCTTTTAGGGTTGGTGTTTGTACAGCGCAGCAAAGAAGCGAGCACCCGCCAACACGGCCCCGAAAAAAAGTATAAAAGGCGGGGTTGCATCCCAATTTTAAATCAACCCCCAGCCAAGCTATTTCCTCCTCAGGTCTTCTCCCTTCTCCCTCTCATTGTTTTCAAATTCACCCTCACGTCGAAGCATCATCCGTTTGACACCCTGCTCTCCAACCCCTGCTCCCCCTAACCACTGATTTTCTTGCCGGTGTACCGCTTCGCAAGTCTACTGTCGCACAAACCACGTACCGTGTTTCATACCAGAACATAAATCTGGCCACTGCTCCGCCTCCTTTCATTCCAGCAATCTACTCATGGCCCATTCGGATGTTGTCACAGTCGCCTCAGTGAACGATACTGTTGCGGCTACAGCTGACCACGTAAAACATGTTCCATGGTATAAGAGGCTGCGTGAGACCAAGGGTCTACTGCTGGCTGTCATCTCACTGGCTACCATGCTCGACATTATCAATGTCGCCTCTATCACTATCGCATTGCCATCCATTGAGAGGGATGTCGGATACACACCATCTCAACTCCAGTGGTAAGGGCGTCTCTGTTTGCGTGTGCTCTTGTTCATCTCAGCTCTCAGTCTCGGTATTAATAACGGTCCATGGGTGTGGTTTGCTCCCTTCTCGATGGCAATGGATTCCCCCTATTGCAGGTGTGTTTCGGCGTATGCACTCACATATGCAGCCTTTCTGCTGATCGGAGGTCGTATGGTACGTTGTTGCTACTAGCAGTTATTTTACATGCATTGCGGAGTTTTCGGTATTTGTCGCCCGCCGCCTTTCCCAAGCCCAAACTCAAAGTTTTGATTGTCGACACTGTGTTTTTTGACATTTACATGTAGGGTGATCTCTTTGGCCACAAGCGTATCTTCCTGATCGGTACCACCTGGTTCGCCATCTGGGCATTGGTCTGCGGGTTTGCCCGAAACGCCATCTTCATGTCTGTTGCCCGTGCCCTTGAAGGCGCCGGCGCCGGCTTCACCATGTAAGATGTCTCCTGATCTGCTGCCAAACCACATCGTAGAATGCTCAAATGAACATCTGCCTTCTAACATGCTCTCAATGTCGTCGCAATTTTAGTCCCTCCGCCCTTGCGATCCTGACCACAACGTATCCACCAGGTGCTGAGCGCACATTTGCGCTCTCTGTGTTCAGCGGATGCGCCATCACTGGGTAACGAGTGATTTCTTTTCCCCTCCTTTGCCTTCGAAGGGTACAAAACTTCAGCCCCACCCGCCTTAAGGTTAAGCTAACCCCGTCCGGTGTATTTTTTTTCATATTCCGTTGTTTTTTCATAGTCAGACCATCGGCGTTCTGCTCGGCGGCGTATTCGATGCCACCATCGGTTGGCACTGGATCTTCTTCTTGACGGCTATCATCTCGGCCCTCCTAGCTATCTCTGGGTTCTTCATCATCTCTGATGAGCAAGGAAAACCTCTGGGCAAGGTCGACAATCGCATTGATTATGCCGGCGCAATATGCTTTACGATTGGCGTCATTGCTGTTATTTATTACCTGACCGAGTCCACCACGGCTGGCTGGAGTTCCGCCAAGACTCTGGCACCGTTGCTTGTCGGAATCGCCTTCTTGGTCGCCTTTGTGGTGATTGAGTCAAGAATTGACTATGCGATTATGCCTTTCCACATCTGGAGATCCCGCCGGTTCGCGTCCTCGATCGTCATCATCATCTGCCTCACGGCCACCTACAACACCTTGATCTTTTATTCTTCCCTGACCTTCCAAAACGTGCTCGGTTTCAACTCGCTCATCACGGCCTGCTGCTACATAGTCCACGGGCTCGGTCTGCTCGTTGGATTGTACACTGTCACGAGGCTATTCAGATATACCCGAACCAAGATCATTATGATCTTTAGTTGGTCCTTTGTCATTGGCAGTGCCATCATCTTTGCGCAGGTCGTGCCTGGTTCGACCTACTGGCGTTTCGCCTTCCCAGCCCTGATCGTCAACTGCATGGGTCTTTCGCCTACGTGGATGTGTTGCCAGGTCAATGCGGTCGCGGATGCCAAGGATGAGGACCAAGGCGTGGTGGGAGCGATCTACAATGTCGGTATTCAGCTCGGTGCTCCAATTGGTCTTGCGATCGCCAACATCATTGCGGAAGCGTTTACACCCGATGGTGCACGCGATGCGACGGCGCTGATGTCGGGATATAGTGCTGCGTTCTATGCGTACGGAGTGATGGGAGGTATTGGGTTGGTGGTGATGCTGATCTTTGCCGCCAACAGGGACCCAGCCGAGTTTGCGGAGGTGAGCGGTATTGAGGGGGACCATGGACCCAAGACCAAGCACGTTGATTTGGAGGTTAGTCAAGTGGGAGGCGCCAAGGAGGAGGTTGTGGAGGTGTTTGAGGGAAGGATGGAGATGGGAGAAGAAGATTTGACAAGTAATGGTACCGCTCGCTCGTCCACGGCGTCGTTGGATATGACAGCGGAGAAATAATGATGTAGACGCATAATTCACTATCATAAAAGCATCGCATTTAAACATAGACGTGGGTGCGAAAAGATATTAGCATGAGTGGCTCGTTCGTGCTTGCTCAGCGCTCGCTCCATCATCAAAACATCACTTTTGCGAGAAACAAGTTTGACAGTGCGTCTGCAGATAATTACTGCCGGTCTTACACCGCTGGGTTTTCGAAGGCGGAGGGTCGGCCCCGGCTTTTGGATATGCTTGCGTCCAATGCACGCGATGTTATGGGAGCCTGCGCTGTCCCTGTAGATCAAGATGCTGCATGTGCAACACTCAACGCCCCTGGATGGATGCAGTATTGCCCTCATATCTTCTTGATCCTGGTCCATCTGTTGTTGAGTCCCTTGCGACTGGTCCTAGACATTCGAGGCCACAAGCAAGCAGAGAGCGTGATGGATTCAATGGTACCATCTGGACACGTCTTGGACGATAGAGATAGCCGACTGTGATATGGGCAATACATGGAATGTTGCGGAGATGTCCTAGACACAACGCCCCCGTTGCAGCTCTCTCCCGCGGGCTGGCGTCCAAGTGCCAGAGTGTACTCTGGGTCCAAGATACGCAGCCTCCAGCTTCGCTTTCACTCCAGGATCGACACTATCGAGAGGGATTTTTCAAAGTTCAAAGACGAAGCCCTAACTTTATTTTCAGAGGCACTATGAATGCCGAATGTTCAGAAGTAAAAAGAAATATAAATATCTATAAATAGTGGCTCGACGCTATGAAGCTACTCCTTGCTTTGACAAGGAATGCGTTTCTACAATTTTAACATAAACGACCTGATATGAGAGTGAAACTCAGGCCATTTTCATGGACGCCATCCGGACTTCGGAGCCAGCAGTGCGTATGATGGATATGCGGAATGTTAGAGGAACCTTGACCCCGATCACTGTGGACTCGATGGCTTTGCGCATGGTCTCCGTTAATCGCGGTTCTTGCTCAGGACATTGACGTCCTTGAGGACGTTGAGGTCAGTATCTTTGACCAAAGCCCTGCTGAGGATTTTGGCTTTCTGGAGGCCGTTCTTGAGGAGGTTATTGGCGACGTCCTCGACCTCAACTTTGACAGGGACGTCCTGGACGTTGACCAGCCCACCGCCAGAGCGCTTGTGGAGAGCAGGCGCTGCTTGTGTAGTGGCAATGGCCACAGCAAAGATGGTAACGGCAATGGTGATGAACTTCATGTTTGCGGCGTGGCGTTTATAGCTCTGAGTGATTGGGTGCTAAAGAGTGCGGTAGGTGAGAAAGGCTGAGGATGAGACTTGATGTTGCGATGGGGGGATACAAGAAAAGAGCCATCGCTCTTTATAGGGTTCAAAGGTCAATGGTCCAGCAGAAGGGTCTCTCCTCATCTTTGGTGAAAGAACGAGGAGGTTCTGCTTGACCTCCTCGTACGTAGAAGCGTTCTCCCTTAACTTTCTTTTGATCTTGGTTAGGAGGTCGGCTCGGCAGAACTGCAACAAGTCCTGTCCAAGGGAAGGTGTTTCCTTAGTCCACTCCCATGTTGTCCTCGGAGGGAAGCTCTGACATCCAGGGCCTCTGACTCCAATGCTTTTTATTGCTACAGAGGACTGGGACAAAATAAAGAAGTACAGTTTACAGTAATTGTACCACATGGTAATGGTTCTCTGGTACGCGATCCCATTCAAATCCTCTAGCTGGTACACCTTCGTACGCGGTAAGGAACTGATGTAACCTTCGAGTCCTTTTTCCCCATCATTATGTCTCGCAAAAGCACCAGATCGCCGGCCTTCACCAAGTCGGTCTCGGTCCGAGGATCCAGCTAACCAGCATGAGTTGTTGGGCTCGTATCAAGTAGATCCTCCTTCGTTTATTGAAGTCAAGCCCAACCCTGAGTGAGCGAGCTGTGAGCTAGAGGTGGTAGCGAAAAGAATTTTGCTCGCTCGTGCCTGCTCATTTTTTTGTTTATAAGAGATTTATTGCGTCAGAGTGTGTGCAAAAATTCAATACTCCCCACCATAGGAGTCGCCGCCGATCAAAAGGATATAAAAATGAATACTTTCTGCAAGTACAAAAGTTACATCAAAGGGGAGAAGGAGAGAGAAGAGAGAAATATAACAGGTAACAGGGTAGAAGGGGTCCAAGCAACGTAGAGTACAAAAGAAACAAGAGAAAGGAAATAAAGTACAGTGTTAGGTGGGGAAATTAGTGTCCGTCGTCAGGTCTGCTGCGGGTGTAGGCGGTTGGTGTCGCGCCTCCCTTTTGCGTCGCTCCTCCATCTGTGCCAAAACTTGAGTGAGCGCGATGTCAACGGCGCTTAGAACTCTCGTGTTGTCAAAGATCTGATCCTCACGGATGAAGGCGAAGTGGTGACGCCAGATGGTGGCCAAGATGGATCCGAGCAGGAGGATGATGGGTACGTTGTTGAGAGGTGTCAGTGTCTCTGGTCGGGGGAAAAAGAGGCGTTCAACCTGATCGGCTGTCCAAGTGTGGTCTTTGATGTACTTGGTCAGCGCTCCTTGCCAGACCGCGAGCTTCTGGGGGCAGCTGAAGAGGAGGTGTTGGTCCGTTTCGATCGCATTATTGCAGATACGACAGATGGGTTCTACCACGTCTGGGATGATTGCATGAAGACGGACGCCAGAGGGGAGTTTGTTAATTAAAAGGCGCCACCAGACGTTGCGAACGTTGTGGGGCATCTCAGCCCTCCAGAAACCAGTCCAAAAACGGGCCGTGAATGGCGGTGGGGCTGGGTCCATGGGAGGGTTTTGAGGTTGTGGTGCGGGGGGTTGGTAGATCCTGTCGAAGGCAGCACGGCGGAAAATCCTCGTACTCGCGATCCCAAAGGCGCCTTTTCTGGAGTCGTCGACGATAATGGCATTAATGTGGTCAGCCAGGTCGTCCTCCAGTGACAGTGGTCCAATGTTATCCAGTGCTCGTTGTAGCACTGGGTGAGGGGTGAAATGGTGGTTTCTGATGTTGTCCTCCAGGGCTCTCCTGTGTCTGTGACCAGCAACCCGTTCAGCTGAAGGAATGAACTCCAGATGTCCCTCTGTCTGTTCAGCGTTCGTCCAAAAGGGCCTGAGGACATGATCTATACGCCAGGCGGGTGGGTGTGGTACAGGAACGCCGTCCGCGTCTAGCCATTGCGGAAGCAGCGTGGCCATCATGGTGCCAAAAGGCGCTGCCTCAGCCTCGGCCTGAGTCCAGGAAATCGAGGGGATCATCTTCATGGACTGCACCAAGCCTCGGAGGATCGAGTGCGGGCGGAAGTACTTCTTTCCAGGAGTCAGATAGAAGTCTGGGTTCGTAAAAGGAGCAAGAGGGTAGTCAGAGGAGGTTTGTTTGCATAGCATATCTTGGAAGAGGGAAGCCATGAATGAGGTGGAGTCAGAGCAGATCCTCTGCACCGCACGGAGTTGAAAGGCCAATGCCTGAGACCCAATGTCAACCAGTCCAAGTCCTCCCTGAGAGCGTCGTAGGCAGATGAAGTCCCACGATGGGGCAGGGAAAAAGGGCAAAGTGAACTTGCGTATCGATCCTTGTACTTTCCTCGTCCATGAGCGGGTTGGGGGTTGGACCGAAATGACATGCCAAAGTCTGGAGAGCAGGAGAGAGTTGGCAATCAGACCTCTTCCCATGACTGAGAGCTGGCGTCCATGTAAGGCGTTGATGTGGTGTTTGATCTTGGTGTGGATATTGTCATAGAATGAGTCTCGTTGCTGTCGGGTCAGGGCAAGGGGGAATCCCAGATACGTTAGAGCATTCTCGGCTCGTTTGGAGTGGATGTGGACGTGATCCTGCTGCAGAGCGTGCGAGAGTGCGCCCGCGCTTTTGAATAATGGGAAGGCAACGGTCTTCTTCAAATTCAGTCGCGCATTCGATGCTCGTCCGAAGGTGTCCATGATTCCTTTCAGGCAAGTCCATTCGTCAACGGTCCGGATTGCTGTCCACAGATCGTCCGCATAGGCCATCAATTTCAGGGGTTCCGCTCGTGCATGGTCGCAGAGTTTGATCCCTTCTATCTCTGGACAGGCGAGGATCGTGCGGAGGAGAGGTTCGATGGCAATGTTATAGAGGAGAGGTGAGAGTGGGTCACCTTGTCTCAGTCCACGTTGTTGTGCGAATGGTTGAGCTAGGTAACCGTTGATGTTGAGGTTGATGTGGGTGTTGAAGAACAGAGTGAAGATAGAATCGATGAGGCCTGTTGGGAAACGCATCCGTTCCATGACTGCACGCAGGTATGTTGGGTGCACCCGGTCGTATGCCTTTTCCTGATCAAAAAGGATGCCAACGCCGTCGATCTTGTATCTCTCGCAGTGTTCTCTAAAGGCTGCCATGACCAGTCCATTGTCCGATATCTTCCTTCCAGGCACAAATCCTGTTTGAAAGGGAGTGATCAGAGTGTCCATTGGTCCGTGGAGGCGTAGGGTGATGATTTTAGTGAAGAGTTTCGCGTCCGAGTTGATGAGTGATAAAGGTCGCCAGTTTGCAAGGTCCGCGGCATCCCCTTTCTTGTACAACAGTATCATACAGGTCTGGAGCCATGACTGTGGCATCCTCGCGTCCGTGAGCGCCTCTGTCATGACGCTGGCAAGGAGAGAGCGCTCGCTCCGTCACCAAAATATCACATGACTTACTGTTGCGACAAACAACAAGTTGTACGGTGCGTCTGCAGACGGTTACTGCCGAGACAGTAAGAGTCTACCGCATTACACCGCTGGTTTTTGGAAGGCGGAGGGTCGGCCCCAGCCTTGGATATGCTCGCGTCCAATGTACGCGATGTTATGGGCGCCTGCGCTGTCCCTGTGGATCAAGATGCTGCAGGTGCAACACTCAACGCTCCTGGCTTATTTTATCAGGGGGCTGTGATCCCTCGGGCAACGGCTGCTCGTGTACGCCTCGTTCACCTGGAAGACGAGTATGCCCAGTCCACGAGCCTATACAGCACATTCAAAACGATAACTCGAGTTAGCTCTGAGACGTTGACACTGCCACACATCCCCCATCATCTGGTGAAGCTGCCAAGACTCACCTTCTTCACAATAAACGCTATCAGGGTCCTGTGTCGCGATGATCGGCCAATTCCAGAAGCAAACTCGCCATTGCCGATCACGATCGCCAGATTCATGCTGTATCCAGTGTTGGGGTCGACTTGCATGGTTGGCACTCGGGCTGTGGCACTTCTGGGTCCTGTTGCACTTGCGGAGCGCAATATGGCGTCAGAGGCTCGCTCGTAGTCCCCTCTGTCTTGCTTGGTGCGCTCCCATTGTCTGCGCTTGTACCAGAGGCAGCAGTAAAGGGAGTTTAGCATACGCTCAAAAGCAGAGTATCACCTGATGTATTGCTGCAGTGACTCCACTCCAATCTTTCCTCGGCGAGGGGTGAGCGCTTCAATCTCGTTGATAGAAGGATATGCCACATTATTGAGGATGGTCTTTTCAGCCTTGCGTGCCTGCAGTTTGCGATTGAAGTTGTCGATAGCTTGATACAACGATGCGCGGGAGACGAGGCTGTTCCTCGCCGTCTTGACTTGTAGATTGGGAGGCAGCGTGGTGCAGGCACATGTGATGACTTCACCGGGATCCAACCCCGCCACATGTAAGGTGCCCTGGTGCGCATCGAGGTGTGCTTGGACGTTGGCGTCGAGGTCTTTTTTCCCTCCAAGAAGAGGAACCCCAATCAACGCAAGCTGCCAGCCTTGAGTGGGCCTGGCTTTCGCTGAGAGGTGTCAAAGACCAACCCATGCACAACGAGGCCGTTGGTCGTGATGGCGCCGCTAGTCACTTTGTAGCACTTTGGTCTGCGTGCCTATTGCTTACGAGGACCTGGAAAAGGCGATGTTATAAAAAAGAAAAGAGGTCAGTCTCACTCGTAGAAGGCATCCTCTACGCCAAATGTTTACCTCATTTTCTTCACGCCTCTCTCACCTGTCTCGACAGCTTGGTTTGCAGCCTTCCGTTGGTCCCTCTCACTCCACTGACGTCTCAGGTTCGTATACAGACCGTCCTTATCCGCACCATACTCTCTCATCGATATGGTCACCTTGCGGTGTCGAAAAGCAACTCTTGGGGCAAATCCTCATCCGCAGTAAAGAGCAATGCCATTGCCGACCTAGTAGGGCAGTCTGTGCTCATGAGCGCATCGCGCAGACCTTTGCTCGAGAACTTGATCCATCGATCGCCCAAGGCTGGCCGGGAAAAGAAGGACCACCGCTCCTCCTCTCTGCGCGCTGTGTTCAGCGCCATGTATTGTGCGATGGCATTGTTTCCAGACAAGTCCTCCGTCTTTGTCTGGGTCTAGAGCAGTTGAGACAAATCCAGTTAAACAACGTTGCTGTTTGTAGAGCTGGCAAATGTCCTCAAAGTGTTTGTTTTTTAACCGGTATCGAAGACAAGGCATGATGCTTACCACTTCTTGTAGCGCTGAGAGGGAGGTTGTGAAAACTCGGCAAACTCGTCCGAGAGCGTGTAGGTCATGTCGGCATATATCTCCCTATGACCTGCGGGGATAGGGGGCAATACCAAGTCCGGGCAACATTCTCGAAGCAGAGTGGCCGCGGCTATGGCAATCCGCTGAACGCGTTCCCTGTCCAGGATGCTTCTACGCAGGGGTATGCTGCTGTCCATTCCGCTCAAATAGTTGCCAGTCCAGCGAACGATGTTACGGCTCCTGGTTGGATGCAGTATTGCCCTCATATCTTCTGGATCCTGGTCCATCTGTTGTTGAGTCCTTTGCGACTCGTCCCAGACAATCGAGGCCACAAACAAACAGAGAGCGTGATGAATCCAATGGTACCACCTGGACATGTCGTGGACGATAGACTGGAGATAGCCGCCTGTGATATGGGCAATACGAGAAATGCTTTGGATGTGTCCTAGGCACAACGCCCCCGTTGCAGCTCTCTCCCGCGGGTTGGCGTTCAACGTCTCAAGGTATACTCCGGCTCCAAGATACGCAGCTTCCAGCTCCGCTTTCGCTACAGGATCGACACTATCGAGCGCCTGAAAGTCCTGAAAGCACCAAGTTGTAACTGTTCAGGCGTTCCTGAAAAAGTCTCTGCGCACCGACTAACATCCTGGGGCCTTCGAGGATCCCAGTCTGGTAAAGGTAGCGCCACGTTATCGCCATACCATATCGTCTCAGTGCACGGTGCAGATTTCCCTGGAGCTCTACTGATTTGGCAAGGATTTTGAGCCCCAAGTTTTGTCGTAAGAGGTGTTCCAATGATCCAAGTTCCAGCGTCACCATTGCGTGGCGCCTACTCAGTTGAAACCAGAGGGTTGCAGATATCGTCTCCTGCTCGCTGTCCTGAGGGAGACTTGTCGCGACCGCAGATGGCTGCGCGACTCCCGTGGTCACAGTGTGTCGTCCGGCTTGGGAGCCATTACTTCCAGAATAGCCATTGCTTCCTCCCGAGTAGCAGTCATCTCGTCAGCGACCTCATCTTGCAGGCCTTGTACAGCTCCTTGGGCGGCCTGCTGCAGCGCATGGCCTGTGCTGGAGCCGACTGAAGGCACAGAAGAGGATGGGCCTATCAATTGCAGTGGATTGATCCTATCAGGCACTATTAGGATGATGTCCTCTGGAAAGGGGTTGTGGGGTTTTAGTGTGTACCTTGGTTGCATTGAAGAGGATGAGGCATGGAGATGCACAGAGATGATGGATGGCGAGGGAAAGAAGGAAGAGGGGAGAAGAGAGGGAGGGGCGATGTTCCACAAAAGAGGGTGCCACGCGAGAATAATATAAAGAAATCTGAAACCAGTTCTGTTTCTGGCTCGTGCCTTTACCGTTCCTCTCGCCAAATGACAGGGCGTGGCGGGTATAGATAATCGGGTATTGAGATCTCCCTGCCTTGTCTACCGCTGCTTGGGTTGACCGTGGCTTGTCCTGACTGTGCTATGACTCTGATCGTACATCAGAACTGACAACACCTCCGTTCAAAAAGTATTTCGATGTCTTTGCTGTGTCTCCCATCAGGCGGCGCGTGGCAGATTGTGGATTTGACAACTATTGCCGCCTCTAGCATATCCGTGTACAAGTCTTGCCTCTGGTTGAGAGTGAAGCTTCTCAATGTCGTAAATCGAACGTGTGCCGCCAGGAAAGACACCCCAGCTGAATGCGTTGCTTATTAGGGACCAGCATAATGGGGTAGGTGCAATCTTCAGACCTCGCCTGTCCATTATCTTGCCATAAATCCTGGTCGCGAGCAACCTTAATGATGAGCATACAATCTGGACATACAACTTCCACGCCGATAGTTCCTGAGCGCTATGAATGACAGGGAATAATTTGTTCTCTTCTGTTGAATCTCATCTCAGCTGTCCTACTTCAACAATCGCCACTGAGGAATGTGTATTTTCGCGTAACTCAAGATTTTGGCTTTCATATGTACAGCTGGATCACCTACGCAAAGCTGACCATGTAGCACGTCCTTGACCTTTCAAAACATAAGCACGAATAGCGTTCTCTTCCTGATATCTCAGAGCTGGAAGAGGTAGAAGCTGTCCTTCCTTGCTGTTTTTCCGCTGCTGTGAGATCGACCTTACACTCCAGCAATGGTCCAGTTCCTAGTGACGCCTCGTCGAGCTCATCATCGAAAGACGAAGCTTCGATGTTCAGCCTTTCCGTGCAGCTTCTGGTATCCACTCATGGTTCTGTCACAGAGGCAACCACAGCTCCCGTCAAAGTGAACGCCCCTTGTTGTTACGAAAGATGGCCGTAGAAGGCTTTCGACGAATGAGCCGTGGTGCCGCTTTTCTGGAGTATGCACCAGAGGGCAGAGACATGAGGCGGCGTGTACGAGGTGGAGGAGACGGACCCAGGCAGGACCAGTGGTGAGTATACGTTTGGCTGGAAGGCTCCTAGCCTTGGTGCGGGCCAATCGACAATACTGCTGGCAGTGCCTTGGTAGCTGCACCCTGGGATGAGCTGGCGGGAATGGCTGCGACGGAGCTCCTTATCCGTGTTCGGCGTCGAGGAGCGAGTGCAGTCCGTGTCGGTGTGTGGGGGTGTAGGTTTGCTTCTGTTTAGCGATGCGCCATCCAAAGTCTCTCTGCAAATATGAAGGCTATTATTTGTCGTTCGTGTGGTCGACCAGCACGCTGAACCGTATGACGTGTATGCAGGATTCAAAGCGCGCCTCCGGTCAGACAGCCCCTCACGTTGGGCCGCTAAGCAAAGAGAACAGAGGCAAATGGAGCCATTAGTCAGTGGTTGAAGTTGTTGCAGGTGGATGGATTGATGCAAGGGGGACACGGTGACGCGCAATGACTAACCGTCGTCTGAGGAGGGCGCTTTCCGGCTGCAGCAGTCCGTGTCCATGGTGTCTTCTGATTGCTGCAAGTGGAGGCTCGAGACAGAGGAGCGAAACACGACGAGAGCCAAAAAGGACAAAGACCAGGAGGAGGTGGATGCTGCAGGCACGATTTGGTGGACGGGAATGGAGAAGAGCAGTCGTCTCCTTGGCCAAAAAAATAGGTGCATTTCAGGCGCTGTGCGGGCCATCGAATCCGCTGTGCAGGCTATTGTCCCGCTGTGCAGGCTATTGTCCCGCTGTGCAGGCTATTGTTCCGCTGTGCAGGCCATTGCTCTCCCATGTGCCGCCTATTGAACCGCAGTTTCGCTCTACTGCAATATAATAAGCTACTTCGAGTTCTTCCAGCACCTCATTTTCCTCGTCACCTCCATATTTCCTCACCTACAACCCCTATTGTACTGTACCAAAGCCCACAACAGTATGTTCCAAGACATCCACTTTACGCTCGATGGTCGAAAAGTTTATGTGCGCCGCATGGCACCATCCACACCCGCCAAGATCAAGATGGTTTTCTGCGAGTTGCCGAATCAAGTATCTGTTCTGGTGCCCCTTGACGCGCCAGTGTTAGACGTGGCGCCGGAACCCACAGTCGTCGAGCCCATCATCGAGCCCATCATCGAGCCCATCATCGAGCCCATCGTCGAGCCCATCATCGAACCCATCGTCGAGCCCATCGTCGAGTCCAACCCACCTGTGCCTGGTTGTGATTCGCCCAGCTTCGAGCCCGACTCCAATACCTCTGCGACTGGTGTTACTAAGTGGCCGGTGATCCTCATCCTTCTTTTCTGCTTGTGGCTGTTGCTCCGACAAATTAGGAGGTCATCACCAGCAACCCCTGTGCTTGTCGCATCAACACCTGTCCCCTCGCCAACAGGCAGTGGCGCTGCTTCCCCCGTGCACGCCCCCAACTCACCAACAGGCAGTGGTGCTGCCTCCCCTGTGTATGGCACACCAACAGGCGGTGGTGCTGCCTCCCCTGTGTATGGCTCACCAGCAAGCAGTGGCGCTGCCTCCCCTGTGCTTGCCTCACCAACAGGCAGTGGCGCCGCCTCCCCCGCACATGGGCTCCCCGTTAGCACCAGCGGGGTCATCCAATAGTAAATACACTCATGTATGCTTTTCAAACATAAAGAGAGTACTTTTCGACCAAAGCTTTAATAACGCTTGCATTTCCACTCGTAGTCATGGCGATATTACTCGGCTCCAGGTGGATGCAATCGGTACGAATGATGCCTCATTGAGTTGGCAGCAATAATATTGTGCCGATAATGACCTTATGACTGACACTCTACTCCAATGATATATAGTGAACGCTGCAAACAAGGATCTTGCACCAGGCGGTGGAGGTGCGGTTCCCTTTTGCACTACTTTGGTTGATGCTGCTGGCAAAAGTCAATGATACTGACCAACACGATGATTTATTTAGTTTGTGGTGCAATATTCGATGCAGCTGGGCCTGAACTGGTGGCGGCATGCACAGCTGCTGGTGGATGTGAGGAAGGGGTAAGTGTGCTCGATGTAGACTACCTGAATAACATGGGAGTCCTTGTGTGTGCCTTAACAGCTGTTATATTGTCTCTTGATGATGCTTAGTATGCAGAGGTTACCCCAGCATTCAATTTGCCCTGTCGCTGTGAGTACAACATACTAACCAGAGTCAAGCAATATGGTTATAGCTGTGTCCGTTGGTCTAATTCATCATCTTCCTTAACGCTGTATTCGCATGGCTCTTTTGTAGATATAATTCACACTGTAGGGCCACGGAAGGGCGAAAAGACGTCCTGAAAAGTTGCTACTGGAACACGTTGACACTAGCAAGCGATCAGGGCGACATCCAGAGCGTGGTATGTTTATCACAAGGATACCTGGGGCTCTTTTTCATTCCGCTAACCTTTGTCGTTGCTTCGGTTTATGAACGGCAAAATGGGCACTCTATTGTGTATCGGCCGGAATTTATGGCTTCGACAAGTTGGAGGCCGCCAGTACCGCCATAGCCACGGTTCATGAGTGGATCAGCGCTCATCCTACACAAGCTGCAAGGGTAAGCCTTTTGCGGCCAATGTTCTTTAGGTCTTGACATATCTGTGATCCTCTCACACCGAGTAACGTTCTATTTCCCATGAATAGATGAGCATTATCTTTTGCACGTTCACGGACATAGACAGGGCAAGTTACGAGGACGTGCTGCCTATTTTTTTCCAGCCCGGTACAATACATCAGCTGCTGGCCTCCTTTGTGAGGGTTATAAGTAGTGAATAAATCCCTGATTCGTTGTCCATATCACCTCGTCCATTCTGTATCCTCTTGTGCCTCCCGACGCATGTATCCCCTGCTAGCGGACGAAGTCGTTCAGCTCCCATTGCGTTTTTTCCTATCATGTACTTGCCAAGCATGTCGCGTACCTTCGAGATAGCGCCCATCGCTTTTCGCACGCTCTTCAACTCTGCTCGCCGTCGCCGTCTCCTACCATCACCGTTTCTCTTCGGTGTTGTGCCATTTCTGATCAACCCATACTGCTCTCGCTTCTAGGCTATGTATAGATCGACAAGTATTGATATCCTACATCTTTGTAACGATCTTTCTTCGCCTCGTTTTCTTTCATATATACGACAATTTTGTTAATAATATGTATTATCGCTCACTCGTCTGTCGCGCAGAGTCCTGAGCGAGCGACACAATTTTTTCGCCACTCCGAGCTGCTCGTTGGAGCGAGGATTTCGCTCTGCTCCCAGCGCTACTGTGAGCGAAATTAAATTTCGGTGACGTGTCCTAAGGCACCTTGAACAGGGCTGGCCACCTGCGGACCATGCTCAATTCAATCCCCATCCTAACACTCGCGGCTCGTGGTGACACTGTGTTGATACGGACAGCCCTAACAGCAAGAGAAACCGTAAGGTAAGATAGATAGCGATGGATATTGCTGCTCATGTTTGTACGCGCTGCTGAAGATGGTATCTACAGGCAGGTTGAGTTAACAAAGTCTCCTCCATTCTGCCAGGGACGCGAGCTGGAACTGCCACCTGGATCATTGCTGGTTCCATTGACATCACGGAATACTGGACAGACCGGATCCACCAGCAAAGAGGAAGGACGAGATCTCAATCAGAGTATTCGCACGATCACTTGGCCGAGAGAAGAAAAAAATATTCATCTGAAGCAAGGGCTTGATGAGTTTGTTTTCGAGCGAGCCTCTTGCCGAGGACGAGGCCGAGCAGCAGTACAGCGCTGCATCCTTGCCCTCGTCTCCAATCTCAGCATCCCTCGCTCATGACACCAGTATAACTAGTGCAGCAAACTCGGATACGGGAGCCACGACAATGGGATCGCCTCCAGCATCGTCCGAACAACGAGAACAGCTTCTCAGAATCCTCAGCGATCCAACATCCAACCAAAGAACGCGCCTTACTTTCAATGTCGCGCAGGAGATGAACTCGAGGAAACTTTGGCGCTTCTATTTGACCGAGGAGGAGCATGCAATCTTTGAAGTTGCCCTGACAAGTGTTGAGACATGGAACAGCTTCATCTCTCTTGACAGCAACTTTGGATCACAGCTTGAGGGTCTGAAGAAGCAAAATGTCCAAGAGGGCTCTGCAGATATTGCTCAGCCAACGCCGTCAATACCCAGCATCGAGGCGACGATGGATGTGGACAAATCCGAAGCCATTGAAGCAGCAGCTCCTTCACCAGCTGTTGTAAAGCAGGAGCCCATGGACGTGGATCAAGTTTACCCTGATCTGGCACCGGCGGTGATAAAGAGGGAGGATTCGTTTTCGGCCGTCCATTCGCCAGGAGTGTCTACACCGACAGTGTCAACCCCGAACGGCTATATGAGATCACTTCACACACCAAATCATCGCGAAGGATCGCGATCGCCAAGCAAGGCTCCCGAATCGACATATCCACCCAACAGTGCTACAGAACAGGAACCACCCACAACACAATCGTTAATACCATCCACTGATATACAGCTATCCACCCCGCCATCTATTCCTACCACTGCGTTCCGCACCCGCGTCATGGTCTTTGAGCAGCTTCTTCCAACGCTGTATCCGAGCCACCGAGGTTGTTGCCATCCCACAGTCGACATTGCAGAAGTACAGAAACGGGAGATCTCGCTTCCCAGCAATGTTGGTGCCTCGCATGGTGACGCTGCATCGAAGGGACTTGGTTCAGGCAGGCGGATTGTAGAAGACGACGATTACGATATCGACGCCGACCCATCAACGGGCTTGCGAAGCGATAAACCAGTCAACACCCCTTTGTCTTGCGATGCATCAAGCAGGCCTCAGGTCTCGTCAAAGAGTATGTGACTCCTCAATGGTCCTGTTCATTTAATGGAAAGGGATGCAGTGAAAATGATGCGTATCGTTCTGACCTGTTGCTTCTTTTCATTTCCTTTTTTTCGTTTTCGCTTCAGAACCCCAGAGTACAACACTCAAACTGCCTATCCACCACCTCTACTATACCTTGGAGTACGATATGGATGCCATGATCGAGGAGCAGGAGCTGGAGGAGGCGGACAAAAACATGCAACAGGAGCAGGAGAACCAAGCTGGGAGCAGTCTCGTGACTGATAACATGTTGACCCAGCTCGGCGCGGGAAGTTTGAGCATGAAGTACCTTCTTGGAGCCATCGAATCTAACCGAGCAGCAACTGGTCTCTCCGATCGAGAGCTGAGAACCCTCCTGTCAGATGTGAGACCCAACAGATCGAAATGGGCGAACGAGGATAAGGTGGGCCAGGAGGATCTGTACGAGGCTTGTGAGCGTATTTTGATGGAGCTCCGCAACCACACGGAGCATTCAACCCCATTCCTGAATAAGGTCAACAAACGTGAAGCGCCGGACTACTTTCAGGTTATCAAGCATCCAATGGACTTGGGCACCGTCCTCAAGAAGCTGAAGGCGTTTGCATATCAGAGCAAGACACAATTCGCCAACGACCTCTTCCTCATTTACTCGAACTGTCTCACGTACAATTCAGACCCAAGCAGTGTCTATCGGAAGCACGCCATCGCCATGAAAAAAAAAACCCAGCAGCTGCTGGAAACTGTTCCTGATGTCGTTATCCGTGATAGGGCTGAAGTCGAGGCTGAGCAGGAGGAGAGTGATGAGGAGACAGAGAGCCAGGCAGGACGACCCAACGAGTCATCCAAAGGACTGGGGCGGAAGGAGCAGACGTCCTCCAAGACTGTCCATAAGACTAACGGGGAGTCCTCAAAATCCAAGGGTCACACCCCCCAGCGCGGCGCGACTGCTGTCCCACTTGGATCGGAGACCCCAAAGATTGCCATGGATCTGGATACGATGGTCCTCTCAACACCAACTCGGGAGGCTAGCAGGGAACCATCCACAATGGATTCTTCAGAGACACCGTTACTCTCAAGCGGCTCACTCGAGAGGCCTGGGGGTCTGGGGCGAAGCGGAACACCCAACGGACTGGGGCTCAACTCTCCCGCGCGTCAGCGTCATATGTCGAGGGCCTCAGTTCCTATCGAAATTGACCTGGAGCAGGAGGAAAAGGATATTGCTGCAGAGCTGAATGCAAGCAAGGGCGATGTTCTGTTTCAAGAGTGGAAGGTTAAGACCAAGAAGGTGCGAGCCAAGATCTGCACGATTCGGGAGAGTCAGCAGCAGCTACCGTTTGAGGAGCGGTTTGCAATTGAGAGATCGCCTTGGGAGATGAAAAAGTCTAATGATATTGAACTCGCCCACGACAGCGTCTTTGATGTGCTCGTTCACAAGAAACGGAAGAAGAAGGCGAAACCAGGATTCGGGCCGTCAGCAGCCGCGGAGGGATCACTAACGGTCGATGACGTTGAGGACGTGGACCTCTACGAGCATGTTCTTGGCGGCAGTGAGAGCAGTGACAATGAAGACAGTGAGGAGGACTTTGTTCGGGATCTGTTCGCACCGCCGAAGCTTAGGGAGGAGAACCTGACGAGGAAGAGAAAGGCATCGGAACTCTTCCTGCCGGAGTATACAGTCCGTTCTGGACTGCCAGAGGTGCCGGGATGTGGTCATGAGCGGCTGGACGACCTAGAAGTCGCCCGCCGGTTTTTCAACGAGACCGAAATTGCAGCGTAAGTCCGTCCGCCTGCTCTCGCAATGGTCTGTATGGCGGTGCTATTACTAATTTTATACATTCATTGTCCTGTTTACAGTCTGGAAGAAAAACAGCCCTCATTATCATTATACCCATCCGCTATAGCGGCACCAGGACAATTAGTGGCAAACATCGATCGTAACATTGACGAGTTGCGAAAAGTCCGACACATCTATGCCAAGATATTTGCTGCCAGATCCGCCAATCCTGTAAGTTTCACATCTGATCAGAATACCAGAGTCAGGATTACCTACGTGCAATACCCAGCTCACCAGGCAACTGTATTCAATGCTATCGTTAGGATTTGAGCGTTCCGGAGGAACCGCCAGAGCCCGAGCCTCTTCCACGTCATGAGGGACCATTGCCGCCGATGGTCATGAATGCCGCCACTGGTCGCGAAATGATTTCCCGCGTGGCCACAAAGGTGTTGGCTCATGCAGGGTTTCAGGGAGCTCAGGCATCTGCGCTGGCCGTGATGACTGATATCACCGTCGACTTCTTTTTAAACCTCGGAAAGGTTTTGCGAGGCTATACGGATTTGTACAACAAAGGAATGACGGCGGAGGAGATTCTTTTGCACACGCTCTATGAGAACGGGGTCAGCAGTGTTGGAGAGTTGGAGGGATATATTCGTGAGGATGTTGAGCGGTTCGGCAACAAGCTGCAGGATATCCACCGGAAGCTGGAGTTCAGTTACTCGGAGACCATCAACGCGACCTTGAATGACGGCCAGACTGTTGATGCAGATTTTGAATTCCAGGAGAACGACGATGCGTTCATGAGTGGAAATCTTGTTGGCGAGGGTGGTGCCGGTGCTGATGACCTAGGCGAGGACTTTTTCGGATTCCGTGAGCTGGGAATCGACCGAGAGTGTGGTCTGGGCTCATTGACCATTCCGTCACGGGTCTGGTTTGGTCCAAAGGATGGTGATTCTAGTCGTCAAGGACCAGGAGGGGTAGGAGGTAGTGGTGTATCCAAAGGAAAAGAGCTCGCAAAACAAATCCTGCCTTATCCACCACCACCACCATTCAAACCTGTGGTGGACCCGAAGGCGACCATTGGCCTTTTGCACACGTTCTTCCAGAAGCGGATGGAGGAACTAGGGTCAATCAAAGAGGACGAGTTTATGCCAGTCTCTCGTAGAGTGGCGATGCGACCCAAGATCCCCCCGACAGGCAAGATCATGAGCTCGATGAAGAAGCGGGCGAGCAAAGCGGGTGAGCTGAGCGCATTGGCCGAGGAGAAGAAGCGGAAGCGGAAAAAAGAAAAGGATGCACAGGAAGCCGAGCGCGCCGAGCGCAAGAAACAGAAGCAGGATGCAAAGGACAAGAAGTTGCAGGAGAAGCTGGAGAGGAAGAGAATCAAAGAGGAGTCCAAGAACAAGGAAAAGACTGTAAAGTCTTCTGTAAAGAAGGTAATGCCATTGCTGTAATGACGCAGCTCTGCTGTAATTAATCGTACGCTTGTTTACTAACGCTATTCCATCGCCTGTCACATCTCTTTTGCGAATACTTTAGGGCAAGAAGGCTACATCTGAAGCGCCTCAGGACGACGATGATGAGGATAGTGACATGGAACAAGCGCCAAGCGAAACCCCAGACCCTATGCCTCCGCCATCATCAATTCCTGTTCCAAAAGTCAGCAGTAGTTCAAGTTCTAGCGCAGCTCAACCCGCCACTCCCAAGAAACCCAAAAAGTCGAAAGCTGCAGGAAAGGGCACGACTCCTACAGGTTCTTCATCCTCGTCAGGATCGGCTCCATCATCGGCCGCCATGTTTGTAGTACCGCCCACCTCTATATTGAGTTCCTTGGACGCGAACGATGCAGAGGACATAGAGGAGGAAATCATGGAGAGCGGAGGCGGAAACACTATCCGGATGTTGCCTCCCAAGAGCATGCCCGCTAAATCGGGAAGCACAGATGACCACCCAAAATCGAGTTCTTCTGGCAAGAGCTTGCCGGGAAGTTACTCTTCATCCGGATCAACTTCGACATCCTCGTCATCTTTAAAGAAGGGTATCTCTGGCAAAACATTGCCCCCACCGGTTGCACCCGTGTCGAAATCCAAGTCCAAGTCTAGCAAGGAGGGTAAGGAGCGGGACAAGGACAAAGATAAAGACAAAGACAAAGACAAGGAAAAGGACAAGGACAAGGAGAAGGAGAAGGACAAGGACAAGGACAAGGAGGAAAAGAAGGAGAGGAGTAAGGACAAGATTAAAGAAAAGGCCCACGACTGGGTGAAAGACAAGGACAAGGACAAGGAGAAGGACAAGGACACAGAGGGCACATCTGAGCGCGAAAAGGACAGAGATCGTAGCTCGAGCAAGAGTAGTAGCTATAAGGAAGGCAAGTCCAAGAGCAAGGACAAGGACAAGTCTGGCAGTAGCAAGAGCAAAGACCGTGACCGCGAGACCAGCGACAAGGAGAAGGACCGCGACCGCGATCGAGATGACCGTGATCGTGGAGATCGTAGTGACCGAGACCGGGACCGCGACCGTGGCGACCGAGATAGGGATCGTGAACGCGACCGAGACCGGGATCGCGAGCGTGATCGTGAGAAGAGCGGCGGCAGTGCAAGTGGAAGAGAACGTGACCGCGATCGAGATCGGGAACGTGATCGTGAACGTGGTGACCGAAGCGACAGAGACAAGGATCGCGACAGAGACCGTGACAGAGACCGTCCTGATCGTGAAAGAGATCGCTCTGACCGAGATCGCGAGAGGGACCGTGACTCTTACAGAGAGCGAGATCGGGATCGCGACCGCGACCGGGACAGGGACAGAGAGCGCGATCGTAGCGATCGAGGCGACCGGGATCGCGAACGAGACAGGGATCGCGGCGACCGGGATCGAGATCGTGATCGCAGTGACCGCGATCGCGAACGCAGCCAGAAGAAGGGGTTCGACTCTTGGCTGTGAGTGTGGTTTACCCCGGGGGAATCAGCTCACCAAGGTCAATTGGTTCCACGAACGAGCCATGGCCATCTCCCTGGGCGATTGTCTTTTCTTATTCCACTGGCGACATACGCCACCTGCACATAACACCACACGCCTCGTCGTGCCTAAACAACGAGAAGTAAATAATACTTTCGAGAAAACAAATAACCAAGTGAGCGACGAACGATGGTCGCCATTATATTCTCACACGCAGTTATCTAACATGCAAACATGCAATTGCTCGTCAAGGCTAACAATACTAGGTCTACTTTTATTTTGTTGACCCTACTTTCTTCTCCAAACGCCCATCTTCTCCCTGCCTTTGCGAGCCTCGAATGAGGTGCAGTTGTCAATCAAAAGGCACTCAAAGTTGGCGTCCAGGACCGAGTGATAATGGTCCTCAGAGACAGCGAAGGGGGGGCCATCGGTGTGATCACCGAGTGGGTACATAAGAGTGATCAGGATACCCTCCTTGGAAATGATCTCGCCCATTCTGCGGCCCCAGTCTGGTCGCAGCGAGGGTGGGATCGCGCAGAAGAAGCTGCGCAGTTGTGGAAAATGAGGGTGCAAATTTGTAAGTTAGAGTTGTGTACATCGAGCGAACACCAGATGGCATCAGATGGGCGCAGGCGGCCGAAAAGGCCCAGACCCTCTGGCAACAGCAAACACCCTTACGTGTAATCATAGACAAGTTGGAAGCCGTCCACAGGAGTTTCAAACTTGAAAAAGTCGCCCAAAATAAAGTCGGCATGGGCTTCAGGGATTCCCTTCTCAGTGCGAATCTGTGTGTAGTCATAGCGCAGAAGGCAAAGAGTTTTCTGTTAGAAAACATTCGCCACTTTGAGGTGTGCGTTTGATCCAGTCATAGCACGTCTATTTTATAACCTACATCCTTGCAAAGCTGCACAGCAACAGAGCTGATATCCAGTCCATAGGCCTTGCGGTGCTCATTGCCCAAATAAAAAACGTCGACTCCGCGTCCACATCCGGGCACGAGAACGTTGCCGGTCTTGGGGATCTGGTCCTTGATGGGCTTTTGCTCAATAACCTCGATCAGAGCGGGGCTGGGCACGCCTTTATCCCAGGGGCAGATATCGCGTTGCCAGAGTTCGTTCCAGCCATCTGTAGAGCGAGGTAGATCAGGAATATGAGCACGATTAATGTGATGTCGAATGGGCGGAGTAATTTAGTAGAGTGGCAGCTGCAAAAAAACGATACACGAGTCGCTGTGCATTGCGGTATGAATGGAAACGCATGTCTGGCTGACTTCCACTTCATAATGGCTTGCATTGCAATGTTCATTAGGGGAAAGGAGTACGTGCCTGGCTTCTCGACAATTGCCTGGTTTTCGCTGTTCATGTTGGGTCGCTGTAGTGGTTGAGTTGTGGTGGATTGAGTTGTGGTGAAGGAACGGTGTGAGGGTAGTGCAAATCCGGACGGGCACGGCCTTTTATACATTGCGCGGGAAAAATTTTAACCAGTTAAGGTCGTTGTTTCTACGCGCTTGCCTCGCCTAAGAGGGGTTTAACCGGCTGCGGATGCCACGCGAAGCCATACCATGTCATGCCATGCAGCGCAGCAGCGATGGACTCGGTTCTGGTGGCCTGGGCTTTGGATCTATAGCACCCGCTGCTAACTAAAGCTTTCTGCTAGTGGTCTGGACCGCGTGGACCAAACGACAATGGAGTGCTGATCCTTTTAGTACGCTTCTGAGCAGCAACCCGCCATGGCACAAGGTTTCTCTCCTTGGATACCCAATGCTTCCTTTTCTTCATCCTCGATGCTAGCTATAGCCACAGGAACATTGGTGCAAAGATTCTTCGCTGAGCTCGAACAGACAACGTGGTTCGCACGTCACAATTGCAGGCTTGCAGGCGGTGCGATCTTCTGGGGACCACTTTTCCACGCTCTTTGTTACATCAGTTCATCATCTTTTCCTCTGCTCTCCTCATCTCTTCACCACCCCTGACCCTCTCCACCTTCTGCATCATGGCCACCTACTTCCAGACCACCCCCCGCAACTACACTGCCGTCACCATCACCCCCGAGGGCATCGACACCGATGAGTTCCTCCAGGCCACCGAGGGTCTTATCAAGATTTTCGGTACGTGTCTGGCTCCGACCCAGCACACCGAGGCTATGAACGTCCCGTCTCTGCTTTTGCGTCTATGAAAGCTCAAACTCCAGTTTTACTGCGTGCCTACATTTTCACTAGACCTGTTTGGCTCCGTCTTTTCTGTTGTCCAGAACGACATGAACGGCAACGTCAAGGTAAATGAACAATGGCCATCCGCGTGATGGGTAATGTGTGGAGCAAGACGTGACACGAAACATCGAACGCGCAATACGAGATTGATGTATTACAGTGGCAGTGGCAACCAGCGGCTCTTCTCTACTGCATCTCACGAAAGAGGCATCTGGAGGCAAATAGCACAGACAGTTCTGCTAGTTCCTCAGCCGGTTGTGGGAGGCGCACTTTGGTGCTGGGGAGGTTCCTGGTTTTCTCAAAACGCCAACTAATTTGTTCCCAATGGATGTTATTTTTAGAAAATCAGGGAGCGATTCCTGCAGAACCCTGCTGGCAACTCCACCCTCCAGAACCTGGTCAAGGGTGAGGCCGGCGAGAAGAAAAAGACTGCCACCGAGGGACTCTTATGGCTCACCCGGTAAGCGAATGAATCGATGCGCTCTCATGTGTGTAGCGTGAATGCCTGGCCACTGGACCCATCATCCTGATCGGTCGCTTCTTTTTTTTTGAAACTTAGTGGTCTTGATTTCACCCTCAAGTCCTTGGAGCGCAGTGAGAAAGACCCTGGCGAAGAGCTCTCTGTTTCCTTCACCAAAGGTTATGAGGCTACACTCAAGCAGTACCACGGCATGCTCGTCCGTCCCGTCTTTACTGTAAGTATAGGGTCATCGTATGATGTCGAGGACACACGTTTGCGTCGCAATTGTCTCGCGAGTTGAGATTAATGCCCTTGCCCGCGGTTGATCAATTTATAGATGGCCATGAAGGCTTGCCCGTACCGCGCGGACTTTTACACAAAGTTGGGATCTGATCAGGGATTGGTCAAGACGGACCTCGCTGCCTACTTAGAGGGCCTCAACAAGGTTGTCGCTGGTATCCAGGCTTACTACGTCGCTAACAAGTTGGACAAGTAAAACGTTTTCACCAAATACCATCGACAGAACCCTGAACCTGTACATAAAATGGCATGCATCCAAGATGACAGCAGGAGTTGCGCTTTGTCAACGTTTAAGCAATAAAATCCATTGGGGGGCATACCCATACTGTCGAAGGTGGGATGGCCTGTTATGGCCTGTGACACCCTTGTGATGGACATTTTGCGTCTGGCTGGCGCTTTCTAGATAACCACTGCCCCCCTTTTTACGTCCAGAGGCAGCAGACTAGGCTCGATTGAGTCATGGGACCAAGTGTTTGCATGGGTGAAAGATAATCATCTCCACCAGGCTACATTAAAGGGGGCGGGAAAAAAAAGAGGAGAGGGACAGACAAGTGAGGAGGGGTGTAAATCGGTGGGTGGGTTAGGAGAATAAGCGTGGGAGAGCAGGAGGGTCAAGCGAGGGTGTGCCCTCGCCGACATATCGCGGTAACAGTAACTCGAACGTGGTGCCATATTTTGAAGCCGCAGGGTCAACGTTAAACCGCACGCATGATCATTGGCATGTTGCTTTATACGAAAGTATAAAAGGCTACAATATACCCGGGTCTCTGCTCGAGCTCCCGCTCTTTTGTTCTCTTGCCCTTCCGTCCTCATTGCCTCCTTTCTTTACCGATAGTCCAGGTGAATTGATCACTACATCGACTATACGACGATCACACTCACGATCACGATCACGATTCGACCCAAGTGGTGCGATCATCTCCGTGGACCCTCCCTCCCTTCATCCTGCACTCTCCTCTGCCCTTCTCTCCGTTCCTCCTTGTTCCAATCCTCCTTTTGCCCTAAAAGCTGTTCGCGTCGTCGTACATACCACCCGTCCCGTAGCATAGCCAGTCTCATGTCCCCGAAGAGTACTGCAGGACCACTCACCGCATTATCTTACTATCCTTCGACCCTGCCCTGCCATTCCTCTCTGACGTGGAGCTAGGGACACTGTAAATCCCTCTTAATACTCAGTTGTTCTTTGAGTGCTTAAGGCTTTACCACCTCTTTATCCATTATCGCGCCTCATTTGCTCCTGCCTGCCTGCCTCGCATATATATCTATAAATGACACACATACCCCACACAACAACCGCCTTCGCACACGGTAACGCTTGGGACTCTTCAAGATTGACAGCAAAAGATGGATGGATATTAGATCCTCAAAACAGGGTCGTGATTTTACACGGCATCAACGTCTCGGGAGGAACAAAGATGCCATTCTATCAAGCATTTGCTGCAGAAGAAGCAGCAGCAGCACCATCAAAGTCATCCAAATCAACGACAGCCCAGGCATTCTACGGAGCAGCACCCTCTACCACAGGAAACTCTGCAAGTGAGGCCACTGCATCGTCTTCATCAGCAAATGCGACCGACGATGTGAATATTATGAGCGCCGCGTGTGTAGGAGAGGTTCCCAATGTTATTTATTCATACAAGGAAAAGCACTTTTACGAACACCGGCACGTATCGTTCGTGAACCGGCCATTCACGCTACAGGAAGCCGAACTGCATTTCGAGAGACTGGCCCGCTGGGGATGTCAATGTCTCCGAATCCTGGTCCCCTGGGAGGCTCTGGAGCACACTGGACCGTAAGCCTTTGATAATATTCTACCAATGAAGCAGCACAGTCTCGAGTATGGAATCATCTCACTAATACGTTCGTATGCGACTCACCGTTCCAGTGGTGTCTATGACGAAGAATACATTGATTATTTACTTAGCCTGCTGCAAGTGGCCGCCAAGTACAATTTAAAGTGCTTCTTGGACCCACATGTCGACTGCTGGAGTCGCTTCACAGGAGGATGCGGCATGTAAGTGTGAAGTAAATCTCCCACGCAGCTATCCGAGGAGCATTTTTTTGTAGTCGCTCACCGCTACTCATGTAAATTTTAGGCCAGGGTGGACACTAGAATTGGCGGGTATCGACATGATGAAATTGCATCAGACCGCGGCAGCTGTGGTACACAATGTAAGTCAAAAGTGCTCTGCTTATGACCTCTAGTCAATCATCCAAAATACCACTCACCGTCGCGCACATCGGTTCTCTCTCATAGATTCAACAAGACAAGGATGATTTTCCGAAAATGATCTGGGCCACCAACAATATCAAGCTTGCAGCCGCAACCATGTACACGCTTTTCTTTGCTGGCCAGGTCTTTGCGCCTCGTGCAATGGTCCCACTCTCCACGACGGTTTTGAACCACCTGCGTCGTCTCCATTCTACTGTCGTATCGGATGAAGCCTACCGCCGAGGCGTTGACGGCGGTATCCGAGCACCGTCACCCGTCCAGAACTTGATTTCCATCCCCAGGGCGGACCACGAGTTCGTGCAGCGAGGGCAGGTCAATATTCAGCATTTCCTTCAAGGTCATTACATGGAGGCATTCGCATATCTTGCCAAGAGGATCCATGACCATGATACTAAGGCGTTGCCAAGAGGACAGGTGCCCCTTATTGCCTCAGGGACGGTCATGGGATTCGAGACTATGAACGAGCCCTCGCCAGGGTACTTGAACCATCCAGATCTGAACAAGTTGCTTGAGCTCGCTGATCTGCAGATCGGAACCTGTCCCACGCCAGTGCAGGGAATGGAGCTCGCACAGGGTAGGCAGGTAAAGTGCCAGGTTTGGCACACGGGTTCTTTGGGTCCAATGAAAAAGGGGTCGGTGGAGGTAAACGCGGAGGGAGCCAACCTGTGGAGAAGGCCTTATTGGAGAGCTCGGGGTCAGCATCAGCATCAGCACCAGACCGTTCACCCACCCACTGCGCCGCCGCTGTCAGGAACCCATTCGCCATTCGATGTCGTCTCAGAGCTTGATATCACCTCTGCAGACGCACCTAGCCCAAAGACCACCGCAGGCTGGTTCTCTCGCACTGCAGCAAGCGAGGCTCACCTCTCCAAGACAGGATGGCCCGAGCCCGCTGGTTACAGTGATGTCTGTCTGTGGGCAGAGCACGAGATCTGGGATCATCGAACGGGCAAGTTGCTCAAGCCCAACTACTTTGAGAGGATACCAACTGAGGGCTATGTTCCTCCTGGGTTTCAGCCTGGGAGGGAGGTGGAGTGGAAGCAAGACTTCTGGTTGCCGTTCGTCAACACATTCTCACTACGAATTCGACAGGAGGACCCGCGGTATACTGTATTTGTAGAGCCCCCGGTTAACGAGGCGCCGCCAATGTTCCGACTGAACAAGATTCTTATCGGAGGAGCAGCCGACCAGGTCAAGAACATGTTTAGGGCTATAACTAGTTGGGGTCACCATCGGACCGCTTACCCCACCCAACATACGGCTGTGGTCAGTCGACGCGCAATATCTCGATCTGTGGTATCCGCATCCGACCATGGCAGTCAAGGCAGTGATGGGGGCAGCAACATCGGAGTGGGCAAGGGCAAGGCACCGGTGCGGCCCTTGGAAGAAGATCTGCACGACAATGCATGCCAGCATCCCATCTTTGACCCCATGGGCGATGTAAGCGAGAACATTGTGGTTGCGCCTCATTTCTATGATGGCTATACCAACATCACCCGAGACTTTGTCCCGGTCACATTGGACTTTTTGGGCTACAAGCGTGGAGTGTACTGGTCCTTGCTCGGCGCGCTAAAACTCTCGTGGACGGGAGTCGAAGGTGCGTGGAAGGATCAAGTGAAAGGCATCGAGTCGGATATAAGGTTCGCCATGGGCCATCAGCATGGTATCTTGATGGGTGAGACTGGGATTCCGATGGATCTGTTCAAAAAGGCCAGTTACAAGCATAGATACGGATCCCCGAAGCAAACGTTTGCGATGAAGCTCTTGCTCGATGCTATGGACGACAGTATGATGAGCTTTACCCTATGGAACTATTGCCCCGACAACTCTCACTACTGGGGTGATCGCTGGAATGGAGAGGACTTTAGCATCTGGTGCCCATCCTCGAACGAATTCGAGGCAGGAGATGAAATGCTCGTCGAGGAAGCCCTTACTGGCAAAGAGTTGGTCAAGGCAGCCCAGTCAGGTCAGCATATGGGATCGCCCTTAACGTTGACAGAGATTGCAGCGGACGTGAGCTCATCTAAGGAGCAATCGGGCTGCCATGAAGGCTGTATTTGGTGGCTGTGCCTGCCAACGTCGAACGTCTGGACAACACGGACGGCTCCCAAACGAATGGTCGTGGTCTCGGTTGCTCCTCCCTCCAGTCTAGCCTCAAATCGTTCTCGTGGCATGGAAAGGTCATCAGCAACCCCAGCACCTACACTCGAGACTTGGCAGGATCTGCTACCGCTCTCACTGCAGATCGAACGCAGCAGGTCTGAATTCTACGCCGGTCTGCGTGCCGGTGAAACCTTCATCCGCGCCTACCCTCTTGCAGTCTGGGGTGAGCCCATCCAGTACCGCTTCGAGCCCGGACGACCCGTCTCGGATTCCGAGCTCCATAGCAAAGACCTGGTCAAGAAAAAGACAGGAGATGTTGCCAGCTGGGAGAACCGGTTCTTTATGTACTTTGAGCTCGCCTGTGACCGGCAACCGAAACGCGATCGTAGCCATCACGAAGAATGTCATGGTGACAATATATCGCATGCGGTTGCGATGCCATCGACGGACGTTTTCTTGCCCAGGTTCCATTTCCCGCTTGATTCACCAGTGGGTGCTGACCACTTTGAGTCCCTCAATATCGTCCAGGAGATGCAAGAGCAGGTGAGCCAGGCCGGACTGCCTGGACATCAACCGCGACAGCCTAAGCGGGAGAAAGGCCGCTGGCATAGGTTTGATGTCCACGTCACAGATGGTCATTTTCAAATACGAGGCACACAGCAGTTGCTCCAGTACTGGACCGAGACACAGCCAGTGTTCAACCAAAACGACAACCTGGCATCCACGGCAGAGTTCTTTGAGAGGGCCGAAAGCCGCATCCGAGCGCTGTTCACGATGGGCTGGGATGGTGTACAAGGGATTACGACCTCTGTGGAGCAAAAATGGATCAAGGCACTGTGGCGCGAGATGCAGCGTGGTGATGCTGATGCAGAGTCTTCTGTTTCGCCTTCTGTATTCGCTTGTCTGCTACCGTGCCTTTCAGGAAGACTCAGCGACGTGGAGAAGGAGGAGCGCAAGAAATTGAAGCTAAAGGAGCTGCAGCAAAAGTGGAGGGAACGAGTCGGGTTGCCTGCTAAAGGGGTTGCATTCTGTCACAAATGTGGGCAACTCGAAGTCATGCACGTCCATGGGATAGCGGCAACCATGCAGGTATGGTCAGGGTACCACAGCTAGATACTGTAAAATAGAGGTTCAAGGCATATTGTTAAACAAACGATATTTTTTCTCATAAACAAACTGTTCTTCTTCCAATCGTTTCTGCTATATGAAGCAGGAAGTTTGATCCACGCGGTTTCTTTGCGGAACGTGCTATAAACGCCTGTATAACATCAGATCCTTCATAAGCGCCTTCGGAACATTGACATGAGCCTCAAGCGATTCTTGCTTCTGTCGTAGCTGGTCTTTTAGTTCATTGTTCTGATTCGTCAACACCTGAGCATCGGCTGCGCGGTGTAATCCCTCTTCTGCTGCATATTGCTGCAGTTCCTGGACCTCAAAGTTCGTGTGCCCCTTGTGCAGGCATATATTTCTTGCACCAATGGATGCTTGATGATTGTGGCAGTTCTCAAGACCCGCGCCAAGAACACGCAGGAATCAAAAAAGGCATTCGTGAACTCATGCTGAGAAGGGTTTAGGTTAAAAGTGTCTCCGCCATTGTACCTCCGATGTGATACGCGCCGCAACTCAGCTCTTTTGATCAGCAAGAAAAAGGAGAAAAACAATGCAGTCGAACTGGGTACAGGAGGGAGAGCACTATTATGCGCTCACTCCATTCTCACTCCTGCGCGACAGCCACACCTGAGTAACTTTACCTTGATAAACTATGTTCCTAGTATCTTTTCAATATCTCTGAGCGTGCGTTCGCAAATTCTTGAGCGCCCTCGCATGGCGCGTGTCAAAGGACAAACTGTGCTTGAAATTCTGGAGCTCCGGTGGGAGGTAGTATTCCCGACGTTTCTGGCATCATATGGCGTTAGGTAACTTTGATTCACTGCAAGAACGAAAGAACGAAACCGGAAAAATACCTGGCTACATATGCGCCAACCTACAGGCCAGTGATGCACCATGCTCAAGAGAAAATCCTGCTTTGAAATCAAAGATTGTGTCTGACAAATACAGCGGATGTCTTTGGCCAATCACAACGCGACGAAACTCAACAGTTGAAAGGGCGCTCCTGGCCTTTTGGGCGTTGCTGTGGTTAATGAGCGCGAATGACCAGCTTTATTCTTATTTTTGTTAGACTTATTGCTATATCCAGCAACATGGTTTGTCTCCTGAGGGCGAGCGAAGGATGAAAAAATGTTAGCAAGAAGAAATATATGTTAGTGCGAACCAGGTGCAGAAGAGGCGAATACTCATCACACACACGACTATCATCGCAGATCATCGAAGGCACTCTCAGGTACTTAAAGGCAGCGCCCCATGCTCAGTTTCCTAGTGTATCCTCTTCCCACTACCTTGCTTGCGAGAATTTCACGGGGCTCCTTACGCCTGGCATAATTTTCACGGCTTCTCCAACAACGTTACATTCATAAAGAAGTATGTCAGCGACAAGCGCCACCAACATCGCGACTACCTCTAAACACGCTGCCAGTCAAGGTAACGATGTTCAGAGGCTGCCATGGTATAATCGAATTGGTCAATCCAAAGGGCTATTGTTGTTCCTACTCTGCTCGGCGCCGATGCTGGATCTTATCAACGTCAATTCGGTCACAATTGCCTTGCCCTCTATCCTACGCGACGTACACTATGCACAAAATCAGCTTCAGTGGTGAGTGTTCATTCAAGATGTATGTCCCAAGTGCAATCACGGATGGTAACACTCACCGAATCTCTCTTTCCTATTGCTGCCTTGTGTAGGGTCATGAGCGCCTATGCGTTGACATATGCTGCCTTTCTGCTGGTAGGCGGACGACTGGGTGATCTGTTTGGCCACCGCCGGATATTCTTGTTGGGAAATGCGTGGTTCGCTATCTGGTCACTAGTCTGCGGCTTTGCTAGGCACCCAATCTTCATGTCCGTCGCTCGAGGCATGCAAGGCGCCGGCGCCGGCTTTACCATGTAGGATTTTTCGCATTTCAGAACGCAATCGGCCATCGTTAGAGTGTCGGCAGTCCCCTCTGACAGTCCTTGATAGACCTTCTGCGTTAGCCTTGATGACGACAAAGTTTCCACTTGGACCTGAGCGCACATTTGCACTTGCCATGTTTGGTGCTGCTTCATGTGCCGGTCAAACGGTCGGTGTTCTATTGGGTGGTATCTTTGACGCGACCATCGGCTGGTACTGGGTCTTTTTTTTCTCTGCTATTGTCGCCGCCATCCTTGCTGTTATCAGCGCCCTGGTCATTACTGAGACCAGCAGAGATCCCGAAACCACTGATCGCCGCATCGACTATGGCGGTGTCGCTCTGTTCATGGCCGGCATCATTCTTATCATCTATTATCTCTCCGAGTCCTCGACCGCTGGATGGGCTTCCGCCAAGACACTTGCACCGTTCCTGGTTGGCATCGTTCTCCTTGCAACCTTCGTTTTCTGGGAGTCGCGCATTGATTACCCCATCATGCCCTTCCACATCTGGAGGTCCCGTCGTCTTGTATCCAGTGTTGTCGTAATCATCTGCCTCGTAGCCACGTACAACGTCATGATCTTTTATACGTCGCTGACGTTCCAGAACGTGCTCAAGTACTCGCCCCTGATTACCGCGTGCTGCTATATTGTCCATGGAATCGGCCTCACCATTGGATTGTACACGGTTACAAAACTGTTTGCATACATGAGGACCAAGTTCACAATGCTGATCGGGTGGTGCTTTGTCATTGGAAGCTCCGCTATCTTTGCTCAGATCGTCCCTGGATCTACCTATTGGCACTATGCCTTTCCAGCTTTGATCGTCAATTGCTTCGGCATCACACCCACGTGGATGTCCTGTCAGATGAACGCGGTGGCTGATGCAAGCGACGAGGATCAGGGCGTGGTGGGTGCCATCTTCAACGTCGCCATGCAACTTGGAGGTCCTATCGGTCTTGCACTCTCGACCATCATGCAGCAGGCTCATGAAAAGCCTTCTGACGGTTTGGATGGACTTATGGCTGGATACCGAGCCGCGTTTTATACCTTTGGCGTGATTGGAGGCGTTGGGTTTGTTCTGGCGGCTGCCGTGGCATCGAACCACGACCCGATCGAGTTCTCGGGCAAGGTTCCGGAGGCTAACACAGACGATCAAGAAAAGGGAATTCACTCTGTGAATGGTAGCAGTTGCTCCATAAACGAGGGCAAGGCTGAGGCTAGGGAAGATAAAACTAAGGCCGGAGTACTGAAGGTTGGCCCTTCCGAATCAGCCGTAGCCCAAGAGATGGCGGCAGTTGGCAAGCTATGAGAATAGAGTATAGAAATTGGTTCCTTGTAGTCCACGTATTTTTTCTAAAAACCTTCCAATGTTGCCGATGGAGCTGGGGCTGGATGATGTTCAGTCTTAAGTGAGGCGCCCGCAGGGTAGAGGCCGTTCCGAACAGGTTTCTTCTTTTGCATCGTTGAGTTTTCTTTATTCCTCAGCTAGCTCAGTCTGTCATCATCATGGCAGACTCTATTCTTTCCTTGCGCGACCAATACTTCAACATATTTGCTTTTCTATGCTGCACTGATCAACACAGCTCGGAAGCTGGATCCCACTCTTGATACCTCGTATGGATACTCTCACAGTCGCTCATCCCATCCTTTTCATTCGCTCACGATCCAGAGAGGAAGACCTCTCGCAACAAGATCAAAGAGTGTGGCTTCAGTTATGACACGCGTGTCTTCAGCGCGAGTTCAAAGTTTAAGAAGAGCATTGTACACCCGCCGTGATCGCCATACACTTGCTCCTCAAGGACTTGCAGCTTCTGCCCAATATATTGGGCGTGACTGGCGGTATCTTGGATCTGCAACACACCCCTGTGTTGTCGACCTATGTATTAACGTAACGGCAAGCTATGGGATGTTACTTAGGACTGGGTGACCATCGACTGCCAAGGGAACTAGAGGAGACACCTATTGGATTTTTCGATGAGGCTACTAATTCCTGCAGTACAGTACGTATTGACTTAGTAGAAGCATTGCAGTCAACAGCAATGGTCGCAGAAGCGACCAAAGGATGGCGAAGTTTAGTAGCGGGCTGTGGATGGGTGCGCGACAGGAACATGGTTCAAACGCAGGTAGTGTTCATTGTCCGGATCAGAAACATGTAGCTTGTCGGTCTCAGATTGTTTTAGAAGAGACACGTTAACCCAGTGAAGTTGGTTGTCAAAGAGGAACTTCTCATTCACAAACCATGCCTTCTTCGCTCTGTGTGAAGAGAACTGCGTGCAGCTCATCGCGTCTATGACTATGTACCTACTCTGTGTCTACCGGAGGTTGAGTTTCAGTTGTGCTCGCCTGGACTGATAAGGATGGAGAAAGGGATGATGTTCAAACTTGCATGTATCTGGGATGTAGATCAACGCATGTAGTTTCTCTTCCGACACAAGGGCTCCGGACTCATTTCTCAAAGACTTGCTTTACGTCACTACTTGATATGCATATCCATGCCATTCAGCATCACCAAAACGAAAGTACAGAGCACCACAATCGTTTAATAAAATAACATAAAAGGTACAACTACGATTGCATGCGAACTCCTCAACGGAACCTCATCCGCTCCACTCCTCCGCTCCACCTCCTCCGCTCCACTTCCTCCACTCATCCATCCCGTCAGACCTGTTCAAGAAGTCTACTAGAGGAAGTAGCGCTTCTTGTCCGTGGCGTCCACCTCGACTACAGGCTTCCCATCATTCGGGAGTCTGATGTAGTCTGAGGTGCTTGACCACCCCACCCCGACCACGCTGTCCGCGATGCGGAACTTTGCGCCAAGTGCAAAGTGGTCAGATCCAACGTGGGCCACTGGTAGCCTGGCTTTCAGTCGTGCCAGCCTCTCAGGGAGCTCGAGGCGTGCCACGACTTCCAACCTACGGCTACCAATGATCACGCCGTGGAAAATGAAGTCTACGTTGGTGGCCAAACTATACACACTGGCTGTATGCATAGGATAGGACACCACCATATTCATCAAATCCTTACCAGACTTGATCATGGTGCGCAGCTTCTCTGCGACGGACAGCTCCTTACCTGGGATGGCTTCTTCGCCTTCCGCTTGTCTGACTTCGAGACAGAGGTCGAGGGCGAGAGGATATCCCTCAGAGCCTGGGTCTGGACCTTGAATCCTCTCAGGAGTGAGCCTGAAGACTTGAAGGGGCGGTTTCTGTTCTCCAGAGGCATCTGAGCGAGGTCCGCAGAGCCTTGTATTGTATTAAAAAAATAGAAAAATAAATTAGAAAAAGATGAAAGGGTCCCTTGGACATATCGTTTCTGTATTCGCTGCCTACCTGAAAGGATGTACTCGATGAGGAAGTCATCAAGGTGGGCGTTAAAGTCGCCGGTAAATACTAAAAAATATGTATGGAACAAAGCGAGCAAGGGTTGTTAGTTGGCATCCAGATCAAGAGATCATCGCAGAAGCAAACATCAAGCAGTTGAGACTTACTGAAGGCCATTGATCAGTTCTTTTCAATCAAGGCTATGGCGGCCGAGAGCACCACCATCACCTAGCCCACCTTTCTGAGACCAACCTGGCTGTCACTTCTGGGGATATGTGTGGTAGCAACACATACGCGCTGCAGTATCTCAGAGACTATCATCATTCAAAATAATAAGCGATAGTGAGTGGAATTGGCCCATGCGTAGCCATCATCAACGGGATTGAATTAGTATTCTTTCACCTTACCAACTTCGACATCGAGTACCAACATGATCCCGCATGGTCCACGCCTTCAACTGTCCCCTGCGGAAAGGGGATCGGGGCAATCACTAACAAATATTGCCCTAGATACATGCGGAAAGTGATCATCAAATGTTAGTGGCAGCAGTACTCACTTTGCTTGTACAGGATTGACCTGCAAGTACGCGTACTCACCTGTCAAGTTTTTAAAACATGGCCATTCCGTGCTTCACGCGCGTGCTAGTGTTACGTATCTTGAATATTTTGCCACCGTAACCGAGTTCGAGCATTCCATGGCAGAAGGCGACTTCATAGTCACTCTCGTCCAACTCCTGGACGCATACCACGTCGGCGTTGTAGGCTAAAGGGCCACGAGTATTTTTTAAGTGAGACCCTTACCGGCAATCTCATCCAAGATCCGCGTCCTTCTTGCTGTCCACTCCAGTAGGTCTGGAGCGTACACGTGTCCATCGAACTTGGAGTCATTCAGAGCCAGCGTGTTCGACAGGAGGTTGTACGAAACGACGCTCAAGAACTCTGGAAAATACGGCAGAGAATGGGATGGATGAGATGGAGAAGGAGGATGGATAAGTTAGAGATGGACGATGAATGCGTTTGAATATTCAAAATATTTTTCATCAAGTTCACCCAGAGAGTGAATTGAAATATGATGCACTAACCCTGTCTCTGTGGACCGACTTGAAGGATGGAGATGCGGAGGAGGAGGAGGAGGAGGAGGAGGAGGAGGAGGATGTGTATGGAGAATACCAGTTGCTCGTGTTGACTGTCATTGCGTTTGGTGGTTAAGGATGAGGATGGAGATGGAGATAGGCAAATGAAAGAAGAGCGTGCAGAACAAGAGAGGCGTGGACGGCCTAATTTTATACTGACGTTGTCGGCAAATGCTGCCAACAGGGATATATAGGATATATGTTGCGCTCGAGCACTGAATACGATTAACTGAAGGCACTCACATGCCGCATAAAAATTGAAATCAAGGTCACGGAAGGACAGGTAGATGGACGTCAAAGAAAGTCCATGGTCAGAGGACGGCATCCATTCAGGCAGGTACTTGATAATGGCGCTACTCAAATGACTATTTAGCTAGCTAAATCTTGCAGTTGGAGAGAGCTAGAGCATATCATACAGATAAACGAGGGAGTGAGTTTTGTTGACACAAAATCAAGTCCTCACATGTACGTTGCAAGGCAGACGCTTACTATTATTGCTGGCTTGAACGCTGACTGGCGTCAACTCCGCGCAGCTGTCTGGATGGCACTCTTGAGGAGGAATGTTCCAAACAGTTTTGGGTGTCCAGCGCAGGCGGCAGCTGGTGGTGGTACACTACTGCACCTGGGAAGGAGTCCACGTGGGTCTATTTACAGAGGTGAGAACGAGGAGGTCAATAACTTGAAAAGAGGAGAAAGAGAAATGAGAGCAGGAGCGGTGGCAAATATGGCGGATAATGGCTTGCCTTTCCTGTCATATGGCCACGCAAGTGATGGTAGAGCAACCAGGGAAGACTCTTGATCACTGTTCTCTCTCGTAGGCCAGTTCACGAGCAACCCCGGGTATCCGTCATAGCAGCACACGGAAGGTGGCAGACAAAAGGACGTTTGTTCGTCTTAAGCTGGTAGGTGTGGACAGGTGGCGAAGTGTTTTTGCCGCTTCGATTCTGAATACTCTTACGACAGAAGTGTCAGTGCTCGACCTGCTGTAATTGCTGTAATTGGGTGGTGCACGCAGGCCAGTCTGATGGCTCATGCCATACACTTGCTGCCTCTGTTGTTCTCGCATCAATGTCCTCCCATATCCATTCTCTCTGAAGCCATGTCCACAAACAGCTTGCAGGATTACTACTCAGAATAACTGTATGTCCAAACACGTGTCTATCCACTGCATGGGCGTGAGTCGTTTTTTACCAAAAGCAGAAAAAAGCGCATCTCTACAGAAGCACAAGCACGTCCTGAAGTGTGTTTAGCCTACACAATCGCACCCTTTAAAAATGTGGAGGTTCATGCTCATGATTTGGCACAGCAATTTCTGCTCCACATCCGTGCACCTTTCTCTCCACGTGGGAATGTTTCATGTTTGTTTCTACGCTCAGATAAGGTTTCTTTGCAGGTATCTTTGTTTGTATGTGTGAAGGCATTCCGCTCTAAAGTTCTACTCTGGCCAAGGAAAGCTCAACGTCTCCGTTCCGGGCCAGAAGTCTTAAATTCGAGGCCGAGGAGCTAGGTTCTTTATCCTTGACGGAGTTCCAGCCCTTGATGGACTTGCTGCTGAATGACGAAAAGTGCGTTCTGCCTGGGTCCGGATCCACCTTTGCCCATCCGTTATTCGTCTCCACTTTGAAAACTCCTTGATAAGGTGTAACCTATTAAAGTGGCCAACATTTTAGTCAGTCCGCAACCCTTTCATGGCCGAGAGCTGATAGTTCCATACAAAGCTCGAGACGCAGTGAACGTACCATATTAACTTTTGCACTCCCAGTCATGACTTCGACCTTTGCATCCATGACATTTGTCTCCCGGCTCTGTGCAAGATCAAGCGATACACCGCCGTTGACCATATTGACTTGCAATTCCTTCCCAACAATAATCTTGCCTGCAATTGTGCCAACGCTACCGCCAAGTCGGGCCCAGGAGAGCACATTTGCTTGAATGTTAATATGTCCAGTCATAACCTTCGTATCTAGTTCCTGAATTCGGATCTGCCGTGGTTGCAACGACTCCAAAAGACTGATGGTTAAATTGCCTTCGCTAATCGACGTCTTCAAACGCTGAAGCGTCGTCGCATTGGCGGGAATAACGATTTTGATGGTTGCCCTCAAACAATCAGTAGTCAAGCGTTCGCTGTATGACAGCGTGACGAGGCATGCGTTATCATTCTCTCGTGCACCAAACTGAATTGCGCCGAGGTCATCCCGATCCAGTGCTGATGCTTCAACGAGGAGTTTTGTGAAGGGCGAGGGATCGCCCGGTGGCGCCTGCTCCACCGTGACCAAGCCTACCTATAACGACGAAGCATGAGTCCATCCACGTTTAAAGCTTCGCCAGCAATTTATAGTGTCGCCATGGATCGTTTGAGCCCTCCCTAATATTGAACTCGAATATACAACTTACCATATTGGAGATATTAATTGAAAAGTCGTCCAAGTTTGGTGACATCGAAAAGTCGCAAATGGTTTTCGTGTATCTTGGCCGTCTATCGCACTCATTCTCTCCGTCCTAATTGAACAAGGGCAAAATGAACGAGTGTACAGAGCCTGGTCAGCCCTGTAAAGTTCATGTCGGAGGTCAAAAGTCCTGTATCCATGATACAGGAACTCACCGCAGGGTCGCCATCATCCATGAGCAATAGCACAACAATGACAACAAAGAAGAGCAGCCAGAACTTGTTGAATCGGCGTGCTCGGTCTGGATATGGAACTGACGTTGCTGGGAAGCGAGGGTTCGTGTTAGTACCATCGTGACCGAACGTAAAGGCCAGAGACGAAAGAGCAAGTCATGGCGTTCACTTACAACTTGGACTAGGTGAGGGGGGTCGCGGCGGGGGGATAGGGATACTAGAGTAGCCGCTGGCGGGGTTCCTCCCGAGCAATGGCGCCGAAGGGCTGGTATATCCTTCCTGGTTCTGGGTATCACCGTACTGAGTTTGAGGCGCCCTTGAGCGTGCCACCTCCTCGTATGAAGGAGGAGGCTCGTCTACTGAGGGGGTATCGATAGCTACTGCTATTGCTGGAGAAAATGGAGGGTGAACATGAATATTTGTCATTTTCTCTCAGACTTGTTTCCGTCTTGACAATATACCCTATGTTACCTTGAGGACTATGGCTCTGCACTGGGCTCTCACGGTCCCGAGTCTGAGGATTTGCTGCGGGTAAAGGAGAGGATGCTGCCGGTGCTGCAGAAGGTGGTCTTGCAGAAGGTGGAGCCGCGTACACAGAGGGTGGGGCTCCATGGACAGAAGGCGGTGCGGCATAGACAGAGGGCGGTCCTGCATAAGCAGAAGGGGATGCGGCAGACGGTGCCCCTGCAGTTGATGGCCCGCTGCTGGAGGCGTAAGGGGACTGTCGCCCAAACATCTCTCTCTCCTGTTCGGGGGTCACAGCATCGACGATGTGGCCGCTCGCCTGCTTGCTGTCCTTTTTGTCGGCTGGGAATGACATTGGCAGGGGCGACGAGGGATGGACGTGGGTGTGGAGGTGGGCAATGGGCAAAGGCGAATGCGAATGCGAATGCGGCAAGGTGCTTAGCAACAGCGTGAAGTCTACGAGTGCCAAGCCACTGCACCCGCGGGCCTTGGCGCATTCGCTCCGCCCTCCGCGGATGGGCGGCGGAGCAAAACGCGTTTAATGCGCAAATCGACTACTGGTACCCACTGCATTTACTAGGTCAAAGAGTATGGTGGATAGCAAATATAAACACGCTCTCGATATCAGAAAGACAAGAGGTTGCATCAAAGGTTGAATAATCCATGTTATATTTCCTGTTGCTGACCACGGCTAGACACACTCGATTCACGCCTTCTGGCTCTTCTTCATCTTGATCACATAGCTCTCTGTCGCGAAAGCGGTGGTGATAAATTGCACATAGTCATCGCGTTGGCGAGGCACGTACTCAATGTCATACGTGGTCAAGATCGTCGCCAGGATCAACCGCATCTCCATCATAGCAAAGTTCTTGCCAACACAATTTCTTGTTCCAGCCGAGAATGGATAGAATGTAAAGTCCTCAACAGGTCGGAAGGGGGACTCTTCCGGGATCCAACGCTCTGGAATGAAGCTGCCAGCCTTGGGAAAATACTCCTCGCTCCAGTGTAGCTGCGGAAGCTGAGCCAAGACAACTACATAGCGGCGTGGAGAAATGTAAGACAACGAGGTCGAGCCTTTTAGACGCGCAGTCTTCACAGAGTTTTGTTTTCATCAGTTCATGTGTTTCCTTTGGTTTTTACCTGTTCCCTTTGGAATTTTGTATCCTGCAAGAACCGTGTCTTCCGTGATCTCCCGCGGCAGACCTAGATATACCCACCACATGCCATTTTGTTAGCAGTATGAACTTGCGATGCTCACTATGGACCGAAAGATACCGCACTGTTTTTACCTGTAGCCGCGACTGGTCGCAGACGCATCGACTCGTTGATGCAAGCAGTGAGATAGGACAGATTGCGCACTTGGTCGTATGTAGGCAATGCTGCAATAGGGTTACTTGCTGTTGCTTGATCCAGTTCCTCGCGCAGTCTTTTAAGAGTAGTAGGATTTTTGACCAAGTACATCAATGTATTTGTAATAGCGGTCGACGATGTCTCTGATCCCGCAATGCTGTTGTAACGCTGTGGAGGTCATTAAAGGTATCAACGCGTGTGAACACGAAAAATAGGCAAGTTACATAGACTGGTTGGTCACTTACAGAAATACGAGTGCCTCTGTGTGAACAGCGCGATCCGTGAGCTTCCCAGCTATCATGTCTGCATATTCGTCGCCCGTCTCTCCGTTCCCATCCGCTCGCTCTTTGGCTTGGGCATCAATCAAGAACTGCAACAAGTCGGCCCTCCTGCCTTGCTCGCCAGCCTCTTTCCTGACCTCGACTCGCTCTCTCGCAAAGTCGATGAACGAGGTATCCAGCGGTAGTATCCATTTCATCCAAGGATTGAAGAGCTGTTGCATGCTTCTCTTGAGCGTCTTGGCCATTTGTCGCGGAATGGGGTGATCATCGTCGCGGACCATCTGGAAACTTTCTCCAAACGCCGTCTCACCGATGATGTCCAATGAGAGTCGGTTCATAAACGAACATATATTGATATGTCCTGGTGGAAGAACTTTGGCTCTCCTTTCCTTGCCTGTCTTGACGGATCGGGGATCCGCAAGGATCTCGTCGATTTTCTTGATCATGACATGGATGCAGTCATGCATGATAGGCTCGAGAGTGCGGAGGTACTGTAGGCCGAAAGCTGGGGCCACGAGCCTTCTCTATGAAATCATATAGAGCAACTCAGTTGACCTGAAAATCACAAGCACCGTGTATTCAATGTGGATGACAAGATCGATATATACATACCCTGTTCTTGTGAAAGTCCTTGTTGCGGGATGAAAACAGATTGTGCTGCTTATAGAGCTCAAGGCCTTCATGAATTTCACTCTTAGGATAGTCCGTGGAGACAAGAATATCCCGAATCGCTTCCTTGTCTGCGAACGATACGATATCTGGGGCTGCAAGAGTAATTGGATCAGGCGATAAATTCATATTAGACATGCAAGCCGAGTCATGAACAGGTATCGACAGCCCAAGCGGTATGTATACGTGCCTACTCGAACAACCTTGCCATGTCGCTTGTGTGTCGATGGCAGAAAGTAGTGGCTAGGTTGATATGAGTAACGTAATGCGCTATTGGTGAGAAACCAACTGCTGTCTGATGCAATATTCACAATTAAGTGCCATCCTCACCTTCGCCCGGAGTATACACCCAGAGCAGTGAAAAAATAGGTGTACGAAAAGAAAGTGGCGGGAAGATGGCTCAAGGGATGCAAGTAGGCGTTATATATGACCTAGATCGACAATAGAACGTATGATAAGTTATCGGGCCTCCAAGATTGAATACCAGAAGCTGAAACGCACAGCGCACATGGTGCGGTCTGAACCTGATAAAGTGACACGGTGAGAAAATGTGGAGGCGAGGATTTTTTTACCTTGTACAGCGTTCGCGCGACCGCCAAGGTGAGCAGTAACTGGGCAAAGCCCTTGAACGTCGTTAAGTTTATAAGAAGCTTTGGAAATTGATCCAGCAGTCCATTGAGGATGGCTGGTAGGGTTGAAAGTCGGGACAAGACTGCCATAGTGTCGTTGTGGCTATGAACAAGAGGCGTTTGTCAACGTCCGTGCAAGTGCTTATCGAGTAAAGTGAGAGAACAAAATCGCGAAAAGAGAGAGTGAGCAAGAGAGCGAGAAGGAGAATGATGAAGGGCGAGAAAAAGAAAGTGAGGGAAGAGAAGCGAGAGCGGATGTGCAACGAGGCGCCGAGAAAACTTGTGGGGGAGATACAAAAGGTTTAAACGTGCAGCGCACACGGTAAGCACGTCCACGGAGTCGTCGGTTGGGGAGGCTTGTCTCGGCCGAGATTTCCGACCGTCGTATAGTGGGATCAACCCCTTGGCATATGGCCATTGCTGAGCCGAACTTGAAAGTGCACGGCCTGCGCGACATCTAGCACTTGCAACCTCTTCCGCCTTAACACCCCACGCACACATTGCCAAGAGCGGCTCGCAGCGCCACGCGTCGAATCATCTTGGCGTGGAGTGTACTGCAGCTGTACTGGATTCTTGATGCTTTATGTGGGATAGGACAACGGCACCCGCAACCATCAATTTTTTACAACGAATTATGACCGCGTGTCCTCATTGCAACGACGCGCCTTTAACCGGTGACAGGTAACAGCGGAACTGGGTTATATCGTCATGGCAATGCACTCTTACCCAAGGCCAACTTACATTTGTAGCGCGCGCTGTCTCTCGCGAGTTGAGCCAATCGAGGAGACTTAGGGTTCAGTGCGTGAGATCAGTTCCTACGACTTGACTTTGACTTTACTGGAGCCTAAGGGGAGCAGCGCGAGAACCAGCAGCTCGGATGTCTGAGCATTTCAACAACCAATGCTCAGGCTACATTTGCGACCACATCACATCATGAAGTCATCGTTGTTGGGCAAGAGTGCTAAAATATGACTTGCAGTACCACGTTCATGGTCACTTTCACACTCGCGCCTAGAGACATCGTTGACTTACTGTGGGCTGCAGTTACCACGGGTATAGTGGCAACAGCAAGCACGGCCCAACAATATTCCCAGAATGATGACTCGCGTTTGCGTCCTTCTTTATACGTGTCTTCGGGATTCGGTTGTTGTATGCCAATAGACTATAGGAGTATACCGAGTGGGCGTCCTGACTCGATAGCGGTAGGAGCGGTGTTGGTGGATCCGGAGACACCTTCCACTGCGTGGGTGACGTGTTGATATGAGGAGATCTTTCTTCCACCATCGCTCTCCAAAGTCACAAATTGCAGTAGTAGAGTATAAAAAGGGTGCGCAGGCATCTGCTTGTGTTTCTTCCTTCTTGATCTCCAATCACACTCCCATCCACACTCCCACCTCATCCAAAACCACATCCATCCCATTATGACTGTCAAGGCTGTTTGCGTCTTCCGCTCCAACGAGAAGAACGTCTCCGGAACTATCCACTTCACCCAGGAGAACGAGTCCTCCCCCGTTCACGTCAAGGCTGACTTGGCTGGCTTGGCCCCCGGCAAGCATGGTTTCCACATCCAGTAAGCAGTGTCTCTTGCCTCTCCCCACTTCTCTCAACTCTCTCTCTTTCTCTCCTCGCTTTCACCCTTCTCCACTCCTCCTTGTCCTCCCATCCTACTTTCACCTTGTTGTATCCCCTTCTTGCCATGGCCCGTCATATCGACAGCTGCGCACACGTCGATCTTCCTTCCTCTCTGCGCGCTCTCGTTGTGCGCGACGACTCATTTATTTGTACCGGTGTCCAAGCTGAATACCGTTCCTATTTGCCCCGACAAAGCCCAGAGAGCTCTTGAAAACACCACCGGTGCTCACCAACGCAGCGTTCGTGTTGAACACCAAGATACAAATAACTCGCGCGTGAGAATCATGTCGGCACTGCGCAATGACTCCCGCTTTCGGAAAGCAGAGCCTCGATGGTTATTCACACTCAAGCACCACATCCATTTTTTTCGCATGGATAACTAACGCTCTTCCTCCAACTGATAGCGAGTTTGGTGACAACACCAACGGATGCATGTCTGCCGGTGGTCACTTCAACCCCCATGGCTTGACCCACGGTGCCCCCACCGCCCAGGTCCGCCACGCCGGTGATCTCGGCAACGTCACTGCCGGTGCTGATGGTAAGGCCACCTTCGATGGCACCGATGCCCAGCTCAAGCTCATTGGACCCCACAGCATCATTGGGTAAGCATGTCTGTTCCGCAACTCGTATACTTGGGAGCTTGCAGAAACCGAAAAAAGTCGGTACTTTTTTTTTATGACTCGGTTTTTAACGCACGATTTTGTCTCAATTGTATCCTCAAAAGACGCACCGTTGTCGTCCACGAGGGTGAGGACGATCTCGGACTCGGTGGCCACGAGCTCTCCCCCACGACTGGTAACGCCGGTGGCCGTCTTGCCTGCGGTGTCATTGGTGTCACCAAGTAAATAGCTTGCGCTCTTCTTTTTGTCCGTGTTAAAGAAGACACTGAAGGGTGGAGATTGTTGGCTTGTTCATCAAGGAGGAACATGGTGGAAGAAGAAGAGGAGGAGGAAACCAGAAACGAGCGATACAACATATGTCAGCGCGATTGTTCAATCGACTCTTTTTTCCTTTCCTTCTCCCTCTCTCTCCTTTCTTTTAACCCTTTTTCTCTTTGTGAATAAGCCCGATCCTACTCTCTTTTTCAACCAACCTGTACATGTGTAAAAAGCAATTAAAAAAAAGACCTCTTTTTGATCTCAAGAACGCAAGATAATGGGCTGTTAGCTCACTGCGAGCCACATCAGAGCATTGATCGTCACAGTGTGTTCCAGCATGTGTCTGGTCTGTGCTTTCCTTGTTTCAGTGAAGCTGACCGTTGAAGTATTTGCTGCAATCATACACTGCGCAATTCAGGAAACGACAATAATGCATATTTTGAGTGTATTGGTTCTTTAATAGTCATAGTTCTCCTTCACGATCCCCTTGGTGGCCTCATCTCGATGCGAGGCATAACAGCACACATCCCTGTAGATACCCAGCTTGGGGATCATGATGGACTTTTGTTCCAACTCCATGACCATGCCTGATCTCTCGGCGACCTTTCTCGAGGGCATGTTGGCGACATACGAGACCGCTCTCACAATATCACAGTCCATATCCTTATGCGCAATCTCCTGTACCAAAAACTTGCCCACTCTCGCCGCAAAGCCCTTGCCCGTCTGTTCAGGGCTCAACCAATACCCAATCTCGGCAATCTTGAGTGGCTTCTGGGTGATGGGATGCACGGGCTGAGGATACTTCTCGTCGTAATGATCAAAGTGCAGATGCGCCCAGCCGATCATGGGCCCCGTAGGGGTGGCCCGCATCGCCCAGTGAGTGTTGATCCCCAACGTGGTAATGTATTCATGGGCTCGCTGGATCCGGTCTTGAGCATGGGATTCGAGGTAAGGGTATTGGAAGAGGGCAGAGCCGTTGTAGACGTCCTTGTTGATGTTGAGGAGGCGGACCATTTCGGGCACATCGCTGAACTCGACGGCGGAGAGGTAGAGCGCAGGATCTGTGGACACTGTGTAGGGTCCCATGCAGATGGCTTCCTCACGGGTGAAGGTATGGGCTGTGCTAGCAGTCATTGTTCTTTCTTTTTAAGGCAGAGTTGGGAGTGTGTGTGTGTGTGTGTTACAGAGAATACCGAGAACTGGGAAGACTGGAGTATGTGTGGCTGTGGAGAGAGAGAGAGAGAGGTGAACTGGAGGATCACCCTGCTTTTTTATACTGCTGGCTCTCTCGGGGAGTTTTAAAAACAAAGTGTAGCTGTGGGTGTGAAAAGGGCACCAGGTTAAACGGCAAGTGGGTTGGAATGAGCGCCAAAGCGGGAAGAGATGTCCACTTGCCAGTGACGACTTGGGGTCCATGAGCAACCCGGAGAAAGAGACTGTGTGTGTTTGTGTGCGGCAGGAGTGTGAGTCACCTTGCTGGAGGCAGTTGGGCGAGCCATTTGTTCCTCAGCGTTCCTTGCGAATTGGGAATGATGTCCTAAATGAGACTCGATCAACCTGAGCAGAGTACCAGGGACTGGAGTACGTGAAACCTCAGCGGTGGTTGATGTATCTACGGTGGTCCCTTCCCATATGCTCATTCACGCCAACTATCAGCGGCTGCAGCCTGTTGGACGTTGGAACAACGTGCGGATGGATCGACTCTGGATAAACATCTATCCGGACAATGTGCCATTAGACTATTTTGTGCAGTGTCAAGGCCAAGTTAAGACCAAGTCAAGATCACAGCATTGTTTTTGAGCCTCCGCCCTCTTTCGTATTTCGTATTTCTCAGTTCTCCTCTTCGCTTTCTGCGAGCAATTGAGGTCTTCGAGGTGAGATGATTATGATTTTTCTTGAAAATGATACAAATGGTGGGATATACGTATGAAAAGAAGAGAAAAAAAAAAGAAACAAAAAGCAAAAACAAGGGAATTCTACTGTCGTCCTGCCCTGTCGTGTCTGTCTCTCTGTCTATGTATCTAAGATGAAAAGAGTCCGAGTGCTGCGAGAAGCATAAAAAAAAATGCAAGATTGATAATCTAAAATGTCCGATTTCATGTGTTGAAATCCTTAAGCCTGAACAGTCTTGACAGTGTTGCCGACGCTAGTCAAGCCCATATCCTCAAACTTGTGGTGGAACAAGGGAATCAGCTGCTGAGCAATCGTGAATGAGAACACCAGCTTGGGTCCGACGACCAAGATCTTGGGGAGCAGACCCTTGAAGAAGGCACCCATACCCTCGTTACGGATCATGTTCTTGATAATGCTCACACCACCCTCAGGGTTATCAAAGTTACGGTTCTGGATACGGGTCTTGACAACATCCAAGGGAGCAGCAACAGTAATGGAAGCAATGGATCCTCCGATCGAAGCGCAGAAGTTCTGGAAGAAAGTGGCCTTGTTGTAATCCTCAAGTCCAAAGATCCACTCCTTGACGAATGCACTTCCTCCGAACAGGGCGAATGATCCAGGCGCGTTACGACCGGCGGTCCAGAGAGCACCTCTAAAAGATTGTGGAAACAAACGCATCGGATTTGCAGGCATCTTGATTAGAAGCCACATCTTGCATATCTATTGATGGCCATAGTTGACTGCCGGCCAGCAGATCAAAAAACGAAAAATCGCTCATCCAGAAAATTAACGCACCTGTACAAGCCCATGCCCTCGTCAGCAACAATCTTCATCACACCGCGGCCACGGAAAGCCTCGGGGTTTGTCTGCCTCTTGATCTTGAGGACATCCAAAGGCAAAAGCGCGATCTCTCCGATACCAACGAACGAACCAGCAGTGGCGTGCATGATGGTCTTGCCGGTCTTCTCACCGAACACACTGTGGAACTGGTCCTTGTAGTTGCGGTTCAAGAACTCGTTGACAAATGGCTGACCACCAAACTTGTAGATGCGCTGCATGATCTTGTAGCCGGCAGCGAATCCAAGGCCTGGGAACAAAGAGGCGTACTTCTTAAGGAAGGCAGCGTTGGCAGCATCCTTGAAGATGACTTTGTTGGTGTTGGCGAGTCCGACGCTTGTGGGCTGACCAGCAACGAACAACTATGAGGGATCCAATGGCATGGCATGGTATGTTTGCAAAGTAAGTTAGGTCCCTACTAGTCTCTATAGAGGCGATGGCATTCACTCCGGGAGTATTTTATTTTCCAGCAGCAACCAGTGAGGCGACTAAAGAAGAGGGTCCTTGTGAGTATTGTGCACTTACGCGAGTCTGGTTGCTCATGAGACGCTTGGCGACGGTGTCGATGGGGTGGAAGATCATGAGCTCGAGGAATCCCGACGTTCCGGAACCGCAGAGACGAGCGACACCCGACTCGGAATGCTTGCTGCTGGAGGGAGGCGACATGGTTTTGTACAAGGGAAGAAGCAGAGGCGATTGACGAAGGCGGGGTGCTCGGGAGTTGAAGGTGAGCGTCGGAAGTGAGAAGCAGAGAAGAGATACGAAAGGCGAAAAGTTCCGTCCCTGGGCATAGTAAGCTTTTTTTCTTTAGGCTATTGGCCAACACTAGTGGACTGCTAGATTGATAAAGACGAGCACGATAAACAAAGTTGCACGTGATTCCCAGATCCCTTGAGCGAGCCTATGATGCGCGGTGACTCCATATCATTTCCCACGTCTTTTTCGTCGCGTCTCCGCACGCTAACCATAAGCGTACCTCGCGTTCTTATACCATATACGAGAAGAGTCTCATATCCAGAATGCCGCTATGCCCTACATATCGCCATGTCCAAATTATCCTGGAGAAGACTGAAATAGACCCTAGCATGATTGTCAACAAACGCTTGACCATTGATCTTAGCATGATTGACGATCGGGGTGGGGGGGGGGGGGGGGCAACCCGGAGAAAATGGACCAAAAAGGAGCCAGAACAGAGTTTCTTGGTGGACAGACACGGAGATCACCTTTTGGGACTGCTTAGCCAAAGCAAAGTGCTTCAAGTTCTTACTCCTTGAGGGTCCTTGAGATGTAGGCCCACTCCATTGGCTGCCGCATTCCAGTCTTGCTCATGAGCAAAGCCCTAGATCCGCTTCGGCGACTGCTGATCCAGTTTTTTATGCTCGCTTCGCCCAATTCAAGGCTCTCCCAAACACAAGCATCCATCGGCTTTGACTAGATTCAGGAGGTCAAGGTCCTCTGCCCTACCACAAGGATGGCCCTGTTCTCTTGGCACACCTCAACAAGCAGCTCAACACCCTCGCCAAGCACCACCTTTGTGCCTGAGCTGAGCCTGCTATGGTCGCTGCCGTTTCGCTGGTCGACCACAAAAGGCCTCTCTCTTCTCCTGGGGCTCTCCGCGGACGATATTCCGCCAGCACGTCATGTCTACTGCCTTCCATGGGTTTGCTAGTAACGTTGGCCTCTCATCCCCGCGCGGCTACTGTTCCTCTGTGGGTACGCTCCAGCCCGCGCTGATACCACGTCCGCATGATACTCCCAAGGAACTCAACAGCTCTTTCATCGAGAACCTGCTTTAGATTACCCACGCCCAATACCAGTACCAGTACTTTATGGAGATCACTGCAATCCCGCAAAAGTCTATCCAGAGTCCCGAGACTTGTGAGATCTCGCTGGAGGGCTATTAATTGCGAATCCACTTCCAGGGAACGGCCATTTTCGACATGGCCCAACTCTTGAAGCAGCTTTCATCCGACCCCAAGAGCCCCCCACTTTGATTTGGAGGCGATGCTCGTGGACCAGGAGCTAGTCGCCGAGCAACAGGGTACTTTTCTCAGACAGTAATCCACAGTTACTTTGCGCCGTCGTGGTCGGATAACGAGCCTTGGGACGATCGCAACAGTCTTCAGAACTCGCTCATGATGTAGGCAGACTCGGAACTTTCCTCGAGCGTGGCCAGCTTTGCATCTTTGGACTCTATGCCTGTGCAAGACTTTCCGTGGGAAAGTGCAGTCACCCCCTGCCTCCAGCGAGATTCTGGTGGCAGAGTACAAGTCTGAACAGGATCAGGAGGAAACAATTTTGGCAAAGGACACAAGTGCAATTCTTGTTCACACTGCAACAGAGACCTTTATGGACGAGGACCCTAGCAGCCCATGGATCAAATGCAGGACTCACCTCCGCTTCTGTCATTGATGCACGAATCGACTGATAGTTTAAACAGATTGTCGAGCCAGATCCTTCATTCAGCAGTGGTCAGCGAGAAGTATTTAGACTAGATTTGTGGATTCTTGGACACCGCTGAGGGTGTTTACCGACAGTCGGACCGAACTTTTGGACCGCCTTCTCCCTCCCCATTAAAAAAACAAGACGGCTCCTGTTTCACGTCCTTTCCCTTGTGATGATTGCTCTTCTTTGCCTTCTTTTTATGTCTCCTCTTTCTTCTATGGGATGGCCTTTTATTCTTTAAGGATTTGCCTCCTACTAGTTTTGGCGCGTGCGAGCGTGATGATATTGTCCCTGGCGCTCGATGAAGCAATCTCGCTTTGATTTTTAACTTGGTAACGATGATTGCTCATTGATCACTCTCATTCTCTGTTTTGCTGATCTCAGTACCACCACATAAGAGCTTTTTCAGCTCTTGGAATTGCTCATCTACCTGCCGCTGAAGATTTTGAATCTGGGTTTGCAACGCCTCCACCGCAGCATCATCCTTGGTCGAATTCTCGTATTTCTCGACTTCCTGGGCTGTGGCACAGAAATAGATCTCCCTTGGGAACCAATTGTAGGTTTGACGGAAGCCGGGGATACGGTAAGTAAGATTCTCAGCCAACTCGATGACCTCCAAGCGGGACTCTATCCACTCGAAACGCGAGTCATCATCGTCACTCGTCAAGGCAGTGGTGATCAACGCTACAGGTCAGCAGAGGCAAAAGTCGCAAAAAAAAAAAGTCAGTGTCAGAGTCAGTTAATTCGTCTCCACTCTAGAAAATGCGCTCGTCTTCATCGAGTGTTATGTCGGTGGACAAGTCCTGGTTTCTTACCAATAACTGCGTTCAGCATGACGACTATGGCGAAGAAATAGAAAATTACCATCATCACCTGAATGGCCCAGCCCTGCGACTCTAACTCATCCCCGACGGACTCGAATCGTCCAGCCTAGTAAGTCAAGGCAATAACCATGTTGAATGTTGTTGAAAGCAAATCCTGACAACAATAAACTACGCGCCAGGCTCAATCACCCACATACCAGAATAAAAACCGTGGCAGCCAGAGCTTCAAGAAACGGCTTTGGAAATTTGGTATTTGGATCTTCACATAAACCTGGCGCAGGACATCCTCGCAAAAGATGAAGGATTGATATCGAGAACGCCAGGAGGGTGAACGCAGAGATACCTAGGAATCCTCGAGTCTTGGCCAGCGACCGTCTAATAACGCCCAAATAATTGCCCGCGAATTTGATGACGCTCATTTCGACGAGCTATGTTGTTGAGCCAGGAATAGCAATGTAGAAAGAGGTTTAATGCTGAAAGAATTCCACATACCGCCCTGGGTTTTAATCTCATCCATTAGTCCTAAGAAAAAAAGTAAGCGGAAACAAAGTTGCGTTCGCCCTCTTACCATGCGGAAGGAAAGAGCGAGCACAGAGAAACTCAAGAAAGCAGTTTCTGCTACTGCATCGTTTTTGTAAAGGGCCACCAGCATGGAGTAACTAGCACTCATCGGTAGCACGTACCCTATAAGGTTCACAAAGCTGTATGGATTCCTATTGATTGAAAGAACATTCAGTTCAATATTGACACACACTTGCAGAAATGGCCTCAAAATAGAACACAAGACATCACCTACTTCCAATATGTCCTGGAGTTCCTGAAAGACTGCAAGATGTCACGATAGAGGAACACTGTTCCCATAACAATAATGGCGATAAAGACCGATCCTATATACCGCCCCACAGCCTCATCGTAGACCTGCGATAATGCCGCAATGATCACCAACAGGTAAAACACGCCGAGAGCGACAATTCTACAGGCCCAGTATGCGAATCCAATAGTGTTCCTAGCGAATTGAAGAGGAAGAAGATAAATGAGAATAAAGTTTGTGATAGAGGCGTACTTAATACTGCATCGATAACTGTTTGAAAATCGCATAGGCTTATATCTGTGAAAGGAAAAGTTCTTCACCATTTAAACTCAATCAAAGCAGTGATAGCTGGGTTGGCGAAAACGTCCAAGCTGAGATTCTTATATGTCACGTAGATGTGAGTATCGAAAGAGCACTTGAGTGGGATCATAAGCATCTTCCCCCAGGTCAGATTCTCAGTCCTTGCCGCCAATTTGTGGTTAGCTACTGACCCCTGCTTGACCGTCGAATCTCTCAGACCCTCAATGGTGTTATATCTCCAGAGTGCATCGAACGTAGACACATAGATGGGCTGATTAAACACGTCCGCCTTGATACGCGTCCCCTCCGTCGTCACATGAAGCTGCATGGTGAGGTTCTTGATCCTTTTTAAGGGCAATGGAGGCCCGTTGAACCGGAGGGATGACCATGAATGCGCAATAGTGCTGTTCTCCACAATATAATCCCGCCATATGTCACTGACAGGGATGTATGCTATCCTCCTCAAGTATACCTCTGCCTCGTCTGGAAAACGAACCCTAATCTTTTCCAGGCTCCGGAGAAATGGTGAGAGAAAGGACAGGTTTTTGGATCCGATGGCATTGTTCACGCAGTAATTCATGATGATCTTGCAGGCACCACGTATGGAGGGACTCTTCTTTGCGATTTTAACGCACATCGACAGCGGATCCTCTAGGTCTGTTGCGTTGATGTCGGGGATCCAGGTGCATTGGTCATTATCAGGAAGTAGTTTGGCGATAAGCTCCTCGAAAATAGCTTTGTCGTCGTTGTTCCAAGAACGACAGAGGATTACTAGACTTGACCTGTAAGTCCTCAAAGGGGGACGAATGCGATCGACAAGAAAGCGGGTGATGGCGTCCTTGATACCCGAATCACTGTGGGCGTAGGTATCGAGCAATGAGGCAATACCTTTCTCATACCGATATTTTTCAGAGGCCAAGAATGTATCGTCGGCAGTTCTTGGGAAGGTCAACGTCTGCGGCTGGTTGCTGTCGGAATAATCCTCCTCGTCAAAATCATCCTTGGCTTGCTCGTTTTTCGGATTGTTTTTGATTTCCTTCTTCTCCTGGTCAGGGTTAAGGTCAGACGACCATTGGATGGGGTTTATCCTTATGGAAAATTTGTGTCCATGTACGCAAGATTGTACCATCGAAACCTTAGTATTACAGATGTCATTCGCATGCGCTTTTGAAACCGCGACAAATGCCTCGACGTGGACAAGTTCGTATTGCTGATTGGCTTTGGAGGGAAGGCACCAGACCTGGAGAAAGCCGTTCCGTACCAGCACAAGCTGCGAACTAGTAGTCACGTAGAATCCGGAACAGTTGCTGCTTTCTAACGCTCGTCCGAGCGAGAGCGAGGTGTTCTTGGAGTCGTTGGTGATGATCAATCTCAAGATGCTAAGCGGGCGTGAGGGTGAGTAAGTGGGTTCCACGACGAATGTGGCTCCTGTGCTGGACTTGTTCTGCATGTGCCATTTACAATCACGGAGGTCGAGTATGGTGTCTTGAAATTCACAATTATTAGCCGGAGAACAGCCATTGTGCTCAGTCGGACAGAGGATGTTGTCAAGACGCTTGATATTCAGTATCGCGCCCTAAGAACACAGGTCAAGATGAACAATATCAGCACTATTGGGTTAAACCCATACATCTCAAATGTTTCTAATAACATCCGAAGCATCATGAACGCATTTACCTGTCGGTACGATAATATCGAGTTCAGAGTTGACGGATACTTGGCTGCATACTGCCCAAACGCAGTGTGGTCCTTGACGATCTTCATGTCACGTACTCGGAAAATGCTGCATACGTCTTCATCAATGTTCTTATCGCCAGTCGTTGACTCTGCAGCGGCCATGGCCATGAAATAACCCTGCTTGAAGATAATCTTTGACCAGTTGTACCCTTTTCGTTCTGTCTCGTGAACACCTAGCTTGATCCCGGAGACAACATCGTAAACTTCAATACAGCCATTGAACGTGATGGCGACCATGGATCCGTCGTCTGATAACGCGGCACCAACGTCTCCTGTATCCTCGGGAGTCAGAATTGAGGTGACAAACTTTCCCGTCTCAAAGTTCCAGATGGAGACTGCGCCTCTATTACCGGTCCATGCAAAGTAGCGGCCCTGGAGACATTGGGCTAAATACAACATATCGTCCGGCCTTCTCAGAACCCCGTCGATTCCAAAAGAGAGCGAGTACAACAGCTTCCAGCTACCATTCGTGCTGTAGACATCAAATCTGCACCCATGGACGTTGAAATAGCGCTCGTTTTCAGTCTTGGGATCATCCTGGTCGGTGTTGTGGAAGGCTCCATGGCCAAAGAAAGTTTGGAGACTTTGGCAGGTTTGGAAGGGTTCATGGACTTGGATGTAATCGTAAGCTTTAGGTGAGTTTTGTTCTGCACGATACATGAGGAATGGAGTCGCATGTTCTGCTGTTTTCGCCCATCCCATTGCCATGACGACATGTAAGCCTGTGCTGGAAATATTGATCGTCGGCTCTGGAGGTCCCAAAGATGCTTTCTCAGGGACATCACCTGGAGATTGTTTCACAGGCACACGGAGAGATAGTCTTGTCAATGGTTTTGTGATGGCCTGAGGGTTATCTGGAGAGGCCTGTCCACTTGGTACGCTCAAGTCCCAAACATCAATATGGGCTGTACGGAGGATAGAACCATATGCAGGAGTATGCGTATAGCCACGTTCAATGGCATATGCACGATCAGGGGCACGGTCGGGGGTAAGAGCGGCAAGGTGACTAGGGTTGTAGAGATCATCCGTGATAACGGTATCGCTGCCGGCGGTACTAAAATACACCGTGACAGCCAGATTTCCAGTAGCCGAGAAATCATACGCTTCAATAGCGATCGGACTTGTCTCGTACCCGACATCCTCAACACCAACTCTGATGAACTGATCGGGCCTGCCCTCGCCCCACAAAACATGGTCTAAGTGCACGAGATGTTTAGTCACACGTGTTAACGTAACAATGTGTTAACGTTTTTGCTGTTGTTGAAAAAGTACTCACCTTCAGAACTACCAACGCACACCAGCTCAAAGTAGTGGAGAACAAAGGACACGGCTTCTTTGCATTCAGGCACGGCTTCGACGTTTATCAAGATGGACAGATCGGAATCAGGACAGACCTCGATCTGGCGATGAAGCCTCAATCGCGCAGACTTGGTTCTTGCTAATGATATTATGAGTGATGTTATCGAGTAAATGTTAGACCAGCTGCGAAAGGAAGTCATTAAGTGCGTTCACGCTGGCAAGATGTACTCACGGAGATGATCAATTTCATCGTTCTGGATGACCGTTTTGCAAGTATAATCCTAGTTATAACACCGTAGCATAAAGTGCTGTACGTTAGAGCAAATCCGGTGTTCTCAGCGTTATCATCTAACACAGTCTTCTCTTCATCGGCGGCTCTGCTGCTGCTGCTGCAAAAAAAATTGATCGTTACCTTCGGGTATACAATGTCCGAATTCATCTTCTTACTCTTGACATTGAAGATGATGCTATTTAGCTTGCTCTCCAACTCGCTGGCACTAGTGTCTCCAAGAGAGACGCAAAACACTGGCCAATACCTGCCTGGATTGATACTGCTGGTATTTACAGACACCTCAAAGTTGCTGCTACTATTGATCGAGACAGGTCCCTGTGGCCTGCACAATAGTAAAGTCCAAATACTGTCAGTGGGAGCAAGCGTTGGCATCATCGACAATTCAACAATATCAGTGAGATCAAGCGCAGGTCATTGACAATTTAACACTTACTCTGAAGTTGCTTCAAACAAGCCCTTCTGCCGCTTATTAATAAAAACCCGAGTATGTTCTGTAATCAAGAGAATGTTGAGATCAGGATAAAAATGAGAAGTGGCATCGCGTCCGACATAATGATAGCTCCGACATAATGATAGCAACTCACCTATCACACAGGGATCTAACGCGCTCATGCCTAAGCGGATGTCAGGTGTTCCAGCTCCATTGTTGTTGCCACCCTCGTTCATGCTGGATATGCTAGAGTGCAGTATGGTCGTGCTACAGAGGTAGAGGATGAAGGATGAGAGAGTGAAAAGTTGTTGTATGGGTGCTGTACTGCAGACAGACAGAGTGAGCGAGAGAGTGTGTGTGTGTGTGGGAGTGAGAGTGGCGTGTATATAAGACGCAAGAAAAGGGCTGGACGAGAGAACAAAGCGAAGAGAAGGACAATGAAGAGTGTGGTAAAAGGGCGACCTCGTTATAACGAATGCACAAAAGTTCTAGACCTTTTTCCACTATACGGGTATGGGTTTTCTATGCCTTGAGGCCTTTGGCGAAGCGGGATGGCGAGGAGATGCCGAGGAATAAAAACTGCTGCAAGAAGGCACTGCATGAATTTACTGCAGGAGAGCACAGCGGGAAGACAACCTGAAAGCAGCACAAAAGGCACGTACCAGATGCGGGAGCATGAGAGCATGAACATAATTGATGTCCCCCTGTTTGCAATTTCATGCAAGTCGGTGGCAAATTGGCAGTGAAAGACCTCAACGACATCAAAAGTCGCGCCTCATTCCAGCACGTCAAACGCCGCACAGCCAGCTGATGAGTAATGCAATATGCATTCACTCCATCTTAGATGTCGTTTGCAGGGACGTGCAGAACATCGATATTGAGATGAAGATGCAGTATTTCCTCGACAGCATAAGGAATCAATCGAACGACGAGAGCATTCTCTATGGCAAGGATCTTTCGTGCCCTGGAACGTGGCGAGAGACTAATGTGGAGAATATGCCCCGCTGGCACTTCCTATCATTCTGAGTATTACGTTACCCTGTTGAAGAAATGTACACTCTCCAAACGAAACTGTTCGTATGGCGGGCTTGCAGCAGTGCTTGGTTAGCAGCTCTTGTGATGCTTCTTGCAGTGGTAGTCGGTATGGGTGTTGAAATTGCTACTGCGAGTCAAAAAGGGTAAGTGCGGGCCTTGGTGAGAATAAACTAATTACGATGAACATCCAGGGGACTGCAGCTGCCTACATAGCCATTGAGGCCTGTCCACGAAGGTTTCGCATCGCTGAGGGTGCGTGCTCACTTTTTCCCAGACTTCTGCAGCAACGCAGCATCCTTGTGCTCTCGTTTTTGTATATATGCCAATTCGCTCACTTCTACGTCTCTTTTTACACTCTCTTTCGCTCTCCTTCCCGCTCACCTTCGCACACTCACAAAGGCGCCAAAAGCACGCCAGCCTACAGCTCTTCCACGGCTTTCTCCACGAAGAAAGAAGAGTCAAAAGACGATCCACTCGTTCCACTTTTTTTTTTTTGCTCAAGGGCTAAGCAGGAACTACAATGCCAGCAGTGGATGAGACGACGCCCCTATGGTCACAGGATGCAACCAACATAAATCATCGAGGGGAGCCTTACGCAGAGGATGACGAAGAGCATGAGGCTCAACATTCTTTGCTGAGACACAACACCGTTGAGCTCGGACCACCTGCAGATCCCTGGCGCATCTCGTATTGGATTATGGTCATTCAAGGCGCATCCATGCTGCTGCCATGGAATGGTAAGCATAACAAAAACCATGCGGGTTTGCCAGCACATGCCTCCGCACCTAACAACCTCCGCTCAACCCATCTTAGTGTTCATCACGGCGCAGGGATTCTTCAAACTAAAGTTCGCAGGTTCACCCTACGAGAACAACTTTCAGAACTACTTTTCGGTTGCCTTCATGGGCACGAATTTGCTGGTGGTGGGAAGTTCGATTCTGATTCAAAAGAAGGTAAGGCCCTCTTAGTGTGCACTTATCGGTCTGTTTAGGAAGTGAGAGAGAAAAAAAACATGGGAGCAGCGGAGCCCCGACAGTTGTGTACTAGGAAGAGGATATGTGAGGCCAAACTTTGGTTTCTGGGATGCAGGGCTTTAAGACCAAAACTCCAGAGCATGATCAAAAAACAGGAGGGTGTCTTCCTCGGAGAAGAAGCGGGAAAAAAAAGTAGCGACCGTTACATCGGGATTGACCGCTGAAGAACCCTGTACCTCCTTTATCTGTCGCGCATAGGCACCAGGGACGACTCATATCATTGGAAGCCTGCTGCTCAATGCCGCCGTGTTCCTCGCGATTTTGGTCACTATTCAGATGAAGCAGGAAGTCGACCCCACGACATATTTCTTCTTTACCATGTCGATGCTTTCCATGTCGGCCATCTCAACATCAATAGTTCAGAACGGCATGTTTGGACTCGCCTCAAAATTCACTGGCCTCCATGTTCAGGGAGTGATGCTGTAAGTTGAACTGGCATGCTGAACAACTTGTTGTAGCTTGAGATCATGACTGCGTGAATCAAGTGACTAAACCGCCTTCTGCATTTTTTAACGCACAGTGGACAGGGACTTGCCGGAGCAGGAGTCGCCACTTCTCAGATTGTCACACAGATTCTGTCACCACCCAAAGGAGTCAGCTATGTGGATGACCTCCTCAGGACACTCGAACCGGCCCTCGCTGAACAGAGTGGAGGAGGCCGTCGGAACAGGAGTGAAGGACAGGAGCGTTCTGCTTTCTTGTTCTTTTCCTTTGCCCTCGCCTTCACCGTCGTCTCCATTCTTGCCCAGGCGCTTCTGATCCGCCTACCGATTTACGAGTTTTTCACAGAGGAGCAGCCTCGTCAGCCGATCCAGTTTCTGGCACCCGTCTCTCCGTCTTTCTCTTCAAACAATCTTAACGCACCAGACCCAACCGATGCCCGGCGCAACTCTACCAGCTCCATGGCCTCCGCGGTCACCAATGTCACCATCACCCCAGCCATGGTCGAGGAGAACAACCGCCGTCTTGCTGAGGAGGAGGCTATGCAGCAGCAGGCCGAGAGAGTCAATCATTACCGAAGCACGAGTCTTGGAGCGACAGCACTGGCGACCGATGCCAGTGCGATGCAACTCATGATGGACATTTATCCGAAAAAGAAGGCGCATCCGCTCTTGCTTTTGTACATCTCTATAACTTTGGTCTTTGGCCTGACGCTTTCTCTCTACCCGTCGTTGACGACGCTTGTGGAATCGACCAATACTGCGCCGGATCGGGCTCGCGTCTATGGCGACTTGTTTGTGCCGCTGCACTTTTTGATGTACAACCTGGGCGATTGGACTGGTAAAGCCCTGCCATCGTTTGCCTGGTTCGCTCCCAATACGCTGCACCCAACCCGGAAACAGCAGCTGCGGTACCTGATGGCGGCGGTGAGTCGGTGCGTCTTTATTCCCATATTTCTGATGGCGAATCTGCCGATCCCAGAGGAGACACGACTGTTGCCGTTCCTGATCCGGAGAGATGAAGTCTGGTTCCTGCTGGTGTACCTGTTTGCGCTCACCAACGGGTATGTCGCTAGTATTGTGATGATGGTGGGCCCAGCCTGTGTCCTGGGAGGCGAAAAGAAGGCCAGAGCGGGCGTTAAACTTGGGTTTTGGCTGACGGCTGGACTGGCACTAGGCAGTGTGGCCAGTTTCGGGGTGCGCAAGTTGATGTGTGTTCGTGGGGGATGCTCTTGAAGATTTTTTAGCGGAGTATGCTCAGTGAGGCTACTGAAACGCGCGTTGTGGGACGTGGATCAGGGTGGTGTTGGTTCCAGCGTACCTTGTCTTTGAATAAACAAATACAATGGATGGTGTGGTACCTCTGGATCTGTTCTGAAAAAGAAATTGGTAAACCTCGTCAAAGGGATTCAGTGTGGTGGCCACAACGCTTAGACTGCTGTCACCTCGTCTCCTTTTTTTTTGCGTTATCCACGGTTATGCCTTGAATGTGGACTGACCCAAGCACGGTCTGTGATTCCACCTTCTCGTGCTGCGTGTCATGCGTCCATGATCTTGCTACGATGGGCTGTCATGACAGTGTAACGTGGCCCTTCCTGCTTCATCACGAACTGGCTCTGAGCCTCGTTGCAGCACTCCTGGTGCAAAGGAGGGTTCTTGCGCGAGTTCGTGACATCCGAGTTCCTGGAGTTCCTGGAGACACAACACATGAGCCAGATTATGCAATCAACGAGAATGTGGCGCCGTGTGAACCTGCAGAGGAGAGAGAGGGAGGGAGAGAGAGCATGAGCGCGGCATGGCAATATGTCTAGGTTCATATCGCCTGGTGGTACCGCACGCATTATTGTTTATGCACGCTGGTCGTTCTTGATTCAATCGGCGGACTGAATACGGTAGGGGTCCACCCAGCCCGCGTCCACACCTCCCGCCCGCCCACATGCAACATGCCTGTCGGTCATCGAGTGTACCAGCAGGCGGATACGTGCGGATGATAATCAAATGGCATTGAGAGTGTTTTCTTCTGTTGTTGAGCGGACAAAAATAAAATAGAAGATTGCCTTTCTTTTTTTTTTTTTCATGGGTCTCTTCTGCTCATGCTCCTGGTCCCCTTTTGTCCCTTCTGCTCTTTCCCCTCTATTTTGTTTTTTTTTTCTTCTCCCATCCCCCCCATTCAACCCCCTCCTGCCCCCCCCCCCTCCGATCGCACTTGCACTGTAATATTACTATCACTACTTCATGCTGTACAGTAGCTCGATTGTTGTATTTCCAGCCCATACAGTATCGCATACCCGCAGAGCCTCACACGCCTCGCACGCCTCACACGCCTCGCACGCCTCGCACGCCTCGCACGCCTCGCGCTCCTTCTCAGCTCCTTCGCCGGCTCACACTCCAAGCGCCCGGCTCTAAATCCCATCGCTTTGGCTCCTAATCAGAGACACTCGCACACACTCGCACGCACACAGACACAGCCATGATCGCCGCAGACACCCGTCCCGCCGCATCATCCATCTTGTCTTCATCCTCCCCCGCACAGCAGGCCCCATCCACCCCCTCAGCCCGCCCACACGCTCTCGCGCCTCCCCATCCATCACGAGCATCGGGTCTACGGCACTATACCCAGCATCACTATACCCGCTCGCCCCTCTCGACCCAGGCGCCCTATCGCAGCAGCAACAACAGCAGCAGCAACGAGGAGTCCCCGAGCAAACACCGTCCCACACACCCTGCAGACTATGCCCGGCCCAACAACATCATGTCCAAGACCATCGATATCAGGCACAAGCACCAGCAGGCAACCCCGTCCTCCTCCTCCACATATTCCAACATGACCAGCTCTGGCTCCAGCTCAAACACAAACAACACGGCCTCGGAAGAGTCGAGGCGGAAACTGCGATACAACGACTCGTTCGACCAGCCCGAGGAGCCTTTCGAGTGCGACGTCTCCGCCATCCTGCCCGTCAAGCGCACTACTGGCCTGTCCTTGCTTTCAGACTATGAAGACTCGGACGTGGACTCGTTCAACAGCGACAACGAGGATTTTGATATTCATGACCAGGACAACGAAAGCCTTGCGCCTTCAGAGCGACGCTTGGCCCAACAGGAGCGAGAGTCTCCACATCCACAGGTAAAAAAAAATGACAAGAATACTATGATCCTTCAAAAGCGCTGTGTGCTCTGCCTCCTCCACTCCTCTGTGCGTTCCTCTTCTGTCGCTATCCCGACAATCGGCAGTTGGATGTTCGTTGAGCCATTGAATGCCCGTTGTATGCACCCCGCTATATGCACCTCGATATGCAGCACCATCCTGGATACGGACGGCGTTCGTGTTCCCTTGGGCTATCCCTTGCTCCCTTACTCGCGCTGCACTGCAGCTCAATGTTCCTCGCTGCACCTTGTCCCTCTCCCTCTCCCCTTCCTATTCACGCAAAGGGCAACAACACCGAAAGAAACCAGCAGAATATGATCGTGCGCGTGTTCTCACCACCCATCCCCCTTTACGGCTTGTCTGTCAACACAACCACAAAAAAAAAACGTGCTAGCAGCAATCGGATGATATTCAAGCCAGATATCTGGAGGTCGAGCCAGCGTGGCCATCCTTGCAAGAGGGCGACTATGTGGATGCACAGGACGACCCATGTCTATACCAGCAAGCACATGCAACTCAACAACACCACCTAAACGATCCTCGGAGTGACCACAGCTCATACTCGTCCCAGCTTTACCACGAAGACGATCCTATGGGTGGACACGCTGCCCGCCTGTCGACTATCGCTGAGGTATCAGAACTGCCTTCGATTAATATCACCAGTTCCCGTCCGCACCTGCAGCAACGCCATGACAACATGCCACAGGGCCCTGTGGTGATATCGGGCGACTTGGCGCTGGAGGATTTGTTTGTAGAAGGTCAAGACGACTTGATGAATGAAGAGATCCGACAGAGACTTTTGGCCAACTTGAAGCCGACAGACATCCTCGGACCCTTGCACGCCACGCACGACTTTAGACTGTCAACATTGACGCACACACGGTATCCGTCTGAGCACGTCCCTGCTCAGAACCACGGACAGGAAGAGCAGGAGCACGAGCACAGGAAGGAACAAGAGCAAGTACAGGAGCAGCTCTCCCAAGAAAGCTTTGAGCGTGCAGATGGCGAATCGGATTTGTCGTCGCATGCACTTGCATTGAAGCGAGAATACGAAGCCATGTTTGGATCACGAGGAGCAGTAGATAGCGAGCGCGGCAGCGATGCAAGTGGCCTCATGGTCTACGAGAACTCAGAGGACATGTACGAGCAGGACGAGGATGATGACGAAGACGAGTTTTTCGGCGACGAAGATGAAGAGGACGACGAAGACGAAGAGTTTTACGCCATGCTCGACATGAATGGCGGCGGCGGCAACATGATTCTGGGGGTAAGTGCATGTTGACACGGAAGCCTTTTGGCTGATCACTCTGAAAGACTCGTTTTGTACACTGCACAGCGACACCGTTGCTCACTCTCGTTCGCGCCACTTTGCTCTCACCCAATTTACAGAACAATATCCCTCGCAAACCAAGGGTCTTGGCCCCACCAGCTGGCTCTCGTCTGCCCGTCCCTGGCTCAGCCATCAAGCAGAAGGTGCCTCTGGCTCTGCAGTCCAACATTGTCACCAGAGTTCCGCCTCCAAAGACGAGCGCCTCCCCTCCACAGCCCTCGACTCCAGCAACCCCAACGCAAAACGCAATGACTCAACGCGCCATTCAGCCACCCTCGGCCTCCACGCCGCGAGCAGCTCCCGCGAGTGGGCTCCGAGTACCTCAGGTTGCAGCAAAGAGGACAGTCTCTCCCCCAGCTGCTGCCAGTGCATCCACCACCCCCCAGGCAACAGCCTCCCAGCTGCTGAAGGCTTCCAGCAGTATTTTGGATGGTCTCTACGTCGAGGACGAGGAAGAACAGGAGTCACACCCAAAGGAAAGCGCTGGAGCCATCCTAGCACGACAGTACGCTGAAGAGATTTTGAGAAAGGAGAAGCGCGAGAGCCAGCTTGTAGCCGCGGCAGCTCAAGGTACACCAAAGCCCTCCATGCTGCGACCGCCCTCAAAAATTCAGCCGAGAATCAGCACATTGCCAGAGATGTCCGACGAAAACGATCATAGAGAGGAAATCGCGCCAGCAACTAGCTCAACGATACCGCGCAGTGCCTCGTCTCTGGAATCAACTCGTCCTACTGGACGCACATCATCAATTGCTCCTCCAAAAACCCATGTGAGGCCAACGTCAAGATCTCCCTTGCAGCACTCCATACCAGCGTTTGCAAACGACGCAGCTGGTCGCTCATCACCACGTCCCATGGCAGCATCGACAGCAACAGTAGCAGGTCTGAAGGCAAGGGAGCAATTGAGAGCGAACCAGAATGGCTCTCCGACACGCGCTTCTGGCGCTCAATCTTTAAAGTCGCGACCAGCGAGTATGTACACGACCAGCGCCGAACGCCGCTCGCCCAGTGTTTCCAGATCGACTAGTCCTATCAGCAATGTTACCAGGTCGAACGGGCTTCGCAGCTCCATGTACGAGCAGCCCACGCACTCGCCCTCTGTTTCACGGACTGTAAGTCCTATTGGCAGCAATAGCACGCGGCTGAACCATGGTCTTCGCAGCTCCATGTACGAACAATCGACCTCAACACGGTCCCCACCAACATCGGAGGAAGTACCGGCCAAGACGTCTACTCTCCGCCGGCAATCATCCAAGGAGGCTGCGTATGAATCTGCTGGAGCACGAAGGAGGCAGAGCACAGAGCACCTAGTCCGCAGCACGTCATACGAAAGAAAGCAGCAACTTCAACGTGAACTGGAAGAGATTGAGGCAGAGGAGACTGCACAGGAGAAGAGAGATGCACAAGAAGAAGATGCAGCTTTGGAGAAGCGGCTGATGGAGGCTAGGAAGCTTTCTGTGCGTACCAGCCATCCGGAACGGGAGCAGGATTTGCATAGGCGATCTAGTAGCAAAGACCTCTATTCGTCCTCAGAGCATCATCGCCAACATCAGCGCCGGTCCAGCCAACACGAACGAGAATCGAGTGCTCCTACATCACCACTTTCTTCACCGCGTTCGCCACGCTCCTCTGGCGGATTGAGCTCGAAGCGCTCGTCGTTGTATGGCGCCCATGGAGACCGACTGGTACCGACTCTGGAAGAGTCTTGTAAACAGCTGGCCAGGATCCGTCAGGACATTGCGGAGTTACGCGATGAGATTCATCAAGACCAGCCTGGCAGTGCTGCTTTATCTCCGCCATTACAACCATTGTTGTCTGTACCTTCGGGCATGGGGCGAATGTCCTTGGGTTCGAAGCGGCATTCGATTCGTGATCGTGAGGAGCAATATCATCACGGACGACGGCTTTCGATGGAAGAACGCAGGGCGTCGTATGCGCACGAGACGACACGACTTCAGCAATTGGGCCTCGGCAGAAGTGATTCTTATAACTCAAGCAGCGTGCCGAGCAGTCCGGAGGTCAAGTGTGTGTCACCACCGCCGCTGTCGACCAAGCGCAACATGTTTGGTGAGATCCTAGGCAAATTGAGCATGTCGGTTGGCTCACGTCCTTCCGCATCCTCATCCCATCATCGCCACCAGCAAAGTGGTGGCCAGGCAGCCGTCGCCTCCGCCGCAGCAGTTGTGACGGGCGCAGATGGATGCCCAGCGCAGATCCGACCCAAGGAGCTTCGGTTCTCGTCCAGTATTGCAGGAGAGGTGCAGTCGTTTGTGACACTGTTTAACCGGTCGAGACGACAGATGCGGTTCGAGATCTTGCGTCCTGCTGGGATCTCGGTGACGCCCAGTTTTGGAATTATTCAGCCAGGACGGGACCAGAGATTGACGGTTCATCTGGCGGAGAATCGTGGACCGGGCAGAGTGGTGGTGGAGCTGGACGGAGAGTGGTTGGTCCCTTTTGGCGTTGCGTTTGATTAGCAGACGAGTAGAGCTTCGCCTGAGGTCGCGGGACCTAGTGAGGCAATGCCTCTCGTTTTCATGTTTTTTTGATGCAGCCTTTTTGTACGCCTACGTGTAAGTGTGTAATTCCTCTTTATTGCCACCGTGTATCCTATATGTATACGAAGCCGCCCATGGGCGGTTTGTGATAACAAATAAAAAAATCCCCCAAGACCTAGTTCAAGACCTAGAGTAGTTCCAGTGTATGAAAGGTCATCTCAAAGTCAGGGGCGGTTGAACAACGCGTCAGCAGCGCGTTCGCAGGAAAATGAGTGAGTCAAGGAGTGTTGGTGAGACTTGTATGATGGCAGTCACCCCCAGGGCTACCCAGCCCTGAATATCCTCTGTTGCATGTTGTTTTCGTCTCTCAATTCACCTCAGGACACGCATCCGCCCTGCTCAGGAACAGACAAGCCAGCAAACACATACATTTAGTGCAAAGGACAGAGCTGACAGCCCAGTCGTCAACAGTAATTTGAAAAGACAGTATACAAAGCACCACATTATCAAGGTTTTATCATTCAACATGCAGCACGAGGAAACCTTGGTCGAAATGGAGTCCATTCAGCTGGGCATCATCGGTATGGGCGACATGGGAAAGCTCTACGCACGCACTCTCTCGGCAGCAGGCTGGAAGAAGTAAGCCTCTTCTGTCTTGTCTTCTCTTTCTCTCTCGCTCTCGCTCTCTTTAGCGCAACAAGCGAGCCTGTCTTTGTTGTCTGACGACTGGCCGCTTTCTCTTTGTTTTGTATAGTGTAAACGTGTGCGATACGCCCAACAAGTACGACCAGTTGCGTCAAGAGTTTGAAGGAACAGGAATCACAGTGATGAAGGACGGACACTTGGTCTCGAGACAGAGCGATTGGATCCTGTACTCGGTCCCCGCAGAGTTCATTGACACTGTCGTGTCGACCTATGGTCCTTGTAAGCACAAGCGCGTTTTTCGTTCTTGACTCGAAAAAAAAGCACACAGTGATTGCTAATTTTTTTTTTTGTTATATTCTCTTACCGGATATATCTAGCCACGAAAATCGGTGCTATTGTTGCGGGTCAGACGTCGGTCAAGGCGCCAGAGATTGAAGCGTTTGAGAAGCACTTGCCAGAGGATGTGTACATCATTACTTGCCACAGTATGCATGGACCCACGGTCCCATCTCGCGGACAACCACTTGTTATTATCAACCATCGAGGATCACAAGAGAAGCTGGCCCTTGTGGAGAGGATTCTGGGTTGCTTTGAGAGCGAGATCGCTCACCTGTCGTACAAGGAGCACGATCGGATCACGGCAGATACGCAAGCCGTCACGCATATGGCTTTCTTGAGCATGGGAACTACTTGGAAGCATCAGGATAGCTTTCCGGTAAAAGGGGAACAGAACACAAACTAATAGGGTCGGTGGAAACTGAAGGAAAATTGACCGAAGAGTATGTCTAACCGTAGTTTATTGCTTTGGATTTTTTCTTGCTTTTGCCCAGTGGTTCGATCCAACTTACACGGGAGGAATTGAGAATGTCAAGGTGAATATGACTATGCGCATCTTGTCGAACAAGTGGCACGGTAAGTTGAAATGGCATTCTCTTGTTTTTCGTTTTCTCTCATGTTTTTGTGGGTTTGCTTGATTTTTCTAAATATTTATCCTTGTGCGATTCCTAGTCTATGCTGGTCTGGCCATTCTCAATCCCTCAGCCAAGGCACAGGTCCGCCAGTACTCGCTCTCGGTAGCAGCGCTCTTCAAGCTCATGATCCAAGAGAAGGAGGCCGAGTTTGTGACAAGGATCAGGGCGGTAAAAATGTCGACTCCTGACTTGACAAAAATGCAATTTGGGCGCATGAAGGGCTGCTTCTTCGATCCTGATCTAATGCGAAATGCGTATGTTTTGGGCCATTTTTACACCCCCTACTCCTCGTTAGGCTGGCGAATTCGTGTTTGGAAATAGGGGTAATAGGGAGCAGATCCTACTCTCGGACAACTTGCTGGATCAATACTCGCTGGGAAGTGTACCCAAGGAGAAACGAAAGCCCAACTCGCATCTTTCGTTGCTGGCCATGGTCGACTGCTGGTACCAACTCAAGATGAACCCGTACTCGCATATGGTCTGCCAAACGCCATTGTTCCGCTTCTGGCTGTAAGTTTTTTTTTTTTTTTATGTAACTTGGTGTTTGTGCTGTCGCCCTAGCAAGTGTATTAATGCCCCCGCCTCTTTCTGATTCCATTAGTGGCATTTCAGAATACCTATTCCTAAACGAGGATTACCTTCAGGACGCGATCCAGGCTGCACTGTACTACAAGGACATTCGAGAGGATGATATGGAGTTTATGATGTCGGCGCGTGGATGGCAAGAGTGCATTGCGTTAGGTAATATGGAAGGGTACAGGATGCGGTTTGAGGATACGGCTCAGTTTTTCAAGAACCGGTTTGGGGAGGCTGCGGTGATTGGCAAGCAGATGATTGAGATGATTACGAGAAAGACGACCACGACCAGCTGAATATTGAAGGATCGAGCATAGCAAGGATTGGAAGTACTGTAGTTGAAAATAGTAAAAAAAAACATGAAAACGTGGACATAAACACGACAAGGTTATTCTTTTTTTTTTTGAGATGAGCGCACAGACAGGGCAGCAGAAAGAATTGAGCGGGGGGTAGTGGAGAAGGGCGCTGTCCAAGAGAGATCTGTCTGTAGTACGATACACAAAGTACCTAGGGAGGGAAGGGACACTATTCATAAACGTGCATGAGATATGAGAAGCGGCGGGCAAAAAGAGAGAGAGAGAGACCTCGGGTGGAAGTCAGGTACCCGAAACAGTGCATCAGTGATATAGCACTAGGCGCCAGATAACATATTTAGAATTCAGGTTCTTTTGGTTTCGCTTCTATCCCCACACAAGTCGCTTCTGATGCCCAATGGAGTGCCTCCAAGTAGGGTGCTCTTGCAGGTTTTTTTTTGGTGCTTCATTTATGACATTCATGTGCTTGGCTCTTTTTTTTCTTCGTTCTCTCTTGTTCTTTTTTTTTATTTTGATCGTCGCACAAGAAGCTTGATGGTTTTGGGAAAGCAAAATGAGCGCGAGTATTTGTTGGGGTAGCGAAGGAACAACAACAATCATAGTCTAATACAGTAGGAGCGGCGACGTCTCGCGCATGCTAATCGCATGTTGAAACGAAGAGTGAAATGTTTGCACATAGAAAATCAATCTTCAACTGCCCCCTTGCTGCAAGGCTGCATGATGGTGTGATGACTTTTTTTGTCCAAAAGACTCCTGCGATAATCGCGATGTGTCGTATATGGTGGATGACACATCATTGTCTGTGTCATTGTCCGTGCTCCACTGCTCAGGATCATCACAGTAAAAAAAAAAAAAAGAAAAAAAAAAAGATGTGCGCAGTGTGAGGCGACCTGAGCAAGGATGGTTTGTCGCCATCATGGTCGCGTATGGTTTCCCACGCCTGTTTTCACTTTTTTTTTTTTTGTGTCTCTTGGTTATCCTTGTTCCTTTGTATGACGCGAGATCCACCAGCCGCTGAGGTTCCCCCCAGCTCCATGTCCATACAGATACAGTTGTGAGAAGAAAAAAATGGAAGAAAAAGAATGCTCCGGTCGATCCAGCGAAGGCTGGTCCCAACGCTCAGACGATTGACTCTCAGACCGTGGCCGCCCAGGGTTCCTGAAAGTCAAAAAAGAACTGCTCTCTCATATGAAGAGGCGAATACGGACAGCGTGGCGAATAAAAGTCACGGATGGGGTCGATTTCGCAATTACGTGCCTCGGCGACGTTTTCATTGGGCGAATCATAATTATTTCTCAGACAGTCAGCCCGATAGTCAGACAGGCAGACAGTAATTCCCTGTTGTTCTCAAAAGGACAACGAAGGATGTTACGAGTGTGCAGTGTGCCGAGGCAGGGTTCGAGCAAAGGATGGGCCATTTGACTGCAGCGTGCAACACGCCCGCGTGGGAGGGACGCGTTACAGGTGTGTGGGTGTGTGTGGCACAAAGTGGGTGCAGATGATGGAACAACAAAAGATGGCTGGACGCGGGTGAGAGAGAGGAGTCATTGACCAGGCCTTGACAGGTTGCACCATGCTGCATATGCCATGATTGGGCAATGAGGCTATAGATGCGACGATGGATACGGCGACGGAGAGCGAGAGCGAGAGAGCGGGAGAGAGAGAGAGAGAGAGAGGGGACCACAAGCACGAGAAGAAGAAGAGAGGGGCAAAGGAGTATCCATAATATGTGTGCAGCAGGCAATTCAAGGCCAGCCTGTGATTGTGTGATAGCAGCGCACGATGATTTGATGGCTGCGCGAGGCCCTTTTGGATTCCCTTTGGGAATCAGATCGAGGTGTGCCTTCGTGCGCCTGTCATTCCTGGCCCCCCTGCTCTCGCCTCTGCGTTCTCTGCCGTGCGGCCTGCTCGCAGCACGCCCTGTGAGCCCCGAGTGCAGACAGGAATACAGACTACGGTGGACGGCAGTCGATTAGTCGAGGTGGAGCAAAAACAAAAGTCGAGCCCCAACTTCTTTGTCTGTAGTGCTCCTATAAAATATCGCCCATTTGTTGTTCGTCCTTTTTTTTTTCTTCCTTTCCCTTCTTTCCCTTCTCTCCTGCTCCTTTTTCTCCCCATCCGTTCTCATCCCAACCAGCCTCCATCTCCCATCACCATGTCCACCTTCCTCTTCACCTCTGAGTCCGTCGGCGAGGGTCACCCCGGTATGTATCTCCTCATTCATCTGGATCCTCCCCATCGCTGATCCACCGCTCGAGATCCACGCAGAGCACATCTCAATCGCACCATCAGCACACCAACCACCAGACTGAACGAAACGCGAGGCCTAGCACTAACCATTGAAGACGGCTCTGTTCTCGTCGGCGCTGCATATAGACAAGATCTGCGACCAGGTCTCCGATGCCATTCTCGATGCTTGCTTGGAGCAGGACCCTATGTCCAAGGTTGCTTGCGAGACTGCCGCCAAGACCGGTATGATCATGGTTCTCGGAGAGATCACCACCAAGGCCACCTTGGACTACCAGAAGATCATTCGTCAGACCATCAAGAACATTGGTTACGACGACTCTGACAAGGGCTTCGACTACAAGACCTGCAACGTCTTGGTTGCCATCGAGCAGCAGTCGCCCGATATCTACCAGGGTTTGGTCCAGAAGGGTTTCAACGTCGAGGATATTGGAGCTGGTGACCAGGGTATCATGTTCGGTTATGCCACGGATGAGACCCCCGAGCTTATGCCCTTGACCTTGGTCTTGTCGCACAAGTTGAACAAGAAGATGGCCGATGGTCGCCGCGACGGCACCCTCCCCTTCCTCCGCCCCGACTCCAAGACCCAAGTCACCATCGAGTACAAGAACGAGGGTGGTGCTTTGGTCCCCCTCCGCGTCCACACCGTCGTCATCTCTGTCCAGCACTCTGCTGATGTCGACAACGAGACCCTCCGCAAGGCCCTCAAGGAGGAGGTCATTGACAAGGTCATCCCCGCCAAGTACCTTACCCCCGATACCGTCTACCATCTCCAGCCCTCTGGCAAGTTCATCATCGGTGGTCCCCAGGGTGATGCCGGTGTCACCGGACGCAAGATCATTGTCGACACCTACGGTGGTCACGGAGCTCACGGAGGGTAAGTCATCATATGGCCGTTGCAGAACCTTGATCTATCCCTTCACGTGACAATGTTTATTTTGTTTTTTTTTTCTTGTGCACCCAGCTAACCATTGCCTGCATTTGTATCTCTATCACGCAGTGGAGCTTTCTCTGGCAAGGACTGGTCCAAGGTCGACCGCTCTGCTGCCTACACTGGTCGCTGGATCGCCAAGTCCATCGTCCACGCTGGTCTCGCCCGCCGTGCCCTCGTCCAGCTTTCCTACGCCATCGGTGTTGCTGAGCCCACCTCGGTCTTCGTCGACACCTACGGTACCGGCACCAAGTCCGATGAGGAGATCCTCGCCATCGTCAAGAAGAACTTCGACCTCCGCCCCGGTGTCATCGTCAAGGAGTTGGATCTCTTCAAGCCCATCTACACCAAGACCGCTTGCTACGGTCATTTTGGTCGCGATGAGTTCACCTGGGAGCAGCCCCGCGAGCTCAAGTTCTAAAGAGTGGAACAAAAGAGGAAAAAAGGCATGCGCAGTTGCATATAATTCCATCTCTTTTCGTTTGACTTGGTCCTCACTTTCATTAGTTGGGTTCAGGTGAACGGTAAGGGAGTTTCCCAGCAGCAGTTGCGTGCATTGTATATGCAATTGAGCCGATTGAGGGATCCCTTCAAAGTCACCAAACAACAGCGTGGTTCAACCCATCGTCTGTATTTGCCCTTTTCTAAACTTTTCAAACCCTTTTTAAAACAACAAAACAGCAACCCCCCTCCTCACGGTGATGTTCACTTTTTTCATTCCACTTGTATGTAGACTTTTTCTTTATTGCTCTTCTCTTATAGCCCCATTGTTCAACACAATACATGTACTTTTAACGCCGCAAACACAAAAAATGATGGATATGATGGATGTACCGTTGATACAAATAACAAGTGGCCGAGCCTGGTGATTGAGGATCGATCTTTACTTGGCCAGTCCTAGTACCGGACGTCCTGAGATTTTGCATGGATGGACGTCCTTTGATACGAGAGAGCATTGACCTCCGCATTTTCGATCCTTGCATTAAACACCTTGAGCCAACTATATTCCCACATACTCAATCCATCATTGCGCGACTGCGCGCGTCACTGCTCTGCAGGCCAATGCAAGCCCTCTAAATCGTACAGAACACCTCGCTTTTCCTTCCTGCCGTCGCTTTGCGCTCAATTGACCTCACGGTGCATGTCCTTTCCCGCGTTCAGCTGAGGATCGGTCAACAGTTTGCAGTAGTGATTGTCCCATCCTGGAATGAGTAGTAGTGCGTAGTGCTGAATAATGTGGTGTTGACGAATATGAGAAAGTGTGTTGAGGAGAAAAAAGGAAGAAAAGCTGAGAAGCGGAAAGCGGATAGATCCCTCGTCAATGCCATGGTATCTATTTTTAGAGGAGGATGGGGGAAGTTTTTTTGGCAGGCAGGGCTACCCAAGCCAACCTAGTTTTCTAAAAGGAAAACTCCAAAGAACCACAAAAGCCTGCACATTGGCACAGGTCTCGATCGTGCATCATGCATAAACGCCATCGTGTGCATGCACGCCCACGCATGTGTCTTTTGTTTTGTTGTTGATGAAGGAACTCGCGTGAATGGATAGACTAGGTGTGCCATGTCCTCGCGCAATGACAACAGCGCGCAAAGAGAGAGGAGGGGGTGAACCTGAGGATGTTTCGTGCTTCAACAGATGAATCGGTAACTGGTCGACGAAGGCTTTTCAAAGCGAACAGAAAGACAATTGGTTTGCGTTTGCGCCCCCCCCCCCCCCCTTGCATGAGAATAATGGTACTGTTGCGACACGTCAAGCGTTGTGCTGCAAAAGGAAGTCTGGAGCAAGTACCAGGCAAGAAAGTGAGGGGCGATTACTTCATCTACAAAAGTTTACGCTAATCTAACCGTTATTTCTTCAAGTGGCCGGCTCGGATGTGTTTCCTTCCTTCGCAAACTACCAACCAGCCTTTGGAACGCAGCTCGAAACATATCTGGGGTTTCGTGAAATCGCGCATATCTCCCACCATGAGCTGAAGACTTGTTGCTTAGTACACCCAGAGATCCCTTTGAGCTCTCCAAAAGCCCAAACGATTGGATGGTGTCTTAAAGTGCTTTTTGGTAGCATGGAGCGCGAAGCGTTTGGCTATTTCCATTTCACAAGCCTAGAATCATACCCAAAGTGTGGAGAGGAGAGTTCTTCTTCCTCAGTCCCACCACCCCCTTTCATGAACTTGAGGGGGAATCTGACATGCATGCATACACGCAAAACAGAGCTGGGTTGTGCGCAAAAGCCAAGAGGAGCAAGGTTCTCGTACGAGCGGAGCGACCTCTGCCATCAACAATCTGGAGACTGTGCTTCATCCTTGACCCCCCTCTGAAGAGATTCATGCAAAAAGAAAAGAGAGAAAGACGACGAGAGCGCGTACGTGCATCTTAGGCCTACTACTATTTGGTAATAGTCAAGTGTATTACATCAAGCAGCACCTCAGGTGGCAAAGGCGCTCTCTCTTTTCGTTGTTTTATGTCTGTACGTACCGCACGTATGCAGTGAGGGACGAAGGGCCCATGCCCCTGGTCCAATAAATATCATCAGACCATAACACGTCCCAACAAAGGAGGCCAATTTTACAGTTTCGTGTGCCGTTTGCCATTCAATTGGAAATTTCCCGGGCCACGGGCAAACACGCACAACACGTAATATAAACCTACTTGGGTCTACCAGTACATACATGACATAGTGTTAGATTACATATTGGCTGCACCCTTGTCTTGCTCAGATGCGATATGGGTCCCTCTTTTCTCCTCAGATGCAAGTGGGGCTAGTGAGTCCCTGTTCGCTATGACATTCTATTTTTTTTTCTATCTTTGGCTTGGGTTTCGTTATTTCGCGGTTGGCATTGTGCAGCGGTTGGTGATATTCCCACAGGGGGGTTCAACTTTTTCATGCCATAGGCAGCACCTTTCCATTCGATTCCATGCTCCAGCTCCATAGGACCATGAAATATATGGACGCGCCTGCTCAAGTACCCTCTTGACACTTTTCAGATAAATAGCCATGGATTTCCCATCCTCAAGAAGAAAGAATTCCCACACGTCTCTTCAACCCTCTTCTCTTAAGATCTCGCATTCTTCTCGTTAGCACAGTACAACACCCCCACTTTTTCTTCCAACCACCCTTCGTCTATCATCAAACATGTTGCACAACGAAAATCACGGAAACAACCTCGAGATCACCGTCCACTCTTGCCACAACTTGGATGATGTTGAGGTGAGTCCTATGTATTTCACGCTCTATCTATGGTTATTATCCTCTTTTATTTTGTTCGCGTGAATAGTTCCCACCCTTCTATCTTCCGTGCTTGTCAATGCACATCGCTGGCTGTCTCTGTTCTTGTCAACAGCCCATTACTGTTTCACTGACTGCATTCTCCATCTTTGCTCTTACACTTTACCTCTCACTCTCTTTCAAAAAACAGCGCTTCGGTCAGAACGACGCCTACGCCCGCTTTAGCTACCAGCTCAAGAACACCAGTGACTTCAAGAAGACTACTGTCAAGAAGGGCAAAAACCCCTCATGGGAGCAGATCATTGTCCTCAATGACCTCAGACCCGATTTCGAGAACCTGTACGTCGAGGTCATGGATGAGGAGAAGGGAACCGACGAGATTATTTCGTACTGTGCCATTCCCTTGAGCCAGATTTACAGCTCCCAGGGACAGAAATGCTCAGCCAAGTTTGACTTGTTCACGCCCAAGAGCGCTCAGAAGGGGGAGATTTCCCTGACGCTCCGTGTCGTTCCTTTGGGACAAGCGACCGGGTCTGTACTCACCTATGAAGGCTCGGAAAGGAAGGGTATCTCCAAGCTCGACCCAGAGCACGAGAAGAGGGTCAAGACTCTCAAGCTAAAGGAAACGGCTGAGGATGCCCTCAAGGTCGCCGGAACAGCTGCTGCTCTCGGTGCTGCCGGTGCCGCCGTCTTTGGTCTCTTTGGCGACAAGAAGAAGGCTGAGGCTGAGAAGAAGGATGCTGCTCTTGGCCATCACTAAAAAGAGGAGTTTCTCTTGCACATATTTGTATTCTTTCTATCTACCCTCTTTCTTTTGTCCCCATGAACTTCTCCCTCTCTCGCAATGGTGCATGTATATAACCACACACCGCTTCATACCCATTTAAAAAAAAATTGACCACCAAACCTTTCGAATTGCTTCCTGAGCGATTGTTTGAATAAAAAAACAAATTAAAGCAACAACTCTGCCGCAATGCGTGAGCTGATGCTGGCCAATATTTAGGAATGTAAATGTGCGAGAAGACCCGTCCGACAAAGATATCGATTGGAAAGAGCCAATGAATTGCTCGTCAAGGAACTGCGTCTCAATCGTTGATGATGAGGAAGTCTCGCGTCATTGTTGATATTGGGCGTTTCCTGGTACATGTAATGGACCAAGTCGGAAAGGTCAAGTTCACGCTGATGTCGAGGCTTGAGCATTTTGGTCGAACCGTGGATCAAAGATGTCCACAGAGGGTACTTTTACAGCCTGTTGCCTACCAGAAATGCCGAAGACAAGGAAAATGGTATCTAATAAAAATCCTTCTCAAGTTTGAGAATGGGCGCGATTCCTCGATGCTGAGTGCGGTGTAGGTGGGTCGAGTAGGTCCATGAACAGGGTACGGCTTTGCATATCGAGCTGAAGTGTGTCCTTGAAGCTGACCTGAGTATGATTTTTTTTTCTTGACTAAATCTGTGGCCATCAAATGGATCGCCTCCGTCGAAATCCTGCATTTGATCATCACTGCGCCATAAGGTAGCCTTTGTAGTTTCGCGGTTCATTGAGATATGGAGTAGGATTTCGTCTCGCCTTTTGAGCACTTGAACTTTTAGCAATATCAAGCATGCTGTAAAAGGAGTGAGTTGCGATGTAATAGCCGGTGTGAGCTACGACCGAGAGACATTTGGCCGCGTGCGACACATTCGTAAAAAGTACCTTGTCTAAAGCTGATCCTTGCTTGTGGATCTGGCACCACGCATCGCCTTAATGGTGTCGAAATTAATGGCTCTGTACGACCCTTATTGCATCTTGGCGGTTCACATTACCTTTTTTCAACCTAATGCTCCGTTGACGATTGTGGGTGGTTGAGGAAGGCTGTGTATAGAGTGCCTTTGTCTTGAGGACGACCGATTGGACACCTCTCATTTCTTAAGAGACACGCGACGGAAAGGTAGCAGGAAGAAGGAAAGGCGATGTTCGCTCGTAGACGGTTTTGCATGTTTAAGAGTTTTGTCTGCACTACCAAGCTAGACGCGAAAGACGACATGGTGTTGTGAGGTACAAAAGACGCCAAATTTGGCTTCCTGTGAATAGGGATACGCCTAGTTGATATCCAAATACTCATGTGGGTACACCAATGACCTCTGGCAAAGACAAGGCAGCCTTCTCAATCCAAAGTGCTCCTTCGCTCACGAAAGCTTGAAAGGCGGTGCAGGTTCATGCGGCGGCAGCGGCCACAGGTGCTCCAGTAGATTCGAACTCTACAGCTGCTTCCAGTTTATTGACGACGCGGGCCCTACTGACTCCTTTTCAAATATCTGAGCAGTGCGCGTATCAAGCCCTTTCACCCCAGCCGTTGTGGCCTCGTCTTACCATATTTCGCCCTTACTGCTACAGTCAGAAAGCACACTGGGCGCAAGAGATGTTAATACATGTACTGTAAATGCGCCTTTATTCCCTCACGGAGTCCCATCAGTGATAGGGTATCTCGCATCATATCAAAAAAGTACCCTTTGTTTTGAGAGTAGTTGGGCACAGGGCTATTGCATTCCTTGGTCTAGGGTCAAACATGGGCGCTACTAATGTATCAATCCCGAGTGCCGACGATTGGTTCGCAAGCTACCATTCATATGACGACCATATCATCTGGCTCAATGCACAAATCAAGAACCATTCAGACATTGCTACTGGATTCAGTGCCGGAAAGTCCTTCAAAGGAAGAGAGCAGGCTGGCATTAAGATTGGCAAGGGTCCCAATAACGTTGTGCTGCATGGTAGGGATCCTTGGATAAAGAGAAGGGTACAGAGGCCTCGTGAGATAGAAAACACGATGCTAACGGTCTTTGCGTAAAAATAGGACTTCAACATGCTCGTGAGTGGATTAGCGGTCCTGTCGTCGAGTACCTCATCCACGAACTGGTGTCTGGCACAGACGCAAAAGTGGCCAAGTACTTGGAAAAGTACACGTTCCACATCATTCCGATCATGAACCCTGATGGATATATCATGACCCAAAATGGGCACCGTCTGCATTGCAAGAACGCTCAACCGAACCCAGGCCACCCAGACTGCATTGGCACGGACCGTATGTTGTAACATCCTACTATACCAGGCTTTACCACAGAAATATCCTAGGCCCAAGGGATTGCTTTTAACTATCAGCCCTATATCATACCTCTTGCACTTTAGTCAACCGTAACTGAGACATTCACTGGAATGAGAGTAGGAGCGACCGCGCGACCGATGTTTGTACCGACGTCTATCGGGGTACTAGCGCTTTCTCTGCCCCAGAGACGGCCAATATTGCCAAGTATCTGAGAAACACCCCCAACGTTGTCAGCTACTGTAAGTGTATCTAGTACAGTCGATTCTACAACTCCAAACTCAGTGTGTAACTGATATGCTTTACGTCTCTTTTCAACTGTCAGTGGATTTCCATTCGCAGGCTCAGATGTAGATGACCCCCTATGGATATAGCTGCACGCCTCCAGAGTCTTATGAGTCTTATCTAAAACCTCTAGCCGTGGGAGCTGTCGCAGCCCTGGAGAAAGTTTTTGGTACTCGATTCGAATCCGGAGAAATTTGCCATCGTATAAGCCAAGATCCCGGCACCTCTGCTGACTACACAATGAGCATTGGCGTCGGAGCTCCATTCAGTTTTGAGTTGCGTGACAAGGATGCAGCCAATTTCGAACTTCCTGCCGATCAGATCCGGCCTAGTGGCAAGGAAATCTGGGAGGCGTTCAAGTACGTGTTGGACAACCTGAAGACGGTGTGATAGATTGTAAGGAAAGCGTGGAAATCAAGCATCATACGATGGCACCATGGGTCTTTGAGGAGATAGCCATCCTCAAGATGCTCGTCCTCCTCGTCCTCATAATCTGTGCTCCTTAGCTGTGATGATATGAAATCGTATTAAATGTGATAAAATGGAAGGGAGAGTAGTACATGGTAGATACTGTCTGGCGTGTTTAGAACCTCCAACTACGCCTGAGCCTCATATTCGACTTGCATCGCCGCTTCGACATCGAGTTATGTTCGAGAATATCAAGCAAAATCGTCAGTTGTTCATTCACTTGAGAAGGAGATAGTTCTTGGCCGTACTACAGTGTTGTAGTTCCTCTCATTAACTGCATGGAGGCACTCATTCAACTGCCAGACCGTCCTTCGAAACTCTCGACAGCAGCCCTATAAAAAGTCCAACGCCATCGTAACGATACACTATCGGGCCACTTCACGCTGCATCCGTTAAAAGCACACAAAGGGCTAAATGTGGTTTCCTGTGAATAAGGATGCACCTTCTGACCATCCTTGTGCAGTCTGAAGACGAGCATGCGACGTACTACCTAAACAACCCATACGGGCACCTCAATGACCCTCGGCAGAGACAATGCGAACCATGATGCAGCACCCAGCCTTCTTAGCACAGTGGGCGTATTACAGCAACATGTGTTTTTTATCTTTTCTCTTTGTTTGAGAGTACACAGTTGAGTACAAGGCTTTTGCATTCCTTAGTCTAGAGTCAAACATGAGAGGCGTGGACGTGGTACTAATGTATCAGCAGACGAGAGCATTGGAGCGCACCCGTCCCTCCCTGTGCTTGACGTGCTCTCTGCTGGCCATGCTATAAAGGACAGCTTCCTGCCATTATCCAATTTGTTCGCATACCCCAGTTCTCAAAGCACGACAAGAATTCAAAAAAAAGAGGAGACAATCCCAATGCGTCTATCGCTGACTGACATCTCACTTACGGCCGTAGTGGCCCTGACGATCTTCCTCGCAGACTCAAGCACCACGGCAGCTCTTCCAACTGTCCCTTTCAACCGCCGCCTTCACGATGACCAGCCTCCCTTCAAGGGTCCCTACCTGAAGTCGCTACATGGTGTCGCCGTTAACCGTCGCCCCCATCTTCAGACCCGAGCTGAGCCTGCTTCCAAGTATTACGCCAACCATCGCGTTGTTCGCATCCAACTCAACACTGAGGATGAGCTCAAGAAGTTGGGCGAGGCTGAAAATCAACTTCATCTCGACTACTTTTCACACAAAAATCTCGGTGGCAACACTGATATTCGTGTACCTTCTGAATCCTTTGACAAGTTCGAGGCGCTTGGGTTTCAATACAAGGTCCTGATCAACGACTTACAGCAGTCTATAGACGCCGAGCGAGGAGAGGACGACAGCCATGAACAAAAGTGGCAAGCCGTCAAGAAAACCTTGACCGGATGGTCTGAGGAGAATGATGGAAAATTGTATCGCAGATCCGAGAGTCCAGCCTCCCTCCCGCGTGCCGACGATTGGTTCGCAAGCTACCATTCATATGACGACCATATCATCTGGCTCAATGCACAAATCAAGAACCATTCAGACATTGCTACTGGATTCAGTGCCGGAAAGTCCTTCAAAGGAAGAGAGCAGGCTGGCATTAAGATTGGCAAGGGTCCCAATAACGTTGTGCTGCATGGTAGGGATCCTTGGATAATGAGAAGGGTACAGAGGCCTCGTGAGATAGAAAACACGATGCTAACGGTCTTTGCGTAAAAATAGGACTTCAACATGCTCGTGAGTGGATTAGCGGTCCTGTCGTCGAGTACCTCATCCACGAACTGGTGTCTGGCACAGACGCAAAAGTGGCCAAGTACCTGGAAAAGTACACGTTCCACATCATTCCGATCATGAACCCTGATGGATATATCATGACCCAAAATGGGCGCCGTCTGCATCGCAAGAATGCTCAGCCAAACCCAGGCCACCCAGACTGTATCGGCACCGACCGTACGTTGACATGTCTTTGCTACAGAAAAAAGAACACCCCTAACCTCAAAGCAATGCTTTTAACAATCAGACCTCCACCTTGTGCCCGTTTAGTTAACCGTAACTGGGACATCCGCTGGAACGCGAGCAAGGAAGCCGAGGCGACCGACGTTTGTAGCGAAGTCTATCGGGGTACTAGCGCTTTCTCTGCCCCAGAGACGGCCAACATCGGCAAGTACCTGAGGGACACCCCTAACGTTGTCAGCTACAGTAAGTTTGGTCGGAGCGGTCGGCTCTTGCATGGGGATCAGTTCGCAACTCGTCTTTATGTAGAGCAGGTGTTTAACTAAACTCTCGATACCACCTGTACAACTCTTAGTTGATTTCCACTCGTACTCCCAGATGTGGCTGACTCCCCATGGATATGCTGGACCACCTCCAGATACTTATGAATCGTACCTGAAGCCTTTGGCCGCTGGAGCCGTTGCGGCTTTGAAAAAGGTTTACGGCACCCGGTTCACGTATGGAGAGAGTTACAATACCATCAACTACGAGACGTTTGGTGCCTCTGATGATTACGCATTAAGCGTTGGTGTAGGAGCTCCGTTCACGGTCGAGTTGCGTGATGCGAACGGCCGATTCGGTTTTTTGCTTCCTGCTGATCAGATCTTGCCTAGTTGCAAGGAGATGTGGGAGGCATTTAAATACGTGCTGGACAACCTGAAGACGAAGTAGAGGGTTGTAAGGGGAAAAGCGGGTGAGGGGAATATGATAGGGCGATAAGGCGGGTCTTCGAGCAAGTGCAACGGCACTTGTGCGCTATTTACATACACCTCGCGTTTTTAAATCGCAAGAAGAGGTGGCCTGAACCGGGGCATGGTAACGCGTGCTCTCCGTCAATAAACAACGCACTCGTTGATGAGTATGCTCTTGTAGCGCAGCATAAAATTTCCTCTGGGAAAAAGATTGTTGCGAAATATAAGGGTCCATTGTCATGGAGTGTCCGTACCATGAGGCATCATGGAAGTACAGAGCGATTCTGAATCGCAAGTTTCGCCCCCGCATACGAGTACCGGCAAGGCGAGCAATGGGGACGCGATGGATAAAAATAGGATCTGCCACGTCTCTGGCGATCTGTTCTTGTGGAGCCAGCGCCAGGCTGGAGCCAGGAATGCTACCATGCAACGAGTCTCGACGGACTCACCGTACGTTACAGACAGGTCCTCGTTGCTTGTATGCCTGAATACTTGTGCTGTACGTGTGCTCAAAAATTTAATTGGTTTCGCCTTCATAAAAATAGGACTAATGCAATCGTGGTGACGGGGATTGCCCCTGCCCGTTAGCCTGGCCCTCTAAGGCGGAGCCTCGTCCGAGTGCGGCCTGTGATCCTGGCGTTTCTTTTTTGGGACAGACACAACATTGTTTTTCCTTTCGAGGCGCCTTTTGCTCTTGCTCTGGCTGTACCTTACGTCCGACACTGAGCTGATCACCTACAGTAGTCACTACAGCCCTCCCCTGTCAGAGTCGATCCCATCCCGTCTCAAGCATAGGCGTTTGGTATAAAACCCCGGCGACTTCTCATCCTTGGTTTTTTATCTTCCATTGTCCATAACTCCCTCTCGTCAGTCTCGTCTCCCCATACTACACTTCAAACATCCCTTTCGCACACCAAACACTTTCAGCAAAGATGATGGCCAGTCAGATCCAGGGTCCCTCTCTCACCATTGTCGCCCATGGCGCATCCAACTTGAAGGACATTGAGGTAACAGCCAGTGTGACACTCAGCAGTACGCTCCGTACCCCTCGATAAAAAAATGCCCACCTTCTCTAATCATTAACACTATGGAACTCTCTACTTTTCTCTACTTTTGTTGGCTGTGTGTCCCTTTCGCATCAGATGTTCGGCAAGCAGGACCCCTACCTGCGCTTCACCCTCGACATCGCCAACCCAAAGTCCTTCCAAAAGACCTTTGTCCACAAGAGTGCTGGTAAGACCCCTGTCTGGAACCAGTCCTTCGAGATCCCCCTCAACGGCGAACCCGATCTATTCATCGAGATCATGGACGAGGCCACGACCACAGACGGCGTCATCGCTTACGCCGCCATCCCCATCAACCAGGTCGTGCATGCGCCTGGCGGCTCTATGAGCGGGTTCTTTGACGTATTTTTGTTGGATGGCACAACACAGGGTGAGGTCAGCCTGACCTTGACAGCACGTAACATCCCTGGACAACCCATGGCTACACCCGGGTACGCGGCTGCGCCCGTCAAGGGTTACTCGTATGTTGTAGAGGTCCATCAGAAGCGGATCAAGTCCCTCAAGAACAAGGAAACCGCTACTGATGTCGGTATCGCTGCTGCAGGCGGTCTGTTTGCCTTGGGAGCTGGACTTTTAGCCAACAAGGTCATCACCGACAATCGCGAGGAGGAAGAGGAGCGCCGGCGGGCAGAAGAAGAGCAGGAACGCGAGCGCGAAAGACTTGAGCAGGAGAAGAGACAGCTAGAACAAGAACGGGAGGCGTTTGCAAGATCTCAGGCTGAGGAGGAGGCCAGGCAACGTTGGGAGCGTGAGCGCGAGCCCATTCGGGAGACGATCATCATTCACGAGACTCGTCGAGATAGCGATGACGAGGGTGAGGATTATCATGATCGTCACCGTCATCGTGGGTGTGACGCGGACGAGTGGGATCCTTCCAGGTACTACTGTGCGGGCGACAAGGTGAGCTACCATGGATGCGAGTTCATGTGCCTGCAGCCGCATCAGTCCAACCCCACCTGGCAGCCCACTGAGGCACACTCGCTCTGGAGAGCAGAGTAAAATTCAAGTCAATTATTCCAGGTAGCTCTCCTCTACCAAAGATACCTTATTAGAATACACGCACTTGTGTGTTTGCCACTGAAGAACTCTATTGGGAAGTTGAAGGGTGTTGCGTATTTTTATGTGTTTCTTGAAAACGTCTAGTCTACGCTTGACTAAAATCAACAAAGCAGGAAGAGAAAGAACAATGATACCATTGTATGCAAAGACGCGGAGAGATTGGAGATCGCTCCACCAGACTATATACAAGCAAGTGCCCAACAAGGCACTTTTTTTTTCCCCCGCCTTACAAGTCCTCTTCGGAGTCCGAGACCTCCTCACCACGCTTCTTGGCAGCAGCTCTTCTCTTCTGCTTCTCCTTGATCTCCTTTCGGGACAACTTCCTGGTCGACTTGACCTTCTCGACATTGCCAAACGCATCGATCTTGGTCTCGGCCTCCTGCTGCACAATCTTGCTCTCAGCACGCTGGGTGTAGTTGTTTCCAGTCACAACCAACTCTCCAGCATTGATGCTCCATGTCTCTGTGCAGATCGCCTCTGTAAAGTCGCGGTGATGCGAGATGATCACGACACCGCCTCCAAACTCGCGCAGGGCCTCGGTCAAAGCACCCAGCGAGTCTCGATCCAGATAGTTGGTGGGCTCGTCCAGGACCAAGATGTGGGGGTTGAGCCACATGGCAGCTGCGAGCACCACCTTGACCTTTTGACCGCCCGAAAGTCCCTTGATATGGCTGTGGGTCGCAAATTCTGCGGGAAGGCCCAGGTCTCCAAGATGGCGCTCGACCTCGACGGCGGTAAGGGAGCGTGTCCAGGCTCCTGCACGGGCAGCCTCCTTGTCGTCAAAGGCTTGGACAAGTTTCTCAAAGCCCCACTCTTCCAATTTCTCGCGCGAGATCCATGCATTGTCGTCAAAGGGACGTCCGACCCACTGAACCTCATACTCGAACGAGCGCTTGGCCTTGCGTCGACCATAAATATCATCGATCTGAAGTTTTTCGATCTTTTCGTTGATCTCCCACTGGATCAACTTCTTCATCTGGGCTTCCTCCTCGGGCGTGATCTGGCGCGAGGCCTTGGCAGCCAACTCGCGATCCTCACCGTACTGATAGCGCCAGCGGATGTACTCATTGGGGGTCTTGGTCAAATGCTGTTCAACATGGTGGAATGCGTGCTGAGCGACATAGGCGACACGCAAGTTCGGGTGCTTGATCACCTCTCCTAGCTGAGGGATAGTCTCTCCTGTCAGCACCTTGATCAGGGTCGATTTACCAGCTCCGTTGGGACCAACGACTGCCACGCGCGAGTTGAGTGAGACCTGAGCAGACATGTGCTTGATGGTCGGAACCGTGTTGCCTGGGTACGTGAACGAGATGTTGACAAAACGGAGCAATGACTTGTCCTTGGACTTGACGCCGTCCAAGAAACCAGGCTCGGGAAGCTTGAACGTCACCAGGGACGACTTGAGCTCATAGTAAGACTTTGCGTCCGGATATTGCTCCACGAATTTGGACAGATTACCACGGTACTTTTTCAGCTTTCGGCTCTCGTAATGGATGATGCCCGTGCAGCACGTATCAAGGAAGGACGAGTCGTGCGAGACAATCATCGAGGTAACCTTGGTGAGACTGGTCAGGTAGTTCTCGAGCCAGGCCACGTTGTTGACGTCCAGATGGTTGGTGGGCTCGTCCAGCAGCAAAATATCGGCGTTCATCAGCATGGCGCGCGCCAACTCCAGTTTCATCTTCCAACCACCAGAAAGCGAGCCAACGGCTTGCTGCTGCATCGCGGGCGTAAAGCCGACACTGGCGAGTCTGTCCACTACCTCCTGGTGAGGAATGTCGCTCAGCTTGGGATCTGCAAACATGAACTCAATCACGGGCAAGTCTGCTTCCTCGGCCTGCAAGTTGTGCTCCACAAACACAGTTCGGAGCTCATCTGCAGGAGGGAAACCTTCGAGCTGACCATCGGCAATGGCTCGCATGAGCGTTGATTTTCCTACACCGTTGGGTCCACAGAGTCCATAGCGTTGACCCCGGCGAAGGTTGAGTCGGGTCTTGTTCAGCAAAATCATGCCTCCGTAGGCCAGCGAGAACTCGCAGTCACAAAGCAGTTCACCTTCCTCAACATCCTCCACTGCCGCATTGTCTCGCTGGTTCTTGACGTCAAAGTCGTGGTAGAATTTATGGGTCTCGGTCGCGGCACGCTTGGCCTCGTCCTTGGCCACAAACGTGGAGATGTAGGGCTCGATCGAGGCATGCCAGGCCTCAGGATCAAAGTCTCTGGCCGTGATCAGAGCCGAGCACAGTGTGGCACTGTAGTTCAAGCTGGTCTTGACAAAGTCGTCCACCTTGACTTTGGAACCCAGGCTCTTTTGCAGGTGCTCCAATACCTCGGCAGGTTTGACCTCGTACGCAATGTTGACGGAGCTGTCCTCGTGGGCCTTCTCGCCACCTCCGACTCGAATGAGTGTGGCACGGGCTCGTTCAGCGACGGATCTCAGCTCGGGCGATGCTCCAATCTCGATCATTCGGTCCAGACCAGGCAGCAGCTTTGGCAAGAACTGGTGAGCGTGGGCAGGATTCTCAACGAGCTTACACATGTTGTCGATAATGACGGCGGTTTGACGCTGGATGGCAGGGGAGCGCTCGGCGAGTCCTCGGATCAGCAGTGGGTTCATGATGGCCAAGGTGGGGGCTTCGACCGTGGTCACAAAGGTGGTCGAGGCCAGTTGGTGGATGCACTCGGGGGCCTCCTCAGGGTTGTTGATACAGCCGACGAGGTACGGGATCGAGGACGTCAGATCGGGGTTGCCGACCACGTCAAAGCAAGCCGTGGTGGTCTTTGTGGCCTCGGCGCGAACCTAAGTTGGGGTATGTGTCGTGGGGTCAGAATAGGTTTTGACAGTGTGAGAGAGAAAGATCACACTCATTTATGCAAATCTTATCACCGGCGCGCGCGTGTACACATGTACGTGTGCGATGTATGAACGAATGCTCTGGTCACTCGATCCCTTTTTTTTTTTTTTTTGTGTGTGTGAGAGGAAGTGGGGCGTGTTTTGTCTCGCTCCCAGCAATGTTGGTTGTTCCAAGCTTGCTCGTGGAGTGGAGGCGTGAGAAAGGTGCTTGAACTTACCTCTGGGCGAGTGGACCACATACTGGCACTGAGCACTGGCACGATTTCGGACAGACAGTTGCTGATTTGCTAACGGCCGAGGGGGGGTTCACAGAAAAAAAAGGGAGAGAAGGACCGTTGAGTAACATCATCCCTGCATGTACACTGCAGAGCATAATGTCCTGCTTCAATTCTACTGTTATGATACCTTGGGCGACGTCTTGGACAAGCCCGACAAGAGCTGCAGTGAGCCGGACTGAGATTGCCAGCGCCCGTTCTCGATGGCATCGAAAAGCACTGGAAGCAGCAACTTGACGGCATACCTCGAGGGCAAGACCATGATGGCCTTGCTGGCTTCGTCAGCAGCATCACGGACGGACGATACCTTGTCCGCATAGCCGTCCAAGACCCTGGGCATCAGCGGGATCAAGTAGGGTTCACCAGCCTGGCCGACAGCCTTGCTGACCTCGGCGAGGATCAAGAGAGCAGCCTCTCTCAGATGAGCCTGCTTCTTGTTCTCGAGCAAGGCCGTCAGGGTCTTGATGAGATGACCCTCATGGAAGGCCTTGACGATGCCGATCTTCTTGACGTGGTCCCCGACCTTGGAGGCGTGCGATTGACGGTCCTGCACGGAGAGGGAGGCGTCCTCGGTGGCCTTGATGAGCTTGCTCAGGACCTTGGTGTCGTCGGACATGAGGTGTTTTGATTTCAGTTGCTCAAGGAGAGGAAGGCGGACGGTGTGCGAGAAAGCAAGGGATGTTTTCTTGCACTAGTGTAGAGTTGGCAAGTAACAATAAAACAAAGGGGAATAAAAGCTGTAAAACGGATCAAGTGCAAGTTGCGATGAAGTGCGGGGAGGGATGAATGGCGATCTGAGAGAAGAAGAGAACGAGAGAAGAAAAAACACAGAGGGGAAGCGACGATCGATTCGATGTGTCTTTGGCCTGAGGGGCCGCCTGGCGAGGGGCCGAATCACACGGTGCGCGTCTGGGGCGCAGACGGGTCGCGATTGGCCGGATTTGGGATCGGGAGGGCCCTTTTTCTCACTCGTGCTGTCTGTCTGTCTGTGTGGCGAGAGTGCATGAACCGCACGTCTGGGCGGGTGGTGCCCTGCTCGAGCGGAGGGGGGGGGGGCTATGCTGGTGCAAAGCATGAAAGCATGGGGCAATGGTAGCGGAGGTTGTATTTCTCAGTGTCGTAGTAGACGCATGCAGCCTTGCTGTACGAGTCCCCTTTTCCTCCCGTCCTCTCGTCCGTCTCCTCTGCTGCGTCCGTCCTTGCTGCTGCTGCCATGAGCATGGCTCCATGCGCTCCCTCAGACATGCTGGAGTGCTTGGCCCGTCGTCATCCTGGTTCACGTTGTCCCAGGAGGCACCCGCAACGGTAGACACAAGCAAGGGGGGACAGCAGCGCACCATAAACGTCACGCTCAACCCGCTTATTATTTTTCGTATAAAAAACGTCTAATGCCAGGCTCACCTGTTTTCAGAGCAACCACTTTCCTTCATCTCATCCCACCCATCCCACCCGTATACGCAATGGAAGCCTTCAAGAAGGTACGTCTGCAGATCCACACGCCCTGGCTGCTAAACACCCAGCTGTCTGCTGTTGTTGTCGTTGGGTTAGCCCGAGTGCTGTCCGCTGTCACGGCTGCTTCATCCATCGCTGTTGCCCAGGAACCGCCCTAGCCTTGCCTCATGACTCAAGTTAATCCTACGCGAAAGAGACCTCGCTTGCTCTGTCTTTAGTGCGATGCAGTGGGCAGGGGAGATGGAGACAACGATGGAGATGTGGAGATGGACGCGCCACGACTGCGGCTCTTCAGAGATGACTCTGTGCCATTCTCATACATTATCAAGGATGGGTCGTGAGGGATTTATACGCGCACAACCACTTTCACCTTCCACCGTGTTACCCATAACCTCTGTACTAAGGACACTTGCCTTTTCTTATGTCACTATAGAAACTCGAGACTCTCCGCGGAGAGGCCGATAACGCCACTTCCCGTGCCGAGGCAGCCGAGCGCGAGCTTGTCGCGCTCAAGGCCGAACTTGCTGCCAAGGACCAGGAGGCTATTTCCCATAACAACCGCATCGCTAACCTCGAAGCCCAGCTCGAGAAGGCCGAATCCGGTGGCAGCGACTCCAAGTCCAAGTAAGTGTTCCTCTCCATACATGTGTGTACAGGAAGCCGCCTCAGCAGGCAGAACAAGAAACGCATTGCCTGTTGCTTTTTACAGCTGTGGGGATTCTGCTCTTTGTCTCGCTGTTCGTCCCCACCCATCGAGCCTCTGTGGGAAGAGCGCGAAAGAGCATTTTCAGCAGCAGAGCAAGGAATGTCTTGTGCTCTCATCTGATATTCACCACGATTGGCAGGATGATTTACGATACACACAGGAGGCGAGCCTATGCCGAGCTGGAATGGGCTACTCGACATGGTTGGAGCCAGACTCTGAGTGCTCTTGACTAACCCATGGAACACTTCACGCGATGGCTACTGTACCATTTCTAGGCTCCGCGAGCTTGAGCTGAAGGTGGAGGATCTCGAGCGCAAGGTCAAGACTCTTGAGAAGGAGAACGAGTCCTTGGATAGCAAGCTCGAGTCCAAGACCGAGGAGTTGAACAAGGCCAAGGCCGAGCTCGACGAGACCCTCAAGGCCATGGAAGATCTGTAAACGCTTTGCCTCCCACTCCCTATCTGTCGTTGAATCCTCGCGACGCTTGCCCGCTTCCGCCTCTCTCACTCTCTCTCACCCTGTGGATATTATTATCGATTGCGTGCCTCGAAAATAAAAAAGACCAAAAAAAAAAAAATGCACCGCTTCTTTTCCCTTTCTGTCTGCCTCCAGCACCCAGCACTTCCGCCGCACTTTGTCGCACTGCCTCTTCAAATCCACACGGATCAGGCTACTCGGACCATGACAGGAGGACAGGATCTTGGATTCCCAGACGGATGCGACTCGCTACTGGAGCGCTGTGTGCATCTCATGCACACGATCGACCCCATCGAGAAGGCCGACTTGACGCTCCTTCTCGGCCAGCAGTGGAAGAAGACAATCGAAGCACGAGACCAACCATCAACACCAAGCGACTTCAAACCCATGGACATTGGCCGCGCATTCCCACCCGACAAACCCCTACGGCCAGACAATCTCGAGTTTGTGCGCCCAGGCTATGGCGTGAAAGTGGGCAAGGCAGGATCGCTTTGTAGGTTGTCGCAGTACACAGTTCAAGCTGTGTTTTGTGTATTGTCGTTACGTTTGTGGGTTTTAGCACAGATGTGCATAGTTGCTGACCACGCGGTTCTTTACTTGTGGGACGTATACAATCATAGCAAGCAGGATAGCGATTTTGCATGGTAGGAGAAGCACCATCTTGGACATCGGACTTGTCCAGCAGACGCGAAACAATGGATTACAGAAAAAAAACGGGCAGCTTCTAACAAAGGTTTACACTCCTTTTATCACATGCAGCATTGGCAAACGTGGAGCAATGGGCGATCGACACTGCACTGGATAACATGGCTCGGTTCGGATATTACACCCAGGCGACTGCTGGAACTGCACTCAAAAACGAGATTGAGAACGAACAAGACAAGGAGTTTTCGATGCCCAACAGGTTCTTTGATGACTTTATGCAGATGGCTTGCGACGAATCCAAGGTAACAACGACAAAAAGTACCTGGCCAAAATGGAAGGGAGCATGAGCAGACCGGCCCGAGGAAATCTGACAAACAAAAGCCCATACTTTTCAACCTCTTCTGTTCCCTAGCACTTCAAATGGCTGAACGAGCGGTTAGAGTCGCAGGGAGCACGCTACGGAGACTTGCCGGTCCATGCCTCGATATGGGACTCTTGCACGGATACTGCGCGCTCAGCCCTGGCACGCATGGCGGTCGTACACATGACCATCGAATCGCGCGGGTTGGATGTCAATCCAGCGACTATTGCGCGGTTCGATCGCAGCGGAGACGCAGATTCTGCAAAGATGCTGCAAAAGATTCACGAGGATGAAGTCACGCATGTCCAGATCGGTCACCGCTGGTTCTGTTACTTACTCAAGAAGCATGAAGGCATCGGGAGTCAGGATGGAGCTCAGGATGGGGCACAAACCGCCTTTGGTGCTGGTGCTAATAGTCAGGCCAATGGCATCGATGACGGGGAAGAAGAATTGTACGAGTTTCGACAGGTGACCCCGGCTTATGCCGAGAAGGGTGAGGATGGGGTGGCAGAGGAGATTGTTGATCCTGTGGAGGCACGACGGCGCAAACGGTTCCAGGAAGTTGTTGTGCAATATTTCAAAGGATCATTAAAGCCGCCATTCAACACTGCGGACCGTGAGAAAGGAGGGCTGACCAGAGGATGGTACGAGCCTTTGGTTGTGGTCCGAGAGAGGACAGGATTCAAGCCTGCGGCAGGAAGGCGGTTGCAGAGTAAGAAGGAGAAGCCGATTAGCGAAGCAGCGGCTATTTCAGGGACAGGTGCTGCTGAAGCGACGGAGGTAGCAGCATCTATGCAGTCACCGGTGAAGGCAGAAGCACTATAGATGTTATAAAAAAGGCCTTTCGGTGGACACACAAAAGGCAAAGAGATGATCAATTGATGTGTCCACAAAGAGCGCTATAATGTTCCTTGAGGAAACAAGGGTCCTTCATACCTCTTACCTTCTTATCAAAGCACATTGATATATCAAAGACACTCTTTTCTCCTTCAATTGCACCTGCTCTTTCTCACAACCTCTAATTCTCTTGCTGTCCTATCATCTCACACGGCCATATTGCAAAACGACACACCTCAACACATAGTGGTCCCGAACTTCCAGTCATCATCACCAAGCAGAAAAAAAAACATGAATACGGCAAGACGCCTACTCTCAAGATTGAGAAAACAGCCGTCTACACTAGAGGAGCCTACAGCACACGTAGGCGTGCAGATTCCAGGCGCAAAGACGGTTCCGATGGTAGAGTCAAGAGAGAACCTTGACGAATTGAATGTACGAACCAACCATGAACTGCTTCAGGAGGCTATTGAGTGGGCCATGTTGCTGGATGGTTCGCGTGGCGCTAGTGACGACAACTCTTCCAAAAGGCCGTTCGAATGCGGATCCCAGAACCTTGCCAGAAAACTAGGCTTGGGTTTCTTTATCAGTATGTTTGAGCTGTCCTGCAATATGTTGCACCAACGCCAAAAATATCAAGGGAAATATCTCACAAATATATTCAATGATGTTTGGTTGTACGTAGACTTTATCCCCGGAGGACACCAACTAGTTTGCGTGCCTCTGTCCTATTTCAAGGTATACCGTCCTCTCATGCGGCTCAACATTCCCGAGGCACGACGCAAGGCTCTCCGAACGACTATGAGAAAATGCATGGCTATTGACTGTGCTGTAAGTACAGTACATGTAGATCATTCCCTGCACGCTTTAAAAATTAAGGAGACCCATGCAGCATCATGTTTAACCCAATGTCATCTATTCAATGCTGTATAACGCTGTAGATGGGAGCCATCTATCTTTTCGGCTCCATTCCACGACACTTTTTCGGGAGCAACCACCGCATGACACAAGAAGGCCGTCGCTGGGTGTTTGAACATGCAGACCTATGTAATCAAGGTTTCAATGACTTGTACGACTCTCAGGGTCCAGGTCCAGCACCAGAGTCTCATAATGAGTGCCCACGTACGCACATAGTTCAACATGGCAGGACTCGCAGCACCCCTGGTCCCTACTTCGAGAGAAAGTCAGTCAAGCAGGTCCAGCCATCATCGGCACGCGGGGGCCAGCACCCGCCTCAGAAAGCAGAGTGGACAAGTACCATAGATGGCCAACTGGATTACCTCCTCTATACACCAGAGCTAGCTCCCTTGCAGGTCGCAGGAACCCGCGCTGTGCGTTCCTCGCCTGTGTCAGAGGTATCGAACATGACCTCTGAGTCGGGTAACGTGCAGTCGGGCCTACCACCTCCAGGTGAACAGCCGCGGAGGTTTGTTCTAAACAAAAGATTCAGCGAGAAACTCTACAACCCTGATGCGGCTAATCGAAACGCTTCTTACTATCACGCCGCCGCCAACAATTTTGAACTATCCTCCAACCATCGTACTATGCAGCGCGCGTCAAGTACTCGCGAGGATGGTCTCAGAAATCAACCTCGACAGCCTCCACCTGTGTCTCTTCATCGTGTGTCAAAGAGCCTTGTTCTGAATGAAAAGAGAAATCCCTACCTCGTAGATAATCAACAGTGGACTTTATGCGAGTCTCGCCAGGAGCAACCTCATCCTGGGTATCGTCAGGACACTTTTGGTCAAGAGAATACGATCCACCATCCTATCCTCGCAGCGCCATTATATATCCGCCGCCCCCGGCCTCTACGCATATCCCCCCGGATGCGGAATAAGGACATACCGTTCACTGGACCATTGCTAGAGTCGGTGATCCCAAAGATTCACTCTAATTTCCGTCCGCCTTTTGGCAATGGAGGTAGCTCCTCTGTCAGGCTATCCAATGCTATATTAGCGACATACTCAAAGGCGTGATCCCAAGCTTTCCCATATCGCCGATCCATTTCTCACACTCACATAGAGAATACTATGATATCTTCCCTCTCACATGGTATTGCCTTCTCAATGAAAATCATCCAATGTATGCCACTGTCATATTTCTCACTTGACGTGCTCATTCCAAAGACATTTTTGGGGTTCTAGGGTAGAGCTTTGATCATCCCGCGATTCTTGACCAAGGCAGGAATGTGGCCCAAAGTTTGAAAAGTAATTGTTGTCGCGTCGTGAAGGACTGGTAGACCTTGTAACAAGCACCGGAGAAATAACTTCTCGCCAAGGATTCGGTCTTGTTCTAAAGACATAACAATGTGGACGAGCTTGTTCAAATGTAGAAATGGGCCTCTTATTAAATTCTATATTTCCTATTATGAAATGCTACTTGTATTTCTATGACTCTTTCGCTGCTCTAGAATCTTGCCAAGGAAGATTGTGTATTCTGGTAGTCACCACCGGCGTGGTCTACAAAAGGCGACGACACGACCGTGTCTACACCTTGAGCGGCACGCTCCATGTTTTTCACTTTTGCGCAGGCGTCCCAATCAAGCCAAGTGGTGCAGTTAGGGCAACGCACCGAGTTGAGAGGAATGTCCTTCAAGCAGTAGTCGCACTTCTTTTCTGTCACCTCCTTCTTGGTGTTACGTGCAGACTGATAGACTAATCGAGACGTAGTGGATAAAAAGAAGAGAAGAGACTAGGGAGTTAGGACAACATGAATCTTTTTTTTTTTTTTCAAGTGAAAACTCTTTGCGAAACACGCTAACACCCAGGGTAGGATTCAGATCCCACTCCTCGTACCTTTAACAATGACAAAGACGCATGCCGAGACGATAAAAAAGTTGATGACGGTCTGGACAAAGTTGCCCCAGTTCCATGTAATGTTTCCTCCTTGCTGTGCCTGCAGTCTTGTTGCCCACTAATGATAATGAAATTTCAGTTTCAGGCGTTATGAATGACAGGAAGTACATACAAGCCTAGGTATAGCTCCCAATGTTACCCTTACCTGAGTATCTCGAGGAAAAGTTTCATTCCTACGAAGAATGATAAAGTTCTCCTGCAAGTTCTTTCCACTCGCCAAGGCAATGACGGGTGTGATGATGTCTGTGACCAAACTTGTGACAATCTAGCAAGCGCAGTGAAAAAAAAAAAGAAATGGGGCGTTAGAATATTTGCCACGACAGATCAGCCCATAGTTAAATGGCATTTTACTTTTCTTTCAGTTTTCTGACGGCTCTCTTGTACTTACAGCGGTGAATGCAGCACCTACGAATGGCCGTCCAGAGAATGGGAACACAAGGCAATAAATAGAAAATAGGATTAGGCGGGCGGAATACACCGTCGGCTACAGCTCCCCAGATGCTCTCACATAGACTATTAACCCAAATTTTCAAAGCAGTTTAGCAAAGCGAGGCACGAACCGATGACAACGGCCACTGCTAGATCAATCACATTGCCACGGTCCATGAATTTGCGGTAGTCTGCAAAGAAGGACACGCCGTGGCTAACGACGGGCGCCTTTGCCAGCTTGTTTCCTGCGTTCGTAACACCTTTCTCAACTATCGATTGAAGAAAAAAAAAAAAGTAACAAAAGCGGAGAATCAGGCCCGTGAGTTAGTCTTTTCAAGTAATGCACGCAACGACGCAACGGGACCGTGCTCGGAGGTCAATAGAGCAAAAGTTTTTACCTTGAGCAAATCCTCCTCGAACGGCCTGCGTTCCTTGGGTAACTCCTCCAACGACGGCCTGAGTGCCGTGGGTGATGCCTCCGACGACAGCCTTGGCGGGATTCAGGTTTCTCTTCTTTGCTTGCTGCTTCTCGCCATAGTCACCCTGTTGTTGCAGCTGTTGCTGCTGATCCTGGCGGCCTTGCAGGGGATGATAGTCCTCCTGGCGATATGCAGACGACGAGCCTTGTGGGCTAAAGTGGCCGCTGTTGGCATTGTTGTTGTTGCTGTAGGGGTTGTTGTAGTTGCTCATGGTGTTCGAGCAGGCGACTCTGACGAGGAATGGGAATGCGGGTGGGATCTGATTGCGAGAATGAGGAGGAAAGGGAGAAAAGAGAGCAAACGAGGTCAGCAGCACACTGACTAGGACCCGAAAAGCGAAACAGCTCACTGGCACCGTACCTCCTGGGCGTCAAGCAGAGCAGAAACTCAAATGCAGTCAGCCCGGTCAGGCACGACGACCGGCGCCAAAGTGGCCTAAATTTAATTGAGCGTTCGATTGGGCGAGAACGATGTGGGAGGACAACCACGCGCTCACTATTGGCCACGACTTGCGGAAGAACAATAATGTTGTTGTGGTTGTTGTGGTTGTTGTTTTTCGTCTTCGCCATACTATTGCCAGCGAACCAGCGCAGGTGAATTTTCATGACTGGAGAAGGTTCGGTGTGTTCATTCTATCGAGGCTACAAATATAGTAGACTGCCTCAGCTGGCTCCGTCCTCTAGTTCCACTGCCAGAAGGCGACCATTCTGCACTTCATCGCAGGCACCGTATACCGGGCAATAGGCCGACGCAGGCATCGCGACATACGGAGAGGCTGTAGCCCCCGTTGGCACCCATCATACACGGCGCACTGGCCCTCGGTATCCTAGGGAAAATTTCCTCCAATGTTGGAGAGATGTTTGCAGGAAGTAGAGATGTAGAGTCTGTGGAGACGCACTGTATATAGTACATCGGCACAACACGCTGTGACACATGCTGGTCCTTGTCCATGCGCGACGTCCTCGCGTGTGCTGCCTCGGACAGCAAGATGAGGTGTGCACAGGCACAGTCACCATGACTGGCAGCCATGATGAGCCGCAGCCCAAATATTTGCACCTTTGCCCTCAGCCTCCAAGCGTGTGCTCATATCTGTCTGCCCCGTTCGCTCTTTGCTCCGCTCTCTTTGTTCCTGTCCGCTGTCCTCCTCTGCCACCACAGCATCATCCGCTCCTCTCGGCCACTCGCATTCGACCGCCATGGACACCCGCACAGGTCCGTCCGAGGTATGTGTCTTCTGTGTCGGTGTCGGTGTCTGCGGGCACTCCCATGCAACCGCATGCATGTCTTTCTCGCCCAGGGCAGACATCAATCACCCAATGGTGCCACCAACCCCGCGCCTTGCCCATACACGCCTCACTCTCACTCACTCACGCACGCACTCATGTCCCTGATAGCCCAAGAACACCGAGGGCAGCGCAGCACCTAGCGCCAGCCCCCGGAACACACACACCGATCGCCCGTGTAGCTTTGTCGAGACTCTGTTTGAAACCATCCTCTTTGAAAAGGCGTCGTCCTCGCGATCCACCAGTTCCAGGGCCGTTCGTGGATCGGTCCACATAGAGTTCAAGGAGCTCGCGAAGGCGTTCGACATGGCCAACAAAACGTGCGAAGCCTACTGTGAGGGCCACCCCAACCACGCACCGAGTGCTGCTCTTAGTTCACAGCTCGCAGAGGCTGGACTAGCTCTCGAACCTAATGTACGCGACTATGTAGTCAGCAACAAAGCCTGCGGCGGGATTTTTCTACCTCGACCAACACGTGGCAGCAAGCAGGAGGCAGGCCAAGGACCCATGATTGTACTCCTGCCTGGCGATCTATCCGACCACGATGGTTTCGACATTCCTACGTTGGAAACTCAGTCCTCCTTCCGTGCCTTCGATGGGCGCTATGCGGAGAGCGACACGTCTTATCACGACATGATTGCGAGGATCGTATATACCCTGCGTCGCGATCTGTGGCACCGTAGCATCGCACCTGCTGATTTGGATCGTGTTGAAAAAGAATCGATCTATCGCTATGGGTCGAGATTTATTAAGGCTCGGGGTGCAACTATCAGTGAGCAAAAGGCAGCTGGAATTGCTGCCACGGCATTGAGGAAGAGCAAGCTAGCTTCAAGCGTCGACCACATGGAGATCATCTCGCAGCAACTGAAAGGACTCCAGATCAAGGAAACTGAAAAGACAACATATGGATTGCAGGGAGCTTTTGAACTTCCCGTCGTTCAACCCACTGTGGAGTGCTACGAAAAGATCAGCGCTGCGGTGACAGCACACTATGGGGTAAGCATGCGTATTGCACCATGTATAAGGCTGGGTTGGTAAGGTTATACAGGCGACCTAACATTTGATCCGCAACGATTGCACATTAGGTTTTGGTCCCAAGTCCAGATTATATGAGCAAGCGATCACGATTGGTGCGAAGACTCCAGTCACTTCTCAATTCCGCCTACCCTGGAGCTGGTTTACGACTTGAGGTCTTTGGGCAAGTGGCAAATGAGTAACAACGAAACGTTTAATGAAGATCCACCCAAAGTGTTCTAACCATTGAGTCATTGAATCACAGGTCATACGCAAGTGGTTTAGGATCAGAATCCAGTGACGCCGATCTATGCATCACGTCGGACTACTTTCAGAAGACTGCGCAGTATAATGATATGCGCTCCTTGGCGCAAGTTTTGCGGCGAGGCGGCATGATCCAAATTCAACCCATCGCTCACGCAAGGGTTCCGATTGTGAAGTTTGTCGACCCCCAGACGAAGATCAACTGCGACGTCAACGCCAACCATGTGCTGGGAATACACAACAGTGAGCTGATACGATGCTATACTCTTATCGACGACCGCGTGAGGCCTTTCATCTACAATCTAAAGTCGATTGTCAAGAAACACAAGATCAATGATTCGAGCCAGGCATGGTTGAGCAGCTACGCTTACGTTATGATGGCCATTGGATTTCTTCAGGCTCAGGTACGTCACCTGGTATATCATTCTACCTTAATGCTTCGCCGGAATTTTACCTGACTGCAAAGCTAATAGTACTTTGCCACGCCTTCTGCTTAGGACCCGCCCGTTCTCCCCGCACTGCAAGCACAACCTCAGGAACGTATGACATCCTTGCAGGTCCAGATGGATCACGAGGGTAAAGGGGGCAAGGATCTCATCGACTGCACGTTTGACCGCGACTATACTCGGTACCGGGGCTTTGGCACTCCCAACACCAAGTCTGTCGGCCAGCTGTTGATCGAATTTTTCGAATTCTATACGCGCTATTACGATTATCAGACCATGGAAGTCAACGTTCGACTGGGCGGAGGCGTCAGGGTCAGAGACGACTTTTCCAAGCTCAGAAAGATGGCCGAAAGCGGGAATAACAAGGCTTTGCGACAACTGCCACAAAAGGGGAAGGGCGAAAAGAAGTTGATTGTCATGGACCCCTTCATGCATGATCGTAATGTCGCTGGGTCGTGTACGGCGCGGAACTTGACCCGGGTCTGGAAGATCTTTGAGTCCATATACCTGACTCTCAGTCATGGAGAGTTTCAGAGAGCGTTCGAGCCTATCTCGGAGTATGAAGGCGGTCAACAGGAGCAACCTCAAACTTCCACCCGGCGTCAGGGACCTGGAGCTGCATCCGATTCGCATCGATCAAGAGAAAAAAAGACGGAACGCAAGCATGAAAGGAAGAGGGACCTATTGTCGAAGCCAGCTGCTGCCGAAACATCAAAATCTACCGCGCCGGCTCCACAGCAGGAAACGTCCACACTGAAATCCGGACCAGTAGAGTTGCAAACCGCGTCCTTGCCAGCAGTGGCGAGTCCTCCTCTCACCACAGCTCCGGAACCTCAACCCGCGGACAAGAAGGGTCAAGAAGAAGTGGAGGAAGACGGTGAGCAGCCTGATGAGGATGATCATGATGCGGATGGACTCTCAAAGTCGAGGAAGCGAAGGCTTAGGAGGTCTGTTGCCCGAACTTTGCATGCGCCGCACAATAGTGCCGTTCCCTCAGCATCTATAGCTCAGCGTCAGGAGGCTTCATCTTCCAGTGCGACTGCGGATCGTGGATCTCAGGCACCCTCGACTTTGCAGGCAGCAAAGCAGCATAGTGCAAAGAAGGAGCAGAAACAGCCAGAGAATGCAACCGAGCGCGCTTCCGTTTCCTTGGATGCCCCACCCCCGCTGACGACAAAGCCAACGCGGCGCGTCATCCAGACCGATTTGATCAAACAGTTGCAGGAACAGAAGAGGCACAATGACCAGCTGGACCAATCCCGAACCAACGCCGGTGGTTCCGTCATAGCAGTGAGCCACAAAGTTCAGCCAAAGCAACGGCATCACCAGCAGCAGCAGCAACAACAGTCCATGTATCCTGTTCTAGCCAAGACACACAAAATTCTTCTTGCCAAGACTAAGAATGTTGATGAGGGCGTGTCGACCAAAAAAGGAGGCGGCGCAAACAGCCACGGTGGTAGTCAGGGATCCAAGCGAGGCTCGAGGAGCAAGGATGTGCAGGCTGTGGGGTTGAAGGAGGGACTCTGAGAACACTATGCTCCACCCGTGGATTGGTCATCGGCGCTCACGCCTATTCAGCTTAGTGTTTGCACGGTCATTCGAATATAAAAAAAATGGCCCATGATACTAGGAACTTCTATTGATTTTATGCCCTTACGACTGAAACTACACCTCTTGTTCTACTTTCACGCCTATTATACTGCGCTCTGTGTCGAGGCGGGCGAGGATACGGCTACCATAGAGGCTGCAGGAGTTGAAGCCTCCGTAAGCGGTGTAGCAATGGTGGTGGTGGCAGGTGTGGCATTCACGGTTTCGTCCTCGACGCCGAACCGGAAGAGATCTTTCCTTTCCACGGGCACCGATCCATGGACAGCCCAATAGAGTCCGCAAGTGTTGCACAGCGATTTATCGCCTCCAGGTCCTGAGCGTAGCATGACGGTCGAGTGGGCTCCAAGTCCACATTGCTGGCATTGCCATCCTCCATAACCCTCCATACTCATTCCCGGATGTCTGCTGCTGGGTCGACCACGTCTCGCAATCTTGCTCGCATACCCTGGGACGTTGTAGCTGGACACACCGCGGCGCTTAACATAGGCTGAAGTTGCTCTTCGGTTGCGTCTAATAATATTTGATTTTTTCCAGGGGTCATCAAAGGACGTGATCATCAAAAGACATGAAAGTAATGTTAGAGCCTTTGGTTCCAATTTTTTTTGGTGGTCCATGCGTGCAGGCAAACTGCCTTTTGGCCCCCCTGGTGATCCACTTACCGAATACTTCTTTCCCTGTCTTCTAGAATCTTTTCGTACTCTTCTGCGTTCAGCGTTTCGAGGGCAGGGCACCATTCTTCGCCTTCCAGAGTCGGTCGGAATCCGGAGAACAATGGCTCTGGTTCAAAGCCACGATCCAGCAGTCTATCCTGCTTGAAACGATACAGTTGCTCGTGAATCTCATGTGCAATCATGGAGACGAATTCTCCACCGATGCCCAAATCTGCCGCCAGCTGTCTTGAAAACTCTTCGGGTGTCAAGTCCGAACCCACATCCCACTCGAAACGATCTCTCAAGTTGATTCCTCCTACGTGCAAGTCGAGCTATAATCGTAACAAAGAAAATTGTCGTTGTTAATGATGGCACTGGTAACGAAAATGTAGAAGAAGAACCAGAGACGAGAACAGCATCATGGATCCAGCAAAATCGTTGCTGTTCCTTTTCTGCCATTTTTTGCTTACCTGAATCACAACTCTCGATCCCTCGTTCGGGACCTGGACCTCTGCGACGGGCTCGAATTCTGCAATCTGGTTCCGGATCGACTGTGCAATCTCGGGGACAAACTTGGCGGGACTCAAGTCCAAATCATCACACAAAATCTCTGCAAATGTCTCTGGCGCCAACAGCTGTTCGTTCACGTTCCAGGTGAAGGTGTCCCGGAGTCGGTAATCGTCCGTGTCAATGTCCAGTCGAATAGGCACCAAAATCGCATCCTGATCTGCTACAGCCTCCAGATCCTTTTGTGAGCTATACAGGTCGATACAAAAAAATGAGAAGGAATGATAAATATTGTGCGCACGGACGTAGTTAGCTCAAGCTAATAGAATGTCTAACACCCCCCCCCCCCCCACGTTACACTGTTACACTGCATGCGCATTGAGAGAGAGCGTGTGTACGAAGAGAGTAGAAGATAGAGGGGTTATTTTTGCTTACTGGAAAGAATGACGGGTCTTTCTTGGACGACGGTTCCATGCCTTCTTCTCCTTCTCTAGCCTTTCCTTCTCCAACAACGCCATCTGCTTCTGATGCCTCGTGGGTGTGTTCCGGGGCGAGTCCTCAAAGTCCCAGTCGTCCTCATCGCTCTCTGCCATCGACACCACCGCACGCTTGGCCCGTCGTCCAAGAGCTGGTGGCAGGATCAGCGCGCTGTTGGCCTCCCGTATCCTAGAAGCATAGGTACTGAATGTGCCCAAGGCACCCGCCATTCTGGATCCTGCCGCTGCTGCATGTGGACTGTTGTTGAAGTGACTGCCGCCATAAGGTGAGCCGGCTGATGCGGGAGGACTGATGAGGCGTGGTTGAGATGCCATTGGTTGCTGGTAATGCGGCTGCTGCAGCCGTTGCTGTTGTGGGGCTACAGGCTGGTACGCCTTGAATGTGTGCTGCTGGGGCTGGATTGACTGCGGATGTGGCACTTGCTGCTGCTGCTGCTGGCGACTGGATCCGCGGGTGAAGTGGTTGGAGGGAGAAGGTGATCCACGATTAGGCGATGGTGGGGGTGGTGCGTAGCTGCCAGGTCGGACCATGGTTGCGGCGGTGTGATTGACCCATGCGTTTGCCATTGTCAAGACGCTGTTTGTTGTCCCAGAAGCAGAAGAAGAAAAAAAGGGGCGTGGAATCAGATGTCCTGTGGAGGGATGAAAAGGTGATCGCGTGCGACGAGCGATGTGTTCTGTAGATCCTGTCGCTGAGGCTGCCGTGGGCGTGCGTGGTGTTTGCTGGATCAGGCTGGTCGAGAGATGCAGATTTGAATTGGATACCTTTTTTTTTCGAGAAGGGTGATCGGGGTTCGCAGCGCAGTACGCGCGATGGCGATTTCTTCCCTTCGCGCTGAGTGCTCTCATCCCAAGATCAAAGACCCAATCTAATGGCCTACGTTCGCGCCACAATTCAGCCGCAAAGGCACCGCAAGCAAAGTGTCTGAAGTGCTCGCGAGTCGCCTGTTTCTCACAGGTGTGCTTAGAACTAGCTACCGTATATTGTGTTGCGCGTCGTGCCTATGCTCTGAAGGCTAAGAAGTCGCTCTCCCTGTGCACTTGGTTCCGTCAACGGCTCCAGTGGTACCAGGATGACGCGCTATAGTGCAAATTCATGCCGTACAGCAATGAGACCCACCGGAGCAGTATTCAAAGATAGGTCAATGCTAAAATGTGTTGCTTTCTCTTAGAGCGTTCCTTATTAACAGCTCGCTTCTAGCAATGTCAGTTATCGTTGAAGAACAAACGGGCGTCAGACCCAAGAACGCTGACTCGCATAGGTGCATAGAAACGCTAAAGCCAGCAGTGTGGGAATACTTTGAAGCATAGGCCACTGACGGACCCACAAAGTTTCTTGCAAGTTGCTTTAATGCAAGCATGGCTATGGGTTTCGCGGTCAAGAACAATGCTCACTGCCGCCAGCATCCTTAATTCAGCATAGGTGGTTTCGGTCACTTCGTTCATTCTTATTTTTCGATTTTCATTCGGATCGTCCTGTTGGTGAACAGGCACAGTTTTTGGTGCACGTCCGGAACAACGCGCACCGCACCATCGAATTTTCCCTTACTAAGCCTATCTCAACATTTTCTCACGACGATCCCCGATCATTGCTAAATACCTAGACTTTCAAGATCCCAACATGATGCCAGCTCACGTCAATTTGCGCCAACATGGACGGTAAAACCTCTTGAGGCGGTAATGTTTCGATTTTGAAATGCAAGAGACCAATGGGGCATATGCATGGTAGTTTCTATGAACCGAACAAGGCGATGCAGTTGCTGGATAGTAACGGCTTGAACCCATTATTTGTTATTGTGTCCCTCGGAAGGGCTTTTCCCAGGCTCTTGCTCGTCATAGAGAAAGCGCCAGTCTTACCCCCCACAACTTCAGTCCTCATTATTGATGACACGCTTCGCCGTATCATATTGTTTGTAACACCAGGTAACAAAATGGCCTGTCCACCTTGAAGATAGTCTACAAGAAACACCAAAACGACCTGTTCCTCAGCAATCGAAGCTACGGATGCGAAGCAGGACTGACTCGCGCGGGAGAAACGAGTTTCAAACTTGGACGCCTCAGCTATTCAGATTGACGCGTTCATGCGTGCAGTAAAGGATGTGTATAGGGCGCAATGTTCATCGCTAAGTTTCTCAAAGCCGCTGGCAATAATGAGCGCTGGTGGATAGAGGTCTCGTTTCGAAATCACATAAAAGGCTTGCTTGTCGCCTCTTTCTCTCACCATCACTTGAAAACACTTATCCAGAGATCTTGTCTGCCCACCACACATCAAAAACCTCTACTCTTCTGTGCCAGTCATGCTTTTTATCAAGACCGTCGTTGCTCTCCTCAGTGCCGGTAAAGTAACCATATTCTGAAATTTAATCCCTTATGGCTCTGCTCTAGAGTTATGGTTGATAGTAATGCCCCGCCTCGTTCTCTAATTTGATATCTTAGCCACTGTTGTGATGGCAACTCCTGAGTTCGCTTCACCCCTCAAGCCCGGCAATTGCCTGAACCTCCGAGATCAATGCGTTGACCAAAGTGAATGCTGCCCCAGCCTCACCTGCGACCAGTCGAGAGGCGTGTGTGTTCGTAGGGAGGACGCTGAGAGCCGCCACCGCCGCCGCCACCGCAGACCGTTTGACGAGGTGAAAGAGGACGATGAAGAGTTCACTCCTTGGACCGAAGGTGACGTTTTCGACGAGTATGGACGTCTCCGTAACGGGCTTCGTCGTCGTGACCGAGATGACAGGTGCCGGCAGGGTCTCTTCTGGGACCCGATGAGAGGCAAATGTGTCAGGAGCCGAATGGACCGTATGGAGGGCCGTCGCCACCGTCGCAACTTTATGGATGATTACGATGACGATCAGGACAGCGACGACTGGATGGATGAGAATCTCCGTCGAGGCGCTAGAGGTAAATCGTGCCGGCTCTTCCAGCAAGCTTGCGTCGCAGGTCAATGCTGCAATGGCCTCACCTGCGATCAACACTTGCGCGAGTGCCTTCCCGACCCTCGATACCGTCGTAACGTGAGCCACAAATACCGCCAAGATATCGACCGCAGCCGAAACCACCGCGATTTTGACCACCGCATCCGCCGTGACCTCGGCGGCTCTCGCTCCAACTTTGGTCAGTATTGCACTCATGATTCTCAGTGCAGCAGGGACCTGATGTGCGACAAGAACCTTCGTCAGTGTGTTGACGATCGCCGCAGATACCGTCGTGATTTTGAGGAGGTTGAGCTCTGAAATGTGCCTCACCCCTGGCCCAAGCGCGGAGTCCGAGGCTGTTATGGGATCAACAACCGTTATGGAGACCCGTTCAGTTCTCGACCAGTCTAGCGTGTATATAGTCTTTGGTTCCATTCCACACACCCTCAGTGCCTGTTTAAATCCCTGCCTTTTTCGAATCTTCAACTTGAGTGCGTCAAGTAGTACGCAATAAAATCTGAGGGTGTCAAAATTACACGTCTCCCCACGCAAGGTGGCACTACCTTGGCTGGGTCTCTATTGATGGGAAGTCTCCACCCGCAATTTAGACACTACGCATCCGCCTTAACACCCAGGCACGATTGGTATGGTCACTATGCTCATCAACATGCCAGCGGATGGAATGATCAGCCAGATTGGTTTTCATCAGCAAGGTCGCCTTTCAAGCTAAGGTTACAGATTTCAAGATGGCTATAAGAGAGAGAGAGAGAGAGAGAGCCTTGGAAAAATGTATTCATTCAATAAATAATTTTATGCAAGCATCTTGGATACATGGCAACACAGCGCCAGCCTAAGGCAAATCAAGCCTGAAGACTTATGTCTTCTATGAGCACTACCGTAGACCCAGCATCTGCACTGGCGGAAAGTCTAGGAAGCGCCATTGCTGGTTTCTTTCCGTCCTCTGTAATCCACCCCTCTGATCGACTCTCAGAGTGCACCGAGTACTTGACCACATCTGGATAAGCACTGGAGCCAAGAAAGGTCGCCGATTGCATGTTTCCTGAATTGAGCGAGAAATGGCCCTGGTAACGCTCAGCCTACGCGAAGAGTTGTCCTTGTTAATATCTTTGTGTCTTCCTGCCATAATCTCGTACTTTTTTCTTGAGAAAGACAAAGAAACATAAAATACGCGTAGAGGACATTCGCGTCTTACATTGACAAGGTTGATAGAGCCCTCCAGACTCCTTATCGTCACATTCAAGTTTTCGGACTCGGTATGCACAAATGCCAGCGAGGGATGGAGCACGACGTCAATATCTCCATCAATACTTTCCATGTTCATTTCTCCAATGGATCTCATCGTCCCTTGAATCTTGCCTCTTGCCACCCTGAAAGATGCCTTTTCCCGAATGCTCACTCCATCGACCAAGATACTGCCGTCCGTGACATCTAAGTGCATGCGGTCCACAATGGCCGTAGGACTATTGAGCTGGACGTGGATGTTGCCTAAAACACCGCTAATTTTAAGCAGCTGCGGATATGACACCCCCCTAGGGTAGATGAGCTCAATCTCCGTCTTGGTGCAGTGTCCACGCAGCAATTTCTTCCTTTCATCCGCATCTTCTGTCCGCAAGAGCGAGGTGACATGAAGAGATGGAGACGAAGACGGTAAAGTCTCTACACGCAAATACATGTCGTCAAGCACCTTGGTGGCACAATAGTATCTAACTTGATACGAAAAAAGTTTTTAAAAAAGAACATTTGGGTATATAGATGTAAGACTACTCCTTCTTCACCCCCTCCTTAGCCATTTGGATAGCAAGAAGGAGAGTAGCTTTGGGTATAGTTGGACTAGCAGCTTTTCTACCGTATGAGCCTTCAGGAGGTGCAGACTCTTTTTCGCAATAAACAGGACGAGGATAGCAATCTACGCTGGTTATAAGACTAATACGAGTCACAGTCGTTCCATCGATTTCCTCTCTCAAAAATTCTTCGATTTCTTTGTAATACATTCCCGGCTCTCTCTCTTCGGCACGCCAGCGGGCATGTTTATCGGACATATCGCCAGCCTCTTCTCGGAGCCTACAGATTTCGTTGGCAAGTGTACAGAAATCTACGCCGTATTCCTTTGCATACGCATCTATCTCCTCATTGCCTACGCCAACATTCTCGTTTTCATCGATGTCGGTATCGCACCTAATTTCGGAAGATACGCTGTTGTCCATTTCGGAAGTTATCTCATATTTTGCAACTCCTGTAAACAATTGTGTAGTTGAGCAAACGTAATCGGGATTAGGATTTTATGAATTGAACAAAATATGATTTGCGACGCCTCGATAAAAAAAACATGTGCCTACCTGTACGGTTAGGGATCAGCGGTTCGTGTTCAGAGGTGCTGCTGCCTCTGGTGATGCTTCTTGACGTAGGACTGTCGCTGCGTCTGTCTCTGAAGAATGGCGCCGTAGCGCCGGGAGGCTCTTGTGGTCCATGAGGAGGCACTGTTCCGTAATCAAAGGGAGAGCTCTGTGAGTCTATTTCCGAATTCTGGTGCTCGTGGAGCGGGCTGAAGGGAGTCGATTGGTTCCTTATATCATTTGAGGGTCTCGTAAAGGGCTGGGTGGGTGGCTGCGCGTCCCACGGAGCAAGGGCGGGGTCGGTCTTCTTGGTGTCCATGGTGATCAATGGAATGCTGTGGGAAGAAGAGTGCAATTAGGACAAAACGATGGAGCTGAACTTCGAGAGTGTGGGAAGGATTTTTTTTTGAGAGTGTGGGAAGGAGGAACAGGTGTGCAGCAGGTGGTGATTGGCTGGTGCATAGGTACTCAAGTGAGGGCGAGGGCAAGGGCGCGGGCTAGTCCCAGGAACACAAGACCGCGTACGTCAAAGTCGACTGCCTGACGACGTTTGTCGCACTGGCCACATTGTTGTGTGAGCGCCGAGCAGGGCATCGTGAACCCTGTGGTCGAGCATGTTGATCTGTCCGCTTGAACGCGCAGCGAATTGCGTTGGAGGGAAAAAAAGGGGCAGCCTCGGCAAAGCATTGGACGCTATGGTTCTCAATGGCTACCAGGTGGTCTGGGAAGCAGCGTCAGGCATTCAACGCGATCCGCGAGGACTCTTTGGCGCGCTGCACGGTGTTTCTGCAAAAATGTATTCATCCAATAAATAATTTTATGCAAGCAACTTGGATACATGGCAACACAGCGCCAGCCTAAGGCAAATCAAGCCTGAAGACTTATATCCTCTATGAGCACTACCGTAGACCCAGCATCTGCACTGGCGGAAAGTCTAGGAAGCGCCATTGCTGGTTTCTTTCCGTCCTCTGTAATCCACCCCTCTGATCGACTCTCAGAGTGCACCGAGTACTTGACCACATCTGGATAAGCACTGGAGCCAAGAAAGGTCGCCGATTGCATGTTTCCTGAATTGAGCGAGAAATGGCCCTGGTAACGCTCAGCCTACGCGAAGAGTTGTCCTTGTTAATATCTTTGTGTCTTCCTGCCATAATCTCGCACTTTTTTCTTGAGAAAGACAAAGAAACATAAAATACGCGTAGAGGACATTCGCGTCTTACCATGACAAGGTTGATAGAGCCCTCCAGACTCCTTATCGTCACATTCAAGTTTTCGGACTCGGTATGCACAAATGCCAGCGAAGGATGGAGCACGACGTCAATATCTCCATCAATACTTTCCATGTTCATTTCTCCAATGGATCTCATCGTCCCTTGAATCTTGCCTCTTGCCACTCTGAAAGTCGCCTTTTCCCGAATGCTCACTCCGTCGACCAAGATACTGCCGTCCGTGACATCTAAGTGCATGCGGTCAACAATGGCTGTAGGACTATCGAGCTGGACGTGGATGTTGCCTAAAACACCGCTAATTTCAAGAAGATGCGGATATGACACCCCCCTTGGGTAGATGAGCTCAACCTCCGTCTTGGTGCAGTGTCCACGCAGCAATTTCTTCCTTTCATCTGCATCTTCTGTCCGCAAGAGCGAGGTGACATGAAGATATGGAAACGTTGTAGTCTCTACACGCCAATACATGTCGTCAAGCACCTTGGTGCTGCTGCTTCTTTTGGAGAACTTGACCAAAACATTGTCCTCATTCCAATCATCGTTTTCTCGAATAATCACATTCCCTGGCTACAGTAAGCCAAGTAGGAATTTATGGTAATTGTTAGTGTTAGTTTCCACAATCTCTCTTGCTGACTGTTGTTTGCCATGACGCCAACATCTTGTCATTGCAACTTACGGTATAGTCTTGTAAACTGATAATAATTTCCCCTTGTGGTACCTGGTCCAGTACTTGAATATCATAATGCATTGAACTGTCGCTGGTTAAAGCACATGGGTCGACAAATAAGATCTAGGTTCAGGAACACAGCAATGGTGAATGACATATCGCCAAAGGCGCTTCAAATAAGTATAGATTCGGAGAGCAACGTACCAAGACGCGGTACACGAAGTAGATGGCCAGCATCAACAGCAAAATGCAACCGATAATGAATCGATCGCGCCTGCGTAAAAACACCCATATGTTCTTGCTCTTTCCTGTAAACAATTGTGTGGTTGAGCAAAGGTAATCGGGATTAGGATTTTATGACTTTAACAATCATTAATATGATTTGCGACGCCTCGATAAAAAACGTGTGCCTACCTGTACGTTTAGGGATTAGCGGCTCGTGTTCAGAGGTTCTGCTGCCGCTGGCGATGCTTCTTGACATAGGACTGTCGCTGCGCCTGCCTCTAAAGAATGGCGCTGTAGCGCCGGGTGGTCCTTGTTGTCCATGAGGAGGCATTGATCCGTAATCAAATGGCGAGCTCTGTGAGTCTATTGGCGAATTCTGGTGCTTGTGGAGCGGGCTGAAGGGAGTCGATTGGTTCCTTATATCATTTGAGGGTCTCGTAAAGGGCTGGGTGGGTGGCCGTAGCTGCTGTGATGGCTGATGAGAATGAAGCCCGTGCTCAGACTGCTTGGCTGGTTCTGAAGTCTGCTGTGGATGGTGTTGCTCAGAGAGTTGTGTTTGAGTGTTTTGCGAAGGTACTGTTGGCATCAGGTCAGGATTGGGAGAGTATTTAGGAAGCGATCCCACTGAGTCGGTGGTATGTACTATTTCAGGAAAAGATACGAGTGTGAGATGGCGACATGATAATCAGAGCGGGAAGAGCTGTCCTCCTTCCTTGACGTACCGGGATATGGAGCCGATGACGGTGGGAAGTCGGTGGTGTGGGGCCGATAGGGATGGGCTTGATATATGGATGGTGCCTTGTCATCCGAGCCAGTTGACGGTGCAGTGGAGGTGTGAGGACTAGTCGCATAGGGTGCCTGGTTTCCAAAGATGCTTTGCTCTGTCTGCGCGTCCCACGGAGCAAGGGCGGGGTCGGTCTTCTTGGTGTCCATGGTGATCAATGGAACGCTGTGGGGAGAAGAGTGCAATTAGGACAAACGATGGAGCTGTGCTTCGAGAGTGTGGAAAGGAGGAACAAGTGTGCAGCAGGTGGTGATTGGCCGGTGCAAACCAAATAGATACTCAAGTGAGGGCGAGGGCAAAGGCGCGGGCTAGTCCCAGGAACACAAGACCGTGTACGTCAAACTCGATTGCCTGACGACGTCTGTCGTACTGGCCACATTGTTGTGTGAGCGCCGAGCAGGGCATCGTGAACCCTGTGGTCGAGCATGTTGATCTGTCCGCTTGAACGCGCAGCGAATTGCGTTGGAGGGGAAAAAAAAGGCAACCAGGGCAGCGCATAACCTTATTGAGCAGACACAGGACAGTCTCGATGCAGCATTATAAAAACCATTGCGAATGTGTCCTTCACCTCTGCCTTTCCCTTCGTCCTTCTCGTCGCCTCATCGCCTCCACCCCCAGCAACACCACGCTCGCTTTCATCCACCTTCGCAACCACACAAGACAATACATCTGACCATCAAAGCGTTGCTTCCATCAGACTTGAAGTGACACCAGCATGACAGAATCCACTCCAACACCATCCCAGCTTAGCGTAGGACAGCGAATCGAGTCCGAATACAATCGTGGAACTGTCCGCTATGTCGGCTCTGTCCCGCCCACAAAGGGCGAGTGGATCGGGGTCGAGTGGGACGATAAGGAGAGAGGAAAGCACTCGGGCGAGCACAACGGAACACAGTATTTTCAGTGTGTGTAAGGATCATCTGTTGCGTCCAAGCTTCACATTCCCCCGAGTTTTTGCTGGCGAAACGACGACCTGATACCCACAAAAACGTCTTCTCGCAGTTTCCCAGGCACCGGAAGTTTCACGCGTATCTCGAACAAGATCCACACTGGCCAGACGCTCCTGCACGTTCTGCGTGAGCGATATGTTGATCAGAACAAGGGGGTTGGGGACGATCTCTACCTTGGAGAGTCCAATATCAAGGTGGATGTCTACGACTTTGAGCGCGTCAAGGACATTCAAAGGTGAGCGTGCCATCACACTACCTTGCAACCCCATTCTTCTTTTCCTCATCCGCGCTTTCAATAGTGCCTCTAACTGCTACATTGTGCTCTAGCAAACTCCATTTGATGCAGGTTGTCGGCTTGGCGAATACAAATGTGGAACGTGCGGCAGACTTTGAGGAGACTCAGAGGGAGTGCCCCAACATACAGGATCTGGATCTCTCATCGACGCTGATCTCGACTTGGCAGGATGTTGCCGATATCTGTGCACCCCTTACCAATCTGACTATTCTACGATTGAGGTAGGTTGTTTGACTCGAGAAGGCATGAACATCGAAGCTTGCCAGTATGGCGTCTAATCCTTGAACCTACTCTGTAGTCGAAACCGATTTATGCCGTTGACATCTCAGCCATCACTGGAATATTCCTTCAAAAACCTTCGCTGCCTGGCATTGAACCGCGTGTACTTCCCCTGGGACGAGGTAATAGCCAGCGATCCACCACATCAGTCTATTGTCAGTCGAGGGATCGAATGTCAAGTTTTTAAGCCAGATCTCCCGTGCGATAATTCTAGGTTAATCTTTTAGAGCCCTCGATGCCCAACCTTCAGATCCTTCAGATCGGCTTCAACATGTACTCCGAGCTTGGGAAGACGGTGGACTCGACGCCCATTGCATCTCAAAAGGTTCCAGGATTCGCCAATCTCGAGGAATTGCATCTCGAAGGCAACGTCTTTGAGGACTGGAACCAGATCCTTCGCCTATCTCGACTTCCAAGGTAAGCCTGGACTGTATGCGGCATAATTCCTGTACATGTACATTTTGGGGGGTTTATGTAAGGCTAATCTTGGCTTTCTCGATTGAACTCTAGGCTCAAGACACTGGATCTATCCGAGAACAAAATCACTACTATTCATGCGACACAGGATGCTGAGGATTTCAAGAGCCTGACAGCCATTCGCCTTTCGGACAATAACATTGACAATTGGGCCAGCATCGACCGCTTGGGCTTCTATTCATCATTGCAATCTCTCTGGCTCGGAAACAATCCCATCACGAACAAGGCTATGGCCGGAACGAGCGGTGAGAATTCAACAGGATTGGATTCGGGAATATCTATCATTGCTCGAATGGGCAACCTCAGGCACTTGAATGGATCGGAGGTAAAATCTGCCCGTCAATCTGCAGGACAAATGTGTTATTCAGCGTCCATTTGCTCACATCATGCATTATACTGGATAGATCAACGATAAGAGCAGGATGAATGCAGAGTTGTATTATCTGAAGCATGTCGCTCTTTCAGCTGATGCCAAGGACCCTGCCGTGATCCAGGCAATCCATCCTCGATTTGAGCATCTATGTGAAGGTATGCCGGTTAGCAGGTGTATTCCCGTCTTGCGAGGAACAAATCGGACGGTCTGACCAACATTGTCTTATTCATTACCATATAGTCCATGGGCGGCCGGATACGAGTGATGAATCCCGCAAGGCGACCAGTGACATGCTGAAGGACCGGCTTATCTGTAAGAAACAAGCGCGTCCTATTCAATTTTGAGGTTCGAGTTCAGGAGTTAACCCTTGATTTTTCATTTATTTTTTGCTCCAGCGATCACATTCGTGTCCAAGGATCGCTTGGATGGACCCGCCAAAATCAGAGTTCATAAGAATGTCCTGGGCACCATGACTGTCAAGAACCTAAAGAACTTGGCGCAGAAGCTGGTACGCATTCCTGCCATACGCCAAGAGATGATCTTCCTCACGAATGATCCAGACTATGAGGACGTCAAGGTAATGAATGAATCTTTACGTTTCGTTGCCATGCCATACTGGCAATCATCCGGATACTCAATCATACGTTCTTCTTATCTTGTTCGTTTAGGTAACAGTGCCTCTTGCGGATGATATGCGGCAGATTTCCTATTATGATGTCAAGGATGGAGAGGAGATCATCATTCTCGACAAGACGAAGGCAAAGTAGGCGACATAGAGCGATGTTGCAGATGCACAGCCATCGTCCCACAATATACCTTAGTTTCTCTCCGAGGTAGTAAGATGTATTATACAAACGTGCACCTGTCCAATGCAATGACTTTCGATTAAGCCATTTTCGATCGCTGCCGGTTCTGATAGCTGCCATGCAGAAGAAGTGAGGCTGGAGCAACGTGTAGAAACAAAGACCTGTTGCTAAAGGACACAAAGGTCCGCGTTAGGAGCCAAATGAGTTGGGACGACGAATCAACCAAAGTAGTTCGCGTGTATGAATAGAACGAAGACCCTACACACCAGCTTGCGGACCTACAAAGTTCAGTGGCAACGGCGCGCGAAGTTCATACAAAACAAACAAACAGATTGAGAGAGGGAACTGGGTCCATTGGGTCCCTTGCGACAGACGTGCAGTTAGAAGGACCAAAAAATGACTGCGGCCAAGTCCCCTATTGCCCCATTCGTTTGGCCCTTGTACATGTTCTCCTTGCAAATTCGCTAATCTCCACTTTCCAATCCTCAACTCACACAATGGCCGCCTCCTCTTCCACCAGTCACCCCGACTCGTCTCGGCAACTTGACTCCGCCTCCATTCCCGACGATGGAGGTGAATTCGTTGGAATCCTCTACGACACCATTCTCTACGAACGCGCGTGCTACCGCCTCCACACCCTCCACAAGTACGATTTCCCTCTGAAATACGACGAGCTTGCGTTCGACTTCCTCACTGCCTACCGCTTCTGCTTGGAGCCCAAGTTCCTCATCAACAAGAACACCGCCGTCTTCTCTCAGTACATCCTCAAGTCCAAGCTCCTCACCGCCAAGGGCGTACGCGCTTACGCGTTTGAGCACTCGGGCACGTACGAGATCTTCCCCTCGGACTCCTACGGTGGAGGACTGGAGGACGACTTTATGTGTGATGAGGTGGAAGAGCTGGACGAGGAGGACTTTAGCGACTTTGACGAAGTCGAGCATGGCTTTAATGCGACCAAGAAGAAGGTCGGGTATGTAGGGCCTCTCCTCACGAAGAGGCGAATGGCAGGTCACAGACAAGGAGCAAACGACAGCAGTGCAGACCAGGCACATCGAGAGGCCTTTGCAAGCGATTTTTTTGCCGTGTATAAGCATTCGCAGGACATGATTGCGGCGATTATAACGGTACTGCGGAAGCGCGTTTGGTATCATGACGGTTCTGGAGGTGAGGTGGTCGAGATCCGACACATGGGTGCTGATTATACACCAACGTCGTCGTTGTCGACTTCTGTGGACCATGAAGAGACCGATCCGCTATTGGCACCTGTCAAGGGTGTCAAGGGAGTGAAAAAGTACACGCGGCGGTTCAACGGCAAGATTAAGCGCCGGAATTACGAACGGAACCAAGCTTCCAGGGCCAACGGAGTCGTGTTTGGGTTGGTTGCAAAGCAAGACCCACCCACGGATTACTCGGACTCAGAGTCGGAAACGGTAGATGGTAACCATGGGGAGATGCAGCGCATTGAAGAGGCGATTGCCAAGTTGGCTTCGACAAGTCTGGTCGATTACACGGGCAGTGCTAAACGAAAGATCCATTGGGTGGCACCTGGAAAGTCAGAGGCTCTGTATGATTGGAATGGAGTCAATAATGAGCTTCGGCTCATTGACTTGCCGTCCGAGGAGGCCGACCCTGCATTCTATGGGTGCTTAACACGCGATATTATGAACAAGTACAAGGTATGGCCAAGGATCGTTGATTATGAACAGTCGAATGCCTTTGGTGTGATGTGAAAATGAGAGGACTGATTTTCGCTGTCTTGTAACTACTCCGTTCCAGAAACTTTTGCCTCCCCCCGAGGTAATGGAGCGACATAAGCAGCTCACTGACACCCTCCAAAAAGTCATCTCGGCAGCATTTCCTGGAGAGGATTTGAAGGTCGAGCCATACGGGTAAGGGCCAATATTTTTCGCTGCTAGATCAGAATTGTGAATATGAATTTGAGAAAGTTACTGCGGCAAAAAAAAAAAAAAAAAAAAAAAACAAAAAGAGTGCATGCATGCAAGTATCATAGACTAAACACTTTACACTTTCAAACCCCCACAGATCTTTTGTGAGCGGTCTATTGATGGGGAACAGCGATGCGGACTTTTGTATCACAGGTCCTAATATCCATGACCACGAACAACTGAACGATATGGTCCAACTTGGCAACATCCTCGAGACCCACGGACAGATGCACAATGTGATATGTATCCCCGACGCCATGGTCCCCATTGTCAAGTTCTTGGACCCAGTGACGAACATGGAGTGCGACCTGAACACAGGCAACAACCTCGGTGTCATCAACTCTGAGCTGATCCGGACTTACACCACTATTGATGAGCGAGTCAAGCCCTTCCTGTACATGATCAAAGCCATCTGTAAGGCTCAGGGGATCAACGACGCCAAGAGTGGGTACCTCAGCAGCTATGCCATCACTTGGATGGGCATTGTGTTTCTGCAGCAAGAGGAGAACCAAACCAAACCTGCAAAGAGTACCGGATGGGAATGGGGCACGCACCCTGTTCTGCCCAGACTTCAGCAGCAGCCCTTTGAGCGGATGACGGAGCTGACCTTGCGGCTGAACCACAATGTCAAGAATACGCCTGTGAGCACGACGAGTCTCGTGAATTCTGCCAAGAGCGACATGGTCCACTGTCGGTTCGATCGGAACGAGGATGGCAAGCATACGGGCTCGGGTCGCGCGAACCCAAAGTCTCTGGCGAGGTTGCTGATTGAGTTTTTCGAATTCTTCTCGAGGCGGTTCTTTTACGCCGAGACGGCCATCCACGTCGGCAGGGCGCAGTTTGTGCCAAAGTCGAGCAAAGAGCTGCATAATGAGAGTACGCGCATGGCGACGTTCCGTGTTGTGGATCCGTTCCTGCATCATCGAAACATCACCGGAACGTGTCGTGGCGAGACGCTAGGCAGGGTCTGGAGGGCGTTTGATCATTCGTATCGCACGTTGAGTGCGGGGGATCTGGAGGGCGCCATGGTGACAGTCGATTGATGCATACATGTAGTAGACGTGAGAATATAAAAAAAAGATTATGAACAGCAGTTTTATGTATTTTACAGCAAAGGACTAATAGTTTTTTTTTAACGAAGCTCCCGGTCAAGCTTGTCGGAAGCGTCGTTGGCGGCATTCCTGACGTTCTTGTTGGCATTGCGAGCAGCATCCTTGGCGTCCTCCTTTGCATGGCGAGCTGAATCCTTTGCCTCGTGCTTGGCGTGCTTTGCGGCGTTGTTGACATCCTTGCCGATCTTGCGAGCGTGATCTGCAGCAGGGCCTTGTGCATTCTTGATCCAGATATCATAGTTGAGAGCGGTTGCATATCCGAGCCAGGCGACGTAAGGGAGCGTCAAGTAACCGGCCAATTTGTCAACCTTGAAGAAGTAGTAGGAAACAGCGATTGCTGTCGTCTAGAGAAAGAATTAGCGATGAAGGAGGAAAAGAGAAAAATGGTCAGGTCAGGCGTAATGTTATGTAGCTACGCAGTCAGCAGTATCTGTTGCTAGCTCTCTCTCTCCCCCCCTGATCGGTCGAGTTGGGCACTAGTGAGAGCGTATATGTGTGGCAGACTGCATTGCTGATCCAATCTATGCTGTTCGCTCTCTTTGTTGATGATATCATCCAGAATGGCATTATTGTCTCAGTCCCAAAAAAAGCGAAGGCACTCTGGGCAATACGCGAGACCAAAACGCTTACCGTCAAAGCGCCGGCCGTGACGAGGGCAGCACCAATCTTCTTCTTCCAGAAGTAAAGAGGCGACCAGGCAAAGTTCAGCAGCAAGTTGAAGCCGTAGATACCGAGGCCTGTGTGGGCCAGCGAGCGAGTCGTTGGGAAGCTGTTGGGACCTGTTCGGAGTGCAACGAGATGGGAGGCATATCCGATGGAGAGGTAGAGTGTCGTCCAGGCGGGTGCGAAAACCGATGGTGGAGGCGCCCAGTCTGGTCTCTGCAAAGACTCGTAATAACCCTTGACATTACGCGAAGGTGCTGCAGAGAGGAATCCACCGACGAGAGGAAGCCCGACGGCGAGAACTGGATAACGGGCGAGGTTCGTGTTGATGAGGCTTGTGGCTTGGTGGTAGTTGTCCATGATGGCGCTGTAGGAGGGACGATAGTGAGGAGGAGGGGAAGCAAGAGGAAGAGGAAATGGTTGAGGTGAAGTAAAGACGCCCTTTATATCCTTATGCAACCGCGAATGACAGGACAATGACACAGTAAATTGCGTTTGAGCGCGTCAGTCAAAGCGCGAGCGGGAAACTTTAGCGCCCTTAAGAAACGTCAAGCCACAACCCATCTCCCTGCCGGAAGGAATAAACACGGCAGAAAAAAAAAAGAGATCACTTTCTTTCTTTTCTCCTCACCTCCACTTCCACTTCCACTTCCTCCCACCCTCCCTCCCTTCCTTCATACACGTAAGTTCTCTATTGGTTAACCTTCATCGACTCGACAGCACAACGAAACAGTTGCAGGGGTTGGGTGCCGTGGCTGATATGATGCATATACTTTCGTGGGAATCTCTCGGAAATTGAATGAACGAACACTAAATCGAATGTCCTGATCTACATGCCACCGATCAAAGCACTTTTTGATCAGGCTCATCCACTCGAGTCCTCTCTGAACATTTTATTAATCATTGTCTGTTCTTTGTTGTCGCTCCAGTTACACTGATTAGATCTTCGAACCAGAACAGCAGGACTCGGGATCAGGAATTTTTTTTCAAAAGGTGTGTTTTCTTTCGACAATCCTTCGTTTTCTACAACCCCAACGGGAAGATAAAAAGGCAATGATGATACAACCCATGCACCACTCTCAACCAAAAGCGTGTGGATAACCATTACCAATTATATATGAGCCTACACCTACAAAAGCAAATTCTTTTGCTTCTGTTCGTATCTTCCCACAAAAGAAAAGACATCGAAAACGATTGTTTTTGAAGCAGGCATGCTCATACGTCTCTATTCTTTTGTTCGCTCTAGGTACTGGTACAACTTGAATGATCAATGGAAGATAGCAATGAAAGCAAGAACAATAAAAAGCAAAAAAAAACTACTTCGTTGCGTGTTCTGGGAGATCGTTTTCTGTCAAACCTGAATCTTCGATAATATCATCACGTGCATCAAGCCTTTGACGCCGAATACTTCTCTGCAACGCGGTTGCATTTCTCTCAAAGATCATCCCATACTAATCACTTTCCACCAGGAATCAGCATATACATACACACACAATGAGCAGCTTCAGAGTCTCACGGTTATCAGGAGGCGTCTATCTACTAGCAGCGTTTTGCTTACTGGCCTTGCTCCAGGTACGCTACTAGTCGTTGGATGTGCTATGCATGGGACAGCAACGTCGCGCAATGCTTCTAGTCAATCGGGAATCAACCCATTGCAAAAGGCCCTCCCGACTCAGTGAGCCTTTCTCGACTCGTTACCTTTCATTAGAGCGTACTAGCAGCCAATCCCATCAGTTTCTGCAAATGCGTTTGCGGTCCAGAACATCACATCATACCCTTGGCAAGGGATCCACAATACCCAATGTTTGGAGGGTCGTCCAAAGCATGCGGAGCGTGTTTGAAGCAATTCTGCTTGGATCAATATCCGGAGATGTGCAAGGCCGTCGGCACTGGAGAAGGCGATGAACTTGTCACCAGCTGTTTCGGTAACATGTCTTGACTTGACTGAGAGCGCGGGATCCTCTCTCTCCTGGATGATGCAAACTCAAGGAACGATAAACTCACCTCGGCTCTTTGGAACAAAAATATCCCTTGAACTATTAGAGCGCGACTCGTACAAGGATCAGTTCATTGTGTATCTGTTCTTGACGATAACATTCGGTCTTTTGGGCTTTGCGGGACTACAGCCATTCGTTAAAGGCTTGTGGCAGGTAATTATTGTCGCCGTCCGTCCGTGCGAGTGTAACAAATCATTGCATCAAGCTGCCCAGTAGCGAGTATTCGGGATGCATCTGGGTCTAATCGTTTGTTCTCTTTTTTTTTATAATGCAATGTAGCGTCGGCAGCAGCGTGTCTATGCTCCCATGCCTAGGTAGATTTTAGCAGCACACCCACACAAAACATAAAAACATGCAGTAATGTACTATCCGTCAAGAAGCATTTCACAGCCCAATGCGGAGGAAAATAATTCTATCAATTTGTATTACTGGAGGCTATTCTACAGGCATGGGATTCTTTCTAGGGGATGCAAACTTGTCCTTGACCTTTTCCGTCACCATCTTGTTCAGTGGCGCTGGACGGCCATATCTCTCGGCCATCTTGATGAGATATCCGTTCATGTAGTCGATTTCGCACTGCTGCGAGCCCTTCAGATAATCCTGCAGAGTCGAGCATCGGTTTGGCTTTGTGGCCCTAAGGATGGCCTCGGTTGTCTCTGTCAGACTTTCAAGCGTCAAGAACTCGTCCCTCAAAGGTTTGTCCAGGGCTTGATACTCTTTAGAATGATCCAATATGGACAAGGACTCCTTGATCAGGTCCTTGACAGCTTGGTGCGCCTCTGCAGAGTCGATCAGCGTGCCATTGGTCGCCTCCAAAAGTGTCGCCACAGGATTCACACAGGCGTTAACGACCAGTTTGGAGAGTTGGAGAGCCAGCAGATGTTCCGGCATGAGGATCTTCAAATCCATGTCTGCTGAAAGTAGTTGGAATGCCGCGAGGGTTTCATAGAGAGAGCGTGTCCTTAGGTTACGCAGATGCTCGGGGGATGAGGGTTGAACATAAAACGACGAAAATGGCGCGTCCGTGAAGGGTGCGACAAATGTCGAGGGATTGGTGTATGGATATTTGGTAGAACGGACGGCCTTGGAGGGTTCCATCAGGGTCGGGAACAAGGAACCGTCATCGGGCTTTTGAAGGAGAGAGCCAATGTCGGCAAGGGTTGTTGCATCCAGTTTCGGTGGTGATTTTTTCGGCAGTGATTTCTCGACAGTTGAAGATGATGGATCCTGTTTGTCTTTGATGGATCCAGATGCTACGGGTGGTGGTGTTGGTGGTGTATCGACGATCGGGGCTAGCCAAACGTGTCCTCTTCCTGTGTGGACGATGGTATCCCCCATCTTTTGAGCTCCATGGGAGATGATTCCTTGCACAAAGTTGGGTCTCTCGGCGTCGTTATCGGTCCATCCCATTGACTCACAGATCTCTTCCCGTACACCCATTCCGTTTTGCATAAGCACGATGGTAGTCCATGGTCTGAGTCGGTGTCGGATCTTGGAAATGGCTTCGACAGTTTGGTAGGTCTTGGTGGTGACGAGAAGCCGGTGGATCGGCGATCTTGAGAGCTCGTTGTAGACGGGGTCGTATCGGAAGAGTTCCTTGTCAATGATCGGATACAACGGCTCCCAATCGACGCCGTCCACGACCTGTGGTTCGACAGATGCGGTGTCAAGAGCAGCGAGGTTCATGTACTTGAGAGTGGTGGGCGTGTTCGAGTTGGTCTTGTTGGTGAGCGAGGGCGGAGTGGGCGGCGGAGCCTTGCGCTGAAAGAGTGTGAATGGGATGTGGTGCCTGTGAAAGTAGTAGGCGAACAGCGATCCGATCCCGCCTGGGCCGAGGATGTGGAATCGGGGGGCCAGTGGCCTGTAGGGCACCTTGGTCATGGTGTCGATCTCCTGATTCGTCGAATGCCACTTGGATGCGATCTGGCGGAGGTTTGAAAGAGAATCGTTGCGCTGTGACTTGCAGTCTATTTAACGCAGAGTTGCTTGGACACACGTTCCCCCTTGACTTCATTCTCGCATTCTTCGCGGCTCCCGCTCTTCTCTCAACCACATCCATCTCCCCGTTCTTGCAATGTTCCTACGAAAGGCACTCGCCACAGTGCTACTCATCGCTGCGGGTGCTTCCTTGCACACCGTTGAGGCATCAGAGGCCTCAAAGAGCTTGACGGGCGCCGACTTTGCTTCCACCATTGCGCAAGGCACCACGTAAGGATCACTTGCCGTGTGCCTGGACAGACACGCAATCCGAGGCGGGTCGAACAACGTAAACAGTTGGAAACTGCCTTACCGAGATCTCCATACTCTTGACCATCTGCTAGCTTTGTCAAGTTTTATTCGCCACAGTGCGGTCATTGCCAGAGACTCGGTAAAGATGAGTTTGCAGCCACGGTCGCCATACACATTCGGACCCTGCCTTGTTCTTGCTTCCTAATCTTTGATTGCTTGTCATCCCGCGACGCATTATCATAGCGCCTGCTTGGGAACAGGTTGCAGTTGATCACCAACACTTGGAAAAGACAAAAAACTTCAAGATTGCTGAAGTCAACTGCCTTGTTGAGGGCGACATCTGCGATGAAAATGGTGTTACTGGTTACCCTACTATGAAGCTGTAAGCACGGGCGTTGCGACTATGCAAGGGCTTTTATGAGATGATCCACGCTTTTTTTCTTTTTTCTAACACTACTTCCAATATTGCCAAAGCTTCAATTCAGGAAAGATCATTGCTGACTACGACGGCGGGAGAACCGTTGCTGAGCTGAGCCAGTATGTCGTCTCTAAGGCGGAGGAAAATGCTGTCGTCGCTCCTAATCCAGACGGGCAAGTGATCGTTCTGGATACCAAGACATATGAGAGCAGTTTGAATAATGGCCAGCCTTGGTTGGTCGAGTACTATGCACCATGGTGTGGTCACTGCAAGGCTCTTGCCCCCGTGTACGAGGAACTGGCTAAGGCCCTGAAGAACAAAGTGAACGTTGCCAAGGTCGATTGTCCTGCCAACGAACTTGTCTGCAAGTCACAGAAGGTTCGCGGGTACCCAACCATCAAACTGCACCAGCATCAACAAGCAACGGAATTTGACAAGAAGCGATCGCTCGAAGCCCTGACAGCCTTTGCCTTGGGTGCTACAGAGTAAGTCGGATGATATTCATTTTTACAGTGGCCACCTCATGCGGGTATGCCAATGACCTTCAATTTGTCGTGTATATACATAGGCCATCGATCAAGACCATTACTCTGGCAGACCTTGAGGACATCAAGAACGGACCCGATGTGACCTTCATCTACGTCCATGATGCCAGCACCAGCAATGATATCACCGCGCTCATGGAAAAGCAATCCCAGATCTTTTATGAACAGGTCACGATCAAGTCTGCTACAGACCCTGCCATCGCCCGTGCACTTTCCATCAACAAGTTGCCAGCACTCGTCGCCCTCAAGGACAACCGCCAATACGACTACCGAGGCTCACTCTCGGACTCACAGGCAGTGCAGGCGTGGATCGGACGTTCCAAGACATCCCTTGTTCCCTTCCTCACGAACAGCAATTCGGCTGCAGTCTTGAATGCGCCTGGATGGGTAGTTCTGGGTCTCTTGGATCCGTCCAAAGCCTCGAGCGCTGTTGCTCGTCGGGCTCTGATCGAGGTTGCACACAAGTACAACACTGGACTGAACAGTGGACAGCGTTCACTGCTGAATGGGCGGCCCCTGCGCTTCGCCACATTGGATGCGACCAAATGGACCAACTACATCAAGAACGCACTGCGTGTTGAAGTTTTGAACTTGCCAGTGATCATGGCGGTCAACAGTCTGGAGGAGGTGTATTACCCTCATGGAGCGGATGGTCGCCGTGTGCCACTGGAGGAAGAGGCGCTGCTGGAGTACATTGCTGGAGTGGAGACAGGCAGCCTGGAAGAGCAGTCGATGCTTTCGTACATGCAAAAGTTGTTCCGGCAGCTTTCAGGACGGATCTCGTCTGCGTTTGGATTCATTGCTAACCACCCGTATGTGTCCATGATCCTGGGATCTGCAGCAGTGTATGCACTTGCCAAGAAGCTGGGAGACACTGGAGCGGATATCCGTCCCGAGGGACTTGCCAAAGCCGATTGAAGGCGGCGGCGGTCTCGACTTTAGTTGCTAGGGGTCCAAATTGGCTGGGAAGTAAACTTCGCCACGTATGTTGTGTTCTTTTTGAAACGCTTTTCTTTTTTGGGTGTCTGCGGAAAGCGTTGGTTTGCCTTTTGGCAGGCAGGAAAAGGGCTGTATCACGCACGCTCCTGAGGATGGCGGAAGGAAAGTCTTGGCAACGAGGGTTTTGCAGAGCAGCGAGGCGCACCTGCTGTAGCCTGGCTGTCTGGCTCTCTGTCTATTGCGTAAGTCAGACCGGCCAAGGTGCAAGGAGGCCTTGCAGGGTGAGCTGTCGGGTGGTTTGGAGTCGAGTGCAGGTGTGCACCAGTGAGTGCAGTGAGTGCGGTGGTGCAGTGGGTGCAGTGTGGGCGCATATCATACACACACACTCACACACGCCCCTCTCTGTTGCAGTCTCGCCCGTCGTCTCTCCTTCGCCCTCTCTCCCCATTCCTCTTTGTCTCTTTCGCTCCTCTTCCCTCTTTCCTTCCGTTCCCTCTTCGCCCCCATTCCTGCCTTTGCTTTTATTTGTCTCGTCCGCCCCGCATTCTCTCATTCTCTCATTCTCTCATTCTCTCATTCTCTCATTCTCTCACTTCTCGCACCCTCACTCTCCTTCTCTCTGCCTTACACTGTACACGGACACACCCCCTCTCGTCCTCTCATACCCTCTCTGCACACAGTCTGTCTGTCTGTCCGCTTCTTCCCCTTCGTCCCAGTTCCTTCTCTCTAGCCACGTAGCCTGGCCGTGCCACCAACTGCGCCTCTCTCAGTCTTCACGTCATGGACACGAGCCCGAGCCCATGCAAGGTCAGCCTGAATGGCGCCTTCCGTCGCTTCCTCGTGGGTCGCCCTGCGCTGTGGCGGGACTTTGAGGACAAGGTAAGGCGAGCACGCACATCAACTGCACTCGTGTATTCCATCTGGCTTACGTACAAACATGCGAGTGCGTGGAGGAGTGTTGGTCCTTCCTTTTTGCACGGTGCTTGGCGCACGCCAAAATAGTTTTGGCTTGGCACTCGCCATGGGTCGACTGTGAGGCTCTCCTGTCTTTGGCCGTGACTGGCACCTTTGCTCTCGCATTCACTGTCTGGGCGTAGACCTGTCTCCATCGTACCGACGCGGGGATACAGGGATACGCGGCATAGTCTACGTGATATGGGGCATGGGGCCATGGCCACAGAGATGGCTCTCTCCCCCTCGTCATCTTCCTCCTCCCCCTCCCACAGCCCACTGGTGTAACCGCACTCTCCTCAAACGCAATCTGCACGCATCCCCTTTGATACCGTTTCACGCCTCTGAACCTACCACTGCGCCAATGCAACACGAAGCAGTCTAGGTCGATATCGCCCTTTCCTTCTGCACACTCACGCGTCCAACTATATCCTCCATACGTCCATACATCCATACACCCATACACATTCATCTATCCATGCATCTACACAGCCATATCATATATGGACATCCAAGCAATCATATCCAAGCAACCTTCAGCTTGCCATCACACCATATCAACACCGTCATGGCTGGGCACATGCCCCCACCAGTCCTGATGCATTGCAGTTCTAACAAAACCCTGCTTCCCACTCTAAATTAGATCCGCATCGTCTACAGCCTGCCGCCGAACGCCGTGCTCGACGTGCAGTACAAGGACGAGGAAGGAGACGTGATCAAGCTCAACACGGACGGCGAGCTCGACGATGTTCTCGCAATGCATGCGCTCTTTAGCCACATCGCGCCCGTCAAGTTTGAGGTGTCCGTCTCCTACCAAGAGTCCCCACCCTCCTCGATCGCCACCTCGTGCTCAAGCTCGATCATGGGCGATCCTCTTCCTCAGTTAACGTCCTGCTGGCTGAGTGGCCTCAACCAAACCTACAGTGGCATCGGCCAGGTCGACCTGGCATCCACCATTGCCTCTGACACCATCGCCTCGCCTCTGAGCAGACCTCGTTACCAGCCCAGCAGCATTTACGGGTCCGATCAGAGTGACGACGTCTCACTTATCGAACTGGAGGATAGCCAGGAGTTGCATTCGAGCAGCGGACACCATGAGACCCACTTCTTAGACAATGGCACCCTGGACGAAAGTATTTCGTACCCTCAGCGCGACCTTGACGAAGCACTGCGACTGCATAAGGAAATGGAGCAATTGGAGGCCTACAAGCTCGATGCTCCCGTCTTCACGAGCTCTGTTTTGGGTAACACTCGAACGACTGTCGAAGATTACAGCGACGATCAGTCAGATGCAGGATGCATGGAGCAGAGCCATTACGACCAGGCAGAGGATGATCAGGAACCCGACACTCCCCAAGCAGGGTCTGTCGCCGCAGCTGTCGTGCACTACGAGACATTGGCAACACGCTCTCAAAAGTGCTTCATCGACGAGACGACGCCATTGCTGGGATTCGAGACGCTACGTATTGACCACGACGTGGACGCTTCGGAATCGTCCTCCACTGCCACGGCGCAGCACGAGCAAGCCGTAGAGCAACGAGCGGAGCCTGTCCTTGAACAAGTTGACCCGGTCCTACCAACCGAGCCAGCGGCGCCCTCGACCGCGACCGCCTCTACCTCGACCAGCGACAGAGGTCCATCTATGGATGATAATGCCCTGATCGAGCAACTCCAATTGCTAGTCAAGGAGTTCCAGGACATCATCCAGAATAACCCACAGCTCGTCTCAATGACTGGAAGCATCATGACCAAGGTAAATAGCTACTGGCAGTTTTTCTTTCGTCACACGAGGGCAGTGTTCACTTTGCAAACCTTCGCTGACTAACGCTGTGCCGTTTTTTTCCACCGCCTGATAGATCTTGAGCAACGTTAAGGTCAATGTCGAATCGTTCGCCGGCTATCTGCAAACACAGGCCCAGATTGCGGCTCAAAACGCACAACAAGCCGGTCAGCAAGTTGCGGCCCAAGCACAGGAGGCTGCGTCTCACATCCAGGAGAGGGCCCAAGAGGTGGCTTCTAAAGTGCAGGAAAGTGCCACCCAGGCTCCCGGACCCCCCAGTTTTCCTGCGGGCGAGACCAACACTTTCCCCACGTGCGGAGGCAATTCGATTTTTGGACAACATCAACGTCGCCAGCATCAATACCCAAACTGCAACAGACCCTCCTTTACTCATCACTACGGCCACCCTTCGCCGTTCTTCCTACACCATGCTCGCAGGAACCATTTCTACGAGCGGGCCTACCAGCACAATCAGAACCATCAGCACCACAGCCATGGGGACGTGAATCTAGAGACGCCTCCTACGTCCATGGCGTCGTTTACGCCTGCCGTCCCCTTACCCTCCATGCCCTCCATGCCCTCCATACCCTGGGCCTTCTCACCCCCTGTGGCTGACCCGTCCCGTTGCCTCGGAAGGAGCAACACTGTCCACAGCTCAAGACCATCACCCTTCCCTAGTGCCCCCCTTCAGTCTGCCACGCCTGCCTCCGATCTTGGCCGGCCTGTTGTTCATGATATCGAGTCCCCTTTCTTTGAGGAAGGTATGGACTCGATCAAAGATGAGAAGAACAAGGACAACAAGGGAAAAGCTGTTGCCAAGGAGCCAACATTGCTTGTGGATGTCTCCGGCGATATGAGCAATCAGTCGGCATCGTCCTCGCACATGCCCGGCTCGTTCCCTCGACAGCCCGAGATGTCACACGTCAAGGTCGGTTGGTCATGGACCCGTCTTCCTGATGATGGTGCTGAGCATCATCAACCTCCATCCACACGAGCAAAGTTTGGTTGGGTCTGGAACGATAATGGAGGCGAGAAGGCCGAGATCGCTGAAGATGAGGAACCTACGTCATTGTACACCCACTTGACAGAGCACCCAGCGCAAGTGACCCCAACCCCCGGTTCTTTCCCGGCCAGTCTCGACTCCCGGCAGAATGGCTCTCGAGGACTTTGCCGCTCGTCATCGCTGCGTCTCGGTCGTGGAACTGATGCCCAAGATGGCAACTCTGGCGAAAAATTGAAATTGAAACGTCACCAGACCATCCATAATGTCCATGGCGACGCTCAGACTTCAGTCTTGAGTTCGGACACTGCCACTACTAGTCTGGGTGCTCATGAGCGTCGTCGACAGGAGCTTGCTCTGCAAAAGCAATCCATCTTGGAGCAACGAAACATCATTGAAGAGCAGCGCCAGACGCTGGACCAGATGCGGCGAGAGCAAGCAGCACAACGCGTGGAGCAGATGGTGTCGCGAGCACGACCTTTGAGCCATGTTGGTTCGTTCCCGAGTACCCCTGGAGGTTTTCCGACAGTGCCAATAGTCCGCGTACCCGTCCGCGCCCGTATCCGCGCTGCGCCTCCTGCAAGACCCGCGGCGATTGTGACTCCATCCCCCGCTGTTCCTGCCCCACCGGTCCCAGAGCCTGAGCCTGAGGTGGTCATGCCGGCGATGACTGGCATGAACCCATTTGCGGATCCTTTCGAGTTTGAGAACGAGCTGCGAACAATTGTGGATATGGGATTTGAGGACACTGCTGAGCTCCGAACGGTTATGCAGGATTTTGGGGGCGAGGTTGAGGCGATTGTTGAGTTTCTGATCGGGCAGTGATCATTCACGACGCCACAGAGAGCCATACTTCTTTTGTTGAATAAATGAATGCAGTTCAAAAACATTGAGGAAGACTTTACCCGCGCGCAGCATAGTTCGGGTACCTTGATGCAATCTGAGCATAAGCTGTCCATTGCAACAGAGTCCATGAACTCATTGAGTAAGGCCACGAGAGATAGTGCGAATAAAAGTTGACAGACCGCTGGCGCACTCAGCAGGATTGATAGATCTACGGTATATCCCCTTCCTATAAAAGTAGACCGCAGATCGAAAGGATGTGTTGCTTGTGAGGAAAAAGGAGGTCCAAGCCAGCTAGAAACCGGATTTTCTACGGTCAATTTTGCTGTTCCCGTTTACGCCGATGCCATAGTCGGGTGTGAGGGATCCGAGCTGGGACCGATCAGCGCCAGGACAGATGGATGAATATTCTATCTCAATTCTTCCTCAATGGGCGAAAAAGCCCTTGTTCTGGGAGGATTGGAGCATCCATGTGGCAACATCTTTTACCCAGTCATAGTTAGAACAAACATGGCAGCCATGGTCTTGAACCTTAACGAAAGTAAGACGTGCCTTGTTCAGGGCCGACTCGCCTGATGTGTTTCTGGCATCTGGGATGAATGGGTGCTCACTTTTCCGAGCATCTATGCTAAGAAAAGACTTTTTGAGACCTCTCTCTCCCTCTCTCTCTCTCTCGCTTTTCTCACTCTTTATCATCCTATGGATCCTTTGTGTCTCTTTGGCCTCCGCTCCTGTTCCTAACCCTTCATTTGTATTTTTTTCTTATCCATTCTGCGCTCTCATCTCACCTTCCTTCTTCACAAACGTAAAAGACGGCGTCAAAGATCACCCAAATGTCGCCCAGTGCTCATAACGCCCACTCTCGCCCTCAGGACCAAGTATTGGTTCATATAGCTCCTAATCAGCGGCCCCGTCCAACATCACTCATACCATCGTCTTCATCTCCGTCAGTCAACCCAGCCAAGTCAGTGCAGGAGAACGATGCAGTCACCACAAACCAACCTAACGAGGATGATGCTCCATACCATGGCGACCGTGACAATAAGTCACACATACTCCAACTCTATCACATCGACAGCGATCCTAATATCTCTAGCAACAAACATCCGGCGCATCAGGCGCCGTCGTTCAAGGACGCGACGATGATTGACATGACAGAGTATCCTTTGGACAGGAACGAGGACAAAGGAGATGGTACGGAATTCAACAAGAGTGGGAACGAACAAGCCCACTGCGGCCAGCATCATCCATTGAAAACACAGCAGTGGCAGCCAGGTTCAAAAGAGGTGGATTCATGGTCTCCTAATGAAGGTGATGCCTCTTTTCGCGAACAGTCAGGGCGGCAGGACGATTCGAACTCTTTCCAAGAACAGGCAATGGATCAAGGAAGAAACTCATTACACATGCAGAATTTCCATCTTGGCGCGCTTGCGGTGCCTGAGTCCATATCGTCTGCGACAGTGGGTGGCGAGAGGGACTCGGTATTGTTACATGATCAGCAGCAAAGTGATAGCCTTTGTCCACTCGAAATTGCGACTCTATCCGAAAATACACCAGGAGACAAGACACAAGAGAATCAGCTAGGAGAAGCAAGTACAGCCGACGCTCAACACAACAAGATCCACACGACTACATCTGCATCTGTGCTCACTGATTCTCCTTCTACTACTTCTCATTATCAGGATGGCAGTTCAACATCAGCATTAACGGCATCTCCATCACCAGTATCAGCAGCGGCGGCGGCGGCAGTGTCCATTGTGGTGACAGGAGTAGACAACAAATCTCAGAGACAGCAACGCCCACAGCAACCCCACTCATCGTCCTTGTTCGACTTTTTCCGTGGACGAAAGACATCTATTCCCAAAAGCAGCAGTCTTCCGCATCATCCTTCAATTACAAAAGGCTCCTCGCCTTCTAGATCTACTGCACCAGCCATACCTTCAACGGCCCTGGTGAAATCACCGCTCACAGGGACACCTCCTCCCATCAGCAAGAGCAGGATTTTTTCCTCTGCGACTAAAACATCTCTGGACAGCAGCGGGTACCACCGCAGCGGCTCCGCTAGCAGCAGCACCGCTAGCACGAACAATAGCATACACTACAGCAACACGAAACCAGGCAGCCATATCCACAAGCACGAGACTATCGGAAGTTTACCCATGCCCATAAGGATCGACCGCAGCATGGGAGCGCATTCCAACCGTACCTCGTACGCGTCCTCCAACTCAACATCCTCTGTTTTTGCTCAGTCCAATAGTAGTGGCAGTAGTGGCAGTAGTAGCTCGTTTGCGGCAGCCGTCGACACTGTGCCGCTTGAGGACTTTTCAGCAAGTGCCAAAACTGGGACATCTGCGCCAAGACAAATATCAGCAGTGGCAACTACAATACCAGCATCAACAACAAATTCGAGTTCAACGGTCTCATCACAATCCATCGCTAGTTCAGCGCATTCCACGCTCACCAAGGTGGCTGCCGCGGTTGTTGGCGCGACGGTCGGAAAGCGACGGCCCACAGTCGCTAGTGGTTTCAATGGCAGTGAGACGGATTCGGGTCCAATGAGCACCAGACCTGGACCTGGAGGATCAGGAGGTGTTGGTGGTGGAGTATTGAAGCCGTTTCAGCAGCCAATGACTATAATGCACGGACTTCAAAGCAACAACAATCTCATGAATGAGGAAAGTTCAAGACAGCGCCTTGTAGGATTAGATCAAGAACGGCTAGGTCAGCACGCCACGTTTATGAAGACCGAGGTAACAAACAGACACCAAGAACAAAAAAAGAGAGAGAGCCAAGGTCTCTTCGCGTCAAAAAATATATATTTGCTGTCTAATCTCTTTTTTTTGGATACGGATATAGAGATCTGTTCCTGAACTGCGAGAGTATATCAGCCAACTTTACAAAACTATCCTAGGCAAGGATGAAGCCTTGGAACACTCTCAGAAGCAGATTGCTTCACTTCGAAGCGAACTGGACCGGGTGCGGTCCCGCGCCGAGGAAGAAAAGAAGGAGTTGGTTGGTAAGGTCTCTTCAGTTTATCCCTAGGGTTGACGGATATTAGCAGGCATGTTAAAAGACGAAGAAACAGGTCTTGGGCTATCTCTCACCTTCGTTTTTTTTTATGGTTTCGTTTGTTCGCTCTGGCTGGACATAGACGAGATGGATCGTACAAAGGAACAGATTGTGACGATGGAGGAAAACTTTTTGTTGTGGCGGACCAAGGTCCACAACGACCAGGCGACTCTCCAAGACAACTTGCTCAACGAACGCCTCGATAAGCAAGACCGAGTAATGTTCTTACTTGATTTTATCCCCAAGACTTGAGGCGAGCATTGGGAGCTGAAAAGAAAAACACTCGCTTCATACTGACAGTTTTTTTCCCATCATCTTCATCATCATCATCTCACAAAATCAGATTGACGAGCTTGAAGAAGACTTGAATGCCTCACAAGAAGAAGCCGACCGCCTACGCAGCCGTCTGCTCGTTCTCGAATACGAAGAAGGTTACCATGGTCCATCTTCTTTTCTACCCGATGGCAACGATAGTGACATGTCTTCATCCAGCAGCAGCAGCAGTAGCAGTCATACCGGCAGCAACAGCAGTAACCGTGGATCCTCTGTGTCAATTGTTATCGAGCATGGACCGATGACGGTTGACACGCATAGGCGGCGATCTGCTGATTTCACCCTCCTTGAACAACGCGCTCAATCCTTTGAGGCGCTCGTCCAGGATCTGAAGAGGACGCTCGAATTGGAACGACAGCAGCACCAGAGGGAATTGAAGTCTATCCGAATGCAATCGCAGGCGAGGCTTGACAAGTTGGATCATGACATTCAAGCGGCCAAGGTAACATAACTTTAAAAAGAGAGGAGAGAAAAGGAGATATTCGTCCTTCTTTCCGGCACATCCATATGACATCCTACATGTTCCCTGTGTTCTCGAGACTCTCTCATTTAACCATTTTCGATTATGTGTAGATGGAGGCGACCATGTACGCAGAGATGATGCACGAGGTCGTGACCGAGAATGATGATCTGAGGAGTCGTGTCAAGAGCGCCAGCCGGGTCATGCGGCGTCACGGATGGGCGGATCCGAACAAGAAGAAGAGCGGCGACAGTGGCGACGGCCAAAATAGTAGCGTTGTGGTGAGCGTGAGTACCAGCAGGAGCAACAGCCAAGGAAGTGCATCGGGTCGTTGCTCTAGGTACAGGAACTCGGACAACTTTGGACTTCCGAGTGGGATGGATGATGGCGAGAGCGGAAGCGACGACGGGAGCGATGATGGTATGGAGGAGATTGCCATCTGAGAGGGGGGGACTTGCAGCTATCTTTTATAAATATATACAAACTCATAACAATGCCTTTGTCCACATGCGTGCACGGTAGACGCCTTTTGTGTGTGCAACCACCAACCCTTATTTTTTTCTCAGGCTCATTGAGAACGCGTTTTCAGCCAATCAGAGGGCGCGGTGAAAGATCTTAGCGTTCAGGTTAAATACCGATAGCTTGGGTCATGGCGGTTTCTCTTCACTTCCACAAACCCTTCTTTACGATCCTCTTTCCGTCCATTGATCCCTAGTGGTATATAATTGTCCATATCAGTCGCACACAGTCCAACTATGTCCCCCAGAGACCCCGAACTGCAACCCCATATGCCATCTCACAAAAGCCATGGCAGCGAGGAAGAGTCATCCAGTCAGGAGCACACGTCTGATGATGAGCGTCTCAGCTCCGGCAATAACAGCCAAGCGGGCCATATCTCCGACCACAGTGGAAGTGTGCTCAACGATACCGACAGCGATGATCACTGCGAGGAAGATCAAGATTCGGAACCATATGAAGAAGAAAGCGCGCCTGATCCACTCTACGTGGCGGACATGCTCCGCCAACTCGGTGTCGACTGGATCCATCATCCCGAGTACGCTACACATCGACTCGTCGTAGTCAAGGATCCTGCCATTGCTACAACTGCATCCACTCAGGAAAGTACGGAATCAGCACAGTGTTACCGCGTCATGGCCCAGTTCCTCAGCCCCGCATCTGCGATCTTTCGAGACGCCTTAGCGGCGCTCGATACAGGTGTTTGGTTCGAAGTTCCGTGTCGTCAAAGTCAAGGTCAAGGTCAAGACAGACTTGCATGTGTTCAGCCTCTCTCCGAGAGGGAGGCATCTGCCTTCAAGTTCCCAGAACTGCCCTTGAATCACAGGCCAATCCCTTCCGAGTTAACACTCCCGCCACTCATCCAGGTTAATGAAGATCCCTTGAGCAATGACGGTACCTCTTTGCTACCAGTGTTAAAGATCAGCCTTCCACACCCAGAACACTTCCCGGCGCTACTGCAGGTGATGTACGATCTGGACATGGGCCGTTGGGAACGAATGTGTTTCAAGCCCTGGACCATTGCGGCCATCACCCATAATGTGCGTCGCCTCGAGTGCTCCACGGACATCACGCTGCGATGCTTGGAGTACTACCACAAGATAAAATCGGACATGCCTCAGGTTGACCAGCATGCGTCCACTGCTCCTAAAGAAAATGATGTTGATGCGTCCATGAAGGAGCTTGAAGAACTCTATTGTCTTGCTGTTGATAATGGACTGTTGTCTACCGTGGAGGAATAATCGACATTGGCTTTGCCTCAATTCCGATACAGATATCCGCGCGGATCATAACCCTCCAAGTAGTCAGTTTGTGCTTCATGGTCATCTTCCAGATGGCCGATATTACAATTTTTTTAATACATTTCGCTGTCTTGTTTGTAAGGCGCTGATTGTGTTAGTTAGACCCACAGTTTGATGGTCGAGTCCCAGGAAGCTGTTGCCACCAGTGAGGTCTCATGTGGATGCCAGGCACAGTCGATAACAACCTCATTGTGCGCCTTGAACTTTTTGTGCACCTTGCACGTCTTCCAGTCCCAGACCCACAGGTTGCCCTCCGAATCACCCGAAGACAGATACCGACCGTCGGGTGAGAACGAGGGCTGGCAGGCGTATCCGGCCACCATATGTCCAGAAAACAACTTTTTGCGATTTTGACGGAACCTGTCCTTGGCGCCGTAGATGAAAATTTGGTTGTCAAGAGACTGGCATGCCAGCCATTTTTCTACACGCAAGAAGAAGAACAATCGAAAGTCAGTATTTTTTTTAAAAAAAAAAATAGAACTCGAGTCTTTTGTACAACAAGGCGCAGTTTGTGGGTAGTTGAAAAATACTTCCAGAGGAAGCTGCAAGTGTACTTACGGTTGGGGCTCAAGGCGACTGCGGGCATGGAGTGCATATCGGGCTCTGCAATATACTTGATCACGACAGGGATATCATACTCCCAAGCCCTCAAGGACTTGTCGTCCGAAGTTGTCACAAACCGCCGGTTGTCGTCCACAAACGTGATCGAGTTGACAGGTCCCAAATGCTGGTCGTATTCCTGAATGACTTCTCCAGTATTTGTATCAAACTGGTAAATCTTGTGATCTGAGCATCCAGCCAAAAAGACGTTTTGCTTGTCCTCGTCTGGGTTGAACTTGACCACATATGGGATCTTCTTGGTGCTGAATGTGGAGATGCACTGACCAGTCTCTGTGTCCCAAAGCTTCATGTTGCGGTCGTATGAAGCACTCAGGAACTTTGTGCCGTCGTTGTTGAAAGTGACGTCGCGCACGGCCTTGGAGTGGCCCAAAAACGTACGAAGAACACGGCGGTCGTGGTACACATCCCACAGCTTGACCTTGGAATCCATACTGCCCGACAACAACAAATGTGCGGATTTGGGGATGAATCGGATTGCAGAAACGCCCTTTGTATGCCCGGTCCATGTGTGCAGCAGTTTCTTCGGGACGAAGCACTCCTTTGAGCCCGGTTCGCCGTGCAAGTTGACGTCCAGATCCAGAGGAACGTGCATATACGTCCTTCCCATGTAGTCGTGTTCTTCCTTGCCATGGAAAATAGTCGTCTCTGATCCTGCTGCGACGGGTTTGGCTGGTGTGGCCTTGCCCCGTTTCTCCTTTTCCAACTCTGCGGCCTCCACACTTTTATCGTGTTTCTCGCGCTCTTCCTCGGTGGGTCCGCTGAGTTCTCCGATACCCTCCCCTTCGTATGTAGCCCATGGTCCTCTGTAAGCGTTGTCGCCTTCCAAAACCGATGGATCTCCTCTCGTCTGCCTCTTTCTCTGAGTCTGATTGTTGCGAAGGTGCTTGGGCAACTTGTCCCATATCGTGGCACCTACATTATTATTATATTTTCGTAGACATACACGAGTTAGTGGTTATCCAGCAGACATTGTAAATTCCAAGCGAGTTTTATAATCAGACGACCTATGGATCGCTTACCATCCATCTCTTGCGCCTTATCAACATTGCCGACAAATCCTGTACCCTTCTTGCCTGATCCACTTTGTCCGCTCTCTGCTACTGTCAGAATGCTGGGATCCCTGGCGTATCCAAAGGCGGCATATGACTGCTGCTGTGTCCGGAAGTCATGCTCCGAGAACATGTTTTCTTCTACGTGTCCCGTCCAGACGTTCTTGCGGACTTTCACTTCATTCGGTGCGAAAGGATTGACAGGTCCTTGGATTGGCTGGAGCATTGAGTCGTAAGAGATGTTAACGGCGAGTGTTGTGTCTGTTGGGTTGGTATAGATGTGCCTTGCAAAGTTTGGGTCCTGTGGTATGAACAGAAATAAGAAGAAAGTGAGCAATGAGGTCAAGAGGTGCGCTGGCAAACGGTACTGAGGATGGATTGCAACAGTTGGCCATGCTCTTACCTCCAGACTGACATCTGGCGCAACGTTGACCTGGAGCGAGGATGTCTTTGCGATCTTGGCAGGCTTCTGCGATGAAGCGTCCTCGCTGTCCGATGAGCTCGAGCCGTATCCTTGCGTGATCAGGTCCATGGTGGCGGAGGTGATGTGCGTGTAGTAAGTAGGTGAAGAGAATTCAAGAGACATCAAGACAGAGAATGCAGGCGCTGGAGCCATAAATATGCCTAAAAAAGCCACAACTCGAAGGTCACTTTTTTTTATTGATCCACCGTGTCTGTCGGCAATAGCAGAGCCTTGACCTCTGTTAAACCAGTTCTCGGTGCGGGTGGTGATGCGGCTGTGGTGATGAAAGTATCGGGCTGACTGCCGTCGCTCGGGCGCGCTACTTCCCTGGATGATATTCATGACCAGGCAATGGTTTATAGGTACATGTCTTCTTTCCACTCATCTCACTTTGGCGTTTCTGTAGGATATATACACTCCTCAAATGCGCAGGGGTGAGGGAGGCACAAGAGGCGATGGGGCAGATGGTGTCGATGACGATGAGGAGGTAGAAGCGGGGTTCCGAGGCGTGATAGTGGGCGTGCTGAGTGTTGCTGGCCAGTATCGATCTTCAAAGCCGACGGGCTTAGGCAGCGTGAAGCTAACTTTGGTCCATCCCTCGATCAGCTTGGCCATCTGCAAGAGCTGGTGCTTCAGCGCCAACAGAGTCGAAATCGCCGTCAGAATGGTGCTGGTGTTGGATCCGTCACTTTTCCAGACCCCGGGAAAAGCCAACACGCCCTCACACGTAAGCAAGTAGTACCGTCCTTGCGGGAGTTTCTTGAGCGAATACAGAGCGAGCGATCCCGCTGAGAAACGGAGGCCAAAGGTTGTTAGGCGATCTCGAGCATTCTTTAGGTTCGACTTGTCCTGGACCTTCTCGCCGACCTTCTCCAAAATAAGATCAAACATATCCTTCATCATCTTGGATAGTTTAAGGGTGTCGTTCATAGCCTTAGTACCTTGGGGGCCGTTGTCAATGCTGGCTGACTCCACAACCAACAACTCACATGCAGGCTCGACTGATGATACCAGACCATCTGCCTTGCGCCCGACCTGCTGCTTGGTCTGGGTTGAATCGCGTTCCCGGTTCTTTCGACGGGCTGACGCTTGGCAGTGCACTTCGCCGGGGTCATAGCTGAGCTCGTCAAGCACGTTAAAGACATCGTGCAAGCTCGCCCACAGGTTCCCTTGGAACCAACTCTCTGACTTCCGGCTCTGAAGCTGAAACTTATTTCTCTCGTAGACACGGAAAAAGTGGTCAACAAGTCGGTGAACGAGGGAGCAGAACGTCTGATCTGGTAACTCGCTTTGTGTGTCTTCGTTGGTGCTTTTGACCCTTGCGTCGGCCATGACGCCTAAACAGCCCATATCCAGTATGTCCTTGAGCTCGCCGGGGGTCTTGTCGTAAAGGGACAAGTAATTTTCTTCAGCCTTGCTCAAAGTCCAGATGGCGTCGCCCTTGCGACATTTTAACACCTCGCCTACCGCTTGTTTGTCACTCTCGCAGATGAATAGATTGAGCACCGTGTACGGATCTATAATGATATACGAATGGAATGGAGATTCATTGACGAGGGCAAGAACATGTCCAGCAATCACCGTATCAACGTCTGCCCCAGACGGGGCGACCCAGGGTGCACAGGAGAAGTCGCTGCCGTGTTGCTGATATTCTAACTGCATCCGTTTGATGGCCCCCATTGAGAGCTGACTGACGCTACTGTTGCCACTGCTGCTGCTGTTACTGCTGTCAGAGTTGTTTTTACAAGACGAGCTCTTTTTCGGTGTCGACAGCGTGCGAGTTATTACTGAGGTGGATTGTGCGCGTAAAGATCGCGACGATTCTTGCTCCGCGCTGTCTTCGCCTTGCAACTCGATATATGGTGCTGCCTTGAATGCCTCGACCATACCGTCAATATCCATTATGTTTTCCATCTGCCGGTAGTTCTCCGGCTGTTGGCCGTTGAAGAATTGCTTCATTCTGGCCCAGATCTTGGCGACCATGACCATTGATAAAGACGGACTTGAACTTTTCAAATAAGTGATGAACGTGCCTGGCTCGGGCAGCGGTTCCCAGCGCATCTGTAGAATATACCGCATCGCCTGCTTTTCCGCAGGCAGCGGTCTGGACGAAAGAATATTCGATGCCATGATCTTGGCAAGAAGAGCGTCCTAAGATGGTAGACTAGATTTAGTGCTCCGTTGCCTGCAGGAGGGAGACAACGTCTGGAGGTGAAAAGGTCCTTACCTCGATATCCTCGTTCGTGACATCGCACTTGGGCGACCTTGCAGCCTATGATGGACAGAAATAAGGTGATGAAGGGACTTGTGAATACTAGTGTCGGAGAATACCCCTCATACATCTCGTTAAAGATAAAATACCTCTTTGGCTTCTGCCGACGTTTCTGCCAATTCCTCCCGCTCACGCTTCCGCGGGTGGGTCATTTTCTCTACAAGGTTTGAGACGCGTTAACTCAACAGGCACATTTCAAAGGTCGCGCGGGAGCTTTACGAACAAGTGAATCCCGTTTTCACTTCTGTAACAACTCACGCGTATTGTACCTCGTTATTCTAGATGTCGGCCTGTACGTTTTGATGATGAAGGCAAGAACTATGAATGTATGGGAAAGCATGGGCCATGGACACAAGGTCTTAGGTGTGCGCGGTGGCTGCTCGTCACCCTTTTTTGTTTATTTTGGTCTCTATCTACCTTTTCACTCCCATGCACTACTCCCATCCACTACTCTCCACCAACTGCAGCACAACTGGATCAACGATAAAGGTAATGGTGGTGCCCCGGGGGAACACAGAGCATGGCGTTGTGTACGGAGATTGAGTCTTGAGCGTGAGCAGATGCACCTTGGGTCCATGAGCACGAGTTTAGCGGCTGGGATTTCGTATTACCAGTGTTAGCGTCTCCATACGACCTCTCCATGGCCCCCCTGGGGTTGTGATGGTGCTGCATCTGTCAGTCTCGTAGGTCCATGAGGGTTGTGGGTGACAAGAATGGCGAAGAATTCTCCCTCCATATGGCCTCGTTCACTTCTCGAAATCCACTTCTCGCTGGGATATGAGCAGAGATCCGTATTGCATTCAGTGGAGAGATTAACTCCTTGGGTCCATGAGTCCGGGTCTAGCGGCTGGGATTTCGTATTACCAGTGCTAGTGGCTCCATACGACCTGTCCACGACCCCCTGGGGTCGTGGTGGCGCTGTTAATCTAGAAGCTGTCTGCATCCAGTTTGCAGTTGGGTCCATGAGCTCCGGATATAGCCGATGGGACCACCAGTGCTATTGGAGGGTAACACCTCCACTGGCTCCATACGACCTCCCCATGGCCCTTCGGGGGTGTGGTGGTGCTGCAGACTGGCGCTGCGTTTCGATGCGGCTATGGTGATCAAAAGTCTCTGCCTGGCAGCGGTTGTTGTCACCACTGGGTGGCAGGGACCACCGTGTTGTTCGGGTTTATAGCTTCAGGGAGTTGTACAGCTGTGCTGTGTGTCGACTCGGCCACTAACCATTACATTCTTTTCAGCTATAGGCAATCTTTCGATCCTGTGCGGTAGATCTGACATAACTAGATTATAATAGCTATGTCAATATATATCTCCTCGACCACCCCTGTTATGTTGGCTGAGGAAAAGTCATCAAAGATGTCCATTTTGTTCATTGTCTTATGCAGTTTGAGGGTGTCGCTCCTGGCCTTAGTGCCTTGGGGACCGTTGTAAATGTTGGCTGACTCCACAACCAACAACTCACAAGCAGGCTCGACTGATGATACCAGACCATCTGCCTTGCGCCCGACCTGCTGCTTGGTCTGGGTTAAATCGCGTTCACGGTTCTTTCGACGGGCTGACGGTTGGCAGTGCACTTCGCCGGGGTCATAGCTGAGCTCGTCAGGCACGTTAAAGACATCGTGCAAACTCGCCCAAGGTTCCTTTCGAATCATTTCCTTTCTACCCTCACAGTACTGTACTATGCCTTTCCTGTTCTGCTGGACCTTTTCCAGAGTCCCCTTATTTTCGGCGACCCCCTGGACCTTCTTCGTTTTCCTCTTTCTTCCAGCATGCCCTTAAATTACCCGTAAGACTTGGTATAACGCAATGCCCCTTTGCTTTCAGCATGTCCTTGATGTTTTCTGTTCATCAAGAGTAAAAACAAATTAGGAGGCATTGTTTCCTTTCATCAGGACTGAAGATATTCAAGGGGAAGCAGAGAAGGAAGACCCAGATGACAGCACCTTCGATCCTCATCGCGTATATAAAGAAGTCGCACCCACCCAGCATCCAGGACCGACATACTCAATCCTATCTTAAGACTCTAGACTTGCATCATCGCTCACAACGCTTGCAACATCTACTAAAGAACTTATCGCAAGCACTGTCACAAGAGCCGCTGCGCCTGCGATCTCCTGAGCAGAACCTTTTAATAGTGCCGTATGTCTATCGTTCTCCAATTTACTTTGAAAAGCGCCTTCTGGCTCGTATTTCTCGTAGTTATCACGACTCTGGGAACAGCTTCTGGTTCCTCGAATCGATTGGTAAATAGGCATGCTGGCGTTCAAGTAATCACCTCATGTACCGAGCCAAACGTCGCTGCTCTTACTTTCGACGGTGGGCCGTCGCAGTATCTCAGAGACGTGGCGGACGCATTGACTGCCGTTGGCGGTAAAGGGACGTTTTTCTTCAATGGGCATAACTATGTCAACATTTACGACTCAGGCCCTGCCTCGAACGTTCAGTACGCATACAAGCAAGGCCATCAGATTGCCTCTATTACTTGGAGTTATCTGCACCTAAATTTATTGTCCCGGGACCAGATTGTTGAAGAGTTTCAAAAGGTGGACGAGGCTATTCAGCAAATCGCTGGTGTTAAGCCGGCATTCATGCGTCCACCATATGGCGAATACAATGATATTGTCCTGTCCGTTGCTGGGGAACGCGGACAAAATATCGTGCTGTGGGATGTTGACTCGGAGGATGTACACGATGCACCACCTGAGGAGACTAACAACAGATTTGATGGCCTTGTAAAACAACATCCAAGCAACGCTCTCGTCCTCCTGCACGACTTCAAGGAAACTACTGCCCATAATATTGTTCCTCACGCTATCCATGCGCTATCCAGTGCCGGCTATCGCCTCGTGACAGTTGCAGAGTGTGTTGGACTTCCGCCATACCAATAAAATTGAAAATCCTCTGGTCCCAAGAAAATACATGAAAAGACAAATAGCCTCCATAAGGCTGGTGACATCGAGATCGCATTTGGTCCACCATGGCCCTGATGGAACTGAGATAGCCCTAGGTGTCAAGGAAGGAGATGCACACTATAAACCACCGCCAGGAACTGTCGCGTCCAGAATTGAAATCAAGTTCCCTCCCCGCAACTCTCACGTGCATATGATCGGCCGAAGTGAGCAGCCGGGCTTCAACTCCACTCGCTTTGCACACCAAATAAGGTTTGTACGAGGGGAAAGGAGGTCCATCGCTCGGAGCGGGTGCGACGCTAAAGTAGAAGTGGAAGGCGAAAGGCCATTACTTTCCTCATTGTCACTTTTCCCCTATCCGCAAAGCACCTCGATTCAATTGCTCGCTCGCCTCGTCCATCAACCAGCCCTTCTTTCTCCCACTCTCCACTCTGTAACCTTGTCCTTACTTTATTCCAACCGCGCACATGTCTGTCCCAACTGATCTCGACACCTTTGACATCAAACTGCTTGAGCATGGCGTCGCTGTCGTTGCATTCAACCGTCCCAAAAAGTACAACGCCCTGAACCCTCAGGTCTATGACCAGTGGGGCAGAGCCCTCGAGTGGGCTGCCAAGTCGGATGATGTTCGTGTCCTTGTCCTGACTGGCCACGGCAAGTACTTCACCTCGGGTCAAGAGTTGACCATTCCCGACTCTAGCGAGCTGGAGGAAGGTGCCGATGCCCTGTACAAGAAGCGAGCTGCCTACACGACGTAAGGCTTTCTTTTCGGACCATCGACAGCTTTTGAGAACGACAAAGCCAAATACCATCCTGACACTGTAAACCGGCCATTTTTCACTCCTTATAGAAAAGTTGTTGAGGAATTGATCCGCTTCCCCAAGTTGATCATTGCTGCTATCCAAGGTATTGGGAAATGCAGAGCGTGAAACACCAAGCACCCAAGGGAGCAGCACACTGCGTCAGGAAGCATATATGAGATGGAGACAGCAGGAGCATTTAAGCAGCAGAAAGCAAAAGGCGGATAAATGGACCAAACAAACCGCCCGACCGATCGAGTGATTCTATGACTGCCAGCCGAGCACAAACATTGCATACACACAAACAACTTTCTCGGCGAGGATCACCTTCACCTTCGCCTGCACTTTCATTTTATTCTCACACAACGGATCTCACAAAACCCCGGACCTGCAGCCGGGAAGGTCGATCTGATGTCAGGTCAGACACTATATCCCAACTTTTTGTTGTACTAATCGGCGCGGTCCACGTACATCCTTCTTTGCGTTATTAGGCCCAGTGATCGGATTTGGCGTAACTTCCACCGCCCTTTGCGATGTGGTCTATACCGTCCCTGACGCCACCTTCAATACGCCCTTCATGCAGCTTGGTAAATTTGAAAAAGCGCGACCGATTGATGATACCAACTATTCTTTTGGAAACTAGCACTGACACGTTCGGCTACTGTTATATTGTGGATAGGTTTTTGCGCTGAGGCATGCTCGTCCATCATCTTCCCTCGGTGCGTTTCACTTTCAAAGTGGCTCCCTATGTCGTCTGGCAGCTTATTAACGCAACCTGGCATTTCCCCGATCTCTTTTATCTTTTAGCATCATGGGATCGTCTCGCGCCAATGAGATGCTTGTAAGTTTTCAGGAACCCTTTCACACAGCATTCAAGTCTGTTTCACATCCCATGCTCGTCTTTGTCTAACATACTCTTCCTATCACGACCTTACCAGCTCATGGGTCGCAAGTTCACGGCGGAAGAAATGAGGGAGGCCGGCATGGTCGCCAGAATCTTTCCCAAGGAGTCGTTCATGAGTGAGGTCCTGAAGCTGGCTACCAACGCCGCCAAGTTCCCTCCTCAGGCTATGAAGGACACCAAGGCTCTGATCCGCGACCGGGAGTATGACCTCTTGGAGCAGATCAACAATCGCGAGATGGAGCTTTTGGGAGTCAGGATGTCCTCGGACGAGTCTGCTCAGGCTATCATGGAGTTCATGAGTAAGTTTACGAAAACACCTAGCTGTGATCTATGATATTTGGAAAAGGCGCGATTCACTAACCGGGAGTCATCATGCTTGTAGTGGCCAAGTACGACCGCAAGGAGAAGGCTCAGAGCAAGCTGTAAAAAGAAAAGTTAGACACATATCCCAATGATATACGAGATCTACAACCTGTAAACCTAGCAATGGCTGATCATGCTCAAGATACCATCTTGGGCCCTGGCTGAACACGCCTGTTCAATTGAGGCCAGCTCTGTTGAAATCTGGTACCCGCAGCATGTGCGCGTAGATTGGGCGCTGTTGCGTCACTTGAAGTGAAGGAGAGCGGAGAGCGGATCTTGATTTTGTACATAAACAACAACAGCGAGGACTTTTCTATCTTTTTTTTCTTCTCCCATCCCCTTCCTCCTCTGCTCTTCCATCCTTCATACTTTCCCCTCTCCACTTGCATCCACTCATCGCTTTCAGGATGCGTCCTCGCTTTCCATGATCTGGTTCCAGACCCGTGCCCCAAGCCATTGCTCTATCAAGACTGGTCCGCCCTTGCACGCGAGATGAAAACACAAGCTGGCGCGTTGACCGATCGGTCAAAGTTTCAAGTTTGAGCATAGCTCGATGATCCGCCAGGTCAATTAAAGAGGCCAAAAGCAAGCAAGAGCCTTCACGGCGATATTCTATCCTGTGGAAGTGACTCCCCGTCGCGCTCAAGATCGCACAATTTTCCCGTCTCGCTGATCGGTCAAGCCAAGTGTCAATCAGACATCCTATCACTTTGTATGTATTTTTCAGGTTCCATCCCACCCATCCCCTCACTCGCGCCCTCTTTCCCGCCTTCGCAGGAGCATGTTATGAAAGATGACAACTTAATTGCTACTTTAACCCAGCTCGTTTAAGGACAAAATACGTTCCTCATGAGATGTCGTTTATTTGCTGACACAACATGCCACACCCTTACCCTCGCGCAACGAATGCCAACGCATATGAGATCATCCAAACTGACCATTACTTCTATGGTTGTGCAAAAAAAAACAGATATTTGAACGAAGGACGCTATATTGCCGCTCGGACATGGACCCGGTCTAAGCACGCTTAAAGAGGTTTTTCCCGCACACGATCCTGCATGACAACTGAAGGTAAGTTTTTCTTTGCCGTGGGCCATTGAACTAGAATGCAAAAAAAAAACATAAATAAAGAAGAGAAGATAAAACATTTCAAAACCAAACAAACCGACGAGAACACACACATGCTACCTGCAGAAGGTCGTCAGTGTGCACCTGTATCTCCATTCTGCTCTGGCATGAAGGAAAGAAAAGGTGCAAAAGAAATCTGGCTCGAGGCGGTCGGCCAAATTGTCTACGATTTGTACGGCTCAGGGTCCACTTGACTGGTGATCGAGCTGTTCCTAACATGGGTTTCGGACGTACGCAGGAACCAGACCAAAAGCACTGCCCATTCCCCATGATGGCCTGTGAACGGGTTTGGTGCTGCATAAGAAGAAGAAAAGAGGGCCATACACTGCTTTATGCACCTGTTTTTGTTGTGCGTGTGTGCATGTATGTCTGTGTATGTCTGTGTATGTCTGTGTGTGTCTTGTGTGTGTCTGTGTGTGGTCTGGCCCCGGACTCGAGTCGTGCAAATGACGTTCCGCCTCTGTGTTTTTCTCACCACTCACATCTTTCTCCATACTTTGTATTCTGATCAGCACACCCTTTCCCTCCTGTCGTTTTCTTACCGCCACCCGCCTCTGCCTCATTCCCTGCCTCATTCCCTGCCTCATTCCCTGCCTCATTCCCTGCCTCATTCTTTTTGCTTGCCACTCCTATCTTTTGATTCGCATTCATCTCTTTTGTTCAGCATTCCGATACCATTCTTGCCGTCTCTCACTCGCACTCCTCTTGACACCTCACTTCACCGCATTCCATGATGCTGGGAAGAAATGCCACCCGTCCCTTTGGCATGACTCCCTCGCGCCTGGTGGCCGTCTACAGCACGGCTGCATCGCAGCGGATAGCCCACTGGATCACAAAGCCATTCGCCATGGTCCACATGCAGCGCTACCTCTCCATCGCCCCACAGTTTCTTCTCACTCACCAGCCCAGCACCGCCCCCATCTCTGGCGCAATAGACCTCTCCACAACCTTGACGAGCCTTTCCGGATCTGCCTGCCAAGTTCACACCTCCACCAGCAGCTCATTACAACAACAGCAGCAGCAGACACAGCAACAGACACAGCAGCAGCAGCAACTGCGCGTTCAGCATGAGCCTTTGTCGGAGAAACAGTCTGCGTCAACGGAGACGACAGCCGGAGCTACATCCACATCCTCAGCCACTGCTGCAACCACAGGTGTGCCTGTTCCCGGGTCAACGGTCGCTTTCAACTATCTACTAGCGGCATCGTGGCATCCTAAAGCCCGGCACCGGAAACGATCTGCAGCACTATCGTCATCTGGATCCGAGGACGAGGAGAGCCCTGGCGAGGACAAGGCCCAGTGGTGGAAGCAAAAACTGAGAGCTGGAAAGGTCGATGCGGGCGAGGATGCCTTCTTTCATGTGTCGACACCTAGCCGTGTGGCCTTAGGCGTTGCGGATGGAGTCGGAGGTTGGTCAGAGGTAAGGGGTTGGATCTATTTTATCGTATTTTCAGGATTGCTTACACAGGTTATCAAAGTCGACCCTGTGCGTGGGTGTGAAAAAAAGAGAGCTAGGACAGCCGAAAGAGATGCGAGACAGAGGACACAGGCCGTCTTGTTGTAAAGGGGACTCAAAGGAGTGCAGCAGACAAGGGTTACTCTCTTTTTTTCTTTCTTTGATTTATATGGTGTTGTGGAATGTGTGCTTGCCAGGAAACGAGGACGCTTGATCCCGTCTCCTCTTGGCGGACACGAGTGATCTTGCACGTCCAGGCTATGCACCCTTCTTTATCTGATTCTTGCTGTTGTTCACTCGTAAAAGTCGTCTCGATGGGTTTACTCTCTTTAACCCTTTTCCCACACAGCCTTCTTACGTTTGTTCAATGTGTACCCCCAGCCGATGAGACGCCTTTTCTCTCTGTGCCACACAGCCTTCCCCCTTGTTCACTATCCCAAGCACCTGCTGTGAACGAGCGTGTGTTTGTCCTAGTGTATTCACTTTTGTCTGTTCAATGTTGTTTTTGTTCGCTAACATGTTTTCCCTCTCTCTTTGCATTTGTTTCCCTTGTATCTAGGTTGGTGTAGATCCCGCACTGTTCTCGTGGGCACTCATGGACAACGCTGAAGCTATGGCCCGGCTCACAGATAGCGATTACAACTCGGATGCTAAGGACGGGAGTAACGCAGACAGGAGCAGCAAGATCCCGTTGGATGCACAGTCCATTTTAGACGGTGCTTACAGCGAACTGATCCAGAGCGGCAAGGTTGAGGCTGGTAAGGGACTAAAATTGACGCGGAAAAAATTGCTAGACTTGCCGCGTGCTATTTATTGTTCGTCTTGTTGTGCTCGTGTGATTTGCGTGGGAAGAAAACCACACGACACGCCAACAGCATCAACATCAACAACAGCTACAGCACTACTGCATCTCCTATTCCTGTTCTAACGTTCGGTTACGACACTATCAACAACACAACCACTAGGTTCGAGCACAGCCTGCATCCTGTCGCTTTGTAAGATTACAGGAACACTTCGGGCATCCAACCTGGGTGACAGCGCCTTCCTTCTGATCCGCGACAACAAGTGTATCTACGAGTCACCTTCGCAGCAGCACTTTTGGAACTGTCCTTATCAGCTCACAGTCCTACCTCCCGGTTACCCTGGTGCAGGACAGCATGTCATGGATATGCCTAAGGATGCGGCTCAGACGACCCATCAGTTGCAGGACGGGGATGTGATTGTGCTGGCGACGGACGGATTCTGGGACAATGTATTTACGAAGGAGGCCATTGAGCTCGTCGACAGGGAACTGGGAGATGTTATTCAGCAGACCAAGAGCAAGAGTCAGCAAGGTTCGATTCTTGCAAGCCAGCACGGCCACGCATTGTCTGGAGCATCATCCGTTGAAGATGTCGTTGGAAGAGTGCGGGCGCTCTCTCAGCGGCTGACCAATACCGCTAGACGGTTCTCACTTGACCAGAAGAGGCGCACACCCTTTAGTCAAAGCGCTCGCCACATCCGAATTGGAGGGTAATGTTTTTGTCTGTCATTCATATCCTTTGTCATTCGATCTCGATCTCGATTGCCGAACGTTTGCAGGGATTTTGTGGACAAAAAAAACGATGTGACTAACGAAGAACTTGTACATCTCTGCGACTTTTTTTTCTGTGTTGTAGAAAAGTGGACGATATCACCGTGATCGTCACCTTGGTGCGGGCGCTTGCCAACCAGGAGAATACTCAGTAGCGGCAGCTATTGGTTGATTTTGGTTCTCAGTTTGAATGCTTTGCATAGATGGTCCTTCTTTTTGTTTTCATTTCATTTTTGCGCACCTTGTACTTTACAAATCTCCTTATCCCTCAAACAACAAACAAACAAAAAAAAAATGAAGTATTTTCAAACTAAGAAACATCTTATAGCTCAAAGACTGTGATCTTGCCAGCTCCTTGAAGCATCGATGCACCTTCGTGCGAAGGACCGTGAACACTCACCACCCGGCCCTTTTCTCGCTCGTTGCTCGCAATGTGGCATGGTCCTATCAAGTCCTGCTCTCGTGCCCTTGTGCGCGCTACAGTTGCTACAGCTGGACCAATGGCTTCGGTTCCCGAGGAGGTGGAGGATGATGACGATGACAACGAGGTGGACGATGCTAGGTTTGCTGGTGGTTTTGATTCGCTGCTCGATGGCTGACTACTGCGAGGCATTGGGTTCGACGACACAGAAGCAGATGCGGTTGAGGACGACCTCATTTCTGCACGCGCCGCTGAATGTTCCCCGAACTGCGTAACGCGCCTGGATCGACTGATCGGGAGTGTATATAGTGCCAATGGCAATCGTGTCGTAGTGGACGAGTGTTCAGGGTTGGTGGGGTCTGTCATCAAGTGCTGAACGAGTCTGTCCAGTAGACAATGGGTCGTTTTTTGACTGGGCGAAGCTGGGTGGTGGCGCTGTTCCTGCAACCGCTGGTACGGCCGTCCGGGGCTGAGGAGAGGGACGGATACCAGGTACTGTTCATCGTGCACAAAGGCTGAGGCTTCTCCAGCTGGGAACTCGCTACCGCCGGTCCTGCCTGGCGCGGTGTCAGAGGGTCTTGAAAGGGAGGAGTTTAGCAGTAGGCCGAGATTGTCGTCGTCAAGAAAGATCAGGTCCCGAATCTCAAAGATCGGAGTCTGCTCAAGTTCGGATGGCTGCTGCTGCTGAGACCAATCAGCTTTGGCGATGGCAAGCGGGGCAGTCTCCTGCGGATGAGATCCACCATGCAAGGATGCATAAGGCGCAGCTATTGCCGTGCCATGGTCTTGCAGTGAAAAGACTGCAACTTCAATGTCTTGCTCTATCCGGTCGTCGATCAAAAGGATCTGTGCGTTCTTGCTGGCGATCTCACCGAGTGCAGTTGAGGCTGACTGAGAGGATGACGGGGATTTCAAGAAAGATTTTGTCCGCGTCTTGAACTGTGGTGCCAAGGTGCGCGGCGCTTCGTCCGACGCCGTGCGCTTCCGTCCTTGTTTGATCCTTGGTCCAGCAGTGCCATCCCGTGGCGATGACTTTGGCTGGCTCTCCTTTGAAGTGAAACTGACAGCACTTTCCTGGCTTGAAGATGGCGACTCGTCGGTGTCCTGAGAGATCGTTGAGGCGGAGGGAGCAGCAGGTCGATTATGAGTACGCAGAATCCAGACTGACGGGTGGGGGCGACAAAAGGAAATGGAAGCTTAGCGGATTGTCTTGTTGTCGTCGGAGCGTTCACTGAGCTGAGTGCATAAAGCAGAAGAACTTACGTGAGGGCTGGCCGCGCGGATGTTCAGGTGTGAGATATACTGCCGTATAGTGCCATGGCTTAGAAGTCTGTCGATACAAGCAGACATCCAATAACATGTTAGAACGAACGAGCTGAGAAGTGCGCGTAACCTGTATGAGTGAGATGCGCGGCTGACTTACATGGTAACAGTACCGGGTGGCAAGTTTAAGGTATTTCGTCATATCGTCGTGCTGTGCTTCCTTTGTGGCAGAAGTCTCCGCTTGGGTCCGTTCACGAAGAGTCCTGTCAAAGTCAAGCAAGTCAAGAGCGTTCACGACTCTCATACTCTTGGCGACTGCTGTGGCAGGTCCTTTGAATATCGCCTGGCAATGCTTGTCCATGAGCTCCACATGTTTCTTCATCGTTAGATGGAATGGACGCCCATTATAGTCTGACTTCGATTGGTTGGCTGCTTTGGATCCACCATTTTGGTCGCCATCAAGTGGCAGAGGACTTGACGAGCCGGACCTCGCAAAGAGAGCCGATGAGGACGATTTTTTGGACGGTAAGAGACCAAACCCACGACCAGCAAGAGCGGCCTTAATAGCGGGACCTGCAAATGGGTTGTTGGCATTCTTTTGCGGCGGTGTTTGGTCCTGCTTTGCACTCAGAGTATCCGAAGATGGCCCCTGTTTCAGAGGAATGGCATTCAACTCTTCTACGAACGAGTACACGATTGGATATGAGGGACTTGCTTGGTACCTTCGAGATATGGGCTCCTCCTTCTCGCCCGTGCTAGCGCGATGCTGTTTTCCTATAGAATCCGCATTATCCGAGTCGCTGCTTGGTGTCAATCGGACCTCTGACTCGATGAAGTATTCGCACAGGACCCTGTTGGTAAGCCCTGATCTCAAGTACTCTGAAACACCCAGAACATCGACAGGCGGAAATGTTTTGGGTCCTTCATCTCCTTGATCGTCTGCACCTTTCAGTGTTGGCTGCAACATCTCAATGACTACAGAAGGAAGAAGAAAAGTTCAGTCAGCAGTACGCAACTGTTGCAAACCTGCCCAAGAACAGGAGGAGATTGATATAAGATCGGACTTACCCTGTTCCATCCAGTTTTCAAACTCACTAAACTGCTTCAGCTCGACTTTGAGTGCCAGAAGGAGTTGCTCAATGAGCCCCATGAAATCACCGACCAGCTTAATACAATTGTACACTGACCGCTCATCCAGTTGCAAAGGACCGTACCTCTCAATCCTAACGAAGAAACATTTGTCACCTTTAGCACTCTGGTTTTGACCATTCTGCCTAACAAGACGGTTGGGGTACTTAACTATTGACCTTACCATCGACTGCACCCTAATACATCAGACAGATGGATCAGGAGCCTCTCGCATGCGGGTATAAGGCACTCGAATGCCACGCGCTGCATGTTCGCATATGCGGCCTTGGCTGATTTTTCCCAACGTTTGAGTCCATGATGAGAGAGCTCGTGCTGAAGGTATTGGTCCAAACTAGAACTAGGGCGGCCAGTCATAAGCATCTGGACGAACTCGTGCGTCGGACTTGTCGTTTCTACAGCAAAAGGCGTGCACAGTCGACAATGTTAGCAGAGAATCCCCTGGTCAAAATTGCCATATGATGAATATTCTGAACCTCACCTCCATTATCGGTCAAATTCTGCTGCACTCTTTCGACACAATTCTCAGTCAATTGACTGATTTTTTTGAACTCGGCATGCACGACCTCAAATGCCTCGTTCAGATAGTTGAGCAGGTAGGTCACAGGTCTCTTCTTGAGCCCAAGCATGCGAATCTCTCTGGAGTGACTGAACAATAGATCAGACGAAAGCGAGATTTGGAGCATGAAACTCTCCACAAGGCCGGAATCCTCTATTGTTTCTAGTCGTGATCCAAGCGCGACAACGGTGAGTTCCGAGAGATCCAAACGTATGTCGGTCTTTAGAATGTTTAGCGTCTAATATATCACAGTGGGCATCTGTAAGAATCAATTTACTTGGTAGTCTCAACACGGAAAGTCTCGTGTGAAAATACCTTGTATCCTCTGAGGCCATAGACATCCAACAACTTTGGCAAGAATATGCTGTCGGTCTCAAAACCTCCATAAAGTCGTAAAGTGAACCGTCCCTGGTCATTGCCGACAAAAAGCACATTCATGATGTCACTGCTCTCCTCGTCCATGACATGGATATTCTCTGCCAAGATCTCTCCTGCTTTGGTGCTCCCAGTTCCAGGCAATCCCAGCGTATTGTTTTTGAACATTGATCGAGCCTTTAAAAGCTGTTGCTGCGTGCTTGACTGCGGTATTGGCGAGAGCAGGGGAAGGACCTCCAGAATAGTCTTTGGGGTTTGCTATATAGGATGAAGTGCGGATTAAATGCCAGATCATCCTTTCCGCAATGTAAGACGGCCTCAAAGTAGCAACTGCATTCCATGAGTGTCCCAAAGCTCTCATATTCTTACATGAGCACCGAAGAGTGGTGTCTGAGACGACTGTCCTAGATAGATGTCGGCCCATCGTAAACAGGATGCATTTGCTTTGATCGGGGTGGTTCCTGATGCTAACTGACCGTCTTCTGAGGGTGAGATCACATATGCGAGCGATCCATCCCTGTAGTCGTACACGTTGACGGTGCCGCCGCTCAGTCCAACTGCAATCATTTTCCCTATTCGAGGATCCAATATGAAGAAAAAGAACGCGTTTCAGCTCACCAAGTTACTGTATCAGGGTGATTATCGAACGCATTGTCTCAAAAGTCTTGTGGCTGAGGACTGTACCATCTGGACGCCAGGCAAGAGACACGACATCAGCTTTTGGTGCAAGGGACGTGGTAGCACTGCCCCTGTGATATCGCAGCAATCCGCCACCCACGCCACCACTAGCAGCGGCAAAGCCATGTCCAGTCATTCCAGATGCTGGTTTGAAGGCTTGTCCTGCGCCTGCTTGCGGCTGCAATGTCACTGGCACGGACCAGTGTCTCTGCCATGACAATCTGTAGAGGTCGAGGTCATTCTGGTGGTTGACGATCGCGATCAAGTCCGCGGTGGGAGACCAGGCAGCGAATCTGTGTGCGGTCTGGAACTGCTTCTCGGAGTAGATGTCGAAGGAGGGATCGAAGTGCTGCTGTGGGGTGTCCTGCTGCGGTGCCTGCTGGTCCTGCGGTCCTGGTTCCATGGGTCGCATCTCTGTTCTCGAGTGCATGTAGCAATTCAACGTGATCTGCTCGTTACAAGGCGACATGTTGTGACTGCACCCTGGTCAAGGACTTGGCCTGGCTCGCCACCAAAAAAAAAAAAAAAAAGCTGTTTTGCCACTTGGCTTCTGACACACCACTCAACGAAACACCCTTCTGCCTTTCGCCCACAAGGCTCTATCCTTCCATCCTCCCAATCCTTCCCATCCTCCCATCCTCCCGATATCCTTGTCTGTCCTCTCCATCTGTGTGTCCATCATCCGACGCGTCCTTCATCCTCATTATCCCCATTGCCTGCACACCTCCGCTGCTGACTGTCCCCATCGATTGACATGGCCGAGTGACCACTCCCGTCACACTGCACCGATGTCTGGCACTCCTCGCAGAAACGACTCCTCACACAACGCAATGCAACCGCGTCCAGAGTTGCCATCCACCCCTCCTCAAACGCGTCATCGGCGTGCCGAACCCTACCCGCAGCCTGCTGCCGCGCAAACAACCCAACGACGCTCTCTGCGCTCCTCCCAGCCCAGCAACACCGCCGTCCGGCAAGAGGACCACCGCGATTTCTTTGCGCAACTGGACCGCGTCATGGAGTCCATCGCCGAAGAGGACGCCGGCCGCGTTCCCCGCCACCTCGAGACCGGCCCGCAGGTCCAGGTCCATTCATTCGGCAAGAAGCGCCGCATCCAACGCGACTCATCGCACATCCTCGAACTGACATCCACCACTCGAACAGCCTTGGTCTCACCGTCGCCTTCATCCTCCTCATTCTCCTCGTCCAGCAGTCTTGACATGTCGCGCTCACACAACTCCAGCAACGCCTCACGCCCTGCCACTCGCAACCAAGACGTCGTTGTCCCCTCAAGCGTGCACTCGGACCCTTCACTCAGCCTAATGGTCATCCCCTCCAGCGTACAGTCCGAAGCCTCTCTCTCCGAGCTTTTCGACTCTGAAACTCCCACCCCCATCGCGAGGCAACCCCGGCTAGTATCACCACCGCTTTCTCCTGTACTGGAGCTCGCTGTTATAAGTGGTAGCAGAGAGTCCACTCCTGGGGTAGCAGACCTCCATACCGTGCAATCACCACGCGGCTCAGGTTCTTGGGCTCCAACCTTGCCTCTGTCTTTGTCGCCAACAATGGGCTCGCAGACATCTCCACAGCAGGAGACATCCTCACGACAAGAGACATCTCCACGACAAGAGACATTTCCACCGCAAGAGACATCTTCACGGCAAGAGACGTCTCCACGGCAGGAGACATTTCCACAGCGAAAGACACCACCAAAGCAAAAGACACTACCGCAGCAAGCGACATCTGCACAGCTGGAGACACCTGTAGAGCAAGTGACTTTGAGCGAGGCGGCGTCACCCGTAGCAAAAAAGAAGCTTTATAGCAAAAAGACCGAGCCAATAGAGACTGTCGCGACCAGGATCGGCGCAAGAAGAAGGATTGCGGCCATTGCTACCTCTCGCGGCGCGTCCTCGTCCTCTGCTGCACGTACTGGAGCAAACGCAGTAACGCGCCGCCAGAAATCAGTCATTGACGTGGATGAGGACTTAGAGGCCACAGCACCTAGCGCGGAAGTCCCTTCGCGCCTCTCAGGCGTCAGGGTTTATGTCATTCCGCTGAACATGGATAAAGTGATTTTTAACCTTTCCCGCCTGCACGTGCTCCAGCTTAATGGCACATGGATGGGGCCGCAGGAGAAAGTCCTAGCAACCGACCCGCGGGTGGCACTCACGATCCCGCCACTGGATCAAGAACGAACGACCCACATCGTCACAGAGCTCACAAACCTGCAGGCCGTGAAGACGTATCTGGGTGTGGACACCATCAATGTAAGTCGCGTATCTCTATTGATGGGAAGCATTGTGCGATACTGGGCATCACTTGGTATGGGCGTGAGGAAGGCGTCTGATTTCGTACTAATTTGCATGTTTGATTTCTATAGCCTAAAATTGAGGTGGTGAATAGAGCCTGGCTCGCTGATTCGATCTTGGTAAGTCAAAAGCACGATATAGAATTGAAGTATGAAGGCTCGTGCAAGATCATATTCTGACCTGTTGTGCACATTCTTTGTTTTGGACATGCAGTACAAAAAGCCCATGGACGCCAAAGGCTACTGTTTATCGCGTCTCACGTCCCGCCCGGCGGCTGCAGAGTCAGCAAAATCGCCCCCTGAGGACACCCCACCACCTAGTCAACCCCCCGCCCCACCAGCTGTCACCTCCGCATCATCATCGACCACTGCCACCATAGCCACCCGCAAGGAACAGGAGCGTTTCGCCAAGTTTCAAAGCACCGAGGATGGTCAACCGCTGCAATTCCATGAGATTGTACAGGGCATCAGCGAGGGTTCACTCGATGTAAGCCGCTTGTAAAGAGCACGCGCCGTGATGTTGCCTGCACAATGAACCAACATATTGATGTAAAATTTTACACCTCGATGTCAAAATATTACTATCATAGGACACAGCCATCTCCGATGCAGGTGAGACTGAAGAGGACGAAGACAATGGTCATGATCAGGATCAGGATCACGATGAGGAGGTCCTACGAGATGTTCAACAGCAAGAACACGGAAAACAGGAGCAGAAGCAAGGCCAGCAAGGGGACAAGCAAAGCCCGCCTAGCGAGAAGGACCAGGTCCTCCTCCAGATCATCAACTCTGGAAAATCGGAGGTAACTATGGCGAAATTTTTTCTCTGACTAGTTATGGCAATTACTGCAAGACTGAAGACGCATCAAAGAAGGAAATAAGAATGCGAGAAATCGCGGCTAATGCGATTTCGTTGTTAAATTGCAGGGAAAGAGGCGCGCCAGGATCCTGTACCAGTGCCAGTCGCCCCACGTCGCAGGACAGAAAGAGGAGCCAGCCTACAACAAGGCGATTCTGGAGCAGGTAACACAACTATTTCTTGGTGACAATGGCTTTCTTGCGCCTGCCTGCTTCAATTATATATAAGAACATGAACTTACAAATATTCTCTTCTCTTTGGAATATACAACGAAGTTGAAGACCTTGATGGATCATTACGACACAATCAAGACGAAAGGCTCAAAGGAGCACTTTAAAGTCATTAATTACCGAAAAGCCATCACCGCCATCCGCGCCTTGGACTATGAGATCACGTCTGAGGCCATGGCTCTGAAGGTACCTCGTGTCGGCAAGAAGATTGCCCAAAAGATTGGCGAATGCATTGCCCTGGGCAAAATCAAGAAGTTGGATCACTTGAACTGGGACCAGGAGCGTTCAGGGGTTGAAACCCTTTTCCGTAGCATCTATGGTGTTGGCTCCGAGGTGGCGACGAATTGGTACAACAAGGGGCTGAGGACCCTTGACGACGTGCGCAAGTTGCCGGATCTGACCAAGAACCAGATCTCCGGCCTGAAGTACTATGATGTAAGCATTTTCTGTGCGCTCTATTGCAAATCCGATGATAATGTTATCGTGCCCAGGTCCCTGATCGCTGATATGGACAAAAACAAAAATACTTGGTATTTGTAGGACTTGCTGCACAGGATCCCACGAGCAGAAGTAGAGGAGATCGGCAAGGTTGTTTCGGCCTCCGCCACCAAGTTGCACCCGGAGATCCAAGTGCAGGTCACTGGATCGTACCGTCGCGGCCAACCTGATTGTGGCGACATTGATATTGTGGTGGCGAGACCGGACATTGACTTTGGAGGCGATCTCTTTGTCATAATGGACCATATTCTCAAGGATCTCATCAGTCAAGGCTTCCTCGTTGATCACCTCTCGCTCCCTGTTTGGTCGGACGATATGGAGGGCCAGATGAAGCATTTCAAGTACATGGGCATCTGCAAGCTTCCAGGCGAGGGCCATGTTCATCACCACATCGACATCCTCGTGGTGCCGTGGATGCATCTGGGCGCGGTTCTCCTTTATTTCACTGGGAACGACATTTGCAATAGGAGCATGCGTCTTCTGGCATCTAATAGAGGCATGCGTCTGAGCGACAAGGGTCTTTTCGCCGGTGTTATGCGTGGAAAGAACCGCAAAAAGATTAACGAGGGCCACTGGGTCGCCGGACGGACCGAGAAGGAGATCTTTGATTATCTCAAGATTAAGTACCTGGAGCCTCACGAGCGGGAGTGCTGAATGGCAGGTCTTTGTCTTTGTATTTTTCATTTCTGTTGCTTTGTTTTTCGCGTTTGCTTAGTTCACGATTGTATTTTTAGTTCTTCCAGCCCATATCATACACGACTTACTTCACTGCTGCTTTCCACCATGTCATTCGTTCTTTGTTGTTATTTTTTTTTTTTTTTTTTTTTTTTTGTATTTCTATCTGGTTGGCAATAAAGTGGATCTGCCTTGTTGTCATTGATTTTTTCGCAGGTGTCAAAAGATGAAATGGACGGGCAAAACCAAGGAACACAGCTTCAATGGACAGACGTCTTATGGTTTGCTTTCTAAGCCATTATCCAATCTCAGGAGCGCAAATACCATATACACCATTCACATCCACCTTGGGCCCAGGTCCCTTCCACATTCTCAGCGTCGAAATCATACTCTTCCATCCGAACCCGTCCATGATCTTAACAGCCTCCAAGTTCGTATTGGGCATGTCGATATCAAACATCAGTGGCACACCGTGCGGGGATTGGTTATCAGCATCTACAACCGCCATCGCCAGCTTGACCAAGATCTGCTTTGCAACCTCACCCGAGGTCCCGTACAACGGACCCACGCAGTATGAAGTTTCAGCTCTCCGCACACAGCCATAGCCCAGTACCGTGTTTGGATCATCGGTTGAAACCACTGCAGCTCCAAATCGACCCAGCTGAGGCTCATCCCCTCCGCTCCCATGGAACTGGGCCCAGTTGCGAACAAATTCTGGTCTCTGCAGTCCAGTAAATTGCTCTTCCAGCGCGGCGAGACCATCGACAGGCGCATCTGAGATATTCACCAGACCAGGGACCTTGTTTTCTCTAATGGCCTGTACCAAAGCAGGCTCCTTTGTCTCGATGACATCGACCGCCGATCCGTAACGACACTCGTTCTGCCAGTTGATGGTCGTGAACCCCGATTTTTTGTAATTTTCAACTTGGGCCATGACACCTTCGAGTCCAATCGAGGTGCAGTCTTGAAGATGGTCCAGTGCCCGGTGGAAGCCCAAGATTCCATATCCGCGACCGCGGTAGGCTGGATCGACGAGGTAATAGCCGATCCAGCCTAGCTTGCTGTCGCCAAAATGGACGGCGCTGATGATAGATATAACCTTGTCATCCTTGCCCCTGCTGTCGCTCTCCATGGTGATCTTGCCGAGAAAGAAGCCCTTGGGATCGATTTTGTGATAGACCTGCCGAATGTCATGGCCACCACTGCCAGGGTTCCAATTCTCGGTGATAGACAAAGAGTGGAAGTAATGGCCTGCTTCTTCTTGGGAGCAAGACTCAAGGTAAAAGCAGCCTTCCGCGGCATTCTTGGTCGTCATCATGATTACGCACACGGAGATCTGTCCACTTGACGTCCGTGAGAAAGCGTGGAAGAGTGGTGACGAGGAGATGAGAGAAAATAAGAAGGAAGGAAGGAAGGAAGAGAGGCAAGGCAGCGCGAACACCGTGAGAAAAGAAGCGACATAAGGTCGTCGGAGCAAGAAACACAGACTTCATGCACACACCATGGCACACTTGTCACCCTCTCTAATTGATCGCGCTGATCCCATGCTGGACTCTGAGACATATTTTGGCCGCACTTTTGCTGCAAGCACTGCTCGTTCGTTCGCTCGTTCTTTGTTCCCCACATCCCTTTCGCAACGGACTCTTCAGACCCTCCTCGCCTTCTGCTTCCTTTCGCAGCCTTCTCCTTTAGGGTAGACCAGACGTCCTTCTCTCCTTGTCACACACCGGCCTTCTCTCTGCACGCAGCGTGTCTAGCACTCCTATCAGACTGGGGAAGCAGCACAGCCATAACCCTACCCGCACCAACCTAACCATCTTGAACCATGGCGCACCAGAGGTCCGTCTCTGGTCTGAGGTCACACGTCCCACTCCGCGCATGCAACCACCTTCGAAGAAATACACTCAGCGTGCCAAGTTCCAGACGATCTGTGTCAAATCCATCTCTCTCTGCGACAATCTCCCTGCGACCTTGTTCGAGTGCAGGAGCAGCAGCAAGCTCAACAGGTGTCTGTACCTCTAAAACTGTCGGTCTCGACTCAGCTGCGACCGTGGGCACATGTTGTGGCAGCAGGGTTACTGCACCCTTGGTCGTGTCCTCAACAGGATGGCACACAAGGTTCGCTGCTCACGCAAGGATTAGGTTTGGCCGTGATTGCTCCACGCTTCACAGACACCCCGCATCTGCAACTGCCACTTCCACGGCCAATAATCTTACCCATCATCTATCCACGTCGGACACGTCTTCGTTTTCTTTGCTTTTCCGTTTCCCTTCTTCCTCCTCTTTCTTATCTTCATCATCATCATCTTACTCCTCTCCTGCAGCAACTTCAACCGTTGCTCGTTCCCATCCTACTTCGTCGTCCTTTCGATATTCAACTATCGGTCGAACCCGACCCCAACAGCAGCAACCGCAAAAGCCCACACAACACCAACCCAAAAAAAATCGCACCTCGATTCCCACCCTCACCAGCCGAATCCTCCACCGACAGAATTCACACATTCAGGGATCCCGATTCAACCCATTCTCATTCAACTTGCGTGCCTCCTTTGCCTCCTCAGCCGCCGTTCAACTCGACATGGAAAACCACCCTCAAGCCCAGATCCAGCAGTCCTCGCTTCAAGAACCCGACCAATACTGGGGCCACTATGCCTCCCTCCTTCACTGGGACACTCCGTACTCTAAGGTCCTCACTCTCGACTCGGCCTCACCATCACCAGTCTCCTACACCTGGTTCAAGGATGGTCGACTCAACACCTGCTTCAACGCGATCGATCGTCATGTCCTCGCTGGCAGAGGCAAGCAAGTTGCGGTATACTATGATTCCCCGCTAAACAACGAGAAGCGTCAAATCACATATTTGGAGCTACTGGACCAGGTCCAAACTTGCGCAGGCGTGATTGCCTCCCATGGCATCAAGAAGGGCGACATGGTGCTTATCTACAGTATGTTCATTGAGTCCTGCTACTTCTTGTCGTGTTGAATTACGTGATGCTGCAGCGCGCTTTGTTTTCAGACTCAGGTTCGGCATATGGCATACGGATCGCGCCGCTCATTGCGTTCAAACGGATATTCAATCTCCACTATGCCCCCACCCTCCTGCTCCGCTTTTTCTCAACGTCTGCACTGCCTGTCGATGCTGATTGGTTTAATTTTTCGTCTACTTGCAGTGCCCATGGTACCTGAGGCCCTCGTCTCGATGCTAGCCTGCGCCCGCCTCGGAGTGACGCATAGTGTAAGTTGAACCCACATGGCCAAAGACGAGGGACTTTTTCTCGCCTGGGGCGTTTATTTCGTATTGTACAACTGTACACGACTATTAACACCTGCTTCGTTTCGCGCGCGCGCCTTAGGTCGTTTTTGGCGGATTCGCGCCCTTGGAAATCCAAAAGCGTATTCAGGATAGCAAGCCAAAGCTGATCATTGGAGGATCCTGTGGCATTGAGGTCAACAAGACAGTTCCTTACAAAGGTACTTAAGCATATTCTTCTTTTTTTTTGCCAACGTCTACACTTTGGCTTTTGTGGGATAAAGTACACTAACCTTTGTGTATACGTTTGACAAACCATGACAGAGATGTTGGACAAGGCGATCGACATGAGTGATCACAAACCCGCGCATAGGATCATCTTTCAACGCGATGCAGGACGTGTGGCGTTGGATCATTCCCGTGGAGACCTGGACTGGCATGACGAGATGCAAAGGATCCGCCTGGCTGGGAAACAGTTCAAGGAATGCGTCCCAGTCGAAAGTCAGCATCCACTATACATCCTTTACACCAGCGGTACAACTGGTTTGCCAAAGGTACTGCTGCCGTGGTATTATTACAACTGTTGTTGCAACCAGGCAGGCTCCTCCTCTTTCCTCTTTCCCCGCATCCTCCAATCATGCATGAAAGAGGGGGTGAAAAAAGTTGGGCTCTCGCCGAGCAGGCTAAAGCATGCAAAAAAAAACCTGGGACCGTTTTGCTTACGAGAGAAAACCCACTTTCATTGAATTAGGGCGTGGTTCGTGATAACGGCGGACATGCAACGCAGACACTGGCGACCATGCGGAACCTTTTCGGCGCTCACCCAGGGGATGTTGTGTTTTGCGCTAGTGATGTCGGCTGGGTGGTTGGACACAGCTTCATTTGCTACGGCCCACTTCTACTTGGCTGCTCCACGGTTCTCTACGAGGGCAAACCCGTAGGAACCCCTGACGCCGGCGCATTCTTCCGGATTATCCAAGAGTACAAGGTCAGCACATGGTACACTGCCCCCACCGCCCTGCGTGCCATCCGTCGCGTCGACCCCGAGGCCACCTTGAGCGCCCAATATGATCTCCGCACACTCCGTGGCCTGTATCTGGCCGGCGAGCGGTCAGACACAGGTACGATTGCACACTTCCGAAAGGTGATTGGAGGCAAGCCTGTGGTCGACAACTACTGGTCCACTGAATCTGGATCACCCATCACGGGCGCCTGTCAAGGATTAATGGACGCGCACGGTACCATAGTCCCACCGATTGCGATCCGTCAAGGCTCGGCTGGTATGGCCATGCCCGGATACGATATCCGAGTGCTGGCCGATCCAGAGGAAACGAGCACTGGTTACCGATTGAAGGAATTGGGCGCGTCAACGTTTGGTAACATTGTCATCAAATTGCCACTGCCACCTTCGGCTCTGACAACGCTCTGGAACAACGCAGCAGGATTTCAAAAGAGTTATCTTTCGCGCTTTCCTGGCTATTTTGATACTGGCGATGCTGGGATTATCGATGAGGATGGATATGTGCACGTCATGTCGCGAACGGATGACATTATGCAAGTAGCTGGACATCGGTTGTCAACGGGATCAGTGGAGCAGATCTTGGCCGAACACCCAGCGATTTCGGAATGCTGTGTGGTTCCCTTGTCAGACAAATTGAAGGGTCAAGTGCCGATGGGGTTGGTGGTGCTCAAGTTCGGCGTGACAGAAAAAGAGGAAGACATTATCAAGGAGACAGTGCAAATGGTTCGACAAAACCTGGGAGCGATTGCCAATTACAATCAAACCCATATCATTCGTCGATTGCCTAAGACTAGGAGTGGCAAGATTCTGAGGAGGACGATCCGGGACATTATTGCGGGCAAGAGTCTGGAGAACAAGCAGTTGGTGATTCCCGCCACGATTGAAGACGCAACCGTTTTGAACGAGTTAGAGGAGGCCATGTCGAATCTTGGACTTGTGGGAAATGACGGAGAGGCTGGGAAAGTGGACGATACCGTCAAGGATATCAAGGCCAAGCTGTAAATACGAAATCGATAGCCAGGGCATTTTTGAGCACATTAAACATATATTTTCTTGCATCTTCGTTTCGAGCAGTGTATGGCCTACTGATAAAAAAAAAGCTGTAGGGCTGGCGCGTTCAGGTCAAAAATCACCACCGCCGCTGCAGCCTCCACTATCTCCACCACCACTGCTGCAACCTCCACCACCACTGTCTCCTCCATAGCTTCCTCCTCCATAGCTTCCTCCTCCGTCTCCTCCATAGCTTCCTCCTCCATAGCCTCCTCCTCCTCCTCCGTGATCATGTCCTCCGTATCCGCCAGAGTAGCCATGTCCGCTAGAGTGCGACGTGACTGTGGTGTCCTGAACAGGATAATCCGATACATGATATCCGCGGCTGACAGCATTGCTATGTGAATGAGTATCCTGGGGAGCAGGCGATCCGCAGTCGCTACCGACCATGAAGACTTCCATCGATCGAGCATTGCTGGTATATTGTTTGGTGCCACCACCACCACTACCACCAAACTGCTTGGTCACTGGTTTCTTGGTAGATGTCTTGGTTTGAGCACCTGCGCCAGGGGTGGACTTCTGGGTGGCAGCACCTCTACCAGCAGTGGGTTTGTTGACGTTGGCAGTGGTACTAGAGATGGCGCTCTTTCCGGTAGTCATGTTTGGTGCTGCCTTCTCAGGATCGGAGGGTGGCCATGTAGACGTTCTCCTCTTGCGTTTATGGAGGATCCAGACGATGTAAACTAGGACAATGGCAAGAACGCCCGCAGAGACTGACACGCCAATGATGCCGCCTGTGCTCAGAGACATTTTGAATAGTTGTCGGTCAGAGAACTTTGTGTTTCCGGCTGTTGTAATATGTTGTAAAACTGGGTTTTGCAGTCAAGTCGTCGGTAAGTAGAAATGGTGAAGCTGGAAAGTGTAGAGTGCGGGATGTTGGTCCCTTGCAAAGTGTAGGTGTGTGCGTTGATGAGGATGAAAGATAATGGCATAGAGAAGAACAATGTCAGGGCGTTTTATAGTCCTCTAGAACCCTTCTTGAGAACCAAGTTATCACGGTCCTCATGAGCAAGTGTTATTGTGCCTACAGCATTGGTGAATGCATATTCTCTACCCGCCCTCCTTGATGCATGTTGAAGTCGATCTTCAAACGGCGGATGGGGCAGTGTACCTTTTTTAAGGTTTTATGAAGTCATTTTTCGGCCCACGCGCATGACCTTTACCGTGCTCTCATGCGCGGGCATGCACAAGGCACACGTTGACGTAGTAGATGTCCACCGAGTCCACTTGGACTCAACATCGTCTAAGCCCTGCTCAAAGGTTCCCTTCATCGCTTGGACCAACCACCTATGCCTCCTGTTCCAATGGATGAGCGTAATGGATGCGCGTGTCGCAACGCGCGGGCAGGATTCGCTAGAAATGCACTATCGACCTTACACAGGGGTCGATTTTGCTCACCCACAACCCGCCAATCATTTCTGGAACGCCTCGACTAGGATTATTCATGTCAAAGTCGAACTGTCATGGTTGCATGAACAAACAGCTTTTTTTACTCTGCGGATGAGGGGGCACTATATGGTAATCTGACGCGACGAATCTTCTGATGCTATCATCGAGCACGCTCGCCTGATTCGCTTTCTACCAGCAGCACCACGAAGGCCAGTGCCAACCGCAACCCCAGTGATGGCCGCAATATCCGCACTTAGATACTTCGCCGTCGTCGTCCCACTCGGGGCTGGCTCCAGCATCTGCCTGAGACAAAATATCTTCGTTGGCCTGAACCGCAGGGGCTTGGGCTTCGTGAGGAGTCGGCTGTGGAGTGGGCATCAGACCGCCTTGGACATTAGCAAAAACTGATGGAGCAGAGGCGGCCGAGACTAGAGTAGGATCCCCTAGAGATGCAGCGTACGTCGATGGCAGGACCAACAGAGTTGCCGCGAAGAAAATTATGGCGTCACGCTTGAAGTGCATGGTTCTTGATCGCTCTCGCTGAATAGGTGGTACTTTTACTGGCTTGTTAGTTGTAGTCTGCAAGGCAATAAAGAATACAAGCAGAGTTGTTTTGCCTGTCTGACGAGAAGAGGGGCAATGTATTTATACTAGGCTTACAGCCTGTTACATGATTTGTCTGTAGACCATTCAAAAAGTCATACTGGCCGCAGGATGCCAAGCTGATTATCGATAGGGGAAAAAGTGTCATCGCATATTCTCAGTGATTGCGATTCATCACGGAAAGACCACTTCCGCCTTCATCGGATCTTCTCAATCGGTATGATCAATGCGCATGAAGATATCTACGGGCAATACCTGCACTAGAGAACTGGAATGATGGCTTCGTAATCGAGTCATGCATTAAACGCTTTCAAAATTCCATGAGAACCACGGAGACAACCAGAAAAATCAGCGTGTATTTTTTTTTCTGTTTGATTTTGAAGGGCCTCAACAAGGGTAGGTACTGTTGCTGAAGACCTCAGATGCATAGTCTGAAAGACCTAAAACAGGGACAAACGCATTCACGCAGTGCGCATGTCTGTTTCTCCTTGGCTCTGACATTCGACCTAGGTCTTAGTACATGTAGCGGCGGTAACGATAAGGGCCGTACCAGTAAGGACGACGTCCCCACCAGCGGCCGGGGTAGTACGGCATCATGAATTTGTCGCTACCCTCCTCGTCCAAATCGTTCTCATCTTCAGAGTTGATCGCAATCTTGCTTTCGCCATGACCCTGTGGAGCAGCAGCGGAGGTCGAGAGTTCCGAGCGAGGATACACCATGGGTGGGAGGTAAGGATGGATTGGGTAGTACTCGGGGTATGTGATTGGATTGATGAGAATTTTCGTGGCATCTGCATTGTCCGAAGCGGCTGTCTCGATGGCTTGAGTGGAGACGGCCAAGGCAGTTAAGGCGAAGATCGCGGTGGTGAAGTGCATGGTCGGGACACGTCGATGTGATTCGTTGAGAAGGGTATAGAAAAGCGTACAAAGAGAGCAGAGCTTTCTGAGTACTCCTCTTGTTTGCTTTCAGGTCGTTTTTTTATACGTGAATGTGTCCCATGGGTCAATCTAACAGACTTTTGTGCTGCGCCGGTTGATTGTCGCTACAGAGCGTGTTAAATTGCACTTTCTGCAGCGCTCGCTCACAGCCTCACGATCGAAATCGGCGATCAAATGATGAGGAAGATTGCCCCTCAATTTTCGAAGGGAGCAGCTATGTCAAACGGGTCCTATGGTGGGCGAGGAGGCACGGGTCAGTCTGGAATCTACTATTGTTTATTGTTCCTCACAACGGACCAGTTGGCCTTCAGACGGAAAAAAAAAATTGTCAGGCGAGGCTGGCTTCTACCTGCGATTGCAGCCGCATTAACTTTGACATCTGTGCAAGTTCGAAGAATAGAACAGTCTCGACCACAGAAAAAGGACACGAGATTCTCCCGGGGCGATATAAAGCGCAAAGGTCCGTTCTTAAGAGCCCGTGTTCTCTGAGCCACATAATCACTCGCTTTTTCTTTATGTATCCAATACCACTAATACCCATAAAAGTTATCAATGTCAATGGCCGACATCTTTGTCATCGTCTTGTTTTCCCTGCTCGTTGTCAGCAAAGGCGCTGTGCTCATATATCTCTTCCACAAACGGTCAAGGCGATCTGCCGTGCAAACAACAGGCCCTGAGGTACTGGTTGAAGATCCTATGACCCAGCGGATTGCGCTCGGCGAGCAGTACGGCAGCTCCTCCACATCGCTCGATATCACTTTACCTCCACCAGTGTACACAATTAAGGACCAGCATCTTGAGTTTGCGGATGATCCCCCACCTCCTCCATTTTCAACACTGGTCCCCAGCGCCAAATCACGCAGAAAATCCAGCCCCGCCAGTCTTGGCAGATCGTTGTCAAGCAGAAGACACGGAGCCAGCGCCGATGCAAGCACGGCAGTCGCTGCACTCAATAACGATCTAACCGCCATAACCATACCGGAGACTGCACATAGTGCTTTGAGACCACAGATTCACTCCTGTCCAACAGCAGCTCAAGAGGCGTCCTCCTCTTCGATGACAACGTCCAGAAGAGCCACAATAGCAATGTCTACAAGCGACAGGCTCGATCCACTACCGCAACGCCAGCAACTCACTAGAAACGTCCTCCCATTGTCGCCTGTCTCTGTAATGTGCCCGTCCATAGTCGTGCACATGTAGTCAAGAGCTGCCTCTGTACTCTGTAATTGTATCTCCTGCTGCATCCATCTCGCAGATGCATTGCAAACTTCCATTAAATCCACTTGTATAACTCGATAACTGTCATATTGAACAGCTACCATTAGCGGTGCAATTGGATCAGAAATAGACACATCGTGGACACCGTCGAACAAGCAGTGCATGAGTCAAATGAGAATGTATTCCAAGTCGTCATTGGCTACTATCGAGACATACTGTAGCTTATCACATAGCTCTCGGAACTACTTCGGTGCCGATGAGTTTGGCGACGTCTTTTTTTAAAGTTGTTAAGTTGTTTGAAAAGTGAGACATGACGGATTGTAGTACCAAAGTCGATGAGGCTGCCGTCGACTCTGGTGATCAGTAGTTGCCGGTTCCCGTGAAGTTAAAGTTGGTGTATTCCATCGTAGCTAGCGTGCATGCCAGCAGCCGTGGCTGTTCAATACGTCTGCCGCGTACCATTGAGAAGGTCCATGAGCGCAGCGGTCTGTGTGTTGTGTTGTGCTTTAAAGGTTCCTCGGAAACCTTGGAAGCTTGTGAAACCAGCTGTTGGAAATTCGAATGACCTCATCAAGTAGGCGGGTGGTGGTTGGCACCCAAAAAAACACTTATATATACCTGACCGTCCCTGGCTCTCGCTCAGTCCAGCAATCCAACAATCTCAACGAAACGATAGACAATTCTGTTTGCGCCTTCCACTCTACGGTTTATCTTCAACAGCACACTTTTTCCTGGCTTCCAGCTGCCAGCTTCATCAAAGAACCCAAAAACAACCTCGCTCTTCAAGCGCACACATACGCACACACGCATACAGAGCACATTCATGAACTATTACATCGTTTCCCTCGTATCAATCGCAATTGTCTCAGTGATCCTCTGGTGCCTCAAGTCGAACAAGAAAAACCAAGAAGGCCCTTCCGTTACCATCAATGGGGAGCCGCTCATGACTGCCCGTCGCGGCTTTGCCCATTCAGTGTATATGCCGATGGACTCACGGGACTCTCGCCGGCCGAGCAACACTAGTAGCAACAGGAGCAACCCGCAAAACAGAGGTCAAGTTCAGCGATCATCCACTGTGGACTCTATGACCTTTCTCTCCGAACCACCACCCGTCTACAACGGATCTGCACCTTTGCCTGGTGAAAGTGCCGTTATTGTAGAGATCCCTGCCATGAACCAGAACGGCGCCTCTGGCGGTGTAGCAGTTCCCGATGTCCCCCCTCCTTCTTACTCACGGTCTCGGACCAATGTTACTCGATCTCCACCGTTGGCGGCCATCATCGAGATGGATCCAGGTTCAGCGGCGCCTGAGCCGCCAGCATATCCCGAATTAAGTCGGAGTACAGATACCCCGCAGTCAAGCCAGACCATTTCTCGAAACTGAGAGTGTCCTTCAGTCTGCAAGTCCTCTCCCTCTGTACATATAGAATCATGTAGTGATAGCGCGCGCCATTGTATAATATAACACGACGATCATTTCGATACTGTACGACATTGTTCACCTTCAGTGTTGCCATGATATTTGGAATGAATGCAAAGGCTACTCTTTGTGTTCCAATGTCAGCGGACTGCCCGGACCAACTTTAATCAGGCAGATAAACGTCTCACCTCGGCGGGTGTCACAGGCTTGGGCTGTCGACTTTGGAGTCTCAAGTGACGCCAACTTATGGCTCCAAGAAAGAGCAACGCTCTAGGATTAGCATGCCCTTGACCTCGCGTGGGCTTCAATTGAGCGCGTATACGTGCATGCTTCGACGGCCAATTGCACCGTCTCACAAACACCTATTCGAGCCCTGCAACGTGCTTCGCCGAGTGGCGCACAGTAAATCACCGCCATTGGATATCAATTCTCCCTCCCCATGCCCTCTCCTTCCGCCCACATTCCCGGAGTTCCATGAGCCAAGTGCGCGATTATAAAGGCTCGTTCACGTTTTCTTTTTTGGGGCCATGGTATGAAAACAATCCAAAGACTTGAAAACTTGCAGTCATCTCCCTCTGATCATTTTAAATTCTTTTTCACAGTACCTGAAGCGACATGAGTCTCTCCCGACCTCAAGCTTCCCTCATATACATCTGCCATATTGCTATTTCATTCCGTATCCACTGACAGGACCAAGACCAAGATATGGCTCCTCCCTGGACGCTTTTGATTGCTGTCTGCATCTTTCTCCAAGCCCTAGGTTGCTTTTGCTACATCATGAGCCAACGCCAAAAGAAAGCCTTCACTGTAGCTTCAGCTGCCTCGGGTGGGACTTTAGCGCTCATTTTACCACTTAGAGACCCATCTGAAACCCTTCCTCCATACTCAAGAAACGACGTTGGCGTTGCTGCGCCGCCACCTCCAAGCTACGACGCGGACTCATCTATTCCAGCGTCAGAGGCGATGACCCCAGACCCGCCAGCCGCTAATATGTCACCCACTGATTCACCAGGACATTTACCAGCATCACCAGGAATACCCGAGAATGCATCAGTAGTGATCGATATCGACAGTAGCAGCAGAGAATACAGTCAGGCCAGGATGCCGGGTTGAATAAATGACAACGACACCATCAAGGTTCTGTATCATGGACAGTAGAGTTTTTGGAGTTGAACAAGTGCGGCCTTTTTTATTTATTTATTTAGCTCGTTCGCGCAGGTGTATGCTGCAATTACCCTGGAAAGCGTCTGATACCAATCTCCGCTCTCCTTGTGCACTCGTGACACCTCTGCGAATACCATGACATCGGCGCCATTGAAAGTCTTTAGTCCACACCCACAAAGAACGTGGCCTTGCGACGGTACTCGCGCTGCTTCCTGAGCCACTTTCGGTACTCGCTTACAGACTTTATCTTTTCACCATAATAGTCAGGGACCGGGTTGCGAACAGAATTTGCAGTAGGGTCTGCCCTGTTCTTGACGATATGCTTGTGGAACTCCTTGTCCATCTTTTTGATGCACATTCATTTGAAAGCGTATGAGTATCGCACATGCATATACACAGGAGTAAGTTCTCTTTTCCACAGTGGCGACGTTAACGCAAGCAAAATAGAACATACCCTGTCCACCAATGGCCTGGCTTTCGAATGCGCCGTTCGAAAGACCATGTTGCCAACTACAGGTCCTATCGCCAGCCCCACGATTCCTGCCGCGATCGTACCCAAGCCATAGACCAAGACCTGGTCCATTCCGAATATTGGTGTCGGGTCAAAGTCCTTGTTGGCAAAGTAATAACCCGCGCTTCCGAGACCCAGCAAGGCACACGGTACCATGAAGAAACGCTCGTAATTGCGTCGAGTTCGGCGAAGCAAGAAATACGAGTTCCAGTCCATGTATTTACTGTTGTTGTCAAAGTCGATTCCGCCGCCATTGCTACTCAGCTTGACCTTGGACGAAGCCGTGGCAGCGGCAGTGGTGCCTGCCTCGGTTGCTGGTGAGCGCGCAGATGTTGCGGTAGTAGATACCGTAGTTGCTGACGAGGGCGAGAGTCCTGGGGAGGCTGTAGTCGGACGAGGATGAGGCGTTCCTGCTCCAGGACCTGCCGCCGCGACTTCACTCTTCCAGCGACGCGAATATGAAGAGAGCACAGTCCTATTCGAACTCCACCGCGAGAGGGCTCTGTGATTCAGCGCTGGGTTCGCGATGCTTCTCAAGACCGTGTTCCTTACTGTAGGAGCAAGGGCCATCGAGCATCCCGAAAGGTGGAATGCAAAAGTGGATGCGCCTGTGGCCATGGTTGCTTGTCGTGCTTTCCTTGCGGTTGAGAGCGGGGAGTGGAAGTGGAATGTAAACGGAATGGAGCGCACGGCCTTCCTTCGAATGCGAAGACTTCGTGACGTCGGTTGTGGCATCGTCGTATAAGCTGCAGGCTAAAATAGGAAAAAATGAACGCGAACCTGATTGTCTGGGGCAAGTATTAGGCACGAGGAAACGCCATCCACGCGTTTTAAGATAATCACACGGCACCTTACGCGCGCGCGGTGGATGCACAAGTTCCATCGTACCCTAGGCCTGAGCCGTCTGCTGGCTTGGGGGCATATGGGTGTACACGGTGACCCAGACTTTTCTTCAAGAGGAAGGTTCACAATGGCCCTGAGAGTATTTTACTGTCAATATAACGAAATCGCTGGCATGAACGATAAGAGTATGCAACTTCACAACTCTTTGAAGGCGAGAACGATGTTCTACACTGAAAGCCCCATCTCCTGTGGAGCATTAGGAACCATAGGGTAAAGGCTGGAGTTGCTTATGGCATCGTGAAGAGTGCATCGTCCATATTCAGAGCAGTTTAAAGTTGTAAGTAGTGCATGCTTTGCAAATGCTTGTGCCCTGTGTTTGAGCCAAGCACCTCGAACTACTGGATGCGTTATTGTTGCCAACATCTTGATGCTGATGAATCTGATCGGCGTGCCCTGTGCGCACGTTTTTATTCAGCATGGGCATGTGCCTGCCCGACTAATACCCGCTCATCAACAAACCTTTGAAGGAGGGAAAGAATCACACATAGAGAACATCCTGAGAAAAGACGAAAAGATGTTGTGTGATGCAACACGAGGAAAATGAATTGGACCATAGAAATGCACGGGAACGTGTGGACGGGTTACCCATGAAAAAGTGGACCATGTCTTGATCTGTGCGTAAGAAAGAGCCGGGTGCATAGCGCTGTGTGCTTAGCAAAGGTAAAAGGAAGATGTGCGGTGCTATGCTCTGACATGTACTATTCCTAAGTACCTTGCTTGGTAATGTTAGACAGCCCAAAGATGAGTCTCGAACATGGGCCAAAGGATACTCTCACGCCTTTGACAGCGAAGACAATCACCTCCTTGGCATACAAAGGTTACGGTATCCCATGATGGCACCATTACTCTGCTGTACACCAAACATATACATCCCAAATTAAAACGGAAGTTGTCAGTTATGATCCATCTCGTACCAGTGAGCTCTCTTTTCAATTCTTTTCGACTGGCCGTCGTTCGCAAACGCAACTTTAACATCGGGTAGAGTGATCATATAGCCAGAAGAGATGAATTTCCATAATGCCAACCACTGACGCATCGATCCTTAAGCAAGTACCACAGCAGCGAGTAGACTTCGGGGACGGGATGCTAGGCACATCCAAGCAGATGGCTGTACCGCAGGCACTGTGATATTCTTTCGTAATGGTCAGGGCACTCGCGTTCTGAAAGTCTCGTGCATAGCATTTCAGACGCATAACAAACGCATTCCACGGGAGATACGGATTATGCGTATTCTGAGTTTTCTCGAGAGTGATGATGGTGCGCCAAGAGAGTAAGCGTAGCGAAACCGACATTCACGAGTATCCTTTTTGCCATCGCACGAGCTGAATGGCGTCGAAAGTTCCTATAAAATGTGGTCCGTTCTGCAACTTTTTCGTCTTGTTCCTCATCACAGCTCCTTCCTCATTCCTTCTCACAGCGCATCCTTCTCATCACAATCCAAGACACCTGCAATCACACATCTTGACAAAAGGTACTGTGGAAGGCAACAAATGGTTGCCCAACTGTCGTAGATATGTGCATGTAGATATAGAAGTCCATCCTTTCCTAACCAGATCTGGAAACCGCTACTACTCTAGCTTCGTCCATTATGTACAAGCCCTTTTGTATCGTACTGCTCGGGCTGCTAGGACTGCTCGCAGCAACCGTGCACACTGCTCCATGCTCTGAGACATCTGCCACAGATCAGGTTGTCTTTTTCGTAGACCAGGATCAAACCGTATCCCAGCACCAAATCGTAGCCCGGGACCAAGTCGTAGCTTTGGAGCAAGTCGTAGCCCCGGACCAACCTGCAGTCCCACGGAGGAGAGGTCGCACAGTGCGGAGCGCCATTGACCTTAACGCACTGATGCAGGAAGTGATCGACCAAAATATGACAATTGCTGTTGACATGAACCAATACTGGAATGGTGTCCAAGAGCTGTGCGGGGGATATAATACTTGCATTTTGGAGAGTCTCTCGGACATTAGGGTGGAGTTGATTCCAGCAGAAAGACTCTCCCAGTACATCTATTGCACCACCCCGAGCTGCACAATAGGATTTCAAGAAACGACAACCGTCTCCACAACTCACAGCTTTGAGGCTGGGTTTTCTGCCGAAATGAAAGCTGCGCCTTTTGGGATGGGTGTGACATTTACAGCGTCCGTCAGCTATGGATTTAGCCGCACCAACGAGGTTTCACAGGCCTTCAACTATGAATTCAATTTAGAGCAAGGCGCTCATGGATACATTGGCATGGTGAACGCACAAATATCCCACAGGCTTCGTGTTATTGGATGCAATATTGATCGATGCACCGACTATTACGAGTGCTTTGAGAGGTGCCGTAGATCGCCGCAGAAGCACGAGGTCGGACATCTTGAGTCCGTGATCATGGAGAGCAACCGACCTCGCAGTATTGTGGCGTTTGTTTACAACTGACTGAATGCCCATGGTCCGCTACCATACCTCATGGCAAAGGAGTAGATCTCGCCAGGTGATCTTTGCGAGAGATACAATCCCTATAAATAAACCCAGACTCATGTCTGCCATGCCCATTGTAGCTGTAACAGCGCAACCCTGTAGAGCTTTCCAAGTGAATGAGTTCTTGGGATATGCCTCATAGATAGCCCATACACCCTAGTGAGAGCAGCAAGATAGCAGTGGTCTCCAAACGCTTCAGCTTCGTTTAAATGGCTTTCTGTGGCGCCAACTGTGTGTCTAGAGAAACACGCTTCGACTCCCATGTCGCCGGCATTCGGTGGATGCTTTTACATACTCCCGTAATTTTTGTCTTCTGAAAAGAGTTCCCACGCCTGAACAAATTTGGTATCAAAGTTCTTGCCAAGGGTGACATTCCTTAAACATATTTCCGAGCGCGCCATATACTTCTCACTGAGGTTGAAGAACCTTCCATCAAACAATCGCAGCGCTGGAACAAAGTACAGTACCATCTCTGTGCGTATTGGCTGTGTTGATGATCTGAGTGAAATCGATCTTGGGAAAGCAACTGTGCCCCCTCCTGATCCAGAGGCGTTCGGAGGATCCATTTCGCGTGTCGAGCGACTTGATAAACTATCTCGATTTGATCTCGTGTTGTACAGAGCACACTAGCACCATCGCCTTTCTTTTTCCACGATCGGTTGCAAAAATGGTTTAGTTCTCTCTCGAAGCGCTCGTGTGTCCCAAGTCTGGCGCAAAATTGCCAACGCAATGCCATCACGGGAGGACCCTCCGAGAATCAAGAGTTGGCAAGATCAACAGCCAGATTATGCAAAGTGCTCAGACAACGATCACGCGGCATAGATACTGTCGAGAGGGTACCTGCTTTGTGTTAAAGCCCCTGTCCTCATTACGCCTAGCTCACCGCCAAGTCTCACAAAAAATCCAAGCTAGCACTTTTCCGTGCTAAAGAATCAGAGTTAAGATAATGCGAAGTGACACCGGCGCAGGTCGCTTTGTGCCTTGGTAAACCAAACCGAAGTCTCTTCCCACGCACCTTCTTCCTCAATATGGTCGAAAACCGCTGAAGATGGTGTGTTGTGGATGTGGAGACATTCTTTCGCTTGGTCTCACCACATTAACCCCAGTTTTCACTTTCTCGGCGATGACAGGTCCCCTAAATGGAATCACCTCGCCTGACACAAAAGACTGTTCTGGTGCTTGGTGCTTGGTGCTGTACATGTACCTGAAGTTCCAGTAGCGAAAGGCATGCCGTTGTTTCTTTTATTCTTTTTTTTTCGATCCAATCAGCGCGTAAAGTGTGATCTAATCTCAACCTTACGCACTTGTCGGTTTCCTCCCGTGAACTCTCTTTCCCACTTGCACACTTGGAGCGTACATGAATGTCCAAAACATCCTCCGCAACGAACCCAAATAAGAGAAGCTGGCCTCCATGGAGCGGATAAACAGGCATTCTGTTGTGTGAATGCTCGCAACCGAGAGCACAGCTTTGATCGTAAGATTGCCTCTGTTTACTGCGCTTGTGTTGCCCAGGAAATTCAATCTTCCTGGTCGTCCTAGCGTAGGATGATCAAACAAACACTGTGCATAGCTGTTGGAAGCACCGCCTAGTTGTAAATATCAGGGGGAGGGAAAGAGAGAGAAAAAGAGCAAGGTATGAAGAAACTGTTTCGATCAAGGATACCCTGGATGCCGAGATTAAGAGAGTGTGCCTATTTTGCGCTAGAGGTTGAGAGCGCCACGGCCAAGGAATATTGGCACTTGAAAGGATGAATTGGTGCGAAGAAGCCTTGCACAGTAGGGTTGCTGGTTGCTGATATTGAGGGTCAAGAGATAGAATGTGCCTCCCCCTCTTGAAAGGATGACGGTCTACTGCTGGTTGCAACTGCTCTCCTCTCTGCGTATCTGGCGCTTGTTGATCCTTCCTGTGTCCTGGTTGCAACGTCGTTCCCTATTTAAATACCAGTCGGTTATTCCTTTTCCTTTTTTTTCACGCTCTCTTGTTCCAACATCCACCCTGCATCTCCTCCATCCTCCTTACTTCCTTCCTCCTGCACTCTCTCACTCTCCCACTCTCTCACCCTCTCTCTCACTTACAATCTTTTTCTCCTCCATCCTCAGATACTCTCATTCTTGCTGTCTTGCTCGCATCCTCTAGTCTCCAGTCCTTCGACAGATTGTTCCCATGAAACTCTCTATCGCCGCCGCTATCGGCCTCCTGGCACTCGCTGCCACCTCAGAAGCGGTCAAAGTCAACCCACTGCCTGCCCCCGTCTCCATCACCTGGGGCTCATCAGGCCCAGTCAAAGTTGCAAACGACTTCCGCATCACTGGCCCCAAGCACGATATCCTGTCTAAGGCTTATGCCCGCACTGCTGCCCTGATCAAGGAAGAGCGCTGGATCCCTCAGACCTGGGAGCAGCCCGCAGGCGAGTTCCCCCCCTTCCCCACTCTAGAGAAGCGCGCCGATGAGGACGACGCCTTCAGTGCCCTAAACAACAACGGCGGCAAGAAGGCCATCAAAACCATCCGCGTAGAGGTGGACGACCTGGAGGCTGATCTTCAAATGAGTGTCGATGAGTCCTACACCCTTGATATCACCGCCGCCGGCAAAGGCACCATCAAGTCCAAGACAGTCTGGGGCGCTCTCCATGGCCTCAACACCCTCACACAAATTGTCATTGACGATGGTCGCCACGGCCTTGAGATTGAGGAGCCTGTTCACATTGAGGATGCGCCTAAGTACACTCATCGCGGTGTCCTTTATGACACTGCCCGCAACTTCTACCCCATCAAGTCGCTAATGAAGCAGATTGATGCTCTCTCCTGGGCCAAGATGAACGTCTTCCACTGGCACATCACTGACTCTCAGTCTTGGCCTCTCGAGATCAAGAAGTACCCCCAGATGACCAAGGATGCCTACAGTCCACGGGAAATCTACTCGCAGAGAGACATCAAGGCCCTTATCCGGTACGGCCGCGAGCGCGGCGTCCGCGTCATTCCTGAGATCGACATGCCTGGGCACTCGGCCTCTGGCTGGCAGCAAATTGACAAGAAGGTCATCACTTGTGCTGAGTCCTGGTGGGACAACGATGGTTGGACTCATCACACTGCTGTCGAACCCAACCCTGGTCAGCTCGACATCTCTTATGATGGCACCTACAAGTTGATCAAGGATATCTACTCCGAGGCCGCCAGTCTTTTCACTGACAATGTCTTCCACGTCGGATCTGATGAACTCCAGACCTACTGCTTCAACTACTCGACCTCAGCCATGGACTGGTTCAAGCAACGTCCCGGTTCGACCTACTCAGACTTTGCTCAATACTACCTCGACAAGGCTCTCCCTATCTACCGCGACAAGCCTAAGCGTCGTCTAATGATGTGGGAGGACATTGTGCTCTCGCCTGATATGCCTGCCAAGAATGTGCCCAAGGATATTATCTTGCAATCATGGAACCTTGGTACAGAAAACATCAAGAAGCTGGCGCAAAAGGGCTATGACATTGTTGTCTCCTCGGCCGACTTTTTCTACCTTGATTGCGGCAATGGTGGTTGGGTCCCCAACGATATTCGCTATAATGTCAACGAGCCCCCAGTCCTTCCTGAGGCCATCAAGGAAGCCTTTGACAAGAATCCAAGTGATTACTTCCCTGCATCCAACAACTATATGGGCGGTGGATCTTCCTGGTGCGCTCCTTACAAGACCTGGCAGCGTATCTACACCTATGATTTTACCAAAGGCTTGACCGCAGAGGAGGCCAGGCATGTTGTTGGAGGTGAGGTCGCCATGTGGTCTGAGCAGTCGGATGCTACCGTGATCGAGGCCAAGATCTGGCCTCGTACTGCTGCTTTGGCCGAGTCGCTCTGGTCCGGTAACCGCAATAAGGATGGCTACAAGCGAGTGACTGAGTTCTCGGCCCGTATATTTGACTACCGCGAGCGCATGGTAGCCCGTGGCCATGGCGCTCATCCATTGGTCCCTAAGTATTGTCTGCAGCACCCACACCATTGCGATCTTTACCGCAATCAGACCGCTTGGGGAAAGTAAAGTGAGTACTCGATCGTGTCCTTCCCGCACTCTATATTGCCACACAGCGCAAGCTGTTGCTGTCCAAATAGCAACCTGCAAAGTATCATAAAATAAACCAACCTGTACTTTTATCGTCACTCTGTCGTCCGCCGTGAATACTTTACAATGCGCAATGCGTTTATATCATATAGATTTAGAGCTGCAAGTTTCGCAAGCCGATGGTGCACTTATTCGCGATGATGATACGTGTCGATGTGCGGCTGTCGCCAGTGTTCAGACCTACCACCGTGTCCCTGTGCTGGTCCTTGTCCTGGTGGTGGCATGCCCCTGTACTGCCCATATGGGTTCTCAACCATCTCGCGAGGTCCTCCACCGTATCCACTCACCAAACTACCACCACCAACGAGACTCCCCCCTCCAAGACTTCCACGCCTCACACTGCCTCCTACCTCACTTCCACCTCCCAGGCTACCTCGTCTAGGATACCCGTCGTTCATATACATCCCATATCCACCCACCACTGAACCTGGTCCTCCTCCTATGTTCGAGCTCGTAATGGGAACTCCAACCACAGATGCGGACGCAGAGGCATGGTCGGTCGCGTAGCCTCCAATATGATTTCTTAGAATGTCTTCGTCCCAGGTCTCGCGTCGCCGTCTCAGGTTCTTGGATTGCCGGATCTTGTAGCAGCTAAAAAGCACCGCAGCCAGGATGGCCAGCAGGACTAGGACGATCAAGACCACGAGTCCTGGCGATAGACCATTACTATGACTGCCATTCGTTTCACCGCCTGTGCCTGGGGCCTTGGATGTTGCAGAGCCGTCTTGCAAGGGTCCATTCGCTGTTGTTGTACCGGCACCGTCAGAAGAGGATCCACCCGTATTCGTGCCCGGCGCGCGTTTGGGTCCTCCAGGCACAGTACTGGAAGAAGCTCCCGTAGTGGTTGTAACATCGCCTGTACGGCCAGGGTCGCTCGTACCTGGATTAGTAGTACCACCAGGGGTAAATATCTGATCCAATAGATTCGGGACTGTGCCGGTCGAGGGTTGGGGCTGCGGCGGTTGTGGTGCCGCAACTGGCTGCGGTGCCGGATAGGAAGGCTGTACTGCTGGAGGTGCTTGGGATGGCGGTGGTGGAGGAGGAGATTTCGCTTCGGTGGGTTCTCTGGGTTTTGAGGAGTCAATAGGGATCAGGTCTCCTAATAGACTCCGCTTCTCGAGGCCGAAGGGGCTGTCATGGTGTGTTGCTGCTGTTTCTGCGGCAGTGTCTGCTTGGAAATTATGGAGAAGACTGTTGTCGTTTGATGGTACGGGTGAAGACAGCGTCTTGGTAGTAAAAAGGAGCAGTGTTCCTAGGGTCGAAAGCACGATCCCTCTCTGCGAAATGCGCATTGTGGGGTGTGGGTTGTGAGATTGCGCGAGATAGTTTGTTCGACCTGGTAACAGGCAGTTTTGGCTATCGGGAGAGTGGAGAAAAGAGCAGAATGTCGAAGCAAATAAAGGCACTGTGCCGGCCACAGGACGATGTATGACTCCAAACTATAATCTAAGGCACAAACGTGGGTGTTTATGTGTGTTCCCGCTTGCGCCGCTTAATTGAACAATTGGATCAGATCGACAGGGTCGTTAGCTAGTAACGGACAGAATACAAGAGGCGAGTGTAGAGGTGATGGTAGTAGGATATGATTTGAGAAAGGAAAGAAGAGGAACCAAACGGACGCGAACTACCGATTGGAATTTTGAACGGTGTTTTGAGGATAAATGACCCTTGACGGGACCCTTTAAAAACTTTTGAGCAGCTGGTCGAAAAAAAGGGACACCAAGGGACATACAAGCGGAAGGCCAATGGACAAGTCGCGGGCGAGCATCATTCGCATACAGGTATAGATTTGAATGGGCCGCACTGACTGGATCTGACATAAAAATAGCGAATTGCCAAGGAGTATTGTTGTGTGCATGCACGCGAGCAGACGAGCAAAAGAAGCCGGAGTGCAATTGCTTTTCCACAACAGCATAGCAGATACAAAAAGCACCTCAACCAGTTAAAAATCAAGCGCGGCCGGACTTTTTTTTTTGCATCCTCACGCGACGTATGTATAACACAAATCAGCAGAAAGGCACTTTTTCTCAGAAGGAAGAGGAATCGAATGTTTGGTACATAAGCTGCGCAGGACACAGAGCTGCCTCCACTGAGCAGTGAGCTCTCAAGGACGCGATCTCCTTTTTTTTGGTCGCCTCCCTTCCTCGATCCTTTACGGATCTGAACTCCTTACGTTTTATGATCCTTCATTCACCATGGAGCGAGAAGACGGCACCGGGAGGACGAGAAACACCAAGAGGACTGAACTTGCGCGAAAGACATGATAAAAATAACAATGGGTCATGTTGCATCCTGCCTTCTCCTCATGTTTCTGCTTACCTGGTAGCAGCTCGTGAGCTAGCAATAGCGACCCATTGGTGCTCTCTCCTGCTGGGCTAATCCTGTCTCCTCTCTCATTCATATAGCCACCCCTCGCTCAACCCCCTACACTGATGAGTTTTTGTGTGGCGTCAACGTTCCTTTCCTCCCCCTGAGGCGACCCCCTTGCATCAGATTTTTCTTCTTTTTACACAATCCGGTAGGCCTTCGTCTTTTCATAGGTCCTTTAATACCAGCTGGCGGAAAGGAATGGCTAGACTGCTATTGAGCAAAACACCCCGGAGACACCGTTACCTGCAACGATTCTAGGTTCCATCATTTGTGCATCATCCGCACTAAGCGCGCCCTTCTTCCGAGAGTCCTTCTTTGGGTCCTGCGGATCCTGCCTAGGCTGAGCAGGCATAAGTTGTAACCGGTTCGTGGGGTCTAGAGACACTGCCGCAGGTTTCCCCTGCCTGCCTTGCGCGATCGCGGCTACAGCCTTATCCGCAGGCATCAAAATGTCAGAGTCCAGGGGCAATGCATGCACTGGTTCAGTTTTGTTGGTCCTCTTTCCTGTCAACAACTGGTAATATGTGTTTTGTCCCCTACAAGAGCATGGTGATAGATTAGAAACTGTTTTTTAAGAACAAGGTGGTTTGGTATATCTACTTTGCATCAATTGACATCTGTGGTGCTTACCACGACATAACATCGCGCCCATGGGTGACCGTTGACCCTGCTGTAAGGGCATCCTGAGTAATGGCATTATCGAGGACAGCGAATGCATGTGTGTAACCGATAGAGAGGTCGTGGATTCCAATTGCCACCATCTTTTTCTCCGTCTCCTTGTCTATCCACAAGAATGGAAGATGTCAGTTTTGGTTGCCGGCAGAAATCCGCCCATAAGATGCGTCAAGTAGGACACTTACATTCAGCAAGGTTGGAAAGAGGCTCGACAGTGACTAAGGAGCCCTGGATGTGAGTATACTGTAGCCATAACAACGAATGTTGGATTAGTTTTCGTACAACAACGGAATGGCGATCCTAAAACGCAGTGTAGCACTTACAGATCCGTCGCCCAGTTGACCCCATTGTCCCATGCCTGCGGACTTGACCTTAAACCTGTCATTCTCCTTCAAGACAACATAGCTCGACTGTCCACCCGCTGCAATCTTCACACACTCAATTCCACCTGCAGTTCCTGGGATATCGCTAATCAATGTAGGCCGAGGCAGTTTGAGATTCGCATGCGAGTATGCTCCTTGCGCAAGCTGACCGAATCCATTGATGCCCCAAGCCCAGCATCGACCTTGATCATCACGGGCCAGCGAGTGTACTTCTCCACAGGCGACCTCTAGAATGTGCGCCATGCTGAACTCAGGGCCACCGATCAACGAGACAGAGAGACCATCCTCGGACCCAAGAACGCGCCCCTGTGAGGTAACCATGACCATGTGGCTCTTTCCAGAGGCGACTGATAAGATCCTGTATCGTTGCGGTCACAGAAACGACCCGTGTTAATTAAGCGTTAGTTATTTGGGAAAAATTATCATGTTTCGCGGGCATCGATCAAAGTCATAGGTCTACCTCTCGTCCTTCTGCAATATCTCTTTCACCGGCAGTTGTGTCATAGGGTCATGGCTGTCATCAGCCTTACCGCCAAGGCCAACGTAACGCCAGACGCTTCCTTTAGGTCGTTCATACTCGACCGCAGCTTTGGAGACTCCCGATGGTGGTCTGACCTTGGGCAGCACGTAGACGCGGGTCCCGTCCCTGGACAGTCCGTACAACTTGGTGTCGCAGAGCGTGACCTGGACGATATCGCGGTTCCGCAAAGTAATCTCTGGTTGGTGTGAAGTGCTGTTAAATCCTGATCCCCATTGGTACACATTCCCTGCATCGTCAGCCGCAGCTTAAAGAAAAAATGAAGGTAAATAAGCGGAAGAAATAGCAACAAATGCTGGGTTCCGAACAGATACAGCAGAGGATGTGTTACCAGCATAATCGTCTCCTAGTTTGAGGTCGCGAAGAACTTTTCCTTGGAACGCTGCAAGACGCTGAGGGATCTGGATCACACCCGCGCTCTTTCCAGAAGGATCAATCAGCCCGTTTCTATCACCACGATGATCCACGAACGAAGGAGAGTGCTCCACCGTAAGTTTCGAGTGTCCAATCGATCCTGATCCCAAAGAACGGGTAGCATGTTTGCCGATGAATACTTACTTGTTGGATCCCCAGAGAACTACGCCAGGGACCTTGATCAGTCCTGTTTGCTCCTGCTGCTTCCAGCTCGTCACAGTCAGATCCGTGTCCAGGATGATGTCCGCCTGATCGACCGCTGGAGGCTTCTTTCCAAAATATCCAGCCAGTCTTGCCCCAAGACTGAGGTTCGCACCGTTGGCACCACTGCTACTAGGAGAGTCGCTATGAACCGCATGGTGATCCAGTCGCAGAGAAGGTGACTGGAGTACCAGGGTCATGCCTGTGAAGACCACCCCTGCACCCAGGAACCAAGCTGCGGTCGGTCTACCAGCGGCAGCCTGAGATGCATTAGTTGTTGAAATGTGGCGGATCCTTGAGGAGACTGAGATTGTATGAGTGGTTGTTGCAGCAGCCTTGCTTGCTAGTCTGATGCTACGCTGCTGTCCAATTCGAAGCATGGCGGTTGTTAGGTGTCGATTCTGAATTCGCGGAAGGTTCAACGAGGACCTTCGGAAAACCCGAGAAAAAAAAAGGGTAACAGGCCCAGTGGACTGCTTTCTTTGTGCTGTGATCGAGAAAGTATTCTTCATCCTCCTCTTGAGCCTGGGCTACGACTGCAGTCGCGGTTGCGGGCTGGGTTGCGGATTGGGCCTGAGTGGGGCGTTGGGGGGACACCGGCCTCGGTTCTCGGAGGAGCTGGGCCATACCGATGCGAGCAATATTGTGCACTCCCGCGCTATCTCTGTGCATCGGCACATTGCAGGCCGTGCTGGTAGCTCTGCGCATCTCCTTCCTCACGGTGGCATCACAGCAAGGGCACAAGCTGCTGGTCTTGTACTCATCCGCCTCGGAGACAGGGACGCCAAGAGCCGTCAGCTTTCAGGTACGACGAACAATGAACAGTGTGTCAGTCTCATATCAGGCAAGGTTGATGCTAGTCTCGCTCGCTGCTGTTCGTTTGAGGGAAGATTTCCATCTGCTCCCAGCACTACATTATCGACGACTTTTTTTGGCACTGGCTTGCGGTCTACACTGGGTAACCGCGCGACCTCCAGCAGAAGGTCGACGTTGCTGAGTGCCCACACCAATTCAGAAGTCAGTGTATTTCCTGGTGAAATTGCAGCAAGTCTTACACCGAATGCATTTGAAGAGGATCAAGTGCTCACCTCAGCCTGACACAGCTCTGGACGGGCTGGTGATGCTTTAGAGAGGCTCCGCGTGTTGTCCTTCTATCGTAGTGCCAGAGGTAGTTTCGAACCACATAGGAGCTTCTGAAGTATGGGTTTGATTTGCAGAAATGAGAGGTTGTTAAGGGCTGTAGGACGTAACACTCGCACTAGCACGCGTGCGCGTCCTCCTCGCAGTCCTGTTTTCCAGGCAGCAAGGACCAGCATTCTGGACCTGGCATTCTCTTCAACCGCACAACATCAGCCCATTTCGACCCACCTCTCTCAGCAACAGGCAAACGACCAGACGTGTGTACTATAGATCAATAAGCAATCATGGACACCCTCTTCGGCATCACAGGCAAGGACTTTGTCATCACCGCATACGACTCCAAGGCCGTGGCGTCCATCACCCTCATGAAGATTGGAGAGGACAAGTCGCGGGAGCTGAACCCACACACGCTCATGCTCTTCTCAGGAGAGCCAGGCGACGGCGTCCACTTTTCCGAGTATATCGAGCGCAACATCAAACTCTATGGCATCCGCAACGGATTTGAACTGAGCCCTCGCGCGGTGGCCTCATTCGCGAGACGGGAGTTGGCGGACAGCTTGCGTAGCAGGGTATGCGCCTGTGTTCTACATCTTTCCAAGTTGTTGCAAGTCTGCTAGTCAAATGAGTCTCCCTCCAATATTTGGGCTGGTAGAAGATCGAGTGCGGGTCCTTTCTGACACTTTTCACTTTGTCAATTGCCGCTCTTGTTTTCAATAGAAACCATACTCGGTCAACTTGTTGATTGCTGGATACGACGCTAAAACCAACAAGCCCGCCCTCTACTGGCTCGACCATTTGGCCTCACTCGCCGACGTACCATTTGCGGCACACGGTTATGGAGCCTACTACTGCCTATCGCTTCTGGATCGGTACCATCGCGAGGACATCTCGGAAGAGGAAGGTATCAAGCTGATGCAAAAGTGCATCGCTGAAATCCGTTCCCGTATGATCCTCAACATGCCAGACTTTGTCGCCAAGATTGTCAACAAGGATGGCATTCGGTTGGTTCAGCTTTAAGGACCACAAAGACGAAAATGGAACGCCTGACGCGGAGAGGAACAGCAGGATCAAGAGGATAGGAAAGAGGCAGTTGTTCTGTATAAAAGAAAGCTATCCATTAGCCCGCAGTCTGCCGAATGCAGCCCTCTACCTTCAATAAACACAATGTAACCGACGAGCGCACACTCACGACATGGCAAGTGGCTGAGGACATTTCAACAACGACTTGTGTCATATTAACGATGGGCATGGAGCATGGAGTGGGTAAACTACCACTAGGCAAAGTAATCCATGCCTGGAGGGAACAGACTGTCCTCCTCTTCCTCTATCTGCTGCGCAGACCCAAGACTGATTCCATCCGATACGGTAGATGAGGATGCCGTGTCCTCTGCGCGTGTTGCCGAGAACGAGAGCGACGAGGAAGGACGAGCAGTGTCTGATAGGGCGCCCATAGAATGTACGACAATATACAGCGTCTGCGAATGCAAGTTCAGAGGCGTGTATTTCACCTGCAGTGTCGGTTTCTGGTCCAACTGGTTTTCTGGTTCGTCCGCCTGGCTCGTTCTTGAACCCTTCCCTTTACCTTTTCCTTTGCCCGCCTCCAACGCTTGCTGTCTCTTCCTTTTCCCCCCTTTATGCTGGCTGCTTTCGTCGTACTGATAATCGCCATCACTGCCGTGCTCGTCAGCTGCATCCTCAATTGCGTCTGTGATTCCTTGCGGGTAATCGCTCACTTGCAAATTATCGCTCTGATCTTCCTCTCGAATGGTGACAGGACGATCACTATTAGCGTCCTCGGCTGCTGTTTCTCCTTCCAGGGTGGCAAGCTGCATCGATAGCCTTCGACTGGCAGATTTTTCCTGTGGGATTGAATAATCCGCCTCTAAAACTTCCTGCTTCACTCTGAAGAAGCCAAGGTTCTTGTCCGAGACAAGGATAGCACCACCGCGCTCCGACAACGAGCTCGCTCTGAATCCAAACCGAATACCGAACTTTGGCCGCTCTACTGGATTTCCACCAGCTCCTTTCCGTCGTTTCGGTCTGTTGTTTTGCGCTTCTGCCTCTGAGCTGCGATCAAGAGTGTTTCCTCCTTCTCCGCCCAAAACTATGCCGACATCCTCGAGCCCATCGTCTGAGAACGGATGGTGTCCAGGACTGGGGTTGGCTGGGGCTGAGGCTGTTCGAGCAAGTGATCGCTTGACGAGGTGACCTTGATTGTAAAGTTCGATCCTGCTCAAGAGTAGTGGCTTTAGTACTGTAAGCACCTCCTAGCAGCAGAGGGAGGACAGACAATAGCCCAAGATGAGTAAACTGCATGCGTGGCAAGGTTTGCCATTCAGCCGCTTTTGCCATCGACCTTCTGGCTCACACCTGAAATGTAAAGTCATTGAACCATTCGAGGTCTTCCTTTGAGAGCAAGAGATTCACTGGCAATACTCTTGACTTGTTGATACGCAGATAGCGAAAGTTGTTGGTGGTATACATTAGATAGCAATGGGTGCGGCGAAGGAAAAGGCATTGCATCGCTTGACCAAAAAGAAACAATTTTAACTGCGAACGCCACCAACTTCAGAAAAAAATTCGATGCGAGAAGACGACCAATTTATTCACTCTACTGGAGAACAATTAGGCCTCAGTCTTGGCAATGATGTCCGAGTCACCAGCGTCGGTGATGGAGAGGACACCAACACTAAAGATACAGAAAAATATGCTTGTTAGAATTGCCTTCATCATATAGGCAGCATCTAGACAGCTCGCATGGGCCTAGGAACAAAGTCCACACTTACCGGAAGTACTTTCCGCAGGCGGTACCGAGCTCAACGTTGGTACCGGTGTAGTGGTGGACACCAGTCTTGGACAACATGGCATAGTACTCAATCTCGGACTTGCGAAGAGGGGGGCAGTTACCGGAGATGATGACCAACTTGGCTGTTTGCACCAATGGAACATCAAATCGGATAATAGCCATTCACCCCACAGCAAGCAGAAGATAGGCAGAGCAACAAATCCACGAGTCGCATATGAATGAGCCAAAGAGAGAAGGAAACCAATGTGGAGGAAGCAAGGAAAAGAACGATAGCGGTGAGCAGACAAATTTCCTGGGACGTTCTCAGCCATTGCAGGCTCCGGTCATCAGAAGAAGGGCGACAGAAGTCAAGAAGCGAGGGAGGACATGGTGTACTTACACTTTCCCTGGCGGAGAGTCTTGAGGGTAGACTTGTAACCGAGCTGGTACTTGCCGGACTTCATGACCAGAGCCAAACGGGAGTTGATACCCTCACCGGCCTTAACCTTCTTCTTGTTGATGGGAGCCATTGCTGATAATTCTGATCAATGCGAAATCGAAGACAAATGGCCATGATCGGCGTGTTAATATTGAATGGTCGTGTCCAGATCTGCCCACATAATGGCCACCGTGTTCCTGAGCATGCGCCTGCGGTGAATGAGCCATACCAAGTCTGTTGGAAATGAGTGAGAGAAGGATCCAAAAAAAAAAAAAAATCAACGGCAATTGTTTGTGCCCCTAGCCTCACCCTTAAGTCTGGGGCGCTGCAGTTTTCTTCATGGGTATTTTTTTGTTGGCATGTCCATCCCTCTTCTCACTCAACCCATCACCACTCACCAAATGTCAGACAAGGAACTTCTCGCTCAGATTGCGCAAGTAGCAGGCAAGTATCAAAACCACTGTAATGAACCTGGGTGAGAATCTAGTCCTAATAGACCTCAGTGTACTACTGTACCATCTCTAGGCGCCATTAATAAGCATTTAAACACTCCAGCGACCCCAACATACCCATACAGCTCCCAGCCGTCGTTTAGGGGCGGATACAACGGATACAATGGATACAGCGCACGAGGGCGTGGCCGTGGCCGTGGTGGGATCATGCCACCGAATGGCGCTTTCAATCGAAAACTTACACTCAACAACACCTCGACTGCAACAACTGCACCAGCAAATGCAGCCCCTTTAATGACGGCACCCGTTGTAAGACCGCCAGTTCGTCCTCCTGTGCCTTCGCGCCACCTCAGCCTAGTCAACAGGAATACGTTAGACACCTCAACATCAAGCACAACCTCTTCTCAAGTAGTCACGCCTTCGTCCTCCAGCCCGACATCGGCATCCAGCACACCTTCGCCCACCTCGGGACAACAGTGGATTCAGTCCAAGGGAAAAAACATGTCGCTGATGAACCCTGCCACTTTCAAAAAAACTATGGATGCTAAGGAAAAGTCGATTCGCACGTCGAAGGAAGCCAAGCAGAAGATGCGAGTGGCACGGGCGCAACAAGTCGCAAATCTACGAAAAGGTGTTGTTACCGTCGGAGGTCAACAATACACCAAGAGTCGGGATGGAAGGAAACTAGTTATGCGGGACTCTACCAAAGACAACATTGTCATCAATGGCGTCTCATTTCAGATGGATCCAAAGGGGAACAAACTAGTTCGAAAAGGGGCTTTAAAAGCCGACGCATCGTCTCTTCCCCCAGAGCTTGGCGCACCCGTCGGTGCAGGTGGGCCTGTAGGCCTTGTTAGCAAGGCAACCATGCCGAGTGCCACCCCAAAGCAATTTGCAGTGGATGGTGTTGTTTACGTGCGGACAACCAATGGTAATCTCGTCAGGGCAACGCTGGTCAAGAACAAGTTGCTAGCAAAACGGTAGGTGGACCGACCCATTTGATGGCAATCCCGACGTCTCGTGAGAATGGCTGACAAAGTAACAATTCTATGCTATGCCACGTTTTTCGACAGGGCTGCTCAAGAAGAACTCAAACAGAAACGCGCCAAGGCGGCACCAAAGAGATCATTTTGCAAGTTTTTTACTCGATTCGGTAAGTGGAGAACATATTGATGGTTCTATGGAGCCCGGATTAGCAAATGTGTCTGAGCGATCGGCTTGACTCCTATGTATTGCCGATACAAATAAGTGCATTTTGCTGTGTGTCTTTTTCCTTTCTACACGTCCACCTCTTCCACTAGGTCAATGCTCCCGTATTCCTCACTGCCCCTTCGCTCATTCAAGAACTCACCTTGCAATCTGCAAAAAGTTTCTACGCGGTATCTGCCCCAACTCCGTCAGCACTTGCAAACTCTCTCACACCCCCTCTGCAAATACCACCCCAGCATGTTCTCATTTCCAGCGTAATTCCTGCACTAAGGACGATTGCGTGTATCCTCATATCAGGATCAATCCTCAAGCGCAAATATGTAGACCATTTGCAACCGAGGGTTGGTGTGATGCGGGAAGCAACTGCAAGGATCGACATGTGTGGATTTGTCCGGACTTTGGGACTACTGTGGGATGCAAGAAGAGATGCGGCCTGGCACATTTAGCCAATGGAGGCATCAGGGTGAAAAAGAGTGCTGAAGAGATTGAAAAAGAGAAACAAAACGGGAGTGAATCTGTGAACAGCACCAAGAGGAGGCGCGTGGAGTCCGCGCCTTCAAGGCGTTATATGGATGGTCAGCGACAGCGTGATCAGGACTCGGACCAGGATCAGGAACAGTACATGGACGGATCCAAGGGCGATAAAGATTATGATGAAAATTTTATCCCCCTGGATCTGGGCGACGATTTTGATGAGGAAGTCGCCATGCTCTTGGATCAGCAGGACGATGCCCAAGAGTCTGATGGCCAAGGCCAAGACAAAGAGGCGCAGGTGGACGATGACGAAGGCGACGTCAGCAGCGATGGGGTCGAGAGTGATGACGATGGTGTGAATGACGAGGTGAGTGCTGCTGATGTTGCTTCGGAAGAGGATCAAGACGATCCAGAGTATGAGGATGACGACGACAACGAGTACCGCGACCAAGACGAGTATGAAGAATATCAGAATCAGTACGAGGAAGATGAGGATCATCATCAGTACGAGGAGTATTGAAAGTGTCAATTTGAAATAAAATAAAAAAACATATCCAAGACTCTGCCCGTCTGCGCGTTGTGTGCTGATCTGCAACGTTCCTAAATTGTTCTTCTCTATACCTTCCTATCCTACACGTACTACTACTCGACACGATCGTAGACCGGGCTATCCTGTCTTTTGCAACTGTTCCATCATCCGAGGGCCCCATGGCTCACCAGCTATTGAAAAACCACTTTCTACTCTACCCAGTGCAAAACCGTCGAGAAACGAAGAAGCAGTGAGAAGTTTCTCTTTGCTGAAGCATACAATGGCACACTTGGTGGCGACATAGCGGTCGCGTAAGCTTAGGCATCCAAGGAGACCCTGCGTGGTTTTCCCCTGGCTCACGTAGACACTGATGGAACCTTTTAGAGCCGAGAAAGAACAACCTACCACTGTGTTTGATACCAGCTGTCTGTCTCCAGCCCCTGAAATCCAAAATAGCCCAACGGTCAAGAGCAAAACGGACGAAACAGCGATTGGGCAATTGGTGGCTCGTGGAAGCAAGGAACCTTTGGCAAATGATAGGAAGCACAGCGACTGAAACGGAGATGCCACAACTACTGGCATCTCTTGACCACTGCATTTTTCTGCGCACTCCTAGGCACTTGCAAGTGAATAGATGCACGATAGTGCACCATCTTACATGCGAAGCGAACTGCAGCATCTGATAACTGAGGCGCCAGTGGCCATTTGCGGGTTTAAGTGATCAGGCCTCACCGTTACGATGAGCACTGCAGCATCTGATAAGAGAGATGCCACTTTTACTTATGCGTGTGTGTGCTTGTGCGCCATCTTTACAGGAACTGCAGCTTCCGATAACCACTGTGACGCTGCCCCTCCGACAAAATGCATGAATGCAGATGGGCGGAGTTTGCTTGCCAGTGGAGTCAATCTCAATTTTCGCGCGCGTGCTTTGTGTCGCGGCCGAGGGATATCAACTCGGACTCGTGGAGGATAGACCATCGGAGGAATTGCCCCCACCCCCTTCCCTGTTTCCTCTGCCTCTCAGTCAGGCCAGGTTAAGTGTGCAATTGAATTCTATGGCCTTCTCCTAAGGCGCCATTCATGTTCTGCCATTCTGATGGCTGAGACGGGCAAACCTGCGACGCGGCGACCGAGCCCCCCTTGTTCTTACCCTTGGCTCCATGCACGCAGCCTTTCAGTTTTTTGATGCATTTTTCGTCGCATGCATTTGTTTAACGATAGCCACACTTCAATGCATTTGTGGCTCATGCTGTGCCGCACCCTTCAAGCGCGCAAAAGAAAGCTGCGACGATAGATAGTCTAATAGCAATGAAGATGCATCTATCTTTCTCTTAGTCGAAAGGCGGTTTCTTCCTCCGATCCCTCAAAACAAGGGATGTTGTCCCTTCCATCTCCCTTTCTCACCACACCCCCTTTCCGATTTATTTTTTTTACCGAATGGCCACTTGTCATGCGTTGAAACTAGAGCCAACTCATGCACGTTTGGAGAATAGGAAAAAAAAGAAACGCCCGCCATGCACAGTTCTGCTCTTTCACGTAAAGGCTCTACAAACAAACGATATGCGCTCCTGTCTCGTATTACTCAATACAAAAAAGATGGAAAGCATTATATAATGAGCGCTTCCATCAATAACCATATGATCCACGGACTAGCATGGCTCTCTATAGTCGTGTGTGTACAATTGCCCATGTGGATGAGGGGAGGGAAAGTTACTCGACGACATAGAGATAACTTGATCTCATCATAATCGCTCTTTAGTGCCCGTTCAATTGAGATCCGCCCCCTGCGCCATTTTCCTTGCAGGTAAGCACGAAAAAAAAAAGTGATGGTGAACCACGAGCCGACCATGTATATAAGAAGAGCCAGGGTCCCCATTCTCATGATAAACTTTCCCTTACTCCCTTGCCTACCCTCTTCTCTGTTCGTCAGAAGATTCAATTCTCACGACTGACGACCATCCTTTCCCCTGGCACCACAACTAAACTTTCAAAGCTGCGTTCACTCTTGTATTGTCCACACCTTCGCACAACAACAAGGACATCAACGATAATATTTAATATGGGCGGTGCAACACCTACTCCTACCTCAATTGGCATCAACGAACTTGTTGGTTTGATCCTCGTTGGTGCCTCGATCACCCTCTCCCTACACTCGCTCATCAGGATGTTCTTTATGCGTAGGACAGCATCCAAATTTCACCTCTTTCCCATCGTCAACGCCATGCAGTTTATAAACCAGTGGAGCATCTTCTTTATGGTCACAGCATCCATCAACATGATCTCCTTCCGTGCCGGCCTTTGGCTCACCGTTGTCAACAATTTCTGCTACTTCATCACCAAGCCAGCTATGATGTACCTGGCCTACCTCCGCTGCTCCGCCGTCTATCCAGCATTTACAAAAGTCGACTGGTTGCACTATTCCTTGATCACTCTTCGCGCCATCGAGCTCTTTGGTATCGTCATTGTCGACGTGATGCAAAACTACTTGTGTGGCGGGTCTACTGCCTTGGGAACCAAATGTGAGCATCTGGCGATTGCGTGGACCATTCAAGACGCCTTCGCACCCGTGTTCCGTCTCTACTACATTGTGTGCGAGGCCATCTTCTACGTGGTCTTGTTCCGAACCCTCCAAGGAATGGCTGCTGGGCATGAGAACACGGGCTTGATCCGCTACCGGCGGATGCAGACGACAATGTTCACCGTGGACCTGTTGCTGCTGATTTTCATGTCGATCTACCGCGTCATGACCATCTTTATTAATCTCCCAACATACGTCTACCTGGAGATCTTTTCCTCGACCTTGACCATTTTCAATCTGACCGAATTTGGACTCAACATTCGTGTCCTGTTTTGCGTCGTCGCGGATGCAAAGGCTAACTCGGACGCCTGCAGTCCTAGCAAGCTGGAGATGGGCACCATTATTGCCTATAGTCCTAAGCACCCCAATGGTAGCATGCCTCTTGTCGGTCGCGGCCATCCCAGCCGCAATGCCATTGGCAAGTTTCGCCCTCAGACGAACGACTCCACTTCGCCATTGTCGTCCTTTGCAATCGATGCCGGTTACAACAGCGAATGCGATCTTACCAACAGCGCAGCCGCTTCCACTCGCCATCAGTCCACAACTATCCAGGCTGTGGATGATTACCCCGACTTTGTTCCATATAGTTCACCAGGCTCCCCTTCTCCACAGAGCAACAGTAATAGCATCCATTGGTCGCCATCTTCTTACTCGACACCTTCCTCCTCCTCATCACCCGCGTTTCGTCAGGAGAGCCACATCATTACCCCCTCTAGTCTTCAAACCCAGACCCAAACTGGAACCCATGGATTCACCGAGGGTGTTCGGATTTCGCGCCCGAACCGTGCACACGTGTCTCCCGAACACACCTCCACGCGTCGTCGCGCAGATGATCGTCATTTCTGATATGTCCATCCATCCATCTCTCTTTTTTTTTTTGTCCAACATGTGTCGTGTTTTTTCAGCCTGCATATATTCCCCCACTATTTTCCTCCCTCTTGAAAAAACACATCTTCGACGTCTATTTTTATTTGGCATCTTGTTATTCCTTTCTTCCACGTTCGCATATATATTTCGTTCGTCCTCAAAAACTTGTAGACCATCATCATCTAGCCTATGTACATGTATACCCTCCTCCTCCCTCTTTTTTTTTTTTCTTTCCTCTCTTTCTGTTATCGCTCATTGACGATCTTGTAAATCAATCAACCATCGTGTAAATCATCCCTCTCAATAAAAACCAATCTATTATTGTCTACCAATTGTTTGCTGCAATGTTCGTTCAACGGACTTTTTTCTTTTTGGCCTTACCTTCAAACCACACACAGAGAGAGTGACGCGAGCACCCTGCTCCCTACTCGTGCATAAATCAGGGAGCGCGGGAAGAGAGAGAGAGAGAGAGAGACGCCCGATCAAAGGGATGGACCCTTGCTTGCTCCCTAACCTCTTCTCTTTCATCAATCGTTCTTCTCTGTCATGCAGAGTTGATACTGAATAGAGCACACGCGAGAGGGAATGAAATGAGGGGGGAGAGGGGGAGGCAGTACAGAAAGGGTTCGCATTGCATAAAGGGATGTTATAGACCTTGTGGACGGGGAATAACGAGCGACAGGCAAACAAGGGTCCGGGTGATGGACGCAGAGTAGACTTGTGGTATGGGAGTTTAAGCTGCAGAAAGGAACGCATTTGAGGACTTGAAGGTGGGGGGAGCAACCTGTTGAAAAGGATGCGATCGCACAATTTCGCAAAAGTGTCCAGTGTATGCTCTTCCTCTGTCTTGGATCACCCTTGCAACCCTTACATGATGGAGAAGACGTGTAATTCAAACCACAAGGGGGCATCCTGGCAATAGCGACTTTGCTCTGTGGAGTGAGGCGATACCGTCAATCACCTCTGACAATCGGACGATTACTCTCCTTCGGGGCAAACAACAATGGGCCCTTGCACCTACCACTTATCCAATGGCAAACGCCGGGGTCTGTGCATGCATGAAACAGATATGAGAGCGTCTATTTCAACGGCATGTAGAGTACGAGCATGCATACAGTTGCTTTAGCGAGAAGACGTGAGTATGGGTATATTGCTCTGTTCAAATGTAGCTGGAGAAGATGAGAATGCCAGCAGAAAAGATCGTCCTTCAGTTGACTAAAAACGGGCCTTCGTCAACCCACGCTCCTTGCTCTATCGACGCGGCAATGAAACCCTTGTTGACAATCAAAGAGCCGTTTCCCATTGCCAGCACCAGCTTGGCTGTCCTAGGTGGCTTATTTCCATTCGTAATTAGATGCGTGCATTTCATCTTCCACACGTCTTGATCTTGACTTATGTCCTCGAGCACGACGCCTCCCAGCTCCGTAATTGCTTTCTTAAAACGTGCTCGGTCAGCGGCGTTAATGCCTGTCAACAGGAAGTGTGCTTGTGGTCGTTGTTCAGCTAAAAAAAAGTTGATGTAGATATGCAAACGACACAGATGGCCTGTCAATAAAACTGCACAAGATACAGGACAACATGAGTCCATATGCAGGTTACAGTCCAAAAGCACTAACGCGTGATGCCTCCGTTCTTGTCCCTTTCCGACCCGGAGTTGCTCTGGGGCGTCGGCGTCTTCAATCCTACTGATTCCATCAGCGCCCGCTTCCTCTCGCGTCCTTCAACATCCACCCAATACACCGCGTCCTCGCCATATCGCTCCTGCGACTTGAAGTACTGCTCTGCATTGGTAGGCTCGTCGTTGCCTTCGTCCTGTGTCTAAAAAGCGAGGCGCAAATAAAACGATCATTTGTTAATCTCGCTTTCTTTGCTAGGAACGGACGGAGGCATCGGCTATTACAAATCAAAATCCTTACCGGTACGGTCATAGAAATGTCTGCAATTGATGTCAAAGATGGCGACTCTTCTCCTGCAATAGCAGTTTTTCTCTTTTTTCGGCGTTCTCCGGTATTCCTCTTGGGGGGCAGAATCGGTACCAGTTGCCAGTTGCTTGCATCCAGCTGTCCATTGTTGCCATATGAATGGTCTATCGCCCCACTCATTGACAAGTCGAAGCTGTTATTGACTGAAGATGTTCTTGCGGATGACGGGAGTGAATCTGAGGCGAACATGGCGCTTGTCGCTCCCGCAGCAGTTCCTTGGAAAGCCTGGCTTGGACTAGGCATCGTGCTTTGTTGACGCTGAAAGGTTGAACCAGACCGTCCGTATCCAGCAGCTGGGGATTTCCTGCTTCTGCCTGACGGTGTCCGCAATGGTGACGTGGCTCGTCTCGGGAGGACTGATAATGGCGGACGCTCCCGTGGTACATGTACAGCCCTAGTGATCAGTGTCAGGTGCTTGTCGTCGTATGTCTCTGGGTGCTCCCGTTCGTTTGCTCGTAGTCCTGTATCTCTGCTTGTATAGAGCCAGCTCGGTGCAACAGTGTATAGGCCATCACGTTTCGCGGCTCGAACATCCCGTTTGGCGTCTGCAGTTGCTTTGCCCTTGTGAACGAAATGGGTCGCAGAGGGGTCATACGTCGTCGAAAGGCGAGCTCCCATTTGTGTAACCATGCTCTGCATTTCAGTATGGTTTCCAACGACTCGACTAAGCAAAACGACCGCAAGGCCCAACAAGGGTTTATCGGATGGGACAGCTTGTCCATTGGATCGTTCACTGCTGGTGGAGGAATTCACGGTCCGCTGGCTGTCATTGCTGCCTTGCCGTGACATTGGGTGGTGTTGAACCAACGCACCACTTGCAGGTTTTTTTGATCCCTCAGGGGCTGAAGACTTTAAAAGAAAATCTTTGAAAGGCAGTAGTACCCCCTATAATATTCATCATATTGGTGTGAGAAATCTCCTGCGGCAGGTAGCTCAGCTTTAACAGCACCTTTGAGATTACTTACCTGCTCGATGCATTGTTTAAGCCACTCCATCGTTACGATAGGGCGGTCATGCTCCGCCATAAACTTGTATTTTGGTCCGTCAGGTTGGTCTGAGATAAGCAGATTGGTACTGACCGTGCTCAGCTTGTCCAGATATTCGGCTCCAAGTACTTTGATGGCACGGCCGATCTGCTTGTATTCGTAGTCCCGCAGATGTGTTGAGCTGACGGATATGGAAAGGTTTTGGAAACCTAGCATATATCATGAAAGCGCAGAAAGAAATGTTGAGAAACATGTTAGACATATATCTGTTTGGCTACATCAATGTCCAGATTTCCCAGTGTAGAAATAGAGAGCGTACCTTCAATTGGAATTGTCTTCATTGGCTTGTACAAAAAGTGATCGTACCTCGAAATCACACGCTCTTCGAGCAGAGACGCCTCGAACCAACAGTTGGTCACAACAACGCCTTTCTGACGCTGTGCCTCGTCCCAGGTCCTATCCGTATCCAAGAGACATGGATTAGTATCATCGATTCAGATGAAAGGGTGTTACGCAAAGAATTATGCAAAGAGTGCTTACATGGATAGCGGGACTATAGTGCGCACCAAAGCATTGGGTACAGGCGGTGTTTCTGTCTCCTCAAAGTATGTCCCTCCAAAGATAGGTGTGTTCTCGCGAATGACATCTGTCACTGAGTCCTTGCACCCGTGAGTCGTGATGTACAACTTCACAAAGATATTCGATTGCTGTGACTCTTCTGGCCCGTCCAAATTCAGCAAATCGGCCCTCGTAACCAGAGAGTTGTCGGCTGCTTGAGGTTCCATCGAGAGACCTTGTAGGGAGTGTGTCAACAGACCTGAGGCAGTCCTAGACTTTAGGCCGTTGCGTCCCTGCGTTGGCTGTCCTGCAGTGACTGGTGGGAGCACCGATGGCGCGGACACTGTTTGCCGATGCGCGGGCACAGGGTCTGATGCAGCGCTTATTTGCGTTGGTGTATCCACGTCCGATTGGTAATGAGAGTCCTGATCATATTGCTCTGACGCCAGATTATGACTATCAGAGGCAAGGACGGCCTTTGGTCTCGATCGCAGCGCTGCTACGTTGCCCCGCGTGTTTGTGTTGAATCCTCTTGGTGCCACGGTGGAATCTGTCGTCCATGTGGTGGCACCGTCGAATCGTACCGGCTTGATTTGTCCGTCCTCTGTGCGTGTAGGGAAAGGGACAATATAGTCGGATTCTGCAAGAATCTTGCCCTCCTTGTTTGACCGCCGCAACCACTGCTGATTGACGATGTATGGAAGCGGGGAAGTCTTATCGAGTAGGTTCAAAGTCCTGATGCAATAAAAAGAGTCGTATAAGTGTCTGAACAGCTTTCAGACAAATGATTGTAAGCATTCGACACAGGGTACATACCTATCATCAAGCTTGTCCGAAGGTACCAGGATATGTGTAACTCCCTGAGGGTCATACTCTGTGACATGGATTCCACCCGCAACTCGGATCATCTTCTTTAGTTGCGGAATCTCAGAGACTGGGAAGGACTGGCAGAGGTAGATGAAGCACGCTTCAAGGTACATCTCATCGGGGACAACAACAGATAGCTCCTCGATCCGGCGCTGATCCCCATTTGATCCACTGGCTCTCGATACTGGTTTGGTGCTCTGGGCTGCCGATAAGATATCTGTTCTCGATAAATCAAACCCTTGGTGTTATTCATGCGGTAACTTGTGCTAATAGGCCGCAGCAATAAAAGCACGCGTTGGTTCAAGTACCTGACTCTGTAAACGAATGCTTTGATTCATCTGCTACTTCTATTGAAGGAATGACAAAGCCATGCTTAGATGCTTGTTGGTGCCAACCTCCTTATTCATCATTAGAAAACAACTTGAAGTCTTACCAAGTGCTTTCATGGTACTTGTCAGCCAGCTCCGCTGGACGCACTTCACGCCCCAAAGCATGGCAGATCTGTACTTTTCTCCGATCGGTCGTTGGCAAACTAGATGTGTGGTGTTGCCTTTCAGAAGATCGTTGGTGAATTTGCCGCCATACAGCAGCGTGTTCTTTTGAATCTCCAGTCGCTCGTCTAAAAGCAGTGTTCAATCAACATAAGTATCTGCCATTTTCTCTACGTCAGGTAGTGATGAGTATAATCGTTGCAACATGCTAGAGGGGCAACTTACCTGTGACGAACCCCGTTACGCAGACGCTGCATCCTTTGAGTGGGCCAGTGGAAAACTCGGCTACTGCCTATTGGGAGTTGAAAGTGGAAAGCATTGAGTATCACTCGCGGGTCGAGGAGTCCGTGCCACCAAAAATCTTTGCCGAGGGCTGCCAGTATACCTTTTGAATGTCCACGGGTTGTCCTTTTGTCCATAGACCATGAATTGTATCCAACCAGGCTAGCTCGACGACAGGGATGCCCAGGCCAAAAGCGACCTTTACCGCACAGCCAAAGTATGAAGGTTTAGAATCAGCGTTTACGAGGCACGCGATAATCAGGGCGTCCATATTGCTTAGGACATACCATGTATTTTTCCGACCCAGCTTTAGTCGCAATCAAGTGTGTAATGTCGTTCGTCAAGTCCGCACTCACTTCGCCGCCCATGGCACGGATTTTGACATTGACATCCTCCTAAGGAATGAACATTTACAAGGCTAAGTCCCAGGAGCTGACCAAGAAAAAAGTCATTCACTTTGGAGCTGATCACTCCTTACCCTTTCCTGTACACTCAATCCTGTGTAGCTAACAATGCATCCACGAAGAGGCTTTTGAGGGGTTTGTTGAGATGCTTCTTTCGCATCAGACTTTTGTGCGGCGGGTTTTGCTACTGGCTTCCGAGAGTGTGATTGTCTAAACATTCTTGAAGCTCAAACGGTGTGTGTTGATTTCATGAAGGTGAATGGGGAACGAGACAAAACGAGGAAGTGGGAGGATTGGGACCCGTGAAAAACGAGGTATCCAGAGTCAAAAGGTGACCAAGGTGGTTGTTGGTTGGCAGTTAGCGGTGGGTGTTGGGCGAAGGTCTGTAGCAAAGGACGAAGGGGGAGGGTCAAGAGCAGAGGTCAAGGGCGCATAGCTTTAATACATTTATCTGCCGCGCGAAAAACGCGCGGGACTGCTTCCGTGTTTACCTTTGCCACCACCATGCCCCTCACGCGTCTACCGGTAGACATCAGCTTCGCCCGTTCTCAAAGCTCAACCGCCGCGTTATGCATATTCATTTTGCACCACCTGCGAGCCTTACTTGGACCCGAAACGGGGTCACTTTCGTCAGTCCCGCCGTCCCTGTTTCTTCTCAGGTATGTAGTGCTATCAGTGAGAGGAAGGTGAGTAGCATGAGCAGGAAGCCATTGACTCGGAGTCTCGCAGAACGGGCAGGAATGCGAACTACCTCTGTGAGCTCTCTTAACCTGAGCGACCAAAGAAAAGGGGTCTTCTGGTGACAAAGTTGAATGGCCTGTACTGCTACAGACTCAAACATCTAGGGGGTGCACCATGTGGCCATCAGTTTGTGTAAGGCTTCGCATCCTGGGCGAAGCATGGGGCCATGAAGTGCTGTACCTGAAGAGCAGCAGCTATACATACTACGAATGATGCTCACTTTCACTATTGGTAGATATCGCGTGCCAGCTAGCACCTCGAAGGGTGCATCCGTGGCGTTGACCAATAAAGCAGCCTCAGCGATGGTAAAAAGCGGGGATCTTGTTCACAAATTCAATCAATCGTGTTTTCCTCAAAAGCAACGGATGAAAGCGATACAATTGTTACCAAAAGACAACGCCGGCCATACGCCAGCCATTGTTGTTTGGGTTCTGAGGTGTGAACTTCGATCATCAAAAGATGGGTTGGGCGGAGATTCCGTGCCAGGGAAATGCGGGGTATATCTAAACCGGGTTCTGTTCTCGGTCATTGTTGGCCGGATCCGCCTCTTGCGCATCTGATCATCAAGGTTCACGATGCGCGCTCTTGATGCAGTATATCTTTACTGTGTCAGCGTTCCTTAATTTACACAAAATGGGTGGAATACGTGTCCCCCGTCAACAATTGACCCACCTTGGGAAATACTGGGGAAGGTCTTCATTGTCAAGGTCAACAGAGGGGAATGTCGATGCCTAAACACAGGAATTTGAGAAAAGTGGGTGGTTTGCCCGTCGGACAACAATTGTCGCAGTGAAAGAAGGCTGAAGGAACCTAGAATGCTCAAACCCGATTGCTATAGGCGTTGCTCTTCGGGGCGTCCAGCAAAACGGAGCGCACCCACTTTTTTTTTTGACCAGACGTCTTCATGCTGCGATGACCCCCGTTCTTAGTGGCGGAGAAAAAAAAAATAGGCCAGACCCCAGGAGGAGCAATTGAATCGAACAAGACTGGACCTGTTGTATTGAAGCGTGGTTTTTCTTTACTCAATGGCCAACGGAATCGCTATAAAAAGCCCACCATCGCCTCAATCACTTTTCTTTTTCTCATTGCTCTTTTCTCCTTCCACCTTGCGGCTCGACCATACAGCGAAACCTCCTCAAGACTCCACCATAGCTCCTTCCGCCTCCCAGCAATCCACCTACACCATGCAGACATTCGCCTCCTCCATCACCAAGGTCTTTTACGGCACCCTCATTCATTCCGTTTCCATCAAGGAGATTGAGTACATCAAGCAGGGTCTCCTCTTTATTGACAACCAAGGCCAGATTGCTAAGCTGCTCAAGAATGTGGCCCAGGATAAGGTCGACGAATCGCTTGAGGGTGTTGACGGCGACAAGGTACGACTAATGCGTCATAACCCTCGATATTATCCTCTCCTTCTCTCCTCCTCCACTGCCCTATCCCCCACCCTTTCCGATCCCCCGCTCGAGTCAATGAAGAGAAACGGGAATGATGGATCGTCACCAGCAATCCTGCATCGAGCTCTCGCTCTGCTGGGCTGCAGCACAGTCCTCTTCAGTCCCTTAATCACTCGGTGTTGCGCTGCACACACCCATCATTTGTCACACTGGACCCAGGAAAAGTTACAGAACCCTTAACCCTATTTCACCCACACCCGCATCGGCTGAAACATGCCTTCGGCTGAACGCTTCTAAACCAACGCTAACGAATGCTCTGTGCCTGCCACCTTGTCCTCCTCTGCTGATTAGCTTGTCCGCTTGAACCCTGACCAGTTCATCATCCCTGGATTTGTCGATACCCACATTGTAAGTAATTGCATCGGTATTACACCCCTAGTACAAACATAACCCGCTCAAGGGATGGAGTCCGTATCTAATGCGTCTGGATATCGACTTGGAAAATCATTAGCATGCTCCCCAGTACACCTTCTGCGGAAACGGCCATGATTTGCCATTGCTTGAGTGGCTCGACACCTTCACGTTCCCCCGGGAGGCCAAGTTCGTGGACAAGGACTATGCTCGCAGCATCTACACCAAGACTGTTGCCCGCTCTCTCCGTCATGGAACCACCTCGGCCTCCTGGTTCGCGACCATCCATCTCGACGCCTGCAAAGAACTTGTCAACATCATTCAAGAGCAAGGTCAGCGTGCCTATGTTGGCAAGGTCAACATGAACCAGAACTCGCCCGATAACTTGGTCGAAACGACCGAGTCCTCTGTCCGTGACACCCGCGCCTTTATCGAGTACGTCAAGGAAGTCAACGCCTCGGTCGAACACAAGCCCCTGGTGACGCCCATCATTACCCCACGTTTCGCCATCTCCTGCACCTCGGAGCTCATGACCGAGCTAGGCAAGTTGGCTACCGAGTACAACCTCCCCATTCAGTCCCATCTTTGTGAGAACCAGAACGAGATTGGCTTCACTATGTCGCTCTTCCCCAACTCTGCCAACTACACTGCCGTGTACGCCGATCACGGTCTCCTCAACGACCGCACTATCATGGCCCACTGCGTGCACATGAAGGAGGAAGAACTTGATCTGATCAAGGAGAAGAATGCCGGTATCTCTCACTGCGCCAACTCCAACTTCAACCTCAAGTCTGGCATGGCTGATGTCCGCAAAATGCTCAGCAAGGATATCAAGGTCGGACTTGGAACTGATGTCGCTGGTGGCTACTCTCCTTCCATCCTTGAGGCCCTCCGCAGCTCTCGCACCTGCTCAGTCGCCCTGAATGCCGATACGACCTTGGTCGTGGCCGAGTTGTTCTACTTGGCCACGGTCGGAGGTGCTCGTGTTATGGAGCTCGAGGACACCATCGGAAACTTTGTTGTCGGTAAGGAGTTTGATGCCATCTTGGTCAACACTGCTGTCGAAGGCTCGCCTGTCGATATCTTTGATCACGATACCATTGAGACCCAGTTCGAGAAGTACCTCTTTGTCGGTGACGATCGCAACAACGAGAAGGTCTTTGTCCAAGGCAAGGAGGTCCGTCTTCCTGGCTCCCCCCTTGCCTCCCGCAAGTAACTCTCTTCCGCCTCAACCACTGAGTGCCGGAAATGAGAGATTGACGGAGGGGAAAAGGTCGAGAGAAAAAGAAAAAAAGTTATGACGGGAGGGTGGGAAACGCACAAAACACACCGCTCTCTCGTCTCGTATATATAACATGAAAATATGTGCTGCAGTTTCGATCGACTCCCTTTCTCGTTTTTTTGAGGGTGAAATGCATTATCAGTCTCTCTGGAGGTGAGACTTATACCCAAGAAAAAAAAGCGAGGAAGGTGGTTGGAAACCAAGAAAAAGTGTTTTTTAGAACCCAAACGTACCTGTTTTTGTAATATAAAAAAAGTTTTTTTTCTCCATGACTGAAGAATCTTGCAACGGAGCAACCATCGTCGAAGGCAAGTGTTTATTGGAACTGCTGTATGCAACCGCCTCTTCAAAACACCTCCTCGTAGTGCTCGATCATGATCTTTACCACGGTGCCCAAGGTCAACGTCCCGTCTACAGCCGAGTCCTTTACATTGTTTCCAACGGTGGACATTGCAATCTCCTGCATGACGTCCTCATGCCTGACCATGTTGGGCGTCATGACCAGCGCCAGGTTATGTGCCGTCATTTTGTTGGACTCGTGCCTATCCGCGACCATCTTGAGCAACCTAAAGACTTCCATCATCAAAACCAAATTGTTATGAGTCGTTCGCGAGAGGATCTCTGTCTTGATGAATTCCACGACGGTCGTTTGTTGAGCCACGTCTTCCTGCTTGGGCTTCTGCAGCAATGCATAAAGGTCAACGGGGAAGACTGGGTTTGGAAGTTCTCTCAGGAACAGCTTCAACAGCACTGCAGAGATGTGGATATCGTACTCCGCCAAGTTGACAGGGTTCCCGCGATCGTAAGCTGCTCGGACCTGCTTGAGCATTACAGAACTGGGGCTGCGTCTGAAAAGTCCTTCGACATAGAGTCCGTTCTGAATGAGGCTGCCAATACAATCACGAATAAATGGTGGAAGTCCATTCTCGCCGTTGACTCCCATCAAGCGCTCTAACGGTGCTCCAAAGACTCTATGGGCATGATCCTGCTGGTCTTCGGGAAGAGTAATTGCATCTTCAAACTTAAGATTGTGCCTAGATGGCGAAAAAAAACTACAGTCAGATCAAATCACCACCAGTGACATTTGTTTCTTTGATGTCGCGATTCGCGATTAACACATACCTGTACACGGCAGCCGGTATATTGATCTGATTGAGTGGTACTACTCTGGCCAGGTGAGAGAGGGTATCGATATAGTGGACTTTGGCGCCGAACTTGGGGCTAAATTATACGAGACGCGTTTCGTTAGCGATAGTTAGTAGCGTTGGCTCTATTGTCAACGGAAGCAACAGCTCCTGATCTCGTACCTTATGACAGCGTTCATTGTGCCAAGAATTAGCCTTGGCCATGTGGAGGGATGCACGATATAGAGAGCCTTCAGATTCTTCTTGTATCTATTTATCACAAACGAGTTGACATTCATCAATTGACCCGAGCTGTTGGTTGTTGCGATCATGGGTACTCCTTTTTACTCCACATGGTTTCCTTCTGATTTACCTTCGATTCAGGCTACGATACGCCTTGAAAAGCCAGCCCCATCCTGGACGATAGGTTGCACCTCCCGAGAACATGACAATGGTGTAGTCATTTTCGACAAAATGCTCCAGTTGGGCCAGCACGACCCTGGATATCAGGCCCAAAGAAAGGAATAGAGTTTTAGTGGACGTGGGCAGCCTTTCTAAAAATATCTAGCCCTGATGCTTGGCTGGATGCAGACCCTACCTTAGAATCGTGTCATAGTCGACGACGGCAGGGTCTGGCAGGTTGCAGGCACAGAGCACGACCATCGGCCTGCTCTCATAGTCCACGCCTACAGTTGCAGACGCCGATATTTGATGTCAGTGTCATTAAAGGCATTCTGCGCGTATGTATGCCGAGCTTTGTACTGAGCAGAAAGTGCAGTCAGGCGGAGGATGAAGGAAGATGTTCATGCCGCGAGACACGAATTACCTGCGCGATAGATGATGTTTTCGCTCGAGGCCATGACAATCAAGAGAAGCTTCTGCGTAGAATGTGAATGGAGGTAGGAGGAGGAAAGGAAAGGAGGGAAGGGGTGGAGTATCAAAGCGCAAGGTGCCGCCGCCCTCTGATAGCCATGAAATGCAGTGGCTTGTGCCTACATGCTGACCTCTCAAGAAAAGTCTCGCGTTCTCGGTGACATGGTGACATCCACTCCTGCCTTCACTCCGCACAGCAACCTCGGATTCTCACAACTATCCTCGGGAAACGAAGCGGACATTGACAAGCTACAGAAGAAAAGAGAAGCGCCCATTCCTCCGCCCTTGTCACTGACCAAACAGAGCCGCGCTCATACAAAATGGTACGCTCGCATTCGACGCTTAAAAAGAGTGGGAGCAGAGCAGCATCACTTACAAACGTTACTGGCAGGTCAAGATCAAGAGAAAAGCGATTCAAGGTACCACCACTACGACAAAGGAGAAGAGAACTCTACAACCCTCACCCTCCAAACCCATCAAGGCAAGGAGGGCAGCAAAGCGAAAGGAGCAGCCGCCAGCAGCGTCGAAGGGAAAGGAGAGAGCTGACAACTCCGCACCAGTGGCGGGCACGAGCAGTACTAGAAGCAGCACTAGGACAGCGGCACCAGCACCTGCATCCTCCTCAAAGGCAAGGGAAACTCGTGTCTTATCTGATGAAGAGAGCGAAGGCAGAGAGAGTGTAGAGGACATTGAGGAGGTGGATTCCGATGACGCAGACCGACAACTGGGATTGCGGCCTACACTTCGCGTCGTTTCCAAGGCCACGGTACGGCGCTCCTGGAAGCCTGTCAGTATCAGGACACGGTCACATGTCCAGACCCTTGTCTCTAGCCTCTTCCCGTAAGCGTAGCAATAAGTGGGTCCTACTCAGGAATGCACTTCTCATGATTTCTTACTTACCAATGTTTCCTCTCGCTACTAATTGTACATAGAGCGGCTATCTCACGCGCCAGGGGGGATAAGAGAAAGATTGCTATGCAGATGGCTTTGAATCGTCTCATGCAAAGGTGAGTTTTGCTGGCAAACTGAGGTAGAGCTAGTACGGCGGAACCTTTTACAGAACGTGAGCTAACGATCATGCAACATATGTAGACTTAACGACTCATTGAGCGAACTGAATGTACCTCCGCAAGGGAAGGAACGCATCAACTATCCACAGCTCGCTACGCGCAATGTACGAGGAAGTATAGTCGCAAATGAAACTATGTGAAGGACTTGCAGTTTGGTTGAGCGTCACTCACATTACTTTTGACAACTTCTAGAGAGAGATGGAGGCCATGCTTGTGCCGGATCTTGAACATATTCGGGACTTGGAGCTCCGTCTTGAACAAGAACAAATGTACGTTGACGACATGATGGCTGTCAAGAGAATACCCCGTGCGCACAGATTTTGAAGAGAAGCTCTAACTGTATTTATGTTTTCGACACTCAGTCTTGCTAAGCAAGATGAGGCAGAACTCGCCAGCTTCCGCGAAAAGAAACTGGCCCTAGATCAGCGGACAAGGGAATTGCAGCGCTCAAAATTACATCCGCTGCTTCGGGACTCGTCTTTGTCAACCTCCATGGCGGCACTATGTAAAGCCGACAACGATCATGGGCATTTATCAGTATCGGACCAGAGGTTACTATCTTTGATGCCGATTTCGTGTGACGAAAACTTTTCGGGAACTGAGTTCCATGAATCTTCATACAATGTAAGTTACGCGAGGACATTAGCGTTTAGACGGCTGCTGCTTTTGCGGGCGATAACTCACATTTTTCACCATCGAATACTTTGCAACTTGCGCATTATGGGGTCATTTTCTCTCTAGCCTGATCAGGACCTGAGCATTAACAAAGTGTCAAAGAGGCTAGGCAGCCGGTTGACTGTAATTGAGAAAAACGGCGAAGGGCTTGATCCACTGCTGCAGCTCATTACTGTTGCCAAGGACAGGATCCGCGAGTTGTCAACAATGACCCTTGCATCAGGCACAACGTGAGTTCGTGAACACACGTCGCAGGAGCAGAGTGATTTCGCCTTGAATACCATGTATCGAGGAGAGTGCCCACTTTACTGCAGATTCGTAGCTTTGTCTTTCGGGAAAATGCTCCGCACCCTTCCTACATACCATGATACCCTAGACATGGCATCTTGCGCTTCGGTCAGCCTCGCCCGTCGTCGCATGTTCTCTGGGTCAATAGGCCAACTTGAAATCGGTGATGCACTTATAATAAGATCTTACCCAGTTTGTTGCAGTACACTCGCTTTTCATGATGTTAACTGTTGCAGTAGGGATCACGCGTCTCATGCACTGCAGGTGCAAGGGCGGCGCGCAGGAAACTTTTTTGCAATTTTCCAGTTTCGTATTTTTCACACCTTTCCTCCTCTCTTCTCAACCTCGTTCCTCCACCTTAATCAAACTCCTCCTACTACCATGGGCATCGACTTCGAACACTGGCCCTCCAAGGTCATCAACATCATCGTCTATGTCACCCTCCTCTCAGGAAACCTGTATAGCTCCTTTGGTGGCGACTCGGCCTACTCCAAGCATAAGTCATACATCAGCCCGGCTCACTTCACATTTCTCATTTGGACTCTGATCCATGTCCTGCTCGGAGGCATGGTCGTCTTCCAGTGGTTCACAGACAAGGTTCACCAGGCTGCCGGCTGGCACTTTGTTACGGCTGCTATCTTCAACGCTATCTGGCTTGCTCTCTGGGTAAGTGTCCTGATGCCTTTGTGTGCTACAGGTTTTTTTTTCACGCAACTCTCGCCCTTTGACTCTTCGTCCCTCGTCACGTAATCAAGACTCGATCGCGTTACTTCTTCGGTCAACTGCCTTGGTTTGCGAAGCTATCCATGGCTACCCGTGTTAACGGTTCGGGTGCGAGCCGGTGACAGGCGCACTTTTCTCCCTTCACCTTGTTATTTCAAGCAACAAATACGACACTGCTAAAATGACGGCGCCTGTTACAGAGGCCAATTGAACATCCAGGCTAACCGCGTGTTCTGTTGATACGATAGTCCGAGGGCTACACCATTCTGGCCCTGTTTCCTCTGTTCCTCGCCACAGGGGCAGTGTCCTTTATTTACTATCGCCTCAAGGAACAGCATTCGGCAGAGACATTGCTGGACGTTATCTTTCTGCACCTGCCGTTTTCGCTGTATCACGCCTGGATCTTTGTTCTCTTGATCGTCAACGTCTTTGCGGTCCTGTCGCCTATCCATGATGATGGTCCCTCAACCTTCCAGATCGTAATCTCGATTGCAGGATTGGCGTTTGTCGCCTCTACTGTTATCGGATATATTGAGTACAAGCAAGGCGATGTTGGTAAGTTGCGCAATCTCAATCAGAGAGGTTCGCCGGTGAGCTGCAAGACTTCTTCTTCATCTGACGATTACATCTGACCATTTCTCGACCATTTCTCGGCCTTGTCTCGTTGTTGTACTTAGCTGGTGCTTTGGTGTTGGCTTGGTACCTTTTCGGAGTCTTTGCCCAGCAGGAGAACCCTGCCATCCACTGGACCTCGCTTGGCTTGGGCATTGCTGTAGCTACGTACACCATGAAGCCCTTTGTCTTCCGCCTCGCTGGCCGCCACACGGGCGAAACGGCCCCTCTCCTGGGTTAAAGCAGAAGCTGCAATATTTGTGAGCGGGAATCCGCACACATCTCTGCGCTTGAAACCAATAAAGCACTGACGGACAAATGACGCTGTCAATAGCAGAACGAGACGAGAGTCCAGTGGGCTGTGCTCTCAGCCACTGCAACGGACCTTCAGCGAGGAGAAGAAACGTTTTCTCCTGGGCGGGTCGCACACTTCACTGCTCCTCTTCACTTTTTGACTTCAACGTCGGCCTCACAGCTCACTATATTGTGGAACGCATACTGCATGTAAGGTCATCTCCCGTGGCTCGTGCTGAACGACCCTGGAATGCTGTCTGCATGCGCATTCAAGAATAGCTTGTATGGACCAGCACCTCTCCATGCCCCTGCTCTGGCGCACAGCTCCGTCGATCCCTGTCGCCCACTGCCCCACTTGCCTTCCACTTCTTCGGTCACAGTGCGCTGTTCTCAACCATACTTGCATGCACAGCTCTCGTAATCGTCCCCTGAACAACCGGAATCTACTTTACAGTCTACACTCACTTTACCCTCGACCTGGGCCGATCACCCATCGATTAACTCATTGGCCCATTCTATTTTATAGAACTCAGAAACCACCTCAATGTCCTCCATCGCACCATGAAGTTCTCGTCTGTAGCCTCATTCCTCGGGGCATTGTCCCTTACATTGATACTTGCGCCTTCCTTTGCCCAGGCCTGTGAAAAGGAATGCCAGGTCAATGTCTCACACGCATTTGCCGACAAGTACCTACAGCTCTCCAGCGACTACTTCACTCTCCTCAGTCAAAGAGTGCAAGACCAGATCTTTCATGGTATTCCCATCAATACGATAGGAGAACTTGACAAGAACAACGCTATAAAGTTGATCAACCACGCCGTCACCCAGGCTCAGAACAGTTGGGATGTGACAATCTATCCGACAGTCTTTAACGCCATTTTCAAGGACAAACCACCGTTCAAAGGCGACTGCAACGATCCGCACAGGGTTCAACAACCCCCTCCAGGGGTCAGTTGGGCCATGTCCGATTGCCATAAGATGGATTATATTTGCGGGAACCCACCTTCGATATGTCACTTTATGCCCAAGATCAAGGAGAGGATCGTCAAGAAACTAGTCGCTCAGCTACAGGCACGCGTAGGTGGGGTTGATTCGGATATGTACATCAACTTCTTGCGACCCGCGGTGGACACACTGTTGATGCAACAGGACAAGTTCTCGACGTTCCAGGTAGCGCTGCGTGGAAACTTGAACCAGGTCTTGGAGTCGTTTCACGACGTAACGGATAACTTTGCGAATGAGGACCAGTGGCCGCATGATTGGGACATGGAGATCAAGACTTTACTACTGACCTTTCCTTAGCTTTGGGTTCTTTCTTGTACATATCTATTAAACCTTTCTCGTCTCGCATTTGGACTCACCTTTTGAGCTTACGACAGAACGTTTCTTTCGCAGGATGCTCAATGAATTGATTTGGTTCAGCCAAGGGGTATGCATACGAGACACAACTCTAGACTTGTTCCTAGAAAATCGAGTCCTTCCACCATCCTACTTCGCCACGGGCATCCTCGGCACAGGGGCGGTGAGGCAACAGCGAAAGACTCGAATGTTCTTTACCCCCCACGTCGGCCTTGTGATCCAAGCTATCAAAGGCTTTTGGAAGCTGACACGTCTCGTAAGAAGATATGCAGGAGACCGCTGAAATTGCGCTAGCTAGAAGGGTGGCAAAGCTCGGGACGAACACTCCTAGCCGCAGTTCCATTTCGGTCGGAGGGGAATGACAACGATGCAGCACAGTAGACTATCATGTAAACAAAAGTGCATAGCGATCCGCCTTGTCCAACGAAACGCTTGAGCTCATGTCATGCATGTACTAAAAGGCGTCCCACAGGTCACCTCAATTGACCTAGACGTACCTCTCCCGTTATTGCAGATGCATCGCCCTACAAAGATGAACAGAAAAGCGAGGCGAAGTTTTTTTTTTTTGCTTTTCTTTCTGGATATTCGTCAAGTGTGCTGTCTGGCGATAGTAGGTGAGGGGATGTAAAATAAAAAAAAGTACCACTAGCAACAACCTCAGAAAGCCATTTAAGGTGATTCAAGGCCAACAAGGAGGACGTGGTGTGCAGGCAAGCTGTGGTTACTACTGCTTTCCTTAGAATGTAGGCACTATAAAAGAGGACTGAAGGATGTATTCAAAGACGCCATTACAACACGTATCCAATTGCTCCCTCAACATGCCTTCCGTTCTCTTTGCCAAAAACTTCAAACAAAGGGTTTCGTCTGCGTTCTGCAAGATGAGACACGCTCACCCAATGTGCTCGACTTCGCCTGCTCCTGATATCACAGGATCTATATTGCCAAGAATTCAGAGCCAGCATGAGGCCTTGGCTGACATGGATGGTATTAGCGGGACGAGCGCGGTCAGGCTTCTAGATCGTCTTGAAACTCAGCCCCACTACTCCCGTGCGTCGGATGTGCAGGCTTGCCAAGGTACGGATATGCAAATAGGTTGCAATATCAAGCAAGGGGGTGGAGGGGTGGGGGGCACAAAAGTGAGAGCGAGAGCTGCAGTGAAAATGCCTTTTCGGGTGCGTGCGTAGTCGCAATGGGATGTTCAATCGAACGGGGTCACAGTTTTGCCAGACGGACCGGCACACGTTTTACAACACTCTGCTGAGTGCGACAGTTCGTTGCCACCAATCGGAATCACACAGGTTTTGAAAAGTTATAAAAAGAGAACCCTTTCCCAACCTTGTTCCTGTTTCCCCCCATCGCCCACTCTCTGTTCTTTCAACCATAAAAGCATCCCAGCACCCTTTACTGTCACCAACTCTCTTTTGTTCGCTTTCACCTTCCAACCATCACCCTTGCTTCTCTTTACAATGGCTCCCTCTCGTCGCTTTATCGTCACTTGCTCCCACCACTGCCATTGCCAACATGGCCATATCACTGATGGACCATCCGACGTTGCCACCAAAGCAGACCTCTCGCAGTCATTGCTTCCTACTCCACCTTCTTCTCCTCAATTGACTCCCTCTGCCTCCTCTGCTTCTTCCCCCACGATGAACTCGACCATGCTGCTCTCCCAGTCGATCCATCCAGAGGCGCTCGACATGCCACTACAACAGCACTGAGCGCTAGTTCAGACTTGAATACAGCAACTACCGCGACCTCTACTTTGCCTGCGCGACATACTCGTACCGCGGCTCGTCTCTTTTCGTCACCAGACGTCCGCCACATCCACAGCAACAATGCCGACATCCATATCAGCAACAGAGAGTGCATTGGCGCAGCTTTTAAGGAGACCAATGCAGATGTAGATGCATGTGCATACCAGCGACACATACCGCAGCAGCATGCACAATGCCCTCACCGAATCATATGGACAGATATACAACGCTCTCTGCAAGCAGCCACTCAACAAGGCGATACCGACCCTCAGCTCTACTGCAAGGTCGAGAGGTGTACCAAGCCTTTCTTCTTGGGACGATTCCTCCCGCAATGGCTTCGTCCTCAGCACAAACACAACCGACTGTGCACTCCTCCAGGTCCTGGGCCAGTGCCTATACCAGTGCCGATATTGACCCGGTCTGCGAGACCCCGCTGTTTGCGATGCGCGGTGATGGAACCTTGCGTATTCGGGTGCTGTTACAACCACTGCGCGTCTCCAGCACGCGATGATGCTGACAAAACGGATGGCGAGTCCCTGCTTGAAGTGGCCACTGCGGAGGACGGCGCCTTCGTCCTGCATTTCAGCTCAGTGTCACAGGAAGAATCATTCAGCCGGACTGTCAATCCCGCTAAAGTGCCCAATTTCAACTGTACTCAAACATTTTCGGATACACTTCTCCCGTCGCATTGGCGGCAGCACCAGTACCAGGTGTCGGCCCAGGGTGCCGCCTCGGCCATCATGCCGTCGGCAGTCTCGCCCACGGCTATTACTGCCTCGATTGATGGACACCCGATCCCGCCAGAATGGCTCGAGACGGGTCTTGCCGAGGGCTTATCCCTACACTCCTATTTCGTATCAGCCCCTTGCCCTCCTCCTCCTCCTCCGTTTCGTCACTTGCTCTCTCCGACGAGAACGTTGACTAGGGCAAGCACCCGCTGCGCTGAAACTTCACCACCTAGCATCATCACTCCTGCAACAACCACTACAGCCGTATCCGAAGTCGTGGTCTCAACCAACTTCATCACCAGTCTACCGTCAGATCCTTCAAGCCCTGCTAGAGACGAATACCTCCGCCATCGGCCGCTGCCCCCTGTACCCGTTGCGAGTGAACCTACACAGCAGCAGCAAGATCTAAGAGGACATGGGTCAGCTTCAGTTTCGGAGACAGGACCCATATCACCTTCATGCACCCTCCCATCGTCGTCCTGTTCGGCTTCCGAGAGTTCCGTATCTTCAACTGCCTTAAAGGATGCCCAAACACCGAGTCAGCAGCTGCAAAGCTCATGCTGCGAGAGCAGTCTCGGAGACGTCCAGCATGCGGCGCATGGGAGTGAACAAGATCGATCTGCAAGATCAGAGACCCAGTCAAGCAAGAGCTCACGGGGGATCATGGCCAAGATGATGCAGTGCTTGACCACCCAATGATCCCCATATATACCCCCCCCCTTGTCTTTTTTGTACATCTCAGCACATATCCAACTCTTGGCGCCCTGTCGCCTTCAAATACACCCTCTGGACCTTTTGAATCATGACAATAAAAGTTCTTACTCTTGAACAAACACATGTGGCCAAACTGATTTTACGATGAATTGCAAGAACACTTTTGTATATATATATATTTTACTTGATGAACACCGGAACTAATTCATGGCAGGTGGAGAGGAAATAAGAAGTGAATAGACAACTTTCCCAAAGTCTCCCCGCTTATTCCGTTTTGGGCTTGGACGCCTCATCGACCTTGATGGCCTGTCCGCCAGGTACGGGCATGACAAAGGGAGCAGGGCGAAGAGGGGTATCGGGCATGGGGGGCAACAGTGCAGCTGCGCTGTGTCTTGCCAATTGGATCATAACCGCATCCATCAAGACCAACGCTGCCATCGCCTCAACAATGGGCGTCGCTCTTGGAACCACACAAGGGTCATGACGACCACGGGTCGCAAGCACGCCATCCACTCCATTGTAGCTGGTCGTCTTTTGCTCCTGACTAATGGTCGCAGGCGACTTGAATCCAATGCGGAAGTAAATGTTTTCGCCATTCGAGATACCACCTTGAATGCCTCCAGAAAAGTTGGTCTTGGTTCCCAAGACCTTCTGGCCCTTGCGCCCAACCTTCTGCACCCAAGCATCGTTGTGCAAATGTCCAGGAACCTGCGTGCCTCCGAATCCTGAGCCGATCTCAAAGGCCTTGGTGGCCGGGATCGAAAGCATAGCGTGAGCAAGCTTAGCCTCCAGTTTGTCGAAGCAAGGCTCACCAAGACCTGTTGGCACATTGCGGATCACACAGGTGACAGTGCCTCCGATAGAGTCATTTGCCTCCTTAGCCTCAATAATACGCTATGGGTTCAAATTGTAGGTAATGAAGAAAACAGGTCAATTGGAAATATTCAAGGGCATACACCCAAGGAGAAGGATGCATATTGGACAGATCAATTGACGATATATGGAACATACCTGGGTCATCTTCTTAGAGATCTCCTTATCAGGGCAGCGAGTGGGCTCTGCGTCAACAGTCTCTCTGGTGACAGTGCTGAGCATTTCGACAAACTCTTCCGAGGGTACTCCAGTCTCGTTCTGCTCCTCAATGAAGGGCATGGCAATCTTTCCAACTGACGAGACAAAAGCGATAATCTCTGTGCCGTAAGCCTCCCTGAGAAATTTCTCGGCAACAGCTCCCGCAGCGACACGACCTGCACATGCAAAAAGGATGAAGGACGTGATTATATTAGTCAACTGTTCAAGAAGTGGTGCGCTGACGTCAAGTATAACGGTCTCAAATCCTCAAATCCCTTACCAATTGTCTCACGAGCACTGGCGCGTCCACCTCCAGAAGAAGCCTTGAGTCCATACTTGAGCAAGTAGGTCCAATCAGCGTGGGAAGGACGGGGGAAGAGATCGGTCTCGGTGTAGTCATGGGGACGCTGATCCTGGTTGGGAACGGTGAGTCCAATGGGTGTTCCCAAGGTGTGTCCAAACTCTGTACCCGAGAGAATAGTGACTCTGTCTTTCTCATCGCGCTATAGGTTCCCAAAACGACAAAGGGCATAAAGACAAGGGTTAGATATACAGTGCCGGCATAACCTGCGGTGCCGAGTATTGCATACATCCAACACGAGGCAAAGTTGCTTACAGGTGTGGTAAGGTTGCTCTGTCCGGGGCGTCTGCGGGTCAGTTGGGGCTGAATATCATCCTCGGTCAAGGCCAGACCGGGAGGGCATCCGTCGATGATGCATCCGACGCCCTTGCAGTGCGACTCTCCAAAAGTCGTGACGCGAAAGTGGGTTCCGAAGGTCGACATGGGAATGAAATCTGACTATGCTGAGTGAAATAAGAGAATGAGTGCCGCTGCTTGTAAAGTCCTGTGCGTTGGATTCCTGCGGTGTTGCTGGTTGTGTGTTGGGACGACGGGAGGGGATAAAGAGTCGAGCAAGTGCGCAAGAGAGAGCTGCAAACAATGTAGTGCTGGAAACTGAGTGAGTCAAACGATAAGTGGGTGTACTCAGAGTCAGCGAGACAAGACATACGGCGAGCGGCTTAGTACGCAGTCACTCAGTGGGCCAGTGGGCGTTTGCGGAGTCATCGAGCCCCCTATGATTTTTTTATTCATATATCAATGTGGAAACTCTACACTGAGAAGCTGCCCAACAGCTCCGGCACCTGGACCTCGCCCTTGTTGATCTTCTCAATCATCTTGACCAGGTCGTAGTTGATCTTCTCTGACACAACAGAGTCCTGCTTATAATCGGGGTGGTTCTGCACAAACTGTCTCATCCACGACGCTGCCGTCATAAGTGTGCCATTGGCGCGCTTCTTGATCAGCTCGAGGTACTTGCTGATCTCGCAGCGGGTCTCAATATCAATATTGAGCGTGTTGAGATAGTTGTTGACAAGTCCCAACAAGCCGGGGAAACCCTTGGCTGGATCGCCGTTGATGATCTCGTTGATAGTCATCAGCTCATACTCGTCCGACCGATCCAATCCAGCCGACAAATGAGCAGCTCCTGTCGCTGTGGGAGCAGCAGTGCGTGCGGGCAGAGTTGCATTCGAAAGTTTGGGTGAGGCAGAGGGCGTGCCAGCTGAGGGCGTGCCTGGGCGAGACTGAGGGAAAATCTGTTTGCGGAAGTAGAACTTCTTGTCCAAGACTGCATTCCTGTGGTGTGCGACCTTCATGTTCTCATCCACCTACATAATGATTCACACGAATGTCGGAGTTTAGTGTGAGAACGACTTGCTATTGGCGAAACAAGAGGACTTGCTTCATCAAGGAAGCCTTACCTTGGAGATAGGGATGTAAAAGTTGGTGTTGAAGCTGAGGACGGCCCGGGTGACAAGGACGATAAAGATGGCAAAGGCCGCATTCTCAAAGTCAGTCAGCTGAATCTCCATGGATCTGAATTCGACCCGCCAGCCAATGGGGCTATGCTTGGATGGTGGGGGCTTGAAGCGCATGGTCTGCCAATTGGTGCTCTGCAGATTTTCAAAGTGATCCGTAGTCTCATTGTCGTCAACGTTCAGCAGCTCGTGGAAGATGACCAAGGGGTCACGGATAAAAAGATGGGAGATGTGCCGTGCCAGGAGATCGTCAATACCGTTGTCAGACAACTTCTTGTAAATGTCCTTGTCATATACCAGGGGTATATCGTTGTACTCGGGCTTATTGCTGGGGTCGTTGGAAATGTACGAGTCGATCGAGTCGTACCGGGACTTTGGGATCCTGAACTTGTTATCCTTGAGCGGCTAATGAAGATGTGCGATGATGCACGAATGGTGCCATTTGACGATTAGATACGCGAACCAAAATAAGATTTGTGCACTCTACTCCAGATCCTGCATGTCTTTGGTGGCAAAACAAAGCAACCACATTACCTTGAGTCCTCGCTCTTCCTCTGTCCTATCATCCACCGACTGAGCGATGACATTCCATCTGCAATCAACATCGCTCAGATATCCGCGGTACATGGGTGCGGCGGCAGTCAAGGCCAGCATGATGGGTCCCAATGGCGCCATTTGATCATAGATCTTGCGCGCCTCCTCCACGTTACAAGCCTGGAAAGTGATCTGAAGACAGCAGCATCCCATTCCAAAAGCCATCGCGTCCATGTAGATGTGATCTGGCAGAGCCGCACCTTGCTCAATAGCGTTTTTGTCCTCAGGGTAATCGTTGTAGATCGGGATTGTGGGGTCAATGAACGGCTTGGGAGTGTTTTTGTCGTGGAAAATAGGCACGTTGATTGCCACCTTGGATCCGCGGCGTCTTCGGATATTGGCGGTTAAAGTTCTATGGGTAAGACAAAAGGCGGCGGCGGCCATGATAGCGGCGTTATTGACAATGAGCGCGGCGAATGTGTTGCTCATGTCTCATTTGACAATTGCCGCCGGCGGAAGAGCTACTTAGTCACTTACGGGAAACGAGCATGTGCATTGATGATGTCGTCAGGGACGAACAAACTGCGCGCAGCAGGTCCATGTGGATCGTGATGAGGCTCAAGAAAGTCGCCAGCACATCCGAGACGAGGATACGAGGTCAATGTGACGGGAACCTCGTTTGGCTTCATGAAGCGAACCGCCAACTCACGTCTAGTCAAATACGCCAAAAGAATCACAGTGAGAGATTGGTTATCAGCGTGTTTGTAACGGCGCAACATGCACATGTACTCAGCGCCGCGGCTCTTGGCCAGACGGAGGTTAAAGAATACTTATCGATCAGATCAACCTTCCAGAAGTTAAAATATCGGGTGCTTTTCCTTACCTCAACTTCATGTTACGCTCGACCGCAAGCAGATCCCGGGGAAGACCCATGTAAGGCTCGCCTGGGGTGCCCTCCAGCATGTAACGACCGTACTCTGGGTGCCAAGTTGAGTCGACCAATAACCTAAATGTGCCACGTTTGGAGGCGGCATGCATTAGTTGCTGTTTGATCAGACGTACCGATACCAACACATTATTACTAATGAGGATCGGCCCACGTCTTCTGCCAGCAGAGAAAACATGCATTGGCCATGCAGACTTACTTCTTGGCAGGATCCTTCTGGGCCTCTTCTTCCTCTTTGGCAAGGTCCTGAAGAATCTCCCAGACACGCAAGCTAAGCCGGGCCTTCTCATTTTTATCATCGAGACTGACGACCATGTATTCGATCTCGTCTCCCCAGAGGAGGCAGTCCTTTTGAGAGTTCTTGGTGGCCTCCCAGAGATTCAGAAACTGAATGATTCCGTGGGCGCGGACGTGGTCCGCGTACTTCTTGGACTCGTCCCATGGCATGGGGGTTCCCAGTGACAGCAGTCCCATTGTGTATTGGTAGTTCGGGGATGAGTTGAAATGAGAGGCAGAGGCAAGAGAAGTATCGTCAATAGCAAAAGCGAGACACAGTCAATGCGGGGGACGAAAGGCTGAAGAAGTGTTGGGAAGAAAAAGAAGAGGTTGCGGTGTGAGAATGGCACAGGCAAGGAGCATAAAAAGAGTTTTTGGGAGTCTCATACAGGGCCGGCCATTCGCGTTCTACCCTTAACGACCCCGCCGGACGCATTATTAATACATTTTTTTTATTTCAAACGGCGGCTGGCACACCTCCAGGAGAGAGTGATCGAAAGGCATACCTGGTGCCTACGTGTTGCATTGCGTGGAAAACAGACTTGGCACTCATGACGATATATGCTAATATGTCTGTCTAACCACTGTGAATTCAGGCTTCGATAGCACTAGGACCAACGATGCGTATGTTGACACCTTTGATTTGCCAGTACTCATCAATGTTGAGCGGCATCGTACCTGACCAGACCGTGTGAAAGAGAAGGAGGAGTTGCGAAGCGCAAAATAAGGTGTGATGGCGTGAGTCGTCGTTTGTCCGGAGACGTGCGCAAAGGAAGGTCTGCGCTGTTCCTGAAAAATAATAGTCTATACACACTGTATTTCATGGTCTGGCACGCGACAGGCATCGTGGCTGGAGCACGTTTTTCCATTCGTCTTTTCCGACCTGTTATCAGCCCCATAACGCGTGGTCCCTTGGCCTTAAGATATGTTCCCGCTTCACTATCCACAGCCCGGACATGCGGCCGGAAACCTGAGCACAAGGTCCAATACTCCATAGATCGAGCATGCTGCTCACGTCCTGACTCTCTTAGTTTCAAGACTATACCTGCCCGAGACGACCGCAAAGAGTATTCTAACGGCAACGGGCAGCCTGGGAAGAGCATGGCTGAGTTGACGAAAGCCCTGTATTCATTTTTACCACTGCTCTTCTCGGGAGAGCACATTCCAAACTTCCACTCATTCGAACCCATTTCCTTCCCAGCTCTCAGTATTTCTTTGAACTTCATCTCTTTTCTTTCCAGCCCTGCAACCCTCTTCTCCTTGCATCTAGCCCAACACCCAACACAGCTACGTTTTCAACCATGGCCCCTGCTGTTCCACCCGAAATTACCTACGATGTGAACAACATTCACACAGCTCTCAACTATACTGTTCCTGATCAGGAGGCTCTTGTCAACATCATTGGTTCGTGATCATAGTTTGCTTCCATCCCTCGTTAACTACTGAGGTCTACTCCGGCGTAGTCTACTCTCCATATCCGGCCTTCATTAACGCGTCTCAAAACATTATGCTTGATAACAGGACGCAGAGAGTACCAGCAGTTGCTTGCAGTTGCTCGCCATTACAGAGCCTGCCATGGCGTGGATCTCGCCACAGAGCTGGACAGACGCATTATCGGAAGTGTAGGATCTCTACTTGCAGGTGCTTGTCAGCACAAGGTTCTTGCTGAAGTCCAGTACCTTCACCGCGCTGGTAAATCGAACCGCAAGTACGAGACCTTGAGAAAGAAGGACACTGCCATTGAGGTCTTTTGTGAGGCAAGTTTTGCTGCTTTTTTACTGTTCTTTCCTATTCTTCTCTTTCGAATCTTTCTTGCAACGGCACAATCATGCAGCTACGCTCGGATTGCAATCGCTCTTGAACTAGCACCATGGTTGCATACGAACTAATACTTGTTTCCCGTTATTTATAATCAAAAATACAAACAGATTCTGGTAGGAAGGACACCCGAGGAATTGCGTGAACTTCGTGAGGCCTACACAACAGTGCATAAGGGTGAAGACGCGCTCCAGCACATCCTTGGCTTCTGCAAGGACGATATCACCAAAGCCTTCTTCACGGAAATTGTCAAGGTACAGTGATACAGTCCAAATTGTCCTGGGCGGCGACATGTGGATGTGTGACAAAATGTCTCACCTTAGATACCTGGTATTCGCGCGTTTTTAGGACAAGGAGGACAAGCCTTTGGAGAGTGTCGATGCCGCCATTGAGAACCTGCACAGGCTTCTAGAGTCCCACGATCTTGAAGGCTTGCTCAAGTATGCCTCGTCCCTCACCACCGCTCAGCTGCGCACCTTGGTCAGGTCGTACAATGCGAAGTACATCGACAGCCATGTCGTGACAACTGTTCAAAAGACCATTACACCCAAGCATAAGGACGAGCACGTTGAGCTCCTGCTCTTTGCTGTCATGCAGGCGGCTGATCCCGCGCGTCATGTCTCTCTCTTGATGGAGGAGTCAATGGCGGGATTGGGAACCAACGAGGATCAGCTGTCTCGACTGGTCGTCTTGAATCGCGGAAAATTCATGGATAAAGTCAAGGCTGCATACCAAGTCGATTACAGCCGCACGTTGGCAGATCGCGTCAGAGTAAGTGATGAGTGATGTATTCAAAGAACCGTTGCAGTGGCATTCAAAAAGGACAAGAACATCATTCTTACGGCATCTACCTGCCTTTTTTCTGGCAATAGGGCGATACCTCCGGTCTCTACAGCCACTTGATTTGCCATCTGATCAACCAGACGATCTAAAGCCGCGCAGCTCGTAATAAACGTATCTGAATATCTGAATGCACTTTTCTCGAGCCTCCAGGAAGCAGAAGAGTAGGGGAATAAGGCTGAGGGGGTCACAGTGTCCGGAAAAAAAAGAGTGTGGCTAAACTCCAAGTGCCTCTGCACGGGGCACTCGAAGAAAACGACTCTATGGTGTCTGTAGGCTAGTTCCACTCCTCTTTCTCGTGTTCGCCCTCCCGTTTGAATTCAGACTCATGGAACATCCCATTCAAAAGATGAGGCCATTGCCCTCATCACCCTCGCTTTCCCATCGCGCCCTTTCGTCCTCTGGTCACAGCATCAACATTAGCCTCGACTATGGCGCTGGTGTTGGTCCGTCCGAACCTCAAGCTCATTCCGGTGCTCATCTGCAACCTCAACCGCGCCACTGCCACCTGCACAGCGCACCTGTCCCCGCTACTCGAAATGCTGGGCACTTCTCAGCCAATATCTCGGTCTCGTCTTCTGCTGTCGAGATGGTTCCCTTACCTCACCACGGCACATGCCACTCGCTCTCGATCGATACGGCGACACTTTCGAGCACCAGCCTGCTCTCGCCTGAACCCTCGCCAGACTTTTATGAATCCAGCGATCCCATGTCGTTAGCCTCCAAGCGCATGTCCGAGGATCAGATCCGAGCTATTCAGTCCTCCAAAAAGGTCCGAGATTTCTACCGGGAACAGAACGATCTCATCTCCGATCTACTAGATCCTCCAGAGAACAGAGAGGGAGCCGCAGAGCTTGAGGAGAAAAACCAGCTGAAGGTAATAGACTGCGGGATTCGTACACTATGCCATTTCCGAAAACAAGGATACGTGGATGACTTTGGACAACTGACGAATACTATTTATGACGAAACTTCAGCTCAAAATCGCCATCTACGGATCGGTTGGGGTTAACGTTCTATTATTCATGCTGCAGCTGTACGCCGCCATATCGTCAAAGTCTCTTTCTTTGTTCGCGACTATGGCAGACTCGTTTATGGACCTACTGTCGGGCGTCATTCTGATGTATGCCGCAAGAGCCTCGACGAGAAGCAATTGGTTCAAATATCCTTCTGTAAGAACGCGTACAGGCGGGAATGCAACGCATGCCGATCGATAAAGGATATCGACTAACATATCGCCATGATTAAACATATTACTGTAGGGTAAATCACGCATGGAGACCGCAGGAACGATTGTGTTTGCCTCGCTTATGGCCACGGTCTCTCTGCAACTTATCGTAAAGCGCCTTTTCTTATATGCCTAGTAATGTCAAGGTTCCACAGGCATGCTGTCTTACCCATTTTGTTTTGCCCGTGCATCTTACCGTAGATTGAATCTGTCCGAACATTGGCTCAAGGAGATGAGAAAGCTCCAATGCCAGGAGCCTTGGCGATCGCTTTTGTAGGGGTGGCGCTAGGTAAGTTCACATGCGCTCGTATACGTATACATTCATCCAAAGCTCATAGACACAGCTAACGCTTTTATTTTTACCTCCACAGCAAGCAAGCTTGGCCTCTTTCTTTATTGTAAGGCTTTGGCTCAGTACAATTCCGCCAACATTCTGGCTATCGATCATCGCAATGACCTCGCTGTGAATGGGCTGGGTCTTCTCGCGTCGTTACTCAGCCGCTATTGTTGGTGGTTGGACCCTGCAGGCGCCATCCTAGTGTCTTTGATTATCCTTCGTTCTTGGGTCTGGACAGCATACGGTATGCATAAGTGCGTGGCGCAGCCCGACCCATTCTGAAGAGAAGAGAGAAGCTACGTAGACTGATATATGTTGTTCTTTGTGAATGGTATCAGAGCAAATTCAACTCATTGTAGGCAAGACTGCTGATCCAGCCTTCTTGAAGAAGTTGACATATATCGGTGAGTTGGTCTCTTTGCCTTTTTCGATTCAGTCTCTTATTTTTTGCACTTTCAACTTGTACAAGCCGTTAATTGATATATACTATGTCTATAGCCTTAACTCATCACCGCAAGATCCTTCAAGTCGACACCTGTACAGCGTACCATGCTGGAAACAACCTCTTTGTTGAGGTAGACGTTGTTATGGCGCCGGAAACACCACTGATCGAGAGTCATGATATCAGTGAGAGTCTTCAGGTATGACCGCATCTCAGTTGCACAAGGCCACGCAAGTGAGGCTTTCTGGAAAAGTCGCCTTATCTTCTCATTTGTGTGCGTTGATACTATAGATCAAGCTCGAATCGCTCCCCAATGTCGAGAGGGCGTTTGTTCACGTCGATTATGAGACGTCGCATGCTCCGGAGCACCGCAAGATGAAGTGAGACCGCACAAACATATTACACACAGACGCGTTCCAAGTCACCACCAGTCTTAAGGGTGGAAATGTAAACAATTCATTTACGCGCGAAGTTCACTTTTGGACGCTCGTTGTGCTCTGTTTTTTTGTTCCTGGCCTCAATCCCTTTCATCCTCGCTCGACGTTGACCCTACTCAGCAACCATGGCAGGCTCGAGACTCATTGCTGAAATCACTCAGGAGAGGGTGAACTACTACGTGAACTTCCTCGACAGCGACGTATGTTTTCTGAAAACACAACCTCACATTCGTCATTCGTCGATTCGGCATCCCTTACTTCACGCCACCTGTAATTCCGCCCACTAACCATCTGAATCGACTCGATGAATGATATAGCATGGCGTGAACGAGTACAAGAGCGAGATCCGCAACATGATTAACACGGGCGCTAAGCGTCTCGTAGTCAGCCTGGACCGTCTGAGAGACCACAACCTCGAGGAAACGACAAAGTACGTTGTGCGGTCAAGGACCAGGAACCTTTGGGACTTGTTCATCGTCAGCTTCTTCGCCAAAGTCAACCTTTTTTACTCACAGCTGTTGCACCACATTGTATTAGGCTTATGAATTCCCCTATGGAATACATCCCCGCTTTCACGCAAGCCTTGACGACTATCGCGGACACCATCCAACCCTCGGACGACGGCGAAAGAATCATGTACGTCGGTTTCAAAGGAAGTTTTGGAGACCACCACGTCAACCCCAGGACACTGCGCGCGAAGCATTTGGGAAAACTTGTCTGTTTGGAAGGAATTGTCACTCGATGTAAGTGCGGACTTTTTTTCTTCTTTGCTTTTCTTCGTTTCAGGGGCGACCATTGTCGCCTTCAGAGACTAACAATGACATTTCTCATTATCAGGTGGATTGGTTCGTCCCAAGGTTATTCACAGTGTGCACTATTGCCCAAAGACTGAGAATTTCCACGAGAAGAGATATATCGACGGCACTATGATGACCAGCGAGATGGCGACAGGATCATCGTATCTGCAGACTGACGACGATGGCAACCCTCTCGAGACAGAGTTTGGAATGTCGACCTACCGCGACCATCAGAGCATTTCGATCCAGGAGATGCCTGAGCGCGCACCAGCCGGCCAGCTGCCTCGCAGTATTGACGTATTGCTGGACGATGACCTTGTAGATAAGGTCAAACCCGGTGATCGCATCCAGGTTGTGGGCGTCTACAAGACATTGGGTAGCAGAGATGCCAAGTCCACTTCCTCCACATTCAAGTATGGCACTCATGTCAATGGGAAAAGATGGCGCTACGATGCTTGAAAAACAACATTTTACATGCGCTAACAACCTCGTACTCTGCTTTCCTGAAAAATTAGAACTGTGATTCTCGCAAACTACATCACCACCTTTGCAGGCAAGGCAGGCAACGGCATTGCACAGCCCACTATCACGGACACGGATATTGAGAACATTAAAAAGGTTGCCAGGAGAAAGAAGGCTTTCGACATTCTGGCCAACTCTCTTGCACCATCCATCTATGGACATGATTACATCAAGAAGGCGGTTTTCCTGATGTTGCTTGGAGGCATGGAAAAGAATTTGAGCAATGGAACTCATATCAGAGGGTATGTACAAATGAAGAAGGGTCAGATCAGATGAAGATATATGGGACGTGTTTATTCGTTTCAACCGCTGACAATATTTCATGGTTTTATAGAGACATCAATATTCTTATGGTGGGCGATCCTTCCACAGCCAAGTCCCAAATTCTTCGATTCGTTCTTAATACCGCCCCACTCGCTATCGCAACCACCGGACGTGGATCGTCAGGTGTCGGTTTAACCGCTGCCGTGACCACTGATAAGGAAACAGGAGAGCGCAAGCTGGAGGCTGGAGCCATGGTGCTGGCTGATAGGGGTATTGTCTGCATTGATGAGTTTGACAAGATGTCAGATGTTGACAGAGTGGCCATTCACGAAGTTATGGAACAGCAGACCGTCACCATTGCTAAGGCAGGAATCCACACCTCGTTGAACGCCCGTTGCAGTGTTATTGCCGCTGCTAACCCAATCTATGGCCAGTATGATGAAGCCATCCCCGCGCATCGTAACATTGCCCTCCCAGATTCCCTGCTGTCGCGTTTCGATCTGCTCTTTGTTGTCACGGACAAGCCTCACGATATTCGCGACAGACAGATCTCGGAGCATATCTTGCGCATGCATCGCTATGTGCCCCCAGGTGTTGAAGAAGGTATTTCTTTTGTCTCCATCGCAAGCATTGATACAATACGTGTAGCCAAAGTCAGCTCTGCTAATACATAAGGGGTTTCGATCATTGCTTTATAGGCGCTCCCATCCCGGACACCATCACTCAAAATCTGGACTGTGGAGCAGACGAGGAGGTCATCAAGGATGCACCCGTTTTTGAAAAGTACAACGAGCTGATCCATGGAGGTATCCAGTCTAAGAGCTCGCAAAAGAACATTTTGTCCATGGCCTTCCTCAAGAAATACATCCACTACGCAAAAACCAGAATCAAGCCCGTCCTCAGTCAGGGGGCCGCAGACAAGATTGCTAACGAATATACGGACATTCGTAACAAGGCTCACGAAGATTCTCAAAAGGTATGAGCTCCATTCCTTGTTTTATCCAAGTAATACCTTTCGAATGATGTATAGGTTGCAATGAACTGACTATCTCGTGCATTGAATGCTTCTTGTAGGTTGCTCCTGCCACTGCCCGTACGCTGGAGACATTGATCCGTATCTCCACAGCCCATGCCAAGGCTCGTCTTTCCAACATTGTTCAGGACCAGGACGCCAAGGCAGCCATTGATATCCTCAAGTTTGCTCTGTTCAAGGAGGCACCCAAGAAGAAGTCACGCAGCAAGAGGGTCCGTCTCAACCAAGGCGAATCTGACAGCGATGATAGCGACTCCGACGATGACCAGCAACAAGACGCACAGCGGATGCCTGCCCAGTCTAAGGGCAAGACCCCTGTCAGAGGCGATCAGGATGTCGAGATGATGGATATTGATGCGGAGCACGAGGTTGAGGAAGAGTTGACAGCGATGCGCAGGGTATCTCGTCGCACCCAGGGATCGACTGCAACTGCTAGCATCCCATCACAGGGCTCGTCCACTGGTGGCAGCGTTCCGCGCTTTGTTCCTGGAGGATCGATCCATCCCAGCAGAAAAGAGTTGTTTGAGTTCCGGACAGCCAAGGAGATTATGAGCACGGATGAGGACAGTCTGGAGTTTGAGGATCTGTTGTCGTCTGTGAACAAGGGACTGGAGCTCGACGAGCTGTTTGGACCTGCAGAGGCGACAGCTATTCTGAACCTGATGAACGACGCCAACAAGCTGATGTTCAGCGAGGGTATTATTTACAAGATCTAAAAGGAAGCGCCCTCGCCCCCCTCCCCCTCCGTTTTTTTTTCTTTGAAAAGAAGGGTGGGCAAATGTAGATCTCTCGAGCAATCTGATAAAGAGAGGGACAGGCTCTTAGTGTACTCCAATAAACATAATCTCAATGACAAGATGCTTTTACTAATAATGCAGAGATACATGGTGGGTGATATGTTGAGATCTAATCGTCCTTTAAGACAGCTTGGTATGGGGGTGTGTGGAGGAAAGAGGCGAGAACTATTTACTGGAAGCGTTGAAGGACCTTCTTTGGGAGAAACCGTCCCCACATCCTGAGGACCACTTTTTTGAAGTATGGGCGACGACCGGCGATGGTCGCCACAGTCAACAGCACACAGCTGTAGAGCGGAAGGGTTGTGCCAAGGTACGCGATCCGGAAGGACCAAGGGCCTTCCTTCATAGAACCCTCCAGCTTGAAGACTGTCGACCGAAAGAACGATTGAGGAAGGGAGAGAGAAAAAAAAGGGGGGGGGGGGGGGGGGGGGCAAAAAGAGTCTTGGGTGAATACATGCAAGGCACAGCAAAAAATAAACGGTCAATGCTTCAACAAAACAACACATACCATCCTTGAGAATGGGCTTTACGAACATGACCGTTGAACTTCCGGTGACGGCAAACACGCCCTGTCAAGACAAAGAGTCAGCAACAGAGAGATGGATAGAAGAATGGGGTTCAGGAACAGGATGTTACACAAACGAAAATAACCACGCACATGCCAAATTGAAACCGGCTGAAAATGGAAAAGAGTATGATCGATCGAGCTGTCGATTCCTGTATTCACCCGTTCGATATCTTACCATGATGATGGCCCACTCCTTCCACCAATTGAAGCTAAAGCGGACCTTGGTCATTTCCTCATGGAACGTCATTGGCGTCTTGGATGCTGTCGCTGCTACTGAAGCGACCTGTGATGAGGTTTCCTCGGCCAGGAGTCTGGCGGTTGAACCAGCAACTGTTGAGGGTGAGGAAGAAGAAGAAGAGGAGGTTGTGTAGCCTCTAGAGACTAGAGGTGTTCTTGGCTGTGTGTGCTTCATGGACGCGACGTGGTTGGAGAGGGCAAAGTTGGATCGAAGGGGAAGTGCGACGGTAAACTTGCTGACACTGGAAGACGCAGGTGAGACGATGGTTGACGTCTTGTGATGATAGTGGTACATCCGTTTTACAAGCCCAGACTGCGCTATTGCTGTGTGTGAGGTTGGAGGAGAGGTAAGAAAGGGGAGGGCGGTCGCACTTGTCGTCTTGGGCATAGACTGCGCTAAGGTGACGAGTCGTCGAGCCGACTGTTGTGAGGTGGAGGAGAGGACAGAGAGCATCGTGACAAACGAGTGGGGCGTAAAGACAGTGGGCGTTGTAATCGTGTGACGCAGTGAGGTTGAGCTGGTACGGTATAGAGTGAAGGTGTAGCAGAGCAGCTGGAGAGCAAAGACAATGCAATGAGGTCAATGAAAAGACGCTCAACAAGACCCTGCTGCGTGTATGATAGGAGTGGGTCAACCACATACCCGATTGGGTGTTTTTTGATGTGTTTGTGGGTGGGTGTTCGAACGACAAAGCCACACTAACGGCTTGTCACAGTCAGTGCCTTGAGCTGGTGGGTACGCGTCCCCTCCTCCTAACGACACTTTAGCCAGCATCCGACACCAGCAGCCATGGTCAGCACAATTAGCACTGGATTCCGGCTCGATGAGGACACGCGCAAGGAGCAGATTGTTGCCAGTCTGCGAGGATTTCTAAAGCATCAGATGTAAGGCATCACTGCAGCTCAGCTCTCGTGCTGTAAACAAGCCCACTCTCAGGTACTCATTCATTCCTCGTTAACACCTCAATTGACAGGGAGCGGGTATCGTTATACAAGGAATTCAACGAGTAGGCTGCCTCATATCGCATCGTTCATATATATACAGCATCGAGACAGTCGCAGAGTTTTAACCCTCCCGCTCGTTCTCCCTGCCGTCCAAGTGCATTCAAGGAGTATTCGGCAAAGCGCATGACACCAGAGGAATACACCACGATCTGCAGTATTGTCACGGAAGGATTTGTTGAACTGTCTATCGAGATCCTGGCATTAGAAGCTCATCTTGGAGGACCCAACCACGTCATCCCGATCAATGCACCAGCCCCCGCCACCGCAGAGACAGTAGTAGAAACAACGACGGATGCCGCGCCAGGACCAACCTCAAGCAATAGGCAATCAATGTCTCTGAACTCTCCAGAGCATGCTCAATTAATCCGTGAGGTTCAACAACTGGAAAAGCAAAAGTTAACATTGACTGTGCAAGGCCAGAAATGGGTTCTGGAAATGGAAGCCCAGCAGTCGCAAGATCAAAAGGATCGGGAAGCAGAGGAGCAAGCGGATCGTGTGATGAGCAAAGAGGACACAGAGATGGATAGAGGTGTTGCCAGCAATGGAACAGAGGTGCTGACAACCGCCGTTCAGGACACCGCGAGGCAGACATCGTCGCAGATGAATGAGGGATTGAAGTTGTCGGTTGGAGAATGGCAGGTCAAACTGGAGGAGAACCGGGCTAGGTAGGGTTTATAGCGAATGCGGAACAGAATCCTCCGATATAGAGGGTCAAAGTGCTGGGAACTAACCTTCAAATTCTTAATAGCTTGAACCAGACCATTGAGGACATCAATGATAGGCTGGCAGATATCCAGGAAGCTATCGCTGTTCTTGTTCTTTAGTTAGACGCACTTCTTGAATAAACCAATATTAGGTGTTGCCAAGATGATCGTCGACTTTGCTAGATCAATAGACTATGGATAATGAATGCCTGGAGGCAGAACATTGCGAAGGCGTCTCTAATACTCTTTAGCAATTCCAGTACTTTACCTGAACTATTACGGTAGTTTGAGTGATCTCGTCGCACCAGTGGTGCTGGTGCCGGCTAGAACCCTCCAGTACTGCTGCTGAGCACTTCATGAAGACTGTACACACGCCCCACGGTACACTTCATTCCTGCTGTGCGGGGGAAAACGTGGGCATCCACAGGAAGCCTCGTGTGATAAGACAAACTTTGAGGGACTGGAACTGGGTTTGTGTGTGTACTTTTGTACCACTCGAGCTGTCGAGCAGACAAAAATAAGTTTTTACCTAGAATCTCTCAATTGTTCCTTCAGTCTAGAGAAATGAACAGCACTCACGCCGAGGAAAAAGGAACCAAGTGGTCCCGAAGATATACAGGGCACCTTGAAGTCGATTGACACTTTTTTCATTTTTGTGCAGATGCTTAAAATCAATTGATGATAGTCTACGACTTCTTCTCACGCCTCACCTCGTCATCCCATCCTCCAAGACTCGTCACTTCTTGAGAAAACCATGATGAACTGTTGATGATGTTCCATCAATAGGTGCATCCTGTGTAAATATCACAAAAGACTTGTACGCATGAACGGAAATGGAGGTAAGCAGTCGCCTTGATAAAGATATGCGCAATGATGACAGGAAAGTAGAAGCCTGGTCACACGCCTTTTGTCAAGTTGTGACAAAGGTGGCGATGGTCTTGCGCAAACAAGTGTCAAAAGTAGAGTAGGGGGCTCAGAGGTGGACGTTCTTTTTTTTTTCTGGCAGGAGGAGTTGTTCCTGGGGTACGACAAAAAAAATTAGCCATTGTGCCGTTCTTGCACGCACGCACGCCCTAATACGCCCCTCTTATGTAGTGTGAAAGGTGCCCGAGACTAGAATGGTGTTCCTGCTGGTGGATGGTAGATCGGGTTCATAAAATTGTGCCATTTCCGCTACTCTTCGTGCCGATCGAATTTCTCGGCCTTCCATTTTTTTCTGCAAGCAAGTGTTCCGTATTGTAGCCTATTGATTTCAGCCTGCCTGTAGGCCTGTTTCAACAGAGGCCTCCCTGTCCCTGTGGGCCAGAGTCTGAAGCTGAGGCCTCTCTGGCCCTACTGAACGATGCTTATTTTTGTTCCTGGCGGAAGACTCAATGAGATGCGAGACTGAGCTGAATCACTTTACCACTCTGTTCATATCTCACCAGACCTGCCTCGGTGCGCCCTGGTTCCGACCGCTGCTTGTTTTGTTGTTTCGTTTTGTCGCACCAAAGGGCCGTTTCTTCATTTCCTCTCTTCTCTCTTCTCTTCTTTGCAACCAACTTTCCTTCCCTCCCTCCCCCCTCTCTCCTCTGTCGTCCTCATAGCCTATCATGGGTCTCTTTGACAAGTTCTTTGGCGTGGTCCAGCCTAGCACTGGTGCCCCCATCCTCGCTGCCTTCTACGCCATCATCGGCCTCGTCTTCACTATCCTCTCCTTCGGCCGCTGTAAGTCTCCCTTTATACCACCACACTCTTCACATAACTACCCTCAGGATCACCGTTACAGAGAGGCAGTTACTAGGGTGACATTTATAACACATAGCACACATACAAGCTCCACTATACACCCTCGTCCCTTGTCCTCTCGTCGTCACCATGTGGCTGCAACAATAGTCGTCTGTAGTCGAAAGCGGGAACGAATCCTCACGATGCACATCTTTCCTCTTCAGCGTTATTTTTGCGACCCATCCTCTTCTTTTCATGCTATGTTTCCACCAGGCTTTGTTTTCAAAGCCATCAGCCGTATCTTTACCCGCCGCCCGAAAGAATTCCAGAGATTCTCTGTTTTTTTGTACTTTAGCCTCAGGAACGGACAGAGCTCTTTCCCCCTCCGTTTTTGCTTCTCTGCTTCGATTAAGAGTGTGATTTTTGGCTATGCTGGCCCTCATCCTCTCCTGGTCCTTTGCCTACAGGCAGGGCATCGTAGTATTGAGATGCCAGCGAGAAGAGCAAAATGCAGGGATGAGACGGAGACAGAGATCAACTGTGTATCTGTCTGCACGGCTGCTCTCCGCCAGGAAGGAAGAATTGTTTTCCGTTGTTACCGAGAATTCACCAAACTCAAAAAGCAGGAAAATTGCGCACACCTATCCGTGCCACTTGCTCGCTCCCGCCCCCAGCACTTTGCCTATTACCCACGCCTTTTCCTTGCTACTTTGTGCAGCTGCGCTCAAAGAATGACCCCCTTCGTCTACTTTCAACGCCCACTTGCCCCCCACAGAGACATTGATACATCGAAATGAGTCTGCTGGTCTCACAACACTAACGTTTCACATATTTTGTCTCGATGGTATGTCAGGGATCATGCCTCATGCCGAGACCGATCTCGCCATCCCCTGGGCCATTGTCTGCCTGCTCCTCCTCTTCACCGGTGCCTATGGTTTCTGGGCCACCACCAAGGTAAATCCGCTATATCCATACTTGTATCTGAGTGGAGCTGGCTGCAGGAGGAGGCATCATAACTTAACAGGCGAATCTTTTGGCAAATCAAAATATTAGGGTAGCACATGGCACCATCGCCAGTTTGTCTCTGCCTCGTGGGGTTTCATTCTGATGTACCTCTGCTGGGCTATTGTCTACATTGCCGTTGAGAATCACCACGTCGCAAAGGTCAACCGCGGATGCATTGAGCTCACTGGCTGGGAGGAGAAGAAGTGCGATGATCGCCGCAAGACTGCCGTCACTGTTGCTACTGCTTTGACCACCATTGCCATGATTCTTGGTTTCTACTTCACCTTGGTCCTCTCCAAGTGGGTCAGCGGTCTCGAGTGGGAGGAGCATCTCGAGGAGGAGCGTCGTCTTGAGCAGTGGCGCAGCGGACACGGCGAGAAGCCCGGCCAGGAGCATGTTGTCGAGATTGCCGGAGCCAAGTAAACAGGCCTCTTCTTTCTTGCACAATTTAGAACTGGCCCTCCCTTGTGCGCGCATCTTGGTCCAACGACCCTGAACACCTGCGCAAGGGCGCCAATTTTTCTCTTTAGTATTCAGCTCGCTTATAATATCATTAAATGAAGTGCTCGCTACATTATGTACAGCGGTTGATTTGTAATGGTATTCGCTGCGGTCGCATTTGTTGTCTATTTACCCCGCAGTCACTCTCTGGCTAAAAAAAAAGTTGTCATCCCTGTGATCCTTCACCCTTTATTCTCACCAACCTCAGCATCATCGACATCATGAGCGACCAGAATGACACCGCCGACAAGCTCTCGGGCCTGAGCCTCAACCCCAATGCAGGATCGTTTGTGCCTCGCGTTGCTGCCAAGCCATTCGTCCCTTCATGGATGCCCCCACCCGCCGCTGCTGCTCCCCCCGCACCTGCCGCATCCTCGGGAATCGACTTCAACCGTCCTCCTCCCGCAGCTGTCTTGAACAAGACTGTCGAGACCGCTGCTGTCCCCGCCCCCGTTGCTGCCCCCATTGCCAAGCCCGCATCCCCAGCACCCAAGGCCCCTGCCGCCGAGACCCCCAAGAAGAAGGTTGAGGCTGCCCCCAAGCCCGCTGCTGCAGCCCCTGCCCCTGCCCCCGCTCCCGTTGAGGAGGAGGAGGAGGTTGTTGATCAGGAGACCTTGACCGAATTCTTTGGAAAGGAGCACATGAACGTCATCTTTATCGGACACGTTGATGCTGGAAAGTCCACCATGGGTGGACGTATTTTGTAAGATGACAATTTTCTGCGCACGGCATTACTGCGGTAAATTTTATTTTGCGGATCATCTAACGCAGTTTGCATTGGATGCGACATATTCATGACTTAGGGAGGCGTCAGGAATGATTGATAAGAGAACTCTGGAAAAATACGAGAAGGAGGCCAAGGAGGCTGGACGTGACTCTTGGTACTTGTCCTGGGCCTTGGATACCAACGCCGAGGAGCGTGCAAAGGTATGCAGCGGGAACACAATTTTCGGCGTCATTGTGAAGTGCACAATGGAGGGCAATGGACCTCTAGCACTTTTGAAAATGAAAGAGAAACTGGCAAATGCTAACGCATAACTGTCCCAACATGGGTGGCACTTTTTTTGATCTACAATAGGGAAAGACTGTCGAGTGCGGACGTGCTTACTTCGAGACCGACATCCGTCGTTATACCATTCTGGATGCCCCTGGGCACAAGACCTATGTGCCCAGCATGATTGGAGGAGCAGCTCAGGCCGATTGCGCTGTTTTGGTCATCTCTGCCCGTAAGGGAGAGTTCGAGACTGGATTCGAAAACGGTGGACAGACCAGAGAGCACGCTCAGCTGGCCAAGAGTGGAGGCGTGAACAAGTTGATTGTGGTCATTAACAAGATGGACGACCCTACCGTCAACTGGGACAAGGAGAGATACGATGAGTGCGTCAACAAGCTGTCACCTTTCTTGAAGGCGAACGGCTACAACATGAAGACAGACGTCACCTTCATGCCCGTTTCCGGATACACTGGAGCCAACATCAAGAAGGGCATTGATCCTAAGGACTGCACCTGGTACAATGGACCTTCCTTGTTGGATTTCCTCGACCAACTCAAGCTTGCAGACCGCAAGCTCTCAGCTCCTCTGCGCATGCCCATTAGTGAAAAGTACAAGGACATGGGTACTGTTGTTGTCGGAAAGATTGAGGCCGGCTCCATCAAGAAGGGTGCCACCATCTTGATGATGCCCAACTCTGTCAAGGTTGAGGTTCAGGCCATCTACAGCGAGTTGGAGGAGGAGATCCCTGTCGCATATGTCGGTGACAACATTCGTCTCCGTCTCCGTGGCATTGAGGAGGAGGTTAGTCGAGCGCTCGTACCTTGGTTATTGGCTTGCGCTGGGGGGGGAGGGTTATAATGATTATATTGATACTAATACGGTCTGTTGCTATGGAAACGTATAGGACATCATGATCGGATTTGTTCTCTGCAGCCCCAAGAACCCCATCCATGTTGTTTCCAAGTTCGAGGCCACCTTGGGCATCTTGGATCACAAGAACATTATTTGCGCTGGTTACACTGCTGTGTTGCACATTCATAACGCCATCGAAGAGATCTCACTATCGGCAATGATGCACTTGATCGACAAGAAGACGGGACGCAAGTCCAAGAAGCCCCCACAGTTCTTGAAGAAGGGACAGCAGGGTATTGTGATGATCGAGACCTCAGGACCCATTTGCGTCGAGACTTTTGCAGATGCACCGAAGCTGGGACGCTTCACGCTCCGTGACGAGGGCAAGACCATTGCCATTGGTAAGATTACCAAGCTCCATTTTGCCAACGAGGAGGCTTAAATAGATAGGTGAACAGCATATAGTCTAGCACAAGGTGCCGTCTGCTCAATACATTAAAACAGATGACCCATTCATATCATCCATCCGACCTGGTCACTGCAGCAACGGCGAGCGTTGTGGACCCCAATGTGCACACAAAGGCCTGAGAGCCCACTTTCTGATGCAACTGCAGTCTGTCATGCCTGGCGCAAAGGTCTTTATTGGATCGAAACATCTGCCAGAAGATGGTTGCAGGTGAGAAAAATATAAAAAAATAAAATGTGAGCACGTACAACATGGCATTGAGTTGTACTCTGTGGCTCTGTCCGTTACTCTGGTTGGGAGCGACTTCTCTCCTTTTATCCACTCTTCCTGCCACCACACTGTCTTCCCTCTTTCCACCTTCCACTTCTGCCTTTTCGTTCCAGCGTCCCACTTGCACCCGAGCTGGGGCCAAACTCCCCAACCCTTCCATTATTTTTACGCTGACTCAAAAATGGGTCTCCTCAACCTACAGTGTGCTACTCCTGATGCAGCAGGAACAGCGCTGTACGGTCTCGCTTACGGAGCTGAGTACCTGAGAATTGTAAAAGAGAAGCCCAACTTGGGCTATGATCGAGTGATCCTCATCAAATCCAACACATCCCCTGCTACAGCGCTGGACATGGTTTGGTCTGTCGTCAGTACGTTCAGGCTGGACCTGCTTTTCACACTCTCTGGCTCAAAGCCAATATGTGCAGTCGACGATCAAGGTGTCTTCACAGCCATTTCGTTTCTTTCCTCTGCAACGCCACAATTGCCTCCAGGAGGGTTCAGGTATGACCCAGGAACACCTACCCCCCCTGCCCTGGCAGGTGTCACCACAGGACCAGGAACTTGGTCCAACATCAGCTTTGCGACTGGATACGGCTGGGACAATGATATCCAGTCCAGTGCGCTGTTTAGTCTTAAAACATCTACGGGAGCAAGCCAGCTGGTCCATGCGTTGGCAGGAGGCAGCAAGGGCGGGATCTCGTTTGGAACTCTTGGTCCCAATGGGTCATCGTTTCAGTTTACTCCGTCAGCGACTTGGCCCGCTGTAAGTTTCACTCTCGTAGAACTACCGAGAATATACGTTACTCTTTTCGTCGCGATCATCTCAAACCATGCCCTTGACAAGAAAAAACGCCTTGCTTATACTTTTGAACATCTTTAGGGCGGTTTGATGGATCTTGCCACTGCAAAGGTCGCTTTCGCGGACAATACCCTTTACTACCTTGGATCGATGCTCACCAGTCCAACGCTCACCACGTTCCCCTTCACAGCCATCACCACGACTCAGCCTACAGCTGGCGTCAAGTCTATCAGCGCCCAGGGCGCATCCGGATGCACACCTGCCGGTTTGGGTTCTATTACTGTTGCTTCCGGGACAAGATTCTATTACCAGTGTGCTGTAAGGACCCATCCATTTTCCCCCCATCGCACCTTTTTGCTTTGATGGTACAACTCTTTGCATCGTTGCAGCAGAGACGTTTGGTTATAATAACAAAAAAAAATTATTCCCTCCCCTTCCCCTCTCAGGTGCAAGGGATTCCGAATAGCTTACTCCTCTATAGCTACGACTCTGGCTCCTCCACTTCTGGCGTGTTCATGTACAATCCTACCACCGCCATCAGAGTGTTTGCTCCTCTACCCAAACTCTCTCAACCGTTCATATTCATCCAGACCGAAAACTCCACGCACGGACTGGTCCTCTCCGGAAATAACACCAGTAGCCTATTCCCTGGCGCGCCCGTGTTCGTCGAGGACACGATCGGTATCGAACAGGCCGATGCCATTCCAGCCCCAGGCCCAGATAACAACGACAGAGAATCCCCCGGACTCTCCAACGCCGGCAAGGTGGGCGTGGGTGTCACAGGTGGAGTCTTGTTCATAGTGTTTTGTCTGATCTACTGCTGTTGGACCAACAGGAGGAACCGAAAAAAGAATAGAAAGCAGGAGGAACAGGACGGCTACGCCAATACTTTTCATCATGTCCCCGAAATTGTGCCCATCAGTCCTGATGTTCCCCTCGACGGTGCGGAGATGACAGGAACTCACAAGATGGTGTATACCGTTCCAGAACTCAAGGGATATACAGAACAACCGGACATAGTGCAACCCCAGCAGCAGCAGCAGCACCAGCAGCCACACGAACTCGGATATCATCCCAGGCCAAACGTTGCTACCACGGTGGGCGAGGACTCTGTATGGCGGTAGCGACAACAAGAGAGGGCAATAAAACCAGACAGTGTGGACTGCAAGACATGGGAAGTTGGAAAACGCCTTCCTTCCTCTGGGCCATTTGGCTGATTGTCTTGCGCGCAACAGCTACAAATGGTCAGAGAGACGATCCCCCCCCCTTTACACACATAGAACTTCTTTGTCTTTCAAAATTAGAGCGTTATATTTCTTCCTTGAGGGTATGGACGGACGGCGGAGCAAATAAAGGTCATGCAACTCCCAAATGCACGCGGACAAATTCTGTGATGGAGGGCAGTAAACGCTCAGCGGTTCCGAGAACGATACTCAGGTCGCTAGAATCCAAGCCCATCTGTTGAAAAATTTCCTGTGGGGACTTTGTCAATGTTGTCTGTGAGGTGTCGTCGTCAGTGGTGGTATCATGATCCATTGAGGCATTTCTGATGCTTGTCCTTTGCTGCGCCAATTGCTCTGCCAACTCAACTCTACATAGATATATAAAAAAAGGAAAAAGAAGATAAGTACCGGTTCAGACACCTTTAGAAAGCGTGTAGAAGAAAAACGGTAGTTGTAAACAGATGGCCAATTTACCCTTCCGTTCTGGCAAACTTCACAAGCGTTAGCGCGCGCTTCACAAGCCCTCGCCGCCATTGGCGAACGTATCCCTCTCGCATCTCAATGGGTAATCCGACAGCGCATCGAACCAAGTTCTCAATCATGGGGGCTGCGTTTTGGACTGGCCGAACAACTTTCTGACCCTTCCATTCAACACTCGTCCAACTGTTCTCTCGCCTCGGGCCCCAGAATCCGCCTGCGTCTGATCCAGAGCCCTTCTGAAAGCTTTGTGGGGGTATGGACCCCTGGTATATGTACCCGCCGCCTTGGTTGGACGCATTCCATGCTGCGAGTCTGTTGATCGATCGACTGATCACGCATTTCGTTTGCTCTCTACGGTACTCGGACCGAAGAGCGGTGTATTTTGGAAATCGCTCTGTCTGCTCCACTGTATATCGAACGGTATCCACGATGGTGGTTGGAAAGGGCGATGAAAGGATATGATAGAGCCGGTTGCTCCGCTCTACCCGGCGAAGGGGTAGGCCTGTCTCGGCGTCAATGGTCGTTCCGGAAGAGTGTGCCTGTTTCCCAACGCTTGGGGTGTAAATTCCTTGCAGGAATAAATCTGGAAGGTACCGGTGTTGTTTCCGTGCATGACACGACTTGGCTCGGTCTTCAGCGGAGAGAAAGAGCGCCAGCGTGTTGATCATCTATACAAAATCATTTACAAATCCTTGATCGGCGTTAGTCCCTGTTGGTCATGATGAGCCAGAGCACAGCTGTTCTCAATTTCATCCGGCTCCCGATGCGTTACCATGTTCATAATTGTAATGTTGTTGCCCACGACAACGGTAGAAGAGTTTGTTTGTAGGTGCGATGTAATGGCTCGATTAATGAACTCTCGGCCAAAGACCTGGTCACCTTCCCGTCCCAGAGCAATATGGCTGACCTAATCGATGTTATAATCAAGGTAAAGTGAATCAGTACAAAAAGTGGGGTTTCTTTGTCACAACTAATAGCAGCTTCAACCCATACCTTTGCGCCTTCAATAGCCATGGCCACAGCCTCCATTGTCATGACATCTTCAACAAACGGTACAAGGTGCTCCTCAGCAAACAATTCCAGGGCAACATTGAGACGCTAACGATGAAAGCACAGAAGTCGATATTGTCAGTCATAGCGATATCCAGGGTATTATATGTAACATCACAAAGACTTACAAGACTACCGCGAAGTCCACGGAGAATTTCGATCAAGATGGGCGCGTGGTCGGACATGATGTTGAAAAATCCAGAAAAGTTTTGCAGGTAGACTAATGGCACGACGAAGCTGAGCACGAATCGCGTGGACATGGCCAATGTTCCGGTCGTTGTTCCCAAAGTGGTGCTACTGAAGGAGCAGGACTCGGCCATGGATGGGTTCGCGGTATAGAGATATGACATGGCAATAAGACCTTCCTCCTGTAACACAACCATTTTGGGCTCGACGGTCTCTGACGTCCGCATAACCTCTCCGTTCAGGATCTGCTTAGCCAACTGATTCAACGTGGATTCGTCTGGGCACCCTACACGCGGAGTCCATATCTGTCGACAAATTTTCACCAGAGATTGAGTTGTTAGTTTGTGCGACCATGGCAGGTTGTTTTGCATTTCATTTAACATTTGGCGAGAGGGTGTGGCGTGAGTAATATGAAGTGATTGACCAAATTACATCAGCGCAAGGCTGCACTTCTGCGGTTTATACCTGCTCTATCCGGGGACCCACGAGGTTCGACCAGTAGACGGACATGACCGCCAGGAAGAAGCCATTGTCTGGGAGACAGTGTGATCGATTCTCCATGGCTGTTGGCGTTGCGGGTAATGAGATCGACTCGAACGGTGTGTTTTGTGACATTCCCGTCCCGATTGAGTCCATGTCGCGATCCTTGTGTGGAGAGACGGGAGCAGATGCAATGGATAGAGTCGAGGACAATGGTGGGGCCAGGATGGTGAACTTTGATGCCAATTGCTGAGCGGAAGCCTTTTTCCTGATGCCTAAGGTTCATAAGGAGGAAACTTTTGTTTAAAAAAAGATCGGATCTCATGAGAGAAGACTATTTTGGCCATGATGATAATGAAGATCATCTCTTTCCGCTCATCATGCATGCAGCACATCAGCTGTGGGTTCCTTTTGCTTCCTTAACTTACCGACACTAGAGATGGGGGCGCCTTCCTCAGCAGCGACGCTCTGTAGCGCTAGAAGCGCCTTCCGTCCAGCCTCTGCGCCGATAGATGTGACCACTTTGGAAGATCCTGATGTGCTCGGCGGACCTTTCCCCTTGCTCGACAGCTTGCTTACAGGATGAACATCGTCATGATCCCAAAGTCCCCATATAGCCCCATGACTCTTTTCCTCCTTGGGTGTGACAAGGTACGGCAACACCGGCACGCCCTTATGCTTCGACAGTGTCGACGGGTTGGACATGGGTAGGTCTGTCGCAACAGGCTTCGTGCTTCCTGAACTTGGGGGTCCTGGGGTCGCAGGCACGAGATTGAGAGTCGGTGGTGAGGAGGTCGCGCAAGCCTTGATGTTCACCTGTAGCTGAGTTGTCAGTGTGGCAGGAAACTGCGCTTGCGCATGAGCCAGGCTGCCTGGGGGTAGGCATTGGGGCGGAGGACTACGGGTTATAGTATTAGTTGGAGTGATAATAGTAGTAGTAGTAGTAGTAGTAGTAGAGTTCGTAGGCGTAGTCGTGTTGGAGGGTGAGGTAGACTCGATGGCAGCATGCGACGATGTGTTCCCTGGCGGGGATGAATGATGTTCGATGGTCAATGTGTGCCCGCTGGCGGGAGGAGTCGCGCTGCTGCTGCTGTCATCGCTGCTGATCGCGAGCTCGTGCGCGTGCCCGTCAGGTTGCGGAGGTGGCTGCTCCATGGCATGGGCGGTGCTGGCGTCTTCGTCGTCGCTGGTGCAGGCGGGGACTGGAGAAGGGCGTGCGGGTGACCCTGGGGCGTCTTCTCCCTGACCAGACATGCATGTGAATCAGTCGGCCGATGCTGGGGTGTGTGTCGCCGGGCTGGTGGTCGCTCTTGTGGTCGCAGGGGGGCCAACAGTCTGAAGGTCAAAGGAGGCTGCGAGGGATGGGCAGGAGGGATGGAGCGAAGAGCGGAAGGACAAAGGGAGCGGACGAAGGGCAACAAAGGTTGAGAGAATTTCATATACGATTTTCATGTCTTGGTGTATTTTCATCCACATGGACTGCCGGGTCTCGCTGTGGCCCTTCCCTCCTCTCCTGCCCCCTTTCTCGCTCTCCTCGCCAGTCAGTCTTGGCTGCCTTGCTACTGCACTGCACTGCGTCCTTTTGTTTGTTGTTGTTGCTGCTGCTGCTGCTGCTGCTGCTGATGCTGCTGCTGCTGCTGCTGCTGCTGACACTCAGCTGCCATGCATATGCCACCACCCTCCCCCCCACTTGGACGCATTTAGACCTCCCGAGCCTGCAGACGCGCAAAGCCCGTGTTTGTAACAACATCGCCTATGGAACACTCTCTCTGAACACTCTCGTACTTGCAGCCTCATCACGTGACAGTTTTTTTTTTTGCCACTGCTTCTTTCAGATTCCCCGCCGTTCCAGCACCTTCGCCCAACCCTTGACTAAAGTGGCGGCACAAGTGCGGTCGACATTCATCACTTTTTTTTTCTTCTAATCCCCATTTTAGAATATTCCACACCTCCCTTTCCACACCTGGACGCTAGCTACTTCTTTGCTGCTATCCCTGTTCCCTACTCTGGTCAGCAGTCGTCCGGCCCCTCTTCTCGCTCTCGCCACCATGTTTGCCAGTCCTATCGACCCATTCCACGACTCTGCGCTATCAGCCGAACAAAGGCGCCAACGGGACATGGCTGCCATGGATCAACAGCACTGGCAGAAGCACTTGAGCCATTCTCATCATCACTATCACCGTCAACATCAGCTCCAGCAGCAGTGCGAACAGCAGCAACATCAGCCTTCTCAGCAGGACCCACAGCTACTCTCGGCCGGACGACGGAAACGATCATTGCACTTTGAGCCCGAGTTCTTGGAGGCACTGGACTCTTCGCTTCATGATCCACCCGTCCATAGTCTCTCGACACCCCGCCCGAACAAGAAGGCTCGAAGACATCTTCATGTCGAAACCCCTTCCTCGCCAGAACCGATCAGAGCAAATGGCATACCGTCGGTGATACCAGCCGATCTCGCCGCGTTAGCGGATGCACTGATAACCGACGACCTTAGCTCTAGGAGGAGCTCTGTATCATCAGCCTCATCAAAATCATCATCAAGATCGTCCTTGCGAATTGAATCCGAAGGTCCAAGCATCATCGACCTTTCCTCAGGCGAAAAGCTGGAGCCGCTCCATTGGGGTGAAAATGATCACAAACGTCGGCGGGATAGCGTAGCAGAGTCTGGATCATCAGCAGAATCGCTGCGAGAGGTCTTCGACGTCCAAGGCGACGGATCGCTCCTTCCCGACTTGGATCATGCACCTTCTTTGCCTTCGCCACCCAAACGCCATCGAATTGACGAACCTATCAGGCAGGGCAGTGTCTGCCTACTAGATGAGGAGTATATCTGGGATAGCTTTAATGAGAACGACACTCAGGTGATAGACCAGGACGAGGCAATGGCCGACGATAACGAGTCAACCGAGAAAAAGACAACAGCCTTGGGAGCAAACTCGATGGCTCTCATCCGGTACGAAGGACCTAAATCCATATTCTTCGCCGACGGTGTCGACTCTTTGATCAGGCATGGCTGGAATGAGCATCCTGAGGATGTTGCCTTGGATACTGCACATGGGCACGAACTGGTCCTCTATCGCCGGCCTGCGCCTTCCTTTCTGAGCACCCAGGAGACGGAGGACAACGCTCAAGAATCGTCAACGATCATCGAAGAAATGGACGATGATGCACACTACGTCTCGACAGAAAACTCGGACGACCTGATGAATGCTCTGGAAGAAAAGATCATGGACATGGACCTCGACTAGAATTGCACCTGTATATCTCACTTGATATTGTGCATCAGTGCAACCGTGCATCCAGGACTTTTTCCCGCCCTCCAACTTGTATATAGCTTGCAATTGCTCTCGCAGAATAGATTAAAGAAACTGATAATTCTCGTCCCCGATATTGATCCATGGAGATGCAAGTAACCCTCATCCATCTACTGTGTCTTCGTTTGTTGATGGTGAAAAAAAAGCTGTGATTTATAAGTACAAAATGTCCGATCTAGTCTAAGGTGCTGTGTTCCTGAGAAGAGTTTGTGCAAAAGCAGACAAAGAAAGACTGGCTGATGCGAAGAAGTCGTCCTCCTTGTAGGGTGCAAGTGAAGTTCCTGTGTTTTTTTCAGTTCTTTGCGCTTCCTTGGCTTGTGCGCTGAAGAGCTGATATTAGATGTATATCTCCGCCTCTCTACCAGGTGGATTTTTTGACACCCGGGAGCTCGCCTTCCAATGCCTTGAGACGGAACTGGAATCGGCAGAGACGGAAGGCACGGAGGACACCACGACCACGGCCAGTTTCGAGACACCGGTTGTGGATGGCTGTTGGGCGGGCATCCCGAGGGAAGGCATTGAGCTGGAGCTGTGCCTGGGCGCGGACCTTGGCAGGAAGCGTCGTGTTGTGGGTCAGGTAGCGGAAAGCCTGGCGCACAACTTCTGAAGAGGCCACGGTGGCCCTGGCCTTCATGTCACGGATAATGCGGGCGCGAGGCATGGTGAATGTGTCGGGGAGAAAGCAAGGGTTTGAATGGGATTGAGGGTCGATGTTGTTTACCGCATCTCCGGCCGGAAATAACGTGACGTCACCTTGGAGGCTGTCAACTTGCCAAAACAGATCTCCGAAAGACCTCGTTCTTTGTTCTTTGCATTGCTCCCAACGAAAGGTCCTTCACACAAACAATGTCAGGCATGATTCCAAGGCGACTGGGACTCTGCCTTCAAGCAGCAGCCTCCAGCAATTCAGCAGGACAGTCAGTCATCCGCCGGACCTTCACGACCTCACCCGCTATTCTGTCACACATCGGCAAGCAGTCCTTGCCCTTTGGTTCAGACGTTGTCATGACCCACGACCAGACTCCGATCTTGACTCCCCGTGTCCCTGCTGATCTCCATTCGACCACTCTCCGCATCAAAGGACCACTTGGAGAGCAAGTCCTACCCATCAAACCATTCGTCAACCTCTCCTTTGAGCAGGAACAAGGAGACTCGCTTCTCTCCGTTTCAGTCCAGGATGCTTCTATCAAGGAACAGAGGGCCATGTGGGGCACCACCCGAGCCCTGATTGCCAACGCCATCACTGGAGTCACGGAGGGTTATACGGTACCTGTGCGTCTGGTCGGAGTCGGTTATCGTGCAACGCTCGAGGATGGCGTGAACAACAGGAAGAAGCTGTCAATGAAGTTGGGATACTCGCATCCTGTCGAGATTGAAGTCCCCGAAGGCATTCAATGCTCGACCCCATTGCCCAACAAGATCATGTTGCAAGGAAACGATATCCAGAAGGTCAAGGAGTTTGCATTCAAGATCAGGAAATGGAGGCAACCAGAGCCTTATAACCAGAAGGGTATCTTTGTTGGCGACGAGACAATTGCCAAGAAGACTTCCAAGAAGAAGTAGTCGGGTTTCTCCAGGACATCCCTGTCTCAGCACCAGCATTGGACATATTTTGCCATCCAGATTCGTTTACAATAGATTCATCTCTCTCACCGTTTGTTTTATAAATTCATTTGCACATATTCCGGTATGAGCAGGCTAGACCACCACCAGCTTGCGTCAACTGCTGGCCTGCTGCATCATGAGGCAATTAAGTGGCTGGGGAGAATTGTCAACGATGTTCTGTGCAGGCCCTTCTCGTCAACCCCCTGAAAGGACGTCGATACAGTAGTGGGTGCGTGATGTGTTCAGCGTGGATTCTATTGATAGACAGTGACATGAATGACGATGCGAGTAGCACCCTCACCTCTTGCATCTAGTGAGAATCGTATTCGAGAGCCTTTACCTGTGCGTGTACGCATTGACGAAAACCAACGCTATCAAAGCGTCAAATTGTTTTTTTGCGGGCCACCCACAAGGGCCATTGGTCAGATGTCAAATTGTGTATGTATGCCGAGTCCCCAGGTCGTCCGCCATACAAAAAAAAAGCACACGCTCCGCGTCTTGTCTCCCTATTTTTTGTCTTGTTTTTCCCTTCCCATACTCTCTTTTCTTTCTTTTCTTCTCTTCTTTAACCCAACCATTCATTTCTGTGTTCCTCAAGTCCACATTCACTGCCTTCCCAAGCCTTTTTCATTCGTACCGTCGCATTATAACATGGGTAAAGAATTGCTTAAAGAAAACCTTATTCTGCTCATTCACCAGTCCAGTTGCGGAGAAACGAAGGTCACTAACACAACTGCTCAATGGTCCTTTCACTCGTCAAACCAACCCTCTTCAACTCTACCCAACTCTTCTCGTTGTATCGTGGATGACTCGCCGTGGACGCTTACTCCTGGGATGCTACTTTGTTTCTGTGTCGCTTGCCAAATGTGCATCTGATATATATGCAAAACGTAGGTACAACCATGTATTCTCACACTTCACCTTTCCAAGAGTGTATACCGATGTACTGAACTCATATCTTTGTTTGGCTTGTTCACTACATGCAGACTGAAACCGGTTATCGTTGGGCATGCTCCTATCTCACGAACCCTGTGCGCGTCTGGGAACTCTAGCCGAGAACTTGCGTAAATCCAACGAGGAGCTCGCTAGGTTCCTGAAGGAGCGTCCCAACCAAAAGGAGCTCGTTGAAAGGAACATCCTCAAAGGTAAGAAAGCTAAAAAAAAAAAATTGACGCGTGTCCTTTTCATGCATCGCGAGGTTGTGCGGTTGCCGAGAAAGGGGTGAAAACAAAATGCAGAAAAAGTGTTGGAGGTAGCAAAGCAAGGATACCCAGATCAAAAAGGGTTAAAAAAAAAAAGGGAGGAGGGTGCGTGAGAGCACGACACTCAATGGTTGCGCTATCTTCTCGGCTGAGAGGGATCAATGCTCTGCTGTATCAATCCATGCAGGCGACACTTAACATACCAACATATCGTCCATCAATTGTCACTATCTCCCCCCTTGATAGACCCCAAGATTGCCCCTGCTCTTCAGCATCAGGCCGAGGAACTCAAGCGCGCTAAGCTCGAGACGGCACTGGCCCACAAGATCGAGAGCCGTCCACCAGCCTCTGAGCTGATCGACCACAACATTCTGCATGGTATGACATGGTCTAAACATGGCTAAATCGTGCTGTCGCTCTAGGATGAGTCTTCATGTGGATCGCTCTTAATATTGTCTTTTTCCTTCATAGCCTCGCACGTAGCACCTGCACTCCAAAGCAAGGAGGCAGAGCTGAAGAGATCCCAGCTCGAGGACATGCTCAACAACAAGATCCACGATCGTCCAACGCAAGACATCTTGGTGGAGAAGCACATCCTTGGTAAGGGCGAATGGATCGGATAAGATCATACCCACATCTGGTGCTCGTTATGGCTGATTGAAGTTCATTTTTTGATGCGTTTTGGCGTTGTTTATATCGCATTACTAGAGGGTCAAGTTGTTTAGAGTGCAGAACGAGTGCCGTCATTGGATCGTGAGAGGCGCGCATAGGAGCTACCAGCCATGGATGCGAACGGCGCCTGATCTTGACATATAGGTCGACCCATTGACGCAAACGACGTGGTATTGTGTGTTTTTTTTCTGAGAAATAAAATTTGAGATGTTCCTCGTTTTTTGTGAACTCCTGGCGCCCAGAGGTTGAAGCTTTTCCCTTGGATCGTTTTTATTCGGATGCGGGCGTCAAAACCATTGCTATGGTACTTGTGCATGTGCGTGCGGCACCTTTTAAGCAGGGCCGTCCTTCAGAACTTGTGCCTATGAAAGAGTTGGGCGCAGAGTAAGAGAGCCGCAAGAGGATGTTAAGATTCAAATTCCGGACGTTCCACACCGTCCTGCCCCCGCCCGCCCTTTGCGCACGAAAGTGAGTGTTGCACGTTACTGGTGGATTCTTCACTCCATAGATGCTTGCAATCTTGGGAATCATTTCGAGCCATTGCATCATCTCTGACCAAGGACAAGAGTTTGTTGGATCGAGACAGGTGCCCCAGAGTTTGGCCTTGTATTCGACAATGTCCCACATCATGGCCGTTAAGCAACTGTATCCAGCAGGGTCCTGGGTTCTATATAACTCGGTTGAGGTGACCACTTCTTGACCCAGAATGACCTTGTCGAGGAGGTCGAGCTGGGGTGCAGTCAAACTAGTGCAGTTCTCGACGGTGGGGATGGCCTTGCGGATGCAAGCATGGCAGTTGGTGGACTGGCCAGAGATTGCGGGGATTGAGCAAGCGAGGAGAACAAGGAGTAACAAGGGACTAAGAGTCGTCCAGACGAGGGATGAAGAACGCATTGTTCTGCTGGAGAAGGAAAAGGGGGGCAGAGGTGGGCAGGGGGGCAGTGGGCAGGAGGCAGGAGGCAGGGGAGCAGGGGACGGACAAGAGAGGAGGTAGGAAAGACGAGGTGATGGAATGAACGCGCCTTCGTCCCCGGTTTCAGGCACAGCGGATGGAAGCAAAGGCCCTATTTTTACCTTTTGCGAGGTACAAAGTTTATTGCGTTGCACATGGCGTTTCTCTCAAAAACGATTCTCCTGTATTGTCGGAATGGGCGGGTCTTTGGGGCTCAGCAGATATGCGAGTCCGTAGATGTCTTTGAGCACAGAGCACCAGAGATACCTGAGCGTTTTCGGTAATGTGCACAATGGCGGTTTATTATTAACAATATAGTCTAAGCGACCTTGCGACGCTTGCCTCCAAGGAAGTTTGCCTTTTCCTTGGCCGTGTTTCTCTTGCGTCTCTTCTCCATGACTCGAGACAGAGCTTTTGGGTTCTCCTTCAGGTGCTGGAATTTGTCGATCAACTCGAGTTTCTTCTGGTCCGATTTCTTGAGGAAGAATGGGTTCTTTCCCTTGGCGACCAACTCCTTCTCCTTTCGCTTGTGCTCCCGCTTGATCTCCTGTCGCCGTTTCTGCGCCGCCTCTGTTGCTTGACGATCGACCATTCGGCTCAGCTGGTATTGCAGCTTCTCCTTCGTCTCCATATCCTTCTCCTTCTTGATCAATTCTTTCAACTTCTTCATCTCATCGACCTGGTAGTCCTTCAAGAACGAGTAGGACTTTTCAAACAGGTCATTGTCCAATTTTCCACTCAGACTGTCGAATCGCGGATCACGACGTTTCTATTGATAGGAGCGACGACATTGGGATTAGGTTGTTGTCACAGAATATCCCATGTGGTAACTCAATGATGCTCCTTACCGCGGTGGGGACCTCTACGACCTGACGGTATCGTCCTACAGGTTTCTTTGATCCGATTTCCATAGGCCTAGGTAGATAATGATTCGATTTCCTGTCAGTCATTTTACCAGATCATTTGACGAATCGAACATCTGTCAAGTTAAACGTTACCTGTTCTTGTCCGTGCGCTTCTGAATAATCTTCCTCTCTTTCTTGTCATTGTTCATAGCATTCCTCAACTTGTCCATTTTACTCCTTGGTTTCCTTTCTTCCTCGCTGTCATCGTCATCGCTTTCGTCCTCGTCGTCATCGCTCTCGCCTTGGGCAGCACGACTCTTTTGACGCTGCAGTCCCTTGCTGGGAGCCTTTTTCTTTTCTGATCCACGAAGGGTTTGATGAAAGACCTTCATGCCAAGCTTTTGCTGAATTTCTGCCAGCTTGTCGAAAGGTATTTGAGACAGATCTAAGTAACGACGACAGAAAGGCTCGTTAGGTTGTCATTCCGTTTTGGTATGCTACACCATGAGTCCAGCGCATAAGGTGATGTATCCATTTGAACTTACTGTTTTGCAGCTCCTTTAGCTTTTTTTCGTCGTCAGAGTCGTCAGAGTCGTCAGAATCATCAGAGTTCTCCGAGTCCTCATCGCTATCGTCTGAATCAGTCGAATCCTCATCGTCCTCATCTTCTTCCTCCTGGTCGTCTTCCTCCTGACTTTCCTCCGATTCCTGATCCGCTTCTGAACTTTCATCCTCGCTCTCTTCGTCGTCTAAATCCTCCTGCTCGCTAGCATCGCTGTTGCTATCGTTCAGATCACTATCGCTTTGGTCGAATGTTTGCATGCGTCTCTACAGACACAAGTTGAGGAGATAAAGTATAACACGTTAAGTGAGTGCACTATTCGCTGCAATCTAACCCTTGCGCCGAGTGAATGACATGCGTTACCATGGCCCTTGCTTCAGCATTCTCGACTTGTGGTTTTTTGCTCTTTAGTGCCATTATGTGAGGCTCAAGTTGTGTATATGATGTCAAGGAATGAATGCAAGAGGGAAAAAAAAAAGAAAGGTGCCTCGAGGGCCAAACAACAACACATTGAGATATATTCGCTGTCACAAATGGCCTGCCTACATGTGTCGCCTCCAAAACGTTCCTCACTGTCTCTTGTCCCATGGCGAACTTTGACGACGAAATCAGCGGCTACATCCAGGCACGCTCCGCATCCCAAGTCAAGGAGAAGCAGGAGAGTGCCGCAGCCAACGCTGCAGCAGACGCCCTTTTTGGTCCCGCCAGCGTGCATCCGCATCCAGAAGGATTCCAACCCACGCCAGACGCTCCTACATTCGCCTTGCATCCAGTGTCGCAGCTTTGGCATGATGCCACCACTGGCACTTTCTCCTATTACGACGCTAGCTCAGAGACTTATGTGCCTGTGGATGGACCCGAGTCGTTGAACCCTCTGCAGCAGCGACAGCAACATCCTCAAAATCACCACAACCAACAACAGCTTCAATTATTTCAACAACCATTGCCTGCCGCGTTGACGTACGACTCGCCAGCATATCGTATTGACCCCTACACAGGATACGCGGTCGAGCTCTCGTACGGAGATCAAGGAGAAGGGAGGGGCGGGTACGAGGCACCACCCGAGAGTGATGCCACTTTGAGGCTTTGCGTTCTGGCGTCAAACATCCTGAAGGTGGGCGGCGTGATACTAATGGACGCATCAGGACTTTCATTCGGGAGGGACCGGCCACTGAGTGGGCAGGGGAAGCGTGTTCGGATGGTCGAGATGGAGATTAGTCGATTCCACGCTAGCATATATTTGGATCGGCAGCAGATCGTCCCAGAGGAACAGGGGCACTCAGAACAGCATGACTTACCACTCGGGTACGAGCGGACCACTGACGGTCAGGATTCAACAATGGCAACGGAAGCATTCGTTCTCAAAGACGGTGATGATACGACGCCATTATCCACTCCGGAGCTAGCAAAAAAGGAGGGGTTGCAAGTAATAGCATTGGATGTCATCAAAGCATCGAGCGAGTCTGATGAGACAATAGTCGACCCAGCGCAGAACCCCGGAACGACATCTAATGAACCTAACACACCGAGCATGCATGACCAGCAAAGCGAAGACAAGGAGGATGGGGAACTACCAGATTCACCGAGCGCGGGCGCACGGGATTCAGAAACCCTTCATAGCAAAGAGGATAGCGGGAGCGATGACAAGTCGAGCACACATCAAAACTACATGGAGTACCAGAGGCAGATGGCAGAATACCAGCAGTACTATCAGCAGCAGCATACCACCTCCATGGTCGTCGATATCTTTCAGATCATAGACTGTGGTTCAACCCACGGCACATTTTTGAACGGCGAGCGACTCTCTACACCCAAGACTGCTAGTCAGCCGTTCCCGCTGAAGCATCTCGACCAACTGCAGTTGGGATCAACCGTGTTTGAAGTCCATGGGCACGAGGAAGGCAAGATTTGTGGAACATGTCAAGTATCGGACGAAAATGAGATTGAAGTTCTCGACGACAAGGACCGTGAACCCGACGCCAAAGTTGCTACAAAGAGCTCGTACACAGGGGATGCCAAGCTATTACGAGAGCAGGAACGCATTGATGAAATGAATCGGCTGAAAAAGAAATGGGCTGGACCCGACAAGAAGGCGGCTGGATCAAAACGCGATGCCAGTGGAACAGGATCATCAGGAAGGGAGTCGCCAGGTGGGTATGTGGATAGGGCCGCCAAGCGGCGCATGTACAATCCAGACAAGTCTTCTCCGACACCATCAGCAAGCCCATACAACTCCTCTGCAGCATCAGCCGGGACTCCACCGGATAATGCCTCTGGATTCCACGTCCCTGTAGCCATGACCAATAAGGGCCACACGATGCTCAGCAAAATGGGATGGAAAGCGGGCACTGGGCTAGGAATAGCGGGTCAAGGTGTTGTCGAGCCTGTGCAGCTGATGGTTACAGACAAGAAGGCTGGCCTTGGATCAGGGCAGCTCCAGAGTCAAGGGGCAGCCTCGGCCGCCTCAGCACGCCCTTCTGAGACGCAGGGCGAGGCGGCTCGTCGACGCGCTCGAGAACGATTCGCACAGCTGAAATAATCATACAGACCTTTCACACGTCACTTCGACTCTCTTGCAAGCGCATTACTTTCAATCGACCTCTCTTGTCCCATTTCTCTGTCTAACCGCTTCACACCTTCTCATAATCCTCACTTGCTTGGGCATACTCATTCATCTATCCCGCGCCATTCCTCAGCAACTGCCCTCATATCCACGTCTCTCTACATTGATCTACATCCATGGTCTCTACAAGCAACGATGATGGCGTCGCAGACGTGCCTCTCGCGCTCGTCTCCAACTCTTTCCTCGACGACCTGACCGCCAGTCTGCGGGCTCGTCCCATTCCTTGGGAGGTACGATTGACCAGCAAAGCAACTTCAAAGACTATTGTCACCATTGTCCATCTAGGCGAGCAAGTTTATGATTGCGGGACGACTCATATTTCTCTTTTTTTAAAAAAAAATCAGGGGTATCAACGTGCCACACTTATCACACAGGCAGAACTGAGCTACATCAAAGCTGTCGATAAGAAGACTGGCGAGGATTTGTCCAGAGTCGTCGACAAGGAGGGTGACGTTTACGGCGAGCTGTTGATCAATCTCTTACAAAAGCTCGTCCGTGTTGACACTATTCAGTCGATCCTCATCCTCATGGACGACCTTCTGCTCGGTAAGTTCAGGAGACGCTTCCAACGTGCGGGTGGCCACAAGAAGAATGACGTTCCTCCCTTGCCTCCTTTTTTTATTATCTGTTTGTTTACTAGCGTGTTGTGAAAGACTGACCATTGGACTGACGTGATTCAAACACCTTAGATCATGAGGAGCGTGCAGCATATTTCTTGCAGCTTGGATCCTCGGACGCGTCCCTGCCATATGCGCCTCTGCTCAAGTAAGAACTTTACCTATCTCTGGACTTTTAATTGGAACGACACTACGACCGACTGTCAATTGCTGATCAGTCCTCTTTGCTATGTTATCAAGGTGCTTGAGGAGCGAGGACGAGTTTGTGCCCCTAAAAGCCAGCAAGATCCTTACAACCTTGCTCTGTGCATCCCCGAAACCTTCTACTGAGGCTGCAGAGGAGCTTTTCCGTTGGACCACTGTTCAGTTGCAGAGCAAAAACCCAGCTGTGGTCGACTTGGCGGTGCAGGTGCTTGAATCTGTCCTGCGGCAGCGCACCGTTCGCCCCGTATACTGGCACACACCGCAGGCAATTGATGCCCTGGTCAGGATCTTGAAGATTGATTCACCTAGTCCTCAGATGCAGTATCAAGTCATTTACTGCTTCTGGATCTTGACCTTCGACACGGAGATTGCCCAGGAGCTCAACAGGTAAAAAACAAAGCAATGGTATTTTGCATGCATGGTCCTGAATGCAGCCGTTATACAGACAACTTGTAACACTTGAATATCGATTTAATAACGACAACAACGATGATTCTCTGACAGGAAATATGATGTGATCCCTCAACTGGTCGGAGTTGCCAAGAATGCGATCAAGGAGAAGGTCATCCGCGTTATCATTTCGACTTTAAGGGTGAGTGAGATTCGACGAACTGATTTTGGTGATAATATACCACTAGGCCTCCCGTCCATACTAAATTTCGCGTTTTTTTTTTTGTTGTTGTGTGTTTTAGAACTTGGTAGAGAAGGCACCAGAGGCTAACCTAGCCACCATGGCAGCCATCAAGCTGCTTCAGTTCTGTGAGAATTTGTCAGCACGCAAGTGGTCAGATGGCGAGATCCTGGAAGACGTCAATTTCCTCAAGGAGGAGCTCGAGCTGAACTTTCAGACACTAACGTAAGTACAAAAAGGCCAAGGAACTTGCAAGGATTATGTCTCGTTTGGTAACACTACTGACACTCGTGGATCATATCTCCACACGTTGATAGCACGTTTGAGGTCTACCAAGCGGAGCTATTGTCATCAAGGCTCACTTGGTCGCCACCACATACGTCGGATCAATTCTGGGCCAAGAACTGGAGGGGGCTCAAGAAGGAGAACTATGCTTTGTTGAGGTATAGTGAGACTTGGAAGCCCAGCTGATGGGATTGTGGATTGGTCTGTCTATTGCCCCGACTTGACAAATTATTACCTCCTCCAAAAACCTATACGTCCTCATTTTGTAGAGTCTTGGCTCGTCTTCTCAGCACATCGAGTGACCCCGTCGTGCTCTCTGTCGCTGCGAGCGATATCGGACAATATGTAAAGCGCGACCCAAGCAGCAAAAAGTAAGTGGCGAGAGATGAGCCCCCCCCCCCCCCCTCGATTGAGACTGCAAGTTCTACTCTTTTAGCAGACAAGCTAATCTTACAAAACTTCTGGGATCAAACGTATAGGTTTCTGCAGGAGATTGGTGTCAAGCAGAGGATCATGGAACTCATGGCTCATCCTGATCAAGAAGTACGATACAACAGCGTCAACTCTAGCTGGGCTTTGATCGGCGGCGGCAAGGCTTAACGAGAACACATATAGATTATTATTTTTACGAGATATGTATTGTCAAAAAGACTGGACAATATAAAGCATCTAGACGTTGAGCTCAATGTCCCCAAGAGCCTGGTTCTCCAGTCCACGGGCCTTCAAGACCTTGTCGTTGGTCAAATCACCCACTTTCTCTTGAGCTTGTCCTTCCACTCTGTGGCCGACGCCGTCTGCCTGGATCTTTTTGTCGGCGAGTCGCTGGGAGATGTCTGCCTGAGCCTTTTGTGCTGCGCCGCTGGCGGCCATATCAGGGTTGCCGATGGCCTCGCCGATAGACTGCTTGGCTCCGCCGACTGCTGAGTTGATGGTGTTGGACATGCGTTCCGTCATAATTGTAGGGATATGCTTGTGGATGCTTTTTGATGGGTTTTCTGTGGAAGAGTGTGCTGTTTGCTGTTATGTGGTTGTGGTTGTGGTTGTGGTTGTGTGAATGAGTCGGCGCTTTTTATATTTGCTTCAACGGCACTCATGATGTCAATGATTTCCGATGATCTCATAACGACAACATAACAACATATCGGTGGTCTCTTCAGAAATTTGTGGCCTCCTCGGGCTGGTCGTTCAACGTGACAGAGATGGCGTGGGGGTTATGGGCGGGTCTTGGAGGGAGCAGGTCCTGATCCATGGGGTACATACGACCAATGTCCAATGATGGCACGGTTATCACGACGTCTGCCTGCACTTCATGAGGGTTCCGTGCATCTGGCGAGGTCTTGAACGACGAAGCATTAGGGCGGGTGCTGTTGGGTATATTTGGTGGAGCTGGGTAATTAGAGCTCGCGTGCGCTGAAGCTTGAGGGCTTCGTAGATCCTGAGCTGGCAATGCCCCTGTTTCCGAACCGGGTACAACGATGCTTGATACTGCTGATGAACTGGATGGGCTGTAAGGCATGCCTGTCGACAATGGCGAAGGCGTCAACAACAAGGGTGCCGCCGAAAAGCCGTTTGGTGCTATGAACGATGTATCGTCCCATGCATCACCCTCAGGGTCTCCTTTGGCCTCCTCAACCACCCCTTCCTTGATTTCATCGCCAATGGTCGTCACGACATTTGGGCGAGGGTGTGATGAGAACTGCAGCTGTTGCTGTGCCTCTGGCGGTAAGGGCGCAGAGGGCTGTGCGAAGGTCGAGGACAGTGCCAACGACGAGGGCGTGGCAGCAAGTCCTTGCGGATTGTAGGGGAGTTGTTGGAACATGTCTGGTTCAATTAGAGGCGGGTGTGGGTGTGGACACTGCACTTGATATTGCTGGCCCATAAGAGGTGTGGTGGGTGGCATTGGGCGGATAAAGACCCCCACACTGCCATCGGGCAACACCTGGTGTGAGAGCGTCCCTTGCGGATGCTTAGCATGGATAAGGTTGGTGGCATCCATCAGCTTCTGCGTTTGGCGCGCTGCGACCTGCTTGCGGTAGCAGCATAGATAGATGAGTCCTGCGAAACCAAACGCAGAACCGAACACGATCCCGATGATCGCTCCTGTGCTGAGACCTCCACTGTCCATATGCGAATTCTCAGCGGTGGACTAGTCTTGGTGTGAAGAGGGAGAAAGGCGCCTTGGTAGAAATGGCACTGAGATGAGTGCTGAGTAACTCCGGTTCCAGACACGAGCTAGAGATGAGGATTGAAAGAAGCAGGAGTCCGATTGCGATTGTAGAATGCAACAAATGTCCCATGGTCGATGAGTGGTAAAAGGGGTCGACGCTTGAAGAGGCAAAGTCGACAAAAGCCCGTTGCCGTTTTGTTGTGTTTGCGGTTCCTTTCCAAATGGGCGGTGCTGTTTTTGGTGCTAAACACCAACAAGCGTAATGGAGCATTTCGCCGGTGCGATACACAAGCAGACATGCAGCTGCGGACGTGGTGGTTTACGCTTGTAACCTTAAAACTCCTGTCTTTTATTATGATATACAATAAGGCTACTCAGACGCTGCGCTCCAGATCGCCACGGACATCGTTGGCATGGCCGCGTGCCTCCAGAGACGTGTTTCCTGTGATAGATCCGACAGTCTGCTGGACCTGACCCTCGATCTTGTGGCCGACACCCTCGGCATGGAGTTTGGCATCGGCTGCCTTTTGTGCGGCATCAGCTTGTGCCTTCTGCGAGGCTCCGTTGGCGGCGAGGTCGGGGTTACCAGTGGCGTCGCCAACGGTTTGCTTGGCTCCTCCGATGTAGGAGTTGGCGGTGTTGGAGATCTTGTCAGAGATGTTGGACATGGCTGGTTCTTTGTGGTAGGGAAATTGTTTGTTGGATGTGGTTTGAAGTGGATGTTGATCCTCGGGACAACGCTTGCTCTTTTATACCCAAGCCAGTGCTTCATGCTGCCGGGTTTTGGTAAAGTCGTCATCTGAAGGTGCAAGTGTATGTAATCTTGATGTCATGATACTGTCCGGCTCCTCGTATATTAAGGTTTGTGCGTGCCTGGATCAGTCATCCCTTGTGTTGACCATATATCCTTACACACTTGAGGTAATCTGCTCGAATCGGATGCCGCCGCGGTAGTCATTGCTAGAAAACCATGGCACGTAGTCAAGAAAAGTCTTGCTGTGCAGTAATTCTAATGCCGAGTTTGGACACTATTTTCTACCCTTGACACAGTCAATACAGTACCGCGGTCGTGCACTGATTCATGGTGAGGTGCAAGTCACGTTCAAGTCTCCTTTTCGGCTGATCTGACTTGAACTGCCCTCATTCACTTTTACAACAACTCTTCGATATCAACATGGCTGTAAGGCGTGTGCACGCTATGGTGCGATGGTCATGACACGTCTCGCTGCCATCTGACACTAACCAGACATTCCCGTTGCGCAGGACAAGGACAAGGACAAATCACGCTACCGCTACCAGAGCGAGATCCAGCAAATGATGTTCGTCTTCGGCGAGGTGTCGGATGCAATTCCAGAAACCACCATGCTTGTCGAGGACATTGTGCGCTCTCAAGTCATTGAAATCGTAAGGGACACGACGCATAGTACCATCCAAACCCCTTGACTTGCGACGCATCATGGCCCTGCATGATTGGATGAAACTCCAATTCTCAGAAAAAAAATCAACTTTGACCGCATTTTTTCTGTAGATATGCCTCGCAGCTCAGCAAGCCCGGAAACGCTCGTCCCGGTTCATGTCTGCAGAGGACCTTATCTTCTTGATCCGACATGACCGACCCAAAGTGAATCGACTTCGGACATATCTGTCATGGAAAGATGTCCGCAAAAACGTCAAGGACTCTTCGGATGGAGCTGGAGGCACTGGAGCAGATGACGTGGTCGGGATTGAGGATGCAGCAGCAGCACACGATGGAAAGGGTGGGTCAGGGGACGGCACTGGAGGAGGACCGGGCGGGAAAAACGCTGGCGCAGCAGGACCTGTGCCAGTTTCGAAAGCACGGCGCATGAGAGTGAAACTTAGCTGGGAACTTTTGAACGGCTTCTCAGATGCAATGGTCGGAAATGGAGAGGATGATGAAGACGACGACGATGACGAGGATGCATATTTGGACTCTATGCAACGACTGAGGGTAACCCTACGTTTCACTGACATAGCCTTTTGGTTTGAAATCCTGATTGTGTGTTCACCAGGCGTTAACAACTGGAATCTTCCACACCCTTTCTTTTCGAGTAGGACGCGGACAGGATAACATATGCGATGACAAGAGAGGAATACGAGCACTACAGTGAATGTCGGCAGGCCTCGTTTACATATAGGAAGGCTAAACGATTTAGGGAGTGGGCCAACATGTCCTCGTATATCGACATGCGACCAAACGATGACATTATCGATATTTTGGGGTTCTTAACATTCGAGATGGTCACCACGCTCACAGAGACGGCGCTCAAGGTCAAGAAGGAAGAGGACGAGAAGCAGAGGCTGTACCGAGAAGCGGCTGTGGCAGCAAAGAACAAAACGCTACAAGGCAAAGCGGAGGACGGATCCTCGACAGATCAACATAACGCTAACGGTGGTACATCAGGGGACGATATGGATCTTGATGAGGATATTCCTGGACTGTTCTCGCTGCCGCCAAGCGAACAAAGTCCACTGCAACAACGGCATATCCGCGAAGCATTCAGACGCCTCCAGCGTGCCCCGCTCCCGATCAAGAACTATAATGGAGGTTTAGCACGAACCAAGGTCTCCTTGATCTAAAAAACACATACCCGCCGTACAGTACTCTTTGTTCCGTAGAGTAAAATTTTGCATTCTAGGTACAATATTAAGAAACATAAGCACCAGTCTGGTCGTTTGTTGATTGTCTATGTAGACCCACTAGTGTCCAGCATCGAGATTAAGATGTTTCCCGCGGTATAGCTTTCTAACTCTTGAGCGCCTCCAAGCGCCTCTGCATATCGTCCAATGCTGGTTCTTCTTCTTCCTCCTCCGCTTCGGTGGGTAGTTTTCCTGCAGCCAGAGGCGCTTCGCCCAAAAGACCTATATTGATTGTGACAGCGAGTACATTTTAAAAAAAAAAGTTGAGTACGATGCACATTCATGCAAGTCTAACATAGTATCAATCACTGTCCGTATCGTTTTACCATTTGTGATTGAGAACAAAACCTTGTTGACCTCTTCCTCTGCTTCCTCTTCGATCTCGTCATCGTCCATTGCTTCCATGGTATCTTGCAGCATCTCATCGATAAGTCCTGCCTTATGATTTACACACAAATACCAGTCGTTAGTGAGCAAGTTGACAAATAACCTGGCTGATTCCATTGCAAGTCATGAGGACATATTGTTGTTGCATGCTTACTCTCATCATCTCCTTGGACATTTCCTGCATCTGAGCCGATATCTCTGGCAACTTGACCAAGTTGTTGACCATGCTCATAACTTCTGAGCTCTTCTGCAAAGTTCCTGCGATTTTCAACGTGGCTATCATTGTTTTGAGGCGCAGACAGGTTGTAAATAAAATGAAGTCGACAGTGATGACCGAGGGAATGTGGGAGGTGCGCGCATATGTCACAAGTATCCACGTACCAAGCTGATGCTGCAGCTGCATGGATATTGAGTTCAACTGAGCCTTGCTGGTCACGATCCTGTCCTTCTGTCGCCTCGAATGAACCAATTCCTTGGCAAGCATCTTGCAGGTTTTGATGTCACCCTTCTTGGCGATCTGCTGAATAGACCGCTTCACTTTGAGCTCTTCAGTCTCCATCGCGCGCTTCTGTCGGTCCAGGGCTCGCTGCTGGGCATTGATTTCTTGGCGCCACTTCCTGACCTGAGGAAGCAGTGAAGTCAATTCAATGGCAAGGGATAGGAGGGAAAAACAAATGAATAACTGTTCCTGCACCAGCTGTGAACCTCCATCTGATGAATTCATGTTGTAATGCCTTTGCGCTTCCGGCAAGGCGCGGTGGGAAGGAGCCGACATACCATCTCCTCTGGCGTCTTTTTGCCAAAAAACCGTTGGACGGATTCCACAGAGTATTTTAATGTCGAAGCCATGTCTGTAATGGGCGTTTCTGGGTCGTCCTTCTGTTTTCCTTCCCTTTGGCTGGTTTCTTAAGTTTTCAGGGTAGTAGGCGTGGACGATGTGATGGGTCGCAACGTAGAGGAAGAGAGGTTTGAAGGACGACGAAGACGTGCAAACGATGAGGCGAACACGAGCTCTTATGCAAGCCACTTCTGGAGAACGCAATTATATTTTTACAGCGGAAAAAAGAGAGAAGGGGTATATGTCGAGAGTAGAAGGACAGCGAGAGATAGGCCGCTACGGCGTGGCCTACAATCCTCCGCTATTGGAGCCAGTCGTCGGGTTCATAAAGCCGCCGAAACCAAACATGCCAGCACCAAGCAGGGACCCATTAGCCAGCTGTCCGTCTTGCTGTTGCTGTGCTTGCTGTAACGCCAAATGCTGCGAGGGCTGCTGAGAAGGATGATGAGTTGGTTGCGCTTGGCGTTGTTGAAGTATTAACTGCTGCTGGAAAACATTCGGTTGCAAAGGATTGGCCTGTTGACCTCCAAGACCCAGCAGCAGGTTCTGTTGAGGCGGGTGAGGCTGCTGCAATGCCTGAGAGGATGACGACGATCCAGCATCTTGCTGTCCCATGATAGCATTGGAAGCAGCCGCGGTTCCCATGATCCGCATCGCTACCTGATGGGGCGGCTCTACACGACCATTCATCTTCATACCCAAGACTTGTAGGGCCAAAGCTATCAGGTCGCGATCGCCCTTGCTTTCCTCGTACTCGAATAGCACACCCACATCGTCGTCGAGCAAGCTGTTGAGATGACCCGTTCCTGCCGCTGGGGTTCCAAAGAGCTGGGAGATAGTTCTGACCAGGTCGCTACTAGAGCCATTAGTGCTTTCGTCTTGACCTGTTCCAGCAACCGCTGCAGGAGCTGTGGGGGTACTCATGGGATTTTGAGCCTTGACGACAACCGTGCCAGGAAACGCGCGCGGTGGCAACCGGCAGATCACCGTCTCAGGACCATAAAACTGGACATTCAGAGCAGGGACACCATCAAAAGTGAGATTTACGCCGGGAAAGAAACCGCTTCCCAGCAGTGTGATCTCAATGCCTCCCTCGACAGGACCGCGTGAAGGAATGAGCTTCTGAACCCTTGGTTTCTGTCGAGCGAGAATAGCCTGCTTCTGTTGCTGCTGCAGCTGCTGCTGATGATGTTGTAGTTGCTGCTGTTGACGCTGTTGCAGTATTAGGAATTGAGCTGCAGCCGCAGCCGCTGAGGCAGGGACCGGTGTGGCTGGCGTTGTCGGTGTTGGTGGCATGGGGGACAAAGGAATGGCTGCTGTCTTGAGAGCAAGCACCGGGGAGTCAGCCTCAGATTTCGTGGGGATCTTGCGAGGACGCCCCCGCTTCTTCGGTGCGAGAGGTGTTTCCGACGAGGATGCCATTGTTGATACACCTGCTCCACTGCCCTCGGCAGTAGATGTCGGCTCTGCAATATTGGATTCGTTTGCTGATATGGACGACGGCACAGGGATGAAGGCACTAGAAAACGGGCTGGTTGTCTGTGACAATGCTGTCTTCATGTTCAAGAAGGGATCCTTGCTATCGCCGTTGACTGCATTCCAGGGTATTGGTATCGATTCCATTTGCTTCTGTGGCGTTTGTTGCTGGACGCCCTGCTGGAGCTGCACAAGTAACTGTTGCTGTTTCTGCTGCAGTATACTCTGACGCTTGAAGTTTTGAAACTCTTGCATCTGCGAGGCATCGAGAAAACTGGAAGACATTCCAGGTGCAGGGCTGGCGCTTGTTGTTGAAGAAGGCCCGTTCAAAGGTGACGAAAATGTGGTGCTAAAGGCGGACGTGAGCATGCCTGCAGAGTTGAATGGATTGCCGGAGCTGAGGTTTACGCCGGACGCAGCAGGGAAGCTGGGAGACGAAATAGAAAATGTGCTCTTGGTAGTCGTTAATTCCTGACTCACAACATTGGTTGGCGCATCCGTGGCGAGAGTGGCAGCCTGAAAAGCATCCGGTGGAGACGACATCGATTCATCGAGAGTTGTAAATTCCATCATGGAAGATTCCTGATCCCGAGCATCTCTTGAGGGACGGCGTGCGGACGTGTTTCGCCTTGCTATTGCTGTCGAGATATCACTCTGTAAGAACATATCAATGTTCTTCTGATCCAGGAAACTGCTTTCCGAGGTCAGGGATTGAGCGAAAGAGGGCGAAAACGTGTTGCCTTGCTCATCATTTGCAAATGGTGATCCAGGCATGAAGGGGGATGGGGAGGATAAGGACTCCATTGTCGTCGAAGCTGAAAATGGCGCTGCCGAGGAATAAGGTAGCGATTCCCCGGGTCCCTGTGCTGTGATGTCGTGGCTCATTTTCCGGCGTGATGGGCCTCTGGAGGGATCCGTGATCAACTGTGTCTGGATGTCATCCATCATATTCTCGTCTACGCGCCGCTTTGTGCCTATCCGATCGGCTGCAGACGCGAGTGGCGTCAGGATATCGCCAGAGAGCAGTTCGGAATGCTCGAACTTGATGTCCGAAAAGTCGTCCTTTGGTCTACGGTGACCAGCCTCCAAATCAATTTCATCTAAATCCTCCTGCATGGCCTCATCCTGATCCATATCATCTTGCTCGTCTTCCAGCTCTTGCTGATCCGAATCGTTTGAGTTGAATGTTAATCCTGTTGAAGCTGAGGCTGATGTTGCTCCTGCCATGACCTTCTTTCCCGCAGTTCCCGTCCCGGATGCGTCGCCACGCTTTGACTGTGCAGGGGTTGCTTTCTTTCCAGATTTGTGGTCGTCCATCATCATTACGGCGTTGGTCAACACCGATGCTACAATGGCACCAGTTGAATCGCGAGCCGTGAATTGAATACTAGACAAGCAAAGAATGGCGAGTTTGCCCAAAGTTAATATAAGTTATGAATTGGCATATGTGCTCGTGTCCATCCCTGCTGCATTTGCTGCCTTCTATAACCGTCATATTTGTCAGCCGATATCCTTGCCCCCCTGCGTTTTTTTTGCCAAGTAAAGCCTCGCATAAATTAATTGAGTGACCAACAGTGTCCACAGGCACTTTACACGGGCCGATTGACAACATCATAGGACACTGTCGTACAAAAAAATAAGGCCGATCCTTTGCTCCAGTATACACCGAGTCAAGAAAATCCATGCGAAAACGACCAGCGGTAGTAAATATGCTTGCGAGTCCTGAAGTGACGCTGCGACACACAATTGCATATTCACTGTGCCAGCCCGGCCAGATGACTTACCGAAATCCCACTTTTTCATTGTGATGCCGGCAGTAGCATGTGATACGTGTTGGCAGTAGACATTGTCCTGAAGAGATGTCCACGTATTCGGTACTACTAAAGACCATGATTCGACGCCGCTCCCATGCCTGGTACTCTATCGGATCGGTCGGTGTTGGAGGAACGGGCTCGTTATCGTGGGAAGGAGAGCCGTTTTTTGGATTGATGGCGCCAAAAACTGGTATTGCCCCTAATGGCCCGGGTTGTTTCTGACTCTCCTTTCTCCGATGTGCTCGCTTGCGCTCCCTCCCTATACAATTGTCGCAGCACTCCAGCACCTTTGTCATGTCGTGGTCGCAGACCAGTCGAGTGTCGAGTGTGAGGATCTCCGAGTCCTGTATATGCTTGTTCCGACCTGAAGCAAATATGTTGTGATCAGTACAGGGTCCACAGCCTCCAAAATGCGTTAGTCGGCGAAATACGACATGCCTCACCATTGAACTTTTCCATGCGGTGCTTTTCCTTGGCGATTAAAGAGTGTGGAAGGCGGATCTGCTTCCAGTCTTTGACACTCTCTCCCTGCGCATTTGCCAGGCGCAAGGTGATCTTGAGCTGTGTTTCGACTCTGCACTTCCCATTTTCGGCAGGGATGCCCAAGATCTCGATCTGAAGGCTGAGGGGATGATAAAAGTGTGAAGCGAAGATCGGCCGGTGATTCATCGGGTAAAGTTGATAAGTAGAAAGAAAGAAAAGTAGTGGTTAATGGACCAAAGAACAATCGCCGACAACACCGTCGAGAAGGAAAGGGGCAAGGAATATGAATTATCAAATTGAGCTGGTGAGCGATTCACTCGGCCACTCATGCTTTCATTCAGGCGGAGCGAGCCCCTGTGGAAGACGAGTTCCGGTATTGAGGTTGAGCGCGTGCCGACCATTGACCCAAATACAACGAGGAACACCTCGAATGCCCGAGGACTGCTCCGCAACCACCATCTGCAGCCTTCTCACAGTTTGCAATCATGGTCCTGTGTTCTATCCTGCTTTGGTCGCAACGAGGGTGCGCGGTCTGCATCAGAGTGCAATGTTATGGAAAATGATGATCGAGAAAGAGAATCAGCTCCCTGCTTCCTGCTTCCTGCATGCAAAGCTGTGGTCGCTCCTGCCATATCCAGTGTGGTTGCATCTGCAGCCCTTTATGCTCTCAAAAAAAAAAGGTGAGGTCTGCCAAGAGCGAAGCACCAACTCTGAAGTGGAGGTAGTTACTGCTAGGACAAGGAGATATCCCTGGACTCATTCTTACCCTTGCCGAACGGTCATTGACGCAAGGACAAGCTGTGAGGTGCGTTGCTTTGCAGATTGGATGTCGGCGGGGGGGTTGAATGGAGGGCCAGACTGGATTAGCGCTTGCGAATAAAAGGTGCCAAGAGATTGTGCCACTGAGGAGGCCGAAGGGGGTCCAGCTGGCGAGGAAGTGTGTTGAGCGAAAAGGAGGTGTGCTGACGATGGGGAGTGTGCTCGACGGCTTGACGGGAGTCTGTGCTGAAGCAGAAAAAGGAACTGGGTCAAAGTGTTGTTATTTTTTTTGCACGCCAGCCTTTCATGGGAGCAAGGGCATTTGCAATTATGGGAGGCACCGAAACAGCCCCATCTTCGACTTACACAAGGTGCCACACCTCGTACCTCACACACAAACACACAAACACACGAACACGCACGCTTTCTCACTCTCTCTATCTATCTATCTATCTTGTCTCGCGAGTGCGGTGCCCGGTGCAATGGTTTGTTCCCCAATGATTCACTCTGCCCGCATGCAGCTACGTGTCCTTCAGCCAGAAGCCAAGGACTTGCCAGTCAGCTTGACCCACCCAATCCCAGCTGTTATCCCAGAATAGCAGCCTGGAGCGGGGTTTTCCTGTTCCCTCACTCATCAAAAACAAATGCGCTCCAGATCCCCCACACGATCTGGGGACTGGGCTACAGTAGTCATCAAGGTTCGGAGAACGCTTGTGGAGAGAGCTGTTGCGTGCAATTATTGTACAGTATGCCCTTTGTCGTCCTCACAGCAAGCAATGGAGTGGATTGGTTTGTACTTTGTAGACTGAACTTTGAAGTTCACTGAAGAAGAAGAGATTCACAGCCCCTGACCTTTACAACACAGAAAGTACTGTACTGCTTGCTGGATCTGACCATTTTCTATCATCCCAAGTGGAAGAGGAGAGAAGGCTCTCGAACAGTCCAAGGATGTTTTGTTGATAAAGTCAAGGGAGCCCATCGTCAAGCTTTATCGTCCACGTCAAGTTAGGTCTTTGAACGATGCGGACCACTGCTTTCTCACGCCCTCTGGATCCGTAGAGTTTCGCTGCCAGTTCGTAGATAGAAATGATAGGGAGGAAGACGATAGCGAGCATCCATTCCATGCCAATTCCCAAAATTCGGGTGAACGCAAAGCCCCGCCCGGAGTATTGTTTGGCTTGATCGGCAGAGAGCTACCCGAAGGCCGACCGCTGCAGTACAGGTGGGCCTAACCACCGATCGCTGCTCTCTCCCGCACTGCAGCAGTGCTCCGTATGCCAGCAACTGTCCTGGACGCGTGGTCTATGAAAATCAGACGAGCCTATGCCTATGACTATGGCCCCTTTACCGCCAGCCTCCTCCCCTCTTCGAACAATATGAGTTCCAAAAACAACTAAAAGGCAGTGCTCCACCTTCTCCTTTTCCATCACTTCCTTCACTCTCCTTCCGCTCAATCCTGAATGTGCCTTTTATCTCTCTCTTCCTTTCTCTCTCTTTTTGAGGTCGTGCCTTGCATGATCGTCTTCTCCGTCGCCACATCACACTATCCTTCAACAGCATGCCCTCTGAGGAGTCTAATCCTTTACGATCTTCACAACCACTTTTATGGGCCTCAGGCGACATCCTCGATGCTGCTTCATCTCGTCCCCGAGGCAGTAGTTATCCATCTGACTATCCGGACTATGGTGAAGCAGGCGTTACATCAGTCTCTCGCCAGTATGGCCAACAGCAATACGACAGGGATAGCACGTCTCCAGGGCTGGGAGTCAACTTCAATCGAGACAACATAAACAGGTATCCCGACGGCGATGGCTACAGCAGCAGTGGGTCAGCCACTTCCTCGCCGACCGGCCAGAGTCAGCAGTATCGTCCACACGATTTTGAGGACAGCGAAGGGTACAGCAGTGGATACGACTCCTCGGTAGGAGTCGCCTCACCATCATATCATCATTTACAACAGCAACACCACCAGTATCAAACCCAAGCTGGTCAACAAAGGCAAAGATATTATCATCGTGCTCATAGCAGATCTCACAGCAACTCTTCTCAGATCTCGCTGAGTGTTGATACAGAACTCGACCCGGGCGCAAGAGAGTCGCAGTACTCGCCAGGCCTAGTGTCGTTGTCGAGCGCCAGCAGCTCCAGTCGTGGGTTCGGACAAACATATCTCCCTACGACTAATTCACTGCCCTCCGACGCCAAGTACAGTCAGAACAGTTTGGGCAGTTACAGCACACACCATCGCCGACAAAAGAGAACAGCCTCGGCACCCAACAACAACGGCAGGAAAGAAAGTATAAATGACTCGAATAAGAGAGGCAGGTTGAGTGGACTACTGAATGACTGGGACTTGCTGCTCCCGAGCGGCGATCCGTATGAGGACTATGGTGAGTACAACGGGGTGGAGGACGATGGCGAAGAGATGAATGAGAGCGAGCGATGGAAGAAAAGACAGTTAGCAAAGGGGGGTTGGGAAGGTCCGGTGGGCCAAAGGATTATCATCGGCACCTTAGTCACGATAGCTGCCTTTGTCAGGATCTGGAAGCTGGCTGTACCGGCTGCTGTGGTGTAAGATCACACTCTTTTTATTCAGTCAAGGATTCTATCGATACTTCTGGTCTCTTACTCAGTCCACTCATTCTCTTGCCACCAATTAGTTTCGATGAACAGCACACGGGAGGCTTCGTTCGCGACTACCTTAATGGCAAGCTTGTCGTGGACATGCATCCGCCACTTGGCAAACTGCTGTATTCTGCAGTTGCCCGTTTTCAAGGCTTCCATGAGCAGTTCGACTTTGCCCGCGGCAAGTAAGTTGGATCCTATGTACTTTGGACAGGAGAAAATCAGCACCAAGTTGCCTTCGAAATGCTGATGAAGATCGTCCAGACTCTATAGCAAATACGTGCCATTTATTAGCATGCGAATGTTTGCAGCTGCCTGTGGTGTAGGATTAGTTCCTATCTCGTATCTTACCATCAAGAGATCTGGGCATTCTACGCAGGCTGCCATACTCTGCGCCATTTTGGTGACATTTGGTAAGATGTAACTCCTTTACCTCACGCACAGCCATGACTTTTAATAGTTTTATTACCTAACATGGTCTGGACTTCTAGAAAATGCGTTGATCACACAGAGTAGATTTATCTTTCTGGATGCACCCATGCTGCTCTTCATTGGATATACAATGCTGGCATGGATCAATTTCTACAACCATCGCAATCGGCCCTTCACGTTTGGATGGTGGACATGGTTGCTTCAGACGGGTCTTGGCGTATTCCTCTCTGCCAGGTAAAGACAATGCCCCTGATGCTACCATGCCTGTATTTCGCATCGCATAAGTCCTAATGCAAGTAATTGCGCATGTAGCGTCAAGTGGACTGGTCTTTTCACCCTTGCCACTATTGGACTATGTCTTTTCAAGTACCTTCAGGTGTCTAGAAGACATCTCTACCTAAACACGGTAAGGCTCGCGTTATTGTCTCCATTCTCTTCTCCTGGCGAATGGCTTACCTAAACACGCTTCTTATAGTTATCACTGATACTGAAACTCTCTCTGCACCGTAGCGCGACTTTTGCAGGCAGCTTCTCTCACTTTGTGCCTGCCTCATCATAACCCCGTTTGTATTATACATCGGTCTCTTACTAATTGATTTCAACTTGCTACCAGGCTCTGGCCAAGGAGATTCATGGGTTAGTCCATTGTTCAGGATGGCGCTGAAAGGCCACAATATTCAGCCTTCGCCTATTCATGCAGACAAACAGTACTATGGTAGCAGAAGCGATCAATCACATCCAGGCAGCTGGCCATTCTTGAGGCGCGGAATCAATTATTACAGCAGCAAGGAGACGAACAACTACGTATATCTTATTGGAAACCCATTGGTGTGGTGGACTGCCTCCTTCACTGCCGCCATGTATATGATTGGATGCTTCAAGAGTGTTCCCATGCTCTTTCGACGCGGAAGCGGGAGTCGCATTAGGCGCGAACGCTTTGGTAATCATACAGCACGCAAGCCTTGATATTTATGACCTTTGAACGCGGCTTTAATATTGACCTTGTCGATGACATAACCTTCTTCGCTAGGTTTAACGCCATTTTATTCAGTCGCCTCAGGAACATTCTTCGTGAGTTGGGCTGTTCATTACGCACCATTCTTTTTCATGGACCATGACTTGTACCTCTATCAGTACTTGCCATCACTCTATTTCTCCATCCTACTTTTCGTCTCGCGCATCGATCGAGCCTGGCAGCGTTGGCCCAAGCGACGACGGCACTGTATAGGACTGTTGCTTATCCTGGCGGTCATCTATTCTTGGCACAGTCTCTCTCCACTCGCCTATGGAAACGATTTTAGTTCACGTTCCCGCTGCGAAAGAGTTCGATCGCTCGGCGGATGGGAGTTTGTCTGCCAGCGACAAAACTTGGCTTACGCTCGACCTCAGGCTGCCACTGCCAAGATCGTGATCGAGGATCGGGCTGAGCATGAGAAGCATGAAGAGGCAGAGGAGAAGAGGAACAGCCAGTTTTACTACCAAGCAGCAACGGCGATGGATCTTCCGCACGACAGCGCACAGGAGGGTCCAACAGGACAGGAGGATCATGAACACGACCATGAGGGACCATTTAGTGAGGAAGAAAGCGTGCATTACGAGCACGAGCACTTCCGTCATCCTCACGAACATGGTCATGTCGATCAGAATAAGACACCAGTGGAGCATGTGAACAAAGCAGCCGATCCTGGAGCGAACATCAACGCTGCGGAGGAGGAGGAACGGAGGCTCTTGGAAGAGAAGAGGGCCTTGGATGCCAGGCAGAAGGAACTTGAGGAACTGCTATTAGCACGGCAGCGAGCTCACGAGCAACGGTTGCAGGCGCAACAGCAGGAGCAATTGAAAGCGCAAGACAGTGCAGGCTCATCCCAGGATCCCTCAGAAGCGATACCCGTTCAAACAGACAAAGAAAATCAGCACACTCAAGATCTACCAAGCACTGATCAGCATGGGCACGGAGATGGGGCACAAGAGAATCTGAGAGCGCAAGTTCTGGCCATGCAAGGTCAGATAGAATATGCCTCCGAAATTTGAGATTTAAAGGAAGCCTGTTGTGATTTTGGATGCTTTGCATGGGTCAACTCAGCGTCGCTGGCTGGGTTTATTACTTTGAAGCAAGTGCTTTTCTTTTTTTGGACCAAATTATCAGAAGCGGGGAGGGGCCTGAGAGACTGCAGGTTCGTAGTAGCCCTGTTGGGGCTGCGAGTACTGAGCATGGTGTTGAGACTGAGGATAATACTGCTGGTCGTAGTACTCGTCCGAATATTGCTGCTGTCCTTGAGCCTGTGCGTATCCAGGGTCTTGGGGATATTCATTGTATCGACGTTGCTGGCCGTATCCATTATAGTCCGAGCCTGGCTCATAGTATTGCCGTTGTCCATTGTATCCTTGACCATAATTGGATTCCTCGTAATCCTGATGCTGTGGGGTAGGATCTCGAGCACGAATGGCGGCTGGCGTGGCTGTAGCAATAGGGCCAAGGGGACTCTCTGGCCGCGTGCGCTTGTCAGTGAGTACGTTCAGGTCCGCCAGATCGATGTGTCGCATGGCTCGTCTCTTTTTCTTCTTCATCATCACGACCACAACTGCTCCAGCGACGCCCACAACACCGATAATTCCCACTGAAATTCCAATGGCCGTCGTGTTGGGTCCAGAGCTGGACTCAGCGGCGCCTCCGGGGTTGGTAGAGTTGTCTGAGGAGGCGCTGGGCAAGGTAGGATCCGCTGACGATGGAGGCTTGCCGCCGCCACTGCCAGTCGTGCTTGGTCCAGGCTTAGGCGGGTTCGGGTTGTTGGTCGGGGTCGAAGGCTGGGGAGCTGGTGGATTTGGACCCGCTCCAACGTCCGTCACGGTGCCTGGAGCGACCGTTCCCAGGAAGGGTAGCTTCCAATCATCATACGTGTGGCCCCATGCAATGCACTGGGTCTGATACTTCTGAGGAGGTGGAGCCTTGGCTTGGCTGAAGCCTGCCAAGAACTCACACTTTGCGCAGGTCCACAGCACCTGTTGAATGACAGACTTACAGAGGCATTTAGAGTACGCTTGCTGAAGGACATACTCTCCTACGATCTCGATATCCTTATTCGTAAAAGTTCCTCCGCATTCGCCTATCGCGTTCGCGAACGTCGAACAGTCGCCACAGAAACCGGCAGTAAGTGCAGCATGAGATCTGCCTCCGGCGGTCGAAGGCGAGAGAACTGAGAGGCATGCGTTGAGCACGATAAATGAGCAGAGTAATGACCAAGTCAACGAAAGTGGGCGTCGAGAAGAAGGCCGCGAGAATTCCTTGCAGGTTTTAGATGTGGCGGTGGTGGGGAGGCTGTGAGTGACACGCCCGTTGGGGACGCCGGGCAAGCGCATGGTGCGTCTATCGAACAGCGGGCAAAACATTGAGTTGAGAGCAGTAAGTACACAAACATTAATTGCGTTTCAAAGATCCACTGACCCAGGAAAAAGAAACTACTGAAGGGTTGGTTGCACAAGGTGTCCATTCACAGTGACAGAATATGTTCCAGCGTGGATAAGTGTGAGAAAAGGCGAGGGGACAGGGTGCGTGAGGATGAGAGGATATGTTGCATTTATTTGGGGTTGGGGAGGGTCAAAGTGTTTGTTTATGCAGGAATCGTGACCCAAGAACGTTGTTGATGTTCGCACGGAGGAGGGTTTGGGAGTGAAATAATAGACAGTGTCCAAGGGCAGACCAGAACGTTGTTTCGGGAAGGAGAACAGAAGTAGGACCAAACGCGACACGAGTCAGAAGAAAATAGGGGACAAAAAAACGAGGGTAGACGTTGGATATCGTCACGGTCGAGCGTCGCAATGAAACAAGGTCTGCATGCATTGTGTCTTCCCCCCTTTGCCTTTTGGACGATTCGCCGCAGGCACTCGCTTCACTGCTGGTGTCATCCATTCTGCTGGTTTCTGTCCAGCAAGCATCCTCGCCAGCCGATTCTGCATTATGCTATGTGACGAAGTCGTGCTCTTACCGAAATATCAAGTCTTTTTCAGAGTGAGAGTCGCCTGGAAAACCACAAAAAAAGGCCAACACCGACAAAGAAAACAGGGGGTATCAGATGTCTTGTTTACTCCAATGCTCAATGCCCTTGTTGGTGAAAGATGCTGCACAAAAGACAAAAAAAACACCATAATTGAGTCGAACAAACAGGGGAGCGGGAGAGGTGCTGAACAAGATCAGGGGAGGAGGACACTGGCGTACAATGGTCCATTCAGGGTAAGGGCTAAGGGCTGGGTTGCATAAGGGCAGATGTGTCTGATTGGAGGTAGTGAAGGGCGAGAAGGAGAGGGTAAAACAGTGGGCGGTGGTGCTGGAGAGTGTGGTGGTATTGAAAGAGAAGAGGCGTACCTAAGGTGGACTGTGCAAGCAGGTCAAGCCTGATGTTCAGTTAACTGACTTTCGGAAGAAGTGAGTGTGAGGAGTGAAGAGATTGCAAAGGGTGCTGGAGAGGAGAGGGGTGAGAGGGCGAAGGAATGAGAGTTATTGTAGGTATGATAGGAGCAGTCGATGACGGATTGGTGTAGAAGATGAAGATGTGCAGAAGAGTGTTCGTAAAGTGTTGACGGAAAGTGGGCGAACCGAGGAATCAAAGAAAAGAGAAAAGAGTGAAAGATGAACAGCCAGAACTTTTCATGTTTCCTCCGACGCACCACAACTCCAGTTCAGGCAGTGCTAAAGAGGACACTCTCAGCACTCAACACGAGAATCCACATTTCATCGTCCGGGGGGAGATCCAACGGCTTCTGAAATTTTTTTAATTAGTTGGCCTGCGCTAAAGTAAGAGAGAAGGTAAAATGACGAAAAGCCAATAAACAGTGGCCTCCATTGCAAACGGCTGCACCTTCCTCGTGCTTGCATGGTAGATACATGTTATACAACACCAGCAACCAGAGACTACCGTAGATAATGGTTATGTATGTATGACCTTGTGAAAGCGAGTACCGTGGACCTGAATGCATGTTCCTTGATCTCGTTGGCTGAGATGCAAAAAGCACAATCAACGTGCAGGCGAAATACATTGTTCCGACACATCCTTTCTATTCAGATGGAAAGATCGGTCCTCCCCTTTTTTTGTCTTGCTGAGCTCAAGGCTTGTCCGCAAGCAAACAGCACCACAGCACTGCTCCAAGTTCACCCGTCGGCAATCCTTGTTCCATCCTAGATATCCCCAGAGTGAGGTTAACTCATACCCGGAGGACCATTTGAGTTCAGATCCTCCTACCAGGGTCACTGTCCGTTCTGTGCGTTTCCACTCACTCTAGGAATGGCTCTCAGATGACAACAACGACGATAAATGCAGCATTGTAATAAAACTCTCTAGTCCAGGCGGAGCAGGGTGTGTTGTGTTGTGTACAAAGGATATGTATCGCGGCGCCTTATTTAGCGTGTGCCAAAAGGCTCTCAAAAAATATCATTTGCCATCGGGTTGTAATGCAACCTTGTAGGACAGGAGGCCCTCATAGTTCATCAGGGATCACCGTTCCTTGCATTCTTTTTGCGAGATTCCGCCTGTGCTACCGCTGTGGCCCCCTCATTCTGCTGAATATTCTCATCCTTCTAGCTTCATGACACGAGGGAACGTGGACCTTTCCCCTTTTATATCCACTGCGTTGTTCTATCACAACGTAGCTATGGCCTTTCATTACGAGACCAGCAGTCTAGCATCTTTGTTTGCCGCCATTGCTACTGCCCCGCCACCACCACCACCACCACACAGGCTTATGTAGTAAGTAATAATGGGTTTATTGTCCCTGAATAGGGGTAGAATGCTGTCAGCTCAGAGAGTCTTGTCTATCCTGCCTAGTAAATCAAAGTGGCACCTCCAGCCTATACCAAGCAAAGTGTAAAGCGCGAGCGTGTTAGTGGAACAGGTCCATTGGTATCAGGGGGCACCGACATTTCGACCGCCGTTCCATGAAAATGGCTCTAATTTCACATGCAGCGTCCATGCTTGTGCTCGCCTCTTGCATGGTATCCGCACGTTGAAAACTGTGTCCTCGTTTCAAATCGTGCCAAGGATCGTGCATGCTGCTTGCGTTTAAAATCACCTTCATCGCGCTGCTACTCAATCTTTTTCACGCTCCTGTGCGTATAATTGGTTTCCCTGGCGCCAGATTGCACTACGGCAGATGGTACATTACCTCAACTGCATCAATCTCAGCTTGTGTCAATTGAGGATGACGATAACGGGAAGGAAGTTCCGTAAAGTCCAAATAGTGTCTCGCGGCACCTCCTGGTGCTGCTGAAGCTTTTGAAGGCGATGACGAAGAAGACGCTTTTACGGGCGCGACAGCCTTCAGAGGGTATTCAGCATCCTTGGGTGCTGCAGGGTGGCGAGCAGGAGCATGATGAGCTATGCCGTAAAAGCCAAGGAGTTCAGAGGTCGAGTCAGTACCAGGTAAAAATAACAAGCGTCCCATTCACTAACGTGCTGAGGTGCGGATCAGCTGGCCAGGGTCAATGTGTTTGGTTGTTGCGAGACTGGTTGTTGCAAGACCTTGCTCCAAGTGTGATGAAACTGCCATGCACATATGGACACTCATCTGCTTTCTACGAAAGAGGACCAGCAACCCCACTGCAGAAAGTTGAGGCGTTGTATGTTGTCTGCCACTACTCAGGATATTCAGGACATACGAATCCCACTCCTGGCATTGATTCCCGTTCCTTGGTCCTGGATTAGCATTCCACGAAAGGCTGCCACAGGTCTCAGTGCCTCGAGCGGCTGGTTCCTGAAGAAAGAAACAGAATGAGAAAACTGTCCATGCTGCGGCAAGAGGCATACCTTCGTTCAAGGCACTGCGGGGTCCGAGAAACTTGATAAGGGGAACGCGTGCCTGGACGGCAGCTCTGCTGATGGTTGAGGGAAGCATAATGAGGGTGCGGGTTTTGTGGTGTTCCAACGGATCGAGGATGTTGACGGGAGCAAGTGCGGGCCTCCCCGCAACCAGATAATATTATACGTCACATTCACATTCACACTTTCACTGCCGAAGTCACACGCATCGCTTCTAACTACTCATCCTGAGCAAGGAACAAGGACAACGGACGCGCGATCCAGGAACCTCAACGGCTACCCTCAGCTTCATAGTATCAGGACATTCATCCAGTTGTGCATCATGATCTACAACATGTACATCTTTGACAGGCATTGTCAATGCATCTACTACCACGACTGGCATCGTGGACACACAGGCAAAGCTCCATTCGACCAACACACCGACCCACTCGCATCCCAGCCCAGCGGAGGCGGTGGAGGATCGACCACCACAACCACCACCATGACAGACCCACGGCAAGGCATGAACATGTCTCTCGAGGAAGAAGGAAAGCTGGTCTACGGTGTCGTCTACTCGCTCAGGAATCTTGTCAAGAAACTAGGCCAGAGGTAATGCAGGACGTGTTTAAGCATCTTCCCTAAAGCAATCTCAGGACAGCATGCTGTACAAAGACTTTTTCATGACCGCAACATCCGCAGCACTATCGAATCAGTACTAAGGAACGTTTTTGTTTTCGCACTGCAATTGAACGGTAATAGTCATGACGGATTTATCGCTTACAAGACCTCACACTACAAGCTACATTACTACGAGACCTTGACAGGCCTCAAGTTTGTCCTCAACTCTGACCCAGGCGTCGAGTCGCTCCAGCAGGCGCTTCGCCAGATCTATACCCAGTTTTATGTCGAGCACGTCGTCAAGAATCCGCTGGCGAGCTCCAGTTTGACGAGTGGCAATGTGAATCCTGAAACGATGGGCGCAGAGGGCTTTAGGAACGGCGTTGATCGCTTCGTAAGGTCTTTGACTATGTTTGACACCCTCTGAGGCGTTGCAGCATCATTTAGACCGACAGAAGCAAGTAAAATAAAAAATTGCAGAACGTAGCACACATGTATGTGTTGGGGACGTAGGATGGGCATACGTCGATGCACTGACCTCCAGTTTAGCACAGTCCATACCTGGTTCAAATTTCAGAGCGTACAAAACAGGTGTAGCTTTCAATTGCTGTCAACGGGAATGCTGAGGTTGCAGAAGAGTCTGTACCGAGGCCCGCCTGACTTCTGCTTTTTCGTGCCGAGTTAGGACTGTGCCTTTAGCCTGCGTGGGCGTGAAGTGGGTTCCCCAGGAACCATGATTCGGAGGCGTGGACTGGGCACTCCTAGTAGCTCTTATCAGGCCTCCAAGTGACGGGCTTGGGCGGTGAAGCCTTTCTTCTTTTGTTCCTGGGCGGGGACAGGCTGAAACCAATTGAGACCCCGCAAGGACCACAGCTGCCAATGACGCAATTGGCGGGGCCTTGATTCACACTGGCAAATGGTCGCCGCTAGACAGATCATCAAGTGCGATACGAAGCGAGGCTAAAGAGTGGAGTACCATTCAAAATATGCACGCATGTGAAATGACACAATGAGATTGGAGGTTGCTACAAAGGGGACAAAACATTTCGACGGAAGAAGGGAATATGGTACGGACACTAGTGCCTGTTAGTCCAAGTGCCATGTCAAGTTCCGGGGTAAAAATACTGCAAGGATCTGTCGACAGACACTTGCAAGAGATTTTCATGCGCCATTTTCACAGACAACATATTGCGGAGTGAGGTGTTTTCCTAGTGCGAAAGGGGGTAAGGGCGTGTGGGTTTAAGGTGAGTACGAGGTCTCTTTGTGGGGCGAATGCGGAAACGCGCGCTTTCGAAAGACTCTCGCGAGACTACATCTCTTCTGTGGCAAAATGTAGTCCTAATGGCTTGAAGTACATACGATACCCACTTGGGGGAGCCTTTGAGCTGAAGGATTAGCAGCGCGATGTTTATCAACGACCAGAACCTTCATGGACAAGAAGAAGACGTTGCACAACTAGGCGGCAGAGTGCTGAACCAGCTACCTCACGTGTGGCTTCGCAGTACAAATATTAGCGAGGGTACTCTATCTTTTGGGTTGCAATTGAAAAAGATAAGAGCTGCTGCTGGGGCAGTAATAGGGACTTTGGCTGAATAGCGCTCACTTTGTCAACAGATCTTTCGCCCGAAATGTGATCAGGGTCCGTCATCGGTGTCAAGTTCGAATTCACGGTGCTCCATTCATTGCATTCAGCCTCTTCCTCCGAGCTGCTATAAAAGGCTCGACATATTGTCCGTACTGTGCCTCGCTCACACCTGTACTACACACAAGCAAAGCTCAGTTACCAAAAGGACACTACTGAACAGCTCGCTCTTTCTCACTCTCGCACCCATACCACATCCTCAAACCTACCATAACCCATCATGACTTTGCAATCAAGACTTGCGTTCATCGGAGGCGGAAACATGGCCGAAGCCATCTTCGGAGGACTCCTCGCCTGCGGCTATCCTTTGAGCCAGTTCGTCGTCTCAGAACCCCTCCAAGCCCGCTGCGATTTCCTTACCGCCAAATACCCAGGTCTCCAAGTCCTCTCCGGTCCTCAAGCTAACCATCTCGCCGTCAATGGGTCTTCCTCGGTCTCCCGGACACAAGCCATGATCACCGAAGGCTCCGTCCAGATGAACCCTACTACAGCCTCCTCCGAGTTCGCCCCAGCAGAGGTTGTCATTCTCGCCGTCAAGCCCCAAGTCCTCAGAAGTGTCGTGCTTGACCTCGGAAACACCCTGCGTACTCGGCAACCCCTCGTTATCTCGATCGCCGCCGGAATCGAGACTGGAGCCATTGCAAGATTCATGGCCGAGGGTACGTCGCTTCAGCCCAGGGATCTCCCTCCTGTGATCAGGGTCATGCCCAATACCCCTTCGCTCGTGAACGAGGGCGCCGCAGGACTTTACGCCACAGGGGATGCTACAGCGGAGCAACGTCATATCGCAGAGTCCCTTATGGCCGCCGTCTCAAATCAGGTCTCCTGGGTCGAGCGCGAGTCTCTGATCGACACCGTCACTGGCATCTCTGGATCCGGCCCCGCCTATTTCTTCTTGATGATGGAGTCCATGGAGGACGCAGCCGTTGCCTTGGGTATGGATCGAGAGACTGCCAAGGCATTGACCATCCAGACATGTCTAGGCGCCGCCAAGATGGCCCAGTCGAGCAGCGACGATTTGAAGACGCTGAGGCTCAAGGTCACATCACCTCAGGGAACGACCGATGCCGCTATCAAGACGTTCGAGAAGGGCGGGCTCAGAGAATTGGTTTATCAGAGCGTCAAGGCTGCAGATTCCAGGAGCAAGAGTTTGGCCGTAGAGTTGGGCGGCAAGGATCTCTCCACAAAGCTGTAAAAAAAAAAAGACGAGTCTGGTCATCCCAGGAATACCATACAAGAAGAAAGAAAGGACACGAGATCACTAATGATCGTCTTCGAAGCGATGATCGTTTTGTCGACGATCACGATTGCTTCATCCAGCTGCATAGATAACATACACGCATTCCACACAACTCCCTGAATATCTCGACCTGTAATATATCATCATATTCGCTCTCCACTTCTGCTCGTTGGTATCGCTTGCAATGTTTCTTTGGAGGCATATGTTCGTGATGCAAAGTTTTTTATTTTCATCCTCTCTGGAACTATAAAAGAAAATTGCAGCACAGTTTATGTATTCTTCGGATTGGCAGCACAGCCTCAAAGAATGCGGGTAATGAAGTTCAAAAAGAGGAGCGCTAAAAAGCGAAAGAACCAGGATGGGTTGGAAAAGAAGAGGCCAGCCGGTGTACTCTCCCTCCCAAATCTCGTTGTTCTTTTCATTCTAATCTTCAAGATCATCTTTCTAATTTCTCCCTCTCTCAAAAAAAAAAGGGGTGGTTGATTGCTAGGCCTCTAATTTATCTCACTTTTGTTTATGCGAGGTTACGTTTCTCCTCTTGCTTGTTGGGTCCAGAGCCACGCTCGTGAGACTTGCCGTCACCAGGGAAGGTAACGCCTTGTTTGATGCCCTTAGCCTTGAAGTCATACTTCTGCATCATCTTGCTGGGCAACTTTCCACCCTTGACACCTTGGATGCGAACATCAGCACAGCTATACAACAAATCGAAATTAGGGTTGCGTTTCTGGTAAACTAGTAGAATAAACACTCGCACTCGGACCACACACAAACTATTGTCAATTCTTGGACTTACTTGTGGTAGAATTGAGGGACCAAGCTGGCGGTCCAGGAGAAGGCGAAAAGGCAACGGCCTAAGTTGTTTTCGGGACCCACAAATAAAGTCAGGCGAAGGAGAAAAAAGAGCACAATTGCAACGGAGATTTGTTAGCACATGCATAATTATCAATTGCACCGAGCTCAACTGCTAGTCGCGCCATCTCTTCTTTTCGAAAAACCGGGGCAACATTTCATCAAGCTAAATGCCGAACTTCGAAGAAAGGCTCCGATGCACTATAAAATGTTTGTTTGCGTTACCTGTCTCTGTGCACGAGGGAACGTTTCTGGGGATTCTAACCTTCCACTCGTAGTAAACTGTCAAATTAAAGAGCGAAAAGAGTGAAAGGTGAGAAAGAATGCATTAAAAGTGTTTTTTTTTTTTTTTTTTTTTTTCAATCAACATGTTGCTTGGCAATACCACACGCATTTGTTCACTACTTACTATCAGGGCAGGTCTTGGTGTAGGATCCAATGACATGGTAAGATTTACCACCATCGTACGAGAGTGAGAACTCGCACAATCCACCACCATGGCGGGCCTGGCTAATCTTCTTGGTGGGAAGTTTCTTCTCATCCTTCTTGTCATTCATACCAGCAGTCCAGAAGCGGACGGGGATAATGTCACCAGCCTTCATGTCTGCAGAGATGGAAGGTGAAAAAAAAAGAGACTGTCAGCTCAGAATGTTTCTGTCTCCAACACCAGCAGGTTCCACGCGGGCCCCAGGAACAGAATGTCGTTCATGAACACGCGATGAAAAATAATATTTCGTACCGGTGACGGGGCCGGGCTTGTTGTAACCACCGCAGGGGAACTTGAAGCCCTTGTAGTCAATAAAGGTGTGGATTCTCCAGTTGAAGCTCTTGGTGCCGACACCTCCACGGGGAGGTGGGTACAGCATGGCACCGTGTGCCTCTGCGTGCTGAGGAACCAGCAGAGCGAGCACCAAAAGGCCCAGGCACATGAGCCAGGAGGCCTTGGCTGAGGTGGAGTAAGCCGCCATTGCTGAAGAGAGTTTCTTGGTAGAAGGAAGGGGTTCGTTAAAGGTGAAAGAGGTACGACGAGGAGCTGTTGGTGGAAGGTGGAGTTGTGTATATGTGTGTGTATGTATGATGCGGCAGGTTCGGAGAAGAGGACAGGAAGGATGAGACGGGGAGGAGGGATATACACTTGGAATGGGGCTCGAGGTTGACACAGAGAAAAGAAAAAAAAGAAGAAAGCAGCCGTTGCAGATAATACTGAGTCCTATTTATATTCCAATAACATAAGGCATGTGCAAGGGGCGACCGCCGTGCTAGACGCAAGCCGAAGCATCTCCAAGTAAACATAGGATCGGAATGCTTCTAGCGCAGGCTATAAACAATATATCAAGCAAAACAGGGGCAGATGAGATGGCCGCGGGCCAGAATGGGAAGTGAAGCCGGGTTCCTTCTTTGCGCTCTGCTGAGAACCTTGATTGTGTGCTCAAATTGTGTGGTGTACCACTGAGCTCAACTCTACCCGGTCTCGGGGGGGGAGGGAGGGGGGTGCGTAACATGCCACCAGGTCTCTTAGACAAGTGACCTAGTACATATGTTCTTCGCGATCGTCCGCTCTTACTCTTTCCGAAAGATTGCTGTTACAACCTGACATGGCCTGTACTTGTACCATGTCTCAGAAGCAACAGTGGTCGAGAGAGGCCTTACCTGGTTGGAATGTGTCTACCATTATACTGCTGTTCATTTGCCTCGGTATAACAGACTTTTTGTCCAACTGCTGCTACTGCTGCAAAAAAGAGATATCAAGCAACTTTGAGTTTGTCAACAAACCAACAAACCAACAAACCACAAGGACACACCGTAGCAATCGCAAAAAAATAAAAGGTAAAAATAAAACTTGAGAGCACCATGGCAAGTTGAGCAAAAGCATTTAACCACCCTAACCACTGGAGTGGACCAAACAAAATTCGCTTATGGCGCTCGGGATGTGTGCTCGAAGTATTTCTGATCCTCTGTCTAGACGTGCCCATTTTCTGAGAGGGCATACGGCGAAATATTGAGAGGCAATCGAGATGCAATGAAATGAAGGGACCCTTGAAGTGCATTATTACCTCTGCGCCAAGTCGGAGAGTGCAGCTGCATGTCCAATTGCAAATTTAAAACCCGCCCTAAGTTCAGATGTGCATTCGCTTATGTGATGGGTGAGGTTGACGACCATGACTTACAACCTAGGTGTGGGGCAAAATACGTCAACCGTTCTTTGACCGCTTCCCGTTCTTTTGAACAGACATATATACATTCATGTACACGAGTGACAGGTTTGAGGCACAAGGTGCTTGAGCGCCTAAAGTTTGAGCCGCAAGTGAGACACTGGGCAAAGCGTTCTACACAGCAATTGTCTTTTTCTTGTGGTTCCACACTCTTTTTTATATTCTTTTTCGATTATTAGAACTATCGCAGACTATTAGAGAACAAAAAGAATCGCCTTGGGAAAAGAGAGAGAGAGAGAGAGAGCGAGCGGGAGAGATGAAAAAGAGATGCAGCGTGTAAGAGTAGTTCGAGCTGTTTGGTCGAACCTGCTTTCTTATGGACTTTAGTTGGCTATTATGCCGCTGTTGTTGTTGGTGGCGGTGGTAGTGGTGGTGCCATTAGGACCATGACTCGCATATGAGTTCGGAGCACCATACACATTGTGATCGACCATGTCTGGGTTGCCATACGCAGCTTGTGCACGCATGTACTGAGCCTGGTTCTCAGCATCTACGCCGGCCGAGTAGTGGTCATAATCCACGTAGCGGAACAGGATGTGGAGACCAGCAGCCAGGACAGCACCGCAAAGAGGTCTGTGGGGGAGGACAAATCCAAGTCAGACACTGCAAAAAAATTTTCGCGCAGTGGGTTCGCGTTTACAAATCAGACTATGCTCAACATACCCGAACCAGAAGATCCAATGATCCCGTGGAAAGCTCCGGGCAACGACTGAGACGGCGAAAGCACGCGCGGGGTTGATAGAGGCATTGGTGTAGCGTGTTGCAAAAAGGTAGCACGAGAAAAGCGCAAGACCATAGGGCAAAGCAGCCATGAACGTAGAGCGGTTCTTTTCATGGACCGTCATGTGGTAAACAAAGCACAAGATGGTCGTCAAGAAGAACTCGAGGAAGAAACCGCGGGCAACACCCTCACCATTCATCTATCAAAGTGTCAGGCCAGGAAGTACAGGCAATTAGACGGACTATGCCATATTTCGTGATCGAGCACAATATGTGCATTGTCAAACGAGCAACTTACTAAGGCATTGACTTGTCCAAGGCCAGTAGTTCCCGTTGAAGGCGTGGTTCCGCGAGCGAGGGCAACACCGACCATGGCTCCCAAGATCTGGGAAATGAAGTAGAGCACGAACTGGGGCACTGTGATATGACCTGTGATGAGCGACGATAGGGAGATGGCGGGGTTGAAATGGCTTCCGCTGATGCGGAAGAATGCCCAGGCAGTGACAACGAGGCCAATACCAAAAGCAAACGAAGTTGCCAGATACCCGGAGACATCGCCGCGAGTGACAGCGTCAGCACCTCCAACAGCTAGATACAAGAACATGGCGGTGCCAATGAATTCAGCGAGGGCTTGGACAGCCCAACCTTTCGCGCTTGACCTGGTGTTGTCCATGGTGGTGTAGGGTAAAATGATTACAAAGTAAAGGGTGTCAAGCGACAGTGAAGTTGAACAGTGTGAGAAGTTGAAGAAAGTAAATGAAAAGAGGACAAGACATAATCTTCGTTCATAAAGGTAGCCGCCTGTCCGTGTCAAGTCGCGCATTGTCTGAGATGATTCAGTTTCACGCAAAATTTCACGCGTTGGCCGCGCGAATCATGTCCAATAAGTTGCCGTCACTCTCCGACGGTTTATTGCAACAGCACAGAGCAGCGCTCACCACCAGCACCATCAACGCGAGCATCAGCATTCGGCACGAAAGAGCAGCTCTCGGCCAAGAAACACTCAAGTGGCCGCATCAAGTTCTAAGCGCGCGCGAGGGTCAGCCTCTCTCGAGAAATGAGCATGGTGTTGAAAAGCTGTTCTGTATTATGGATGACGGTGATATTTACAGAGGATCTAATGGCTATATATACATATAATGAGTGCAATGGCTATCATAGCTCTCTAGCCTTGCATCGATTGAGGGTAGTTTTGGTTCATCCACGCTTGCTGCTGCTGTTGCTGCTGTTGCATGGAAGAGGCTGTGAGGTCCTGAGCCTGCTCAGCACTCATGGCGACATCATTAACAGAGCCTGTCATACCAAAAGCCGGCCCGCCATTGTGGCTAATGTCCACCGAGGAGGAACACTCGACATTGCCAATGGCGCCAGCTGCCGCATCCGCAGAGGTAGACGCAGCCTGGCCGGCAGCAGCAGCGACAGACATGGCAGCCATGTTCGCCGCTGCCTCCTCAGGAGTGGGCTCGTCAAAGAGGTTCTCAATCCAGACAAAGTCCTCGCCCAGAGCATCCATCATTGTAAAGTCCTGGAAGAGGTCGGCGTCGTTGTAGGCTGGGTTCAGGTTGACGGATGGTACAGCGTAGTAAAAACCGACCTCGTTTCCGTCTTCATTAGTGGTAGTGATGACAAGTGGAGGGGGAGCAGGGTCGCTTTTACTCGGAGAGAACCCCATCTGTGGAGAGGTCGAGGTCGCAACACTCGTCCTAGTCGCCTTGGGCTGATGTTGCTGCTCTTGCTGCATATGATGCTGCTGCGTTGACATCGTCAAGCTACTATCGAACAAGCTGGGAAGATTCTGTTGACTACTGTTCAGTGTTCCAAAATTAGTGTTGATATTGAGCGAGAGTTCTAGTGGGCTAGGTGGCTGCGGCGAGTGGCGGGTAGGGCTTGCTTGAAGCGGGCTAGGTGGCATGGGGCTTGTGCTTCGATAGCTGGTTTGTAGCTGCGGCAATGGCTGGAACTGTTGCTGATGCTGCTGCTGTTGATATGGATTAGCTTGGGGGTATGGACTCTGCTGGCTGTAGGGATGTTGCACCTGCTGTTGTGGCTGTTGCTGGTTTTGATGTTGCAAAAGTCCTCCGAGCTGGTCCATAGGGAAGAGTGAGGGCAACATGGCCGCCGCTAAGTTTTCAGACCGACGCCTCTGGTGAAGGTTCAGGGCATCAATTGGGCTGAGAGAGTTTGGGCTAGAAGGCATCGCTCCTAACTGCATTGCATCCAACGGCGTTACTCTAGGGCTACTGCCAGAGTTGGGGACGTAGTTGTTCTGATCCTGCGACAGTCTTCTTTGGTGTAAGTAATGTTGCTGCTGCTGCTGCTGCTGTTGTTGTTGCAGCGGCTGTTGTTGCTGCTGCTGCTGATGGCTTTGGTTCTGATGTGCATCGATCAAAGCCATGATCCTGTACTTGTGAGGACCCTGGGTGGGAGAGGCAAGTGAGCTATTGATCGCGGCATCATTATTGGACGACTCGTCCACTTCAAACGATCGCTTTGATCCATGGCTTGGGGACTCGGAAGATCCAGTCTACGCGGCAAAGTGTAAAAAAAAGGTAGTGAAGGAAGTTAGCCCATTGATTCTCGCGTAACCTCTTCAACAAGCCAAGGCAGTGCAATACACGACCATTGCGTCATTGCGTCTTACCGAGTCAGGCACACCCTGATCATTCTGCGTCGACATGAGATCCTCTTGCTCTTCTGTCAAGCCCAACATCTACAAGGGGTCAGTGGAAGAGGTTTTTTTCATTGAGTCCACCATTTGAATATCCACCAACGACATCCCTTATTGTATCACGCTTGTTGATGCTGTACGTACATCTTGTGCAAGAAACGACTTTATCCTGTTGTTGTAAACCAGCAGATTAGGCTGCTTCTGAATATACTCATACAGGGCCTGGTCGAGCTCAGAGTCCATATCGCAGACAATAGGAATTTCGATCGTCTTGAACTTGACCTCCTTCTTGCGGCCACCCATGGCTTGGATGACTTTGGCGCGGCATTGGTGGCGACCGACACAGTCCGCGATGTGGTACAGATGGACCGTGGGAGTGAAGGTGCAGGGACGATTGTCCTTGGCACAGCGCTTGCACTTGTCGCCCGAGTCGGAGGCAGTGCGGACCTTGTCGCAGGTCTTGCGGTTCAAGAAGCAGTGGTCGCAGCTTTTGCGGTTGATGGCAGCCGTGCTGGCGAGAGTGACGGTGCTGTCAGCTTGGAACTCGAAGACTTGCATCGGCATCAAGAGGGTGCAAGAGTGGGCGCGTGCTTTTCACAAACGAGCGTGAAGGGCAAGGGCAGAGAAGGAAGCTGGGGTGTTCAGGCGAGAAGGCTGCAGGTCAGGAGCAGGAGAGTTGTGCAGAAGAAACGCAGGCAGAGAAGGCGGGGGTTGGTGAGAAGGTGCAGCTGTAGCTCCCAGAGACCGAGACAGTAGAGATAACGAGAGGGTAGAGAGATAGAGAGAGTGTGTGTGTAGAGAGAGAGTAGAGAGTTGAAGTAGAGAGAGAGTGAGCGAGAGAGTGGAGAGAGACGGGCTTTGAGGATGCAGCCAAGAGAGAGAGAGTGCGAAGCGGCGGAATGGGATGGATGGAGAGAATGCAATTGCGATGGACCGCATGAAAGCCCTTTTTAAGTCGCCACGGGTTGCAGCAGCAGGCGGCCTCGCATCTTAAGCTAACTTGCCGCCATAAGGTTTTGCTTGCTCGTGCTCTGGAGTCTGCCTGTCTCAAGGGAAAAACCCAATTCGCCGGGCACCCGCTCCCGCATCGCATCGCCGCACAGGGGCGCACAGAGGCACAGGCAGCCCTTCGCCGCCCCTCCCCCTTTCCCTTCCTTCCTAGCGCACACCTGATGCCCACTCTTCAGAGGACCACTGCCTGCAAAACGAGATGGTTAGCCGTTTTCGGACTCTAAGCCGACGGGATCGGAAACTTTCGCTCGACGAGGACACAAGAATCTCCACCCCTCCTCCCCCCCCCTGGCCCTCTCTCTCGCTCACTCACTCACTCTTGGCGGCATTAACGTGACACTAGTGGCAGCAGTCGGACCGTGATCAAAGCCAGAGTAGTAATACACTCTTGGCAGCGTGTGCGCTGCAAGGCTGATCTATCCTTGGTCTACGAAGGGGGCCATTCGGCAGACAAGCGGACCCATGTCTCGAAACCCGAAAATCAAAAGGACAAGACTCTTAGCCTCAGTATAGCTCCGCAGGAACACGTCTCTGCTGCCTTCTACAACACAACATCTCCAAGCGCACTCTGGTGTCCTGGGTGGGCCTGGATGCTTTTTTCTTGATACGAATGGTGGACTGTACCATGTTTGATTGATCGATGGGCGTTGGGTCCTGTGCGTCGGAACCCGTAGCCGAGAAATAAAAAAAAACAAGTCCGGTCCATCTTGTGCTTTTTTGAAAACATGTTTAAAAGGGTGAAGGCGAGGGCGGGAGCTACGGAACGTCCATCCTGCTGCAAGATACCGATTAGACTTGACTGTTGCTCTCTTTGTCCTGTCACCGATGTACTGTACGTGGTGATATCCGGGACAAGAGCACGGTTCCTGTCACCCCCCCTATCGTCTACAAGCAATTGGAGGACAAGCAAGGCTTGGCGCTGCACACAAAACAAGTACGGTGCCACTCTCTCGGGGTGATGCGCGTGCGGGTTAATTGAACCACACGGGGCATCAATGACTGCAGGATTGTAGGCGAGATCAACAGAGCAAGGCATGCCTGCTATGCCTGCTATGCCTGTACATGATTGGCACTGCAGTGCACCAATGTGTTGTATGAACGGGTCGTTTGTTCCAAGGGCACACACAGATTACAGGGTTTGCAAAGGTAACGAGGGGACGGATGGTGCCACAAGAAACTACAGCCCACACCCCCAGGTCAACAGAAAGAGTTTAAGAATGACGGATACATACACGACCCGATAACAAGTCCAGGAGGTCCTACTTTGCCACCGAGACAAACATACGGGTCGCTACTTGTACAAAGGGCAAAACGGCTGTGGCAAGTATACGAGCCAACAGTTGTACTGTAGTGAAATTCCAACAAGGTTTATTGTGCAGAACAAACTTCCAAGGCAGATCAGTGAGAAGGACGAGATCATTCGTGAGCTGTGTGCCAACCTGTTTATTGTCCACAGGATCGTAACTTACAAGAATGTAGCACGGACAAGAGGTAAAAGAGGGAAGGATTGAAGGTAGGCAAGGCCTTTTGCTGTCGCTGTTGTAACCCCTTTGCCTTGAGGATTCTTCACGATGCCTTCTCAACTGCCTTCTCCGAGGAGTTGCTGTTCCACAATTTAGAGTACGATTGCCGTGGGTGAATGTGGAACGGCAGACCGCCACGCGGACCAGCTTAGCACAAGCACTTAAGCTAAACTATGTTCACGGCCGTCGACTTTGGCAGTAGTCACTAGTCAGGTTCTTGTCTTCGAAGGCTGTGGGTCCGCAGCAGGTGGCCCTTTCACACTCCATATTGGGCTATATCCGATGGTAAGGTTTTGTATTACAGGACTACTACCACTGCCATGCTTTGGAAGGGCCATGCTTTTTTAACCGCACCCTTACCTTATTCCGCGCTGCGAGATCCGCGTGGTGCGCGTGGCTAGCCGGGAAATGAAAGGCGAGGACCCAACGTGAACTACAAAAGGCAGACAAAGCGCCTGGTTGCGCGTCAAAGATGGGCTTTTTTCTTTTATTTGACTAATTGACATGATATTCCTCTCCTCTCGTCTCCTAAGAATGCGAAGTGCTGGGGGTGAACGTGAGTGATGGGTTGGCGATTATATTACAATTTTACCAATGAGTAGATATATACAAAGAACAAAGGGAAAGGATGAGGGATATACAATGGTTGGCTGCATGCTGTGGGCGCTACAGTGAAGTGATATACGGGGAGATGTTGTTGAGCTGCGGGTGAGATTGAGAGAAAATAAATGGTGAGTGGGAGAGGGAGCAAGAAGGAGAGGCAGGAGGGAGAATAATACACAAGATGCAGGGTGTTGGTGGCATTGGTTAGCGAGGACAATGGCCAAGGAGAGTCGCAAGGGATGGCAAGCATTCAGGGCGCAGTGGGATCCAAGGACGCAAACGACGATGCTTGCACAGATCTATAGAGACGAAACTCACTAGAGTAGCGGCTCTGGTTCATCATCAATGTTGCAAAGCACGTCAAGACAGCCGTACAGGTTGCGATAGCCGTCATCATGCACCTCGTTCCAGATCGAAGGACGGCCGCACAAGTCAAAAAGATCACGAGGATCATCAATGGAGAGGTGTCGCGTCTAAAAGAATTCAATAGGAAATGGGTATATTAGCAAGTGGCCTGGTAATGCGCTTCTTCCGTGGCGATGTGATGAACAATCACAAAGAAAGTAGCCTCTGCTGGCGAATAAACAAACAAAAGAGGACGTGCATATGCAGAGTGCGAAATGCAGCCTGACGGATTTATGCTCTATCGTGTCCACAAGAGGTGGCTGCAGCATGCTGGTGATCCTGAGCGTTTGATTCGCCGGCTGCAGCGAGTTTGGGCAAAGCAGAAAGCGCATAACCGCACGCTCATCCTTCAAAAAAGTACATATGACAGCGGGTCAAAAGGCGCGGACCGCAAAGACACGTAGTACAATTGGAGGCGTAGAGTTGGTAAAAAAAAAAAAAGACGGCGACTTTGAAAGGAAGAAAGTATCGCGCTCAAACCAGAAGGTTCTGTTTTTGCACCTGTTGTTGCATGAAAGTGAACAAGTGCTATTGATAGCAAGATGGTGGGTGTATCCCTGGGATAGGGATAAGGTCGAAGCAGCTAAAGGCGTGTTTGCTGATGTATCCCCTCCGCGCGCCTGTTTTTTGGTGTTTGTGCAGTTGCACAACAAAGTTGTCGTGCTTCTTACCTCGCAAGATGAGCTGGGATAAAGACCTTGGCGGCAGTTTGTTGCACAATCAGCAGGCCCATCAGACACCCGAGCCAGAGGCCGAGCATGAATCCGCGAAGCTGTTGCTTGGAGCGCACTGTTATGCAACGAAGGGTTCAGGACGAGGTTGGTTAGTAGGAACAAAATGTCGCCGAGACCTCCGCGGTTCAATCGAACGAGTTTATGTCATGAAGATGTCACCAAACACAAAAGCGGGCGCTCAAAAAAGATCAAGGCAGCAGGGTCTAAAATACACAAGGCTACAAGACCCAAAAATAGATGCAGGCGATCCCCTGCGTGCTCGTTCGCATCTCGGGTGTGCGATGGCTGGGTAGGACATTCCCGTAATGAACATGTACAGTATTCCCACACCCATCGAATCAAATGGCACACTCGCTAGTGCTATGGCGTGCCAAATACCCAGTACTCATACGCTTTCGCTACTACGTGAGAACCGCGTACATGTGAGCGCAGAGACCCAAAGATGCTTCAATCAAGAAGCAAAGAGCCTGGGATAAAGATAAGAGGTAAAAGTCCGCCCAGTGGTACAGTACAATCTATCATGACTTTCACGCATCGAGAAGCAAACTGACTTCGGAAAATGTAGAGCAAGTACTAATACGGACACAAAGGAAAGCAAGCGGAGCATCTCGCAACCAAGCGATGTGGCGAGGTGGGCCATGCTAGAGATATTGATCAGGCACAGAGCCAAAAAAACCCCGCGACAACAACATCGGGCGAAGGAAATTCTGCACTGCCCAGGGCGCGACTCTGGGGCTTCCTTGATAGTATTTTTTCCACAGGGAGCGGAATCGTACTCCTTAGAAAGGGGAGCATAAAAAAGTTCGTTGCGAACGAGACCGGTGGGTGCACCCGGCAGGAAGGGCCGGCTGCTGCTTTGAAGCAGCAGGTCGCAAGGAGACAACGGGTTTTCTCTCTCTCCCTCACACACCACCTCCTCCATCCCTCATATTCGAAGGAGACGCATTTGCAGCGAGGTATTCGGAAAAAAGGGGAATATGGAGCCCTTACACCAATGTTCGGGTTCACAGTTCGAGACAAGCCAGGCGCCCGTCTCATTTCCTACTGTACCTTTGTATGCCTCGCGCCTCTCCGAATCCAGCTTCTTTTGCAAGGCTTCGTCGGGACCGTTCTCCCACATCTTTTTGTCTTCAAAGAGCTGCTTGGTGTCTAGAAAGCTGACAGGAGATTCAACCAGGGCTGGGGAGAACAGCTTAAGGTAGCTTTTGTCGCCATGCTGGATGACCGTGACATTTTGAAGACACTCCTGAGACGTGTCCAAGCTAAGTCGCGGTCCCCCAGCACGTCCTGCAGGCGGAGAAGGCTGGTGATGCTTTTGGGTCGTGTTTTTCTCAAGAAGTTGCACTGGGTGGAGCGTTTCCATCTGCTGCTGGTGCTTCTGCCAAAGGGCGTTGGAGTTCGGGAAGGAGTGTCTGTTTGGGTGTTGAGTCTTGCTGCCAGGAGCGGTAGGTGCGTTGTGGAAGCTGGATTTGGAAGCCTGTGTTTGGAGTGGCGGAGAGGTATAGAGGACTGTGGAGTAGGGAGTGAACGTGAGGGTGGGAGTGGCCATGGTATTCGGCTGATCGAGCAGGGGTGAGGCAGCAGAGTGGAGGACTAAGACGCTCTTTTGAATGTGGAATGGACCAACGCAAAGGCGAGTGAATGTCAAGGCTGTTCCTGGCAGGAAAGAAGAAAGGCACAGAACAAAAAGGCTAAAAAAACGCAACCTGTGCACCGTTGCCATCTATTTATGCAGTTCATATTTGCCACTCTTTTTTTGGACTTGTACTCGCGCGTGGTATCTCGCGCCTTCACATCGCCCATTTAACACTCACACTCTCTCTCGCTCCTATCCCTCCCCATGCGCCACACCCAGCCGTTGTCAGGCGGCCCATCCACGAGCCCTTAGCCAGCCTCACCCAGCCCTCGTCTCCAAGCACGGCTCCAACGAGCAAGCAGCCGCAATTGCCAACTATGGCCTCACTCAACTGCAGTACATCATATTGACCGCATCACTGAACCTTGAGCACCATAGCTATTTCAGTATCGTCCATCTGCACCCTGCAACTTTTGTTTTTGCATGACGAACCGACCAACTCAGCCTGTTGTTGTCAGAGGGCCACCCAATCCTAGTGCTCATGCTGGGCACGCAATACTCTCGTGCCTTGCTCACACTGTCCGCGCTGTGCTGCATGCACTGCATGAACATCTGCAGCCCGCCTTCTATTTGCCATCAGCGAAGGCGTTGTCTCTGCTATACAAGACACTACGATGCATCCATCCCTTCACTATTGTACCCGTTCCCCGGAAAATTGAGATGCTCTAGGTCTCAACTGCAGGATGGTACCCGTTCATTTGCCTATCAACATTGGATTGACTGATGATGCAGACCAGCCGACCAAAATAGCACTTTGCAAACAGATCTGGACGTCACTGAAAGTGAAAAAATGTGATGTTGTCTACGGTGCGGGCGGGTCTGGCTAGGTAAGCTGTCCAAAGGGAGAGAAACAGGCGCAACTCCCTATCTTATCTCACACCGCAACAAAGGGTAGGCGAAAGGAGGGAAGGACAAGCACGTGCAGCGCTTGCGCACTGTGGTGGTAGGACTAATCATAGAAATAAGGAGTGGAGAACAGCTACCAGGTAAAACGTTCACTGCGCATGTGCGCTTTAGCAGTGGTGCTACACCATTGTAAATAAAGCGAGATCCAGGCGTATGGTGTTTATCATTCTCTTGTGACCTAGTGGCCATCGGTATGACTGAGGATAGTAGGGCGAACGAGAGATAGCACACACGAGCGCAATGTAACTGACCGTATCTGGCGGGCTACTTTGGAGTGCTGCGTAGCTTTATATCGCAAGCATCATCAAAGTACAGCGTATGCGAATGTCCTTTGCAGGAGCGCTGTACATGCAGGAAGAGTTACACCAAGTCCAGCGGCGCAGTATCACGTACATATCATATCCTCAGGGGCGCGCTCAGGATGTTCTCTTCCCCGCCTCGGCCATCATACGGCCTTGGCCATCATCGAGGAAGACTCTTACAATGTCAAACTCTCTTATCAATTGAAGGGCAGCACCAATGTCAGAACGAGGGCAGAATCATTTCGAGACGATTAAGCATAGAGACAGCAGCGATCACTTAGGAGACACCTCTTGCACCACATCGCAGAGTATGGCAAGGCAGGTGAAGGAGGCATGGTAGTCTAGAGCACTTGTTGTTGTAGGATATTCGTTCTGCCAGATCCAGCGAGGATTATCCGGGTGCTTAATAATTCTGGCTGAACTCGAAAAAAGTGAAAAGTACCAAACCAAAAAACATGATCGAATCTCCGGAGACAGAGTAGTCCAAGTCTAATCATACTCCAGCTCTGTAGAGTGGAGCACTAGGGAGGTGACAGAACCCGATATGCTTAATAATGTGAATGACAGCCCACAGGCATCATACAGCAGACTCTCTTCTGTTGACTTTCACCTAGGCGCCATAAATGTCTTATAAAAGGGCGCCCTCATTTGCGTGTGTTTCTCTTGATAAAAAAAAATATACTTACTTCAAAGAACCAGTCTTCAGCAATTCTCTCTCCCTCCAACACCTACACACTCATCAACAATGCCCTCCGACATTAAGACTTCCGAAGACACCTCCGTCTCCTTCCACGGCTGGGCTTCGACTGGAACCGCCAACTTGAAGCAGTGGAGCTACCACCCCCGCCCTATTGGACCCAAGGACGTTGAGATTGAGATCACCCATTGCGGCATCTGCGGTTCCGATATCCACACAATCACTAGCGGTTGGGGAGAGTTGAAGAACGGACCCTGTATTCCTGGCCACGAGATTGTAGGAAAGGTTGTTGCAAAGGGCAAAGACAGCCACCACCAGATCGGCGACCTCGTCGGTGCCGGTGCCATGGTCGATGCCTGTGGTGATTGCGACGACTGCAAGGCTGGATTCGATCAGATGTGCGAGAAGAAGGCGTTCACCTATAACGACTCCTTCAAGGATGGCCGCGGTGGTCTGTCTTATGGTGGTTATGCCGATCGTGTTAGAGTGAACGGCGAATATGTCTTCAAGATCCCCGCCCAGATCTCGGCTGCTGAAGGTATAAACAACCAACAGACCTTTACAATTGTTCAAAAAGGTTCTATCTTTGTTATTCTCGATACTAACTGATTTTTTGACTGCAAACTTGGACTCGAACGATAGCTGCCCCTCTTCTGTGCGCTGGTGTCACGACCTACGCTCCTCTCAAGCACCATGGTGCTGGTCCCGGCAAGAGAGTCGGTGTGATCGGTATCGGTGGATTGGGACACTTGGCCATCCAGTGGGCCCATGCCATGAAGTGCGATGAAGTCGTTGCCATCTCGACCAGCGACAGCAAGCGCGAAGAGGCCAAGAAGCTGGGCGCCTCCAAGTTTGTCAAGTAAGTGTTTTCGCTCCCCGCATCGTCCTTGTTACCGTCGGAACCCTATGTCCAATCTTTTTTGTCCCTTATCTCTCTCATTAATCCTTATTCTATGGAACCTTATGGAACATGATAGCTCAAAGAAGCCCGAAGAAATGGCAGCTGCTGCCAAGTCGATGGACATTGTCATCTGCACCAGCTTTGACAAGAACCAGAACTGGGCCGAGATCCTTCAATTGGTCGCCAACCGCGGTCAGTTTGTCCTCTTGGCCTTGCCCGAAGCTCCTCTTAGCATTCCTGGCAATGCCTTTATTGCGCGCCATGTCTCCATGGTTGGTTCTTTGATCGGAGGCAAGGATACCGTGCAGGAGATGCTGGACTTTGCTGCTGCACACAACGTCCGCCCCTGGATCGAGAAGATGCCCATGAGCGATGCTAACGCTGCTGTCAAGCACATGATGGACGGTCGTCCCCGCTACAGAGTTGTTATGGAGACTGAGGCCGCCTCCCGTCAATAAGAGTTCTGATCGGTCCTTTTGATCTCATTCTCTCTATCCCTCCACACAAGAGCTGTTGTACATATATGAAGGAATACTCCTTTGAATAAAAAGAGATCATTTGCATACACCTTTTTCTTGTTTTTGAAAGAAAGCCGCCCGCTCTAACCGCTCTTTTCGTGTTTGGTCAACATGTATCAGTTACTCCTCTTCAAAAGGCCAGAGCCAACATTCAACAGAATAGAAAACAGTTCATCGTTCTCGAAACTATTGCACATCATGCTGACAAAGAGAATACTTTGTTGTTTCGATCTAAAGTGCATGTTCTATCCTTTTGTTGTTCCTGATATAAACAATCCCATTCGCGAGGACGCCTCCCCCCGCTTCCCAGCCTCCTGTTCCTTCCGATTTACAAACGACGAGCCTTGGGTGGCCTGCATCCATTGAAAGGAACAGGCGTGGTATCGGATATCCTCTTGATGTCCCAGTTGGTCTTGGCGCGGATGGCCTTGAAAGCCGAATCCCGTCCTGGTCCAAATCCCTTCATCAACACATGCAGCGTCTGGATCTGAACGTTCTTCTCCTCAATCTTCTCGATCAGCTTCGTCATGGCTTGGTATCCAGCCTCAGGTCCTGAGCGGGCTGACTTTTTGAATCCTGCAGAACCTGCGCTCTGAGTCGTGACGGGGTCACCGTTGGCGTCCGTCAAGGTCAAAATGGTGTTGTTCATGGATGCATGGATATGCAAGTTGTGAGTGCAGGTCTGGGACTCGCCCAAGAAGCCACGTCCTGATCCTCCCATCAAAAACCGAGAGTTCAATAGGCTGGACGAGCGAGAAGCCTGTTGCTGGTTCTCTGTAGCCTTGGAGAGGGTCTCCAGAATAAGCGCAGCGTTGGAGCCCTTGAGTCCGCCCTTGGCTGTGTTGGCTTTGCTGGCGTGACCTGACAGTGATGTCGAGGGAGAGGACGAAAGAATCTTCATGAGTGCCTCTGCGCCTTCTGCTTTGCTGTCGCTTCCGCCGCTGTTGCTATTGGTGTTATTGCTGTTGGTGCTGTCATTAGAGCCGGCAGTGTAGAATCTATAATAAGCAGAGTGAGATTAGAGAAACGATTAGCTTGGTCCGTCGAGTGCGTCCTGTTGGGAGACCTGCATGGGACTCTGTGATCCGGCGTGTTTCCGGCTTGTTTCCCGGCTTGTTACCTGAGGCTGCTGACAGACTGGATTTGACGAATGCTGGTGGCCTTGAGGGCATGGCGTGGGATAGCCGACAACATAGTGTGTGATTCTGGTCGAGTGTGTCCGGGGCTGCCGATGAGGATGCCAGGTAGAGAAGAGGAGCAGTGGACCAATGCAGGGGAATTGATCACTCCGAGTGCTGTAAACAACCGCCAAAATGCAGTCACAAAATGACCGAGCCGACTGCCTGCCAGTCAATATGTCAATATGCAAGGACACCCAATCCTTGTCTTGTCGCGGGCAGCAAGCTGGTAGCACAAGCCCGTGGTCTATATGCGATCTATACTGTACATATACATGGTACTTCAGTCGCCTCAGTCGTGAGGTTTAGGCAGTGCTCAAGAGACGGTTGCATCTCAACAACAGTGCAAGTGTGCACTGGTGAGCTGCGGCTAGTGAAAGTGTATGGGGCGATTGCGAGCTTCATAGGTTTTGTATTAGGCAGTGGTAATGGCAGTAGCAGCGGCAGTAGCAGCGGCAGCGGCAATGGCCGAAGCAGAGAGCTCCACGGAGATCTGGCTAGTGTGGATGATGTCAAGATAACCAGCGGGACTGGAAGAGCAGATTTAGGCGCAATGACGCTCATCGTCGATAACGCATCAATAGTGTTTGGACCTAATGTGCCTGTGCTTCTGTGGAGCAGCAATAGATAAGGCTTGTCTTTATCCAAGGAGAGCAACGGGCATGTCGTACTCGACTGGGTACTGTACTCTGCAGTGAGGCGGTGTGAGATAAATGGGGGGCTGTCTCGGTGGAACTGATTGTGATTGCTTTTCTAATTTTTTTTTTTAATCGGTTGGGCTGGACAGATCATACGCCGATAAGAGACTTTCTTTCCTTCCTTCCTCTTCTCTTCTCTTCCCTTCTCTTCTCCTTCACTCCTTTCCACCTCACTCCTTCATCGTCCTCATCCACCACACTTGTCTTTGCAATCTTCTGCCTCCTTGTCCGCTCCCAAACGCCCTTCACTTCGCTCAACACACTTTCAATAGCAAGCCAGACATATCACCATGTTGGACGATAGCATCAAGACTAACCTCGAGTGGACATCGTCCCTCGACATCGACTACCAGTGCCACAACACTCGCAAGACCTCCATCATCTGCACCATCGGTACGTAAAGCCCTATGCGCACTGAGCGCGCTCTCTATGCCCAGGATCGCCTTGTCATTCGTTTTCCATGCGCGTTTATATTAAACGATGAACTTCCTTGCAACCTCGCGCGCGTAGGCCCAAAGACCAACACGGTTGAGATGCTCAGCAAGCTGCGTGATGCTGGAATGAACATTGTTCGCATGGTAAGCGTGCAGGACAGGTGTTTTTGGATCAAAGTTTCCCACAGAGGATGAAGAGGCTGGATTCCAAAAAAAAAATATGCATGTCCTGCGTCAATACAGAGGAGTAGTGGGCTTGAAGCTTGAACAACGTTGTGTTCGCATATAGGGGACTTGAGCGCCGCTGGGGCTGATCTGTTGATACTGACTTGCGATTGTCCCAACAATAGAACTTTTCTCACGGATCATATGAGTACCACCAGTCGGTCATTGACAACACCCGCAAGAGCTGTCTCGGTAAGTCATCATCAGATCACCTTGCTACAGCAAATCCTCCCTATTCTCTTCGGAGACCTTAAAACACACGGATCGGACAGGCGGGCATTGGACGTTATTTAAAAAAAGAAGAGAAGCAACGAGGCGGTGGGCGGCAGGCGATTAAATTCCCGCGCTGTTTATCATTTCCCTCTCTTATCTTCTCCCACACATACTACGACGGTGGTAAAGGACTGCTTGGCACCCACGCACTCTAATTGCCCGCTTTCGACCTCACTTTTTCCGCGTTTACCTTTTCCTTTTGTTCTTGCTTGGGAGGCCATCTCGTTGCAGTATTGTGCGTTCGTGCCCCCTTCGAACCGTCTCTGGAGGAACTCGGGCTTGAGCTCTGACGAATTGCGCCGAGGTCGAGATTGACACGAAAGTCAGTTTCATGACCAACGAAACTAACACTTAACTTGTGTTATGTACCTACTGACTTAATAGAGCACCCCGGACGCCCCGTTGGTATCGCCCTTGACACCAAGGGCCCCGAGATCCGCACGGGATTGATGAAGGACGATGTGGAGGTCCCTATCTCTGCTGGACACAAGATGATCATCTCAACCAACGACCAATATGCCGAGGCCTGCACAGGCGAGGTCATGTACGTCGACTACAAGAACCTGACTAAGGTCATCACCCCTGGCAAGGTCATCTACGTTGACGACGGTGTCCTTTCCTTCAAGGTTTTGACTGTCGAGGCTGACCACGTCACCGTCGAGGCTTTGAACAACGGCAAGATCTGCTCGCGCAAGGGAGTGAACCTGCCCAAGACCGCGGTCGATCTGCCCGCACTCTCTGAGAAGGACAAGAGAGACCTCGAGTTCGGAGTTGAGAACAATGTCGACATTGTCTTTGCCTCATTTATTCGTCGCGCGGAGGACGTTCTCGAGATCCGCAAGGTCTTGGGAGAGAAGGGAAAGCACATCAGGATTATCAGCAAGATCGAGAACCACCAGGGAGTCAAGAACTTTGACGAGATTCTCGCTGTGACTGACGGTGTGATGGTTGCCCGTGGAGATTTGGGAATTGAGATCCCCTGTGCTCAGGTATTTCTTGCCCAGAAGATGATGATCTCCAAGTGCAACCTTGCCGGCAAGCCCGTCATCTGCGCCACTCAGATGTTGGAGTCCATGACTGTAAGTTCACGTACAAGTCTTGACTTTTATTCTCGAAGATAAGGTGTTCATCATGGCTGTGTAGCTTTGCCATGTGCTAATCATCTACCTCCAATCTTTAGTACAACCCTCGCCCTACCCGCGCTGAGGTGTCCGATGTTGCCAATGCTGTTCTGGACGGAGCCGACTGTGTCATGCTGTCCGGAGAGACTGCCAAGGGATCTTACCCCTTGGAGGCCGTCCGCACCATGGACGAGACATGCATCCTCGCCGAGTCTGCCATTTGCTACCCCCCACTCTTCAACGAGCTCCGTCAGCTTCAGCAGCGTCCCACTGAGACGACTGAAACTGTTGCCTCATCTGCTGTTTCGGCCTCACATGAGCAGAACGCTGGTGCCATTGTCGTCCTCTCAACCAACGGAGACACCGCTCGTTTGGTTTCCAAGTACCGTCCTCAATCCAACATCATCATTGTGACCCGCAAGGAGTCAACAGCACGCTCTATTCACCTGTCCCGTGGATGCTATCCATTTATTTACAAGGAGCCCAAGGTCGAAGACTGGCAGGAGGATGTTGACAAGAGACTGCGGTGGGGCATGGACCAGGCCATCCAGGTTGGTCTGCTCAAGCACGGACAGACCGTCATTGTCATCCAGGGCTTCCGCTCCGGCTATGGAAACACCAACACCATGCGCATTGTCGTTGCTTAGATCTCGATATACTTTATATAGAATCCAAAAAAAAAAATCATTAAGCAATCTGAAACCTTTTCCGATCTTCACAGGCCACGTTGTAATGCTGGCTACTTTGAACGTGTTGAACGCGCCCACCTCCCGCTGATCCCGCTGATCCTGCGACATTACCATTCTCAACACGGTAAACACTAATAATCATCATTAGCTGAGAAAGGAATTGTCATGCACTGCCGTGACGCCCAAGCGGCCTGTGTGCATCGCGACAAGCATAGCGCATTTGCTCTCTTTGGTTGAACCTGGAATAAGCGCAGCGCATCTCATCGCAGATCCCTAGTCCTCCTGCATGTCCAATAACAATGATGATTCTCAAGATGCGGGGACGGGGGGTGGGGGGGTTTGCTATGTGTCTGTTCATCCATTCCCCTTCCTTTTTCTTTCACACTCCTCAATAGTCGTTGTGAGTCCCGAAAGGCGAACGCATATTCACCACCGTCTTGCACCCAACCCTTCGCCTCCAACAGACGCAACAAAAAAGAAAAAAGATAAATAAATACCCCACTACGACAACATGCGCGTCACTTCTATCATTCTCTTGTCAAGCATCGCTCTATCGCTCCTTCTCCTCAAAGCCGAAGCCCTGCCAGCCCCCGCCTCCGACAACAGCGGCGGCTCTGAACTCGACGACAACAAAAAGGTCACCTTCCCTGTCGGCAACGGCATCGTCTACACCAAGGCAACCTTCTTTGTCAACAAGGAAGAGGATGGCACCAAACGCCCCACCGCCGTGGATCGTATCAAAAGTCTGGTGAGCATCAACATTGGCGATTCCAAGAAGAACAAAAAGAAAAAGAAGGCCGGCGATGGAGAGGATCCTTGGGATGCGCCTTGGAATCAGCTGACACTTTATGGGGATGTTGGCTATGTCAAAAGGCCCGTCCCTGAAGGATGCAAGGAACTGCCTTTCAGAGACCAGATGGTAAAAATTGAGTGTCGACCAAAATATTGTACGGTGTATTTCCTCACACATCCCATGGTATCTAACGCGATCATCCTTCGTTCCTATATCATCTTGATCTTTTAGATATGGGACCAGCAAGGTCATCATGGACAGGTGGCAGACACCGACAAGGATTCCGCATCGGCTGCTGGCGCAATCCCCGCTAATGGGGCTGAAGATACGCAAAAACAGGATCTCAGTGAGGGATCGCAGAAAGACCCGTCGATGGGCAAGGCCGACGCAGGATCCTCATCCACGGAGGGCTTTCGTATCTGCATACTCGGACTCTGCATAGGCGACGGCAACGATGACGATGACGACGACGATGCCAAGACGGTCGACCACAAGCAGAAAACGTTTCTAGAAGCCTTCCAAGGCAAGACTCTCAAGATCAATGCCCATGGGTGTCCTATGCCCTCGGCCTCAAAATAGACAGGAGTAATACCAATGCATTTTTTGTATTTTAGTAATGAAAGATGCTGAGAAAAAGGGAAGGATGCAGAAAGATATAGAAGAGGGGGGAAGAGGCTCTATTTGAAGGGTGCGGTGAGTGGGTCGATGATCTTGCCCAGCTTGGTCGTGACTCTGGGCAGAGTCATCTTCTGGAACGTAGCGTTGGTGTTCCATTCCTTGCCGACAGGGGCACGCAGACTCTGCTCGTACTGGGCCCAGGTCTTGAACGGGTGGGGGATCTGTGTTACCGCATACGCCGAGGCCTTTTTGTCGCGCCTCTCGTTGATAATGACATGCGCCAGCTTGGCATCCTTGCGCTTGCTCGCCTCGACACCATCGCCAGGCTGCGCCTTCTTCACGACAACGTTCTTCTTCTTCTTTGCGCCCTTTCCAGCCCAAGAGCCCTACGAATGAAATACAGGTAGCAGACAGATACAACAACTGATGAGATTTCATGCCAGCAATATCAAGGAGGGGCATGGAGCAATTGCATGAAATGACCGCTGGTTCCAAACTCCACACAAAAAGAAAAGACTTACCCATCCGGGAAGGGTCATGTCGACATCCTTGGGCCGCTCCGCCTCCATTACCTCCATCTTCTCCTTCTCGAACTCTGCCACAACGTTATCATTTGCAAAAGCACGGGCCACCAGGTCACGCTGTGTAAGAGCTGCTGCGGTCTTGGAGTGAACCATCACTGGCTCAGCTTCCGAGGCATCCGAGTCGTCGTCAGTTCCTGATTCAGCAGCTGCTGCTTTTGTTGCCTTGCTCGTCTTTTTTGATGCTGTTGCTGCGGTTTCTGTCGCCGTCTCCTTGAGTTCGTTCTTGTGCAGTCCACGCTCCTTCTGGCTGTCTTTGCTCAAGGTCAAAAACGAGCTGGTATCGATCTGGACCTCGTCATCCGATCCGGTCTCGCCAGCCTTGTGCTTCTTCATCTTGGCTTGCAATTTGTCGGCCTTGGAGCTGTCCTTGGTCATGCCCTTGTCGTTCTTGCGTGCAATCTTGCCCTGGTGGTGCTTGTCCGTCTGAAGCCAAGGGTTTGCTGATCCATCATCAGAGTCACTGTCCTCTGCGGCTGCCCTTGTGCTCGTACCCGCAATCTTCACACTTACGGGTCCAGCGACCTTGGTCGAATGTCCACCGGAAAGAGCAACCTTGTTGATCTGTCCTCCGCTGTTCATCTTGACTGCCTTCTCTTGTCCCTTTGCGATATCGCTATCCATCGGGGTGGTTGAGGTGCTACCAAATACCATCCTTCCTCCAGCGCCAATGACAGTTCCAGGTTCGGCCTCGGCCGATGCCTTCTTGCCCGCCTTCTTGGCGCCCTTTGTGACCGACTGCCATTCGTCATCACTGGACTCTGCTCTCATCTCGTCTTCGTCCATCATCTCCTTGCGGAACTCCTCTGCAGCAGCCTGGGCCTCGATCTTGCTCCGCTTAGCGGCATCCTGCATAAACTTCATGGCAAAGACACCCTTGCCGACCTTGGCCTCCATAGCAGCATCCTCAGCCTTGGCGAGCTGAGCTTCGACATGAGCCAGCTCATCAAAGGCGCGCTCCTTGACTCCCTCCACATCATCGTCGTCAAAGTCGCTGTATTCACTGTCGCCGCCAGATTGCTCCTCGTCAGAGTCAACATCCTGAATCTTGCGCCTCAGACGCTCACCGCGCTCAATCTGTTCCGTGATGGCCTGGCGCGACTCTGGGTCAAAGTTGCCATGCTTGAGCTGGTCCTTGGCCCACTTGCCCGAGTTCTTGTGCTTGAGGGTCATACGCTCCTGAGCACGCTTCTGCTCTGCCAACAGACGTTCCTCATGAGCCTGCTGAGGGTCCAGCTCGGCCATTTCCTCGGCAGTGAGACCGTTGCGTTCACGCTCCTTCTTCTTGATCTTGCGGTACAGCTTGCTCTTGATCTTTGAGACTCTCTTGGCTCGGATCTCATCTCGGAACATCAGGTCGCGCATCATGCGCAACTCGGCACGTCGCTTTTCGACCTCCTCGGTCGACATCTTGTTCAGCGCCAGCTCCTCGTACTCCATCAGGTTCTTCTCCTGCATTCCACCCTCAACCAAGACACTCTGAACCTCCTTTTCCATCTGTGTCGATGCATCAAACTTGCTTGCAAGTGTAGCGCTGGATGGAGAGTCCATGGGGGGAGCATTCATAGGGAAGGCCAGGTGCTCAGCCTGACGGTTCTTCTGGACAATGGGCAGCCACTTGGAGACCTCTTTCTTGGACTCATCGTAAGCGGCCTGTCGATTCAGGCGATCCTGGACGATCTTGGGCAGTGGTGCCGACAGCGTTTCGGTGGTCTTGCCCTTCTTGGGTCCATTCTCAAGAGCTTGAATGTTCTTCTTGAGCGAGCTGAAGCCAGCCTCATCCTGGATGCTGCTGACAAGATCAAAGATATCGAGCTTCTTCTTGTTGCTGCCAGAGGCAGAGTGTGCGGCGGAGGAGCGGTGGGCTTGAAGGTTGTACTCTGATTCGTCGTATGCCTCGGTTCTCTCACGCAGGTTCTTGCGAGCCTTCTTTGAGGTTGAAGCCGAAGAGTCATCCTGCTTACGCTTCTTGACCGAAGTTTCCAGCGAGTCGATAAAGCTAGTGAGATCAGCTCCCTTCACCTCATCGTCCTCGTCCATGTTCTCATCCTCATCCTCGTCTTCATCCTCCTCCTCGTCCTCGTTGTCGTCCTCATCCTCGTCCTCATCATCCTCGTCTTCATCACCAAACTTGAAGTCGTCAGCCTCGCTGTCAGTGTCGTTAAATCCAACCACCTTGGTCTTCTTGGGCAGCACAACCTCCTCTTCGTCTGGCTGGTCCAGCATTTCCGAGATGTCCATGTATTCTGCACCCTCTTCTTCTTCTGACTCTTCTTCTTCCTCACTTTCATCCTGGGCCATGTCCTCGTCCTCAGACTTGACCTTTTTGCCCTTGCCCTATAAATGAAAAATGCATCCAGAAATGAATAGAGCCATAGAAAAGCGCTTAATACATTTAGTTACAGTTATCCTTTTTCTTTGATCCTCCATTCGACTGCTTCTTTGTCTTTGACGATCGTTTCTTACCTTGTTGTCAGTCTTCAACTGCTGTTTTTTCTTGTTCTTCTTGGCCTGATCCTTGGATCCATAGAACTGAAAGTTCTCGTACTTGGCCTCGTCCTCCTCGTCAAAGGCATCGTCCGAGTCAATCTCCTCATCGTCCTCATCCTCAATCTCGTCAACATTGTACTCGTAGTTGTCGACCTCATCCAAGTACTGCTTGCGCCGACGGGCACTTTTAGACTCATCCTCGTCGTCGAGCGAAAAGACGTTAGAAAGGGACTTGACGGCCTTGTTGGATTTGGATCCTGATGCAGATGCTGCGGCGGCAGCGGCACCGCGGGCCTTTCGGCTGTGGTTGTTGGCTTGTGGTTTACGGTCGTTGCCGCGGTTGCCACCACCGCCTCCTCTTTGTCGTCCTGGGGCCATATCTTTATGGGTTGTGCTAATGTCTTCCTGTTTTAGTATGATATCTCGGGGCTGAAGCTAATGCTAGGAAGGGCACAGTGAGGGACGATGTCGAGAGCGAGATACAGCAACGAGTAATGTCTCGACTTGGCGATGAGAACAGCAGAGAGAGAGAAAGAGAACGGAAAATGAAAGGATGGAATGCACAAGCAACTGCTACTGCATTAACGAACAGGCACAAGAGAGAGAAGGAAAAAAAAAAAAGTGACCACTACTAGGAAAATAGTAAACAATCGCTTTATAACGTTTATAACGTGACTTGATTCCCTGAGGGCAGGGCGGACTTGGCCCTCTTGTCGCCCTCTTTGCTGAGAACTCCTAGTCCAATGCCTACAGAGCTGACTCGACGGGAGCTTAGAATAGAAGAGTTGCGCTTGTCCCGCTTCAGGGGCGCAGGAGGGGGTAGCCGTGGCGACGGCTGACTGTACCGCTGCGTACTACTGAACGTCCGCGCCGTGGTGGTACTCGCCGGTGCTATCGCAGGGGTCGTAGCGTTGGGTCCATCGTTGAATAAATGGCCATTAAGCTGAGCCGGGGAAAGGGGGGCCGCTTTTGCCAAAGGAGCAGAGTTCTGATGCTGGCTATCGTTCAACTGCATGGCTGCCAGCTTCCTGTGCAACGCGGCCTCCGGAGACGTTGTCTGTCTATGAGAAGTTGCTTTGGATTCTATCCGGACACTATGGTCCTCCGCAATGACTCTGTTTTTAGATTCTGTCCAGGTCCTAGGATCTACAGCAGAGGAGAATCCGCCAGGCATTGTGGATACTGCGGGAGCCGAGCTAGAGTCATGGGATGGATGCCGGTGAGTAAGTTGGGATCCTGACATGGTAGATGGGTGTGGGATGATGGGCGAGGTTGACAGCCCGTCGAATGTTTGCAAAAAACCAGACGATGGTGATTCCGAGGGGCTCGACCTGCTCTTCTTAGAAAGTGGATGTCTGTTCAACTGCTGACCATCCTGTGCTTCGTCACGATCGCTCTCCGCTGACGATCTACCAGGCTTTTCAATGTAAACGTATTCCTCCTCAGAGAGCGCTTCTTCCACATCGTTGTATTCATCCGAATCCTGATCACTCAGCTCCCGCGGACCATTTCCAGCGCCTAACTGCATGGCATAACGACGTATCCCAACTTTTCCTTGGAGCCTGCGATGTGAGATCCTTGGTGAGCTCTGGCCATATCCGTTAGGGTATCCTGCACCATAATTCCTAATATTTCTTGACGCAGCATTGGCCAGATCCAGGCCGTGGATAGGGTCAGGTCCACTCTTGCCTCCAGGTGACTGGGATTTGTGTGTTGAACTATGTCCAAAGTATTGCACGGATGTTGGTCTTTTTGGTGGGACAGAACGAAAGGCAAAGTGCTCTAGATTTTGGGCGTAAGGCGATATTGTTTGGTTGCTGTGAATCAAATTTGCGAATTGGTTTGCAAGATGAGTTGATTCGGCGATTCCGAGTGAGGGCTGAAAGGGATCCTGCTGGGCTAGCGCAGATCTATCCTGAACCGGGTGATTGAACAATCCCGAGTGCTCCTGTTGATCTGAAGCTCGAGAAGATCGTCTGCTTACTCCTCGAGAGGAGCGTTCTGGAGTCGGGTTGTTGACATGGTAGCTGCGGGATTCTTCAAGAAGATCGCGTTGTGCATCGCCAATGTACTCTGTGTGTGGATCGCGGCGCGAGCCAGAACCCGGTGATTCTGAACGCACTGTAGCCGAGGCAGGCTTCCTGACAGGTGCCAATCCATCGTCGTCATAATATATTCCTATGCTTAGGTCTGGTTCTGAGCTGGTCCGACCGGGTATCTTTTTGGCGCCAGGCAACATTGACGATCGCCTTGAGGGATTTCGAGAGATCATTGGCGTTCCTAGTCCTCCGTCATAAATTCCAGGTCTTCCCTGTGCATCGTCATGGGAGTGTTGCCGCGATGCATCTTCGGGCTTCTTGGTAAACTGCTGTGATAGATTGTGGATAGCGGTCGGCAGATCCTCCTGGAACAGGTTGCGAAGTTGCTTTTCAATCTCTGACTGAAGAAATCGCTGGATGGGCGTGATACTGTCGAACGTGGAGCTGACGAGGACCGACTCTAGTGGGTCGTTCTTGAAAACAAGTGTGATTCCTTTAATCTGGTCCACAACCAGCACAATGATGCCCCGCAACTTGAAGTCGCTAATCCTGAGAAGCATAGGCACAACAAGAGGCTGATCCGCTGCTAAAATTCCACGCCGGGTATATGATGGGTTGTCGGTCTTTTTGACATTCATCGGGTTGGCCTAGTTAGTTACGGGAGGAGAGACGGATCAGTATATCACGGTAAGGAGATGTTGCTGTGAAGGACATGGGATCGCTTGCTGGGCTTCTGTTGCTTTTTACCTGGACTTTAGTCTGGAGAACAATATGTGCATCGCCATTGTATGTGAGCTTAAAGATCCCGCGAAAGCGCTCCATTGATAGCTCGCCCATTTCCAGCATCTCGAGCTCTGGTGGCTATAGCGCGTAAAGGAGAGAACATGCAGCACGCGAGTCATTTAGTCTTATACTCGGCATCGTGTACTTGTAGTCGGTATAAAGTTCTAATCCTCATGCCGCGGTCTTACCAAGGTACCCATATCGAGTTCTTTGACGGTGATGTGATCGACAATGACAGCTGGTTTGTTACCCTTGTTGAGAGCATTGGTCAGCATAGTCTTTGCTTCCTGGATGAATTCCTCCGAGAAGTAGGGCCACTGGAATCGGAAGGCCATGGCGACAGGCAGATGGGTGCAGCGACGACTGTTGAAGTCGTCCGAAGACTAAAAGAATCTAGTGCTGTCGGCGGAAGAAGCGAGGTTCCTGTTTCTTTTTCTCCTTTTTTCTTTTTCAAAAGACCACCCTCTGGCCGCGAAGGGTCATCGACCAGCGTGTGAAGAGAGCAAGATGGTGCAGAGTAAAAGTGCGCAGGGTGCAGGACTGGTTGGGATGCCTCAGGTTTGCACCAGGGGCACAGGCGTCGGTTGGAGGAGGCCGATGGGTAGGCGGGGTGTGAGGCTCGTGTAATCGAGAGCGCCGAATGCCAGGCTGGACAGGTGGGACAGGTGGGACAGGTGGGGATAGGCGGGGACAGGGTGTGTTGGTCAACGGTGCATCAGGCAGGAGGTGAGATGAGGGATGGCTCAGAATAGAATGTTTTCGTGCTAAGTGACTGTGAGGTGTGTGTCCGTGTGTGTGTGTTCAGCGTCGCTGTCTGATCAGCTCTCTTCCCTTCCATTCACCCGACTGCACAGCTCCTTTTCGATCATGGGTGTCACAAAGACCACCATCACTCCCGGAGACGGCATCAACTTCCCAAAGCCTGGCCAGACCGTGGTCATTCACTGTAAGAGAGCTTGCAATTGCACATGCGAGGCGACGGATCGACTGGCGTCGCTAACACTCAACAATCCTCTTTGGCTATGGGTGCGGAATGCTTAGATATTGGAACGGTAAGCTGACCTAGTGTCTTGGGAACGAACTGTTCAACCACACTGTGCCCACAATCTAACTTTTGTACGCGGTCCACATCCGTGATCTACATGGGACTAAATACAGCTCGAGAACGGACGCAAGTTCGACTCTTCGAGGGACCGTGGTCAGCCCTTTGTCACACAGATCGGCGTGGGACATGTTATCAAGGGCTGGGAGAAGGGTAAAATTTTATAGCCATTGGATACATTAACAGCTAGTCATGTCTTTGGGCCTTTGTGTTCTCGGGAATGGCTCGTTAACACTCCTCCTGCAACATTTGACACTAGGCGTGCCATTAATGTCTGTGGGCGAGCGCGCCACGCTCCACATTACCTACGACTATGGGTATGGTGCTCGTGGCATGCCCCCAGTAATCCCAGGCCTTTCCAACCTGATCTTTGACGTGGAGCTCTTGGAGATTCACGATTAACTAATAAAACACCACATCACTTGTTCTGGACACGGTGCGCGGAGTGGAGTGGATGGCAAGGTTGTCTGTTATGCACGATCATTCAGTACCACAGGCACAGGAGCGCTTAGATCATCCGAGTCCCTTCTCTGGTGGTAAGATCGACCGCTATGTCGCTATAGTATGGTTGGCCTTTCATGTATTTTTAAACGAACCTGCTAGCCAGGAGAAGGAGGAGACATAATTCGTCCCGATCGTTGTTTACACCCGCCCGTTATTTCGACGATGTGAACGCTTGTTGTGCAGGCAGACCATGCAATCCAGATCAGAGTACAGGACCCGTTCGATTGACTACACTTGCTGCCACTGTGTCGTGCCCCTAGATTTGTGTCAGGACCACTGACTACCGCGCCCGTAATCCAAAAAAAAAGCCTTCCCTTCCCCCTTGCTTTTTTTTGTTCTTTGAGCTCGCTTTACTGCTTCTTCGTTAGAAGTCCGAACTATCGAGCAAAGACACTCTTTTGTCATAGTTGAGGCACCGGGCTGTCATCGAGGCACGACACTGGCCCGTGTTCTGGACGGGAAGAACTACTCCGCGTACTTCTTTTGCGTGTGAGAGTGTGTGAGTGTGTGAGTGTGTGACTTGTGCGCTGATAAAGGTGGTAGCCGATTTCACACTCCTCTTCCTTCGTTTTGTTTCTTCACACTTCTCTCTCTCTCACCCTTTTCCGTCCTCGTCCCCATCACAAAACCACACCTGTGTCCCTCTCCCTTTCCGGCCCTTCCATTCATGGACGTGTACGCTCTCACCAAGAAGCAGCGACCCACTCATCTAACACGAGGTGAAGTGGACAAGACCCACACCATGACCCAGCCAGAGCCTCAGCAGAAGCAGCAGCAGCTCCAACAGCAACAGCACCCACCCCTCTCGACAGAACCCCCAACGCTCAAGGACATAGAGGCGAAGCACTCCCAACTCCCGCCCCAGTATCGGCAAGCAGTGCTCGAGCAGCAGCAACGAGAACATCAGCAGCGCCTTCTCCAACAGCAGCAGCAGCAACAACAACAACAAGCCTCACCTGGATTGGATTCGCAGAAGAATGTCCAACCGACCTCGGCATTGTCCTCACCCAATGCCAATGGCAACGGCACCGGGGCTCGCCAGAGTGGAAATGTAAACCCTTCTCACCAGCGCATTGTCTCGGCACCGCTGATGAGTTCGAATCGTTCGAATCGTGTCGGCGTGGATTCCTTGAACACCACAATAGGTCCGAGTCGCGCCCACTGGAAGGTATGCACAGACGTGCTCTCGGCTTGTTATTTCCCATCAACTCGCGTATCCCTTTTATCGCGACCGCTGTCTTTTGTATTGGTGCACAAGTCAAGGCCCAAGACGCGAGAAACGACCTAGCACGCGAGATGAAGCGCCAACTGACATTCGCCTTTTTTCTACCTGAGTAGCCGGACAGCAGCACGCAGGTCTGCACATGGCCAGGATGTCTGCGAGAGTTTGGTTTCTTTGACCGCAGGCACCACTGCAGAAAGTAAGGGCGGCGCAAAACTTCCCTGGTTCCTCGTCAGATGTCTGTTCACTCCACTAAGCTGTTCTCTCTGTTTAACCTTTCTTGCATCTTCCTTGTACCTTTAGATGCGGCGACATCTTTTGCAGCGCCCACTGCTCAAAGGCCATTCCTTTAGACCATTCCTTGGATTTCAATCCAGCAATGGGTGTCAACAGCAGGGCCTGCATAGGATGCTTCGAGTCTTACGAGCAGTGGCAAGGATTGATCCCGACCACAACAAACACCACTTATACCAGCCAGCACACCGTCCGCGGTGCGTTTGGGCATGTCTCTGACAGCGCTATCCCGACAGGCGAATACACATCGGCGACCACAACCACTACGACGACCTCGGGTCTGAACCACAAGAGCTCAGGCTTGCTGTCGCCCGAGTACGCAAGGAAAAACACAGGCAAAATAGCAGAAGGATATCTGGGACAGACGGGAAACGGCACTTTGAACGAGACTCTCGGACGCGAAGGTAACGACTTCTCCCTTGCAAGACGTGTTTTTCTCTTGGATGGCAAAAGGAACCAAAAGGACAGTTTGTATATCTGCAGGATTGACGGACGGTGTGATAACCAACATTGAATGCCTTTTCGCGATAGACATCGTACGACTCCCCAAGTCGGCTTCGGACACTATTGCCATCAAGACGCGACCTGTTCAAGGTTAGCTTAGTTTCGTGAAAGTAAAAACGACCATAGGAGATCTGGACGACCGAGAGGTAGTAAAGTAATAGCTAACCGTCTTTTGCTACACTTTAAATACCCACTATAGACCCAGCTACCATGCCCATGCCCTCTGTTCCTCACGACTGGTCCTGGAGCACCTTCTAATGTTGACGATGATGTGTCTCGCCTTCTTCCATGGGCGCCGGATGCCTTCGGCTTGAATAACGGACTCCAACAATATCGGCTTGTTGATCTTGGACTCTCCTTCATGCCCGTCTTCCTGCTTTCCCATCCTGTCCTCCTATCTTCCATCCAAAAAAAAAAAAAAAAACTTTACGCACACTCACTTTTGACGATCGGTCTACACGAACAAAGAAATGAAACGAAAAACCATAGCGCATATCGCATCTACTCATCCACAGCATCTCCTTCGAGCCTCTCACCACATTCTTTTTAATGGTGGTTGATCGAGGCCCAGCAACTAGGCTTAATAAATCAATCATTCATATGCGTCAACTCTTTTTTTTTTCTTCCTTCGCTGTATTGTACATCTTTTGCTTGTTTTTCTACAAAGTGTGAAGCGCGCGAGCGCCTCCATGGCTAGCTGGACTGGGCCTAGACCTTGCGCTCCACATCGCCGCGAGCCTCGTTGGCGTGGCCGCGAGCCTCAAGGGTCGTGTTTCCAGTGGCGGATCCGACGGCCTTCTGAGCAGTGCCCTGGATGTTGTGTCCGACACCCTCGACGTGGGTCTTGGCATCGGCAGCCTTCTGTGCGGCATCAGCTTGCGCTTTCTGCGAGGCTCCGCTGGCGGCGAGGTTAGAGTTGCCGATAGCGTTACCGACGGTTTCCTTGGCGCCTCCGATGTAGGAGTTGGCGGTGTTCTGCATTCTGTCGGTCATATTGAAAATGGTTGTAGTATGGTTGTGGTTGTGTGTGTGTGTGTGAGTGTGAGTGTGAGTGTGAGTGAGTGGGTTGTTTAATGTGAGCACAGCTGCTTATATATCTACTGGGTACAAAAATGACGTCAAAAAAACCTTAAGGAATGGTCCGTGAATGATCTCACACAGAACGCAATGGAACAGCACCCTAACCAGCTCCTCGGCTAGGGTGCTGGTCATCATGTCATCACACAATGCACAAGTGCGGAGGTCCTCAGATGACGCCTATTGCGGGTCCAGGTACAGGTGGTGTCTTCAGTTGCAAATCGGGGGGAATGACGCCTTCTGCGAGCCCGACATTTTTATATGCGCCCCCTTATATTGGTCGATAGAGAGCGCATACGAAAGCAGACCGTAGAACACGACTGTCATCTGCAACAAAAAGACCTAATCAAAGCGCGCTTCAGCAGGCACGCGACTTGTCCAGAAAGAAAGGAGAGGCTGTTCTGGACCAGTTGAGATCAGCACAGAAATTGTAGCTGAGTCGGGGCGTAGTACCGTGACTGTATCTCAAGCAGACACGAGCAGAAAAAAAAACACACACATCGCTTGTGATACTACAGCACCTGCTCTAGTTTACATTTTCGATGCAAAGGGTTAGTTCAAATAACGACGCAACCAGCACCGTAGCATCGCAGCACAAACCCTTAGTTCCTGATCATCATAGTCACAAGCAAATACACTTGTTCTCTGTCCAAACGTGTGTTGTGCAGCAAAGAGTTGTTTTATTGTACAGAGGTAAGACTACAGTAGTGTGGGTGCAACAGGCTCATTTTTTAAACGCTGCGCTCAAGGTCACCGCGAGCCTCGTTAGCGTGGCCGCGAGCCTCAAGGGTCGTGTTTCCAGTGGCGGATCCGACAGTCTGCTGGACCTGACCCTCGATCTTGTGTCCGACACCCTCGGCGTGGAGTTTGGCCTCGGCTGCCTTCTGTGCGGCATCAGCTTGCGCCTTCTGCGAGGCTCCGTTGGCGGCGAGGTCAGGGTTGCCGATAGCGTTGCCGACGGTTTGCTTGGCTCCTCCGATGTAGGAGTTGGCGGTGTTGAAGATCTTGTCAGTGATGTTGGACATGGTGAGTTTGTTGTTGTTGTTGTTGTTGTTGTTGTTGTTGTTGTTGATAGTAATGAGAGAGTAGTGAGAAGCGTGGGCTTCCCTTTTTCAATGTTCGAACTCGTGTGCCAGGCACAACTCGTCAATACGTTGTCATCGTGAAATCGAAATCATGATGACGGAAACCCTTCGCGCTCTTTCGCACTTCGGTAAACCTTCTCATCACATTCCGCAGTATGGCGCCTTGCTGGTTGTTACTTCTCGGTAATACGCTTACATTAAAGATGCAGGGTCTGGGCTAAAATCCAAAACACGACAATCAACTTGTTTTCATTCTACAAGAAGGCTTGAGAGAGGGATCGTGCACAGACACATGCGCAGGGCGTTCCAAGTCAAGTCAAGATGAGTGCGCGTGAGAGGGAGCGAGGCATAGAGAGAGAAACGTTTTTTGTACAAATATTACAGCAGGTATATTGTTGAACTACATATACAGGCGACGAATTGAGGTGTTTGCTATTTAAACGTTCTTCTGGATCTCGCCGCGGGCGACGTTACCGTGTCCCTTGGCCTCAAGGGTATGGTTGCCAACAGCAGCGCCGACAGTCTTCTGCATGTTTCCTTGGATGGAGTTTCCGAGACCTTCGGCGTGGGTCTTGGCATCGGCGGCCTTCTGGGCGGTGTCGGCGTGTGCCTTCTGTGCGGCTCCATTTGCGGCGAGGCTGGAGTTTCCGACAGCATTGCCGAGAGTCTGCTTGGCGCCTCCGATGACAGAGTTGGCGGTGTTCTGGAGTCTATCAGTCATACTTGAAATAGTTCTTGGTGCGAGTTGGTGTCGGAAAGGTTCGTTTGGTGTGCTTTTGAATGAAGAGTATGGCGGGCAGGGGGCATTTATATCGTGAAATAGCTGAGGTTGCATCACAATTACATCATTTCTCTGAGCGCGCTTTCACTGCTGTCAACCATCCAATGGTGCGGGGGCACTGGGGCTATTGAGGTTCTGTGTCACTTTCACAAGATACGGCGGCGGCGCCGGCGCTGCCACAGACGCAGAGCCAGCCTCGGTCCAGACATTGTCCTTCTTGGGAGTGTCGGGGGTACTAGGAGTGCAATGGGGTTCGAGGTGCTGATAAGGATGGTCCTGGTAGCTGTTGTGGCTGTGATCTGCAAAAGATGTCGAGTGGGAAGCGTATGGCTCGCTCTTGGGCAAGAGAAGGCTGGTCATTGAAGACCCCGAAGCCGAATATATGTGGAGAGGCTGTGCATATGGGTCTTCGCCAAGTATGACTTCCTGACTCTCATGGGAGAGATGATTTGCATACACCTGAAGGTGGTGTTGGGCTGGCAACTGTTTTTGCGGGTGTTTGTGATGGTAGTCCTGATGCTGTGAAGCTTGAGGGAGTTGCTGTTGGCTATGACTATTGGACGGCGTTGGCGCAGACGCGTTGATATGGCTTATGGGCATGCCACTCTCAGCTACCACAGGGACGGAAGCCGGGACGAAAGGAGCCGCCCTCCTGCCCACTGCTGCTGGGAGCGGTCCGATTTGCATCCTCTGCATTTCAATATGTGCCAAATCTTGTTCCTCTGTCGGGATTGTGCCAAGATCAATATGCTCTGGTAGTGGGGGTGGTCGATGTGGCAACGTCGGTAATGGAGGTGGGAGGACTGTGTGCGATGGTGTCGTCCATATCGCATCAGGACGCACCACCCCGCCTTGTTCACTCCTTTGCATGATCCGGTCAATTTTGGCTTTGAGATGTTTCTTGCGAATGAATCGGCAATAGACGATTAGAAGGATGACCAGTACTGTGACGATTCCTCCCGCAATACCACCCGTGGGCGGCGACCTCGAGCTGCCATCGCTATCCTGACCACCGTCGCCTCCATCGCTGGAGGTTGTGGGCGAGGAGCTTACAGTTGGGGTTGTAGTGGTTGTTGATGTGGGATCGCCAATGCCGCGCTTGCCAAGATCAAGTATCCCAGTTGCCACGCTACGAGTCGTTCCAACTGCACCGCAGTCTTCTACGGCAATTGAAAAGTCCAGGCTTGCAGTCAAAGGAGCCGATCCCTTCACGGATATAAACGTTGAAATGTTGAAATGGGAGTCCGTTTCTCGTAATGCGAAAGGCCCATTCAGCTTGACGCCGTCGAACGTAAACATGCGGGGTGCTGTTGATGAGTGGATACTCTAGAAATATCCAGAATGATAGAGACGCGGGGCGGGGTGAATACTGAGGTAGAGGTTACGGGTTGGCTACAAAATTTAGCGGTTCGGATCAAAGGTAACTTACGACGCAAAGAATGTGCAGACTACTTTCATTAGCGGTCGTATGCAGGCGGTAAAGGCGCGGGTTCAGGCACTCGTCTGGTAGTGATGAGAGGCGAAACCTTCGCGCTGTGCTAGGCGCAAGCGACTCCTGGAACTCTTGTAGCGCGACATTATCGGTGGCAGTGGTACTCATCGGAAATAATGTCAGAACTTTGTTGGATCCCATCAGGTATAGAGTGCCACGGGTATAAGCGAGAGCTCTAGGTGTTCCACACGTTGCAGCGTCCTATGTATACAACAAGTGCGTGTCAATAAAGGAGAGACAAGTGAACAGGGCGAAGTTGAGAGTCGATCGCTCCCGAAAGCCCAAAAGCCCAAATCTTGATGAGAGCATTTCTCTTTCGTTTTTGGTCGTCGACACCAGGCTATAACCTAACTTACCAAAGACCATATCCGTTTAGACTGAACAAAGCTGCCGCCCTCAAGTGCAGCCAAGACGATGCCGTCGCCAGAACCCGAGATTTGGGCGTGAACAAATAATCCGCTTTCCAAAGCAAGCATGACGCTCTTCTCGATAGCATTTGTGAACGTAAAACAATCTCCCGTAGCGCCGTTGAGCCTGCCTGCCTTTATGACAGTCCAAGCGCCGGTCTCCGCGAGAATGCTGTGCTTTATACCCAAAAGCGACGAGGAGGTGTCGCTGATATCCTTGGTCCACAGGCGACGCGTGATCCATACAAAGGTCTGTTGTCGAGAGTCTATACTGCAACTGCTGTCCTCAGAGGCGAGTCTGTCCAGGAGAGGTCCTAGTCCCTCACGCTCTAAGGGTATCGACGGAAAAGTGCTGATGACTATCCAGGAGGCGTGTTTGAAGGAGGTCGGTCGAGTCTGAGACTGAAGTAGGAGGACACGGTGGTGTGAACGGTTGACAGTTGCATGTTTTATTGGGAAATAGCCGACCATGAACATGCGCTCTCCATCGGAGGTGATGCATAGTGGCCGGAAGAAGCCCATTCAGAAGCAGGCTGATCGGTGCAGCAGAGAGAAAAGTATCGAGGAGACAGAGAGGACAGAGGGTCTGAGAGAGAGTGAAGTAGGGAGGACAGGAAGGACAAGCAGGACGGATGAGTCGAAGGAGCGGATGGAAAGGGACAATGGAAGGGATCTGCCTGGGGGTGAGGCTGAGTCCAGAAATAAAGATTTTCCGCGCTCAGCGCCCAGCGCCGTCGCATAAACTCAACTGCTTCGTACTCGCCTTTCCGCCACTCCACCCAGCAGCATGCAGGCACGGTGCTGGCAAGTCTCAGGTAGGTCTTTTCCCGGGTATTGGCATCAGAGGTGGTCCAAGTGGTTTGTGCAGGACATTGTCAGTATCCATGTCAGGGGCCAGAGACAAGCGCGTCCACTCGCTCAGGTCCCAAAAGGCACCCTCGCGTGTTGCACGTGATCTTTTTTTCACTTTTTGTGCTTCACTCTCAGAGTCTTTGCAAACTCACATCATTCTCCCACAGACACAGACGCAGACTCCTCCCACTACCCCTAGACAACCACACACGACAAACACCCAACAGGAACATCAAACTTGCCAACATGAAGAAAAAAGTAATGGTCACTTCAGAACCCTTGCATTCGCAGCCGAGCTTGGTCGTCTGTTGTGTGTCCTGTCATTTCACAAGGCTAACAGAACTCATCTTTGTGACCTCATGAACAGGTGCTTTTGATGGGCAAGAGCGGGTCAGGCAAGACCTCGATGCGCTCCATCATCTTTTCCAATTACATTGCCAGAGATACCCGCCGCCTTGGAGCAACTAGTAACGTGTCATTCTCGTGTGTTTCCGGTTGATGGTTGGCTTTGGTTTTTTGAGCGGACAAACTGACGGAGCCGCCTCTACTCCATACTCTGTATAGTCGACGTTGAACATTCACACGTTCGGTTCCTTGGCAATCTGGTTCTGAACCTATGGGATTGTGGAGGGTAAGTGACCAAAGGGAAATGCAATGGAAGACACGACGCCAAAAGGAACCCCGTGCTGACACAAAACCTGACAATCAATTGATAGACAAGAAGCATTTATGGAGAACTACTTTGCGTCGCAGCGAGACCACATCTTCAAAAACGTGGAAGTTCTGATTTACGTGTTCGATGTGGAAAGTCGGGATGTGGAAAAGGACATGCACTACTATCAGTCCTGTCTCGAGGCTATCATGACCAACTCAAAGGACGCAAAGATCTTTTGCTTGATACACAAGATGGATCTCGTGCAGGAGGACCAACGTGACAAGATCTACAATGAACGCGTGCAGGAGCTTCAGACAAGGTCTTTGCCGTTGCAGGTGATACCCTTCCGGACATCCATCTGGGACGAGACGCTGTATAAGGTATAACTTGCCTGTGTCTAGCTACAAATTCTTGATCGAAGTGAGTTAGAGGTTTCGCTGTGTTCTTCGACCTTGACTAACTGGCGGCCCCTCTTTTTCCTAACAATTGCCAACACTATCATTAGGCATGGTCTTCTATCGTGTATTCTCTTATTCCCAACGTCCAGCTTTTGGAGAGTCATTTGGACAATTTCTGCAAGATTTGCGAGGCCGACGAAATCGTTCTATTCGAGCGGATGACATTCCTGGTGATTGCACACTCTACACGGGTGGACAATGGCGATGTGCACCGGTTCGAAAAGATCAGCAATATCATCAAGCAGTTCAAACTGTCGTGCTCGTAAGTGTGTTTCTCAACGATGTACTTGCCCCTTTCCTTGCAACTGAACGCCTTCTGACTTTGTTGATGTTATCTCATGCGATGTCATATCTCTATAGGAGGACACAGGGTAGTTTTCAGAGCATGGAAGTGCGGCACTCCAACTTTGCAGGATTCATCGACTATCTGACCGGAAACACCTATGTGATGGTCATCATGTCAGATCCTACCATTCGTAAGTCGGATCTTCTCTCAAGGAGACCTCGAGAGCTGTCGCGGAATCCTTGTTAACAAGCCTCTGTTTTTTTCTGTCTAGAATCTGCTGCCACACTCATGAATATCAGTATCGCAAGGAAGCACTTTGAGAAACTGGAAGGCGCACAGTTTTCAAAGTAGAAAAGAGGTTCACAACTCGCGGCGGAATATATCAGCGACCAGGAGCAATAAAACCATGCGCAAAAAAAAAAAAAAAAAGACTGGTGGTGACTGTGTTTTAAACTTGTTTATGCCGAAAACAAAGAAGACAAGAGACTTGAAGCGCATCTCTTGTCAGCTCAACAACGCCCATTCACGCTATGCCTCTTTTACCATTCAGTCACATTATCCGTCACCCTACAAAGGACGTTGTCGTACTCTCTTTTGGGGAGCATCTCCAGTCGGTCGACACCAAGTAAAGCGACTCATGCTTTTCAACACCATAACACCATGTCAAGGAGAAGGCGACCATGGGCAGATTAGGCTACAGGACCGTATCGAACCAGCAGAACTAACGGCTAAAACTCTGCCTCTTCTACCATCGTTAACAGGAGTGGAACTATCCTAGCCAGCACGGTGGCCCTTGAGGAGCGCGACTCAAATGGACTTCAGGCTCAGCCTCTGACCAACACCCCCGATGCTGCTCAGGAGAACAAGGCTCGCGTGCAAGTCCTTGCCTTCAGCCCCGATGGCGCGTTTTTGGCCACTGCTGCGGACGATAAGGTCATGAAGATCTGGGACACAGAGTCATGGAAGTGCCTCGGAACTAGGTAAAGGCGACTGGTACTGGAAAGCAGTTACACGCACACAGCTCATGGTCATCGATTGGATCAGCACATGCTGAAGGGTACAGAAGAACTAAAACTCAATCAACGCCTCCTTCCTCACTTTTAGAACCTTGGTTCGCCGTTCGAATGCTCTCGAGTTTAACAAGGATGGATCCCATGTCATTACCGCAGATAAGTTTGGCGATGTTTACAAGTATGATGCAAGATCAATAACTGTGGATGCTAGCCTTGTAAAAGGTTATATGATCAGTACCGGAGTGAGTATTCAATACTGACGAATGTTCTCCCTTCTGTCCACACTAGCATGATCCGCGATATCCCCGACGTTGTTGCCCCAATTAAGACAGCAGAGACCTCCGAGGATGCAGAGGGCGATGAAGATGAAGGCGAGCAGCCCATTCTTGGACATGTTTCCATGGCCACAGATCTTGTAAGAATTTGGCACGCCCTCAAAGAACGCTGTAACCCGCTAGGAACAATGGAGCGGTGAATTTGCGTCCACATCACTGATATTTTTTTACTCGTGTGTGGATACAGGCCTTGACCAAGGACAACAAGTATATCATCACATCCGATCGCGACGAGCATATTCGGGTTAGCCAGTACCCCAAAGGTCACAACATTGAAACCTACTGCTTGGGACACACTAGGTAAAACACATTGGGATCAAGGATCTAGGACAGAGTGGTCCAAGCACTCGCCAAACTACCAAAATCACTCACTGAATAATTGTTTTCGTTTTACCTGTTAGCTTCGTGACTACCATCAAGGTCTTGCCCGGTGCCTCTCAGAAGTACTTGATATCCGGTGCTGGAGATGCCACGATCCGCATTTGGGAGTTCCTGAAGGGCCAGGAGGTCCAGACGTTCAACATTCGCGAGGCTCTCGGTATGCCTCCAGCAGAGGCGGATGCCGAGGATGATGTCACAGTGTTCTCGTTTTCGATCTGCGAGCGCAAGAACCACATTGCTGTCGTTATTGAAAAGTAAGCTACGCCCCCCCCCCCCCACACACACACATACACCACACACACACACGCTTTTTTTGGTCGCCTCTCGACGCGGCATTTGGATGGTGCTACGTTAATTTCTGGAACGGATCATTTATATCTTTTCATTTCTTTTTTTAAGGGAGTCGAGGCTTTTGATTCTTCAATGGGATGAAGCTGCTGCCAAGGCCGAGTTGTTCAAGATTGTCGAGTTGGAAGGTACACCCTTGTCAGCAGAATACGATCGTTCCGGAAACCTGTGGACTTCAGCTATTCCTGCCGAGGGTCAAACGAGCCATGCTGTGTCTGTTTACGACAACGAATACGTCCAGCAGGAGGATCTTGCAAAGTACGTCAACACGTTTGGATCCAAGACCGTCGAGGTTATTCCCGATCACTTTGTTTATACCGAGGAATTGAGAAAGCACACCACGGACTGGCGCGAGTTGAAGAAGGCCCGCGAGGAAAAGGAGGCGGCCCGTTTGGCGGGTGATCCAGACGCACCCTTGTCCAAGAAGCGGAGAAAGAACAAGAACTCTAGGAAGATCCCTGACGCTGCTGCAGCTGATTCATCCTCTGCAGCAACGCCCGAGCAGGTGCAGGAATAGAAGTTTGAGACAGGTCGACCCTGAGGAGAACGTGTACGAGCGCCAATATTAAAAAGTGCCCAGGAGAACAAACCATTTGTGATCAACTGAGTTGCTTTTATTGAAAGGAGTGGAGGTTTTGACTGTATAGAGGGGGAAGGGTGTTTGATCGATCAAGCAAGCACTTAAACGTTCTTGGGCTGATCCTCCTCGGCGGCCTTGATGAACTCGCGGATGAAAGCCTCCTCGTCCTGGGAAGCAGCCTGGATGACGTTGGCGGGAGCCTCCTTCTTGCCCATCTTCATGGCAACAATGGGGGCGGCAACGGCAGCGTAGGTGGCAAGGGCCAACTAGAGCGAGAAAGTGTGTGAGAGACCAAGTGATATACGTTAGGATAACCGCGTAAAACGCCAAACTGAATGCTTGTGCACTTCCTGATAAGCAGTGCTATCTATCTTCCATCCTGCTCGTCCAGTCATAAAGAGAAGATGGTGGACGCCATTGTGATGACTTTTGTAAGGTCTTCTAAGGTCTATATCCTTTTCGTCGAGTTTGCTGTTCCTGGAAGAGATCTTTTGAACGCTGGACTTTCTCTGCTTTGATGTAGATGGCACCATGCCTGCGTTCTCGATCAACGACTATTTTGTGGGCCAAGTTTTCGGTGGCAAGATGTTGAAGGACTGTGTTCAGAAGGGCGATCGACCGGTGTTCTGATCGTGGTGTGGAGTCGATTGTACATGAGAGTCCATCTCCTCCCGTAAATGTCCGTCCAGGTTGATCCGTATTTGTCGAGAGGGTGGAGGATATGTTCGGCGGGGCCACAAAAGAGGCTAGCTGACGCCCGAGTAGGCAGAAAGAGGGAGAGTCGATAGATGCGATACCTTGTAGGTGGGGATGGAACGACCAAAGACGATGTATTCAGCTCCCATTTTGATAATCAGATGTGGATGAAGGATGAGTTGACGAGTAGACAGGGACGAATTGGGGGAAGTTGTGTGTTGTGAAAGAGTAAACTTGCACGATGAGGTGTTTCACACTGCGTCATTGGTTGTCACGGGACTTACGGGCTTGGCTGCATAGCAGGCGCAGGGAGACGCGGCAGAACAAAGTGTCCTGTTCCTTTGAGCTTGCGAAGCGACAAAAAGTCATCGCAAGCGCAGTCAGAGGCAGCGGTTGATGTGTCCCACTCTCCCATATGAATAATGTGAATACTCTGAACAGTGCATAGACTGGTGCATGCTGTAGGGCTGTTTTATATGGGCCCAACACGCGCGTCGTCTATTGGACGTGCGAAAGATTCCCCCGTGCTTGTGTTCGAGACATGATATCAGGCGCATGTATCTCTTGCTTGTCCCTTCCTCACTCTCAATTCTCCCACTCTCTCACCTCCACACTGCCTTCCTTCCCACTGCTTTGCTTTGCCTAGCCTGAACACCATCTGACATCAGCAGCCGCACAGACACGCAAATGTCCGCACTCTCGGCAGAGGACGCAGACGACTATGCGCTCAGGTCCGACTCGAGTGTGTACCGCGCCAATGCCGCAACGGACAGGACACCGTCCTATTCAGAGCTCCATCTCGTCAGCGCCGCATTGCATTCCTCGCAGGAGAGCCCTCAGGCACCCATCGACACGGACACCGAGCCGCCATACACTGCCCTTAGGACCGTCAACTCGCAGGACATTGTCGTCGTCGCTCCGCAGCCAGACCAAGCACCGCCGCCCATGGAACTCGAGCGCCAGCAGCAACACCTTCTCAATGCACCTGCATCCCACACCACACCCTCGGGACTGACGGCAACTCTTGAACTGGAGTCTGACACCGTCGAGATTTACGACCGTTCGAGCGACGGCTTTCAGTACTCGCTCAAGGGTAGTGTGGAGCTAGACTGGACCACGGACAAGGAGTTGGTTCTCAAGGATGCTCGGATAGACTTTATGGGATATGCGGTATGGTACAATCGTCACTTGGTAGCTTTTGATCGCTTCTGTGATCCGTGACGCTTCAAAAGTTCGCTCCTAACAGGAGAGTCTATGGCCAAGACGTGTTTACAAGTTATTGACACTCTGTTGCGGGATGGATCATCTTATGGGGGGCTATGTTAGGACACTGCAGTATTGCGCTACGAATCAGGAGGATCGACTGCAACAACAGAGACCCCGGTTCATCATACACATGACTTTATACCAACACCATTAGCCCTGCACTCGGGCTCTAACCTGTCGCCGTCTGAAGAATCACCAGTCCATTCTGGAACAGCATCCGCGATAGCAGCGCAGGGAACTCCTATCCATCATCGCCATGAGTCCCTGCCGATTGATCTGACATTGCCTGGACACTTGCCAGACAGTACAAACTTGGCGATTGGAAAGATTCGATATGAACTGCAGGTCAGTCTGGAGCTCACGTCGTCCCCAGGAACCGACTCCTCCACTACCGAGTCCATCATCCTGAGGAGACCCATCTTGATCCACAGGATTGTATATCCTTCGGCACATCTGCAGCCACGGATCGCCATGGGTCTGGACAGTGGCGGTGTGGAAATTCAGGTCAAAGTGCCTAGACTGTTCCATTGCGAGAACACTCTTCTCGCTGTTGAACTGTACGCAAAGCCAAGGACTCGAAATGTAAAGCTGCGCAAGGCAAAAGTGGTGTTTGAACAGATTGAAACCGACAGGTAAAGGGACCATGAGAGGACAGATTGACTGCATGACGCATGTACCATATTTCGACCTCCTCCCACCAAACAAAGAGTAATAATAGAACGCCTCTTGTGATTTCTTTTGCTAGATACCAGAGATCATCACCAGTGTCCGTGCCTCCCACGGCCATCGTGCCTCTCGCGCCCACAAACAACCCTTCAACTGCGACCGCTTCTCCAACGGCTTTGCTAAGCGATGCCCTATCCCCTGCTGTCTCGCAATCACCTCCACGTCACTGGCCCCCTGCCCTTCCACCGACGAGATCGGGACCAAGATCAGGGCTGCCACCAGCGCCGCGTTTGTTGACTCGACAAATTGCACAGCCGCTCGAGGTCGACTTTGATGAGCCGACTGCGGAACTTCAGTCGCAAACAGTACATCTTCAGCTTGTACTCTCGCCTGATCTCTGTGTCGATGTCCAATCGAGTTGGTTACAGATCAGCCATACACTTAGAATCGAAATCGAGTATACGACAGATGAAGAAGCCTACATTACAGCACCTCCAGTAACTGCACCGCCGCCACCACCACCACCACCATTATCTCCACAACCTACACCCACCAAGACACCAGAAACTGAGGCAAGATTGGAAACGGATGCAAAAATAGAGTTAGATGCAGTTCCCGTCCTTTCTCAACCGGCAAGTATGGACGGCTCACAGCCAATGTCTGTGGAGGAAGAGGAGGTCCGGGACTTGGAGGCAGAGCAGCAGGAGTCAGGACAGACTGTGCAAGTAGAAACGGACGACCAGAAGAGTGATGGGATCTGGGAACAACAAGGGGATGATATAGAATCAGCGTCTCAGGACGGCGAGGACCCGGACGATTGGCGGTCAAGATATCTGGTGGATGAAAAACAGCCACTTCAGGATAGTGAAGGCAGTGGGTCCTCGACCCTCCCCAGTCATCACTTTTCGACTCGTGATGTCATAGTAGCCGAAGACAGGCATCTGCCGCCTCGGTTGCCATCTCGACCCAGTACCGTCGATCGTGCGTCGACCCTCTCTCCGACCTCATCCACGACGAGCTCTTGTACATTCTCGGTCGCTACAGAAGAAATCCCTGTGCGCGTCGTTCGCGTCGTGGCCACAGCTTTGGTCGATGCGTCCACAATCGCACAAGCGGCGGGTGAAACTGAGGCTGGACTGCCGACGTACGAGAGTGTGATTGAGGCGACGGGACTGCCTGCGTACGCGGAGGAGAAGTTGGAAGATGATCATGAGGATGCAGAGGCCAGTGGAACCGCAACAGGGGTCCTCGGAGGAGCTGCAAGACGACTGGAAGGCGACGACGCCGAGTTACAGCGCCGATAAAAACTGCAACAAACAAACAAACAATCATGTATAAACCATTTTTCGTCTCTTTGAGCCTTGTTTCTAAGTTGCGCCCGAGTTGACCCTCACCATGCTCCATTTTCCCCGGGCGTTCGAACGACAGTGCGCACGGAGCATGTGAGTGAATAGTCATGAATGTATAGATATATTTTATAGTATTTTGATTCCTTTTCGTGCCGTTATTAGATTTTCTTGGCTCCCAGCAAGTTCTCCTTCTTCTTCTCCTTGGCCTCCGCCATCCGCAGCCGGCGTTCCTCACGCTTGCGCGCCAACTCGGCCATCTTTTCCTCCTTTCTGACAAACCCATTGGCAGGCGCAGCGGATGCGGCTGAAAGGGAAGTCGAAGACACCGGTCTGCTGTTACTACTACTCTGGTTGTTGCCTGCGCCTGCGTTGCCCATATTCAGACTCTTGAACAAATCGTCGTCTCCTCCGTCCCAGGCATCATCTAATTTCGGCGATCCAAGAAACATTTCGTTAGGCTCAAACTTGTTTGATAAAGGCAGAGAGGCATCATGTCGATCACGTCAAGTTAAACGCGACAAAAAATAGAACACAGTAGAAAAACGTTACCTGCACCAATATCCGCCATGGCTCCAAATCCAAGTCGTGAAGACGTCTTGCCACTTCCTCCACCTCCAAGCGACATGGCCGAACTTGCGCTCGTCGAGGGCCGCATAGGGGTGGATGTTGGTTTTATGGTCGCAAACGATGGCATAGGTGAGGGTGTCGAGGGTTCAAACTGCTCCATGGGCTCGAACCCTTCATCTGCAAACAGGTCATCATCCTCATTGCCCCAGCCGACAGAAGCACCATTCTCGTCCGCCTCGACGGCAGCCAGTGCAGACGAATACCTATTGACAGAGTGTCCATTCCCAAGCCTACCAGCGCCAGTACTGCTGCTACCACCCTCCGTCGCAATTTGAAGTCCACTGGATGTCGCAGAGGCGTTCGACAGGGACATGCCGCTACCAGCAGAAGGAACTGGCGTACTGGATGGTGAGGGACTGCCGTTCCTGATTTGAGGCGCTTGAGGTTGCATCTCGCCAGTTGCCAATTTCTTGGTGATAGAAGACACGGCCCAGCCAGCCCAGGTCTCGGAGGAGGGCGTGGAAGGTGTACCCGAACGAATACTTCCGCTGGGACTGTCTCTGCCTGTGTCGACAATGGCTGAATCGGGCTAAATGCATGTCCATCGCGCAAAGGTCGTCATGGTCAGAAAAACAAAGATAACGTATCAACTTCCTGAATTAAGGTCTACTGCAAAGTCACTACTCATTACCATGTTCTCGATCAGCTTCTCAACCCGCTTAACGAATGTGTCCAGAGACTTCATTGCTTGCACTCGTACAATCCTACATTAAAGCAATCAAAGCGCAAATTAGAAAGGGTACTCAAAATCTGGACATTGTAACAGTACCGCTCAATCATGTGCACAACGATAAGCTGCCTACTTTTCGGTATCGACAAGGGTCAAGGAGATGCAGGGTATAATTCTTGTGGCAATATCCCCCTTGTCATACGATTCCGATGTTGCTACAGGGGGAAAAAAAGTGGCGTAGGGCCTTCATCAGTTCACTTTGCACAGAGCACCATGAGATCCTAAAAAAGTCGACTTTTTACCGGATGTCATACCATTCAGTGCCATCAAACTTGCTACTCGTGCATGCGCGAATGGATCTCGCAAACTCCGTGTAAAGGCCGGTACGAGGATCTTGCCTTTCGTCTGTTTGTTGGAAGCAAGTAATGCAATCCCAATGTGAGTATGTTGAGCACCGATTATCAAAAGCGAATTCGCTGAAACTGCGGAGATTTCCTTGGCTACCATGGAAACTTACGGTATCGTTGAGGTATTTGGCAATCTTTCCGAGACAGATAACAGTGTTGGTGCGGATGCCAGGTTCCTCGTCTGTCTGGAGTTTACCGAGGTATCGCAAAAGCTCATAGTTGATGGTCTTGTCCGACAATTTGCTGATGACCAATAGAACCGATTTAACTGTCCACTCCCGAATAATCGGCGCGGTGTCCGTGAATCCTAATGCCTGAATGAGACAGACGCACAAACAAACATGTTAGTACAAAAATTCTTCCGTTGGGCAGCGCTCAGTGAATGAGGTCGCATCTAATGAGAGTCGGGTTAGCCATAGGACGCTTACCATGCTGGGAAAGATCTTCTCATTAATGACCTTCTTGTTGATCCTCTCGATGAATCCTCCCAGGTTCTCAAGCAAACTCAGTCGAATCGTCCGATCAGTCGATGCAAACATCTTGACGAGAACGTTGCTGATCAACAATTCGTACTCCTGCTCATCAAGGTCCGCTCCTATCTTCACAATTGGTGGCAGGACTTTGGCACCGCCCGATCCATACTCCAGTGCGTGAACCAACTCTGGCAGAATCTTGTATTTGCAAAACTCCTTGGGAAACCGCTCAACCAACATGTCCAGTCGTCTCAAAAAGGTATCCCGTTGTAAAGGCTCCTTGACTGAAAAGTTCTCCAGAAACATGACAACTTGGATCAAATCATTCTGGAAGAATGATTTTGCCTGCATGCCCTTGTCCAGGAAGTCACCAACGCTGGGGCGAGTCTTAGGATCGGGACGAAGCAAGTTCTTGTAGAACGGAGCCATCTCTGGAGGAATGTTCCCTGGTGTAACCAGTTGCTCGGGAGACGAAAAGGTACCGTTGTAAACTTCATAGATCAGGCAAGCATAATGCCAAGTATCTGTCGACCATAGCTCGTACCTAAAGAGAGCAAATGCGTAAGCACATCTTTGCGGCGAAAATGCTATAGCCCACTCTAGATTTCTGTGCGATCATGACATCTGCTGTCTGGCTAAGGTCTTACTCTTTCACAACATTCCACGACTTTTTCCTGACCTCAGGTGGAGCATAGCGATTTGAATCGGGGATCAAGCTGGCATATGTCTAAAGGGGTAAGGTGAAGAAAAATTGGGTTAGACACCATAAATGAACCCTTCAGCAAAATTCATGCCAAAATCCTATCACGCACCAAAATGGCAGGCTGATCCTCCTTGAGTGACGATAGAGCCTCGAACCCTCCAACCTTCCACTCTCCAGATTTGGTGATGAAGATCGATGAGGTGCGGATGTTGCCATGGATAAAGGAAGCGTCCACTGTCAAGAACTTGAGGACATTCTATTCACGGAATAAAAAGAGGCTCAGTAAGGGGACAAAAGAACCAACGCATCCAAACGCTTGCATTAACTGTTCCCGCCAGCACATACGGCGACTTTAAATAGACCCCATCGAATCAAATTGGGGTCCAGGTTGGATCGAAGATGGTCCTGAAGCGGTGTGACAGCATCCGTGACAATATAGATATACGACTCTGTCTAGTGATATTTGTGATCCAGGGGAGAGAATCGGGTCAGCCATAAGATAAAAATGCATAGACGCACCACAATCAGAAAAAGAAACCTCTCGGTCTGCTCGAGCTCATCGTTACTGCCAACTCTAGCGGAATACCTCGATGCCATCGATGTACTTGATCAGGTCCGGATGCCGAATGGTGCGGAACTTTTTGAATGCGTTTCTTGCCAGTGGGAGCTTGTCTCGCTGGCGGACGCAGTCGAAGCAGAGGATGGATACAGGCGAGTTATCTTCCTATTGTTTTTACACCCAGCCAGAGAGGAGGTGAGTGTTCTCGCCTTGCGTTCATGGTGCCTCCTTCATCAACCTCTGCATGGGTTCATACTCGTTTGGTGCCTTTGTGGAGCGCCCAGATGGTGGAGTCAAAAGTATCGACGCGCTCGCCAATGTTGTACTGGAACGAGGGGATTTCTTTCCCAAGGACGACCCTGGACAGGGTCGACTTGACAAAGTCTGTAAGGTAGGCCATGCGAGGTGCAGGATGCGCTGGTAAGGAATGGAGAGTCGAGTCGAGTTGAAGGTTTGATGAAACGTGTTCACATGTGGTCGTTTATAGCATAAATAAGCCACTCTTGCAATGCCTGAGCCCAAGTCCATGTCCAGCTCGGGCAAATTTGTGAGCCCATTGGACTACGGCGCATGTCACTCCTAGCACAGGTCGTCCTCTGGCAGCCGATCGATACTCAGCATCGTTTCCACAGCGTGCTGCTGGACACCACGCAAAGCCAGAACTAATTCCTGCCGACTCCGGGACCCTTTTTCCCATAATTTTGCCAGCTGCACCAATTCGTGCGTGATCTATATGTGATGTGGGCATCTGAGTAACCTATCGGGCAATACTTCGTATCGTGAGCCAGAAGCAATATGATCCTCGTACCTGGGCAAGGGCACGTCGACGAACCACAACTTTGCTGCTCTCGGACTTGCGACGACCATTCGCTTGAAGTGATTCCAAGGTCAGAGACACCTCCTCTGCTCTTCGAGAGACTTCATCCAAGATATGCATCGTCTTTGCCAGTGCCAGTCCTAAATAAAAAAACCCCCCAGGTCCTTTAACCAAGTAGTCTACCTCTGGTCTGTCATTCATATCAGGTATGTGTGTTTTTGACCTGTGGCCTTACCGTAGTGCTCTTCCTTTGCAGACCCATCGGTAAGATGGTACTTGTACACAATTCCGGGCGTGTTATTCATGTCGCGTGCCAACTAATTCAGAGATAGAGCTCGGGAGTGGTCACTACTTTTTAGCCATGTCCGTGATTTTCGGTCTGTGCGTCACCCTCTCCTCGTTGGCCCTACCTCGGTTTCCAAGTGCAGGTTCACGACATTGTGGTACACTCTTAAACTGGAGGTCAGCTCTTGAAAATGCGTAGCAAAGAACACTATTGCTCGCGTGCGTATCAATTCCTCACAAACCGCATACGCAATTCCTAGCCCATCGTGTGTCGATGTACCTAACATATGTGACGGAGGACGCTTAATCAATGGAGAGGATCGAGAAAGAGGCGCTATAGCGAATAAGAATGGTGTAGAACAGATCACTGTGAATTACCTCTGCCGAGCTCATCAATGACAACAAGACTCTTCTCTGTGACATTCTGCAGTATGTAGGCAGTTTCCCTCATTTCCACCATAAAAGTAGACGCGTTGAGTTCGAGACTGTCGTCGTTGCAAATCCTACTGACCAGCTGGCTCGCGAGGAAAAAGTCAGCATACAACCTATGAGAGCATGAAGATTATGGGCAAGGAGCGTACCTGATCCATGACACGCATTGAGGCATATTCGGCCGGTACGCTGCTCAATCAATGAAGAATGTATAACCATGTTTAGTTGTTCCATGTCAATAACAAACGACGCGTATATATGCTGTCAAGGACGTACAAGCTGCCAATTTGAGCCATGATTGTTAACAGTGCTACCTGTCTCAAGTACGTAGACTTGCCACTCATATTTGGCCCTGTGATCACTTGAAAGGTCTTGGAAGAACTTGCATAGGTGTCGTTTGGTACGAAAGGAGTTGAGTAGAGCTTCTCAATCACAGGATGTCGTCCTTGCTTGATCACAAGAGTGTCGGTGAACTCTGGTCGAACGTAGTCATTCACAGTGCGCTGGTGGGCAAAGGAAAGGAGCATGTCCAGCAGAGCAACACACTCGGAAGCCTTGTAGAGAGCTCCAACCTCTGCTCGGACTTCGCTTGAGAGATCGCCAACAATCTTATCAGACATCAGATAGACCTCCGTAAGCGAGTCGTTGATCTTGGCATTCTTCTTGATGAGCTCTAGCGTCGTGAATGATAGCAGCTTGGCCTTCCTGACAATGTTGATAAACATGAGCGGAAGTTCGGCTCCATTGAGTTGATCCACGGTCGTAGAGAGATAGTACCCCATCGTCACATTGAACTGGACCTTGAGTTGCACGTCATATTCCTCAACGTAGCGGTTAACGAGCTCAAAGATGTCGTTGATGGTCTCCTTGTACGTCTGACGAGCAACATCCAGTAGACCGTTGCAGCCCGCTTTGACAGCAAAGCAGCGCTGATTGCGGAGACCCATGGCAGTCTTTTCCAGCACCACATTCTGTTCAATGACATCGTCGATGAGACCCGAGAGTTTTGCCAGTCGAGGATCGGTGAGAGCCTTGTAAGTGGACCGCAGCAACGTATTCTGGCCTCCAACGAGCGCTTGCGCGACACTTGCAAAAGTGCGAAGCGAATGCTTGAGATTGATAATGTGGTTAATCATCTGCCCGGAATGCTTGATAGTGGGTTTGCTTGGGACCTGGATGAACGATGTGATCAAATGGTCAACGTCGTGGAAAGCCTTGAGAGAGCGCTTAAGCGCAAAAAACATTTCTTCCTCCTGTGAGAGCTCTTGAACGCAATCCAGGCGCGTGTTGATAGTCTTCTTGCTGGTGCATGGCTGTAATATGTTGGATCGGAGCAACCTAGACCCCATCGGGGTCGCAGTTTGATTCAGGATGCCAAAGAAGGTTTCTTTGTCGTTTTGACTGGAGAGATTGATCGTAAGCTCAAGATTCCTAGCCGTGGCCGGGTCAATGATCATGGATCCGCTGCACCTCCCGTACATGAACTTGACCGAGTGGTTCAGAAACGTTGCATTACGCGACTCTTCAATATAGCGCAGTACAGCCGCAGTTGCTGCGAGACAAAAGTACTTTTCAGCAATGCCTAAAAGCAGGGATGTCGAGTTCTCCTTGATGATATACCGCGTGATGTAGTCCATCCCTAAACAGTTTGCAAAACTCTTAGCCGACCTTGCCTTCAGTGTACATTGGGCAATTGGTGGCAAACAGCTGTCTTTTCGCATGATCTACTTACCAGTAGTGTCATTGAAATAACGCCGAGCAACAGGAGTAATTGTGCTTGTAGGTACACTCTCCTTGATGGTCTTCACAAGCTTGGATAGGGTAGGCTCCACCGCGGTTGTAGGTACAAGGATCTGTGATCCAGCCCGGGCAAAAAATGCTGTAAGTGCGAAATCCTGCGAACAAAACTATACCAAAGTTGACACCATATCCTGGGGCCTTACCTCGACCGGCTCATAGAGGTTCATTTTTTGAAGCGTACCGACATATGTTTGCGAGTCTGCCAGCTAAAACGTCCATCATAAAATGACAGTAAGAGTTAGCTCTTCATGAATCACATAAGCAAATAGAAAATATATCGAGCGGGTCTGCTGCTTTCAAGAGCTGCGGTGGTCATGTTTAGACCGACAGCCATACCTGACAAACAGTGATCTCGCTAGTCTTTAGATCACAGAAACACATGCCGACCTCTGCACCGACGCCTCGTCCTTCGACAACTGCCGCAAGAACACTATAGGCTTCTTTGCCGCTATTGCAAGACCTTGAACTCGTCCACTCCGAGCCTTTGGATTGCCAGGAGTTTGGCAGTGGTGATGATGTCGTGGCATGGGGGCGTTTTGGGTTATTCCTAACAGCTGAGCGAGTGGCGCCAGTCCCAGACGCCTTGACAAAAGGGGTTGAAAAAGACTGCGCAGACGCAGACGAGGCTGTCGTCGAGCTTCTGGCCAGGCTGCATGGCTGCGGGGTTCGTGTGCGCAGGGTTGGTGGGCACAGGATGCCGCTGTTGGCAGATGGGGAAGACGGACGGGTCGAGTTCATGAAGCGGTGAACATCGCTAGACGGTGCGGCGCGGAAGATACGGGACAAGAGAGAGAGAGAGAGGGAGATAGGACGAGACTGAGGCTGAATCCGTGTTCAAGTGTGGCTGATTCTAGACATGTTTGTCCCCGGCGCTATTGTAGTTCCTTCATTCTACATTGGCTCAGGAAAAAAAAAAAAAAAAAAAGAAAAAAAATCTACATTGGCTCATATCGAACACGTCGATCTCGAAGGTCCAGCATTCTTTTCTTCAGGCTCCTCAGACACATTGGCAGCACCTGCGTGCATGATGCCAGTCATGCGCAAGAGCGAGAAAAGGGCACCCGAGCGATGCTACGACTACACCATCCATTCTAAAGCAGGCTTGCTCGGGCTTGTTCTGTTCTATTCCAGTGGGCGTTGCTGAGAAATCCAGTGGTCGCCCCCTTGTTCACACACCTGGACTCCGCCCAGCGATATATTTTTGTTCACGCTGGTTCTATTTTTACCAGCCTTGCCCACCCTTGTATAAAAGTGTGCTGCACTCGAGGTGTGCGCGTGTACCTCGTTTCTCTCGCCTGTCGACCGCCTTTAATAATTCAGCTCTCCGCTCTTCTCTGTCTCTTCTCTTCACTCCTCTGCGAATCCACTCACTCTACACGCTATTTGCACTCCAGCATCAACATCCCTGTCATTTCCTTTTGATCTGCAACGACCCCCACTCCTCTTCACTCTCTTTACATTCTCTGACTGCACGATCTCGCCATCCCCACAGCAAGCCTGCATCTTGCCGTCTACATCTCCAAGACATTGCCTATCCCGAAACAGAGAGATTGCTGCAGTTCTAGCACAGCCCTCCACATAGCCCCCCCGTACCGCTGGTCATCTCTTTTTATTTTTCTTTGTGATTCACGATGGTCTTTGTCCGCAATCTCGGTCTCTTGCTGGCAGCCTCGATCCTGTCCCTTAGCTGGTCGGCAGATGGCGCTGCCTGCAAGCATTACAACGGTCTTTCCTGTCCACAAGAGCGCCCATGCTGTAGTCCTGTAAGGCACACACAGACACACACCATCAGCTCTGGTGTTGTTCCCAAGTGCCTGAGCTTTTTCAGAAACCAAGTGTCTCATTTTTCTTTTTCTTTTGATATTACTTTGCACAGCACGGCCACTGCGGGAACTCACACCTGGCCTGTAGCACTGGATGCGATCCCTCGGCCAGCTTCAACGGAGTGTGCCAACCCTACATCTACAGCACCACCATCCCACCGCCCGCGACTGGCGAGAAGCTCAAGCCTCAGCCTCAGCTACCCAAAGGCGCATTCAAAATCGTGGGCGACACAGGTGTAGCGGCTCAACACATTGCCCTCGTCACACCCACCAAGATGCTCATCATCGACAAGGCTGAGAACAATCCCGCCAAACTGCCCGATGGCAGAGCCGCCCACGCAGCCGAGTATGACCTGGAAACAAACCAAATCCGAGTCCTGGACGTGGACACCAACACTTTTTGCTCTGGAGGCGGGTTCCTCCCCAACGGCACGTTGATCAGCGCTGGAGGCGCCGAGGCTCGTTTGACCCATACTTTTGCAGCGGGCAAAGGATTCCAGTCTCTGCGAATGTTTCAACCGTGCGACGACGGCAACTGTAAGTTTATCGAGAATCCAGCAGACCCTGCATGGCAACTGACCGGCAACCGATGGTATGTCTCTATCACGACGCTGCCCTCGGGCGACCTGTTTATCCTTGGCGGAAGCAACGAGTCCCTGGCCATCAACCGAGAGGCGACCAACAACCCGACCTGGGAGTTGTACCCTAGACCTCTGGACTTCCGGCCTGTCCCGTTGCAGTTCATGATCGATGCCATGCCCAACAACCTCTACCCAAACGTCTACTCGCTCCCCGACGGCAACCTTTACATCTTTGCCAACACGAAATCGGTCATCTACAATGTCGCCACTCAACAGGAAGTCAAGCGCCTACCGGATCTCGTTGGCGGACCCCGCTCCTACCCACTGACAGGCTCGCATGTCCTGTTGCCTCTCGATCCCGCCAAAAACTATGACCACGAGATTTTGGTCTGTGGAGGCTCCGAGGTCATGTCGACACGATCGCCAGCATTGCGCTCCTGCGGCCGTATCAATCTTCATGCTGCAGACCCCCAATGGGAGATGGATGAGATGCCGACGGCACGACTCATGTCAGACGCAGTCATTCTTGCGGACGGAAAGATCATGCTCCTGAACGGTGCCATGATCGGTTATGCAGGGTTTTTGCGCGCCTCCAACCCCATCTACACCCCCGTGGTCTATGACCCTGCCGCACCTCTAGGACAACGCTTCACCAACTGGACCGCCAGCAACATTGCGCGCATGTACCACTCTGTCGCCACACTCTTGCCCGATGGCACGGTCTTTGTCGCTGGTTCCAACCAGAATTCAGAGGTTCGATTCGAGAACGTGCCCTATCCGACAGAGTACCGTGTCGAGATCTTCACGCCCCCTTATTTGACCACGGATTTGGCCAGACCTGAGATTATCACTACGATCCCCGAAAAGATGACGTATGGCCAAACGTTGGAGATCACCCTCGATGTCAAGGACAACTCAAAGTACGAGCCCGAGATCACCTTCATGTTGGGCCACCGCGGGTTTGTCACCCACTCGACTCATATGTCTCAGAGGATGACCAAGTTGGTCGCTACCAAGGGTGCTGAGGAAGGAACCAAGGTCACCTACTCGGTCGTGATGCCTCCCAACGCCAACATCATGCCTCCTGGTCCCCATTATATCCATGTCTTGAACAATGGTGTGCCCTCGAACGCGGTGCACTTTATCTTGAATTAGACTTCTAGAAGAGAGGGAGCCCCCTCCAGTTACCATATGCACGTCTGCAACCCAAAATAAAAAATAAATAAGCGAAAGAGTTTCTCAAGACCAGTTGTCAAGAAACCCATCATGGCGCGCTTCTCTATGATGTGTATGTTTTTTTTTTACTTGTTTCGTTTGGTCAATGCTTATGCATATATAATCCGCTATGCTTGTTCAGACAGAGAACATCAGAATAAAATCTTGACCTCACTCTTATTGTGGACTTGATATAGAATTGAACAATTAAGAGTCGACGGTATGTCTGTTTCTCTACCCTTTTTTTGCGGTCGAGACCCAAGGGGGCGTAGCGGAGGAAGGGAGATATTCCTCAAAATCGGCTTGCCGTTGTTATTTCCGGTCCGCACCTCCTCCTTCCTTTTGCTTATGACTCCCAGGACGTTTCTACAATCTCCCGGACTCGACGCGTGTATTCCTTCCTGTTCTCTCGGTACAGATTCGCGGCTTCTGCATTCGCAGGCGAGTTAGGGTTGGGGTCGTGAAGTAAAGACTGGATCGATGTCAAGATCGCAGCAACGTCGTATGTGGGTGACCAGCGGTTCTGAAGAATATCAAGACACAACTCGCCGTTGGCATACACGTTCGGATGGAACATCTTTGACACAAACTTGACAGTCGGTGGTTTGTTAGGATACGTCTCGTCAAACTGGAGCAGCAACTTGAATGTGCCGTCTTCAAATGGCGTATCACCTAAGCAAACATGGAACCACATAAAAAAAAAACAGAGCGTCAGCTAAAACGATACATGGTACTTGAATCAGAATACCTCTCTACTTGTTCTGCAAGAAAAGCACCAAAGATCCTAAAAAACTCCCATTCTCATCCCAAAGGAGGACGGGCCAAGAATAGCAATGGATATGATGCCTAGAGTCGGCGAAGGTGTGTATTGGGCGTGTGCTGAGCACAGCCCGCCGAGCACAAAAATGAAAGGGGTTGAGCCAAAACCCTCGCTCTCCTCACTCACTCTCTGCCCCTCTATGAAATTATCAGTTGCAGGGTTGTGTGTATGGCGGGTGTGTGTGTGTGTGTCTGTTCACAACAACAGGGCTCAGTCAAATAGGCGACAAAATAAAACGACGTGCAGGCCCTCGCCGAAATAAATCACTGCCACTTTCAATCCTTCAGTCCATGCGCGCAGTCATCCGTCTTATTCCAAGTCCACCCAGGTGCCCGTGTCGAGTCCTCTTCCCAATCTTCAAGCTTTTGTCCGTTCCTGTGTGACCAGTCAAGTCAAGCCTGTGACATCCTCCTGGCATTCTCCTCAAGCGAATCCCAACACGGCAAAAAAAGAGCATAAAAAAAGGGTTTGCATTAGAAATCAAAACGAAAAACGAGGTGACGGAAGCTTTCCTTTACCTGGACCAAAGATAACTGCATTCCACAGCATGATGTTGTCAGAGCAAGGAGCACCAGAGATGCCGCCTGGAGGGTCACTCTGAAGGCGCTTAAAGTCCTTCATCAGACGGCGGCGAGAGGGGGTCGACATGGCGGACGATTAAACGATTTACAGGAAATAAGAATATGTACAGAAGGAAAAGACAAGGTTCTTGAAAGACTACGTGAGGGAAGGGCAGAGAGGAATGAAAGTAGAGTGATGTGTTTAGTTTGGCTGCAGCTTGGGTGATGGGGAGAAGAGAATGGAGGGAGGCGGAGATGTGGGCAAGGTCGAATAAGGGGGCTCAAGTGGTGTGCAAAAAAAAAAAAAAAAAGAAACGGCATTTTTTATATGAAAGATCAAGCCACCTGGTCCAAACGTGCGCAGGTCTAATAGTAGAGGTGCAGCACTCCAAAGCCAAGGTTGATCATGAGTCCCGCAAAGATCCCTATCGTGCCATGGAATGGATGGTGACAAAGATAAATACAACGTCGTTCGCTCGGGTCAGATTCAAAGGCACAGTCAAAACACCATGTGGAATAGTAAAACGGTCAATACCGAGACCTACCCATTTGTTGGCGCCTGGAGAACGTGGCTTCCTTGAACCAAAACAGTGCAATCAGACCCATAAAGAATCCGAGCATCAGTCCCCAGACCATCTCGCCATAGCTGCCCTCCACTAGAATGTGATACAAAAACAACAACAGCAAATCAATAAAAGTGGTACACAGCTTAGCCTGCACACTCAGAGAAATCTCAAGTAAAAAAAAGCGCGGCAGACTTACATCCGTCAGGAAGCGTCTCTGCGCCATGCTGATCGATCCACTCTTCTTCAATTCGCCTCGCCCTGGCACTCGCATCCTCATCCTGATCCAGTCCAACAGCGATACCGTTCTCGCCCACAGTGGACGTGATCGTGCCTCGGCTTGCATGAAATTGTCGGCGGATGGATCGGATCTCGTCTTCACTAAACCCTGCTTCACGGAGCCGATCAAATCCTGTTGGTTGGGGTGCCATTATCGGTGAAGGATCTCCATCTTCTTCTACCTCCTCCTCCTCCTCGTCGTCGTCCAAATAGTCACCCTCAGCCTCGTGGTCGCGTATCTCCTGTGCTCCTTCCGTAGTAGAAGCGCCTTCCCGATTTGATCCCCGATGCCCCGGAAGTGCGAGCGGAGATGACGCACTCGTTCCTGCCACATCACTGGCTGATTGTGAACCTTGCCTTCTAGCCATCCTCCTGGCTGTTGCTGAGCTTCCATCTCTCCGGCGAGAACTGTTGGTGCTGCCGGTTCTGGAAGGGGTATCGGTCGCAACAGCCTTGCCTTTCTTGATAGCACTTGGCGGTTGTGCAGGAGGGAACTCTGAAAGCGAGCAGAGAAAATAAATGGGTCCAGTTTGGACGGGTATCGTGATAGTCGATGAAGCTCTGGCGCCACCATGGCTGTTTTCGAGGTAATCCTTGGGCATAGCCACCGCGACATGATTAGCTCCAGACGCCTCGTTCGCAAGCGGGTGATGTGATGTGACGGTACCAGGCGATGTAGAGTGATCTTGAGTATATGACATATGAGTCGGCAGGAGAGATCCAAGAGACGTATGTGTCCTGATTGTTGGCGCCACTGCCTTTTCGCCACTGGTCCTGGAGGAGATTCCAGCGAGAAGATTGTTGGCAGCGGCCTCAACAGCCTCTACAGAGGACGAGAGCCTTGACTGATGCTGCTGCTGATGCGGAATCTCGACCTGTCCGAATAATGACTTTGGTAACGTCTCGATCAAGGTCTTGTTGTCGAGTAGTACCTTTCCAGAGTGGATCAAGCGCAGGTGCATACTTTTCGTGGATGGCCTTTCTTCTTTTACCTACCCAAAAGAAAAATATCCATGTCAGCAAAGCCGTTCAATATCTTGGGACCAGCAGCAGTTGTCGATCGTGTAGCTGCTGTGGCATCCGACGCCAGCCTTGCTCTTACTTTATCCTTCACTTGAGCGATTGTGAATGTCCGCGGAACACGCAGACAGAGGTCCTGACCCTCGCCAAAGCGCACATGAATCTCGAGGTCATTGACGTCTGGCTCCTGCACCCCATTCGGAGCCTGGCTAGCAGTGTCCGACTGCTTGCTGACATCTTGTTCTTCCTCGTCTTCATTCTCCTCCAGAATGACTCGACTGTAATGATGTGTTGCGGTCCTACTTGGCCTGGCAAGAGATGCTAATGATGCTGCTACAGACTCTATCCTTGGGGCGCTGCTGTGTGGTTGGGATGTCGGTGAGGAAGACGATACGGTGTCGTCTCTACTATCGTCATCGCTGTCGCTGTTGTCGTGTACTCTAACATAACTCATTGCTCATCCATGCGGCCTGACTACTGCGAAAGAATGGTCCTGATGCGATTTTTTGCTTGTTGAGCCCAAAAAAAAAAAAGGTGGAGGGAAAAATCTCGACATTTGCCCAGTGCTCCACGTATTTATATGTCACAACTTCAATCAGGCAAACACAGATGCAGTATGCTTGTAAAATGCTTAGGCAACATGATAATCTCGTCTGCGGATGTAACTAAAGACAGTCAACCCGAGTAAAGTAAAGACAACAAAGCGCGTCAGTAAGCCAACTCTTCATATTTTTCACGAAATATGTCTGTGCATAGATAATCCATGGACATTACCTGCGCGTGGGTGGCCTGAAAAAGACGGCCGCACAGTTTTTGAGAACACTTCCTCGATCAAACGGATTGTCCACGACGTGTGGCCGCATCATCGACGCACTCAACTAATCATTGAGGAGAGGGATAAAAAAGGATATCAGCATAATTCCCTAGGAGATTGTAAATCACACACTCGCCGACGGTCTCCCAACAACACCGTACCTGCTCATGGGTAGTCCGGTTCATAGTGGCGAGCCAAAAGTGATACATGGCCAACGATCCAACCGCTAGCCCCATAATCAGTGAATAAATCATAACGAGCGTTGAGGCAGGCGCCTTGGCAAGAGCATCGTTCTGGAAGCTGACGCTACTCGGGTCCTCGGCACTGTCCTTGCGGTCATGATAGAGCACCATCAAATGTGTCAGACTCAATGCAGATGTCAAGAGTGCATAAAGCGACGCAGTGGATACGAATATCAAAAAATATCGGTAGTTTCGGCGGCCAATGCAATTGTTCAACCATATGCAATGATGATCCTCATCCTCTACAGTGACCAGGTGCGGTTCGAAAATAAAGAACAGGAGAGGAGAAAGGCCGTTAACAAAGCCATCGCTTTTAGAATCATCGTGATACAGCAGAGACACCATAAAGTTGATTACTCTTCATTCATACCAACACAATTGTCACATTGACGGCAATGGCTGCAACGAGGTGGGCGGTAGATCTTGCAGGTGTCACAGTACTTGAGCCGGACAGTATAATTGCCAATTTGGACCTCCTTTTGACGCGGCAGACTTCGAGGAGGATAAAATGAGGCTGAGGATTGTTCAAGTTCCAAGGGTGCGTCCAGTGGTGGGTCGCCATCTATCCCTCTAGGAATAACCCCTGGATCTGTCCATGAGGTCTTTAGCATGGATGAAAACGCGACGATAAAGAGATATGCCTGGATAATTGGCGCAGCCGGGCTCACGTGGTGCCACAGAAATGGGGCCCTGCGTCCGATCAAGCGAAAAAGGAAGGAGAGCATTAGCAATGGACCAAACCCTTTTTCCCAGGCTCACGCCCCACGCTCAATAGCAAAGAATGTAACAAACTTACGTAAATCCAAAAAAGAGACCGGTTGGAACCAGGAGAAGCATGATGGCGGTGAAAAACGCGGGAAAGTCGCGACTGGTCATGATGCGCCCGCCGCAGAAAAAGATATTTCTTCCTGGGAAGATTTTGTAGTTTCTTGTGAGCTTGCCCTGATTCAAAAACTCGTCCTCGTCATGTTCGTGCCCATTTCCTGCCGTACCGCTGTCAGCGCTTGGCAAGTGTAGTTCTTGAACTAAACCCCCAATGACTCTAGCAGGCGATCGTTCGTGACTTGACATCCTTGAATGACCACCATACTTTGCATCCTTATGAGGCGGCACGTACTGCTGAAATCCCGAAAACTCTCCAGCTGCTGAGGTAATTGGAATGCGCCCTGTTTGATTCGAGAGTAACAACACTGGTGGTGGTGGTGATGGTGGTGGGTTATAGGTCGGGTATCCTGAACCAGGCCCAAGCGAAGTCCCAACTGACTGACCACGCTTGGCTGACGTATGCTGTTGGCCATCTTTTGTGTCATCTGCAGACTGCGAAAGGAATTCTGACAGCGGGAGCATTTCGGAGGAACGGCCTGATGTAACCTCTTCAGGAGAACTCGTGGGACGTGACGGCGTCGACATCCTTGATCTCGACATGGACCGTCTGCCTGCGTCCCTACCAGCCTTGTCTAATAGGAGGCCATCGAGAGCATTGGACGAATGGTTGCTTCCAGCAGCAACTGTCCAGTGACTGGTGCTGAAATCTGCAGAGTAGCCCCTGGAGACCCGGCTCCGTCCCTTGAGCCGGTAGTCCAGACATTCGTCCTCCACGTCCTCTCGACTTGTCCCAGGAATATAGTCCGCTACAGAGAGGATTGCCTTGATGGATGCCGGGTCGCTGTCGGGTGAGTCCACACTTTCTGATGCGGGTATAGGCTCCTTGTGAACATTATCCACAACTGCATCTGTTCTTTCAAGTGTATTGGTAGCCGATGCATCCCTGCCGATCCTTTCGCTGTGTGAACGTTTGATGGCATCCAAGCCTCTGCTTGCAGGCCGGGAGTGGGGTGCGCCTCCAGATAGTGCCTTGGAATCCTCGGAGGCAACAGACATCACAGCCGAGTTGGCCATCAGCATTTGTTCAAAGCTCATCCCGCGTTCTGCTGGCGAGGACGGGAGAGAGAAGAAAGACTGAAATGTCTGATAGGGCTCAGCGTCCGGCTCTTGCAGCGCTCTGCTGCCAAAAATTGACTGATTGGGGTTGGTGGGTGTAGGTGATATGAGCATGGCTGCCCTGGCCGCTAACGGTTCTGACTGCGCATGGTGGATCCTTGACGAAGTACTACTGGTGCTCCTTTTGCTGCTGGTATTATTGACGGGCTTTTCTGTATTAAGTGTGTTGTTACATTCGACGGGTGTTGGTGTACTGTTGCTGGAGTTTGGGGTATGATCACGAGCATTTATGGCTGGGCGACACTGCTCAGCATCAGAGGTCATGCTAGTGCAGGTGGAGATAGAGTTGGCCTGACCGTTGGAATGGCTGTTGGCGGGCGGATATGCTCCGTTTAGTGATGCGTGTTCTGCGGAGCCTTGCACCTGATTGTGCGTTCCCACAAGAGGAATAGAAGTGGAGGAGGATATTGAATGTGAATGCGCGGTGTTTAGAAGATCAGGCTGTGGTGGAGATGTGGCCTGGTCCATGGCTATGGTGGGGTGGTCCCTGCGCATAGGAGGCTCGTCCACTGCCGTGTGAGGACTGGCGTCATGAACCGCGTCCTTGTCCACGGTGCCTGAAACAGCAGGGTCGTGCGGCTCTGGATGGATAGCCGGCATGGAAGCAGACTGCCGAGGGTACAGCGCCAGGCAGGACGGAGATGACCGAAGGAAATCCGATGACGGGGTGGGAGCGGGAGTGGATGATGAACAGAGATGTAGGACTAGCAGTGCGTGCCTGTGTCTGAAAGGGCAGGGAAAGGTGGGCGAGGGAGTGGGAGAGACGGAGTGGGGGGGACTGGAGGAGACACAAAGAAGAGCGACAGGAAGACGAGACAACCCGCAGAAAAGGGTCAAGAGACAGAGACACAAGCGAGTGCAAAGAAATGAAAAAAAAAAGTGAGAGCAACAACAACACCAGACAGTTGAATACATTTGCTTCTCGAGTCTCGTCTATTGCTCGTCTTCATCATCATCTTATCATCTTATCATCCTATCATCGCAACGCACGGACAGCGCACCTTGGCCCTTCACTTGTCCCTCGACTTGCCAGCACCCTCCTCGGCCACACCACGGCTCTCTCTGGCCAAGTGCCCACACGCAGCTTAAAACAATAAGCTTGGGATCTCAACACGAGCGCACTTCGCCACACCGAGGACCAAACAGAAAAGAGTTGACGTCCGCAATCATTTCGCAAACAAACGCACTGTGCATCGGCTCAGGCTGCGGATGTTGAAAAGGGCTGGAAGTAGCAGGCACTTAGCGGGAACAATGGAGCAGCGATGGAGTGAGTTGCGTTACTCGGCGACTAGGCGAGAAGGCATGAGTTGCATGATCTTGGCATGTTGCCTACCTCGCCAACACGCGGCGATCCAGCACCGTATTAAGGCTGGCCGTTCACAAGGTCAATGAAAATGCATGCAGACTACAGACCGAGTTGAAGGTCTGAGACATCCTTCAAGGTGCGAATGTATCGGAGAAGGTGGTCGGGGGTCGAGATTCGACTCGCGACCACCCCCCTGTCCTACCCCTATGCATTATGCATTCAATCTCTCCGACCATCGGGCCTTGCTTGCCTTGCTTGCCTTGCTGGACCGACCATTCCTCGCCATATGGGTCAGTAGGGCAGGTGGGCGTAGTAGGTACTTTCGATCCAACGCAGACCCCTCTGAGTTGCAGGGCATCCATGGAGTGGAAGCTGTCCTTTCGCAACTGCCAATGCTCCTGAACCAAGGAGTCAGGTCTGCAGGGGCGAACGTAAAAACGCGCGCAAAGGAGCTCTCCACAATAAGCCAGTCACCCCAGGCAGTGGAAATTTAACCGCTGGCATCATCGAGGCCAAACCCCCCATCACTCTCCATCCATCCACAACACAAGGGATCATCATGAAGGGATTCATCGCATTCGCTGGAGCAATCCTGGCTCTTCTGAGGTAACAGGACACACAGCACAGTCAGGATACCACTGGGATGCATCAGGCACTCTCTACTTTTGCAAATCATGATGCTGACACGTTCATCCTCCACCTTTTCCCAGCTTATCAGCATCTTCCACATCCGCCGCTTCCATCTCTGGAGTCGTCGTCGGTCAAGGAGAGAATGCTCATCCCAGAGGTGATTTTTTGTCCTTTTTTCTATTTCTTGCTGAGCTCCACTCAGTGCATCCTTCACGGATGGTCAAAGAACATTGTCAAAGCTAAAACACTCGCTTTCACCTGCGCTAATAGATCTCTCCTCCAGGACGCGCGTCATTCTCAGTGGAGGACGATACTCAGCTATGATCACAAAGGACGGGCGATTCTCCTTGTACGCAGCGATCGTTTATTTTGTTTTGCAATGATCTTTGCACGATAGCTTATACATACCGACAATTGCTTGCTACTAATACCGCTGACTGTCTTTTTGCCTGGTTAGCTCCAATGTTCCCGAAGGAAGTTACTTGCTCGAGGTCCAGAGTCCACAGTACATTTACCCATCGGTACGTGTAGCCCCATAGGAAAGCTGGAATTTGCAGATACAAAGGACATCATCCGGGAAATAACAAATCACACCCAGGAACCTTGAGCTGACAGGTTATGCATGCCGAATTACAAAACTTAGGTCAAGGTAGTCGTTTCTGAAAAGGACGCCAGGGCTCACTTGGTGACTTTGGGCGCCGACTGGTCCAATAACGACCATTCCCTGCCATTGCCACTCTCGTTGACCCCTCGTGGTCCCATCTCTTACTTCATTGTAAGTCTAGCCTGATATTTCCCAGATCTGGTCTCCTTTGTGATTAGCGCGACAATCTTACTCACATGAGTCTCTTTTTGCGTTTTTGTTAGCCTCGTGAAGGATTCAAGATCTCGCACCTCTTCGCCAACCCCATGATGCTCATGATGGGCTTCAGTGTGCTCATGGTAAGCTCTGCTGAAGCGTGAGGGGGAGATGTTACGCTCAATCATTGTTGCTTACCTCGCTTCACCACAAAGAGATTTGTTAACCGTTTCCGATATACATTTTGTTTTGCTTCCATACCTTGAATTCTTCGTATAACAGTTGTTCCTCATGCCAAAGTTGATGGCCAACATGGGTAAGACTTGGCACTAAGAAATAAGGGAGCACCTGACGTTTTTGATAGTATTGTAGGTGCTAACTCTTCATCATTTCATTACTCACTGTTTGCTATCTTGCTGGTTTGTGTATAGATCCAGAGGCTATGGAGGAGATGCAGGGTATGCAGGAAGCCACTCAAATGCCCGCCTTTGAAATGCCTGACATTTCCGCCACATTGGCAAAGTTCTCCACCGGCGGTGCTAGCAGCACACAGCAGACTTCATCAGGAAAGAAGAGACAGTAAAAGAAACGCCTCCCTCACCCCACCTCATCCAAGGCGAAGAAATTGATCGGCAAAATAGACAAGTGTGCTCTACAATTACAATTACAAAAAAACTGTGCGAATTTCTTTATGCGCGCTATTTTTTAGGCGGAGGATCAGATATTGGAGAATCTGTTTACGTTCGATGAGGCCGGACTAGACGCGTGGTGACATCTGGAGGCTGATCCACCCAGTAACTGTGATTCATATCCTTACGCGTCCTCTCGTGCTCTCGGCACTTGAACACCTTGGTGGGTTCCATCACCGCACCCAACGCTCTGCGTAAACCCCGGTCCATGTAGCTCAAGCCAACCTGATAGCTGGCGTTCATCCAGCCGAATCCCTCGCGCGGGATGAACTTGAAATCTACTCCAACGTTGCCATATTCGACCTGCACCTTGTGCGTCATGTTGACAATGTCAAACTTTTCAGGTACAACCCCGTTAAAGTCCACAAACGACTTTGTGATACTATACAACAAGGCACATAAAAGACAGAAGCAGAGATTAGACTGTCAGATATACGGACCATGGACTGAACGAAAAAGACACATCTCATACATGCCAATGCAACTTACGTGTAGAGCCAGCGGTAACAGGTCCGTCTGGCCTCTTCCATGAATCCGTATTTCTCAAACCCGATCCAAGAAATTATTTGATGAGGAGCCCATCCAAAGGGAAAATCCCATTGACGATTCGGTCTCGCAAGTGTGATGTTGCCACGCGAAGACTCTGTACCAGAGACCAGTCCTCCCGTCACCTCAAACAATGGCAAAGCTGTAGACCTAGTCAGCCCCCCCGCAAAGAACAATGGAAGACAAATATTATCAGTTGAGAGTTAAAAAGCAGGCACCAATTCCAGTTCAACCAACTGTAGTTGTCAATCCGCCACTTACATCATCCTTTCCGCCTTTTCGCGATCGGCGCATCCAGCCCACATGGTGTAAAACGTCGTAACGCTCTCATACGTGCCAATCTTCTCCAGTCGTGTATCGTAATCAAAGTACATGCCACGGTCCTCGTTCCAGCAATACTTGTCGACCTTGTCCTGTCGCAGGCGAGCACGCGCAAACCATTCCGCTGAGGTGTGCATCGTAGTCTTGGGGTGATCTTGCTTATTCAATGCCGAGGCGTCAAAGCTCTCAAAATAGGGCGTTTCGAAAGAGTCTCCAAAGTGCGCCTGGATTGTTTCGGCAATATCAATCTCATACTTGTACAAGAGTGCATTCAAGTCAACCGTCGCAATATCAGCGCAGCAGTTGTCAAGTCGGTATGTTGTGTCGTGTCCAGACTCTCGAACAGCGCGATCATGTTTAAAATACGTATCCAGTGCCGGCTCAATGACAGTGCCATCGTTATACATATTGCCATACTGCTCTATCGACACGCCTGCGGCATCCGCAAAAGGCTGAAGGACATGGTCAAAATGGGTTGCCTCTGTTTCCGGTGGCATCCCAACACCTTCACTGTAGAACCGCGACAATCCTGAGACTGGGTCATAACGCGGCTGCGACATCCACACTGTCAGATACTCCTTGATGGCGGCCGTCAGGACTGTAGCTAGCCACTGTTTGTTTTCCAGTTCAAGGTCGAAGGGCAATCGCTCGTAGACCTTGAGCATCATGTCCGTCAAGAATGGCGGTTGCGTCCTGAGCAGATAGTAGCTGCGATTGGCGTTCAAGATCTTGCCGTAATGCTGAATCTCGTACACAAAGTTGTCGACCATACCCTTTGCCAGCTCCAGGCGACCATCCGCCAGTAACCCTAACGACTCAAAGTAAGAGTCCCAGCCGTACATCTCGTTGAATCGCCCGCCCGGCACAACAAAAGGAACGCCCTTCAAGGTCTCGTGTCCCTCCTCATCCACATGCTTGGTCATGGCCAACGCCAGAATACCGGGCTTGTCGTTGATCGACTGAACGTACTTTGGCGTGAAGTCCTCGGGAAGCTGCTCCACTTCCAGACGGAGGTTTGGCTTGCTCGCCTTGACCCCAAGATAATACTCTAGCACCTCATCCTCGCCCTGGGGCACATAGATCCGAGGTGACGTGTTCTTGGATCGATTCTTGGGGTCGTTTGCGATCGTCTCAAGACCCTCAGCGTCGATTCGTCGCGTCAGGCCGTCCCAGAAGTGATGGCGGATCATACGTGAAAGTCGGTCAACAGGGTTCTCGTTCAATCGTGCTTCATCAAGCACGACATATTTACGGCCATAGTCCTGTGCTAGAGAGAGCTCCTGTAATAGATTGCTGAGCATGTACGTGCCTCGGATGTCATATTTGTTGAATCCTGCAGAGTCCGCAGTTCCGAGTGTAATCACCTTGGGCCCAATGTCGTTGACTGTGATTTGAAAGTCGCCGTCAGTGTCCTCCTGCTCCAAAATCAGATGCTGGGTTTCCTCCACGTCGATGAGGAACCGCCTGGGCTTGCTCGTTTTGTCGTCTATAGCAGTTGCACAGGATTGAAGCAAGCCAATTGTTGACTGTGTATGAGTGCCCGCCCATACCACTTATACTTAACGACTTTAACATTTCGAGTCACCTTGCTATGCACGCACCGTGAGACCCTCTCCTTCGCCGCCGGTACTTTGTTGCGCCCGAGTCCGCTTGGGCAGTATCGGCACTGGTACCCTGGTTAGCCGCCTTGTTAGACTAGAATGATGTATGCGAGACACAAGACTTGTGTTAGTGTATTAAAAAGGTTAAGGTCGATGAACAAACTTATCGCCAGATGGAGGTACAGAGGAACGAGGCTGCAGAGATAAGCGCGCACCCCGTCCATACAAGCCCAACGCAACGCAGTGCGCCCATCTAAACACAGATCACAACCAGAAAACGATCGTCTTTTCATGTACTGTTGTGTCCCCAGTTGAGGGGTTTGATAGAAGCTCAACAACACAATGCACAGTACAGTTCCAGGGCTGCAAGAAGAGTCCGCTCATAGACGCTCGACCCTCCTTTCCGATTCATGCTGCAATCAATACACGTATGCGCGCGCCTTGGGGCGAGTGGTTGGGCGCGGAATCAGCGGTCGAAGCAGTGCAGGAGCGTGGGGGAGACAACACAGCCCAGTAGCGGATGAGATACATACACTGCCGACAGTCCTGTGGCGTGAGATATAGTTGGCGTTGGCGTAGTACTCGTTCGCAGGAACCACGGTAGTAGAGGGAGGGTCTGCAGACATGGCTGCTGAGGCAAGCCTCTCGGTCATGTTCATGGTTCTCTCGGGGCGTAGAGGCGGAGTCTTTTTTTTTGTTTGAGTTTGTGCTCTTTGAAAGAAATGTCGGAATGGAGATCAAGAATCAATGGAAATGGGGACTGAAGAGAGAAGAGAAGGAGGGGGCGAAGGAGCGAAGGAAGCACGGCGAGCAGTGACGGATGAGCAAGAGGGGAAGATAAGGACAACAGTGAAGACAGACGACCGAGAGACAGGGCAGGACATAAAAAGTCCAGTGATGGAAGGTGAGTCTTGGGGCATCCTGCTTGCTCGATGCGGTCATCAGGTCCCTATGCCCTCTCCACACATGGATTGTCCATCCTTGGGGCAATCTACATCGTGCCCCATATCATGATAGCCAGGACTCTTGCTTGGAAAAGGGCCTCGGTCGATGCAACAGGCCCCATATCCCATGTGAGAGGTGTGAGAGGTGTGCTGGGTCCTGGCTATCAAGAATCTGACTGAGGTCATCATGACATCTCTCGAACTCTAGTGCGCCGATCTGAGGGGCTTTCCGTATTTGCACGCACCAGGGAAAACGCGTGTTATACATACGGGACCAAAATGCGATCACAGGTGCGTTTATTGTCATTGTGAGTCCGGCATGGCTTTGTCGTAACGAAGCGCCCAAAAGCCAGCGACCAGGAATGCAGTTCCAATCACATCAATCAAAGACGTTCTAATATTCGAGCGGGTCATCAACAAAAAAAACCGTTAGTTCAGGCGCACCTTTTGCCGTCAAGCCAAAAAAAAAAAAAAAAAAAAAAAAAAACACGGCGACAAACACGTAGCGATTGAAAGCAGCTTACAAGATAGGCAATGCGTAGTTGTCGGGGTCGTATCCCAACCTCCAGAACAGATGTGTGATCCATTTGGCCATGGCTAGCGAGATAACAACCAAACACAGCGACACCAGCGCGTATCCTAAAACAACGGGTACACTCCAGCGCACATGTCCCAGTCCAAGGATACCAATCACGGTCAGAAACACGATCTGGATAGGGATGTGGACCAGGAACAAGGTCTTCTCAGTCCCCCGATAATTCTCCTTGACGTTTGCGTGCAAGGAGGTGCTGATTCGACTCGCGTAGATCGAACCAATGTTGCCTGTAAGGCCGTTGAGAACAGGCGAAATCAGAGCCATGCCTGGAAACTCGTTGATGTACCGCTCCAGCGTCAGTCCTGCTGTACTGGCAATCACCATTGCTGCGAAAACAGGACCCCATCCCTCCTTGGCCACCTCCGCCACAAATTTGTTCCTGCGGACGTAGACAATCCATACTGGGATCAGAGCCAGCAGAGCCACCAATATGACAATGGAGAGAGGCGAGTCTAGATGCGCATATCAGTTGCAGGTGGATCCGGTGGAAAGATGAGTATAGGTAGGCCTTCTACTGTAGTAGAAGTTGTCCTGTTCACATAGTACACAAAGCAAACCACTTACTCAAGTACTTTTGAAGAAAGACTGCGCACGCTGCAAGAATCACCAAAGTGACCAAATCACCAAAGGAAGAGGCCAACGGGCAGGCAATGTTATCTGATCATGGAAAAAAAAAGATGGATCAGAATCTAACACACAGTTGTCTACAACAATACCAAGCGCCAAACACGTCAAGTCGCTGTCTGTTCTCCTCCAACTTTTTTACCTGGGTTAATCCTATACCGACGGCAGACAAGAACAAGCCCACACATGAAGCTGCCAAGAACAAAGCTGCTGATAGCCGCACAGAGCATGCTGGCTGTGATCATGAGCGCAATCTCATTCACGTTGTTGGTAGTAGGGTGCACAACAACGCCAAGACCAAATGAGAACAGTCCTGCCACTGAACCCACTGCCAGACTCTGCAGCTGAAGCAGTGCGAGGTTGCCCTTGATGAATGCATTGCATGAACTGGGCAGATCCAGTAGTCCCATGTTTGCCTGTGTTAGATAACAGCCGATTGCTGGTGAGTATACGTCTCAGAGCTATAAGAGGCAGTAGACATTCGAGTTGCAACCTACAGCTGTGGATAGTCGACTCGCGAGGTTCATTTCCAGATTTCCCTTGAGATTAAGGAGGATTGGGATAAGGATGATGAGCTCTGAGATGTCAATGAATACCTGCCAGTGCTAGAAGGAGGATTGTGATCAAGGAGAAACGGGGTCAGTGGTCCGTTGTCGCTCCCGTTCGTTGCTATTTTCTTTTGGATGCAGCTTCCTGTGCAGCGAGACCAAGGCCTTACTTGGATCACATCCAACAACCATCCAGCGCAGATCAATCCGCTGACGGCAATGACCAGAGTAGTTGACGCCTGTCGGGATTAGAGTAGTCTGTGTCAGTGTGTTTCAATACATACTTAGTGCCCTGTACCCAAATCATGGTCAGAGCTGAGACAAGACCCTGAATGCTACACAGAGCACGCGAACTTCGCCACATACACAGCCTGCGAGGTCTATTGTTTAGCCTTCCCTCTCCCCTCCTCACTCGTGCAAGCCCACGGATAGAAAACGTGCTGGGCTGATATATTGTGGCTAACAATAGGTCCCCCTGCCAAAACGAAAGAAAAAGAAAAAAAAAAGATAAAGCGTGCATGAATGGGGACTCACCTGCATCAACAAACCGTCCCCTTGCCCATCCTCTCCGACGCGATAACCCAGACCTGTTTCTTCGTCTACACCGTATGAATGGCCTGCAGGTTCCGAATACTCCAAATCTTCCGTGGTATATTTAGGCGGCGGGGACGAAGGTTCATTCTCTTCTGGAATGTCCCTGCCACTTATCAGCATCGGTGTCATGGCCGTTTCTGAAGATACAGCCGTAGCATTTACAAGCGACTGTGGGCGCATGCTGATATGGCTCCGCATCGGTATTCGGTCGATCGCTGAGGAGGCATTGGGCGAGGCTCCTGTGGTGGGTCCCGCGGGTGATGACGACGCTGATATCCGCTTTGAATAGTGTAGAGGCATTTTCAGTTCCTGGTCAAAATCCTCCTCACCTTCTGCAAACACAACAGGATGTCTACCTGGCGACTGCATCAGCTGCAGTGGTTGCTGTTGCTGTTGTTGATCAGCCATGGCAAGAAACGATCGGTTGCTGCTCTGGCTCTGCGACCGATGCCGAAACTGCTGTCGATGCGGATAACTGCTTGGATGGTGGTACCGGTTGTGATGATTGACGTTTACAGGTGAACTTGACTCTGGGTCGTCGTCGTCGTCGAGGCCGAGGTCTTGTGATACCCTTAGCGGCGTGTAGGTCGTTTGAGAGAACGGTGAGGAGGAAGTAAAGAGTTTGGACATGATGCGATGTATGTGCCTTGGTTCTTGTATCTAGCGCCGTTTGTTTTTTCGTTGTTGTTGGAAACTAGGTATGGTTCTCCTATAGCGAGGGTATTTCAGGAGGTACAACAGCAAGGGACTGGTCTCCTGGGAGGTTTGTGTTATAAGGGACTTGTCGACGGGACTACAAAAGGAAGAGAGGCAGGAAGTGCAGGATCGCGGCAAGTGCCTCAAAGTCCAGCTAGCTCGTATATGGAAGAATGTGAGACACCGACAGGAACAATCCAAGTTCTTTCAAATAAGGGTTGATCGGAACCAGGGGCCAAGCAAGGAAGGAATGGGAACGCAATGAGAACTACAGGACGAAGAGGCGAGCGCGGAATGGCGGTGTCTAAGGGGTAGGGTATATTACGGCGGACTGGGGAGATGAGGGGAATTCGAATGGGACTGAGGGATTAACAGTGAGGAAGTGTTAAGAATGCGGACGAAAAAAAAAAAGAAAAGTTACGGATTTTCATGCTTGCTCAGCAAATCGCTCCTGCCCATGCATGTTTGGTGTGACAGACCGCTTCAAATCCGCTCAAAACAAAATGCCAGTACGGGTGCTTGGCCTTAACCGGACTGCACAAGGTCTGAAAGCCTGCACACTCTTCGACACTGTTGTTGGATTGTTTTTTTTGCTCCGATGAGAGAGCAAGGAAATGTGAGCCCTGTTCATTCATTTGGTGCAGCTTTCTGACATCCAGCCCGAGAGACTCACTTCTGCAAGCTGTATGGTGCTAGTTTGCCGGGATTGAGAGCACAACAGAACTTTTTTTGCGATGAAGTGGGAATCTGCCGGTATGGTTGCCCGCCAACACAGGTGCTCTTGCAGATCGCAAGCATGGTTCAGACCCCTCCACAACCACTGCGAGGCGACATGCATGTTACAGTACATTGACTGTTCCTGTGTCTGCTACAAACATGCCATATGGGTGGCCTTGACGCTGCCGGTGAACACTGTACACCTCAGACTGTCGCGTTTTGACTGACGCGTGCGCGTGTGCCCCTGCCACATGGATGTATGCCTCTGGTCGAAATTCGCACGCGCCCCATAACAGCACTGCCCGCTGGTTGTTTCGATCAGATTCCACTGCATTCCATCTCTTGCGCAACACATCCACAGCATCACCGCATATTCTCTTACATTCCTCCGAGCAAGCCGCAAGCCGCCATCCTTCCTCCTCCACACAGTCAGCACACAGGCAAGCATAGAGACAGGAGAGAGCGAGAGAGAAAAGAAAGAGAGAGAGAGAGAGAGAGAGAGAGACACCCATGTGCGGCTCAGGAGGACACGACCACCCCAACCAGCATGAGGGCAACCCCGCCGCAGGCGACTTTCCATCGGACCTTTATGCGCAGCTGACAGATGCGCATTGCCACATTCAAGACGACCGCGAGAACATCCACAGTCTGGTGCAATTTTGGGCTAATCAGTCAAGCACTCCATCCAGCGAGCTTGATGCATCCAGTGCTCTGTTGAATGGGAAATTCTGTTTGATGGGCGTCCAGCCTTCCATGGACCTGGGACTGCAGGACAAGCAGGACACGGAGGTCGAAGACAGAGAGACTGAGCAGGACGCGACCATGGCCGAGAAAACGGCATCTCTCTCGTTAAACTCTTCGTCTGTGCCTTCGTCCTCGACCACCGTGGTCACTGTCATTTGCAACGATACCGACACGAAAGGCGACTGGGACTTGGTGTCAGAGTTGGCGCACGCTTACCCAGACCGATTTGTGCCTTGTTTCGGCATCCACCCTTGGTTCACCCACAAGTACAAGGCGATGGAGACATCCTCAGGACCAGCACTCGAGCTTCGCAGAGCAGGGGGTGGCGCAAACCCAAAACCAAACACGCCCACCAGTGCATCCTCATCGCCTTCTCTCTCATTCTCTACCAATCAACTGACCTCGGTGTCTGGCTCCAATGTCCGCTACGAGGATTTTCTTGCAATGTCAAAGCAGCTGCAGGATCAGATGGCGAAGGAGGGCCGGTCTCTGGAAATCTCTGGAGAGAAAGTCAAGCCTGCAGTCATCAAGCGGGATGAGGAGGGCTCGGTGCCCACCTCTGTCTTGGAGGCTGACGACAGGAATCTCAAAGACGGATCCGTCGAGTCGACGGCCATTCGAGGGCAAGACCCCGTGTACATGCACTACAGAACCGTACTAGGTCTTCCCCATTCTGCGCCAGAAAACTATCTTGCGGAACTTGCTCAGCGCCTTCCCAAACCCCGACCGCTTGAACCAGCCATGATTGAGCTGCGTCGTAAACTTGAGGAGCACCCGCACGCTGTCCTGGGCGAAATTGGTCTTGACAGGATCGCCCGCGTTCCTGAGCCCTCATTATCATCGACAGCGACTCTGGATATATCGGAGGAGGGGGAAGGGAGGAATGAGGAAGGTTCGGCCCGGGCCAAAAAAGAGCAATTGCTCCAGCAAAAGAGAACGACATTGGCCTTGACCTCGATACAACATCAACTGGAGATCGTTCGCGAACAGCTCAAGATAGCTGCCTCCTTAAACCGGGCGGTCAGCTTCCATTGTGTTCAAGCGTACGGCCACTGGCATGACTTTTTGATTCAGGAGGGCAAGAGAGTGAGGCAGAGAGAGGCCCACAAGGAATACCAGCAGCAGTTACAGGAGATCCAAGCCGCGGGTGGCACATCAACCATCTCGCCTATAAGCCCGACGGGACTTCCGCTTAGCAAAAGGAGTGCGGCCAGGCTGAAAAGAGAAGCTAGAGACGCAGCTTGGGAGAGGCATGTTGCCTCAACACTGCAGGAGTCTTCAGATGAGGAGGACAGCGACGAGGAACAGGAAGGTAGCCAAGACAGTGTCTGCTCAGGACCCAAAACCAGCTTGCAGGACCCTACCGCGTGTCAAGGCAGTACTCCCACAACATCAGAGACAGCCGATCAGGTACTGTCGTCACTCCCACCGTACGAACCCGTCCTGCCCCCGAGACTCTGCATGCACAGCTATGGTGGATCAGTCGATATGCTCAAAGCCTTCACAAAGCTGGACCACGCTCCCGAGATTTTTTTCTCGTTCTCAATCTTGATCAATGGGCGACTTCAAGAGCGCAAGCTGAGGGAGCTCATTTTGGCCGTGCCTGAGGATCGGCTGCTGATTGAATCCGACCATCATTCGCATTCACAGGTCGATCAGCTACTGGTCGAGATGGTTGTCAAGGTTGCCGAGATTCGCAAGTGGACATTGAGGGAGACTGTCGAGAAAGCGGCTCGGAATTGGAATCGCTTTGTGTACGGATGACAGGTCCGATATATACCGTAAATATATTTCATCAAAGCGCCTTCGCGGTCTAACTGGGCCTCCACAGCTCACGACAGTTACGAGCCGCGGATATATTTCTTGTAACGGCGCTCATGGACTGTTATATAGCCAGCCAGCTTGACAGGTTGAAAGGCGATTCTGCGTAGAAGAAGGCCGCGGAGAACGCTGTCAATTTCTTTTTTCGCCAAATAGCAGACTCCGGGAGCAGCTGATGGACTTTAGAATGGCCAAAATATGGTTTAGAGACCTTGCCTGAGAGCAGTCTGTGGGGTAAAGATGCACCGTCCAAAGCGCGCAGGAATAGCAAGAAGGGGACACGTCTGGGAAGGACATGAAAGGGGAGGGGGGACACAGCTGCTGTGCTTGTTATGATTAGCGCACTCCCTCCATGCGCTTCACACTTTGTTGTTCTCACCTCTAGGTAAACCCTTTCTACTCGGAGCAGCAATCGTCGGCCAGGAGAGCAGACCCTCGCCTTTTGCCTTTTGAACCCTACATTTTCTTTTTCGTTTTCGCGGACAAACGCGAATGACAATAGTTGCTTGTATTGAAGTACAAAGCTGGTAGCACACATTAGAGCATCATTGGGAACAGCATGAGCCGTGCTACCGATTTTGTGTACCGCGTTTACGTCCATCCTTTTTCGGGCTCATCTGGTAGAACAATGCATGTATTTTTTTCCTCTGTCCCGCGTTCTCTTGAGATCCATGTTCTATCGTCTTCTTTTGATAGACACCCCTGTATCGTTGATCCCGCCCACGCCATTTTAAAAAGGAAGAAAAAACGTGTATAGCTTTTGCTCCCTGCCTGGTGAGGAAAGCGCGGGAGAACTGCTCACCATCTTGAAGGGGTCGACATAATGCAGCAAAACAATAGGGAGCTGCTGTGTCGCGGATACGAAAGGCATAGTACAGCAGTATGAACTCTCAATTGTTTGTTGTTTTCGCTGCTGTTTGTGAGGACACCGCAGCGTGTTTTACGCTTGCTCTCCCGACGGATGCGACTTCAACAGCAGCCACTGGCAAGGAAGGGGGGTATAGACATGAGAGAGACAGAGAGGGATAGAGGAGAGCACACAGAGAAGAAAAAATAAAGCGGGAGCAGAATTGAAGGCAATGTCCGATTGTTGTGCATGCTGGACTACTAGGGTATGCAGACCTCTGTTCGTCTTCCCGCCCCTCGTTCTCTCCTTGTGGGTGACTGGACCGCGGCCCCTTTTTTTATTTGGGTCCTATCCAACACTAGCACAGCAATTCCTTTCCTGCATTTCACCCGATCGCCTGCCTTTGAGCCTGCTCAATCCATGGGCCTGCTATGGCCAAGAAGTTCGTCCGATGCCGACAGAGGCTGACACGCAGATTCGAAACCGCAAAGCTATGGTCTGGAACCCTATTTCCTTGCGCGAGGCGCATTCAATGCTGTGTCATTTTCCTGTGTTCGGATTTTTTTTTTTTGTATTTCACTTTCGCCGCATCCGCACGTCTGGTCCAGGACAGAAAAGCAAGACTACCCAGATCTATCGACCCTCTGTCATCGCACAGGACCTAGAAAACACGAGAGCAATTGCTGTGGCAGCTGAGGATTGACGAATTGAGGATGCGAGACAATGAGCATACGCAGCGGAAGAGCACAAAGCAAGGCTAGCTCGCCTACTTCAAAGTTGATAAAGTAGGGTACGAAAGACAAAGAAGCAGGACGAGCATTTGGTATTTGAGCCCCCTCACAACCTGCCTCGCGGTGGACAGGGAGGGAGGGAGACCCACAGAACCTTCAGGACACGCCGGACGTCCGCTCCAAGATGACGCAGATTCGTATAAATAAACAACAAAGGTTTTCTTTGCCGCCCATATTTTACTTTTCACTTTCCCTTTTCTTCTTCACCGTGTGTATGTATGGTCTGCCCGATGTCTTTGTTGCTCATTTTCAACTCCTATCCGCAAATCAAGTTTTTGATCATCACCCTATTTTCCTCTCGATCTTCCCTGCACTGGACTCGCATCCTCATCCCTCTGCTGCTCTCTCCATCCCTGCAAATCGAAATCTGCCTCTTTCTGCCTTTCTTCCTCTCCCCCTCTGTCTCTCTGTCTCTTCTGTCCCTTTCCCTCGCTCTAGCTCTTTCTCTCTCTCTTCCTATTCTCTCTCTCTCTCATTCTGACTCTCCTTCTCGCTTGTTCTGTGTCTCTCTTCCGCGGGCTCTTTCTCTGCCCCAGATCCCGCACACACCTATATTTGATCCTTGAAGCTCGACGCTGACTTGCGCTAATTGACCCACTGCTCATTTCAATACTTTAGGCCCCTGGACGCTTGCTCAACTCTTCAATTTCGTGTTTGCTCTTCGGTTTTCCATTTTCTCGCCTGTTTTTTTAACTTTCGCGAGTACGCCTCTATTCCCATACCCATACCCACTTCTCGCGCCTCGAAGAACGCGATTGACGCCATTTTCTGTCTGGGGTTCTTTTCGCAAAAGTCAATTCCATATCTCCTGGGACCAGATACACAGGGGATAGAGATAGCTCCGAAGCATCCGTCAAAGATTGGGACCGAAACACTGAGATAAACAATACCGTACTCGTGCCTCCATACCGGACAGACGGGACGTTCATTAAGGTAAATAACCCGCGAAATGAAACTGCGAAGCACGCGAATGAGTAGGGTTGAGGCTTGCCAGGAGCTGCCCTCTTGGCTGCGACCCATCCACACGTTCGTTGTTGGGGTGTGCGTGCACGAGACGAGCGAAGCACCGCATTTTTCGCTCACAGAACAACTCCAGACCCAAGGACTCTGGCGAACCACGGAGATGCGCGCGCACCTTCCAAAGTTTCTTTGTTTCGCTCGCTCTGCCTTTAATTTTTATTTTGCTGCTCTGTCCTCTTTTCGATTGCAACCCTCGTTTTTGTATCTCTGTGTTCTCATTCCCTCTGCCCCTCATTTGCACTCCCTTTTTCCCTCTGTTGATGTTTTTCCCTGGCGCTGCTGCTCAAATAAACCCGCTCACCTGTACTCACACAGCAAACGCTCTCTCCCTCTTCACTCTTTCACTCTCTTCCCTCCTTTCCCCTCCCAACGCCCGCCCCGTCCTTTTATCCATGACGCCTCCGCATTCCCCGCCATCGTATATTTAATAGTCATGGCCTTCAACAATAACAACAACAATAACAACAACGTCGGAGACAATGGCAATGCTACCGCCGATGCCTTGGATGCCATGGAACTCATGGATGACATGGATGGCATGGATGACGATATAGACCAGATCGCCCTCGCTGATCTGCCGCCTGACACGCGGGTTATGACCATGCCTGAGCTCGTCCAACACATCATACGCTACATTCCGATCTCTAGTCTCCAGGCATGCAGTGGGATCAATCGAATGTGGCGGCAGTTAATCGACCCCCTCCCGCGCGCCTTTAGAGATTACCAAACCGCCGCCCAGGAGCAATTTGAATCAGGGCCAAGGCGCATCCATATTCTGAGCTACTTTGTCCTCCAGTACGGTCCCAGCGTGCACTCGATGAACAACAGCGCAAACTCGTATCAATTCATATTTTCGTGCCAGGCCCGATCAGGTAGTGTCGACAGCTATGGAAGCAACTGCAGTGAGGGACGCAGAGGGGGCAGCAGCAGTGGGAACTACAGTGGCGAAGGGAGCTCTCAATCTCATCTGCAGCGGCACCACACCCACCAGCCGGGGCATGACTTGGAGCCATTCCGTTCCTTCCACACGTACCAGTCCTCGGCCATCGTGCCAAATGTCTACTTCAAGACCGGGTTCAACCCACCGCCATCACACCCGTCGTCACCTCTTCCATCCCTGCCTTCTGCACGCACCTCTACGCAACCTTATCACTCAACACTCCAGCATAATCCAGCGCAGCAGCAGGCTTCAGCATCCGTCACACAGCCAGTGTCTTCGTGGCAGTCAATTGACCAGCTCGTTACTCACTCCAGCGCACACACCTCAGACAGTACCCACCATTCGTACGAGGCTGATGTCAGCACCGACTCCACCAGCAGCATCATACTCGATGTTTCGGACATGTCCCTCTCACCTGCTCAGCTGCAGTCAAGTACCCTCGCTGCCGGCCTGGCTCGACAGTCTCCCGTGCTCAGGGTCGTCCCATGCCCCTATGAGCATCCCTCGGACGGATCCATATCGTACGATAGCAGAGGTTCTCACCCCACCAAAAAGGACTCGGCAACCAGCAGTGGGAGCGGCAACAGCCACGAAACAAGTGGCAGTAGCGGCGGCACTGCAGACGAGGCCAATCTCCAGGGACTGAACATGGTCTATTCCACAGTAACTGCCAGCAGCTCCACTACGACAGCCCTGCCGTTCCCTGGTCCAGCTTCAGCCTCAGCCTCAGCCTCAGCTTCGTCATCCTCATCGTCGTCGTCGTCTTATACCACCGGCTTATCACCTCCCTCAGCATACGGGCAGTACACAGGATCCTCGTCCGCAACGCGGCCGCATACGGAGCCGGCTCGATCCAGGCACGGAAAAGAGAGGAGCATTGAAGAAGAACAACACTTCCATGCTTCAGGTCATCATCTTGTTCAGCATCCATCTCACCACCAGCCAGGACCATCTGAATCATCGACGAACTTGAGTGAGAGAATGAACTTGGACACGACGAGCGGTGGTGACTTGAGTGATCCTCAGCCATTTCTTGCAGGAATCGAGGGCGTTCCTGGCGCGACCGCCTCATCATCCTACAGCGTCACTAGTACAACGACATCCCTTCACCAGCGGTCCAATGCGCCATCCGCCTCACTACGAAGAACTTCCTCATCTTCTAATACCTCGTCCTTGATCCGTCAGCACCACCATCATCATCATCATCACCACCACCACCAGCATCTGCAGCATCATCTGCAGCACCAACGTCCATCTCGGAACTGGAGCATGGCGGTCCAGACGTTCTACTATATGCGCGCAGCCTCGAATGCGATGATCGCCGCCTGTAGGGAACATATGCACTCGAGCGAGGGGCAAGGTGGACACATTGTTGAGAAAACAGACACAAGTCGCATCATCTGGAACGAGGCCACGAGACAAGAGCACATTTGGACTATTACTCCGACCTTGATGGATAGGACTAATCCAGGAGATTTTGTTGAGCGGGAATACGATGCGGATGCAGAAGTTGAGACCGAGCAAAGTCGTGAGGATGATACCCAGGGTGGACAAGAGTCTGGATAAGGAATATAGGCAGCGCGTAGAAATTTGAACATGTATGGATAGGGAACGCATGGTCTGAAGGGTGCGAGATAATAGAAAAAAGTACAAAACCATCTTCACGCCTGTATGAATGTTTACGTGATTGAAGAATAGTGCTGCCTTCGTTTGCTTTTGTGGTCTTATGGTCTTATGAATAGGGCTTTAAGTGACCCCCACGCTAGCGATCGGCTTTTTTTTTTTTTTTTTTGAGAGCTCCTCATGCAGGTTGCATCCCGCGCAGGTGCATGGCGGCAGGAAGGGTACAACTTCCGCAATACGATACCGAGGAGGAGGAGCGTAGTGTTTTGCGCGGATTTGGTTGTTTTGTTCCGCCTCAATTGAAGCCAAGGTCATAAATGCAATATATATAAGGTTTGCCGTATGACGATGAAGTGTCGACGGCCCTTCACCTGGTGAGAGTACATGGGGGGCGGATTACAGACAACGGCGTAGGGCGGGACTTGAGTTTGCAAGTTTAAAATACTCTGTGCGCTATCGAGTCCAGTTGCAGAAGGATGGATGTGAGCGGGATCGGTTCATGGGGTGCAGGTGGTATTGCCACATGGGGTGAAAAAGGAGTGCAGGTGGCAAGGCATGCTGCGTGGGTTCTTGGCCGTGCAACCACTGTACACCAGAGCCGAGAGCGTTTTTTTCACTTGCTCTTGGGCGCTCAACCCCACACTCTCCAGCTACAGCGATAAATACAGTACTCGACTCCGTGCTGACAACGCTTTCTCATTTCCAGCACTTCTGCATTCTTTGACCTGCATTCCCTTTGACCACCGCTTCACACCACTCCTTCCTGGACATCCCACTGTCTCTGTCTGCCGGTTTTCAGCAACTTGTGCATTGTCGCAGTTTTTCACACGCACCACGCGCGAACTACTTGTGCATTCGTAAATCTCAGGTACGGAGTACGGAGGTGGACTGCTTGCTGAGCTGACAATGCACACCCCCATGGCATGGCGATGTCAAGGGACGGCGTGCGGGCACATGTGCAAACGCAGGGTCACTTGACCCATGGCTGCTTGGATAAACAGCGCCTTTCCTCATGCACTTGCCTCTCCTGACCATGGACCACCGCCTTCTCTCACTCTCAGCCTCACATTCAGCTTCAGCCTGCGGCAATCACTTCTCACACAAGAGCTCTTTATTTTTTCACACACGTTCAGACACCCTGTTTCATGACAATGGCCCCAGTCTCATCGTCTTCTGGCCGAGAGGCAGGCGCACCAGCTGCTCCGAATAAGGAGACCTTTGCGAACACTCTGGCCAAAAAGAGGACCTCCGTCCACATAATAGAAGGTAATACGAAGGCTTCGCCAAACGCGTTGTTTCTCAATGCACTCATCACCCTCTGATATCCAACCCGTCCATCCTCTCGTCCTCCATGTTTTCTATTCTATTCTCGCAGGTTCCACCTCGGCAAAACGAATATCGCTTATCCTGAACAGTCCTCGCTGCCGCTCGTTCTCTGAGTCATGGGCTTTCCTATCAGACCCAGCCATGATGCCGGCCGTTCCAGGCGAGGACATCATCGCCCACAACAGCAGTACAAACTCTGCACTAACGTCGGCGACGACAGACGACGACAGCCATTCGTCTGGCTCATGTGCCGGCTCTCTGCTATCTGAATTCTCACACATCACCACCCCCTCAGCACACTCTGTATCTTCCACGCGCCATCAAAGCCTGTCCGACCCCAAGCACCAGGCTGTCCCCGATCTACAGCTCTTGAAGTCTCTGGCTTCTTTCCTGAAAGGTGAAGCAGACGACGAAGATACGGCGTCATCTATTCAAGGCAATTTATTCTCGCGAGCAGCGAGTCCGGTATGTTGAACGACCTGTCCCCTCCCTTCCTGCTGGCTGAACCCCTTCCTAACCCCCTTAAAGCGTCATATGAACTGCAAGACTGAAAGAAAGAGCGCGTAGCGACGTTCATCCAAGCATGAAATAATGAGAATGAGACCAATTGAGCAGGAGGGGGGAAAAGAAAAAATAGAGGTTCCTGCTGGGTCTGGACGTGTATGCAGCCCATGTTCGTGTATCATTCGACGCATGATCCGCAATCATGCTGTGGCACAGTACATACAGATCACACCCTACCGATCATGAGCCTTGGGCTCACCCCTGTGAACTTTGAAAAAAAGGAGCTGACTCCTTAACACGCCTCCACATCAATGTCCTGTCATGGCGGCTAACTACGGTATTCGTTTTCTCTCATTGCGTTCCTGGCGGCTTGTAGAGCAATGATGTGAACACAGATGATGTGTGTGATCTTGGTAAGTTTGGAAACTATTCGTAGTCGTTGCAGGGTAGTGTCTTGCTAGCTGTATCTGGCGTGGTTTTGTACAAGACGTGACCATGCGTGAAGGAAGACCCGCCCAAGCGCGCATAAAGATCCGACCCCCTAGCCTATTCAACTCTTATTATTTTTCTGACACACGTATTGGTTTGGGTACGTCGCTGCTTTACAATTCCATTAGTGGTCCATGTCCGCGACTTTGCATATCCCAAGTCCCACCCTTACCACTTCGGGGACTATCCAGCCGCACCTGAATACGAAGAATCGGACATTGAGGAAGAAGAAGAAGAGGAGAGCGATTATGATACGCGCCATGACGCGATATTGTCACTCTCTTCTCCAGAACAAGACAAAACGCAAGGTCATGCGCGAGGTTTGTATGATTTTGATGCCGAAACCTCAAGTGAGCTCAGCTTTAAGGAGGGCGACAATTTGTGGATCCACTGCAGGCGATTTCCAGGCTGGTTTCTGGGCGAGATGGCTGGGGTGCAGGGACTTGTTCCTGAAAACTATGTTCAGATGCTCTAGTGGTCTCTCTCTCTCTCTCTCTCAAACACGCGCACACAAACTCTCTCTCCCTCTCTGCTCTACATTAATAAACTCGGGGATGTATATATAACCGTTGCAGCATGGAGGGGTTCAATGGTCTCCAGCTTTACTTACAGGAACCTGGTGTTTAGAGCAGCCAAAAAGTCTTGCGTTTATTATTTTTGTACGACCCATGAGACATGAAGGAATAATGAGACGAGTCCCCATGCAACCATATTCATGGGCTCAGGAACGCTCTGCCTTCGAATACAAGATTTGCGGTGCTTGTTCCCGTTCTCTCTACATGTACAGTACTTATTGCACGACAATAGAGATGATGTGGGCTTGGACATGTCTGAAAACAATAATGACCAGCATCATCTAGATGGGTACCTGACATGTAAGACACGCCGCTCGCAACTTGATGATGCGTGCCCTCCAGCCCTAGAAGGCGTCAAAGGTTCAGCTCAAAGTCCAGTGGTCCCTGGAGGTTGCCAGATATTGACATAAATGCTACCTGCATTGAAACTGCTCAAAGGCATATACTTTTTTCCCAGCTCATGTTGTATGAAGGACGATCTTGCAGAGGTCTCTTGGGTTGAAAACCCGAGTGGTCCAAGTCTGTCTCATTTATTTTCGCGATACCTTCAGTTCTCTTAGTTCTCCCACATCTCCCGTTAGTACATAAAGCGCCCTCTTACATCCATCGTACCTCGCTTTTTTCGACGCCTTTCACGTTTCGTTCGTAGTTCTGAATTTCGTACAATATTATTCTATCTACCATTTCTACATCATGCCATCCTATCACGATCATTCCGCGACACGTAATGGCGTGTTCCCTCCAACCATTTACACAGTTGCTGAGAGCGATTCCGACTCGGATGCGCGGTCCTGGTCACTTTTCAAGGGCCACCGCAGTCAACACCGCCACGGCAACGATGACCCTCCAGCCAGCAAGCATTGGTTCGACTCTGTGTTCCCATTCCACGACCGAGGTCGAAGAGGCAGCAGTAGCAGCTTATTTTCTACAAACGGAGAGCACAAGAAGAAGAAGCCATGGCCCGCTCATCCGTCTTCTCCCCTATCCACGACAGCAGCTCCGACCTCATCCTCGCTCTCACCTGACTTTGGTGGCTATAGAAACGCCAGATTCGCTTGTTCTTCACCGTCTTTGCACCAAGATCCCTCACCTGCGCCTTACACCAGCCCGCCACCTTCGCCCAGCGTTATTCCCGACGCCCACAAGTATCATAGACGGCCTTCGATTCAGAACACGGGCGTACCTTTGAGCAAGACCGGCAGCCATGTTATGGATGATTCAGTTTCTATTAAGTCCACCCCGCTCGCGCCTGACCAGACACTGAACTCTTATCCGAAACCACTGAGACAACAGACTCAGGCGGGGCACCATTGCACAACACAGGCGCTTCAGGAACACGGCCACGAGCAGGAGCTGCTCTTGTCCTCCGTGAGCCCAGCTCCTCAAAAGGACACGTTTTCATCCCACAGCACGCTAGAGCCCATCCTCAAAAGCACAGTTCAAATCAGTGCACTTCCACCGTACTTTGCAGACGATGTCTTTGGACGCAATTGTGGGCGGAAAGAGAAGTATGCCATGATGCGATTAGTCGCTATTCGAGAGCACCAAGAGACGCTGGGATACCTTCTTCACCGACTCCCCACCTGCGCTCAGTCTTTAGTCCAGGCTCAGTCCGATCCTCGACCCAACTTGGCCAAGGAGCAAGAGTTCACGATCAAGATTACGCCAGAGGCGCCACAGCCCACCTACTTGGACCGAGAAGTCACAAGCCCTGAACCCGGTGCGGATGGGCAGATCACCATCATGGTCCAGACACCGCTACCATCTGTGAATGATGGGCAAGGACACACGCATACAGCAGCGAGCAATGCATTGCAGGAATATCGTGCAGCGCTTCTGGAACTTTTACAAGTGGATCATAACCTTGGACACTATCTGAGCCGTTTCATTCGGACAACAAGAAAGAATCGAAAGTGTCTCGAGTTTATCCTCGGCACGACAGAGCTCTTGCCTACTGTGACCCCACAAGGTCGAAAGACTGATAGTAAGGAACACCCGCAAACGACAGGTCCAACAGCTGCAAGTACAGGTCCCAGCCCAGGCTCGATTCGTGTCATGGATCCTGGTCCACACGGGAACGTGCAGCACGCCTCGATGCTGCCCGCAGCCTCTCCCTCAGTCATGCACGATGCAGGGCTCTCTCAAAACCGGCTACACAATGGAGGGAGTCGGATGGCTGTCCTTCAAGAGCTCGCCAACCCAATGCTACAGGATGCAGTAGTTCTGGATCAAGAAATGCCACTGCCATCGCAAGCACCGCATCGACCCCGACGACAGACACACGCCCCAGTCTTGAATCAACTGGATCTCTTTCCTCCGATTCCTGAAGCACCGTCTTTGATGAGCAACGAAGGCACAGAGAGGGTTGTGCGCCGGCCAGCCCGAAAATCGTCCATGCCCTTTGCAAGGATGGTCCAAGACGACGAACAGATCCATACGTTCACTGGGCATCACGATCCACAATCGTCCTCAACTTCTTTCTCTGCCAAGTCTTCTCTCGCGGCTGGGTCAAATGCAAATGTAGGAACCGTCCCGAGGTCGCCAACGTTTGACACGTCTTCTCTTTCTTTGGCATCGAAGCGTCTGTTCAAGGATTATGACGAAGTTGAGGCCGCTACGCTGATGGGATACCATTTGATGAGTTTGCAAAAGGCCAACAAGTTTGTGGAGATGTTTGATCAAGAGTCATGTCGCGCGCAGATGATCTTGGCGCGGTTTGAGGACGCGCGGGATGCTTATGAGAGTGAAGTGTATGGTGAACACTGATAACCTCTCTCTCTTTCTCTCTCTCTCTTTCTCTCTCTCTCTCTCTCTCTCTCTCGCTCGTATAATATAATACAGCATAAAAAACAAATTAAATATTTGAAAGCTGTAAAGCGACGAGGAAAGTGGGGATTGTAAGATTCACACAGCGCGCATCCTTTCTGACGCATATCTCATGTGCGTATTATTGCTGTGTTGTGCATGTATATATAGTACATGTACATATACACCACGTCAATGAAGTTTTGCTCTTGATCTCGTTATGCAGGGACCATTCTTTTCAGGTACAGTTGGCCACGTTTCGTTTTGCAGCACAAAGAGTGATGGCAGACGACAACATTGTGATGGATAATGCGATGCTTTGATGTCAATGAAATGCATGGATACGAGGGATGGAAGAATGCAATAAATAGGTGGGAAGTATGAGCTATGGTATATGAAACAAAGACAAACAGTACACCGTGGATCCTGTTGAAGAACTGAATTATAACTAGTCAAGCTTATCAACCTCCTCCTTGGTCTTGTTGAGTTCTTGTTTGGCCTCCAGTCTGGCCCGATCTTCTCTCTCCAATCTTGGGGTTACCAGACGGACGTAAATACTGAACACCATGATGATCAAATGAGCGACGCCCATCAGAACGAAAGGAGCTCCACGCATCCACACATCAAATAGGTAGCCTCCAAGTTTGGCCGTAATCATGATGGAGATGGCGCCGCAGAAACTGAACACACCAGCGACACTCCCGCGGAACTTGGGGTCGACATTAAGTCCGTTGACAAGGGTCATTCCGGTGACAATAATACCCATCTGGCCGATACCCGTCATGGTCACAAACGCAAAGTTGGAGTTATCAGCGGGTGGCAGCGTGGTAAACGCGAAAGGAAGCGATCCACAGGCGCCGATGAGACCAGCAACAGCCAACACGGTCGATTTCTTGAACTTCTCGCTGGCGTAACCAAAGAGGGGCGCGAATGCGAGCGAGATACCTTGTCCATAGCCGGTGAGAATGTGAGTGTCGCCAGCAGCGGCTTGGCAGGTTCGGCCGGTCGAATAATCGCAGTACTTCAAATCCACATAGTGGCGAACAACCCACAAACTCATGAACGATGAGAAAAGGACGGTATCGGCTCTGGCCTAGTAAACATCGAAAACAGAGAGGAAGGAAAATAGACCCTCGTGTCAATAAACCTCGTTTTCTTCCTACCACCAACAACAATGGCCAAGAGCGAAAAACAAACCAACATAAAATCAGCGAAAAGTCAGTGCTTACCACGAAACTCGAGAGGTAGGCAAGAGCAACGCGAGGATCGCGACCAGCCAGGACACCGTACTTGAGCATCTTGAAGGGACTGATCATCTCAGATTTCTGCCTCATCTCTTCAGTCGTTTCTCTGCGGCAGATGATTGCCTTGAACCAGGCAGTAACGCCATTGGCAGCACCAGCACCAGTCTTGGGCATGCTTAGAAGGAACATGAGCCCCAAAGCGATTGCGCATCCTCCCACGATCAAGAACGCCAGCTGAATACCCTCCACCTCGTTGTGGGCAATCACCGTCAGCTTGTATGGCACTAAGATAAGGCCCATACCAGCAGTGAGACCACCAAAGCCGGCAAACATACCAACGATAGCACTAACACGACCACGCTCGTGGTGGCCACCAGCGACATCTCCCAAAGTTCCAGTCATCATGCATGTGGCGGCAGCTGATCCGACAGAGAACAGGAGGCGGCACAGGAGCATGTGTGGGTAGACGTTCTTGACATAAGGGTAGCACATCAAGGCCGCACCCAAGCAGCAGAAGCCGGCACTGTAGACAGGACGACGACCAATGCGGTCAGATAGGATGCCCCACATAAGGGTGGCGGGGAGAGCAATGATTTCATCATAGAGGGCCAGGGAGCCGGTCAAGTTGCCAGTGTTCCCGCCGATGCCCAAGATAACGGTCAAGATGAAGGGCTGGGCAATGCTCAGGTAGGCGACGAGGAGGATGGTGGCCCAGCAGGCCATAAGATACGCGATGAAGTTGATGTAGGTGATGTTGCTGTTGACGATGAAGATCCCAAAGAGGTGCCTTCTGGCGGGAGGAGCGATTGTTCCAGAGCCTGAGGAGGTCTCTGGGTCAAGGTCGTGGTTCTCTGTGGTCATGCTGGTGATCCTTTGTCGTTATCAGATGGAAGGAAAGAGGATCGCTGAGCAGCAGGGTCGAGGGGCAGGGGAGGTGGAGGAGTGTGGGTGAAGAAAGAAGCGAGGGAAGGAAAAAAGAAAGCTGAGCCTAAGAGGCAAACAAAGCTATGGGTGGGAGAAAAAAGAAGACGGCGGGGCCATGAGGGGTGAAAAAAGGAGACTTCATGCGGCTCGACGACCCACTTTTTATCAGATTTTTTTTAATTCGTCTCCACCCTCACTCTTCTGTGTGTGCTGTTTATTCCTACGAGGTGCAGTGTACTGTACTGTACGGCAAGGATCTGAGTAGAGATGGCAAAGGCACCTCAAAAAACGAGTTTGAAGTTGAGTTTGGGCTCAAACGTGTGCTTGTATGCTGGCTGCAGTATAAACTTCGTTGTTCTTGGGCCTCTGGTGCGCTTGATGGGGAGCGAAGCGGGGGACTGTTCTCAGCGGTGAGTACGGCTTGCGCACCCTTCACGGGCATTGTTTTATTGCTGCTGCCATTCAAAGGAACAAAGTACGGCGTCCCACGCTCCTAATGCAAAACTCGTCTTCCCTCTGTCCCCACAGAGGTATGTGACAGTACAGCACTGCACCTCACAGACACCTGTGCCATAAACAAAAAACGCGAACCGAAAGAAGTATCGTTAAGGAGGCTACAACTCTTTGGGCGTTGGAGGCACTACTCTGAGGAATGCGCGGTCGAGGCGGCCCTGGATAAACTTGCGTTCGATGGAGGAGTCGGACAGTCTAGCAGAAAATGGTTCACCCTTGGTCATCAATCAGCATTAGGCGAATTACAAGTCCGCATCGATGGCGCGCACAGGAAGAAGAGCAAGAAAGCGGGCGCAAACTCTCTTTGATTGTTCGTTTTCGTTGCATATAATGGACGTGTCGCCAGAGCATTCATGTGGCTGCAGGCCAGGTCCAAGCCCCGGAACTGAGACCTCACCAAGGCTCCGTCCTAGCCTACACTGAGAAGCTTATGATGACGCAAGATGGCCCGCAAGAGGGGTCCCGGAAAATAACGGCCCACTTTTTTTTTGCTCATGCACGCGTACAGCGTTTTCCTCTGTCTGAGAAATTCTTGAACGGAGTCTTTCTTCAGTCGCTACACAACGCGAGACAAATGGTGCGACGATTCTTTTCTTTTGCCAGCTCTTTTTCAAGTCCAGCCGGCGGCTCAAAAAATCTGATAAGGGCGAGCGACTTCGGCTGCCTATGAAAGGAGGCGAACAGCGTACGTTAATGAACTACATCTTGGCTTGTTACTGGTGTGGCGTGGGTGTCGCTTATGCATCTGCTTTGTTATGCCACTACTACTGTGTACAGTATGAATATGAAGATGGAAGTCATCCACATGAGCGAGAGCACCAAAAAAAAGGAGCATCTTGCTTTAAAGTTGGCTGTCTGCTTGTCAAACAAGGTTCGTCGTTACCCGGGTCGTGTTCAATCAGATAAAGAAAAAAAAAGGAGAAACTTATCAGATGAAAGTCCTCTCCATCAGATTCAGCGCCCGGAAGCAGAATAAAGCGTGAGTACTTCTTTGAATGGAAGCAAAGAGACAACGCAGAGCGACCTGTAGATGGGAGAAGGGACCATGAGCGCTAACAAGACCTCCATGTCCAAACGTCCTCACGAAGACAAAAAGCACACCCACGCTAACAAAAATATCATCAGCAAGGGCTCCTTTGCTGTCCGTGTTCCGATCTGTGAATGTACTGTACGCCAATGACCTACTTCTGAAGAGTATTCTAGGTTCATTAGCAAGAGGAATGGAGTTTCTCAATACAATACGGAGTGGAGTGATTTTCCCACCCGCGCGAGGCTTACTCATTCTTCTTCCGCCAGGGGCCAAAAAAAGAAAACTAGTTTCTTGCCCAGCCTCGCAACGGCGAGTAGAGCCACGCTCCGTTCTTCATGTGGCCGCTGCTGCGCTTGGGACCATGCACTGCAGATATAATGCGATATATAAATCCCCTGCCATAAAACCCCCTGCGACTTTTTCAATTTTTTTTTTCAAGATATCCCAACCGTCCTCTTCATTTGCTCATATTCATAAGATGCGTTTCTCCCTCGTCGCCGTCCTCGCTGCCACTGTTGCCATTACCAGTGCCCAGTCCAACAGCACCTCTGTCACCGCCACCGCCACTGGAACCACCCCTGTTGCCTCTGGATCTGCCTCCAGTGGTGCTCCCGCTCCCACCACCAGCGCCGCTCCTGTTGACCCCTATTATCCCTTCCAGCCCAACGGTCCCTGTGTCGACAAGTGCCTCAATGTAAGTTTTGTTTTAGAGGTGGAGACAAGACTTCAAGGCGTTAAAGATGTTTTTCCTCCACCTCCATAAGCTAGAGCGATCACATACAAACGGGCTATTGCTAAAAATTACCTGACCGCCGCTGCCTGCTTTGTGTGTTTCTTCATTAGGATGCCGGCAAGTCGATGTATTCTGACTTCACTAGCGACCCCCATAACCCCAACTTTATCACCTCGCTCGGTTATGCTCACGATCGCGGCACCCCCAAGTACACCGCTTTCCATACCAAGAGCGGCATGTGCATCGCAGGCTGCCCCAAGTCAGAGCAGGACCATTACAGTGCCCAGAACGACGCAAAGACTGTGTGGTATGCAGAGCACAAGAACGATCAGCCCAAGAGCGCGGCCAGCTCGGTTGCTGCCTCAGGTGTTGTCGCTGCCGCGGCTCTTTTGAGCGCTGTTGCCCTTTTCTAAGCCAGGGACCAATAACACCATTCATCCGAACCTCCTCCTCTTAGCATTAAAAACAACAACTACCTAATAATATATCAGAGTCAACATCTCCATTCGTCTCTTTGTTGGTGCCAGGGCGCCGTACCTGAATTTACTACCCTAAAAATGATGAAGATACGATAGCCAGCCAAGTGAGCTCAGCCAACAATGCGACCAGGTTTGTTCTACCCATCCGTTGCCACGATAGAGTCAATGGCTCACATTCGGGTGATCTCCAGCTTCCCATCCTTTCAAGATACCTCGTATGATATCGAAATCTAAGCTCGCGGCATTCCTTGACAAGGGAGAATCTAAAGTTTTACGAGGGCGAGCGTTGTTCCACATTAGTGAGCAGGCGTGTTCGAGTCTGCCGCCGTTAGGATCAATGTCGAAACAGGTTTCCTAGCTTTCGCAATGGTCCTAGGAACTTATCAATGACTCGTGGTCGGACACAACAGCTCATTCTACTGACGCAATTGCCCTTTCTGCCCACGCCAGGACTTTACCAGAGCTCACAGCATGGCATGTATGACCGCAACCGATATCTATACAGAAGGCCGAGATCTGACTTACTTAACGAAGATGAGGAGAGCATTTTCTGTCTTGCTACAGTTCAATGGCACAACACAAAAACTCAGGCTTCGCGCGCTAAAATTCGAACCTGTTTGAAGTGTGCCGTGTGCTATTTGCCTCTCTACAAAGACAGCGACTAGTGCCGAAATGGTCCTGGTGCGGTCCGACCGGTATGGTTGGCTTATGCAGAGCGAGCTCGATCGTCTGAGCCGCTTGAAATGCAAATTCAAGATCTGCTAGATTCGCACTCGTCGAGGGCTTTTGTTCCAAAAGGTGAATGGGTCGATTCCGCAACTCAAAAAGCAAAGATAAGGAAGTCGAGAAACGAGTGCCTGGCGTGATGCAGCACACTACCAAGGCTCTGGAGTCGTGGAAGCAAAGTTTAGTCGGGTTGCTTTTCTTTAGCGAGGTCGCCTTCCAAAGCTGAGGCCAGCTGAGTTACGAGATCGCTGGCAGAGAGACAGATAGAGAGAGCCCTGGGGGACGCTATGGCTCTCAATGGTTACTTGGTGGTCTGGATAGCAGCGCCAGGCACTCAAGGCGATCCGCGAGGACTCTTTGGCGCGCTGCATGGTGTTTCTGAAGCAATTTATTTCCTTCGCTCAGCGCACGAACCTAAAAAAAAAAGAGGCACTGGCTCACCGCGCCTGAGATCCCTTGCATCAACATGTGGGCCATATCTACCATATAGCCACCCCCATCCGCGCCGATCAGGGCAGTTCTTGCAGTTGCTCGTCGACTAGTGACGAAATGGTCCTGGTGCGGTCCGAACGGTATGGTTGGCTGGTGCAGAGCGAGCTCGATCGTCCGAGCCGCTTGAATTGCAAATTCAAGAATCTGCAAGATTCGCACTCGTCGAAGGCAACTCAAAAAGCAGCAAAATGAGGAAAACGAGAAACGAGTGCCTGGCGTGATGCAGCACACTCCCGAGGCTCTGGAATCGTGGAAGGAATGATCAGCGACGTTGGTTTTAATCAGACATTCGCCACTCCGAAGAACGCTGCCTTTAATGTACTGCGTCCAAGGCGCGTATGCAAACTCAAAGTGTCGCGGTTGGTGTCGAAGGCACAGACGTTGAAAGTGGGAATTGTATACGTCATCAAATACCCTTAAAATCTTTCTCCTCCACCTCTCTTGTGGTGCCTCTTCCGCCTTTTGTTTCTCAGCACTTCGGCTGCCCATTTACTTTAGACACAGGGTAAGACGCCGCTGTTGTTCGACCCCATACGTCTTGCCAGGAACAGGACTCCTGTTGTTGTTGCTAACCCACCAAGCGCGCCATCTAGTTCACTGTCAGCCAACACCCACTCCTCTTTGCATAGCTCCCGCCTCTTCTCTGTACATCCGACGCGACGAAGCAAGACCGCCACCACAAAGACATCAGCATCACAGGCTGAAAAAGGCCATGGAGGAATCACCGGTCACCATAGACGATCAACAAAGGACGCGGATCTCCGCGTTCCTGTCGATTGAGGCCGAAGATCTTTCGCGCCTTCTTGAACAACTACAAAATGGCGACCATGCTAAAGCCGCGCTACACAAGCTCGTCCAACAGCTGAACGAGAAGGCAATGCAGAGCTCCGAGGAATCCTGGAGGGAGAAGGCCGAAGAAGCGAAAGCTGCACTGGCGACCGAGAAGATTAACTTTGGTAACTAGTAGAGGCTTTGTCTTGATGCAATCGTTTCGCCGTCGTATTGACTCATGACAACCGATCGTGCGCAAACCCACACGCCAATGCTGGAACTAATACCAAGCGGTGTTTTTTTTCACTTCTATAGATCAACGACTTCAGTTCTCAGAGACCAAGTTGAACGCTTTGAAGCAACAGCTCACAGTAACAAGGCAAAAGCTACAGGCTTCGTCCAAGGAGGCTGAGGAGGCTGGTGCGTTCAAGAGACATTGTTACGCTAATGAGAAAAAAAGATCTTTCGTGGATGCCACTTGTTCAATAATTTTTGACCACAATCTCTATTGTTTTGCCACTTTCAGGAAGCAAGGCACTTGAACTGGAGGCCAAGTTATCGGGCCAACAGAGTGGATCGGTGCATGCCAATGCAGAGATCGATACACTCAAGTCCTGTGTCGCAACGTTGGAGACAGAGAAGAGAGAATCCTTGACTGCGCTCGAACGTAAAGTGAGTGAGCTGGATCAAGTGAATGAGGACTATCAAGCCATGTCTACTAGATACCAGGAGCTGAAGAAGGAGACATCCAAACTCGAGTCCGAGGCGCGCGAGGCCAAGGCTTCGGAGCTCAACCAAAAGGTACTACCTAAGTGCGCTGCGATAGTTGTCCGCGAGTTTTTTATAAGAAGTGGGTACCAACATCGCATTCTACTCTACTGGCATCTCTTTGTAGCTTCAAAAGCAAGCCTCACACCAGGAACTTGAGCTGGCAACGCAGCGTATGACTTGGCTGAGCTCAGAGCTGGAGGCAAAGTCTAATGAATTTGGCTCCTATCGGTCGGAGAAAACGGCACAGATTCTCCAGCTTCAGAGTGATCTGGATCAGGCTCGCATGGAGGCAGCTGCCTCTGGCCAGTCTAACGTTTCACTGCAGAAGCGTCTCAAGGAACAACAGGACAAGCTTGAAGAGTCGATCCAAAAGAACAAGGAGCTTTACGATCAGAACGTTGTCCAGGAGGAGCAATTCAGGGTCGAAATCGAATCTCAGCGTCGCCTCGGAGAGCTTTGGGAGCGCGCAGCGACCGACCACAAATCCCGTGTGGCCGATCTAGAGCGTAAGGAACATGTTTCTCAGGGCATCCATCGCTTGTCATATACTTGGATCGGTCGTTTAACTGAAATCCTCTTGGACGTACATATAGAAACGCTCGAAGACATGCAGCGCGGTCTATCAAACAAGGAGTTCGAGTATCAGGAGACTGTCAACAGATTATCGGAGGAGAAAGGCGAGCTGCAGATCAATCTAGAGAAATCGAAAATGCAGATCGAACAGTTGAAGGAGGAGCGAAAGCGCACTGATGAACTTCTCGGCAAGGCTGGCTTACTGGACCCCTCTGGTGCTCCTGGGCTTGATTTTGGACAGGTATGTTGATCTGCGTTATTTCATGTGCTTACCGATCTCCACAGCGTGCTAATATCATATCGCATTAATCTGTCAGATGGGCATGCTGTCCCCTACAGCTGCGATCGCAGGCCGTCTGCAGAAATCAGGAATGTCGCTCACTCAAGTTGTAAGTCTCAGGGAACTTGATCTCTTTTATGAATTCTAAGGAAGCGGAGTGTTATCTAAATTGGTTTTCAACAAACCGTTGCTCTTACTCTTAGTATACTCGCTACATGGATCTGCAAGCAGAATATATTCAGCTCAAGTCGGATAATAGTCAGCTGCAAGAATCAATGAATGAAATTGTCAAGGAATTGTCCGATGGCGTAAGTATTTGACATGGTCGCCACCGTGCAGCACATTTCAGCAGCACATATCACATCACACTAACATCAATTTTTTAATTGCATTCTCAGGCACCCTTGATTCGTGAGCAGCAGCTAGAATACCAGCGCCTGCAAGGGCATGCGAATGAGCTTTCTGCCCAACTGGAAGCCGCTAGCAGGGAGAAAGAACAGATATCGATGGACGCCCGCAAAGCTCTGGCTCAACTGGATGGAGTGGTTAGGGAACGGGATCTGCTGCATAAAGAGAACCAGGATCTTGATCGGCAGGTCCAGAACCTACTCTGGAGACTCAAGGCTCCTAATGCACCTCAGTCTCTCGCACCTGCCTCGACACTCAGCACTAGCACAGGGCCTTCAACAGACGCCGAGAAGGTCATTGACGAGCATCTTGTTCTGTTCTCCAATATCCAAGAATTGCAGCAGCAAAACAAACAGCTTCGCGAAGTTGCCCGTAATCTAACTCGAGACCGCGAGGAGGCTGAAGGTTCCCAGGCTCAAGCCAGGAGAAAGGATGAGCAGGATGCTATTGAGGAGGCCACACAGACCATCGAGAGTCTGCAGGAGCAGCTGGAACGCCAGAATTTGCAGATCGCGACCTACAAGTCTGAACTCGAAATTCTCAGCAGGATTATCAAGACGACAAACATCCCAGTTACATCTCAACCCACGAAGCTTGCCTCGCCAATGCCAGATCAGGCTCAGTCAGGCGGTGAGAGGTCGCATGACAGTGAGGCTCTAGAGTATGCTAAACTCTTGGCTGAACTTCAAAAGTCTTTCGAGGCATACCGCACCGAGACAAGCGTCGACAACCGGGTGCTGAAGGATCAGTTGCAGCAGACACAGGGCGAGAATTCGGAGTACCGTATTCAACTCGGGCGCGCAAAGTCCCAGATCGAGGTCGCGAATGAACGCTATAAGTTGCTGTCGGACAACAACACCCACCTTTCATTTGAGATGACTGAACTCAGGAAGAGATGTACATTCTTGCAGGATACAGCAACCCGGCATGAGATCTCCAACCAGAAGTTATCGTCAGATCTTCACACAGAGCGTGATGCTCTAGCTCGACTCAAGGCGGAGATCGGCAATCTCAAAGCTGAGAAGACGGCATGGAAGTCTTTTGAGACAAGGCTGCTGGAGGATAACGAGGCCCTCGCCAAGGAGAAGGGACATCTCAATGACCTGTTACAGACGGTCCAGAACATGGCGAATGAACTCGAGCGCGGTAGCACTCAAACGAAGCGCCGCCTGGAAAGTTCTATCGCCAGCAAGGAGCAGGAGGTTGAGACGCTTAAGGAGAAGCTGAAGGAAGAAGTGGAGACTAGCAAGCGCATGCGTGACCGCCGCGAGATCGAGGCCAAGGAGTGGCAGGACAAGATCAACGCGCTCACCGCTGAATACCAAAGCTCGCGGGAATCTTTGATTGAGGCCAAGACGTCATTAGAGCACACCAATGCCAAGGTCGCCGATCTGAGCAAGCAGATCAAGAGCCGCGAGGAGCAGTTGGCCATCTACCAGCAGAGTCCCGCAGGATCGCAGCCAACCGGAGCCACACGCGAGGAGCAGTTGCAGGCGCAGGTGTCTCAACTTCGTGGCGATCTTGCTCGTCTTCAAGCAGAAGCGGATGCCGGCCGTGAACACTTGGCCCAATTCCAGGCCATCAGCCAGACGAATGAGGATCGTCTTGCCGAAATGACTGCCACATTCGACCAGTTTAAAAAGTCGCACGACGAGGAGATTGAGAGCAAGTCCAAGACTATCTCAACCCTAGAGACAAAGCTCGCCAGCGTGGAGGAACATTCTCAAAGCTTGACCGCTGAGCTTATCAAGTCCCAAACCGAGCTTGACGAGGAGCGGACCGCTTGGCGGAAGCAAAAGGAGGATCTGGAGGCAAAACTTGGTGTACTTCAAAGGGTCGAGGATCGCATGAACGAGATGGAAGCCAAGTACCGCCAGGATCTCGTCCTGCAGGCTGCTGCTGCTCAGGAGGCCCACGATAACTACCAACGGGAGCTCTTGAACCACGCGCGTGACATGGAAACTCTGTCTAAACTTAAGGACGACCACATCGCACAGACGGCCGATCTCGAGAAGTTCCGAGCCGCGTCAGAGACTGCTATTTCGAACCTTCAATCAGCCGAGCTGTCTTGGGACAGCCAAAAGACTGTCCTACAGAAGAATTTGTCAGAGGTGGAGAAGCGCTGCGCGGAGCTCAAGGATCAAAACGACAAGCTTCACCGCCACTTGGAGGATGTGAGCTCTCAGGCGCTCACCATTCAGCAGCGAATGAACGCCCCCATTCCTCTGCCCGCATCCGCAGATGGTGAATCGGCTGAGAGTGCCGAGGGTGCCGCTAAAGGATCGTTGGAGCGCCAGCTGGCTGAGCTCCATGATGTCATTCGATATGTCCGCAACGAAAAGGATATTGTGGTCTGCCAACATGAGCTGAACTTGCAAGAATCTCGCCGTTTGAAACAGCAGCTTGAACAGGCCAACAAATCTCTGGAGAAGGCGCAAGCGTTGCTGGTCGAGGAGCGCAATAAGCATCAGGATGTCATGGTCTCCAAACAGCAACATGAGCAGCTTCTGGAGAAGATTGGTCAATTGAATCTTCTTCGTGAAAGCAACACGATGCTGCGAGCCGAGAATGAGAAGTTGCAGAAGCGGGTGATCGAATTGGAGGAAAGCGAGCGTGAACTCCAGAGGAAGTTGGATCCTTTGAATGCGGAGGTCCGGGATATGAAGGCCGAGCTGGAGAGTCGCAGAAGCGAACTGAAGGACGTGGCTGAGGATCGGGATCGCTGGAGAACTCGGACGACGGAGATTATGAACAAACATGACCGCATTGACCCCACAGAGTTCAAGGAGCTTCAGGAGGCTGTTGACAAATACAAGGCCCAGACAGCTGAATCCGAGACGACTATTGCAAGTTTGAAGGCAGAGCAGGAAACGCTCCAGGCGCGACTCCAAGACTTGACGCTCAGGCTAAGCAAGGCAACGCTCCACGCTCAGGCATGGCGAAAGAGGCAATTGGAGGAGGTCGCAAAGTTGGAGGTGGTCCAGAAGGAGAGCGATGCAGCAAAGAAGCGTCTGGCTGATCTGGAGAAGAGCACAGAGGATGCCGGAAAGATGTCGAACGAGAAGGAGCACGTCCAGCGACTTCTCGACAGTGCTGTGAAGGAAAAGGAGAAGCTTGAGGCTGACCACAAGGCACTCTCGGAGACTTTTGAGCAGCTCAAGGTAAGGGTGTGAACTCGACTATTGTGAAGGATTGTCATTATGTGTTGAAAACGGGTACTGATCCTCTCTTTTTGCGTTTCCAGGTCAAACTGAACGACAGTATCGCTCGCAACAAGAGGCTAGTTATCCGCGTCGTACGTGACCCATTTCCACCGTGATCCTGCTTGTTATGTATCATACGTCTGGTATATCATACTGACCTATCTTGCCACTTCTGCAATTAATAGAAGGACTCCGAGGAGAAGCTGAGGAACGTGGGTGAGAGCGGCGCTGCTGCTACGGATACACAAGCTGCTGTCGCGGCTGCAATGAAGGAGAAGGAGACAGAGATGCAGGCCGCTGTTCAGAAGGTGCAGGTAGAGCTGACGGAAAAGCACGACGCCGCCCTCAAGGCTTCGGAGCAAGCGCTTGGATTCCGCCACAAGCTGAAGGTCGACGTGCTGGAGAAAGAGATCCAGAATCTCAAGGGCCGCTTAGCCAGCAGCGAATCCAACGGCGTAGGTGAGCCCGCGACCAGGCCTGCAGTCCCCACTGGCACCCTGTCATCAGCAGCCCCAGCATTCACGCCAAAAGCAGCTGCCGTTGCGGAGGCGACTCCCGCTCGACCCACCCACCCAGTCCGTGTCAACCGGCCTGGCCTTGGAGCCATGGCTCCCGGCACAACTGCCGCCGCAGCTCGCAATGTTGGCGGCCTACCCCCTCGTCCTGGCACAGCGACCATGACACCACCAGCTCAGCCGACCCATGAGCCGGGCCAGTCACGTCTAAGACCGCCTCCCGCGACTCGCTTCGCAGCCACCACTGCAGCCTTGACCGCCACTTCACAGCCTACAGCCGCGACCTCAAGCCCGCGGCCTCCTCCCACTACCGTTGCCCCTGTCCCTGCTTTGACGCCCGAACCAGTCGCGACCGTCACAGCAACCCCGGCTCCAACCCCGGCTCCAACCCCGGCATTAACTGCAGGCTCGACTCCTTCGACTGCAGCATCAGCAGCATCAGCAGCGGGCCAGTCATCGCGGCTGTTGCTTCGACGACGCAAAGAAAGTGATCTGGCAGCTAATATCGAGCAGCCAGCAGGTACATCCTTAGCAGTAGCATCAACAGAGGCAACACCTGGAAATGGTAGTCCCTCAATGCGACCGACTGTGGTTGGCACCACATCAGCTCCAGAAACCAGAACCGCTCCGATTAGCATCAAGCGTCAGCGACCCCTTCCTGTTGTGGACAACACATTGGAAGGTGTTCCAGCAACGAAGCCTCAGACGATCACTCTCCAGCGGAAGCTTGTGACAACCATCTCTGACACGACTGAGGCACTGCCGGCATCACCGCCCACGGACACAGTTATGACCGTCGATTCGACGGCAGAAACCTCCTCGGCACCTGTCTCGCCACCAACAGACAATGCGACAAAGACCTGGGTTCCACATGGCCAGAAGCGCCGGCTGGATGCATCACAGACTGTACAGGAGAGCATCACGATTGTTTCAACACCCAATCCAATGGACATTGATGAAGGTGACCTGGCAGAGGGTGTATCTACACCTGAAGCAACACCTGCATCATCGAAGGAGGACGAGGATGTGCCCCCCGCTAAGAAAATGCGCCCAACCAGTCATGTCATTGTCACTGAGGTCACAGAAGTACCTGAGGAGAGCGGCGCTGAGTCGTCACTTCAGATCTCAGCGGAGCTCGAGGAGGGCGAGATGGAGGATGAGGCAATGCATGATCAGGACGATCAGACGGATGCAAGCGAGGCCAAGTTGTTAGACGAGGATGTTGAGCAGCAAGAGCAGCAGGAGCAGCAGGAGCAGCATGAACAGCATGAACAGAATGAACAACAGGAACAACAGCAACAGCAGGAACAGTCCGAGCATCAGGAGCAGCCAGATCAATTAGAACAGGCAGATCAGCCAGACCAACCAGAGCAGCAGCAGCCTGAGGCCTCACAAGGCTTGGGATTGGATCATTCACTGGAGGACGAGCTGGAGGACGGAGTCGATGCGACATATGGCACGCCAGGAGCGACAGAACTCACGGGCGATGATGACGAGGATGTACAGGGTGATGTGGAGGAAGGCGATCTGGAGCCTGAGCTCGATGTACAGGCTGAGCACGACGAGGACACTGCAGACACTGAGGCTGCAGTGTGAGGGATCATGCAAGGAGGATGGAGGGGCGGGCAGGAGGGAGGGACAGCGATCACATAGAGTGATGGGCTTGGGGCAATTGGGAAGATGCTATCCTATCATCCACGCGTGCTCCTTTGCAACCGATCCAGACGAATAAACCAAATCCAAATGAATGGACAATCTACCATAGGCTGGCCGCGCGCGATTCCGTTGTCCAATATGTCCTAGATTGCCGACCAATGCCCTCCGATGTGGGCCGTTTCAGGCACTCGTCATGATGTCTGTTTCGGCTTGCCCGGGGGGTGTCTGCAGCGCATTTGTGTTCTCCTGCGCTAGCGACCTTTTCTTCTCACTCTTCTTTCCTGCTTTTGCTGAACAGCCTTTTCTCAGCCTGTCGCGAAGGCTGCTAACACACTTTGGCACCACTTGCCCTAACCTCGCTTCCTTGCAAGCTCTCAACGACCAACAGCATCATGGCACCTTCGGATAGAGCACACCCTACCCGATCGCAGTCTTCCAAAAGAATCTTTGCTGAGCTCCATCCCACATCCGTCACTCCACTGTCAGTCCGTCCAAAAGCGATGCGTTCTACGTCCCAACGCCCGACGCTTCTTCCAAACCACCAGCCACACCTACAGCTTCATGGGCTGCAGCCAAGGCAGAGATCTTCCACTGCAGAGAATCAGATGCAAGACGCACGTCAGCAGTCCGTTGGGGAGATTTGGAACAGGACCCGATCAGCCTCGGCTTCCATCGCCTTTCCAAATTCGATGTCGTCGTTGACGACCAACGCTTCAGGGATAGCGATGTCCAAACGGGCAACAAAGGTTCATTCTTTGGACATGGGACGGAGGAGGGGCCATCATATTGCAAGAGTTTATAATCCATCGGCTGTGAAACACGTCGATCCTCAGCAGCGTCCATTACTACATAGCAATCAGATCTACGAGGGTCGGGTCGCAACAGCAGCCACCATTGCGTTTGACTCCTGCATCCGCCTGGCTGATGAAACGTCAGATACAGAGGTGGCGGGAGGATTGGTTGCTTGTGTGGAGATGAGGAGCGACACGTTGGATGATGCAGAGGAGTCCTTTGATAGATTACTCCGCCCACCGGCGCCATCCACACTTCGCAAGTGTCAAAGCGCTCATGTTTGTAAGTTTGCCCTCTGGAGACTTTCTTTTATTCCAGACACGGGAAAAGTGAGGTCCAAAACTGATGGATAATGCATGGCGTTAGACTTTTTGGACCATTATATTGACCTCCTAGGATATCTCAAGGCCCGAAGAGAGAGGTTGAGGACGTTCAAAAGCAGCATTCAACGCAACGACGTAAGTATCGTGCCATGGGTTTGACATGTGAGCTTTTTAAACATGAACAAACGACGCGTTCTCAACTATGGCGCACATTTTTTGTATTAAAAAAAAAAACAATAGTGCTCGCATGAAGAGTCGGAACGAGCATGGAGTGACTATTGTACTGAAGAACGGACGCGACTGCGTCAGCGACGGATTCGGACACAGGCTATCCAGTTCCAGATCTTGACGCAGGTCGGGCAAGGCGGGTTTGGAGAAGTGTTTTTAGCACGCAAGACGGACACGAGCGAGCTATGTGCGTTGAAGCGCATGTCCAAGAAGCGGCTTCATTTACAGGATGAGGTGCACCATATCATGACGGAGCGTGATGTTCTCACGGCCACGCGATCAGAATGGCATGTGGGGCTCTTGTATTCGTTCCAAGATCCCGAGTTTGTGTATCTGGCGATGGAGTTCGTTCCTGGTGGAGATGTGCGGACCATGTTGACGGCCCGCGGGGTGTTGCATGAGAGGGACGCGGCGTTGTATTTTGCAGAGATGGTGATGGCGATTGATGCACTGCACCAGCAAGGATATATCCATAGGGATCTCAAGCCCGAAAACTTTTTGATTGATAGGACGGGTCATCTCAAGTTGACGGACTTTGGGCTGTCGAAGGGCCAGTTGGCGGAGAGTCGTATTGAGGCTCTCAAGGCGAAGCTCAAGGAGGTCAAGGATAGCATGGAGCCGATGCTGCCGGTTCTTAGACGCGGGGGGTCGTCTATGGTCTCGCTGCAGCATGGAGGTGGACTCGAACATGGGATGGAGGGCGGGCCACGGTTAGGCATGGCTGGGGGCAGTTTTGCTAGCCTGAACGGCATTCTGCACCGGTCACCGTCCAACTTGTTACGAGGCGGGTCTTCGTCCAGTCTGTTGCCACTGTCGAACATCAGTCTGCTGAACCTCCACACAGGCTCTACTAGCCGGATGGCTTCTGTCGCAGATCAGATGAGCATGGAGCAGCAGCAGCAACCGCAATCTCAACAGGTGATTGAGAACACGGCAAGAGAGTTTAGGAACGAAGGCATCCGTCGTGCGTACTCGATTGTCGGGTCTGCAGACTATATGGCACCGGAGATCTTAGCCAGCAAGGGATATGATTATGGAGTTGACTATTGGTCTCTGGGCTGTATTTTGTTTGAGTTCTTGTGCGGGTATAGTCCGTTCCAGGCGGATGACACGCGACAGACGTGTGTGAATGTGTGGCACTGGCGCAAAGTTCTGAGCCGACCTGTGTATGATACTGAGGAGAACCTGGAGTTCAATCTGACGGACGACGCGTGGGATCTGATAAGAAGGTATGGCTTTTCTGGGGTTCGTTTTTTATTTTTCTTTTGGTATGTGTGTATGATGTATTTTAACAAGTGCTTTGCTCTCTATCGACGTACCTTTCTCTCCTTCCCTTCAAAGACTGATTGCTGACAGAGGAGAGCGGTATACGACGCTGAGGCAGGCAAAGGACCACCCGTGGCTTCATGGATTGGACTGGGCCGACCTGCGATCGATGGTAACACGCACTCTCAAAAGGTCACCACCCGCTTTGCATCTAAATGGTATTAATTCTGGTGTTTTATTCAACTTCTAGCCAGCTTCGTTTGTGCCAGTGCTATCGACGCCTATGGATACGAGTTACTTTGACGACTTTTCGAATCCGGAGGACATGGCCGGATACAAGGATGTGATGCTGCGTGATGCTGATCTACAGGATGCAGAGGAAGCAGAGGAAGCAGCAGGGGCGTCGGGGGAGATGGACATGCGATGGCTGCGGATGTCTGAGGAAGGACGCGGGGGCTTGTTTGCAGAGCAGGGCGGTGGACCGAGCAATGGGTCGCTGCCGAGTCTGCTGCGGGTGCAGGACCCGTGGCGCGGTGCGTTTGTGGGGTTTACGTTTCGACACACGGCTCTGCCGGTGGGATAAAAAGAGCCCTGAGACCCGCGGTGACTGTTTGCGGCCGCGGTTCAGTTTACCTAAAGATCATGGCAAGAAGAAAACTTTTTCTGCGAAGGGAGAGTGTGGTTGGCGGTGATGTGTGCAAGTGGGGTAACGCGGTGTCTGTGTCTGTGTCTGTATCTGTGGATGTGGATGTGGCTGCAGGTGTGTCTGTGTGCGATGGCAGAGGGTGGTTTATGGCAAGTTTGGTGGTGCGGCAAAGTCGTGGCCCACCTATCTATCTATCAATCAATCTATCCAGACCACTATTTGTTTCGCTTGGTGTCGAGGTCTCTGCCTCGCTGCTCCTTGTTTACAAACCACCAGTCTTTGCAGCCCGTCTTGCAGCCAGCCCTGATTGCAATCCGTTCCATCCTTGCGCCCAATCCCTCCCTGCCTGCCTGTCTGCCCACCTCGATCCCCCCCCGTCCTCGCCCCATCCACACCTCGCCAGTACCCCGCGCCTGGATCCTCGCCGCCCGCCCCATCCGCGGCTCTCGACAGGCCCGATTGAGCAGCTTCTCTTTCTCTATCTGTCCTCTGTGGCCGAATCCGACCCGCCTGCCGCCATTCCATCCCTGGTCCACCAGGGCTGATTGTCCCGTTTTCCTCTGGCTGGCTCCTGCTCGCTGCTGCTGCCTCTGACTCCTGCTCCTGCTCTTGGGCTCCCTGCCACCTTGCTCCTCGGCTGCAAGCTCGCACGTGCATCCTTTCGCGGCCAGTGCACGCACGCCGTTGTGTTCTGCGCAGACAACAAGAGCCGGCCCTGCTGGTTACATCGTTCCACCCGTGGCCCCACTCGACCTGTGCCCACTGCCGGGTCTCCTTGTTCTCGCCGCACCCTCCCACGCTTGTCGTGTCTGCGGCAGGCATGCCTGGGCAAGACGGGCATTATTGGATGTTCCCTGCCTCCGTGCATCTCTGTTTCCTGTATGTAGCACACGCCCTGCTCGCCTCCGCCTCTGCCCTTTGCATCCTCTTGCTCTCTTCTTCCTTACTGCCTTCGCATATCTCGCCCATCATACACCCCAGAACGAGTCGAAACCAACCTTCATTTGACCACATCACTATCCTGCCCATGATCGTCCTCTCCTCCTCCGCCCTTTGGGCGCTATCTGCTGATGCTGGCTGGTCCTCGTCTGTCGCTTCAAGTGTCTCGAGCATCGTCCTGTTCTCTCTCATCACCCTATACCTCTACCGCAACTACGCTCTGCAGAAGCAGCCACTGCCTGCATCTGCCAGTCAACAAAACAAAGATCCATCTGCGGTCTTGCTGCCGAGATGTCTTCAAATACAAAGTCTTGGAGTCCCCGTCCCTGGGTCCAACCGACAAACCAAGGAGACGAATAGGTCCCGGCCCTTTTTCATTTCACAGTTGAACCCATGTACAGAGAGTCGGGATGCCCGTAAGCAACCGCAGCAGCAACAACAGCAACAACCACAACAACAACTGTCGCGACAACAGTCGGCACCCTCCACTTTGAAAGCTTCTCAATCGCACACTCAGCAACTGCGCCCCGACACAAGTGACAAGCATCATCTGGATTCGACAGGAAAAGAGTTCGAGGGCACGCAGGATGATCAGGATTCAATTCCATCTGCACGCGCGCTGGCTTCTCCGCTTACAGTGATCTCCAAGGAAAGACTCGAGGAGCTCAAGACCCACGCTGACGTTCGGATATGGAACCAAGTTATCGTTGGATGTGAGTGTTTTTCCATTTTTTTTTCTCACAAGTATCACATGTTGGATGGTTGCCCCTCATCGCTCGGCAACTCATCATTCGCTTGTTTCTTGCTCTTCGCTGCGTTAGGTGGACGTGAGGTAAGCGGTGCGCGAGGTGCTATCTGATCCACGGTAAAAGTCTCGGTTTGACGTAAATGGGTGCCCGAGCAGCATGTAACACCTGCAAATCTTTATGCACTTTTCTCATAGGCTCTAAAGTCGGCCTGCCGGATTGCTCAACAAAGTCCTTTCAAATCAATATTGGTCTTGCTTGAAGAGGACATCGTGCCCAATTCCCATCAGATGGTCGTACAATCCGTACAACAGAAGCTGGTGAGTAGCGTTCATCGCCACAGATTTCTCGGTCACTTCTGCCATCATCTCTTGTATTCTTCAGGGACCATAGGGAGACCTGTACTCAAGAAAGGACTGATATCTGATATTCAAGACCGATTCGGTTGCAACTAACACTGTCTCAACTTGTATGTGTAGTCTGAATGGGCGCAGTACCTTTGGATTCGTGAAACCATTGGAACGATAGTGCTTCCTTCGGAAGATTCATCACCCTCTTATGTCGATCAGAGCACATCGACACTTTTTCAGGTAGCGATAAGAACGGGACTACTCAGCGCATTACTTTCAGACAGGACAACGGGGGACTTAGCGATTTTTTTGTTATCTATCCATTGCACATTAGACAAAGCCTTTGGAGGACCTGTCGCTTCCAAGCAACGTTTTCATTGGCTCAGGTCTTTGCGCAACCTCGATCTTGATCGACAAATCCACCACCAATCAACCTTGCACGGTTTCCATTCCCAAGCCTGTGAAACGATTCAGCAGCGTTGGCGGAGGACAAAAGAACAGCTTGACCATCAATACCACCCCTCCCACTCCAGCACGGATAGTTGGACTCGAGGTCTGTCGCAGTGTAGAGCCCAGTGGTATGTACCTGCTTCGCATTTATATCCATCAATGGTGCAGATTCAGTGCTCTTCATCGTCATTGCAAAACATCTAAAAACCCTCATACTTTTTGTAGGCGAATGCTACCAAGTGCTTTGCGACAGCACTGCCCTCGTCTCGCGAAAGCACCCGTTAGCGCATGCTTTAAACGCAAGCACGACTCCAGCAGCATCCCGTGAAGGCGTCTCAGGAAGACCTACGACATCAGAAATGTCAGCAGACCCGTCTCAGTTACCAAGGATGGTATTTTCAATTACTATGCAGCATATCCCCCAGAGTAGCCCATCGACGCTGCAGGAAAGGCTGACTCGCCAAGGGATGAGAAGTGTCCGGCAATTGCTGGCTTGGATATCTTGTGTATTGGATACGTTAGCAGGAAGTACACGGCACAAGAGAGCTACTGAACAGGGGATAGCAATCGCTTCCCAGCCGATATTGCTACATCGTTCGGACCGGGTCTTTCAGCAAGGAAGAGTAAAGGTACAGGAGAACGGCAACTACGACAAGGACGAAACATTTCATCTGAAAATTTCTGCCTCGACAGCGTCCTATGACCCTTTGACCCCGATCCAGGTTCAAGTGCAGGTCACCACGCAACCATTACGGCACCATGCATTCGGAAACACGGAGGCTATTCGCCATGGGGAGGCAGTTTTGATGGAAGGCTTAGTCATCGCGCGGCAGCTAGCGCATTCTGCGGGGTGGACCTGTTTAGAGGAGGATGATAGCCATATGGTGGAGTGGGTACGCGATCAGATGGACATTCAGTGGCTGCCAGGAGTTGCGACGGACGCGGAGACTTTGTTTCCTGCATGTTCTAATGTTGAAGGAGTACACACGCTCGTGCGGTCACGGACATCGTCCAATGGAAGTCTCAGGGTAAGGACCCCAAACCTTTCGCCATATTCATCCCGAACGTCATCGTTTCAAGGCAAGGCCAAGCAAAGTCCAAAAAGTGGACTAGGTGTGGAACTCGGTGTAGGGCTTGGAATCATGAATAAGGACGACTCGACGCTTGATAAACTGCGAGATGCATCGGAGACGCTTCAGAACCACAAGGCAAAGCAAAGGGAGGGCGAGGACCAGGATCGCATTCAGGATCGTCAGGTCACAGGTTCAGGTCGACAGTCGCCTGAACGACAGGATCAGCACTTGCCAGTGGTAACGATTGCAGCTGCAGCGAGTGGGGTCTCGTCGCCACGACCAGGCTTGAAAACATCATTTGGAGGATTTTCATCCCTTAGTGAGTCACGTACCCAAACTTTGGCGCTCGCAGAGGTGACCGAGGATCATTTGGGAATGGCACTTTCCTTCCCAAGCCCCTCAGTGGGAACACCTAGTCCCAAGGCTTATACTCCTACCCTGGATCCGATTGCCTCCTTCGGCGATGGCGTCTCCACGTCCGATCTACTCGGCCCACTACACAACGCGTCAAGTCCACCCGAGCCAAGGAAGCCCAATCGATTTAGCATCAAGACCTACCAAATGGAACGCAGCAAGCATGGATTGAGTGATGAGTGGGCGCTCGGAAGCCTTGACTTGACGCTAGGTGGAACCTCGGCACCCTCCCCCCCAGCGAGCCATGGCTCTCTGTCGACGAGTTCGCCACTGAACGCAGGTGTTATCAAGAGTCCCAAATCCTCGAGCCCGCAATTGAGCGACATGATACGGGAGGATTTATTGCAGCCCTTGGGTCACCTGCATGCGGACGAACAAAAGAAATCGATGCATCCTATTGGTTTTCAGAGCGGTGATGACAATGAGCCTTACAAGAATGTTCCGCAAGGCGGAAATGTTTCTGACAGCGGCAATCGGAAAAGCTTTGAATCCTTTAGCACTCGGATCGAGAGCACTGGTGAGCCACGCGTTGGTGGTCGAGCTATAATCCACTCATTGCCAGTGGATGCACCCGCAGAATCGATCCCGGACTTTCTAGGAGACAACTTTGCTCTGCCAGCCACAAAGTCAACTCGACCCCAATCACAGGGGCCGTTGGATAGAGTTCAGTCGTGTCCCAGTGCCTCCCTTAATATGAGCTCAACTAAGGTGGTGCATTTTGCAGACAGTGTGCATGATCGACACGATCCCCTCCGGAGAGCCGAGTCCGACCCATGCACGCCCTCATCGCCCTCTTCACTTTCGCCGCACGGACAGTTTGTCGACATGGAAGGGTCGAGGCGACCGTCACTGGAATATCTGTTGTCTTCCTCGTCTTCCACCTGTTCATCATCTACGTCGTCCATATCGAAATCCAAGGCGCACACCCGACGGTCATGGGGTCAAGGGATCGGTGGCAGTGACATACAAGGAATACAAGGACTGTGCGAGTAGATGTGGAGGCTCTTGTATTATATTAGCAGCTTGCAGCAGCTTGCAGAGTGTGCAAAGAAAGCGCTTGCTCAGTGTGCGCGCGTCTTGTACAGAATACAAAACACGATTTTGCAGGTAGCATGCGGCGTGGGCTGTGCTGGAGATCTATGCGCCCGCTTGTGTTCGCGACACACGCGCACCGTCAGTGATCGAAGCGCGTCAGGTTCCAAGGAATGCTATGCACCCCTAACTCTATCCCTTCTGCTCTTGCAGTAGAGAAGCGGGGCTTGTTGCTCAAGGCGTGTCGCACAGGCGATTTGCTTTGCAAAGATAGGCATGAGCAACTGGGTGAATTGTATCTTTGTTTTTTAATTGCAAAGCAAGGCAACAAAAACAACGACCGGACAGTGATATAACGATGCTGTCAGAGAGAAGGATCAAGGACCGAAGGATTCTTTTTTTCCGTTCCTTGCCTTTCGTCTGCTCTTGTAACTGTTTCCTCCCAACATTGTCCCGCTTCCTTATGTTCTTTTTTTTGATTTGGCCTTTGTTTGCTTGGAGCGACACTCTACAATTTACACAGAGGTAAGATGATAATGCCATTTGTTCTTGAGCTCGCAGTCTATTGTCAATGAATAAGAAGGCCCTCAATGTTGTCAAAGAGTACGTAGGCCTGCAAACGAGCAAGGGCGATTGGTTCAAGGAGAAGAGACCTTTTTTTTAGACTGCCCATTATGCCCTGATTCATTGATCGATATGGTGCCGAGGGACCCTGCGGTGCCAATCAGTGGTGTTGGTTTCAACAGAGCGCGTTCTTGTAGCACGCCCCTGTTTTCCTGCTTGTTCGTGCGAGGCGAATTGTTTTCTCCGAGTCTTGCGGTGTGGCGAGGCAGCAGCGAGTTGGGTTGGGTGCATTGACCAGCGAGTTTTAGGAAGCAAAAGAACTCGGCCTCGTTTGAGTCGCAGTCGTTCTCGTAGTTTCGAAAGCACAATTCTCATTACTTCTTTTTTTTTCCAGCTCTGTATTGTATCATACACTGCATCTATTCTCCCTTTATCCCTCTCTTCTCACTCGTTTTCCTTCCCCCCCTCCCCCCGTTCTCTCCTTTCAGTGTATCCCAATAGATACTAGAAATATTACTTAAGGCCCAAAGAATTGACAACCCTTCTTGTCTTCTCTTCTCTCGATGTCAACTGCCCCCGCCCTCATCATGCCAGCAGACAGCAGTACCCTTACACACATGCACAGCCATACCGAAACAAGCGGCGCTAGCGCCAGCACCCTCCCTCTTATACCCTCACCCACATCCCTCTGCGAGCTCTCGCATCTCGTTCTCGACACTTGTCTCAGTCCACTTCCTGAAGCAGAGGGCGAACTAACGGACCAAGACCGAAACCGACTGTGCGATGCGCTTGCACACCTGCGCGAGACATCGACCCAGGCGCAGCAGGCCTATCTGGCTGTGCATGCATCCATTCAGCAATACCAACAACTTGTGCTCTCGACGCATGCACAGGTCGCCGCAGCGAAACACTCGCTCATGCAGGCGCGAGGCATAGTCACTTCGCCCTCGGCCATCAAATCTTCATCGTCGTCGTTCACCTCATCCTCGACCTCGTCGACTTCGTTGATCTCGACGGTCTCGTCCTCGAATATCTCGTCGAACGCGTCGACCCCTCCACTTTCACCCATTTCGCCCATCTCACCCATCGAACGGCACCCGTACGGCTACTCTACCACGAAAGACGTCCGGGATCATCCTCCTACGGGCCACCTTCATAACCCTGACCACAATCCTAATTCAACGCAGTCTCCACATCCACCTAATCATCATCCACCAGCTAATCATCATCATGCCACCGACGCGCCTAACCGTGGCACCTGTGAATCTCGGAAGGAGACGACCATGACCACGACCACGACCACGACTACGACCACGACGGAACCCGAACCTCACCAGGAACCCGAACAGGATCAAGAGACCAAGGAGATGCAGATGGCCAAACTGAAACAGCAACATGCAGAACTGGGGGGTAGGCTCTCGCAACTGCTGAGGGACAAGGCCGCTGCAGAGGAGACCAAAAAGCGATTGAACGATGGATTGCTGAGGACCAAGGCTCGAATGAAGGAAATTGAACGTCGGTTGGGAAAGTGATATAGTTTTTTCAGATCTTTTCTTTTTTTTTTTTTTTTATGCAAAAACAAATAAAAAAAATACACGACTGGACGATCTCCCCTAGGTTACTTGTCGAGTCGTCGATGAATGCTGATCATCTCCCTTCTATCAGTGTCTGTGGTTCTCTTTGTGCATGAAAAAAGGGGGGGCAAGTGAAAGTAGTTAGAGAAACCCCCTCCCACACACACACGCACTAACACACATGACGAAGTGCACAGCGAGTGTATATGACAATATATGTTAAGTTTTGTATTATTGATTGCGTCTGCAAGATAACACGCGCGGGAAGAGCAAACTAAAGACGAGAACAGCGAGAGAGAGAAAGTAGGATGTTCTGGCTCTTCACATTTCTTTAAGCAGACGAGATATCCATGCCGTGTCCATTGCCGATGGCAGGCTCCCGATCCGCCATCTCGATTTCGTTGTACATGTACTGACCCTGATACTCCTTCAACATTTGGACGGACCGCTTCTCATCCAAGAAGAGCGAGTATACCCTCTTGATATCGGCCACATCCACGGCCACAGCCTTCCTCTTCTTGGCGACGAACGAGGACGCTGTGATGAGGTGAATGGCGTACCGCAGCGAGGTCTCCATGCCGATCCTGGTCAGAATATCCTTTGCTTCCTCTGTCATCTGCACATCCTCCTCCTCGCAACGAATGGCCAGAATCTGCTTGACCTCTGGCTCGGAATAGGCGGTGGTGCTGATGATCAAAAGACGGTCCAGCAAATCGACTGGCAGTCCGTGGGGGGACTTGTAGCTGGTTCCACGAATCTTGGAGATGCCCCGGTTAGAGGCCATGATCACCACAGGTGCAAGAGGATCCTCGAGCGCACGGTTGAGGAACGAAAAGCACTCGATGTCGAGCACATGGACCTCGTCAATAAAGAGCACACCGGGAACAATCTCGGCCTTGCCCTCCTCGCGCCACTCGCCCACTTTCTGGTTGATTTGTTCTCTGACCTCGGACTTGATCTCTCCCGTATCACCCGAGAAGAGGGCGAGGAAGCCCTGGGACCTACTGTTGATGACATCCATCTCGTGTAATGAGACTGTGTGCACGACCTCCTTGCGCTTCTGTAGCTCGCCCTCGGGACACTGTACAAACTTGGTGTCGGATCCCATAGCATCATAGTCGCGAGCACGAGTGAAGGACCTTCCCAGTTTGGAGATCCGGCCCGAGGCCTTGTCGATGGTGATTACATCTCCAGCCATGACTTTTTCCTTGTTCAGGGCTTCGATCATCTTGGCGCCCAAATCGTATATCGTCTCCATTTCTGTTGTCTTGAGCGTCAACTTGCCCGATTTCTGGCCCTGTTCCATTGAAGAGAGATGAAAAACAATTGCTTAGCATCAAAGGCTCTATCTTTTTTTTTTGTTTGTCTATGCAATATGCTGTCTCCAGCATATATATATATCATAAAGAACTTACGAGGCCAGTTGTGGATCGATCAATCTGAATCTCGACGACTTCTCCCTCGATAATCTCGGACTCTTCCTTGATCCTGACACCAATGGATCGTCTAAAGGCCTGGGTGAGGGCCTCGGTCTTGGACATCTCCAAGGAAAAGATTTCGGAGGCGGCCAACATGGTGAAGGGCACGTCTGCTCCGAGAGATTGAGCCATGCCCATGGCAATGGCGGTCTTTCCTGTTCCGGGTGCACCTGCCATCAAGATGGCACGTCCTGCGTTCTTGTTGCCGTCCTGGATCATCTTGAGCATCACTCCTGCGGCGCGACGGGCCTTGACCTGACCCACCATGCCTTGTCCAGACTGACGGGCTTCCAAGCTGTCGTCGAGTCCCAGTCCATGGATGTGAGAGTGTGCGCCTATTTTGAATATTCCGAGTAGGGGGGGTGTTAGAAGTCCGTTACGTAGCAGGTCTAAGGTGTTGCCTTAGGAGAGGGTGATAACGAGCGTGTGACAAACTGTCTGATTAGGCCAAGCGGAATTCAAGTGGGCTTACCAATGCGCTCCATCTTTGTGATGTCGCGCAGACCGGTTGTTGTGGTGGAGGTCATTACGTGATCTGTTGGGGGTGTGTGTGTGTGTGTTGCGGTGAATGCGAAGCCTCGACGGTGTTGAGAGCAGTCTGTTTATCACGTCAAAGTAGGAGCAAAGAACCAATTAGTGACCAACAAGGGAACAGGTCCTGCTGGGTGCAGCAATAGAAGAAAAGCAGGAAAAGCAATATACCGTAGGAAGGGAAAAGGTTCAAACAAGGGCAGAAGAGGAAGTGAAGGACAGACAAAGGGTGGTTGATGCTGGATGCGAAGAAGGACACGAGTGGTTGTTTACAAAGCCAATGAACGAAAAAAAAAAGAATAAGGCCTTTGCCGACTGAGCCGTGTGTTGTGTGTGGCTTGTTCCAAGTGTGACTTTTTGCGGATATCGCTTTTCGCACCCTCCATCATATCGGACATGGATCTCTCGGACATATCGATCGCGATGTTCGCGGGTGTATCAGACAGGGCGGCAATGGCACTATTTACTTTCGATCTACATGCAGGTATCACTGATCAGCTCTGAGCATCTCTGCGCTTGTTCTTGCTAATAAAGGTAGCCTTTTGCGTCGTTGTTCTCTTTGCGCTCTGCTTTTATTTTTTCACATATCACGTCTCTCGGTTCTAAAAAGCAGCCTTCGTCTCCATGACAATCCTGTAGCGAGGACGGCCCTCCATCATATGCTTGACCGCTGCGTTGGGGTCACTCATGGGCATCTTCTCAATCCATGGCCGGACATTCTTCTCGGCAGCAAACTGAAGCATCTCTCGTACAACTGCCTTGCTTCCAATTGCAGAGCCGACCACCGAGATTTCTTGCATGAGAAGCACGAAAGGTGGGATGACAAGAGGAGCCTCAGGTGCGGCAAGAAGGACGAATGTGCCTCGAGGACGCACGATGCTGAGCAGCTTACCCCAGTCTTGGTTCTTGTCGTAGCTGGTGCACAGGACAATATCAAGTGAATGGGTAATCGACTGGAGCTCCTCCTCGTTCTTCACACTAAAGGCGTTGAATCAGGTAGCGGAAGGAAAAAAACAATTAGATCGAGCACACGGCTTTGATTTGCTATCAACTGCATTGGTTTCGGTACATACTTGATAAACTTGGTAGCACCCAGCTTCTTTGACTCCTCGCGTTTGCTGTCGCTGGTGGAGATGGCGACGACTTCATCGCAGTTCAAAGCACGAGCCCACTGGATTCCCAAGTGTCCGAGACCACCAATACCAATCACGCCGACGGTCTTGCCGGGTCCGGCGCTAAAGCGCTTGAGAGGAGAATACGTAGTTACACCAGCACACAGGAGAGGAGCAGCTGTAACGAAAGAGAGAGAAAGAGTACACGTTAGCACTTCTTCAGAGTGCCCAATCTGTTTTGTAGAGCCACACCCCAAGAACGGTTGACATCAATTACCTTCAGCAGCAGAGATCTCTGAGGGAATCTTGAAAACGTACTCGCTGTTGACTCTGACGCGGTCAGCATAGCCGCCGTAGGTCAATCCACCTCGTTCATCTTTGTAGGTACCGTTGTACGTTAATGTCATCTTAGCACAGAGCTGGTCGAACCCGCTCTTGCATTGTGTACATTCACCGCAGGCGCCGACCATAGCACCTGCGCCGACCAGGTCGCCAATCTCGTGATGACTCTGAGAGCCCTTGGCCACGACCTTGCCGACAATCTCGTGTCCAGGGATACAGGGGCCGTTTTGCAGTTCACCCCAGCCGCTAGTGATGGTGTGGATGTCTGACCCGCAAATACCGCAGTGTGAGATCTCGATCTCAACGTCGTGGGGACCAATGGGGCGTGGATGGTAGCTCCACTGCTTCAAGTTGGCGGTTCCAGTCGAGGCCCAACCGTGGAAGGAAACAGATTTGTCTTCGGATGTGTTCATGGTAGAGGAGGTCATGGTAGGCTATGTTAAACTGTGAGATGGTTGTTCAGATGAATGATGGCTGTCCATGAAAAACGGCAGGTCGTTTTATAGGAGAAAAATGTCGTAGCGACCTTGATGAAGAACAACCCCTTGCAGCTTACAAAGCATCTCTGAAAACTCCTGTTCTAGAGCCAGGTATAGTACGTATGGAGAATGGACTTCCTGCCTCGGACTTCCCGACGGTCCTCAACTGTCAGCGTTCTAGGGGCATAGCTGCGGCTTCGGCAAAATCATGCAGCCAATCGGATGTCAGAGATAACTGAGGCAAATTGTTGATCCAAGATAAGAATTGTTGTGTTCCTCAAAGTGCGCAGTGATTTCCCGAACAACGACAGGTCAATCGCTTGAGCATGTCGACGTCTTGCCTACGCATTCGATCGGTACTCGATGAAACGTCAACTGTGTACGTGAATAGGTCCAGAAAAATCAATATGTTTTCTTTCACGTTCTTTGGAGCGCCGCGCTACAACCCGAGATGATAAAATTGTACTCAGTGCCCTATGTGAAATCTGTGGCGGGGACGGGCTCCATCATCTGTTTGGCCACTGCGTTCAAGTCGCCCGTTACCATCGTATCGATCCATTGCCTGGCATTGTGGTCGGTACATTTCCATGACCGTCTCACTGCAAACCAAGGAGATCTCGCGAATAAAAAAGCGTCAAGGTTGGGAAAATAGACGCGCCAGCAGCACGAGCCTGCCTCATGTGAACACAAGGTCAAGAAGTGCGGCCGGTTTTGCACTTGTATTCCTGAGTTCTGTGTGCGTGATTGCGAGGGATGCGAGTAGACTAAGCGATGTCAGGCTGAGACTTGACCTTCAAAAAAAATCACTTTGACCACGCAGCCGGCTCACTGCAAATATTGTCAATGCAGAAAGTTGTAGGTTTGGAGTTGATTTATTTAGGGCGCATCTGGAGGGTACAGTATTGCGCTAAAGCAGATGCCTTCTTGTATGGACCCTAAATTAAACACGCGAGGCGGCGGCTGCCTCCATGACAATCCTGTACCGAGGACGGCCCTCCATCATATGCTTGACAGCGGCATTAGCGTCGCTCATGGGCATCTTCTCAATCCATGGCCGGACATTCTTCTCGGCAGCAAACTGAAGCATCTCTCGTACAACTGCCTTGCTTCCAATTGCAGAGCCGACAATGGAGATTTCTTGCATGAGAAGCACGAAAGGGGGGATGACAAGAGGAGCCTCAGGTGCGGCAAGGAGGACGAATGTGCCTCGAGGACGCACGATGCTGAGCAGCTTACCCCAGTCTTGGCTCTTGTCGTAGCTGGTGCACAGGACAATATCAAGTGATTGGGTAATGGACTGAAGCTCCTCCTCATTCTTCACACTAAAGGCGTTGAATCAGGTAGCGAAGGGAAAAAAAAACAATTAGATCGAGCACACGGATTTGATTTGCTATCAACTGCATTGGTTGCGGTACATACTTGATAAACTTGGTAGCACCCAGCTTCTTAGCTTCCTCACGTTTGCTGTTGCTGGTGGAGATGGCGACGACTTCATCGCAGTTCAAAGCACGAGCCCACTGGATTCCCAAGTGCCCGAGACCACCAATACCGATCACGCCGACGGTCTTGCCGGGTCCGGCGCCAAAGCGCTTGAGAGGAGCATAGGTAGTAACACCAGCGCACAGGAGAGGAGCAGCTGTAACGAATGAGAGAGAGAGTACACGTTAGCTCTGCTTCAGAGTGCCCGATCAGTTTTGTAGAGCCGTACACCAAGAATGGTTGACATCAATTACCTTCAGCAGCAGAGATCTCTGAGGGAATCTTAAAGACCATGTCGCTGTTGGCCCTGACGCGATCAGCATAACCGCCATATGTCTTTCCACCGCGTCCATCTTTATAGACATCGTTGTAAGTGCCAGCTCGCTTGGGACAGAGTTGATCGAGGCCCTTTTTGCACATCGCGCAATCACCGCAGGAGTCGCACATAGCTCCCACTCCGACAACGTCGCCAATTTTATGCTGGCTTTGGGCACCCTTGGCTACGACTTTTCCGACAATCTCGTGTCCAGGAATGCAAGGACCGTTTCGCAACTCGCCCCAACCCTCGGTAATGGTGTGGATATCGGAGCCGCAGATGCCACAATGAGAGATCTCAATCTCGACGTCGTTGGGACCGAGTGGGCGGGGATGGTAGCTCCACTGCTTCAAGTTTGGGGTCCCGGTTGAAGCCCAACCATGGAAGGTAACAGAGCTGTCTTCTGAAGAGGTGTGGGAGGTCATGATGCGTGTAATGGCAAGGGGTTGTGTTTGGATGTAGTTATCAGGTTGTTGGTCGTAGCTGTGGTGAATGTAAACGATAACAATTGAGAGGACGATTCGTTGCTTTTATAGTGAAGTATCGAAATGACCAGACCGTGGAGAGACAGGGTTAGTAATAATTGAACATAATCCCTTTTGCAAAGTGTGGTCTAGAATGTCCTGCACAGCGAACATGTTGTTCATGCAACATTTTTTCACGTATGCTCCTTGTAAAACGAATAGCCGTTATGCTGCCGGCTAAACGTTGAAGCTGCATATATTTGCTCAAATCTTGTTGAGGGTGACGAGGAATTGCGTGGCACCCTTGCACGCCCTCCCACGTAACTCAGCTGTCTTGCTACGTACTATCGTACATGCTCGATCATCTCCCGCCCACTTCAATGGCATCCTGAATGACATCGGCAGTTCATTCTCTTCAAGTACCATCTCACTCGCTGGGCATATATCGTTAGTCTTGCACTTGATGCTCAATCCCGCTCCGAATCGATTGCAACGTGTTTAAATATCTCGCCCACCTACGAGAAGCAGTCTTGATGCTCCATGACAATTCTGTAGCGAAGACAAATAATGTCAAGATATCTGTTGAGGACAGCCTCCTTCTTCACGCTGTTTCGATCGAAACAATCAGGAAAGAAAAAAACAGTTAGATTGTGCCTTGAGTCGCGTGTATCACCATGCTGCAGCGAACCATCTCGATTCTGATACATACCTATCTTCTTTGCTACTTCGCGTTTGTTATTGCTGGAAAGCATGGCCACAACTGCGTTGTAGTCCATGGCGCGAGCCCAGTTGGATGGCCAAATGTTCAAGACCACCGACACCGATCACATCAACCCTCTTGCCGAGTTCAGCGCCGAAGCACTTGAGAGGAGCAAATGTAGTGCACCGACGCACAATGCAAAGAAACTTATGTTAGTGTGGTTTCATATTGGATGTCAGTATGGTTTCTTATGGGGGATCGCACATATCAAAATGGTGAGTATGGCTTACCTTCAACAGCAGAGATTTTTGGAGGGATCTTGAAGACGCATTCGCCGTTGGCTCTGACACGATCAGCATAGCCGCCAAACGTCTTTCAACCGCGTTCATCACGATAGATGTCGCTATAGGTGTATGGTCGTTTGCTGCACAACTGGTCATGGCCCTGATCGCACAGCTCGCGGTTGCCACACGCGTCATGTACTGCTCCCACTCCGACCAATCCTCAAGCAACAAACTTGTTTTGGGCACCCGTGGCCACGATTTTTCCGATAATCTTGTGTCCAGGAATGCATGGTCCGTATTGCAATGATCCCCAGCCGTGGAAAGAAACACTATGGTCCTCGAAGGAGCTTTGAAAAAGTCATGATGCGAAAATGGCCGCGGCTGAATATTATGGCTACTATATGATCATGAATGGCCATAGTGAACGCTCTAATCATGCACTTGTTCATTTGAATGTGTTCAAGCACTGCTCGAAGATGCATAGCGATGTTTAATGAGGTCTACGAAGTATGGTAGAGTCCACGCTGGATCGATGCGCAAGCATCTTCTATATATGTTGACGAATGTCGTTCAGTCTCGAGAAGCAGCTTCAGTTTCCATGACGATCCTGTAGCGAGGACCGCCTTTCATCATATGCTTGAGGGCAGCATTGGGATCGCTCATAGGCATTTTCTCGATCCATGGTCTAACATTCTTCTCGGCAGCAAATTGTAGCATCTCTTTGACCGCTTCCTTGTCCCCAATAGCCGATCCAACCATTGACACCTGACGCCAAAGTAGGGCACCGCCAGGAATACTCAGTGGGTTCTCTGGAAGAGCGAGGAGGTGAAATGTTCCACGGGTGGCGACGAGATCCAGCAGCTCACCCCAGTTTTGGTTCTTGTCGTAACTTGTACAGAGTAAGATATCCAACGACTGAGCGATCGATGCGAGTTCTTCGGGGTTTTTGGAACTGCGAAAGGAGGACATCAATGCAACACCAAAAAGTCAGCAAGCCGGGTGGGTGACAAGATTTCTCATATAAGTGGGAACCAAAAATATCCTATTGCCTTACTTGACGAACTTGGTAGCGCCCAATGTTTTGGCCTCTTCACGCTTACTATCGCTAGTGGAAATCGCGATAATCTCGTCGCAACCCATCGCACGCGCGAATTGGATACCCAAATGACCGAGACCACCAATACCGATAACACCAACAGTCTTCCCTGGTCCGGCACCATGGAGCTTTAGAGGAGCGTAGGTAGTGATGCCAGCACACAAAAGAGGAGCAGCTATAGCGATGAAGATATATGGCAGCAGGTCAATCAACAGGTTCAGGACAAACACCATTCAATCCATTTCGTTTTCTGCCCAAGAAGTAGAGAGTACCTTCCGCGGCTGATATCTCGGAGGGTATTTTGAAGGCGTACTCGCCGTTAACCCTTACGCGGTCAGCATATCCTCCATAAGACTTGCCCTGACGTCCATCCTTGAAGGCATCATTGTAGGTGAACGTTCTTTTCTGACAGTAATTGTCAAACCCTGGAGTGCACTGCTCGCAGTGGCCACAAGCGTCGCACATGGCGCCGGTTCCGACCAGGTCACCAATTTCGTGATGGCTCTGAGAACCCTTGGCCACGACCTTTCCGACAATCTCGTGTCCAGGGATACAAGGGCCGTGTTGCAGTTTTCCCCAGGCCTCTGTAATGGTGAGAACATCAGAACCGCAAATGCCACAGTGGGTAATCTCGATCTCCACGTCCTTGGGCCCAAGAGGTCGAGGATGATAGCTCCATGGCGTCAAGTCGGCGGTACCAGTCGACGCCCAGCCATGGAAAGAGACTGAGTAATCTTCAGAAACAATGGCGTCGGATGTCATGGTGCTAGATTTTTGGGAGTTGAAGGTATTCTTTTCTGAGAAGGATGTGTCTGACGAGAAGAAGTTGGTGGTGTTTTGTCAAAGATCCGAGAGGCCTTCATTTATAGCAGAAGAATGAAAAATCTTACCTTCAAAACTGCGCCTGCGTCGTTTCTGCCTCGAGGGACCTTCAAAAAATGTGTCTTCTGAGGACCCACGACCGCATTCCAGGACGTGAGCATCGCCATGATGATAATACCTAGCAGCTCTACGGAAGTCCATGATAATCTCATGCTCTCTACTATAGCAGAGTGTCTCCTGTGCTACCATCAGCGCGACCAAGGCGCTTACTGCGGAAACCGCCGTGTTGTCCAATCGGAAATAGGTATACCCAAGATAAACATTAATGCATTTCTGCGCAGTTGATCCATGCGCCAAGCTGGTTTGTTTGCACAAGGATGCAACGCCGAACTCTGTGGTGGTTTAAAGGCGAATCGCGGACTACGACAAACATTGGCTTTCCTCGGTACTGAACCTCTTGACGACGTTTCAAACCGCGTACGGCAATGGGTCACGACTGCGCACAGGAGTTGCCTTGCCTCACCAACCTTGCCTCACCAAAGTGAGGGCTTAGAACTTGAATGACGATATGCGTGAAGGGACGAAGCGTGGATTGCCTCTCTACATCGCTAGAGTACTCCTACCTCGACTGCATGTGCAGGAGTGTCGGTAAAAAATAAATCCTGGTGGCTCGACGTACATCTTCAATTGAGCTCCCGCGTGGCGCTTTTCACGTCCAGTCTCTCTCAACGACTTGGCATTCTCTCGCGCCGTGTTACGTTATTTTATTCTTTTGTGCTCGCTTACATGTGTGGATATAAGGGTATACGTATCAAGCCTTTTACTTTCACACGTTTTCGTCATTGGGCCGCGGTTTCCGAGCAGCTGCCGCAGAGGACGAGCCGTGTCGACTCTTCTGAAACGAAGAAAACAGCCATGCCCATATCCAGTCCAGTCGTCCTCCGCAGGTCGAGGCCCATCGTGCCAAGTCCTTGACATCTCGCTTGACACGATGCACAAACACAGCCGGCGTTAGTGACCCGAACGCATCTGCCGTCAGAGCATACTTTGATGAGGAAAGGACGAAAGCTCGCTCTCGCGTAACCGTCGCTGCTGCTACTGAAGTTCCTGGTTCAGTCGATGGTCCTGTAATATTGGTGGTGGTAGTAAGATTTTGAATTGTTCCTGCGGGTATCGTGCTCTGGCCTTGCAGGAAGCGCTTTCTTGTCGCGGTAGGCACTGGATTCTGCGAGGACGAGTGAGTTACACCCGATTGTGTACTTTCATTCGCTATGAAGCTGGCAGTCGATGGTAACAGAGACTGACTGTCCATCTTGAGAACTGGGAGATTCGTCTGCTGAATGTGGTGAATTAGATATTCGAGTCTGCGGTCGTCCGCCTTTGTCCCGAAGGTCCAGGTCAATTCCGTCGAGCTGGTCCCACTTGAACTGCTGTCAATCCCAGCGGAAGACGCATTGATAGTCGAATCTGAAGATGCGGGTGTGAGCAAAGCCGATGATGGCACTCGCTGCTTCTGGTCCATATTCATAATCTGTAACTCAAGGCCCAGTCTGGCGATCAGGTCCAGAAACGCGACGGTCGCTTCGGGCTTCTGCTCTGTCAAGTTTGCTCTGTCAAAGGTCCAAGAGAGGACTGTGGGCTGTGTCAGTTGTCTACGAATCAGATCCAGCAATCCTCGAAGGATCGATGCAACTGAAGGCTCATCGCCATAACACTTCATAAACTGAACCAAAGACTCGAGCTGGTGCTCCTGGAATGGCTGTTTAAGACTGGACGACCGCGTCAAGGGTACTGCTGTCCCACTTGCAGTCGTGGGACGCGGCGACGTGGCTGGTGATGAGGATGAGGATGATGATGACGAAATTGGGGACGATGGCAGCGATGTCGGGGGTATTATTGCAGCTAGTAACGATCCAGACGATGGCGGAGGGGATGACACTGTATTGGTAGCTGAGTGAAGTTTCCAGCGCTCGTTTAATAGCTCGTCAAGAACCATCTCGCGCTGAGCGGCCTTTATCCGATGCGATTCCGCCCGCCAAAACCGGATCCTGCCCGTCATCCTGATCCATGATGTTGTCGGCACCAGCAGCATGGTTTTGCTGTCGACCTGAGCATCATCCACGGGCGTGGCTCCTTGGCTGTATGCGGCTTGCTGTGATTCTGAGGAGAAGCAACTTGACTCTGCCTCTGATGACACGTCGGCCATATCAAGCAGAACGGCTTGATCCAGCGGGGCCTTTTTACTCTCCGTCCTGGTCTTGGAGCTGTATCCAGAGAGGTTCCTGTCAAACGGGACGACTACGAGTGTGCCAGGGTCGATGGCTAGTACAAGGGCGTTCCGCACACTCTGCTGCAGGCCAGGGTCGTCGATGTTCTCCAGGTGAATACGATAAAATGTCCTTTCCTTGGTCTCTGATCCAGCACACTCTATCGCTGAGGGCGGAAGGACATACGAGCTCGGCAGTTCGTAGGGCTGTGCCTGTGCCAGCACAGCGAGTGCTGTTTCCTGTATGGATGGTGTAGCTGTAGCCTGACTCGAGGTGTCCTGTGCGGTCATGAAGACCTGTTGACAGAGAACGTCAAAGGCATCCGTGGTCGGTGCCATTGGGCGTGCGGGTCTGATTGGGAGTCAGGATCCGCTTGGGCGTGTGCCAGTACGGTCTCTGGAGGACGAGCACGAAGAGACGAGTCAAGAGCGAGAGATAGAGGTATGCGGATGGAAGCAGAACGGAGTGCCGCGGGACATGCAACCAGTGCAGGATGAATGGGTACTGAGGAGCGAAAATGAACTGGGCGATGAAAGAGATGAAAGAGATGGACGTTGCGCAGAAAGACAGTGCGTGTCATATATATTTTGCCCCTGGAACTCGAAACTCATGCCCTCAGATCAAAATCCCTTACTTCACAGGGGGGTGGTCATTCTTCTATTTGCTGCCACGTCGGTGAGAATATCGCCGCGGCGGGTATCAATTGTGGTACTGCAGGCTTCCCTGGTCCTGCTGCCGATCCTGCGGCGCACGGCGGTAGCCTGCAGGGACCACCACGCCAGACACTGCTGGCTGCTCGCCCCAGCTCTGCGGGGCACCTGGCACAGCGGCCGCAAACACCTGTGGGTTCCCAGGAACAAGGCTCGTCGTCGAACCGAGTGATGCAGGGGACATGTATCCCTGCGGGTCCTGAGAATAAGCGTTCGAGTACTGTGGGCTGTTAGAGATCAGCGTCGTGGTGTCCGAAGGCATGGGTGACCACACCTCGTGCGAGTCCGTCGCTGACTGAGGATGCCCCACCGTGCTCACGGAAGGATAGTGCTGAGGATGCTGGGTTGTGGGATATGGAGGCAGTTGGTGAGGAGAGTAACTCTGGTCCTTTGAAGGTGGTAGAGGATACGGCGGTGCCTGAGGTTGAAGGTGCGTCTGTGAATGGGCTTGAGGTGGGGGCTGTAGAAACGACCCCATCTCGTGTTCTGATGAGCCGTAGGGATGTTCAGTCGCTGGCTGTAGAGTATACGGCGCATCTACGACCTCTGTTACTCTACGCACTCGCTTCCTCTTCCAGAGAAAAACGCCGAGAACAAGAAATATAACAGAGCTGCCGATAATGCCGATCAGCGCCCCTGCCGACAGACCTGCTCCCAATGGTGAACCACCACCAATGCCGGAGCCTGACCCTGACCCTGATCCTGATCCTTGCAGTCCCGTTACGTTCATCTGGTAAGGCACCTCCTGCCATGCTCCCGCCTTGGCGCCCGTCAATGTCAGACCAAACATGGCAGTACTGTTTGTCATAAAAGCCCATGTCGCAGGTCCTCCCGGTGGCCCCAACGGGAGGAATGACTCTGGCGATCGGATCGAAGAGTTGGTAAGGATGCTTGGCCCAACACTGTTACCGTCCGAGGTGACCAAGAAGTTCTGCTCTTGTCCACTGTCCTAGAATCGATGAGCGTGTGCTGTCCTATCAACTGGCTGCATACTTGAACACCGTCAACTGCTCACATCCCATTCATCTTCTTACCGAGCAGAACAGGTAGTACGAGCTCCCAGCTACATAGCTACTCTTTGTCCCTGTGTACAAAGGACATGTGGTGTTGACGAGCATCGTCTTGATGGACGTTAGCGCTGGTGGGGCGCCTGTAACGTCCACGGGCATGATATTGAGAAACGAGTCCTTTGCAAACACATTCGATACAACGTAAAGACTGCCGCCGTTATACGCTAGACTCTCGGGAGAACCGCTACTTAATGGCTTTACGAGAAAAGGCGCACATCGGGGAGTGTTGGTAAATGCCTAGCCGACTCAGGCTGCCAGGTGAGGAATATCATTAGCGCGGCTCTTTACCAGTGCCCAAGTGGCATTCTGCTCCATGAATGTGTTCGTAGCCTTGTTGAATATCGAAACGGTGATCGTGTCCACTATGTGGCTCGTTCCATACACATGCATCAGCACCGGATCTCCGCCGTTGACTGTCGCGTAGAACATGGTGCTGCTGGTGAGAATGCTCCACTTGTACTTGTCTGTCACATCAATATTGGTCCATTTCCCACCGTCCGCTGGATCGTATTGGTATCCGCGTGCTCGCGACGGTGCCTGATCTCCATCGAAGGATCGTGAGTTCATTGCGAGGATGGTGAAGACTCCTTGGCTGCTCACTGTGCACGCGAAGCTCTTGATCGAGGCCAGTCCCTGCAGGTGATAGAGCTTTGTCTGCGAGACAGTTGAGACAAGTGTCCAAGTAACGTCCAAGGGAGAAGCCGGAGAGGCACTTGATTTGGCAAGGACGATCGTCTGTTGACTTCCCTGATAGACAATGGCATGCGCATAGAGCGCAGTGCCGTCTGAAGCGATACAGCCAGGCTGCAAGGTGGTTGTAGACATGCCACGAGAAAAATAATAAGGGACGAGGAGGAGGAGGAGGAGGAGGGGGAGATGTGTAGAAAGTGATTTCTGAAGTGGTCAAGTGAATTGGAAGACGAATGCCAATCTGATTGGCAGGTCGCATGCGGTCAATGAGATTCGAGCAGGGCTTGGGTGACACCCTGGCCAGCAAGATGCTCTCGGCGTCTCTCTTTATGATGAGATACATGTGCTCTGTATGAAAAAAAGCACACAAACTCTAATGGAGTTTTGCATCAGATCGTAGGAGCCCATCTCTTGGGCCACATGGAGAAACCTTTGCTTCCGCTGCGGAAGGGCGGAAGGGATGTCGCAAGCAGCCAGGGACCAAGGACTGACCAACGCAGCTCAAGCACTTCAAGAGTAATGGCACTGCCATCCATGTTCATATCCGTTTTAAGCATAGCGCACTGCAGCAAAAGACAGATCCGATCGCGATCGGGCAATCGTCCTTGCCACTCCCGTGGGTCACAGTTATTGTTGTTAATTTGCGTGAAACAAGGAAACGCACAGTTGCCACCGTTTTTTGTGGTCTAGATCGCGTCACATCAAGTCCAGGCACACCTGGATGGTAACGAGAGCCCTTTCTTCCTCATTATTTAGACACGAGGAGCGAACGCTGGCTCATTCTAAGCCAGGAACATGCAGCAAAATGTGATGGGCAGTGGGCAGGGCACGTCCCTGGATCGTGAAGGTCTCCGAGGAACTTCAAACCTGCCGAGAGCGGCATATGCAAACAGTCTGCTGTGTTTCGTCGCACTTTGGAGTCTCCCCCGTTATCACACTCACGAAAGACGTCCTACAGCGCACGGATCAGTTCCCAAAACCAGACAGTTCTCGCTTACTCATCCTATTCCTAAGAAAGTGTACATGCTATATTTTTTTAGCCTCGGAAAGAAATGAATGCACAGTACTCTATGGAGCTGCAAGCGCAGACAGCGTCGCCAGCGCTCTATTCTTTTGATGCTTCGCGATCGCCTTATCGATCGCCACAATCCTCAGCTTCCCTCCAACGATTGTCACTCCAACCCACCCAGCCGTAATCAAACTTCGCAGGATCAGTCCTCGCCAGTCTGAAAACTTTGTCATGTCCCGGCCAAGAACCATCAGCTTCTGAACCCAACTCATCTCTCGACGACCCTTGGCCAGATCCACGAAATTGAGGACCAGTTGTTGACGACAGGCCGGACATGTCTTGCGGCCGGCGTCAATGGGAGGACTGTAGTCGTCCTGCTGAGGAAACAAAGGGCGGAGAACCGGTTCGGCTGCATCAGCGGCCGCATTGGATTCTTGTAGTTCTTGATTTTGCGATATCTGCTCGATATCTTGTGTTGGAAGCGGCTCTAGTCCTAATGGTGTCAACTGCAGGACAGAGGTCCCCGATTCTGATGCTTGCTGCTGTTGCTGTTGTCGGTATTGACGTGACTCTTGTGTTTCCACAGAGTACTGGGTATCATGGGGTTGAGTATCTTGACGGTTACGATGATGTGTGGTTCTCACCTCAGCACCGACCACTACGTTGGGTCCCTGAACTGCACCTTGCGTCGCCTCGACCAAAGGCATGCGTAATTGAACATGTCTCTCGGTTGGACCACTCAACGAAAGCAACCAGCCAAGTCTGAACCGACTTCCGACAACCCTCGAGCCGTGGTGCATGCCCGCAACCGCCCCATGCAACGTGGCGCCCCAGTTCAAGATCCTGAAGGCCTCCATGGGTCGGTACCCCTTGGGTCCATAGTTGTACCACTTGCGAATACACCCACGATGAGCAACATGCTGTTTGACCACACAAAAGTTTTCCAGTACGTGGTCGGTGTCCTTGCTTAGCCCCATTTCACCCGCATTGCTGTGGTACATGTCTTCCTGGTCCGCCATACTATCATCATCGTCCAGCATGGCTCCATAGCAGATGCAACAGTCGTCATCGCCAACTTCGACCTCCTTGTCCAAAGGACGGCCTGTAATTAAGAATCGCCGCTTCTCAAGACCAAACTTGCGAAGGATATAGAACATGATGAACTCGTCCATGGCCATGGTGGCCAGTGAAAAGATGGCGACTTGGCCCAGAATCGGCCGCGTGTTACGAAAAAAATCACCGTAGGGCCGACCGGGTCGTTTCGCGAGTGTAGAGGCGAGCCGGACAACCCTCAGCATTAAGTAGGCTACCACGAGATAATAGCAGCTGATGGCTCTCATCTCTGCCTCGCTCCAGCGCTTCTTGCGGAAGAGCCATCTCGGCTGCGAGTTGATGAGAATCGTCGCCTTTAGCCAGGCAGACACCGCTGAAGAGGAAGGACAGGAAAGGAGGACCCAATACAGGCAAGTTAATGTTGAGCCCTGGTGGTTTGACAACTGTCACTCTAAAGCGAATATGCTTGACAGAGAAGAAAAAAAACATCATATGCAGTAGAGTCAAAAACTCACCCCAGGCATTCATCGAAATCACCAGCCCAGCAGGGATGCCCCTGATGACCATCCTGGCAGCGTGAACGGCACTCATTCTCTGGTACAGGGAGGAGGGTGCTACTGGCAGCATGTTGCTCTTGCTCAATTGCTCGAAGACGACGGGATGGGTTGCATGCGCCTGAACGGAGTGTGGGACACGTGTTGTAGAATGTCAACGAGGAAGGGAGAGTGCAGGAAAGGCTCGGCAGTGAGAATGTGAGAAGGCAATATAGGAGAGAGTGAGAAGGACCGACAAAGGCAGAGCAGTTTTTGTGAGGAAAGGCGAAGGTAAGCGGAAAGAGTGAAGGTGAAGAGTGAAGTATAACGACAAATGGAACGAGGACTGTGCCGGGTGAGAGCACACTCCCCGCATTTTCAGCCAATAGGCTAAAAGACCCTTGCGCTTGCCACTTTGAGCACACAATGGCACCCGGTCGCCTCATTCTTTCGCCTGGTGTTCACAACCAGAGTGACAAGGACGCTCGGCCATGCTACTATCAGCGCGGACAACAGCTTACGGCTGGCTTCGGAAAAAGTGGTTCTCCCGTCCTTAGCAACTGTAGGTTTTAAATACCGCACACTCTCAGCGCACCTGTTGGATCCGAAGGGAGTTGCGTTAATGGCAAGGTCATTGACGGCACAATAAGAGCGTTGCTTCTGTCAAGATATAATTGCAATCCGTACCGTCAGCGAGCATCTTCAAAGATCCCTAAGTCCCTATCAGCGGGGGTTCAGATGTGTGGTACGAACCATAACTTTATTCTACTATTTTTTTAGGAACACTCGGAACCAAGTGGCCTATGTGAAAAGCTATCTAGAGCGAAACTCCCTGCCATTTGTTTGCATACGACGCGAGAATCCTGTGCCTTGGGTGCTCCCGGGGTGGGATATCAAGAAACAATGCAGAGACATGGGTATCAGAATAAGGTCCGCACAATGCCCAAAGTCATGTCCCACATGGTCGAGCACAGGCCACATCTCAACCAGAAAACAATAAATCGATGCACATACCACATACACAACGTCGTGCTCACAAGAAGACAAGGAAAAAGGCAGACTGGCTCATGGCAGACTCTTCGCCAGCTGGCATTCCTCAAACAGAGAGAAGCGCCCTTGTTGCCCACGGTGCACACACGCGGAGGTGGACTGTCGTCGCATCCCGATTTTTTAAGGTGGTTGACTCCACCTCCCCTTTAGGCTATGTAGAGCGTGAAAGAGAAAGAAACCCGTTGGTTATTACAAAGTGATAGCCGCTTCCACTGCTCCCTTTTTGCTGAGGCTAAGAAGAGCTGGCTCGCCGAATATTTAGACTAGTTCCACCACCGTTGCTGTTTTCTATAATGAGGAAGAGTCAACTCACTGCGTTAGTTTATAACGGGTTCTCTCTACTCATCCATGCAATATTTAAAGCGGAAATCGCCGGGGGCTCCGCTGGCTTTTAAGTGAACCCCCACTGCCTTCCTTTTCTATAGCGAGGAAGAGCTAACTCACTGGTAGTTTAGAGTGGTTATACCTCCACTGTCTTCATTTTCTATAGCGAGGAAGAGCGAACTCACTGGTTTTTGAAAGTGGTTTGCCTCCACTCTCCATGCAATTTCAAGCGGAGGACGCCGGGGGATCCGCTGGCTTTTAAGTGCCAATACTCCACTGCCTTCCCTTTCTATAGCGAGGAAGAGCTAACTCACTGGTAGTTTAGAGTGGTTATACCTCCACTGCCTTCCTTTTCTATAGCGAGGTAAAAGTCGAACTCACTGGTTTTTTATCGTGGTTATACCTCCACACTCTATCTACATGTGGTGGTAGGGGAGAGACGTTTGCTGCGCTGTGGAGGAATGAAGACTAAAAAGAGTGCAGAAAGGAAAGAGCGGAAGACTTTGTGGTCAGAGCGAGGTTGCTGAGGCACTGAAAGAGCGAAGTAAAACTATGAGACAGAGACAATGGTGGACTTGAAGACGCAAAGTCGATGAAGATGGAGGCAACAGAGGACAGGGGCATAGACGGAGCGTGCAAGTGGAGGTGGAGGCAACAGGGGACGGTGTTGTGCAGGTGGGAGTGCAGGTGGGAGTGAAGGGTGTGGGGAGAGGAAGAGAAGTGAGAGATATTAAGCGCGAAAAGAAAAAAACAAAATCCAAAAAAACACGAAAACCAAAAACAAAACACCCCCCCCCCAAAAAAAAAACGAAGCTGACAGAAGGAGGCCGCTTCTTTAGAGACAAGTATGAAAAGAAAAGGTGCACTTCTGAGAGTTGGTGTGGTGGGTGCCATGGCTTTCACGTTATGGAGCGTGGGCGGGGATGCAGGCAATAGAATAGAGTGGTGCTGCTGAAAGCGTGAAGTTTGAGGAGGAGGAAGCTGAAGCTGTTTGAGCAGAGAGAGACAGACAGACAGAGAGTATGTGTGTGTGGTGGTTGTGTGTGTGTGTGCGAGAGAGGGAAAGAGAGAGAGAGAGAACTTACCTGAGGTGCTTGTCGCTGGCCTTTGGCCTTGGTCGTTGTGTGGAGGAAGAGAAGAGAGGAAAGAGTGGAAGAACGAGGTGCGAGAGAGATGTGCGAATTATATAGGCTGCGGCAGAGGCATTTCTCCTGCCCCAAGGAAAAAAATAGAAAATTCATCTTCGGCAAGGTGTGCATAGTGAAAGAAAGACAGACCTAGAGCGCTGCCTTGCTGTCTTTGCATCCATAGTTGGGCCGGGACCCGGTATCTTTCCATCAGAGGAAGAGAGGAAGAGGCTGATGGCCTCTGTGCTGAAGACAGAGCGCAAGAAACAAACGGGAAGGGCAAGAGTGAAAGAAGAATGAATACTCAGAGAGTAATGGAAAAAGAATGAAGAGTGTTAAAAATAATAGCACAATGAACCGCACAAGAAGCGAAAATGCAAAGTCGAGGATAGAGTGCTCGCTGAAGCATCCTGGTTTGACGCCATGCCCATGGATGGATGGCTCTTTTCTCGCCCTCTCCACTGATACCCATATGAAGTGTACGAGGATGCGCATGCTCATTTCACCAGCGATATAGCTCTCCACAAGAGCATCCTTCAGCAAGAGAGCGGGTACAGCATCAGAAAGACAGACAGACAGACAGACAGACAGACAGACAGACAGACAGACAGACAGACTCCTCTCTCGTATTGCTTGTTATCAACGGCGGAATGTTTTTCGGTCACATCGGCCATGGTGATGGATGGATGACCATTTTCTCGTCCTCTCCACTGACACCCATGTACCCTCCTCAGCCATGTAGCTCTTCACAAGAACATCCTTCTGCAAGAACATCCATCTGCAAGCGAGTGGGCGAGGCTTCAGATAGACCTTCTCTTCCCGTTCTGTAATTTCTTGGGTTAGTCTGTTCTATCGATTCACATTTGTTTGTTGTTCTATATTGTCATGTATTGTCGCTTGTATTCACTGTCCCTTCATTTACAAATAGCCCCCTTCACCCATCTCTCTATCTCCAGCTCCAGCACTCCTTCGCCATCCGACATCCTTGCCACGACGACGAAGCATGAATTGCGGCCATTGCTCTATTTTCTCTGTGTCCCTCTGGAAGCCGAGGTTTCGAAGGCGCGTATTTTATTGGCTTGAAAATGCGCACCTTTTGCAAGTGAAGAAAAAACATTTGGCTTATGCCGCCCATTTGCGACTCCGGACTTTGAAAGAGGGGGGAGTCGAGAAGGTCAATGTCCTGCTGCACCCACTCTCTTGCCGATGGATGTTCTTGCAGAAGGATGTTCTTGTGAAGAGCTACATGGCTGAGGAGGGTACATGGGTGTCAGTGGAGAGGACGAGAAAATGGTCATCCATCCATCACCATGGCCGATGTGACCGAAAAACATTCCGCCGTTGATAACAAGCAATACGAGAGAGGAGTCTGTCTGTCTGTCTGTCTGTCTGTCTGTCTGTCTGTCTGTCTGTCTGTCTTTCTGATGCTGTACCCGCTCTCTTGCTGAAGGATGCTCTTGTGGAGAGCTATATCGCTGGTGAAATGAGCATGCGCATCCTCGTACACTTCATATGGGTATCAGTGGAGAGGGCGAGAAAAGAGCCATCCATCCATGGGCATGGCGTCAAACCAGGATGCTTCAGCGAGCACTCTATCCTCGACTTTGCATTTTCGCTTCTTGTGCGGTTCATTGTGCTATTATTTTTAACACTCTTCATTCTTTTTCCATTACTCTCTGAGTATTCATTCTTCTTTCACTCTTGCCCTTCCCGTTTGTTTCTTGCGCTCTGTCTTCAGCACAGAGGCCATCAGCCTCTTCCTCTCTTCCTCTGATGGAAAGATACCGGGTCCCGGCCCAACTATGGATGCAAAGACAGCAAGGCAGCGCTCTAGGTCTGTCTTTCTTTCACTATGCACACCTTGCCGAAGATGAATTTTCTATTTTTTTCCTTGGGGCAGGAGAAATGCCTCTGCCGCAGCCTATATAATTCGCACATCTCTCTCGCACCTCGTTCTTCCACTCTTTCCTCTCTTCTCTTCCTCCACACAACGACCAAGGCCAAAGGCCAGCGACAAGCACCTCAGGTAAGTTCTCTCTCTCTCTCTTTCCCTCTCTCGCACACACACACACAACCACCACACACACATACTCTCTGTCTGTCTGTCTCTCTCTGCTCAAACAGCTTCAGCTTCCTCCTCCTCAAACTTCACGCTTTCAGCAGCACCACTCTATTCTATTGCCTGCATCCCCGCCCACGCTCCATAACGTGAAAGCCATGGCACCCACCACACCAACTCTCAGAAGTGCACCTTTTCTTTTCATACTTGTCTCTAAAGAAGCGGCCTCCTTCTGTCAGCTTCGTTTTTTTTTGGGGGGGGGGGGTGTTTTGTTTTTGGTTTTCGTGTTTTTTTGGATTTTGTTTTTTTCTTTTCGCGCTTAATATCTCTCACTTCTCTTCCTCTCCCCACACCCTTCACTCCCACCTGCACTCCCACCTGCACAACACCGTCCCCTGTTGCCTCCACCTCCACTTGCACGCTCCGTCTATGCCCCTGTCCTCTGTTGCCTCCATCTTCATCGACTTTGCATCTTCAAGTCCACACTTGTCTCTGTCTCTCATAATTTTACTTCGCTCTTTCAGTGCCTCAGCAACCTCGCTCTGACCACAAAGTCTTCCACTCTTTCCTTTTTGCACGCTTTCTAGTCTCCACTCCTTCCCAGTGCAGCAAACGCCTCTCCCCTACCACCACCTGTAGATAGAGTGTGGAGGTACAACCACGTTAAAAAACCAGCGAGTCCGCCTTCCTCGCTATAGAAAAGGAACTCGGTGGAGGTTGAACCACTCTAAAAAACCAGCGGGTCCGCTCTTCCTCGCTATAGAAAATGAAGGTAGTGGAGGTATAACCACTCTAAAAAACCAGCGGGTCCGTCTTCCTCGCTCTAGAAAAGGAACTCGGTGGAGGTTGAACCACTCTAAAAAACCAGCGGGTCCGCTCTTCCTCGCTATAGAAAATGAAGGCAGTGGAGGTACAACCACTCTAAAAAACCAGCGGGTCCGTCTTCCTCGCTATAGAAAAGGAACTCGGTGGAGGTTGAACCACTCTAAAAAACCAGCGGGTCCGCTCTTCCTCGCTATAGAAAATGAAGGCAGTGGAGGTATAACCACTCTAAAAAACCAGCGGGTCCGTCTTCCTCGCTATAGAAAAGGAACTCGGTGGAGGTTGAACCACTCTAAAAAACCAGCGGGTCCGCTCTTCCTCGCTATAGAAAATGAAGGTAGTGGAGGTACAACCACTCTAAAAAACCAGCGGGTCCGCTCTTCCTCGCTATAGAAAATGAAGGTAGTGGAGGTATAACCACTCTAAACTACCAGTGAGTTAGCTCGTCCTCGCTATAGAAAAGGAAGGCAGTGGGGGGTCACTTAAAAGCCAGCGGAGCCCCCGGCGATTTCCGCTTTATAAATTGCATGGACGAGTGGAGGCAAACCACTTCCAAAAACCAGTGAGTTCGCTCTTCCTCGCTATAGAAAAGGAAGACAGTGGAGGTATAACCACTCTAAACTACCAGTGAGTTAGCTCTTCCTCGCTATAGAAAAGGAAGGCAGTGGGGGTTCACTTAAAAGCCAGCGGAGCCCCCGGCGATTTCCGCTTTAAATATTGCATGGATGAGTAGAGAGAACCCGTTATAAACTAACGCAGTGAGTTGACTCTTCCTCATTATAGAAAACAGCAACGATGGTGGAACTAGTCTAAATATTCGGCGAGCCAGCTCTTCTTAGCCTCAGCAAAAAGGGAGCAGTGAAAGCGGCTATCACTTTGTAATAACCAACGGGTTTCTTTCTCTTCCACGCACTACATAGCCTAAAGGGGAGGTGGAGTCAACCACCTTAAAATATCGGGATGCGACGACAGACCACCTCCGCGTGTGTGCACCGTGGGCAGCAAGGGTGCCTCTCTCTGTATGAGGAATGCCAGCTGGCGAAGAGTCTGCCATGAGCCAGTCTGCTTTTTTTCCTTGTCTTCTTGTGAGTACGACGTTGTGTATGTGGTATGTGCATCGATTTATTGTTTTCTGGTTGAGATGTGGCCTGTGCTCGACCATGTGGGACATGACTTTGGGCATTGTGCGGACCTTATTCTGATACCCATGTCTCTGCATTGTTTCTTGATATCCCACCCCGGGAGCACCCAAGGCACAGGATTCTCGCGTCGTATGCAAGCAAGTGGCAGGGAGTCTCGCTCTAGATAGCTTTTCACATAGGCCTCTTGGTTCTGAGTGTTCCAAAAAAATATAAAGATATTGTTTTGTACCGCAGCATCGAAATGACATGTCGACAAAGAGGATCGACGATCAACATACAATCAAACACATGTTTGAATTGGCAAAAAAAAAAAACTACGCGCGTGCGCGCGATTATTTTATCAAGGGCGCGTTTCAAAGTGTACTACAAATATCAAAAATCATCTTCTCCCTCTTGTGTCTCCAAAGGAGTTTCCTCACTCCTGCATCTCCACATCCTCGTCCTCGTCGCTCTCCTCCTCGTCACTATCCTCGCCCTCACCCACCGAAAGCTCCAACTCCACTTCCTGATCGCAGCCCATGAAACTATCGCACATCAAGAACACCTTGTACGACTGCTCGCCCGGACGCGGGCACACAAACTCGAGCTTGACCTTCAGCTTGCGCTGCAGCGTGATCCTCTTGATCGCCAACAACGTCTTGGTCGAGGGGTCTCCGACCACAATCCACCAACCTTCGTCCTTCTTAGTAGGGAAGAACGGTGCTGGTACGCTCGTCAGCTCCTCATCATCACCTTCACGCTCCAGATTGACCTCCACAACAACAGGCTGGCCGGCCTTGATGCTGTCCTTGTCCTCGACCTCACACCCAATCTCAATGCTTGGGAATCGGTTCACAAACTCGGCAATCGCCCGCATCTGTCGGTCATCGACCTGTAGTGCCGAGTTTCGATCCTCGTCCGACATGTCCAGGATATCAAACACAGACTCGACGCCCTTGGCCTCGCATCGTCTGATCCTGTCATTGGTCATGTATGGAATCTGCTTCAGGGGCGAGTCGCGATCCCACATTGCCTGCACACTCATCTGGGCCAGGTCCATCGCCGCCAACGCCGGTGGAAGCCATCCGTTCGACGAGATCACATCCACACACGCCTGCAACAACGGAATCACCTGTCCGACCACCAAAGCCTGGTCTGCCGACAGATCTGGGGGCAGCTGTGTACGCGAAAAGTGTGCCTGCAACAAAATGTTGGCCTTGTGATGTGGGCTGGTGAACTTGACATTGTTGATCTTGACAGGCAACCGATCGTAGATTCGCTTCAGGACCTGGTCCTCGTGGTGGCGAATCGGGATCGACTCGTACTCGGCGGCGGTCGAGATGATCTCCAGTAGACCCTTGAGCTTGGTCGTCGGTGTCAAACTGGAGCTGAAAAGCTCGACAGTCGAAAAGTTGATGTTGTAGTACGCCGCAATCATTCCCAAGTTCAATGGCGACACATCCATATCGTCCTCAATCGCAATGCACTTGGACGTCACAAGGTCGTTAATCGTCGTCTCGACAAGTTCCGAAAGATGGTCCGAGAGGTGTCGATGGGTCACTCCCTGAAGGTTGTAGTAGTTGGGGTTCTGAGCCATGCGTCTGTACAAGAACGTCCAGGTCAAATAGTCCACAGCATCCTGCTTATTCTCGATCGTCTTGGTCACAATCTCGGCGTTGAAGTGGTCGTGCAAAAAGTGGTCCAAGTGCGACTCCACAGGCAAGGCCTCGAACAGGAACTTTTTGTAAAAGTCTTTACGGTTGGACTGGCACATCAGCACACAGCGGCTCGATTCGTCCTCCTGGGGTCGGCATGCACGGCCCATCATCTGCAGAATATCTGTCGTCGGGTAGTCCGCATAGCGATGGTCCTTTCCGTCATAGTACTGCGTACCCATCACCACAACCATGTACGAGCTCAGAGGAATGCCCCAGCAGGTGTCCCGAGAGGCAACAACGACCTGGATGGCTCCGCTCTCAAACAGCTTCTCGACCACGCGCTTGTCACCCTTGCTCAGGGCCTCATGGAAGAATCCGATACCGTGCGCCAAAGATGCGGCCAAGGCCTTGTCCTGCACATGATCCAAATGCGTCTTCAATACATCCTGTCCGCAATGAAGGAAACGGCTGGGTGTATCATCCGCAGCGCAGAACGTCAAAAGATCCGTGACGGTAAGACGACACTGCTTGCGGGAGGGTACAAAGACAATGACGGGCTTCTCGGGAGAGTGCGTGGTGATGGCCGTGTAGGTGGGCTTGGCCATGGCGATCATCCACGAAGCAAAGTGGGGGATGGTGTAGCTCTGAATGTGAACATCCAGAGGCAAGGGTCGGACCATAGGATGGAAGTTGAAGACGGAATGGCTGGTAGCTCCGATCCACTCTCCGAGATCGCGAGCATTGGCCAGCGAGGTGCTCAGAGCAACGATGCGGATCTTGCTATCCACCTGGGAGGCAATGTATCGCATCCTAGAGACGATGACCTCGTAAGTAGGACCGATATCGCCACCAATCAAATGCAGCTCGTCTGCAATGAAGAGCTGCACCGTCTGGACGTTCTTGCGCTGCTTCCAGCGACGGGAAATAACGTCCCACTGGCCGGGCGTTGCCAAAATAACATCGCCACGCTCCAGCAACTTGAGGTCAGCACTGGTCTCTCCAGTAAGGGCCACAATGGACTTTCCTCCCTGAGCACCTCCAAACTTGTCATGCCACTCCTGTCGACGGGCATCGACCACCTCTTGATGCGGTGCAATGTAGACGATGCGACCCTTGGGTGCACCCTTGACAGGCTTCTTGTTCCACTGGCGCGTCATAGCAAACTCGGCACAGATAGTCTTGCCCGACCCAGTGGGCGCGCCCACAAACACATTGTCGTCCAGGGTGTAAAGGGCATTGAATACCTGAGTCTGGATGGGGTTGAACTTTTGGACAGTCTTGGAAAAGATCTCCTCAAACTCACGGTTCCGGAGCGCAGAAACAGGCAAAGGCTGAAGATCCAAGAGCTCCGTGTGGGGTGGGTACTTTTCGGGCAGAATCAAGTGCTTGAACGAGATGGGGAAGCGAGTCTCCGAGTGCAACCAGCGATCCGAGACGATGCTGACAAAGTAGTTTGGAGGCAGAGGATCAAACAAGGGAACGGTGAAGGTCATCAGATGCTCTTCTTCCGCGTACTGCTGCTTGAGGATGAATGACTCCTGATGCAAAATCATCTCGCCATCCACGTCCTCGACCAGGATCCAGAAAGCCTCGGCGGTACCGTGCACCTTCTCGTCCCACTTGAAGTCTGGGGTGATCGTGAGCTCCACCTTGAGGATAGAGCGAGTCAAGGGTTGGACATGGGACTGGAGGTCCAGCTTGGGGAACTCATGGACATATCTCTCGAGCAACTTGCCGGCCTTGGGAACGCCGACCAGCTCACCAATCTCCTGAGAGGACAGGTCAAAGTAACGGATCCATTCGAACTCCTTGCGCTCGATCTTCTTGATCAGCTCGGGGTTGATCATCTTGAACTGCCGGAGTGGTGTCATAGAGAGCCACTGCCTCTTCTCGACCATCTTGCACAGATCAAGAGCCTTGCGGGTCAACTGCGCCCATCCTCGGCGAAGACAAATCTCGAAAATGGCGCGCAAAATACGTCCACTGCTTTGTGTCACATAGACCATGTCGCTGACCAAAGCAAAGCCCTCCAACTTGAGCTGCGAAATGTAGGACTGGAGCAAGACATTGATCTTGGCGGTGGGCTCCTCGATGCTCTCCTTGACAGGGACAGGGACTTGCTCCAACCACTTTTGAAGCTCGGCCTTCTCTTCCTCACGAACAGGGATGTACTTGAACTCGTCGCTGAGCGAGAACACCCTGAACAACTCAATGTGTGACATCATGGGCTTCAAGTGCTGGTTGTAGGTCGCCATCGAGTTGTGGGAAATGTAATAATGGGAGGCGATACGTCCGAGCTCCGTTCCCTGGAACTTTCCTGTGCGTTTGTCGTACTTGACCATATTGCACTTGTCAAGGATCGTGGCGGCCGAGTGGATGATATCGACACGCTTCTTTTGCAGATAGGGATCGTCGTCGAGGTCGTCTGGGGAAATGCTGTACAGTGAAGGGTTGCGGAGCATACGCACGTATAGGTAAGTGTACCCGAGCCATTGCACAGCCTCGTCACGGTTCTTGATGGTCCCGAGCACAATCTCAGCGTTCAGGTTGTCAGCGAGCTTGGAGACGAACTGAGATTCAATGGGGAGCTGCTGGTTCAACAGGGACAGATAGTACTGCAGCTCGGAATGGGTAGTGATGATGATACCCTCACCAAACTTGTCGTACTGAGGACGACCGGCACGTCCCAACATCTGAAGTACATCCTGAGGCGAAAGCTCGGCCCAGCGACCCTTCTCGGGAGAGTAGACCTGGGTTCCCTTGATGATGACTGTATGGGCGGGCAAGTTCACACCCCAAGCAAGGGTGGCGGTGGAACAGAGAACCTTGATATGGCCAGCCTTGAACAAATCCTCGACGGCATCACGATCGGGGCGGGTCATACCAGCATGATGGATGGCGAAACCATAGGGCAAAAGATCCTTGAGGGCCGGGTCCGTCGCTTGCTCCGCCTCTGTCAACAAGACCTCGCGCGAGGCACCGTCGGGCCTGACGAAATGTGTAATGGTATCCTTCTCCAGTGCCATGTCGCGAAGCGTCTGAGCCGTCTTGGCTGTCTCCTTGCGCGAGTGAACAAAGATGAGGACCTGGTCGCCCTCTGCCTGGACAACGTGCTCCATGACCTTCTCATAGGTAACTTCGTTCATGACCTGGAAGCGTTTGATAGCTTTCTTCTCTGTGATGCCGATGAATTCCTGCTTCAAGGGGCAAGGTCTCCAAGATCCATCAAAGTGGAACATGCCATTGTTCGTATCCACACGCAAAAAGGTAGCGACGTCGATATAGTTGGGGAGTGTAGCTGAGAGACCGACCAGGCGAATCAGCTCTTGAGTTTGCTCCATGTTGCGGAGCGTACGAGCAACAATGGATTCCAGAACAGGACCACGATCGTCGTGCAGCAAGTGAATTTCGTCAACGATGATAAGGCGAACGAGATTGGTGTAGCTTCTGTCGGTCGCCTTGCGCGTGATGATGTCCCACTTCTCGGGAGTGGTGATAATCATTTGTGTGTCTGCGATTTGCTGCTTGTTCATCTGCCGATCTCCTGTCAATTCCTGAACGGAAAGGCCAAAGGGCTTGAGACGCTCGCCAAAGTTGCCGACCATCTCCTGAACCAGAGCCTTCATGGGGGCAATGTATACAATTTTGAAGGAATCCTTGTCGATGACTCCTGTTTCGGGATCGCGGTACTTTTCAATCTCGTGCAACACCGTAAGCATAGCACAGTTGGTTTTACCGGCACCGGTAGGGGCACAGAGAAGCATGTTCTCGTCTGAACCATAGGCGACGTCATAGACCTGGGTCTGAATCTCGTTGAGTCCGTGAGGGAAGCAGCTTTGGATCCACTTGGGCAGCTTCTCGACAGGCTTGCGCTCGCGATCGCCCGAGGGCTTCTTGGGCTGGGGAACGTGAACCTCCTCATAACCCTTCTTCTGACGACGGAAGGAGCCATCCGGAACATGTACACTCTTGTTGGACATCAAGTGAGAGCCTTGGGCAAAGGTCATCGATTCCAGATCCAGCAGCTGGCGGGGAGCGGCCGTTGCTGGAGCGGGGCCCTTTTCCTTGGGCAAAACGGCCATGGGTCCAGCAGCAGTGGGTGCCTGTCCATCGCCGCGTCGACGCAAATCCGATCTGCTTCCAGTCTGATGGCCGAGTCCCTTGATGATCCAGTCTAGACCAAGGTCCTTCATTGTTGTCTCGATTTCTGAACGCTCCTGCTCGCTGGCCTTGCCGAGTCTTGTGCACCAAACGATCACCTCACGGTTCCTGGTCAGCATGCTAACGAGCTCAAACTTGTCGTAATCGAAAAGCGCCATGAGATCGTTCTCACAGTCGCGCATGTTCTTTGCCTCTGAAGAGATGATCTTCATGGCCTCCTCGGTCTTTTCCTGAGCAATGATCTCGTCCTTGTAGAATGTTGAAATGAAGCGTTGTAGCCAGTAGGCGTCGACCTGATGGGGCTGCAGCTTTTTTGATGTGTCGACCTTGGTCTCTGATGCGCCCACACGGACAGCTGTGTCCTCGTCCACATCCATGGCTTCCTCCTCATCCTGCTCCACCTTTCCGGCACCGACGATAACATCTTGAGCAGTATCGAGGCCCGTCTCGTCCTCGTGTTCGGATTCCGAGTGCAGAGAGTAAATGTCTTCTTCTTCCTCTTCCTCGTCGAATACGACTGCAACTCCATATTGCTCGTCAATATCGCCAACGTTTCTGATCTCGCCGTCCTGGTCGACCGTCATCTCCTCCGTTCCTGTTGCATAATCTGTAATCTTTTTGCCTAGGTTGATCAAAACCGAGAACTGATCCGAGCTGACGGGACCGATGACGTCTTCAACTTTCGCCTTCTTGTCAAAGTCCTTCATGGTGTCTGTGTGAAGGATCTCCAGAACGTAGTCGCCGGCACTCCTAACAGTCTCGTGTGAGACATCGCCGAGATAGCGCTGCACGAACGTGAGGATAAGTTCATAGGTGTGTCTCGTCTCCTTTGTCCTGGGTCTGTATCCGCCGCTCTCGAGATCTTCTGTTGCGGCCAGGACAGAGGAGTAGCCGTAAGCGCTGCGCAGCGACTTTTCCTCGGCTCTTTTCTTGCGCCTCTCTACGTCCTTCTCGCTTGGCTCGCTCTTCTTCTTTTTTGCCTCATCGATCTTGGAGGTATCTCTGATGGCTCTGCTTCCAAACTCCTTGGGATCGATGCGACCATACAAGGATTCGGCCTCTCCTGTGGGTTCGTTTCCTCGGCGCGGATTATCGGACCGATCCGCGTGGAGGACCAGGTTGGAGTTGAGCGCATACTGGTACTGTTGATCCTTTGCTACTTTGTCGGCCATGTTGAAGCTAGTTGGACAGGAGAACAATATAGGAAAAGAGCAGAATGGGAACTTTAGCAAAGGATCTCACCGTGCTAGAATGACAAGCTGTTTTTTGTTTTGTCGTTGTACTTTTGTACTTTGTAGAACCGCCAAGAAATACCTTCAAGGACTTGTATAATACAGGGATAATAAACCAGATGTGTCGACAAAGGAACCGGCCAGAGAAACTTTACAGAGAGATGTCTAGAGGAGATGCGCAGGTAGACGAGTGAGTATGGCGCTTGCCGAGTCGAGAAGAAAGCAAGAAGGAGCAGAAGCTGTGTGTAGACGATGATCGTTACCAAGCTCAATCCTGGGTGGCACAGTGTAAAAAAATAATAACCAAGCAGCTTCTGTACGAACTGCTGTAGACGCGCGAGAAGGCTAGAATGGAAAGGACAAGGCAAGAGGCGTGTGGTGTTAGAGGCCGCTGCAGTGCAATACCGAGATCCACGAGGAGATGACTGACTGGCCGCTTACTGTGGTCTGGGTCTGTGATCAGAGAGCAGTGGAGATGGGTGATGCCCTGCTGCGCGTGTTGTCGGGATGCAAGACGAGCCCGTGTGGACAGTGGCAGCGATGAGGATGGAAAGGAGGATGGGGTGCACAGTGCAGCACAGAACAAGGGACAAGGGGGCTAGGGGCAGGAGCAGAGCGGATGAGGGATTACAGACGAGTCGAGGATCCTCTTGTCGTGCGTGCAGATGCTAATCGAGCACCGTGGTGGCGCGGTGGGTTAGGACACAAAAAAACTTGAGCGGGCTGGGAATACGTCACAGTATGGCCAAAGAGCGCGCGTTTATTAAATGGATTAAGTGTTCAGCTAGCTACCACCGCAGTGGATAGCGGTCCCCTCGTGTCTCCGGTCAACGGAAGACACAGGGCTTACAGGAACTGCGCTGCAACAGCAATGGCCATAATGCCAACAGCTGCAGCCGCGCCTTGATTTTGAAGCAAGCCCGTTGCTGCGCTGGAGCGCCCTGGACCCTCGGGCGTGGCTGTGCCCGCCCCACCAGCTCCAGCACCGGCACCAGCACCGGCACCAGCACCGCCAGTGCCGCCGGACCCACCACTTCCTCCTGCGATCTCGATCGAGAAAATGTTCGAGTACGACAACTGGGGCTCAGTTTGGACCTGGAGCGAGTAGTTCCCGGACTCGACCACGACGTCAGAGGGGATGACAAACTCCTTGCGGGTCTCGGTTCCAGAGCAGTCTATGGAGGCCAGCTTGGCGACAAAGCGGAGAGCCGTGCTGGGTCCGGACATCAGATTCACATCCACAGACTTGGCTGCCGCGGCACCCATCGATGCGCAGTTGCCTTTCCATTGTAAAAAGACTGTATCCCCCACCTTCCACGTTGTACCCATGGTGGGGTTGGAGATGGAGAGCATGTCAGCCTGAGCAATAGCCATCAAGGAGGCCAGGGCAGCGAACGTGGCAGCAGTCTTGAAGATCATGTTGGGTGGGTGGAGATCGGGTGTGTGACGATGGTATGTCGGGAGGGGGGAGGAATGGTGCTATAAAGCCGATAGGAGCAACGTGGTGTCGGTGATGAGCAGAAGAAAGAGTTGGAGTGGAGTGGACCGTGGACTGCAAAGAGTCTTTGTCGGTAGTGTGGTTGCTATGGGTAAGGAGAGGGTGAATCTGAAGTTCAAAAACATGGAAAACGGAAACTGGCGCCCGCGAGGTATCGCTTCCTATATATAACAAGGGGGAACCCCTCCAGCCTTTTTCAACCATGGCACCATGTCTCTCTATGTGGCCCTTTTGCTCCGTGTCTTCACGCACAAGTGCTAGCCGACAGAAGGGCAGGAAGTGCCAAGAGGCGTTAAGTATAGCTAGCTGTTTTCCATAGACCAGATCCCCCGTGAGTGTATTTACGTCCGTGTCCGTCTCCGTCTCCATGGCCATGAACATGCCAGCATGGCTCACACATACACCTCAGGAGAGGGACTGAACTTATATTGTTTTCAGGAGAAAGGGAGAAGCCCAAAGCGACTCGACTGCATCAGACCGCATTGCAAAAAATATTGGCCCCGTTTTTTTTTTCTCTTCTTTGTTCTTGCCTTGATCCCGCACCATGGACGCAGCACTCTCATAGCAAGGTATACACATGCGCAGAGAAAGCATCCTTCGGGCAGAGCCTGTAATATCGTGCCAATGACCCTCATGTGCTCCACTCAATGGGTGTTCCCACTGGTTGTCTTGAGATGAAAGAGGCGCTTTTTCTGGGACCTTGGCTGTGCCTTCGATATGTTCCTCTGTTTTTGCAACACAATGTCAAAGGCTCAAAGAGCTTAAACGAGACCCACATTGGAAAATCTTGATGGTATCCGAGGGTTGCTGTCATCAAGGGCAATGGAGTTTGTAGCCGTGCAGGCTAATTCATTGACGAGGGCGGACGATAGGCATAGGAAGGAGTAGACGTGTTGTTATTATATATAGTGCCAGTAACACGGTATTTCGTTAGCGTCCTTTCTGTGTGGATGCAACTATAATACATGAACAATGCGGAAAGGGCGGTAAGGACCCTTATTCATTTCTTCTCTGCAAGAGGAGCAACCGTGACAGGAGTCTCTCCAGGGTTCTGTGCAGGAAACGACTCTGTCACGGAACCATCTGCCTGCGCCTCCTGCTGGGTCTGTGTTCCCAGGGTCTTGCGCAATTCGTGATGCTGGATGAACAATGCTGCGACAAAGCCGAGCGCAGGCCACGCAATGCCTGATGAGCAGTAATAGAGCAAACAAGGGGGAGATTGAACAGGTTAGAGCCGAGGCTACAGACGTGTCTGACACCTGTATGAACCAAGAACAAGGCACCATAAGCACTGCTATGCCATACTGAGCACACTTACATGCTTGAAAGACCGATCGGGTCGCCATAGCATACGTTGCAGGATGCGAATAGACTGCTGCAAAGTTGTTGGGATCGATGCCCTGTTGGGTCAGCACGTTGTTGATAATGGAACCTCCGATGGCTACGCTGGCCACGCCACCCATGCTTCTGAAGAACGATATCATAGAGGTCACAGTCGCAATGTCTGCATTGCCTACAGCGCACTGTCCAGCGAGGCTTTGAGAGAAGGAAGTATGTAAGAATCGCCATTGCCTCTCATCCAAAACTGTGAACGTTGAGATGGCACACTTGAACAAGGGCGGATACTTACACGACACTCTGCATACTACCACCTAGACCCAGCCCAACCACAAAAAGGAACCCAATCTGCACACCCAAGCTCGAAGTCTCGTCCCAGAGAGAGAGTAGGGCCATTCCAGCGGTATAGATCGCCATAGCAGCCCATATATAAGGACGATACTTCCCGGTCTTGCTGATGAGAATACCGTTGCCGATGCCTGCGACCATCATTCCAGCAACAAGAGGTAAGAGCTGGAGACCCGCCTTTGTAGCGCTCTCGTGCTTAACCATTTGGAAGAACAGTGGACAGTAAAAAATAGCCCCCATGAAGGCACTAATAAAGAGAAAAAGAACTTGCTGTTAGTGATACTCTTACGCAAAGTAGTCAGTTCCAAGACGCAGCGTCGCTTACCCTCCGATAAAGAATGATGTGGCAAAGGTCGCGCAAACGCTCTGGTTCCTGAAGAGTCGGTACGGCAGAATGGGCTCTACAGCCACTTTGGCTTCAACATAAAGGAATATCACCAGGAAGACGGTACCGACGCAGTACGGGACGATAACTTGGACGCTGCTCCAGGCATACTCATTACCACCCCAGTTGGTCGAGAGGAGGACGCAAATGATGCCCATCACGATCGTAAAGGAGCCCATAAAGTCGACGCGCTTAAGCTTGTCGCGGTGGGTACCCTGAACCTTGGGCAGCTTAAGGATCATGACCACAGCGATAGTGCTCACCACGCCAATGGGCAAATTCAGGTAGAAAGCCCAGCGCCAGGATGACTTTTCGGCCAAAACACCCCCAAGAAGAGGTCCAACGATTGCCGAGATGCCAAACATGGAGCCGATAATTCCTTGGTATTTCTAGTACACATTTTTGTCATGAGGGTTAGCCAAGTGCAAACGGCTCAAGGTGTCGCGTCAAAGAGGCGATTTCCGCTGGCAAGAAAAAAAACACTTACTCCACGATCGCGAAGAGTCACCACATCTGAGATGATGATCATTGTCATGCTGATCATGCCTCCTGCTCCTAGCCCAGCGATTCCACGGCCAACGACAAGAACTATAATGGTAGGGGCTGCTCCACAGATCAAGGATCCAACCAGGAAGAAAAATATGGCTACCAGGATGGTGTTTTTTCTAAAACACATCGTTTTAGTATCCTGAGCGGTTTTTGAATAGTGCCTTGCAGATCGGGTCAGTTGCGTATGTCCTTACCTGCCGTAGATGTCCGAAACTTTTCCGTAAAGAGGCTGCATCGCAGTGTTCGTGAGCAGGTAACTCGTTCCGACCCAGGCAATGTATTGAGGCGCATTGAATACGCGGCCCAAGGTTGGAATCAACACGGAAACGATAGTCTAAATGCCGGGTCAGAAAAATTTGTTATCAGATTGTATCCCCGCCTAAGTATTCTCAGTGCTCTCTCTTCACTTTACGGTTGGCGCCCATGGAGAGCACTCTGCGCTGTTACCTGATCCAGACTGGCCATGAAGAGAACCAGGCAGAGGCTACGACAGAGAATAGGCCGCATGGATGATGAGAATTTTGACGCGCTAAGGGGTTGGAGGGCGACCAACGTCTCTTAGGGGGGACGCAAGGTACATCGCGATCGTGTACTGTACCCGACAAACACTAGCGCCAGGTCCTTGGGAGGCAAGACCCGACTTTGATCCGTGAACCCACGGGGGACCGAGGTTGTGTCCTCGGTTGTGGGAGCTGAGGGGGCGGCATGGTCTGGAGCAGCAATGCCCTTTTCCTCGAATTGCAATGCTTGGGCCTTGTCCTCTGTCATGTCTCGAATGGAAGCAAGGAATGGAGGGCAGGAATGGCTCGCGACTGGATGAGCAGGAGAGGACAAGCAGGAAGAAGAGAGAAGAGGAGGAGAGAAGGAGGAAGGGTTGGATCCCGGAACCACCTGTGCGCTGTGGTTTATGTGTACGTTGAGAACGTTGAGACCAAGGGGGGAGTGGGACAGAGGAGAGAGAGGGCATATCCTCGAGGAGCAAAAATGCTTCTGGGGAGTGGCTTCCATGAAGACACAGGGCCGACCGACGCCCTTCGCTTGATCGCATGTCGCCCTCGCTCTCGCTCTCTGTTTTCGTCTGCATCCGTACTGTCAACCACTCCTGCTGCATTATTGTTGTGTGCAGTCTGTCGGCCCTGGGCATCATGCACAACCGGTTTGCCCATCGGGGCTTGGGCGGAACGCAATCCAAGGTCAGCAGAGCACAAAGAGCCAGTGGAATGCAGCAGTTCCCATGGGCGCACCTTCTCTTCCCCTCTGCTGCTCTGTTTCTTTTTCTTTCTCAGTTCATGTATCTTCAGCTCCTTCAACTGCATTGTTCGTCCTTCGCGTGTCAACAACTAGGCTCTACTGCACGTACGAAGGATGCAACAAAAAGGTTCAAAAGAGAAAAAAAAATCTCCGAGCCAATCGTTCGGAACAGCTTGTTGTTGTTCCTGATTTGCTTCCTATGGTTGTTCCCGTACAGCTCACGACGCGCACTGGATGACTCGCGCCATCGTCTTGCCTTCTTTCAAACACACAAGCGTTTTGGCAAAGACATTCTTCATGCAGTGATTTCAAGGCTGTGTGAGACGGAACGTGCGCAGGCTGTTTGCGCATTGGATGCACAGTACAACTGTATATGCATGGACTACAGCCTACACACTCATGCAGCCTACCCCTTCAAGGCGCTGAGAAGGTGCAGTGTCGGTGCTGGCAATCTGCGGCCATGGATTCGATAGACTACAAGCGACAACTAGTCTACTAGACTGGTTCACAGCAGAGCACAATAAGGAGAGGTAAGACAGCAGTGCAGTCGTCTATCAGGCGCGAAAAGTAAATTGCGGGAGCTAAGCCCAGAAAGGAGCAAGCAGGACAATGATCCTCTGCTCAATCGAGACGACAGAACCACACTCTACTCAACCTTGGACCTGCATGAGGCAATTTTTCTTTTGTTTCCTTGCTTCAGCGTGCCGCTTCGACTCCCATGAAGGCGCAAACGCAGCCCAGCACGCCGGCGTCGGTGTGTGCGTTTGGACATGCATTTGGACCTGCGTTTGGACATGCCAGCAGGCGAGGATGCTGTCGTCGATCCACAACAGCAGGTGGGTCAGGTCCGCCTGTCTCAAAATGACGATTGTGGAACAGCGGGACAGCAACGGGCGTCGCGTTGGTTCTCTTTTCTCTTCCCTCTCCTTCTCTCTCGCTGTCTTTTCTGTCAATTTCACTCATTCACATTCGCTCGTTTCTCCATCGCACTCTCTTCCTCACTCTCACTCTCACTCTCACTTCCGCACTTCCGCACTCGCACTCGCACGCATTCCCGCCCTGCTGCCTTGCTCAGCCTCTCAGTCTCTGCTCTCCTCATCCCTTCATTCACGCTACTCGACTGGACTCATCCTTCACTGCAACATAAAAAAAAAGCTTATAGCGGCCACCGCAACATGTCAGGTATGTAGCCATGACTCTTGCCTTCATGCCTCAATGTACAGCTGGGCAGCACTCTCCCGACATGCCATCGGCTGCAACCTCACACACACTCCCGTGCACTTTGCAGACACACAGCAAACGCAGCCGCTTCTCAACCAAAGCCAAGAGCACTACCTCAAGAAGTATCTCCTTGGCGCCCTAATCAACGGCGAACTCGACCGACTCCAAAAGGATCCATACAACACCCTCCCTAGCCTCGGAGGACCCTTTGATCCCAAAGATGAACACGCCAACTCGACGACGCCCTTTCTTCGCTACCTGTTTGAGTCCATCGTCGTCCCCTTTCCCTTCCTGACCACCAGCAGAGGCGCACTCTGGCCCAAACTGCAGCTCTTCATGGATGAGTGGGCAAAGATCGAGGCTGGCAACGGTGTCGAGCGGGAGGAGATGATCCGTCGAAAACGCCTCAAGAACAAAGGGGAGAGAACACTCGTGCTTATGTACAGTATGGCGATCAAGACGATGGACCAACGGGCCCAGGAGAAGGCTGACATGCTTGCGGCACAAAGCAAAGAGGCAGCATCACCCGCTTCAGTTAAAAGCAGTGTTGATCCCGCCAACAATGACTGTGCCAACAACCGTGATAACAGACATCTTCGTGTCCAACAAGATGCAACAGAGACACAGAGCTCTCCGTCAAGATCGAGATCAGCCTCGCCAGCGCTTTACTCAAGCATGATCCATGGAGTCCGGATCAACATTGTTGGCGTGCGGGTTGTCAAAGAAAAGCGCCATGTGCGGGAACATGGACATGCCGTAAGCAAATCAAATGCTCTCATTCCTGTTTTTGAGCTCTCACTGCCACTCTCACCACTGGAGGGGTTTTCATTTTGTTATTTTGAGTGGGCGTGCTGTGATCGACGTAATGATTTTCTTATTATGACATGCTGTTGCTTTGCACGCAGAGTCCGCTGGTAGAGAAGTGTTTGTTGGCTCAAGTCCACTTTAGACTTCCTTCGTCCGCTTGAGTTTCCGCCAACACCATACGTTTAGACTGTGGCGAGTAGGGTGTCACCAAATTCACTATGTATTCTAACCTCTCTACTTGCCCTTCCTCGTGTTCGCTGACACTCCGTAGGAGTTCATCATTTCCAGCACGTTTGCGGACGGACAAGAGTTTGTCGTCGCAAGGCGGCATGGACGTTTTCGAAAGCTGTACCACACGGTATGTACACTGCAATTTATCAAGTAGCCCAACAATTTCCCTCTGAAACGCGCTATTTCATTTTTTCTGACACAATTGCTGTCTGTGCTCTTTCTGGCCATCCCAAACAGCTAAGGCGCGACTTTCCGAACAAAGAGCTCCCGATCCCGCCATCTAAATATGCAGCCAGGTCAGGACCAGCCGGTGCAAAGGCGGCGCGGGAAAAGGACCGTATCAGTCTTCGCGGATACCTCCACAACCTCGCCAAGGTCGGTCAAGACATCGTCGACGCGGCTGCACTCGTCAGCTTTCTCACCCAAGATGCGATTGCATTAACCGACGAAGAGGCGAAGGATGTTCAGGACCGAGTACAGCTGGATGAGCACCGTATGGCTCAACAAGCAAAGTTTGACAGCGAAGTGGCGAAAAAAGTGGACGAGCTCGACTCTCAATTGAAGGAGGTCAAATTGGATCTGCTCCAGCCTGGAGGCGTCTCGCGGCTGTTTGCTGCCTTCAAACATGTCGACGATGTCAACAACCTCCCGCCGCTCTATCAGACAGTGTTTGAATGGGGCAGCATGAATTTTGCCTCGACGCTCTATCATGTCTTCACCTCTTCGGACGACGCCACTCTCAACTTTACGCAGCTCAAGCGCACGCACATGTTGATGCCTTATAGAACTATGTGGGGCATTCTCAAGGTCTCGAATCCTATGGCCATGATGAAGGGCATTATGGATCTCTTCTTGGCCCAACCATTTGGCAGCCGCAGTCTCATGCAGCGCATTATCTCGGTCAACATGCAAGAGGAGGTCACCGAGTTCAAGAAGGAGATCATGGAGATTGAGGAAGCCATTGATGACCCGGCACTGTGCGAAAAGATTCGAAACTACGTCTATGCACCGCGATCAGTCATCAACCAGATCTTCCCCGATGATGGTAAGTCCCCTACGGAACCATTTCCTGTTTATGTTGCCGAAGAGAGCCGGCGGACTTAGAGAAACGTTCCATTCCCCATATTATTAGAACCATATGATATCACGGAACTCGGCCTGGTCATGGATGTCTTGCGATCGGATCGAATTGTACCTGTCTTGCAACCCATGCAGATCAAACGAGTATGGGATGCGCAGCAAAAACTGGAGCAAGGTCAACTGGAGAAGGAGCGCCTTCAACAGAGCGCTGACGGGGACTTTAGCGACAGGAGCGACTACTTTAGTGAAACCGACTCTTCACAGAGCTCGAGAAGCAGCTTGGACGTTAACGAATCTCAGTCCGCTTTTTCAAAAGGACCGGACGCTGGAAAGGATCCAGCGCAGTTCCAGCCAGCTCCGGAGGACAATTTGATCCATCAACTGCAGCAACTGCTTGTGGCACACCTTCGAATCCGTGAAAAGGAGCGGCTTATGGGCCTGGTCTTCCAAGGAGTGACAGGAGAGATTTTCAAGGAGGTCATTGCCATCTTTTACCAACCCTTGGTCAAGGTGTACAAGTCTGCCAATGTTGCCGACAGTTTGTTGGACGTCAAGGCTTTTGCGGACGAGCTGATCAAGATTGTTGAGCAAGCTGATGCTTCTGATGGTAAGCGCACGATAGCTTCCGGGGGGGGGTTGCCTATTGCTATATCGGCATCAATAGTCCGCGAAGGCCAATGCGTTCTTCTTCCTTATTGGTTTTTTTTTTTGCTCATAGATGGATTGAAAGATGGAGCCAACGGAAGACCTACAACCGCTACACTGTATCTTAACTTGGTCAGGAAACACTTGCCCAGCTTCTACAAGTTTGTGCATGCGGTCCATAAACAGGATGATGGCATCTTTCATGATCTTCTCGAGTGGATTGAGAGTATCATCACATTCATGCGCACAGGGTACGGCCAACGTCGGATTGATTACAAGACTGAGGAAGAACTCCGAGTAGGCGTCGATCTAGATGCCTTTGTCAAGACCAACGTGGATAAGGCTCAATGGGAACTAGTTCACAAGGAAGCCGAGGAATTGCGGGTATATTTCACACATGTCAAGGATCGTAAACGGGAGGAGGTTCGTCACATGGCAGGACTGGATCGTGCCAACCAGACGGCCACTGCTGGAGGATCGGCCACAGAGAGTGAGGCTGCCCGGGATCTCGCAGAGCGCGAGAGGGTTGCCAGCGAGCTCAAGGGCATGGGGATGCAGCAAGAGGATGTGGACGAGCTCGAGATGATTAACTGGGACGGCCATGGTGGTTCGGGAAATGAGGATGATGTCGCGGATGGAGAAATGGGACTGAAGGTGCCCAAGGTCCCGATGATAGATACGCTGCTGAGTCCGTTTGTGAAGCTGATCGACAAAGTCGTCTTTCAAACAGCAAGGGAGTAGACAAGTTAAAACCCGAGCGCAGGGCGCACTTTATTCACTAGTTGTATCTGGAAAAGTAAAAACGAACGCTCTAAATACCCCTCACACGTACTGGTTGCTGAAGGATCTGTTACCTTTCTTGAACCCCATTCTTTGTGCCGTTACCGATCCCACCCGTGGACGGCACATAGCGCCGCCCCAATTGGTTCAAGCGGCGACGATCCTTGCGCTTATATCTGGTGTACTCCATGGTTGGCGGTGACGAGAACATCGAAGTGTCTCGACGTAGAGTCGTATGGTATGATACAGGATCTGAGTTCTGCTGCTTCTGTTCTGATCCCTCCGCCCTTGCTGTACGATAGTTCACTTTAGGAGAAGATCGGTCTTTCGTCGAGGTCTCGATCTGACGCTCTACTGGCGATGGAGCGTGATCTGCGGGTGTGGGGTGAGAACCAAGTGACGGAGCTGGAGCTAGCGCTGGAGCTGGAGCTGCCATGGCAAATGATGTAGACGAAAAGCCCATGTGGAAGCTCAGGAATGCTGCAGATAAGACTAAGAGCAGATAGAAGGAGGCCACGGACACCACGGAGTGACGGCGGGGACGGGATGAATACATAGAGGTTTGGTTTCTGGCGTAATGGAGACTGAACAAGGGAAAAAAACAAACAAAAAACGTGCTTTGTTCCTGGACTTTGATATCAAATGTAGAGTAGGCAAAGAGGAGACGGAGAGAGAGAGAGAGCGAGAGAGAGCGAGAGAGGGTGTGCGTGCGTGGGCGTGTGGGAGTGGATGAATTCTTTTTTGATCAGGTTAAAGCTGACCGTGGCAAGCGGGAAAAGATCGGTTCATTAAATTCCACGGGGAGATGTCATCCTGATGCTAAAGGCCTTAAGGCTGGGAGAGGAAAGGCAGGTGGACTGAGGGCATGCCCTTGTCGTGCGAGCATCAAAAGAACACTATCCATGCGTCTGAGGACAAAAGGGGGCTGCTTGCATTGAGGTGCCATTTCTTGGAACATACCCCGGAGCCTCTCTGAGCCACCAGGGAACGGGATTCAAAGGCTAAAGAGTGGCAGCAAGGGGATGCACCTCCACTCTGTCACGACACTTGGTTCAAGGGCAAGGAGACTTGCAGGGGAAGCGACATTACAGCAATTCCGTTCCTTACGCCGCGACCGTCGTCTCGACCGGCGACTGACAATTGGGACTAACGTAGACGTACATCAGGGCTTTAACGAGCCATGGAAAACCCCGTAGAGGTATTGTGTAGGAAGAAGTGAGTGCATGATCATGGCCCCTGCACGCGTTTTTGTAGGAGGGCGGCCGTTAGCATGCACAATGGCGAGAAAGCGCCCACTTGGAGCTGGAGCAATTGAACCCAGGGATGACCTAACGGCGATTGTGTGAACTGTGCCCGACAAAGTCACAGACGGTAGCGAATCACCGGGGACCGTGGCCCCACGCTACTTCCCCTTCAAATAGCTGCCATAGTCATGGCGCGTAATAATAGCGATCCAAAAGAGCGGCGAACCAGCGAACGAGAACGAGCATGGCGTGAAAAAAGGGAAAGAGGGAGGGAGAGACTAGTAACGATGCTCAAAAGGCTTTTTTTTTGTGCTTTGTGTGTGTGCGTCCATGTTCACCCGAAGTAGTGGCCAAGAGTGGAGAGAGAGAGAGACAAACAGAGAGACAGAGAGATAGGAAGAGAGATGCTCAGTAAGGACAGGAATCGTGAACTCCTTGAATCGTGCCTCTTTACAAGGCATCTCTCCTTTTGTTGCCTGGTGTTCCCCTCTATTTTAGACAGGAATAGGCGCAAGGGAGCCGTGAAAGTGTAAGAGCGAATGTCCCATAAGCCCACTGGAGCGAATGGGCTTCTTTCTCCTGGTCATGGTCAGTGTGGATGAATGAGCCTTTGTCCAACTGACTGGACGCTTGGAAATGTGCGCGGACTCTCTTTCATTCTCACATCCTCTTTCGGCCTCTTCACACTCACTCTCTCGCTCTCTTCACTCTTACTCTCGTTCTCTCTCGCTCTCGCTTTCTCTCTCTTCTCTTTCTTCTTTGCTCCTGTGTCGACTCCCCAGGCCTCGATTTTGGAAGTGCTCTTCAATCGGTCACTTTGATACAATATTTCAATCGCAACCAACGCAACAATTGCCTCGGCCAAACCCCATCATTCTTCACACTACACACTCCAACCTCCAATAAGCAATACACTATGGTCCAACAATCTCTAATCTTGACGGCGCTGGTAGCCCTTGGCAGCATGGCCATGGTCCATGCCGTTGACACGCCATCTGCACAACAGGCCCACATCGACATGTGTACGTCTCAGTGATGCAAAAACGATCTTTGAACCTCCATAGTTTTGTTCAAGTGGTCTCCGAAATTGCTTTCGGCGTACACGAAAAGACAAAATCATGGTTCCATCCTTTCATCATCGTCATCAAAAGTCATAGCAAACATTCTCATCCACTACTCTTTTGCTGTCCCATGCTTTACACTAGCCGACATCAAAGCAACATTCACCTTTACACCTCTCGGAGACACCAGCGGCCAGGGTGCGAATGTGGCCATCAACATTGTGGGCGGACTCTCGACAAAGGCCGCTGTCGTCCCCGCCGTTGGCTTCGAGTATCACATCCATGTGAACCCTGTCACGAACAATGACTGTATGACAACAGGCGGTCATCTGGACCCGGCGAATGTAGGCGCCGCCAAGTGTAACCCCACTACTCCTGAGAAGTGCCAGGAAGGAGATCTTTCAGGTATGGAATCTCAAAAAAAAGGCGGCAATAGTTTTATTACGTGCATGGGGAGAAGGAGTGAGGGGGTGTGTATGCACTTGTCTGTGCGCTAAAATAACCTCTCTTCGTCAAAAAAAAACAAAAAATGACCGCATAGGCAAACATGGCAACCTGATACCCTCCGACACGGGTGCTCTCGCTCCAATCACCTACACTGACAGTGAGATTCAATTCACAGGCGTCAACACGACCATTGTAGGTCGATCGGTTGTGATCCACAACAATGGTACGCGCGTTGCTTGCGCGAATCTTCTCTCGGCCGATGATGCTACGCCTCCACCGTCTGGGGTTGGCAGCCAAACGAGCGGCGCAGCTTCTGAGACGAGGGTTTCCAGAGAGATCCTGTGGACGGTGGTAGGCACCGTGGGGTCAGGGATCATGGCCGCCCTGATGGCGTTCTAGTTAGAAGCGAAGCAGAGAAAAGGCTGTACCATTAGCTCTGTCCTTCCAAAGAATAATAGCAACCACGTAATCTCTTTCTTGATCCTCCAGCAACACACACACACACACACAAAAAAAAATAGTAGTTTTTTGTGTGAGAAACCTTGTTTTTTTGTGAACGCGACGTGCCTACGAAGCAGTCCTCGCCGATCTCCGATGCCCGCCTTTTTTGTGCCTCGGCGGAGACGGGTTGCTGTTCCTCGATGTATTTATATGCCTTCGGTCATTCTATTACTTTCTGGAAGAGAATATTGAGGTAATGGCGTATCTCTTCATTATCGAAGTGGCATGCAGGCTGCTGGTCGTATCGTCAGCGTTTTGTTGTGCCCTGAGAGAAGGAACATCGCAACCACATGTTTGTGAACAGACGGTCCATCATACCGCGATGCTTCGCTAATCCTATCTTCTCGCTGTCCATGCTCCGTATTTCGTGGGCAGAGTAACCTGTTGCTCTTTGGTAACGGTGGTTGGCATGAGAGTGAGGGTATTAACAAGAAATGACGCTTCAATAGCTACCCGACCCGCTCCATGAGCAACTATTGTCCCATGAAGTAAACGCCATAAAAATAGGACGGAGACGACGAGTCATAGTAGCCAGTTGTGGAGCCGTGGGATGATAGTATCTAACAAGGGCGTGTGCGTGTGCATTTGGTGGAGAGTGTGTGTGGGGGCGAGAGTTTGCCGCGAGGGAACGAGCGCAGTATGGGTGATCACGGCTTCATCTGTGCGGCCAATTCTGCGTTAGAGGCGATTTGTCACCCTGGAGACTATGTGGTCAGGGCCGCAACTGCCTCAGATGTAGTCTGCGGGCCATAAAGATTCGGGAGAGTTAGGGACTCGATAGGACCTGAGCCCTGGTCACCTTTAAAGTTTTTTTTTCTTCGTCTTTCCTACTGATGACTGTGGTCACCCACACTGCTGTATGCCACTCGCCCAGCCAGGTGGAAGACAGATCCTCGTCGCACGATGAGGCCCCAGTCAAGGAACTGCAGTATCAATTGCTCAGGCAGGGCAAGGAAGTGTTAGGAAAGCTGGTTTTTTTTATTGCTGCTTTCTGTTGTTCTTTTTTATTCACTCTCCTTTTCTCACACCTCAGCCATGAATCTGATCCGCCCGTGGACGCGCACTCTCTCGTCGACTGCTTCTTCCGCGCCTCTGTCCCGCCGTCTGTCGTCTATTTCAACCCGCTCCTCGCCTCTTTCTTCTGCTCCACTCCACCTTCGCCGAACACTCCTCCCCCTCATCGCCCACTCCTACTCCACAATGTCTGCCCACAAGCTTTGCATGATCCCTGGTAGGTCCCATCGACAGCTGCCTTGCTCCATCCATCCCTCATCACACTTGGCCATCCCGCATGCGGACCCTGCAACACAAAGCGAGGAACGAAACCACTCCAGTGTAACCCTGACGTTTGAGCTGACGTTTCTCTGCTTTTCTTTTTTTTGCCATGGGCACGCATCTTAGGTCCCATCGAGTTCCACGAGGATGTCCTTCAGGCTATGGCCACCCCTGCGACCTCGCACGTCGCCCCCAACTTCATCCCCGTCCTCGGTGAGTCGATCGAGCTCCTCCGCAAGATCCTCTTCACCTCGGGCCAGCCCTTTATCATTGCTGGATCCGGCACCTTGGGCTGGGACATGACCGCTTGCAACCTGATCGAGGCTGGCGAGGATGTCCTCGTCTGCAACTCTGGCTACTTTGGTGACCGCTTCGGCGAGTGGTAAGTCAGTTGGGTTGGAAGGGTGTGTTGTATGTTGTCAGTCCAATTCCAAAGCTAGGCGACCCAAAAGATAACGGCCATCCTTTTGCTGGATCTTCTTCAGTCATGGAGCTCGGAGCGGAATTTTTTTTTTCTCGACCACTGTATTTTTTTTTTTTTTTTCCTGGATACAAATTTCCGCGGTGGATCTGGCAGCATTTTGCGGAGAAGGGTTCCTTCAATCTCAACCGCAACCTTGTTGGACGCAGAAGCAGCACGGCGATGGAAGACCCTCTTCGCCTACTCAATCGCCAGATCACCTTTTCTTCGTCTGCCTTCCTGTCCTTCTCGCTGCTTTACACAGCAGAAAAGGCGTGGGAGAATATGAAAAAACACGGACCTATGGATCACTTCTATCACCGGGCAGGCGATTTCAACGTTGATCTTACCTAACCAAACTGCCATTGCTTTAATTCGTTAGCCTGGAGACCTATGGCGCCAAGGTCACCCACCTCCGCGTCCCCATCGGTGAGTCGCCCCAGTTGGCTGCCGTTGCCGCTGCCTTGAAGAGCAAGAAGTTCAAGGCCATCACCATCACCCACGTCGACACCTCGACCGGTGTCCTCGCCGACATCAAGGGCATTGCTGATGTCGTCCGCAAGGAGTCCCCCGAGACCCTCGTTGTCGTTGACGGTGTTTGCTCCGTTGGTTCCGAGGAGATCCGCATGGATGCCTGGGGTATCGATGTCGTCGTCACCGCTTCCCAGAAGGCTCTTGGAGCTCCCCCAGGTCTCTGCGTCATGGGTGTCTCTGAGCGCGCCATTGGCGTCTTCAAGGCTCGCAAGACCCCTGTTGCCAACTACTACGCCAACTGGAACCGTTGGTTGCCCATCATGAACGCATACGAGGCCCGTAAGCCATCGTACTTTGCCACCCCTGCTGTCCAGAACGTCTACGCTCTTCACGTCTCGTTGAAGCAGATTGTTGCCCAGGGCGTCGAGCAGCGCTTCGTTCTCCACAAGGAGGCCTCCGCCAAGGCCAAGAAGTTCATCCACGACCTCGGCCTCAAGCTCGTCCCCACTGGCTTGGACCATGCTGCCAACGGCATGTCCGCTGTCTACTACCCCGAGGGCGTTGCTGCTACTGACCTCTTGCCCAAGTTGGCTGCCCATGGCATTGTTGCTGCTGGTGGTCTCCATGTCGAGATTGCGCCCAAGTACTTCCGTATCGGACACATGGGTATCTCTGTCACCGAGCCCGAGCGTGGCCACTTGGACGCTACCTTGAACGCTCTCAAGGCCTCCTTGGCAGAGTGCGGTTACAAGGGTGCTCTGTAAGAAAGAAAAAAGACAAACCAACCCTTGACCAAGCATCAATATCACTTGTAATTACTCGACATTCTTTAGAATCACGCAGAGTGGAGAGCTCAACACTCAAAGAGCTGTCTGCTCGGTACTCAAATGTATATCAAATAAAAAGGATCTTCCACACCAATTGCACACTTGCGTGATGGAACAGGATGCATACAATAGTACCAACCATCGACTTCTTTGTCTATTCTTTCACTTTTGCCGCGTGGAAGCACGCCTGAATCAAGGCTTTGCAACTGTTGTAACATCCCACAACGCCATGCGTCTGCTTCGTGTTCCGTTATTGTGGATCAGTCAGTGTGAACAAGGGGGTCCCTTCATCCTTCAGTCTCGTCTTGCCACCTCTGTGTCGGTGTTGCACCCCTCTGAAGCTGCAGAGCTGTGCACGAGCAGAATTCCAGTTTTATGGAGGGAGGCTAAGCGCGTGATGTGACCGCGAGCCATTGAAAAAAAAAGTGGTTTGAGCGCTCTCGCAGTTTGGTGCCATTTCCCCATTTCTCCATTCCCTCATTCCCACCACCACGTTGCGGTACACTCCTTCACTCGACCCTTTTCCCTTTTCGCTGACATATTCCATCGTCCTCACTTCTTTCAAGACTCTGTTCCAAACCATCATGGACACTACTGTACCCGACATAGACCACCCACCACCAACAGGACTCAACCACCATCACCTTACAGAACCAGGCGACACAACTCTTCCAATTGCACACTCTTCTGCTGCACCCTCGGTTGGATCCTTTCCCAGCCTGCATCTGATTGATGAGCAGAAACACTTTAGGTACCGATTGTAGACATATCTTTTTTTTTTCTTCATTGCCGGTTTTGTGGGGGGGGAGGGGGGGAAAGGTTGCTACACGCTTCTAGCCGTTGGGAAGATTTCATTTTGAGGGTGCAGAAGGTTGGGAGAGTGTGCAGGTCTTTGTCACACCGCTAATGCACTGCACTACATTGTTCGTCATAGTGATGAGCTGTCGTTGTACATCAACGAAAAATGGCATCTCAAGGATGCAGGATTCAATTATAACCTTGTCGCTGTCTTTGGAAGCCAGAGCACTGGAAAGAGTATGGACAGTAGTAGCCGTCTGATTTCATATGTTTTTTATCCCCCTGACTTGCATACTGGGAAGAAACGACTCGTCCACGTATATCGAACATGACGATTCATTGACAAAACGTGTTATTCAAATCCGAGGAATCTCGTTTTTTTTTTTTTGCTTACGAAAAACTTTTCGTATGTTTTCTGCGGCTGGCTCATAGGCACGCTGTTGAATCGATTGTTCGGGACCCACTTTGATGTCATGGCCGAAGTCGCGAGAATGCAGACCACCAAGGGGATATGGATCAGTCGAGGCAAAGGCATGAAGGCCTTGGTCATGGATGTTGAGGGTACTGATGGCCGTGAGCGTGGCGAGGACCAGGTAAAAATGAACTTCCAACACTGTTCTCTTTTTTTTTTCGAGTGAGTGTCTGACGCCGTTCTCTGTGCAATTGATTTTGCAGGATTTTGAACGAAAGAGCGCCCTTTTTTCGCTTGCAACATCCGAGGTGTTGATTGTCAACATGTGGGAGCACCAGGTTGGACTCTACAATGGAGCCAATATGGGTCTGCTCAAGACTGTCTTTGAAGTGAATCTTCAGCTCTTTGGGAAAAACCGAGGGTAAGGTCCACCCCCGCAGCAGTATGAGGAATGAAATATCAGGAAGCAGACAGGTTCCAGTGCTAGCACTTTGAAGTTCTGAACAATCCTGCTCTCTCTCTCTCTCTCCCATTGCCGTCTTTTTAGGAAAGAAAAGACGCTCCTGTTATTCGTGATTAGAGACCATGTCGGATCCACGCCTCTTGAGAATCTGTCCAGCACTCTAAAGGCCGATCTCGAACGCATCTGGCACGAGCTATCCAAGGTATGAAATCCTTTTTGACTGCCACGTTTTACCAACAAGCAAGTAGTATCGCCATGGCTCCCACACATATATTATTAACGTTTCTTGTTCTTCATTTTCTCTCGCGCCATGTGTTTAGCCCGAGGGACTGGAGGATTGCCGGATCTCCGATTACTTTGATCTTCAGTTTACAGATCTTCCACACAAGCTGCTCCAACCGCAGAATTTCGATCTGGGCATTGAACAGCTTCGACGTCGGTAAGTTCTCGATACTATCGTCTGTTGTCATACATACCTCCATATCATTCATTTTTTCTTCCGTGGGCTTACCAAAAAAAAAAAAAAAAACTCCCCGCCTTACTCGCTCGCTCTTAGATTCACGGATGCCTCGGACAAAAGTTATGTCTTCCAGCCCCAGTACTCCAAGCGCGTGCCTGTAGACGGACTGGAAGCGTACGCGGGGGCGATATGGGAAAAGATCATGACCAACAAGGACCTGGATTTGCCCACACAACAGGAACTGCTGGCACAATTTCGATGTGATGAGATTGCGAATGGGGCGTTTGCTGTGTTTAAGGATGCGATCAAGGAGTTCAGGCACCCGATCGAAACAGGTCATTTGGTTCCGGACCTCGGTCCCAAGATGAAGCATATCCGCGAGGTGGCCATCAGTGAGTTATCTTCTTGTGTGACAGAACTACAGGAAACGCGTTTTTTTTTGGACTCTTTAAACTGATTAGTGTTTATGAAACAATGCTCGTGCTGACTCTCGTGTATTCCTTTTTTTTTTCTTCTTCTTCTTGCTTAGCGTCATTTGACAAGGATGCATCCCGCTATCATGCAGAGGTCTACAAACGGAAGCGAGAAGAGGTCCTGTCGAAAGCCAACACGATGTTGGGGTCTTATTTCGTAGGACAGCTCAAGAATCTGCACACGTCCGCGCTGTCGCTCTTTTCCTCGAATCTTCAACATTCTCTTCAGTCTGAAGGCGCCGAGTTTGCGAACGTGGTCCTGGTCACCAAAGGCAAGGCCGTCGATTTTTTCCTGCAAGGCGCAAGAGCCATCAAGCTGGACGACACGGATTGGGAGTATGAAGAGGAATTGCATCAATTGGAGCGCGACATTCAAGAGTTTGCGGTCGACCAGCGTCAAAAGGAGCTGACCAAGATGCTGGCAGGACTGGAGAAGCAGATGAAGAAGGATCTGGAGGAACCTGTCAAACTGGCTCTTGACTGTCCAGGCCCAGGGATGTGGGGTCGCGTTATCACGGCGTACAAGAGATCCACACAAGAAGCTGAGGAGGCGCTGCAAAGAAAGGTAAAGGTCTTTGAGTTGGAGTCAGAGGAACATTCGGACCTGATCGCGAACCTTCAGAGGCAGGGCTGGATCCTTTTGACCATGAAAATCCAGGAAGAAAGTGTCGATGGCCTCATTCTTTACAAGCTGCTGAACCGGTTTGAAGAACGATTTCAGAGGGATGGACAGGGCTTGCCTAGAGTCTGGAAACCAAGCGACGATATTGATACGCCTTTCCGCAAGGCTCGAGACGAGGTAGGATGCGTTACTGTGTCCATGGAGGTCGTTTCTGTCTTGTGTGTGTGTGTGCGTCTCCCTCTGTCCTGTCTGTGTAGCTCTCTCTCTCGCTCTGGCCTAGCGTCTGAAAATGAATGTTTCTAACGTGCTTTTGATCACCAACGGCTATCATTAGACCCTCCATTTGATTCCGATCTACGCGCACATCAACACAATCGACCCAGCATCCGGTACTCCATTTACGCTCGTATCCTCTGACGACTTTGATTTTGATCAGTCCTTGAAAGTACTATCCGAGAGCCGCCAACAGGAACTCATCGCGCAACTGAAACGAAGAGCTGATGCATCGTACGTCGAGGCCAAGCGATCGGTGGTAGCTACGCAGCAAAAGGTGCCTTACTGGGTCGGCGTTGCTTTGGTCATCCTAGGCTGGAACGAGTTTATGTCCGTGATCACCAATCCTCTGTATCTGTCCTTGACACTCACGCTCGGCGTACCACTCGCGGCATTGTGGTATCTGGATTTGCTGAGCGTGGCACAGAAGATCCTATGGAGACTTTGTAACGAAAGCCTGCAATTTGGACGGGATAGGATCAGAGACGTAGCACATCCACCAGAGCCTGTCCGGATCGCAAACGGCACGAGGCAACCACAGCAGCTGTTTTCGAATGATCGTGAGGAGAGTTCGCCTATGCTGCACCATCGTCATTCTGCACGGGCGTTAGGCAATCATGTGTATGGCGGTCAACAAAGCGATGAAGACAATGGTACGATCGAGATGGAAGCCTTTGAGAAGGAGAAGACATTGTAAAAAAAAAAAAAAGCCATATGTCCTCAACCAGTAATAGAATGAAATGTATATAATTATTTTTGAATGAATGCTTGTCTATTTGAATGTTGTACCTGCCTTGGGACGGATCTCTTGTATCCCTGCCATGAAGGGCCAGAGGCACTCTGGCAAACGCACGGACCCATCCTTCTGCTGATGTGTCTCCAAGAGCGCGACAATGAGGCGAGGGACCGCAACTGCCGTCCCGTTGAGAGTATGAACAAACTCCGTGGTGGTGGTCGAGTTTGAGGATGGCTGTGCTGGCACAGGAGACTGGTGATGAAAGTCGAGGTGGTCGTTGGATATTGAGGCTGGAAATGACGAACCCTCGGCGTTGGCAGATGGACGGGAAGCGATCTTGTTGGTCCTGTAGCGGATGTTAAGACGGCGAGACTGGTAGTCTGTGCAATTGGATGTGGAAGAGATCTCGCCCCAGCCGTTCCTTCCTGGCATCCATGCCTCGATATCGTACTTTTTGTATGCGCTGGCTCCCAGCTCCTCTGTCGGCATGTCAAGAACCCTATATCGAATTTTTGGTAATATCAACAACCAGGTTAGCTCCATGGTGCTCTAAACACTCAAACCATAGTCCCACCGTGATGATTACCTATAGCATAATCCCAATTCCTCGAAAAGGTCCTCTTGGAATGTTCGAAGTTCCTCTAGGATGCGGTCGCTCTCACCGGCGTCTGCTTTTGAGAGAACGAACAGCTCAACCTTGCTGAACTGATGCACCCTGTAAAGTCCTTTGACCTCTGCGCCCCTGGAACCAGCTTCTGCCCTGAATGCTCTCCCAAATCCGGCCATCTTGATGGGGAGTTGATTCTCTTCCAAGACTTTGTTCATGTTCATCCCTGCCAAGGAAATCTCTGCCGTAGCAACAAGGCAGAGTGCCGAGTGCTGGTGGTGTTGCGCTCCTTCGGGTGTGTTGGCTTTGCTCGATCCAGGTGCGACAGTCGAGACCCAGTATGTTTGCGAGGCCTCATCTCGCGGCTGGAATCCGCACGCCTGTACAACCTCGGGTCTGACTACATCAGGAGTGATGACGGGAGTGAACCCGGCCTTGAGGGCTCGTTGGGTTGCATATTGGATCAAGGCTAGTTCCAACATGGCAGCCTCGTTCTTGAGATAGTACCACCGCGATCCTGTCACGGCCGTTGCAGATTCCAAATCGATCAGGTCCAAGTTCCTGGAGAGCGCGAGGTGGTCGAGGAGCGGGTAATCAGAAACGTTCCCTAAGAGTGCCCGTCCCTGTTCGCCCCCTACCTCTGACGCTGCAAACCCTGGATGCGGATGGGCCATGACGCCCGAGTTCAATCGAGGGACTCCATGAATACGCACAAGGGTTGCTTCCGACTCTGGACCGATAGGCGAGCTAGGGTGCGTGCTGTTTGGGATCAGGATTGCCTGATCGTAGAGCTGGTTCTCGAGCACGGCGAGTTTCGCCTCTTGGGCATGGATGGTCTCTTTCAAAACGCGTCCACGCTCTACCAAATCCTGGCGCTTTGCTTCCTTTGCCTCCTTCGAAAGCTCCTCTGCTGCTGGAGGTAGTGTTGATCCTGCAGCGGCTCCAGATGCCTGGCTCTTCTGGTTCTTCTTGCCTTTGCCAGTTGATCCGCCACTGAAGAGAGACTTCATTTCTGCTGCGATCCGATTTCGTTGCGCGCGAGCCTTGTCCAGCTGCTGCGTGTGTTCCGTGACAGTGGCGTAGAGTTTATTGACGGCTGCAACCGAGATAGACTCTGGCAAGTTTCGGTGCTTGATGTTGGCGGCCATGGCGGCTGCCTGCTCCGGCTGAGCTAGCTGCTTGAAGTTGATGTAGGGGCGAAGGATCAGGGCAGGGACCGGCTGCGACGGAGAGGAACCCTGTGGAGGGGCAGCGGAACAGGTCGCAGTCGATGTGGAGAGCTGCAGACGTTGCTGGCGACGGTCGAGAAGGCGCGCGTGTGTCCTGAGGGCGTTGACCGGTCTGTGCAGGAGACTCTGCTCCAGGCTCCTGAGCGAGGCCCTTGACGCGAATCGCTGCATGGATGCGGCTGTTTCCGTTGAGCTGAATGCGATTGGCGCTGCGAAAGGGGAGTGAGGAGGTGAGGAGGTGAGGAAGAAAGGTGGATGTGGCAAAGGATGCAGGACGGAGAGGAACAGGAAGCGCCATCCCTGGGATTCCTCTTTCGACCAGTAACCGTGACTGGTGTTTGTGTTGTCTTGCATACCAGAGACGGGATCCCCAAAACGACCACCATACTTCTGTACTACCTTGGACTCAACTTCTCCTTGCAAACAGGTGGATCTCAGCAACTGCAGTGGATGGAATGGATAGGGTTTATAGTACACGGTTACATTATCTATGGGCAAAGAGGTTCGGCTTTGCATAAGGGCGGGTTTCTTTTTCTACAGGTGGTTGCGGGTGGGTGTGCGTGTGAGCGGGTGTTGCGCCTGTCCATGGAGGTGGGATGGCAAGTGCGTGAGCCACATTGAGAGCTTGCCACCAAGCGAGCTGGAAGGACAGAGACAGAGAGAGAGAGAGAGAGAGACAGCAAGGAGAGGCGTCGATATCTACGTCATGAAACTCATGCCGCATCCGCACGACTCCTTGACGTTGGGGTTGTTGAACACAAACTGGGCTGACAGCTTGTCCTCCACGTAGTCCATCTCTGAGCCCAATACTGAAAGTAGCGCCTTGTTGTCCACAAGTACCGTTACACCTAAAAAGACAGAATCGAACAAGCAACCACGGTCAACAACAGATCCGTCGGTTAACATCCTTCAACGGATTGAGCAGCATAGAACAACGTGGAGAGCGCATGGGCAAGAAGTGTCGTCATACCATCTTGCTTGACTTCCTCGTCAAACCTCTCCTTCTTGGTAGTGTACTGAAGATCGTACTGCTGTCCCGAGCATCCTTTGGTGCGAATTCCGACGCGGACGACCTTGGGCTCAGGCCCCTCGGTTAGGTTGCGCAGGCGGGTGACAGCGGAGGGTGTCTGGGGGAGCGGGCGATCCATGGTGTTCCGAGGCGGGTATAAAAAGAATTTCCAGGGATGACAAATATATCCAGGCCGAAAAGCGGGGTGTCCGGGTCCAAGAGTAAAATAACATGCAGCGCAGTCCACGCGAGCAGGGTGGTCATCCATGCAGACAGGTCGATGAACGTAGCATAAACGGGGAGATGAAGAGATGAAGTACAGACAAGGAGAGTTAGTTTTGGATCCCAAAGAACGCAAAGGATTGTCCTTCCAAGTTGCACACAAAGCCCGATGAGCGGCATACGAGTGTGAGAACGGCCTTGCGGGCACGGGGGATCCTTGGCACGGCTGCTTTGACGACTGCTGCCAACGACATGGTGATGGTATCGATGTGTATGAGAGATGGAGAGATAGAGTGGGATAGGTGTGCAGGTGTGAGGGAGTAGTCTTGAGTGATGAGTGATGAGTGACGAGTGAAGCGGATTGTTGAGAATGTGGATGATGTGGGAGTTTTTTCTCGAACGGGAAGCCGTTTTCCGAAGGGGGCCGCCGGTGGCTGAGATGGCATTCAATTAGAGATCGTGCAATAAGATGGGCAGCCCACAACGCAAATGCTTCGTCGAGGGAGGTCGTCGATCTATTTTTGAAGGCAAGTCCCTCGCACTTGCACGATCTCGAAGTCATAGCACGCAACGGCTGCTCTCATGTTGAGGGCGAGCAAAAAGAAGAGAAATATGGGTCGGGGATGCAATGGCTGGGTCGCTGGCCCGTCTCAGGCCAACGACAAGTTCACGGGCCCTGCACTTTCAGGTCTGAGGCCATGGACAGGAAGTACGGCTGAAATTCCAATTGATTTTTTTTTCTTTCGCCGCCTGAATCATGTTGCAGCATGTGCGCGCACTTTGTTTTCAAGGTTCTTTTTGGTCATCCCGAACACTGAAGGATGGTGTGCTTTCGATCATGCCATACTCATATGGTACAGTGAGCGCACGACGGAGGACTGGAGGGTCGGCCATATTCCCATGGTCGAAATGCGAAGGAGAAAGTCGTTTGTGCGATCGGCGGACGGACAGGGATAGATAGACAATGTTGTGGACGACAGGTGCAAAATAGGGACAGATGCGTCGCTCAAAGCATGGGTCTGCGGTGTTACTTTCTCGTTTGTTTATTGCTCATTACGATGCGATGCATGCTCAAGGTGCACAGATATATCTCCACATGGCAAGTTGGCCGGGCGGCAATGTAAACAAGGTAAACCCACAATGCTCCTTGGGCAGGCTGCACCACCACTGGGCAGCACACAGACACACGCACACACACACTCACACACACACTCACATACACACAGCAAGGAAGGAGTGTCAATGAGGCCTTGGAACACAAACAGAGGCCATCATGATTTGGCGTTTTTTTTTTTTCCTTTTTTTTAGGGGTTGAGCTGGGTGAGAGCTCTTTTTTCACCGTTTTAAAAAGCGGTGTGTAAAAAGTTTTCTTTTTTTTTTGATCTCCTTGTCTCTTGTCTTTTCTCATTCATCCACTTTTTCCCTGTTGAGCTTTTTTCCCCTCGCTACTTTCCCACAGTCTGCCAAGGACACCGCTCTTGGCCATCATCCCCTTCTCGCTCTTGCCATTGTGTCTGGTCGACTCATTGCATCCTTCGATTCCATCATTCTCAGCATTGCCTTGGTCGTGTGTTCCCGCCGTCCTATCAAGCCTGTCTAGCAGTCATGCCTCGTCCAAGCGACTCTCTGCCTGAGGCAGCTTACAGCCGTCTTTTCTACCGTGGCCAGATCTCGTCCGAGTCTCCAAGCCCACCAGAGTCCCCACTCTCGTCGCCCGAGCGACACCCTGTCCAAGCTCCTGCGTCACCCTTGTCCTTTGGTCGTCTGCCTCCAGCCATGAGCGCACTGGCTGCCACGCCCGCACCTTCCGCCGACCACACAGATATGGACTCGCACATCGCAGAGCACCTGGACTTGGAGGACGACGAGGAAAACTTGGAGGATCACCGCCAACACCATCGCCAACATCGTGGCCAAGAGCCTCGCCGCACTTATGAGGATTATTCGCCCCAGAGCTCCAGTCGACCCAGCTCGCCACCCTTGCCGCCAACCACAGCGACGACGATCCTGACCCATCCTCTGTCCAACTCTATTACTGCGACTCCGTCCTCCAACTTCTCCAGCACCGAGCCTTCGTCCTCAGCAGTGGAACACAGCAGCACGGCTGGCAGCAGCTCGAGCCACAGCGAGCACCCTCCAAACCACACCAGCCATTCGCTCTCGCCATTTTCCTTCTTCTCCAACAATAACAGCGGCTCCCATGGGAGTGGCGATCGATTCGGCAGCAGCTCAAAAACCTTGAGGATCGAACTGAGTAAACCCGAGGTAGTGCTCATGAGTGGACAGACGACCATCTTGGAAGGCGTTGTGTATGTCAACCTCCACAAGAACACAAAGGTCAAGTCGCTACAGCTCGAATTTTCAGGACGATCGTCGGTCACCTGGGTGGATGGTAAGTCCATTTTCACTAGCTTAAACAAGGAGGAAGATAAGCATCATGCAGGAGATTCGAAGGCACTGCTTGGCAGTATCAGAAAACTAAACACAGCCAACGATTCTTTATTATTTAGATAATGCCTACTCGCCTGCGACCCGGCACACCACTGCGCCTCACATTGAGCACTCCTGGGCTCTTATCCCTCATCACCACAAACACCCCCCAACACAGCTGCAATCAGGGGTCCATTCTTACCCATTTTCGCTGGAGCTGCCTGACGCCCTGCCCGAGACTCTGACGACCATGCACGGTAAAGTCGCCTACCGCCTTACAGCCACCCTGACCCGGCCAGGCTTGACCTTTCACTCGTCTACAGCCACCATCGCCGTGTTGGTCCACCGTCGGCACCCCATTCAAGCTTCAAGATCGTACCAGCGAGGAGGCCGCGCTGCCAGTTCGCCCGAAGACAAGATCAAGTACAAGATCACGATGCCCCAGATTCGAGTGCCCCATAGCACCAAGATTCCGCTGCAAGTGTCGATCACTGCACCGACAATCAGGACACACGTCCAGGTCCTGCAGGTGGCTCTCTGGGAGCGAGCGGTCTACAGAGCGGACGGACGCAAGAGGGTCGACATGCGATTGGTTAAGATCCAAAAGAGCGAAGGCTGGGACAGACCGAATGGCAGCAACGGCGCCTCGACTGAGGCGTGGAACTGGAACAAGGTCTTGCTGTTCGATATGCCGTCCATGGGCTCTGAACACAACCAGTGCAACCCCTCCGCCGATAACGGACTTATGAAGGTGGCACACATGCTGAGGTTCTCGATCCTGGGCACGGATGGCAACAAGCGGTTCCGGATCGAGAACGAGATTGACCTGAAGGTGTTGGCGTTCGAGGACGACTTTCAGATGGATCCAGAAGAAAGCGTAAGTGATGGTCATGATGGTGAGCTCCCGTCCTACCTGACCTCGTTCACAACGCCCAGAGTGTCCTTTGATTCAGAGCGGGACATGGATCCAGCCGACGACGATTTGCTGCGAGCCATGATCCAGCGGATCCACTTGCCAACCTATGCAGAGTCGGAGGAGGATGCCAACAGTAGGGATCCCTCGCGCGATGTCAGTCGCGCCACCAGCCGAGCAACCAGTCGTGCCCCTAGTCGCGCCCCTAGTAGAAGTGGCAGTCCGGAGAGGAGTGTCTCTGCGGGTAGTTTGCCACTTCTGCACCATCATCAACATCATCTGCACCACCCCCATTCTCCCTCTCACCATCACAGCCATCACCACTCCCATTCACTCAGCACGGGTCATTCGCCTGTTCCTGCTGTGGTTGTCGCGCGATCCCCCTTGGCCACATCAGCCTCCCCCTCCGACGATGAAGACACCCCCGTGTCGCCGGTGCAGACACTCCCGGCTGTACCAGGAGAGCAGGACGGTGCGACGACTGTAGCAACCGGGTCTGAGGGTCCACAGCCGCATTGTCAAGACTGCACTGGCGTCTCTGAGAAGCAGCCGCGGTGAGGCTGAACGTTACCGTCCTCGACCATCATATTTTTGTAAGAAAGTGACACTTGTATACCATGTAGACTATCCGTATTGCATCCATAGAGCCATCCATTCATTCATTCATTCAAAAAAAAAAGAACAGTAGTCATATTTGCATCGAGTTGAACTATTCGGCCTTTTCACTGAGTTATGGTAGTCAGACTGGTTGTCCGAGTGTGTGCTTCGAGCACAAATCGGAGTAATTCGTGTGCATGCACAGCGCTGGACCAACGTCCATCCGCCTGCTGCCCGTGTGCATGGCTACCGTGATGTGATTGGCTAGAATTAGCCCTGCAAAACCTCTTTTGAGCCATGCCCAAAAGTGTGTCGTGTGTGCAGGAATTGGGGCCAAACCGTAATGTTGGATCGCTGCTCTCTTTAACTGTTGTGTTCAGCTCTTGCCTCTGCTTCCACCACTCTCTAATGGAATGAAAGTTTGGGCACAAATACGCAAGGAAAAACGAAAAGAAATAGGTGAATACCCGGGAAAAAAATGGTAGTCGCCCTTTTTTTCTTTGTTATTTTTTTTTTTTTTTGATGGTGGCCGCAATATCGGACCGTGGAATGAAGGAGCCTGCCTGCGCATGGCCTGCATGCTGGTTGCTGATTTGATGAAGATCTGAGATCTGCAGCCCGCTTTGGGATGGAGAATAGTATACCATTGTACCGCAGGAGATGAAGCATTGCAAACCATGAAGCATTGTACCCACGCCAATGCGGTCAAGGTCCCAGTTTCAATGAGCAAGAGCCTATCATGGCTAATTTGTATCCACGTGTGTCTGATGGTGTGTACCGGTCCAATACATTGCCCGACACGGCGCTCGGCCTTTTGACGAAGCGTGGGCGGGGGGAGACAGGACCGTTGTGCCTCTCTCTCTGGGTTTTGAATGTCCAACAACTGTGCTTCCAGACAAACGAAGCGACTCAGACCCACGTATGCCATACGTATTTATATCTCGACTGCAAAAGAGCCAGGCCCAATTAGGCAGATTGTACGGCTTACCGAGTTGTTGGCTTATTGTCTCGCACTTCCGGCAATTCATTCGCGCCTCAGGAATAGCTGCAAGGTCAAACCTTATACATACTTTTTGACCCCCTCTTCCTCCTCTCTATCTCCTTTCTGTTTTTTCTGTGTAAAAAAAATCACGCAACGAACACAAAGGAGGGGGAGAGAAAGTGGACCTGTGCCGTCCCCATTTTACTTTTTTTTTTGTTCCTTGGCCTTCTCTCGTTGAGCCGGAAAGTACAAGCAAAGCGGGAAAGAGGCCAGACCTTGTGTTTGCTTGTAGCCTGAAGCTACAAGACATGGAGTATGTTTAGGCATGCCGTTCGTCATCGATCCGCAAAAAAATGTACAGTGTGTACAATGGTGACGACGCTCTCTTCTCTTAGCATGTTGATCGTCTGATGTAGTATGTCTGGAAGGTTGATTTGGTCAAAGACCTCTCCTGCGGGTATCATCTTTGATATCAACCATACTACAAAATAAAAACAGGAATTCGAAAGCTATGGCTTTTCAAAGTCTCTCCTTCTCAGTCTCTAGAAGCGTGGGTGTGTGGCCATGTGTCCCCTCATACCTGATGTGAATTGTATATTAATCTACAGCTGTTCTTGCTGTGGTTTTGTTTCTCATCAAAACCACCCTGCAAAAGCTTGAACGGGCCGCATATTTTCATTCTCCAAAACTGCGGAGGGATGAGGATCAAGCTTGTCTCGAGGGATCCAAACGCTTATTTTTTTTTTTACTCGCCGCTCCAGGCATGGGTGCATCGCAAGACTTCGAGACAAGAAACAATGGAGAGGAAATTTGAATCTGCGAATCAATGGATGACATTGTGTCATTCATCTTGATATGGGAGCAGGTTGGAAAGTAAAGTTGGCGCGGTACCACCATAAGACTAGCACTCTGGATAAGGGCGTTAGATCCAGTGGAGGCAGGTACTGTAGGGGGTAGAGAAGGGGCGAGATCTCAGAGGATGCAGTCAGAGTGGTTGCAGAAGCTGCCTTGTGCCGTCCTCCATCTCGGAAATGAAAAAATAATAAAGAGCGGTGGGGGGGAAGATGTGTCCTCCCTATCGCCCATAGCAAGTGCACCGGCAATGGCATGAGAGGCAGCAACAAGGAAGAGCAGTTCGCAGAGGGGTCTCTTCGGCCGTCTTGATATGTCTCAGTAGAGAACGAGAGTCTAGCCAATGGGCCCCGAACCCCCACTCCCCTGCCGGTTGACTCTGCAAGGCTGGCTGTGGGAATGCTCAGATCCTATAGAGTCATCCATGCGAGGCAACAGGAAAGGACAATAGGGGATGGCACCATGGATGAGGACAAGGGTATGGACAGTGCAGTGGGAAGTGTAAACGCAGACTAGAGGCGACATCCGGGGTCAACTTAAATCCAAGAGACTGAAGAGAGTGTACCCAGGAGCGCTGGGGCTGAATGGATTGTCTAATTCAATCAGCACCGACTGCAAACACAAAACGACAAGCGTTCTTTTACTGGCCTCGCCAAAGCTTACTCAATGGCAGTTTGACTCGATACAGCACCGCATGTATATACATTATCGATGTATGCAGGTTTGTCTCTCTCTCTCTACCTTTCTCTCTGCCTCTACCTCTACATCTCTATCTCTCTCTACCTCTCTCTCTCTGTGTGTCTCTGTCTCTCTTGCTTTCTTTTGTTGGCTCTGTTGCTAGGCTTGGATGGGTGAGGGCGGTAGACTAGAGCAATGATGCTGCATCGATGAATAGAAGAGACCCTGTGAATATGCCTGGCGCCGCAGTAGCCTGTCCCTGAGAGTCCTGAATGCCCTGAATGTCCTGAGTGTCCTGAGTGTCCTGAGCATCCTGAGTGTCCTGAGAGTACCAGGAGTGCGCTGAGTGTCCTGAGTGTGCTGAGTATCCCGAGTGTCCTGAGTGTCCTGAGTGTCCTGAGTAACTCCGAAGACTGGACAACCCTGCGTTTGCTTGTATGTCCGTCTTCATACAGGTTTTACTTTAAGCCGACTCGGGGTCAATGGAAGTCTCCTTTGCCTGCGCACTCTAGTCGACTCAAAAAAAAGTCTATAAAGGGCCGTCCTTCATTCCCACTCTCATTCCTTTTCTTTCTTTTTTGCTTTCCACTTTTTTTGTTTCTTTCTATCTTTCTTGACTCGTCAACCTTCAGCCCGCTTCTTTTACTTTGCCTCGAACTCTATCTCTCCGGCCCCTCTCTTCACTCCTGCACAACACCCACCTCTGCGCCTTAGGTTATGGGTAAAAAGACAGTCGATCTCGAGCCAGAGACTCCGTTCCACACCTTTACTGTCGACCAGACCGTCGACCACCTCCAGACCTCCGTCCTCGAGGGTCTCTCTTCAACCGAAGCAGCCGCTCGCCTGACCAAATATGGCCACAACGAGCTCGAGGGCAACGGCGGCGTCAAGTGGTACAAGGTCCTCTGGCGCCAGGTCGCCAACGTCCTCGTCTGCGTGCTCCTGATTGCCACCGTACGTCTCCTCTCGCTTGAACAAAACACATCTCGGAAAGGAGACATCCGTATAACTGACACACTGCAGTCCACTCGGAATTCTAGGTTTTAGCTTTTGCCACCAAGGACTTTGCTGAGGGAGGGGTCATCCTCTTCATTATCGTCATGAACGCCGCGATTGGTTTCTGGCAAGAGTTTAACGCCGAGCAGACCATGGAGGCTCTCCGCAACATGTCTTCGCCCACCGCCCAAGTCATCCGCGACGAAACCCGAACCACGATCCCCAACAACCAGGTTGTGCCTGGAGACGTTATGATCTTTGAGGATGGCGACGTGATCGGAGCCGACTGCCGTCTCTTTGAGGTCTTCAACCTCGAGACGGACGAGGCTCTGCTCACTGGAGAGTCCCTGCCCGTGCAAAAGAACCTGGCCGTGATCGAAAAGGCTGACGAGGCTTTGGGTGATCGCCTTAACATGGTCTTTGCCTCCACCACCGTCGTCAAGGGCCGCGCCAAGGGTGTTGTCACTGCTACCGGCATGAAGACCCAGATCGGACAGATTGCCACCTCCCTCATGAGTGTCGACGCGAATGAACAGACGCCGCTCCAAAAGAGGCTCAACAAGATGGCCTACTTTGTCTTTGGCGCCGCTATTTTGCTCGTCATCATCGTCTTTGGTGTCCACAAGTTTGAGTACTCGAACGAGGCTGCCATTTACGCCATCTCGGTCTCGATCGCCATCATCCCTGAGGGCCTGGTGGCTGTGGTCACGCTGACCATGGCATTCGGAGTGAGTCGCATGGCCGAAGTCAAGGCCATTGTCCGTCGCCTCTCCAGTTTGGAGAGTCTGGGTGCTGTCACCAATATTTGCTCGGATAAGGTAAACACATCTAAAGTTCCTTTTGTTGTCAGCAGTGTGGTGCCTCGTACGCTCATTTGCAGCAAGATTGTTGAAGACTGACATGCTGTTTTCTATCACTTTTTTGTAGACGGGTACCTTGACGCAGTCTAAAATGGTGGCCGTTCGTATGTGGCTTCCCGGCGATGGCTTCCACCGTGTTACTGGCACAGGATTTATCCCTGAGGGTGAGATTTACCGCCAGGGTGAAATGGTCCAAGGAGAGCTTCAAGGGTCAGAGGAACTTGTCGTGCCTGGAGCCAGCTCGAACCACTATCTCCGCTTGATCCAGGCTGCCTCTCTTTGCAACATGGCCGAGCTGCGCCGCACTCTGCATCCCGAAACCCACGGTGAGTGGGCCGCTATTGGTGACCCCACTGAGATTGCTCTTCAAGTGCTTGCCTACAAGGCCAGCCTGGCCAAGCCTGATCTAGTCAACCAAGGCTTCAGTCTCTTGGCAGAGTTCCCCTTTGATTCTTCCGTCAAGCGCATGTCGGTCATCTACCAGTCTCCTCCTACGGCCGACTCGCCCGGTGACCACTACATTTTCATGAAGGGCGCCACGGAGCGTGTCATTGGATGCTGCAATGCCTGGCGCGAGGGTGACACGGAGCACAGACTCGATAACGACAAGGGCGGTGACCGTGCGGAATTTGAGAAGACGATCAATGAAAAGATGAATGTGTTGGCTGAGAAGGGTCTCCGTGTCCTGACGCTGGCCTACCGCAAGTTTGAGGTGTTGCCCGGAGTCGATGTGGTCCATGAGCTGAGCCGCGAGGAGATCGAGTCCAACATGGTGTTCCTGGGTCTGGTCGGTATCTACGATCCTCCACGTGCCGAGTCCCGTCCTGCTGTGCTCGAGTGCTATGAGGCTGGTATTCGTGTGCACATGCTGACGGGCGATCACCCCTCGACTGCCGCCGCCATTGCCAAGGAGGTGGCCATCATTCCCGAGGACGCACCCCTCCACAACAATCCTTTGGTTATGACCGCTGCCCAGTTTGATGCCATGTCGGAGGAAGAGATTGATCGTTTGGAGGAGCTGCCCCGTGTGGTGGCCCGCTGCTCGCCCAACACCAAGGTCAAGATGATTGCAGCGCTTCATCGCCGTAACTTGTTTGCCACGATGACTGGAGACGGTGTCAATGATTCACCTTCGCTCAAGGCCGCCAACGTTGGTATTGCGATGGGTCAGTCAGGATCGGACGTGGCCAAGCAAGCGTCCGACATTGTGCTGACGGACGACAACTTTGCGACGATTGTCAAGGCCGTTGCCGAGGGTCGGCGTATGTTTGCCAACATTCAAAAGTTTGTGCAGCATCTGATGTCTGCCAATGTCGCCGAGATTGTTGTGTTGATTATCGGACTGGCGTTCAAGGACGACGCGAAGAAGGCTGTGTTCCCGATGAGTGCGGTTCAGATTCTGTTCCTGAACATGATCACGTCCTCGCCCCCAGCGATGGGACTCGGATTGGAGCCCCCTAGCGAGTCCAACATGCGCGAGCCTCCTCGATCGGCCAAGCAAGGATTGTTTTCGTTTGAAGTGGTGATGGACACGTTCGTCTATGGACTGGTGATGGGCGGTCTGTCGTTTGCGTCGTTTGTGATTGTGGTGTTTGGGTTCAACGATGGTAAGCTTGGGAAGGAATGCAACTCCAAGTGGTCCGAGCCTTGCGAGGGCGTGTTCCGTGCACGAGCCACGGCGTACGCGTGTATGACATTCTTGATCCTTGCGCATGCCGTGAACTGCCGTGCTCTGCGCGATAGTGGTTGGAGGTACAAGAACCTCAAGACGCTGAAGCAGAACCGGATGCTGTGGATGAGCATTGTGGTTGGAGCCCTGCTGGTGTTCCCTGTGCTGTACATTCCTGGATTCAACCGCAACGTGTTCAAGCACTCGCCCATTACGTACGAGTGGGGCATGATTGCTGTTGCGCTGGTGATCTTTATTCTGTTTGCAGAGGTGTACAAGTGGATCAAGACCAAGACCATGAAGCCGTTGAACCTGGAGGCGAACGGACAGGTGGAGATGGAGCGCATGCGCACGTTGATGACGCAGCAGTCAAAGTCCGAGGACACGCTGCATTTTGCGGACAAGAACACGGCCGCCAGGTAACAGGAACTGTACAGGGTCCGAACTATTCTGAGGGAAGAAGGGCATCAGTTCTCTCTCTCTCTCTCTCGTTCTTTTCGGTCTTTTATGTTTTTTTACAGCACAGCTGTGCAAAGCTGTGCTTGTACTCTATTGTTCCATTGTTACCAACAGCATCCAGTTCACTTCTACTTTATACATTTTTTCTTGCATTTGTTACTCGTGTAGCCCCATCCTTGTACCATTGTTCTCCCCCTCTCCATATATCGAAAATAAATCCGAATCGTGTTATGGGATTACATATTGCTGCTAGTAGAGATGAAGAAAGGGTGTGGATGTGACGAGAGTGAGATTAAGAAGGGGAGACGGTGAGAAAGGGTAGCAAGGGTGGAGACCATCATCGCATCATGATAACGCAAAAAAAAAAAAAAAGGGTTGTCGCTCACAAGAGAGCTATCAACGGATATATGTCGATATGCAGAAAGCTGTCTTTGCTCCAGCCCCCTTTCGCCGACCGTCAGTCTCTTCGTGTTCGTTTCGTGTTCGTGTTCGTGTTCTTATTCTTGTTCTTGTTCTTGTTCTTGTTCTTGTACCTGTACTTGTTCTTGTTCCTCCTCTTGTTTTGTTTCGTGTTCCTTGTTCTTGTTCGTGTTCGTGTTTGTGTTCTTGATTATGTTCCTGTTCAAGTTCCTGTTCAAGTTCTTGTTCGTGTTCTTGTTCCTGTTCTTGTTCGTGTTCGTGTCCTTGTCCTTGACCTTGACCTTGTCCTTGTCCCTGTCCTTGTCCTTGTCCCTGTCCTTGTCCTTGTCCACCCCCTTCTGCAGACCCTCTTGTACCTGTCTGTAGTATCTCTTCTACAGCGACTAGCTCTTTTTTTTTTTTTTTTTTTTTTTTTTTTTGCCACTGAGCTTGGCCACCTGATATAGCTCATATATTTCGATGCTTCCCTCCCCCCCATGCACCGCCCTTCTCTTTCTCTGCATCCACTCTCATCACTCCCATCGCATCCATCTGCCCTGCCTGCTGACCCCCCACAGGCCACCATCGCTGCCATCGCACCTGCTCGTCACGGCCACTCCGCTTCCACCACCACCACCATCACCTCTGCTGCATCGACAACAACTACGACTGCACGGCCACGCCACGCCATGCACGGCTCATCCTCATCCTCAGCAGCAACATCTCCCTATACCCGACCAGCAGACACTCCCGCCATCTCGTCGCCATCACCAGCTGCCGATCCAAAGGCTGCCCACAGACCCGCCGCTCCCCTTCCTCGTCCCGCCGCAGCCAAGGACAGCTCCATGGGGTCGCAAGGTCCTGCCACGCCCCAGCCCCGCCAGCAGACACCGCTCCATCCACCACACCTGCCCGCCCATAGTCCCCAGGCTCTGAAGCCGCCCCTGTCGCCACTGCGCCCCATGGCTCCTGCTGCAGCAGCCACTCTGGAGACCAGCAGCGCCACCAAACACGCCCCAAAGGTACCGTGTCATGTGGGTCTTCTCGTTCTCCATTTGCATGTTAAGCGCTGTGCTGTGGTAGTGTGGTGTGTAAAGACTATTTGTATCTGCTCTGTTTTGCTGGGGGAAAGGAGAGCCTGACGTATATGTGTTGAATGTGATCCCGGCTTGCCTCGTCTGTACAGTGGGTTGCTTGGGCAAACAAGGAGCGACAGGGACTGAAGCTGGATCCCGGATCAGATTGCTAATCGTGTGTCCTTGCCTGCGTTAGATCCAAGCGAATACCTCTCCGAGACAGCCAGCGCGACCGGGTAGTCTGTTCACACCGAGCAATGGTGGTGCACAGCAGGGACATGTATCAGGGTTAGGGCCAGGACCAGGGTCTGCACCAGGACCAGGACCAGGAGGAGCATCTCCAGGAACAGCGCCACTGCGAACTGTATCGCCCTCCACCTCGCCCTCGTCGCCCAGACCACCTCTACCACCAACAACGTCAGCACCAATGCCGACAGGGGCATCGAATTCCACACCGCCCTTGAATACCTCTGCTCCAAAGCGCAACAACAACAATCCCCCAACACTGCCGCCTGCAAGGGCGCACGGCATTCATGCGCGTTCACTCGCACGTCCACCCTCGACTCTGCTGTCAGCCTCGCCTGCATCGCCGGGCATGGCCTCTCCATCCACCCCCGACAGCGCTCGCTCGACCCACTCAACACCAACAAGCGCAAAGGCGAGCGTCGGTGTACCTCTACCCCCAGGTTCACGCGAGTCCACCTTCCCTGCACCTATCCTGCAGGCCCCTCAGCAGTCTCATCAGCCCCGACAGAGACCCGTACCTTCCACTCGCTCGCCTGTAGAATCCTCCTTCCAACCAAGGCCTGCCCCGCCTCCAGTGCGTCAGTCATCCGGGCTTTCAGGATCAGTTGCTGTGCACCAGCCCGCACCTATCATACCCGATCGAACTCCCAGTGCGGCCGGTGTGGGGTCAAAGAAGGAGACAACTGAGGACTCCAATTCAAAGGAGAAAAAAGGCTCAGATTGTAATTCCCCAGATCCAGAGCCCAATGACGATGACTGCGATGGGGACGACGCAATTAAATTCCCAGAGGAAGCAACCAAACGGGCAACGACACGACAGCGAAAAGTCAGGAAAAGCTTGGAAAAATTGACACGTTCTTCCCTTGAGAAGAGACGGCGATCCAGACAAATGAAAGCTCTGACATCCATACCCCCGTCGACGCCCTCCACTATGACACCGCTCAAAGCAAACACACTCACGGAGGCACCAAAGCGCCTGTCCCTGTGGGCCTCACTTTTCGGCAATGGTATGTCTTCCTTTGGTTATTGATGATAAGGATTTGGAAAAAAAAAAAAGATGCCGGGGGTACTGTTGCTCAAGAGTCCCGTCTTCTATGTGAACAGGCAGCAAAACGGAGGCACGGCCAGCAGTCTCTGATTCACTGGACAAGCGTGACAAACCTCTGGACTTTGTGGCGGGATCTCGAGCGAACGCTGGCAGCAGCGCCCAGCAAGCCTCCTTATCGCCCACCATCGACTCATTATCACGTTCAGAAAAGACAATGTCCGATGCCTCATCTCATTCCAGCCGCAGCTCCGAGTCTTTGGAACAGGACGATGATCAGGCTCAATTCTCTACAGGTGAATCTGTCGCGGAATCGTCATCAACAAACTCGGCGCCCAGCTTGTCCGACGTGAGCGTGGCTCGGCATGAACGTACACGGACGCTGCCGGGAATGCTGCCGCAGTGGGATGGGAGTCTCTTGTGGTCATTCACAAAGGCTCTCAGCGCCAAAAAGACAGAGGTTCCGCCTCTTGACAGCGATAGCAGCGACAGCGACAACAGTGAGGAGACCCCTGCTGTAGAAGATGGCGATGAGCACGCAGGAGAATCCGAGGATGCAGCGTCAACGAAATCCTTTTCATCTCTGAGTGAGCACAGTGCAGCTGAAGCAGGGACTGAAGAGGCCGAGAAACAGCAAAGCTCTCCGGTTGTTCCTGCTCGAGAGGCATTGTCGATCAGGACCCATATACCAGAACAGCGCGTCATAGTCGCAGAGGCGCAGGTTCAGATCGGCGATGAAAGCGGAGATGAAGATGAGGAGGATCCTTTCACAGACTCGCATGCTTTGCCTGCGTCGGTGTCCCCATCAGTCGTATCCTCAACTCCGACCAAAGGTCAGCTCTCGGCCGTGAGTGCATCCCCTGTTTCGTCAACATCACCTTCACTATCACCACTGTCCTATCTCACTGGATCTTCAGCCTCAGGATCGACTTGGTCTCTTCAAGGATCAAGACAGTCTCTCATGAAGATGATATTCAAGTCCAAGAACGAGCAGGCATCTTCTCCCGCAGCAGAGACTGGCAGCCAAAGCGATTTTGTAGAGCAACTCCAGTACAAGGCAGAGAGTCCACTTGGATCAGCAAGTCCCTCGACACCATCACAGGCGCCACACATGGACCTCTTTGCGGATTTTGAATCGACAGCATCTCTCTCGACCTCACTGGACATCCAAACAAAGGAGACAAAACGCCGTTCGTTCCTCACACCTGGCGCCTTTCCTGGCCAGGGTGAAGCTGTACGGGATGAAGTCCAGGAGTCAGATATGGGCTACGAACAGGCGCATGTACCAATGTATGCTGCATCAGAAGGCGATTCTTTGGCTTTAGCACAGGACGATACACCGCTGTGCGAGCAGGAAGGCAGTGATGAATTGGAAGACGGCGATCAAGACGATACCAACAGCGATTCCAGTGATTACGAGCAGGATCTGATTAGCACACTTCCATTCAAGAACTCGTACGAGAGGAGCTCGTTTCTGCAGGAGCCACCTCTACCACGCTTCAACCCTGCCCCTGCACGGTCTCCTGGTCACCAGCAGAGCGCATTCCCGCAGCGCTTGACGAACCCCGTCTCAGTACACGCGCCGAGCCACGATGTAGCTACAGAGCAGGAACCGCTTCAGATCGCTGTTCATTCGGTCATTCCTCAACCACCCTCCAAACCAACACCCCAAACAACACTCAAGGACAGGTTGGACGCTTCCAAACCTTTGCTTCGTGGAAAGCCATCGCCACCCATGACCCCCAGCAATCGACGAGATTCGACCTCAGCCTTGAGACTGCAAACTGACGACAAGAGTCTTGTCTCATCCTTGACGCCTCCATCAATGGCGGCCAGTGGATCCAGCGGATCCTCATCTCGGTCCAACAAGCCACCAGCAGAGGCATCCAAGACCCATGTTGTCAATCGTACAGAGACAAAGGCACAAAGGTTGGATAACGACATTGACTATTGCCGCTACAAGGAGGAAGTGACTGAGCCGACAGCTCCTCAGCGATCTTCGACCCTGGACCCAGGACTGCGTCCCCGTGATGATGATACCGCTGCCACATCGTCTGAGGAAACAGAGTCATCGGAGCAGACTGGCGGTGACTCACCCTTGGTAGTTGAGGTCATCTCGTCTGGACTGCGCTCTGCAGGACCTGACAACTCTGCAGCTCCCTTGAGCACGTTTGGTTCCGGTACAAGGCGAGGGTCTGCACCTAATGCGCACCATGTGCCTGTGCATGCCCCGCAACTGCATCAACCTCAAGGCAAGATGAACAACCCTCCACCACTGCCCCCTCCCAGAAACTCTAGACGGCCCCGATCCAAGACATTGAGCCGGTATGGCTCCAAGGACAACATTCGATTGTCATTAGAGCAATCGTCCGGGCCCTCAGTTACCGGACCTACCGCCTCGGATATGAAGGCAGTATCCCACCGACACGAGAGCCCGACAAAGGAGCACATCATGGAGGAGATGGGTTCTGAGCAAGCGCGTGCATTTAGTGAGGAGGATTACGTTTACTGTCAGAACGATAAGATAAGGGAAGTGATCCGGACCAACAGTTTGATGTCACAAGGCAATCAGGCATCTCATAACCATCAGGGCTATGGCCAGCCATACGGCAAGGGCAACAGCGCCTTTGATGAGTATTCCTCGAGCACATCGGACTACCAGCAGCCGCCAGCCACAAAACCGCAGCAGCAGACCCAAGCACCTGCGGCGCATGCCAACGATGCTATGTTGGTTGCAACCCTTCGCGACCAGATTGCCTCCTTGTCCACGGAACGCGATCAGTTCTATCAAGAGACATTGATATTGCGCCAGAAGCACGAGATGCTGACGAGTTTGGTCAGTAACATGGGCGTTGCAGTGGAATCGATTCAGCAACAACAACTCTTGCAGCAGCATCAACAGCAACAGCAGCAGCATCACCATCAGCAGCAACAGTACCATGCTCAACACGCGCTCGAATCAGGCATTATGGGATCGCTCTCTTCAATGAGTTTGCCCGTTTTGGCAGGAACGGATAACCTGCTCAACAATTACCAGCCACAGCATGGTCATTCAGAGTATGTTTTGCCAGATCATCAACAACCCCAACATGTGCCCAGGCGGCATCACGAGGATCAGGCAGCACAATACGTTGACCAGGTGGGACAAGTGGAGGACAGCAGCCTACATGCCCCATACGGCTTCGCAGCACATTCTCAACAGAATGCCTGCACAGATCCATACCCGATCCAGCCTCAGCAAGAAGAACCGCAGCTTCAGCCCCGACGTAACCACTTTCACGAGGCGGATTTACAGCGCAGCGAGCGTGTTCGCCAGCTCTCTGATGAATACTCGATCCAGATGCCTCGCAACTCTGAAGAGTCACTCCGAGGCTTCCACCAGCAATCACAGCCAGATGCCATTCAGGATATTCCTCAAGGGCATGGTCTAGGCTTCCAGGCACATGCCATTGCTCAAGATCCTAGCCAGATCATTCCCGCATCCCAGGGCCCCTATGACGCGGAGAATTTCCAGGATGCCTACGATGGACAGCACTTACACGATAACTTTGTGCAGCAGCAGCAGCAACACCAGCACCCACAGCAACCTGCCAGCTTTGGAGAGGGATATGACCTGATCCCCTCAGCTGAATTTGTTGGTAATGACACGGCAATTATGAACGAGGTTGCTCATGCAAGTGAATACTATCAGCAGCAGCAACATCGGCAGTCATTGGATGAAATCCACGAGCAAGGAGGATTGACACTGCAGCAATTGAAGCACCAACACCAGCAGAACCGCAGCGAGGGTCACCAATACCGTCGATCAACCGATACCAGGCACAGCAGTCAGACCAGTCAAGATGGGTATCAATTAATGGATGTTATTACGACCAGACCCATGTCTGGAGGCATGGCGAGCACGGGTCTGAGCCATGGTCCCATGGAATTTGGATATGGCGGCGGACAACAGCCCCAGAGACAGGAGCTGGATTTTGGACCGACGAATCCATTCTCGTCCAACTATAACCCCGCTCTGCAAGCATTACCGACAAGGGATCAGGCACCGCACATGGGGCATTTGCGACTACAACAGGAGCAATCTGATGCTCCAGGGCCACATCTGAGGCGGCACCACTCGATGCAGTACTCGCAGTCATCGTCACGTCAGTTCTCGGCTCCTGAGATGGTGCACGCGGCCCACCAGCAATCATCTCAGTACCAGCAGCAGCCATCCTCCCAATACCCGTCTCAAGCGAGTGAGCAGAGGGCGGGACACGGACGACCACCTCTGTGGGAACCTTCTCATCATCACCAGAGCCGGTCGTCGTCGTCCTCGCGCATTGATCACCGAAGGCAACGATCGAATCCTCAACAGGATGCCCCATTCCCAAGTCAACCAGATAAAGGGATGCTGTTACTATCGTCGTCAACGTCGTTCATGAATGCGCACGAGTACCACGGCGAATCTCCTTGCCTTGGCTCAGCGAGCCTCCACGGTGCCTCTGGCTCGTCCACGGCGCCGCTCTCCATGTTTTCGAATGTCGTTCAGCAAGAGAAGGTTCGTATCGAGGAAAGGACCTCGACCTTGAATGGCGCAGCAGGCTGGTCTGAGCGGCCGTTCTCGCCAGTGATTGCAAGCGCTAGTGAAGCTGTAGCAGGAGAGGACGCAGCCGGATCATCAACGAGGCATATGGCGTCCTTTGCAGAAATAATGGCAGGCACAGGACCATCGACGTCTTTGACAGGAACAGGAGCAGCCAGGACGAGGGTGTTGACGAAGGATACGACGGAGAAGATTCGTCAACAGTTTGACAGCTATCTGGCGGACCCCAAGCGGCGGTCCAGGCATCTGGACTCGGAGCGGGAGATGAGTGAGCGTGACCAGAGGGAGGAGCGCATCCGACACGACCTCGAGATAGAAACACTAGCAGATGCGACTTCGGACTCGGGCTCGGAATCTGACGACGAGAGGGAAGAGGGTGAAGGAGAGGAGGATGAGGAGAGATCCAGACAAATGGGCAGCCATCTGTTGGGGAGAAGCAAGACCCTTGCCTCGACAGGCATTAGCACAAGGATGAACAGGGCTTCTGGGCAAGACCACTCACAGCAGCAGCAGCAACAGCAGCCTAATCACGGAGCCGGTGGTGCGGGTGTGGGTGTGAGTGTTCAACAGCAGCACAAAGGACTCCAGTCAGCCAAGGAGACGTTGGTCCGCCACCATTCGAGTTCTGGCAGTCTGAGGTCTGTGGCCAGACATAGTGAGCAGAGCAGGATCGACACCAAGGACGCAGCTGCAGATGTGGCAGTGACTCACGGACAACTGCCGTTGTTGGGAGGTCAAGGAAGTAGTAGTTCATCTGGTTCGGACGTGCATGCAGGCATACCCTCGCAAGGCTTGCCCCAACAACCGCAGAAGGCACAGCAGCAGCAACAACAAGCGCGCCAGCACCTCAGCCGACAGAACATCACGATTCCTCCTGCAACGCTTGCCCGGCCAACAGTGGCGTACAAGGTGCCTGTGGATTCACCGAGGCTGCCCAATTTCCCGCCTGCAGCATCGTCGAGCTCCAAGACGGTGATTGACGAGGAGGGCGGGGATTGGGGCTTGCAGGCACAGCCGCGGCGGTACAATAGTGTGAAGCTGGGGATGACAGGGGTGACAGGAGCGACCAGGCGCGCGATTGGGCGGCCGGTCGAGAAGGGTCACGGTCTCGAGTTGGGTCCCGAAGACTGTGTGTGATCGGATCGGGGATCTTGTAGACACTGTTCTGCGATGTGTCGAGATTGTAAATATACAGACATACAACTGACGGAGCAAAACCAAAAAAAAAAAAAAAAAAATTGGATGTCGCTATTATTGGACAAACTATTATGATTCTTAACGCCAGATGACCATCTTTCCATTGGCCATGCCACTGGCCAGGAGAACACGGTTTGGATGCCAGGCATTGACGGCGGGGACGGTGGTCAGGTTCTGAGGATCCCGTAGATTGGCCATCAGATCACCGGTGCCCCGGGAGTAGATATCGACAGACTTGTTCATGTTGCCGATCGAGAACCAGTTGAATTGATGGGACCAGACCGCGCGCAGCATTGTCACCCATCGCCCGCTGTTGTTGTTGTGGCGGATTCGGACCGGGTCTGGGATCTCGGTCAAGTTTGGGAGGGAGGGCTTGAAGTTGTTGAAGATCCGGACATGGTCGTCATACGATGTGCTTGCGATACTCGCGCCTACATTGGGAATGAATATGCAAATTGTGTTACAAAGAGGACCAGCCGTACCACGCGGAATTATGTATATAATATAATATATCCTTACCATCAGGGCTCCACATGGCACTGGTGACACTCAGACCGTGCGGGTATTCGGCCAGGTGGTCGATGGGCTCGTCCTCTTTGTAGTTGCCAAAGGTCCGAATGTCCCAGATCTTCATGGTTCGGTCCAAGGAGGAGGTGACGATCAAATGGTCGTATTTTGGGTTCACATTGACACATCCAACCTTCCTTTCGTGGAGCAGCTTGCGAAACACCATCTCGTCCTTGGGCGTCCGCACATCCTTGAGGGTCACTCCACCTTCGTCGTCTGAGAACCAAAGCTGTTGGCCACTCGAGGTGAGAGAGACGGATCCAAGATGGTCCGAGGCATCTGGGGAGACAACGTAGGACTCGATGAACTGCTGCTTGCCCAGATCCAGGTACCGGATCGAGCCGTCATAAGAGCTCGTGAAGAGCTTGGTTGGGTCAGTGGGGGAGTACTGCATGCTGGAGAGGGTGCGGGTGTGGGCCTTGTAAGAGTAAATGTTGGGTTCCTCGTCATAGTCCGGTTCATGGTTCTCGTCCAGGGTCTCATCCAAGTCCCAGAAGCCCAAGTTCCCGTCAATGTCGCCTCCACAGACCAAGATCTTGTCCTTGTTCTCGTGGATGGCCATGCAGTAGATTCTTCCTTGACAGACCTTGACGGTGGGCCATGGTCCCTTGATCTGGAGTGCTTGAACCTTTTTCCGCAAAGATGGGTCCTTGGTTGATTTGTTTTTCGCAATTGAAGTGTTGGTTGTGGTGGTGGTGGTGGGATGGCTGGATTTGGTCGTGTCTTCTTGGGCAGAGGCACGGGTTGCCCGACTAAAGTACTTTCTAATTCCTGTCTTTTTGTCCGCGTCCTCGTCCTCTTCCTTCTTGACTGTTGTTGTTGTCTTGTCGTTATTGTTCTTGGGTTCCTTTTTGACAGTTGGATCTTTGGGCTCCTCTTTCACTGTGGACGGGTCGTTGTCTTCCTCTGGGTCGCTCATGACGTCCTCGGGATCGATGACTCTGGCGTTTTCGGGCACGTAGGTTGCCATTTCCTGCAAGAGTCTTCCGAATCGGTCCACGTCGCCGTGCCCACTGCTGGCTTCCGAGAGTGAGAGATCACCAGAGCGGCGGGCTTGCTTCATTCGGTCGAGACTCTGGAAAGTCTCGGTGAGTTTTTCATGTTTTTCCTTTGCCTGAATGCCATCGGGCTAATCATCAAAAAAAAAGTTGATCAAAAGTTAGAAGAAACATTTGTTCATATCGACCTCATGTGAGTAGTGCGATCAATTGCTTCTTTTATCAATCTGCTCTTGCTGGCTATGCTTTGGGTGGAGGTATTTTGGGATGTATGTTTCTTTACCTCGATCTTGGCCAGACGGTTGGATGTCCTCCTAGGCAGGTTCTCGACGTTCTTGACTCGCTTCTCTCGTTGGACACCAGGAGTGGGAGCGGAGCGCTTCTTGCGGTCGCGCGGCGAGGCGACAGCGGCGGTGGCCTGGGGGAGCTGGAACTCTCGCATGGCTTCCTGGTTCCTCCTGATGTTCTCGAGACGCATCCTCTCGCTGTTTTTCCAGGAGGATAGGGGTGTGGGAGTGATGAGTTTTTTTTTTGATAGTGGTCGTCCGAACCCTTGTGCATGTCCATTGAGCTGGAGTTGGACAGGTTACGCCACCAATTGTGTGCGGTCAAAGAACTACTTACTACTCGGTCAGGCCATCCTGCACAGGGGCTGCATGAGCCTGGTCATGAGCCTGGTCGTCGTCGTCGTTGTCCGAGTGGCGGGTGGTTTGTGCGTCTGCGGTGGTGGTGTGGCTGGAGGTGGATCCGCGCCTTGTCTTCATGATGCTTGTGTGTGAGTGTGTGTGAGTAGGTGCTGGAATGAGAATGAGAATGAGAGAGAGAATGAGAGAGAGAAAAAAGAAAAAGAAAAAAAGATTGGATAGAAAAAAAACACCGAGTGATGTTATTTTCATTTATCCCTTTCTTTTCCCTCTCGCCCTTCTTGACCTTTTTACCTTTTCCCTGTCTGTCCCATCACCCCGCTGTCTTTGCCTCTCCATTCCATCTGCACTCCTTTGCGTCCTTGCTCTGGAAGGATTCTCATCACCACCACCAAGCTTGATACATCCACACTCACACGCACACACACGCACACAAGGCATCTGAGCCGTCCATCCCTGTCTCATTATTTCCCTTGGCTTGTCGACGCGACAAAAAAGAAAACACGGTTGGCAAACAGGCAACAGGCGACCACCACCACACTCACCGACTCGGAACCAACGACACATGACGATCCTGACACCGTCCAGGTCGCGCTCAAATAACCACTCGCAGCTCCCACAGGACAGGGACGACTCTGCAAGAGACTTTTCGCTCCTCTCTCCCGTACGCTGTTGTTTGCTCTGTCTATCCTAGTCGCGTTGTAGATGTGCTCAACCATACTGACCCGCATTGCTCACCCGGCTCCATGACTTTCTCTCTCGCTCTCGCTCGCTCTCTTCTCGTCTTCATCTCTTGCCCCTGTATGAACAAACAAAACAACAATGCAGACTCGAGGCAATACTGCTGTCGAAAACTCGCCATTGTACACGACGGTCGACAACCTGATCCTGCCCGGTGTCATTGGTGCCACTGTCGAAGGCCCCAAGACGCCCATTCGCTCGCCAAAGGCCCGTCGCGTCTACAACTACTTTGCAACCAACAAACATACCCCAACGGACGGAGACTACAACAGCAACAATATGACACTCCCGTATGCATCCGACAGCAGCAGCTTTCCCTTCCATCGGATGGGTGAAACATCGCATAGAAGCGATGCCATGGCCACGTCTCGATATGTCGATGCCGAGGTCCCCCTCGAGAACCGCGTCTCTGCTAGCGGCAGGCGAGGCCACAACAGCGACGATCCTGACGACTTGGAGGATGGCCCACAGCATGGATACAGCACTCCTCGAGAAGGCAAACGGTACCGAAAGAACTTTCGGCCACATGATACCCCTATTGCACTCTCAAAGCGAGCTTTCAGCCTCCACACGCGCAACCACAGCAACGGTCAACGCTCGGACGGTCATGCGTCGCCTTCCCTGCGTCATTCCTCTCCTCATCAAAGACACTTGACCCTCGGCGTACAGGAGATGGAGTCCAGCGAGTCAAGTGACGATGATGAGGACGAGGATGGTGATGATGGCCAGGAGGAAGGCGCAAGGGATACTTTTACGTCAAGGACACCGACACGGGGCGCAAGCCAGGAGACAGCGCAGCGAGTCCCCGTCAGTCTCGAGCTCGATATGGATCAGGAGACGTATTCGCAAGAGATGGAAGACGGCCGTGGAACTCGATATGAAAGCACTCAACCCTTGCACTACCGTGATGCCTCGCTCCAAGATCACAGCGGGGACGAAGGGTTGGACATTGGAGACTATGAGGATGAACTCTATCCACATGAACGACTCCGAGGTCATAGCCATGAGGCTGACGGTGCTGAGGACAACATAGAGGCCTCGGATGAAGAAGGCATGGCGGCGCAGCTGGCACACGAAGCAGAGGAACAGCGCAAGGAGCGAGAGCAGCTCGGATTTATAAAGCGGTGGGCAAGTCTTCTACGGAAACAGCGCGATGAATTCGGGTGGGGGACTCCAAAGCGGCAACCGGGTTATCAGAGTCCGAGCTCAGAGAGCGACTCGGGACGGTCCTTCACCAGCGCACGAGTACGAAAGGGCTTTCCCAGGAGACGCAATCCTTCCGCCCCGCCATTGAACCAAACATCAACATCTCCCAGGACGCCTTCACCTATCAACAGGATGACGTCGAATACGCCCAAGAGGGACATGTTTAGTGTACCTTCGATGAGGCAGATGGACTCTGGTATCGGCGGCTCTCAAGATTCGTACGACGAGGAGCTTGACGACACGCACGAGATGGAGGATGAAGACGAGCAGCATGACCAGGAGCCATTCCAACCTCTCCAACGTCTGTCGTCTTCAGCCAGGCGTAGACAATTGAACCAGGACACCGAGGACGCCGTGATTGAGTCTCCGCTGGAGACCGACGAGGACCAGGACATGTCTGAACACGGCGACACCTTGGGAGATATCTCTCATCAGCCATTGTCTTTTGGGCGTCGCGCTCCGAACACATCGCAGGCGGAGCACCGCCGGCGGGCAGTACGGGAGCCGCTCAATGGCCGCAGGTATACCCGACCATCGCCCAAGCACCATCGAGTTTACCCTTGGCATGTTATCTGGCGAATGGTCCAGGGTTACGGACAGTCCCTAGAGGGCCTTCTTCACAGTACTGTCGTCACGATTCAACTATGGATCTGGATAGCTCTCTCATGGATTCGATTCACAGTCGAGTGGCCGTGGTCGCAGCGGCACAGGTTGAGAAGCACAGTGACATCCTGGGTAGACGCCGGTGTAGACTCGGGGTTGCTGAGTCCAGGAACATTGTTCGGGGTGGCGGTGCTTATCCTGGTGCTATGGGCAGGCCATTCGCTCGGATTCGGAGAGCTCTCGTCGGATTCAGCAGCTTTGCAGAATCGACAGGGTTGCGACAACGATACTGAGGTTGTTCAGAGCTCTACTAATGATGGAGGAGTCCTGAAGGGCATGGTATCGAGTGCAAGGGACAAATTCTCGTGGGGCAGCAGCCAGGTTGACCCACAGGAACAATTACGTCCGCCACTCTCTTGGCGAGAGTGGATCCCACAAGTGCCTTCGGTAGACGTTTGGATTCCTTGTTGGAAAACGAGCTGGAAATCGACCTCGTCGCCATCGTCATCATCATCATCATCGTCGTCGTCGTCGTCGTCGAAGAGGATTCAGATACCGACGGATCATATTCAATCGTTTGAAGAGCTGCAATCGCGGATTGAAATGATCCAGAAGGCGCTGGAGGATCTCAACAAGGCTGATGATCAATTGGGCAAGGACTCCAAGGAGAAATTTGACCATCTCTCCGACTGGGTGTCGGGTGTGGAACGACAGTTGAACAGGGTTTCCGAGGAGGTCAAGTCGCTTAGGGCATACGTCAAGGAGGGTGACTGGATCAAACAAACCATTCAGTTGATCCATAAGGAGATTCCCAGTCAGTTGGTCGTCTCGAGGGATCCTCGCACCGGGAAGCTGTCCATCCCGAGCGAGTTTTGGGATACGGCCAGGGAACTCTTCATGACCTCGGAGCAGGTCCAGAAGCTGGTCCATGACCAAGTCGCATTGCAGGACCAGGAATCTCAAGACCAACCTGAGCCCTCCTCGGGAAGATTAGGTTGGAAGTCCTATAGGTCTGGAGGAAAGAAGGCAGGGAAAACGGCCCGATGGGAGGATTACCTGCAGGAGAATGAGCGCGCGATGGCCACATTTGTCGAGGACCGCATGTCCATGGTCTCCAAGGGCGTGTTTTTGAATCTTGTCAAGGAGGAGGCCCATCAAATCTGGCAGGGACTGGAAGCGAAGGTTGTCGATTTGCTGGAAAGGCAAGGCAAGCTGCAGGGCAAGCACGCGCCCTCTCGAGCGGGCGGCCAGCACAAGTCGTCCTCTGATGACAACTCATTGCGACCATTGACGGATGTCGAGCGCGAATTGATCACGGAATTGATTGATGAGGCATTGGACAAGTATTCTGCCGATGCGATGGCCAAGCCGGACTATGCGCTCTTCACCGCAGGAGGCCGGATCATCCCTGGGCTGACATCACCCAACTACCGTGCTGTCGGGACGTTCAATCTCCTGGGCCAGATTGGGGCCAGGATGTTTCAACCCCTGGCGCGCAAAAAGGCTCTTGAGCCGGATATGCACGCAGGCGAATGCTGGCCCATGGAAGGTAGCAGTGGACAATTGGCCATCCGTTTGGCTAGAGAGATTATCGTGACAGAGGTCACGATCGAGCATGCGGATCCGAGCGTCGTTTTGGACTTGACTAGCGCACCTCGCGAAATCGAAGTCTGGAGTCTTAGAGAGGGCGATGCTGCATCAAAACAACAGTCTGAGACGCCCGGGGGATCTTCGGCTTCATCAGGAGGAGAGGATAAGGCGGACCAGAAAAGGGAGGGAGCACAGGATGAACATAGTTCGACTACAGCGACAAAGAAAACGACGCGGTGGAACGAAGGCATCCCATGGCCAGGATCGACGCTTTTGACCAGCTTTGAATATGAAGCCAGCATGACCAACCCCAAAGATAGCAATGAGGGATCGACAAAGATGACAAGGAAACCAAAGTCGAGACAGACGTTTGCGATCCCATTGTCGAAGCAGACGACGTCGTCTGTGGGAGTCGCCCTTCGGATCAAGTCCAATTGGGGACACCCCAAGTACACATGCGTCTATCGTGTTCGTGTGCACGGCTACGAACCTGAGGCGGCCCAAAAGTCCTCTTAATGATGGCCGCATATTTTCTATCTTCACTTTCAACTTTTTGACTTATCCCCCTCCCCCCTCGCAAACCAAATATATATATAGCGATAGGTTGTGAGCGTTCTTGTAAAAACATGCAACACCAGTTTCTTTATCTTTCTTTCCATAAATGAGGCAACTCTGCAAAAAAAAAAAAAAAAAAACACGCCGGACGGAACGTCTAGTCGTACCAATCGAGGAAGAGCAGGACAAAGCTGGCGAGGATCAGGAAGAAGAGAATCCACTTGCGCGTGCTGCTATTCCGTTTGCCAGCCTTGATCAATTGGTCGTTTCCAGAGTCGATATGGTTGATGGCGGTCAAGGCTTCTTCGTGCAGTCGGTTTGTTTGAAGTGTCTGCACCTCGAGATGTTCCTGGATGGTCGAGTGCAGCGACGAGAGTTCGAGCATGGAAGACTCGAGTTGCCTAGAGAGAGAGAGGAGGGGGCGAAGCAGATAAGTAAGATAATAGAAGGCGGAAAACATATAAATGAAATGATGGGAAAGGAGGATAAAAACATACCGGACTTGATTGAGTTCAGTCTCTAGTTTCTTGACAATGGTCTCGTTCTCGAGTTCGAGCATTTGCCTTTGCTGAGCACTCAGGCTTTGCTCAAAGTCCTGTTCCTCGTCAACAACAAAGCCCGAGGCTTGGTTGTTGTTGTGGTGGTGGTGCTGTTGCTGGTGATAGTATTGTGACGAAGAGATACCAGTGGAAGGGTCGACCCTACCCGATCCAATGGTCCCTGCTCCTACTACTCCTGTTGCTGGTCCAGCGGCTAAATTGGACGAGAATTGTGGTGATGATGGTGTGAACGGACGACCGCCATTCGCCGACATATCGTCCCCATTCCGACCCAGATTCCTGCGCTGGGATAAACTTGACCCTGCAGAGTTGGGCTTTGGCAACGCTTTGTAAAGCGAACTAACGATAACAAAAAAAAAGAAGAGAGAGCGGTCAATTGATGTCCAAGAAACAAAAAAACGAGCAAGAGAAATGATTCCTTTTTCTCGTCCTGTGAATATTATACCTTTCGCGCTTTTCCATCTCGCGGGCTATCCTAGCTTCGTATTGATCCTTATGCAGAGTTGCAAGACTTGCAAGTCGCTCGTTCAGGTACAAGGTCACGCCTTGCCGATGCTGAGCCAGGTTGTCGACGGGTCCTGTCGTTCCCATCGTCGCAGCTGCTGCCAGCAATTGGTTCAGTCCTGTCACACTGCTGTGCTTTTGCCGTCTCTTTCGCCGATCTACCAGGAAGAAAAGGGACAAACATATAATATTACAATAACAACCGATCAGCAAACTTGCAACGACCCCTCCACATACAACACATACCATACAGAGATCGATAAGCAATTTTGTAAAGAAGAAAAAAAGTGTGATAGGGTACCTTGCTCTAACGATTCCAGCTCCTCAATGGCACCTTTGATCTGTCGCATCATCACCTTGGCCTGCAAGTCGATGCTATCACGGTCCTTGTCAGATAAAGATGTCAACGAAGACACAGTCTCGAGCAGGTCCTGCAACACCTTGGATGAAGTCATGGTCGAACTGTGATATCCCGTTGCACCGCCCTCCTTTGCTTTGGGTATAGAATCTGACCGGCGAGGGTGTGAACTCGATCCAAGTCCTGTGCTGCCACTGCGAGATAAGTTCAAGTACGCAGGCCGAGTGGTGATGATGAAGGCTCGAAGATCTGCCATTGTCCTTGACTGTTACGTCGTTTTTTTAAAAAAAGATATTCAGAAAAGTGTTAATACGTAAAGTGTTCCTGGAGGAATACAAAAAAAAAAGCACACAGAGCCACACACGAAGCAGGTAGGTAGTGGCGTCCTTACGATTTGATGCGCTTCCTTCAGCCAGGGATCCGGTTTCGATTTGGTTGGAGGAGTTGGGGCGAGGCGACTCCCGAGTGTCCCAGATGCCTGACTCAGGTCCTGGACTGTAGCACGAAAGACATGCGTAAGGTCTGGCATGGTTGACGAGATGCTTCGTTTCTATGTTTGAGTGAGTTTTGCGAGTGCCTTATAGTAGACGCAATGTCGAAGGAGCGTGTCGTTGTCCTCTCCAGTTCCTGTCCCTGTCCTTCGCTGTCCTGTATCCACAGAGAAAAAGAAGATGCGGGTGTGCGTGTGTGTACGATGTAGATTGCAGGTGTGAAAGACGAATGGAGGGCTCACTTTTTATACACTCCATTCGCAGCGGGACACGTCCCTCGCCCATGTTCGGCAGTCACCAGGCATCCTTGCAATTGAAATGATATCTCGCAGGTTTTATAATGATAACGAAAGTAGTCGTCGGACCCGTATTTATGCACGCACGCGCCAGATGGCATCCGACACCTTGATCACGTCTCTAATCTCCTTCACATCGTGCACCCGCACAATATGAGCACCTCCCGCAACCGAGGCCGTGCACGCCGCTGCAGTTCCCCATGTGCGCTTCGTGGCGTCCTGCTGCTGCGTCAAGTGTCCAATGAACGCCTTTCTGGACGGTCCCACAAGACAAGGGTATCCCGCCAAGGGACTCGTGGCTCCATCCTGGATCAGCTCTGGTAAGCGACGGAGCACCTGCAGATTCTGCTCACTGTCCTTGGCAAATCCAATGCCCGGGTCCACAATAATGTTCCAGCGATGGACACCCGCCGCAATGGCTCGCTGCACCGACTTGTTCAAATCCCGAGCAATCTCACCCACCACATCGTTGTCGGCGCCATAGTCCGTCTGGGTCATCATGGTCTTCGAGTCCCCGCGCATGTGCATCAGACAGACAGGCACGTTCCACTTGGCCATCACACTGTACATGGCGGGATCCCGACGACCCGCCGTCACATCGTTAATCAGATCCGCGCCAGCTTCGATGGCCTTGTCGGCAACAATGGCTCGGAATGTATCCACAGAGATGGGGGCCTCAAACCCACGCGCGCGCAGCAATTGGATCACGGGCACCACACGACGGATCTCCTCCTCCTCTGTGATCTCCTCAGCGTTGGGACGAGTGGACATGCCTCCAATGTCGATAATGTTCGCACCGTCCTCCATCAATTGCTGCGCTCTGAGAACTGCGGCCTCAGTTGTGCTGTAGTCGCCTCCGTCACTGAAGCTGTCTGGGGTAGTGTTGAGAATGCCCATAATCAAGGTCTTGGCATCCCAGTGCACAATCTTGCGACGCAATTTGATCGACTTGTGGATGTTGCTGTCGCCTTGGCTCGCCTCCTCTTGCTTCAACAACAACTGTGACAGCAGTTGGCTAATGTGGCGGTACAATTTGGGGTGCTCCACGTCCTTCGCGATGCTACAAAAGAATGAATGGAGAAACAAAAAAAATGGAATCAGACATATGGGTCAAGGGCAAATAATACGCTTTTCCAATGCCAGGGCGTGCTGCTGAAAAGTCGATGCTTACTCGCAAAGGGGTCGCAGCACAAACTCGCGTTCTTGCATGGCGATGTGAGGAATGGTCAGAACCTCATCCTTGTACTCGATAGAGTCGTACAAGAGGATGTCCATATCAAGGGGTCGAGGTCCGTTCCGGATGGTGTTGAAATCCCTGCCCATTTCTGCCTCAACATCCTTGATCTTTTTCAAAAGATCCAGAGGTGCCAAATCGGTCATGATCTACAAAAGCAGGTCAAAACATTCATGTGTAAGCGCAATGGTTTTTCTTTGCTTATGAGACGGGGACACGCAAAACAGTAGAGGCAAAAAAAAAAAAACTTGGTATTGGAGCCTTACCTTGCACGCGGCATTCAAAAAGGCTGGCTGATCCGTCACATACATGGGAGGTGTCTCATACAAGAACGAGGTATCCACCACGCGCACGTTTCCCCCTTTCTCCAGCATCTTGAGTCCATTCGTCAGATTGGCCGCCGAATCACCCAAATTAGATCCCAGAGCCAGATAGACCACATGGGACAGGTGAGCAGGAACAGGTCCACGTCTCTCCACCTGAAGATCCGAGTGAGGACTGGCAAGCCCAGGGATGGTCGAGACAGAGGACACACCCCGATTATGGGTCTTGTGGGCAGCGGCTGCAGAGGCAAAGAAGGCCCTGTCGCGCGTAATCTCCACACCGGCTGATCCTGCAAAGACAATGGCACTTGGCTTCTCCATCTTGACCGTGATCTTGCTCACATGACACTTTTCAATCGCAATTCTGGCAACGGAGGTCACAAAGGCCTCAACCGTCTTGTAGGAGGACGCCTCGATGTACTTTGTGATGGTCCTGACAATGGTCCTGTAGTTGTGTGTGCTGGAGACATAGTCGGCCTTGCGATCTGCATGGGTGTCCATGCCGGGGTAGATTTGCAAGTTCAGCACCACGACCTGCTCCTCTTCGCGCTCCCAGGGGTTGACGCCGATGATGCACGACAGACGCAAGTCCTTGACAAAGATGATGTCCTGCTGGTTGAATCGGAGCGGGCAAGGCACAGTGCCGGCGAGTTGCTCTTCCGTGTAGTCGGACCGGGAGCGAGTGATCTCCACCCCGGCCGAGGCGGCATGAAGGAGAGCGCGGGGCTTGTCGATCCTGACCGAGATCTTTGGTGCGTGGCATTTAGTGATAACGACACGGGCAATAGAGTCGGCTAGGGCCTCGACAGAGCGGAACTCTGACTTTTCAGAGTGCGCCTCGACTGTCTTGCAGAGGACACCGTAGTGGATAGAGTAGGGCTGCCACAATAAAACGAAAGTGATGTTCATTTCCCACGGTGGTACAGAGAGTGGAAAGTAGTGCAAACGATGGCAGACACGCGTTAGACAATTGACTTTTGATATCGTCCAAGCCATGCCGCTTCCGTTGTTGTCTTACCAGATGATCCGTGTCTCCAGCTTGTGAGACGCTGGTGTAGACCACAAGGTTGATGATGATGGGCTGTCGCTTGGAGCGCTCCCAGGCATCGACGCCGATGATGTTCCTGACCGTGAGGTCGCGGATGATGATCTTGTCCACCATCGATGGGAGGTCGACAGTGGCTTCGGTGCTCTGGGCAGCCTCGTCCTTGATGGGGTCCATGGAAGTAAGTGTCGGTGTTTGGTGAATGGTGCGATTTCGCGCTTGTCCAAAGTAGATGTTAATGAAATTCCTTCTGCTCCACGAATGCCTCTGAGTGGTCCTTTGGCGACAAAGAGAGTGCTTGACTTTTGGCTTGGCTTGGCTTGGCTTGCAACAGGACAGGGGGGCGCGGGCAAGTGCAGACGGGCAGACAAAGGGGCGAGGCGTGCTGTTCGAAGGAGAAGAAGCGAGGACGAAGAAAAGCAATGGGGAGGAAAAAAAAAGAGATCACTCATGGGGGACTGTCTTCCCCGTATTTCTCACCTCTGCGCGCTGCCATTGGCTCACACGCCGCGTTCAGCCATATGCAACCGTCGCTTTCCGTGCTCCGCTCACTTCGACTCATCGGGGCGTCAAGCAAGCAACCCACTACTGTACAGGCAAATACGCGCGTGGGACTACTGCTAATTGATAACCATTGTACTATTACAAAATACTTCTGGGTGCTTATCTCTAGCATTCAACGGGCACCAGCGTTCTTGTTCTTGGTGCCCCAGTCACCAACAATCCTCATCGCTTCCTGGTCTCCCTTCGTCAACCGATCGTCCTGCAACAACCCGCCCAAACACTCCCACGGATCCTTGCCTCCACCCCACTTGAGCACATTCTCCCTCAGACGCTCTCCCGCACCTCTCGATGTCGGAGACGTCCTAAAGACCTTGTCCCAGATCTGGCCTGTGACAGTTCTACCAAACAGGTACGAATAGTATCCAGCCCCGTACCCGTACAAGTGTCCGAATCCTGTCTGCCATGCCGTGCCCGGGACCGGAGCCACCACCCCAGTCCTCCTCTGCAGATCCTCTAAACTATTTGTGGAACTGAATGCCGGATCTCCAACTACGCGCGAATAGTAGAGCTGATCCAGCATAGCCATCGACATTTGCGAGTGCAGCTCGATCGCTTGGAACGTTGACCGGTTGGCCTGATGCGCCGTCAAGAGCCCCGCAGGAAGAGGTGCACCGGTCTGGTGGTGCGTTGCAAACAATCCCAAGACTGCAGGGTCTGCTAGAAAATGCTCCATCAGGATCGAAGGGATCTCGACAAAATCGATCGGACATCTCGTTCCAGAGACATTATGGTAATCGGCCCTTCCGATCATGGCTGGGTCAGCAAGACAAGGCAAGGCAAGGCAAAACAAGACAAAAAGGAGTAGAATAGGTGTGTATGTGTTAGTCTTAAGGCGTCATGAAAAAAGTCGCCTTGTTGAAACTGGTTTGAGACACTTACAGTGCATAGCGTGGCCCATTTCGTGAAACAGTGTCTCGACCTCAACCCAGCTCAGCAGTGCCGGTCTCCCACCCGCAGGCCTTGAGAACCCACAAGACAGGACTGCAAGCGGAAGCTGGTACCGACCCTTCTTGCCAGCCATATGCACACCTGGGTCTGCCATTGCCAGCTCGATCCCTTCCCGAAGCGCCATACCCTCGGCAATATCATGTTCCTCGTCATCGTCATCCACGCGACGCGAACACCGTACTGTATAATGCGCAGCATTCAACTGCTTGCCCTGACGACCATAAAAGTCGCAATAAATCGTTCCAATCAGTCCTTCCTGTTCATCCACAACGTCCAGCTTCTGGACCTCGTCATGCCAGACCTCACCCGGCAGGACCGTCCCTGGCACAAATGTGATTCCATAGAGGTGTGAAAACAGCTTGGATAATCCATCCATGGTGGTGCCCACTGAGAAGTAAGCCGAAATAGGATCCCCATGGGGTAAAGTGCTGGTCTTGCTGCTCACCATGCGCACATAGAAATCCCGGTCCCAAGCCTCGAGGGTCGCATCCTTGTCCTTGGTATGAATCCGCTTTGCCTTTTGCAACATCATCATCTCATTCTCCACCTCGGCTTGATGACTATGACGGAGCGTGTCCAAGAACGCGCTCACGTTCTCGGGGTTTTTGACCATCTTGTCGCCCAGAAACATGTGTCCATAACTCGGCAGACCCACCAGCTGTGCCAGATCGTACCGCGTCTTGAGCAAACTGTCCAGCACCGCGACCTTGGACCTGTCCTCGGCCATGCTCGCCACATACATGGCTCGACGAACATCTTCATCCTCCACATGCTTCAACACCATCTGTGACTCCCAACCAGTCGTGGCCACCATGGCGAACTTTTCTCCATGTTTGTTGGTTTTTGTGATACGTTGAATGTATCCTGGTGAGAGGCCGTGCAGTCGCGACGGTGGACTGACTGTGATATGGGCTGGTCCTGGTCCTGGTGTGGACGAATTGCCCATAAAGTCCCTGCCCAGTCCCACGATCCTGTCCGACAGCTGTACAAACTGCGCACGCTTGTCATCTGATAGATGAATCCCCGACTTTTCGAAATCCCGTAAGAACACCAGTGCCACCTGTCGCTCCGCTTCCGAAAGGCTTGACTCGATGCTTGGAGTGTTCAAGACCTTGTGAAGGACCTAAACAAAAAGAAAGTGATCTTTCAGCAGTCAATCTCCACACATCTCACCTCACCCTGTCTTATAGAGTTGTCGACAAGGACCAAGACAATAAAAAAAAAACGAATCAACAAAGGCCGTCTTGATGTCTTCTTTCCTTACCACATAAAGCCGTGGGTCCGTGTTGAGAGTATTCATCCAGGAAAACAACTCCTCATACACCGTCTCTGCGCCCTGACGCCAGGCCGGATCCGGATGCAGACACCGTACCACCTCCGCAGCGTCAATCACCTTACAGAGGACATCGCTCAACCGATCAAACAACTTGATCACCTTGCGCATTTCTCCCTCCCCTTGTTCCGGTGCATTCGCAATCCTCTCCACAAGCAAATGTCCCCGTGCAATCGCTGCATTCACAGAGTCCAGAAACGTCTGCGGTGTCTTGAGATTGGAGTAGAGAAAGAGTCCCTCAGGCGATTGTGCAGTCGCGTACCGCGAGCGTGAAACCGAGACTGCAGGGCTGTCAAAGAGCTCTCGTAGTGAGGCTGCAGAGGAGACGGGTCGTGAAGAAGAAGAAGAAGAGGAGGAGGAGGCGGTCGAGGTCGAGGAGGAGGCGGTCGAGGTCGAGACAGTGTTGGGAGCTTGCGGTGCCACAGTGCCTGAGGCGAGTCTACACGCACGCGGAGAGGACGAAAGTGCCCTTGCGTTATGAGGATGCGACGGCGCGTGTTTTTTCACAGCTCGTGCGCATGTCGGACGCAACGCTGACCATGTCCTTGCTGCTGCTGGGGTGCTGCCGTGAAGGATGCGGCCGATTCCTGAGGACATTAAAGGAAGGGAAGGGAGGAAACGGGAGATCGTAAAAAAGATTCGGCTGAATCGGAAGAAGCATTAAAAAAGAGCAGAGATGTCGACTGTGGGGTTGAATATACTTTCTCAACTCAAGACTGTGGGAATCTTTTTGACGTATTTATCTATTTGTTATGCAGCCTAAGCAACGACGCGGTACTGCAGGCCGTTGAATTCGGGCTCAAGCAGCTGCGTGCACATGGCAGCCTCAATCTCCTTGGCTTGGGACTCGGCCTCGTCGTGCGTAGCAGCAGAAACCTCGAGGTAGTACTTGATCTTGGGTTCCGTGCCACTGGTGCGCAGCGTGAACACACAACCGTTCTCAAGGTAAAACGTGATCATCTGCGCAGAGGGCGATACTGGGAGCACTGGGACGCCGTCCTTCTTGGACGTGTCATAGCCTAGGGTGAGATCGCGGACATTCGAGACCTTGTGGGGTCCAATATGGCTTGGGTACTGGGGCTTGTGCGTAAACCGGCCAGTCTCATCCGCCTGAGGTGCTGCACCGAAGCGCATCTTGTTGAAGATGCGATCAATGGTCTCTTGCTCATGGCAGATAAAGTACGAGTTGGCAGACGCAAAGTAACCGTACTTCTTGTACAGGCTGTCCAGGTACTCTGAGATCCTGGTGCCGTTCTTGTACAGGCGTGCTGCCAGCTGTGCAAAGCATCCCAGGGCACTAACACCATCCTTGTCACGAACAATGTCGCCCAACATGAACCCAATAGCCTCCTCGTATCCGAAAATGACATTGTATCCCTCGTTCTCCAGATCAATGGCTCTGTTTCCGATCCATTTGAATCCAGTCAGCGTATCCTCCCAGTGAATGCCTTCATCCTTGGCAACCTTGGCCAGCATGCTCGAGGACACTGTCGAGCAGAGCATAGCAACCTTGGCTAAAACCGTGTGACGAAAGGTGGAGTGTGCAAATGTGAGTTAAGAGTAGATGAGTTACAGCAAGTAACAAAAAGACACAAAATGGATAAAAGTACACATTACCATCGCTCTTTCCAGAAGACCTCCAGTTGTCGAGGGCATTGCATGCAAACATGGTTCCGATCTGGTTTCCAGTAAAGAGGACCCATTCTCCTGACTGCTGCTTCTCTGCGACAGTGAACCGATCCGCATCAGGATCGTTCGCAAACACGACCGAGGCACCAGCCGCCTCTGCGGCCTTGAATGCCAGCGCCAATGCACCCTTGCCCTCCTCAGGGTTGGGGAAAGCAACTGTAGGGAACTCTGGATCCGGCAGAATCTGCTCCTTCGTGGGGATCAAAGGCTTGAATCCAAAACGCTCAAAGACTTGCTTGGCGAAAGGGTAGCCGACTCCGTGCATCGCAGTATAAACAAACTTGGTCTCGGACGCTGCGTTGGCCTCCTTGGCGATGCAGAGTGAATCGACCTCGTTGAAGTAGGCTGGGACCAGCTTCTCGGTGGGATCGATCAGCGCAGGGTTGTCGAATGACTTGTAGTCCCAGACCCATGGCTCCAAGTTGTCGAGGATCATTTGAGCGATGCCAGCATCGTGAGGAGGGATGATCTGGCATGCATTCTCCCAGTAGACCTTGTATCCATTGTCCTTCTTGGGGTTGTGAGAGGCAGTGATCATGATTCCACAAGCTGCGTTCAAAGTCTTGACTCCAAAGGGCACCATGGGGGTGTGGACCAAATCCTTGTAAGCATAGACCCTAACGCCCTTGGAAAGGAACACTCCAGCAGTCAAGCGAGCAAAGTCGCTCGAGTGGTGACGGTGGTCATGACCAATTACCACTCCACGCTCCTTGGCATCCTTGACATGATCGAGAACGTACAGACACAAGCCCTGCGAGGCCTGAATCACCGTCAAGTCGTTCATGCGAGAGAAGCCAGCCTCCATAGCAGCACGAAGACCTACACCACAATGATCCAGAGATCAGCATCTGCGTGTGTTCTTGCCTGACTGACTAAAATAAAGAAACAAAGTAGGAAGGGAGCACGTACCTGCAGTGCCGAACTCGATGCGGTTGCGCAGACGAGCTTCCAGCTCAGAAGTATTGTTGGCCTCGAGCAAGGCAGAGATCTCGTTGCGGGTCTCTGGATTCTATTCATGGCAATGTGTGATTGGCCGAGTTAGTAAAAGTCGAATCAGGCGTCGAAGGAGCGCAAAGGAGAATGTTGCTCCTCCTCCATGTTACCTGGTCCAGACGAAGCCATTCCTGGGCGAGGTGTGTGATGGAGGTGGTTGGTGCCATAAGGAAGTGATGAGGGATACGGAATGTGATTTGAAAGAGCGATTGAGAGAGAGAATGTGGAAAGAGAGAGAAAGAGAGAGAGAGGAAAAATAGCGGTGACCAAAACGAAAACGGACCACTGTGCGTTGCCCTTTTATGTCACTTTCCCAGGGCAAACGGCACCCCACGTTTGCCCATAAAGAAGAGAACCGACCAACGGCTGATCTCAATGTGGGGATGCTGTACATGACGACTATCACACTACTGTATTTGAGGATGACGATCCGCCGCATACTGTCTTGGTGCCTGTGTCTGTGTGTATGTGTGTTTGCCTCTGCGAGTGTGCTCTCCTCAGCCCTCCAGTCAGCGTCGAGGGTCGACCCGGCAGCATCCACAAAGACACAAAAAAGTGGGTATGGAGAACTCTATTTGGCCAATTTGCGGGGTCACTTGAAGACCTCTTTGCACACCCCACGTAAACACCTCGCAGAGATACATCCTCATCCTTCCCCATCATTAGATAACGGCAGATAGCTAGCAATCCTCTTCATTAAAAAATGGCTTCATCCTATAAACACGCTCAACAGCGCTCCACCAGGCGGAATCCGGCAAAAACAAACGGATAATTGCCCTGGTACCAGTTCCTGAAGCTGCGCCGCTCTGCTATCCGCGGGTGCGTCGCCCAAGAAGCCCCCAACACCACCAAATGCTTCCCGTCAAAGAAATCACTCGAGTATCCAGGGTACAGCTGCGACGTCTCAAAGCCGTCCGTGACTAGAGGCGCAAAAGGTGTGCTAGTCCAATCCCACAGACCACCAGGTCCGCTAAACGTCTGCATGGTCTCCACTGCTCGGGACGACGACGACGACGACGACGACGACGATGTTAATGCGCCTCGGACCTGATCATCCGTCGTTGGGTACCACCGTCTGAATCCATAATTCTCCATTCCCGTCTTGGGAACGGTCTCCTGCTTCAGCTTGAACGCAATGGACAGCTCGTGCTCCGTCGGCAAAGTGTATACACTCTTCTTGTTGCTGCTGTTGTGCTGGCTCGAATACCAGGCTGCATAGGCAGTGGCCTGGACATTGGAACAGGAGACGGGCCACTCTCCAGAAACTGCCATGGGCACAGGTCCGTACACAGTCTTGACACAGACTTCCTGAGACGTAGAGCCTTGGCCTTCCGTCTGCCACGATGCCGGGATCATGCTGGCATCGTCCATCTTGGACGTAGACTGCATAAACGCCAGGAATTCGCTGTTCGTCACCTGCCGAGACTGGATCTTGAAAGCCGAGGGAACCATCTTAGGAGTGACCAATGGATGCTCATTGTCCCAACCAAACGCAGCCTCCAAGTCGAGTCTCTTGTTCTCTGCAAGGTCAATGACCTCCGAGTCATTGTGGCCAAGGGACAACAGGTTCGAATCCAGCGTGGAGGGATTAATTGAGATCCATGTTGGTGGAGTCAACACTGACGCAGAGGTCTGGGCAGGGCACTTCATCTTACTCTTGAAATCCCATGGTGCCGGCACAGAAGGCGGAGCCAAAGTGTTGGGCGACTGGACCAGCATATAAATCAAGGTCTCGAGGTGCATAGCCTCGTGCTCAAATGCCATGAACAGCACACGGGCCAGTCGCCGGCTCATCGGGTACGTCACACTGTCATTGAGGACCTTGAACAACCGCTCTCGGACCCGGTCTCGAAAGTCAATGATCGACTCGATCGCTGGCCAGGTTTCAGGTACTGCCGAGTGGGAATGGCACTTTGTGGGATCATCCACATCGGGGTCAATACCGCGCTCGAAAATATCGTTGAAGTAAGCTGGCTCCGAGAAAGGCTCCTTCAAACACCTCGACAGCTGCGTGTCCAAGAACACAGGGATGTGGCCGAGATAGAATAGGAATGGGTGTCGCAGCGCGATGGGCTTCTCAAGAAGCATGCTGGGATGCTGGATCATGGACATTGTAACCACATCCCACGACTTCCAGAGTTCGGTCCATTCTTCCTGTGATGGACAGACCATAGAGTCCGAGGAGGAGGGCTTGAAGTAGAAGGGAGCCTTGCGCACAAGATGAAGGTCATAGCGGTTGCTGGCGCTGGTCCATTGTCCCACCTTGGTCATCTCGGTCTGCTCAAACAAAGATACAGTCTCCACGGGCGACCACTTGTAGGAATACTCGACATTGATGAGCTCATCCTTGTGCAGCTGTACACGGATCTCGTTCCGTCCCTTGTTGTGGTTGTAGTCCCCTTCCGTGTTCGGGACTCTGTAGACCAATTCATGTGTCTCCTTGACCTGATAGTAGGCTTCGTGCCGTCCCGCCTCGACATTATACTGAGCAAAGTACTGGAACTTTTCCCTGTCGATAAAGTCTTGACCCAGGATCACATTGATGTGACTCAAACCGTTCATGACAAACTCTCGGGTGATGCCTTTGGGGTCGTTATAAGCGACAGTGATCTCTTGCGCGTCATTGCGTCGGTCGATTCCGATCAGCCAGTTGTCGCCAACATTGAGCGTCTTGCGGTACGAGGCGATGAAGTCCTTAGCCTCCTCGCGATTCAAGTTTCCAATAGACGAGCCAAGCCAGAGTAGAGTCTTGGGGACCTCAGGGCCAAACGAGCTTACGAAAGCAAGACCCTCGTCGTAGGTGCCCCAGAGACCAGCGGTCTTGACGTTGGCAAAGTGGCCCAGAGACTTGAGCGACTATAACGGAGATAACAGGAACAAGATAAGGAATGGCAGGGTCAGAGCGCGGCCATAATTCATAGTGAAGTGATCGGCCCGCGATCGCGCACAAAAAATAAAGGCTACATGCAGCCGAAATGCGCTTTCAATCATGCAGTGAGGTGCGTGAGAAAGAAAAAGAGAGGCACGTTTAAGGTCCTATGGACGCATAAGTACACTCATGCGTCAGCATAAACAGAGAACTACACCAAACAGAAAGAAAGTGCACAAAAATAGACTAGCCAAAACGATTGAATGAAGAAGCACTTGTGGTCTGAGGGGAGTACAGAAAACAATATTGAGTTGGGGAGCGGCGGCAACGTAGACGGGGGCATAAGAGAGAGAAAAGGATGTGACAACAATTGCCGGAGTGCGACAGGAGGGCAGATTGTGCGCTAAAGAGCAGATGTGTTGTCGGACGAAAGGGAGGCAATCCCGTAACGACCAAGGGACACGCAGCAACGCGATACACTTTTACGCGTTTAAGCGAACTCTTTTTTCGGACCGTGGGAGATGGCGTCAAATGACGACGGGCGCACATCACGGAAATGATTTCCCCCTCTCTGTCACTTTTTTTTACCTTGGTGAGCTCGTCCAGCATCAGATCGAGGGCGTAGTAACGGATGTTCTTGCGCTTCCTCTCCAGCGCATTCAGTAGCAACACTGTCTTGCGCAGTGACCTTAAGATGGTGCAAAGAATGGTCCCAGAAAATAGAGAGAGAGAATGATGTCAGTTATGATCGTTACATCAAAGAATGAGAGACAACAGCAATTTGGCTCTTACCCTGCTCCAAGTTCAACAACAACGCTGTTGTCAGGGATGTTCTCTACAATTTTGTCACCATCGTGCTCCAGGATCTCGATCTCCTCTTGCGTGAGATAGTACTCGTCCAGGTAGGTGATCTCGTCAAAAAGCTGCAGGCCACGGTCGTCATAAAGAACCATAGTGGGAATTGTCTTGGGCGCACCCTGAACTGTGGGACAGAGACCCTGGAGAATCATACGGGGCAGGTCAAATGGCGGGGCAGCCTCCTCTTCGACGTCTTGGTCCATGAAGCTGCTGCCGCTGCTCTCTCCGTCGGCGATGGACGTCCTATCGGTCATACCGTCCATAGTGTCCGAGTCAGCACCGTCCGAGATCTCCGTGTCCTCGAGGGAAAGAGCTAGATCAACATCGACGTCGTTTTGCTCATCCCCACTTGCTCCTGAGGGAGGGCTTGGATAGACATCCTGATGGTTGTTCTTGCGAGGGTTCTGGGTGCTGAGCATGCCATGCTTAGCACTGTCCTTGGCCTTGGCGTCAGCGGACTGGCGGAGATCGATAATGGCAGGTGATGATGTCGCATAGACAGTGTGGATTGCTGTAGCCATGGTGAGGTATATGTGTGTGTGTGTGAAGTAAGCTTGGGAATCGACTCTAATGATATATATCCAAAATCTGGAGGAGCGTTGGGTGCAACAATGAGAGAGAGGGGAAGAGAGAAGGAGGCAGAGTGCGTGCGTGGTGCGTGCGTTTATGCGTTCGTGCGTTAGGGCGCTCGTGTAGGTGGGCGAGAGAGAAGGAAAGAGGAGTGTTTTTTCTGATCGGCCCAAGGAGTGAACGGCGCCTTTATATAAGTGGTTGCGCACACGCCGATTTGACATCATATGCGCTCAGTGGGTCTCGGCTTATCGCTGAAATGCCCTGCCAGCCAACCACAAGTGATCGTCGTCGCTCTTTTCTCAACAAACATGCAATGCGAGGACTGGGCCCTCAGTCCAGCGCGGAACAGACTGCTCGTACCAACCGTCCTGCGCCCAGAATACATAACCAACAGAAAGAGCAAAACCTCAACCGTTCGGCCTGCTGGGTTCGCACGCTTGCCTGCCATCCATGCACCAAGCCGGTACTATACACCCCAACAGCTTTCCTTCTGTTCTGTCCAGGTTGTCTCTTCGTATAATGCAACATCAGCGATTATCAGGTCGACCCTCGCTTCGTTTCGTTGTTGTGTTGTACCCTTGTGAAGGTAGTTCAGCGAGTCCGCGCGATCAAATTCGAAATTTAACTTTCTCAAAAAAAGCGCGCCAAAGTCCACGCACCCTCTTTGCTCGCTGTTCTCTGTTTCGCTCTTCCTATCTGGGCAATGGCTCTGGGGAGGGGCAGTATGCCCATCCTTTTACAACGTGAAGTAAGGAGGGCGAAAGACTGAAAGTGATTGAGTACCACACGGGCAACAAGGACGCATCCCTCTCCTTCCTGGTGGCCGAACAACTGTTTATGGAAGCAGCGCGTTCTGGACTCCTTCAAACCCTGACTACGCCTCGCAATAAAGTGCGGCGCCCACGGCAACACGTAAATACAAGGGTTGCGAAGCAACTCTTGTGCTGACAAATGCACTAAGGACGAAGTGAGCCATGCGAGTTTCAGTTATGGCTAGACCAACGGCAAATCAATTGACATTGTCCCTTCATGGACGCGTTGGTGCACTGCGCAACGAAGAACATGCAAGAATGCTACTCGTTGGACGCCTCGCTCATCAACTCCGCAGCGAACCTTGTACCTCGGCTCCCAGGCCTCTTGGATAAAGCCTATGGTCAACGGCGCAGTTGCCTTCTTCTCCACTTGGCCATGATGTAGTCCAATATGATGTCCTGTAGTGAGGGGTGAGGAGCTACAACGCTTCGCCCAAAGTGGGTAGTTCAGCCTCCTTATTCCGCTGCCCTGAGCACCTCAAGCGCATGTCGCCTTTTCGCCAAACTACAGCACAGTGTCCTTCAGCCTTCATAACGTTGATCCACAGCCTGGACACGTACGGTACATATCTCAATAGCTCAATAGTCGAAAGACACACCGCAAGTAAAGATACTCGATTACAAAAAGGACTCCAGGGGTAATATTACAGATTTTATACGTTTGTTGTTGGTAATAGAAAGGGCCAAGAGTCAAACTGCAGAGGTCCAGCTCGTTAGTCTCTACAACAGTGGATTCAGTTTCGAAGGGACGTGTGGTAGGGGAGAAGGAAGGAGGGGGGCCGATCGTTTGTGCCCTGCACTCTACAATCTGCTTTCAAAGTGTGCCTTTCTCCTTCATCCTCTCGCTCTTGATCACTCTGCGTCTCAGGCTCAGCAAAAAGATAGAAGTACCAGACTCAGGACCGCATCGTCCTGTCCATGTCCAAGACCCGCGGGATCGGTTGCGAATTCCTCCGTTCCCGTACATTACTCTCTGTTCCTCCCACTTGACTCGGATGGTGATGGTGATGATGGTGTCCTCCAAGTGTCGCCAGACTAATGCTACTTGCTCCAGGTGCCGGGCTCGCACCTCCTCCTCCTGTGCCCTCATGGTCGTCCTCTCCAACACTGACAAAGTTGCCCGGCTCCTGTTTCTTTGGTTTTCCTTTCCTATACCTCCGCAAGGTGAATCCTCCAATGATTGCCAAGACCACCACTGCAAGAATCACGAGGCCCCAATTCCTCCATTGCGCTGCGTTTAAGGGTCCATCGCCCGAGTTCGAGGCGGTGGACGTGGGTGAGTCGCTCGCGAAGGGTGGGGGCGGGCGTGCCCCGATGACGGTGGTCGGAGGTGGTTTGGTGGTGGTGCTGTATGGAGTGTAGTTGGGGAAGAGAGTGAGATTGGCAGTTTGGTAGGCGGGTATTGCTGTCCAGGTCCCGTCGATGATGGCGGTGATGATGTGAGTCTCCCTGGACGGCGGCCAGGTTATGGTCGTCGTTACTGGCACCGGGGGTGACATGGAGCGGGGGTGTTTGATTGGAGGGCTGGAGATCAAATCTGTGGGATGATGCTCCTCTCGACCCGATTGCGTTTGTTGTTGTTGGCGGTGCTCAGCTTTTAGGCCTGTCGTTCCTGCCTGCCTTCCTGTTGTTTAATGCCTTTGTCGCCTTGTCCCTTTGCTCGGCCGTGTGTCTGTGTGCAAATGTTCCAGTCCAATGCCTTTTTGATAAGGGCTGATTCGAAGCGGATGGTCGAGAAGAGTTTGAATGAGATGGTCGTTTGTGGAGAATGGTCCGTCCCAAACCTCCTCTCGGTCTCGCCCACTTATTGGCCGTGTGGCTCTTCTCAGTATTCACCAGCTACCTCAACCTTAAAGGTCCAGCATATGCAAGAGACGCTTCTTTATTTCAAACATCCACAAACTTGGGGATAGGCCCTACTTCCACCCCAATCTCCTTTGCAATGGCCTTGGCCCGTTTGATCTTGAACTTTTTGTTCTCCTCCCAACGCTTGCCTGCTCCGTTGACCAGCCGCGTGATCATATTGGCAGCTTGCCCTTTAGTCAACTGCCGCTTTGCCCGACGCTGCTGCTGTCGGATCGACATCTCTTCTATCAGGCTGATGGTCTCATCACCGGTACCTGCCCCGCCGCCAATGTCATCCAGTGGCTCATGATCGTATCCGAGTTGCTTCAAGAACTTCAGCTGCGACTCTGTTGCTGGCGACTTTCTCCACTTTGCTTGGCGTCCAATGAGCTGTGGTTTGTGTCCGATATGCTTCGAGATCCAGGTATCTACCCCGCGAAGGCAGTCCTCCAATGTGTCCGCCTCAATCGGCAGCATGGTGCCTTTGGACATGAACCACCTCTTGCTGGATCTCTCAGATTCTCCCGACCCCTTGGCCAGAGACTTCTTGTCATTCATTGTCACCCGCTTCTGGCAACGGAACAGGCCATCCTCCAGAGACTTTTCAATCTTGAACGTGTCTGGCTTGACAACGAGTACATATTCGTTGGGCCCTACGCTGACCCAGGCGTTGTTCGACGCATGCCACACCCGCCGAGGAGCACCACTGCAGTCGCCAATGAGTTGATACGGGTTCTCGTACTCATACACCTTGATCTTGGCGACCTTGGCGTCAATGGCCTCCACAACCTCAGCCTCCTCGCTTTCTCCTGCCGTGGCTGCTAACTCCTTCTCCAACGCGGCTATCTCCTGGTTACGAATGGCATCGATATCTTCTTGGCTTGCGATGACCTTGTCCGCTGTGGATGGGTGCCAATGGTCGATATCAGATGAGGTTAGTCATGACGAACGACATAGAGACAACTCCTGTTGAAACTAAAACAAAAAAAAAATACACTGCTCTTATGCTCTTACTATTGAAAACCGCCTCTGGGTCCAGTCCAAGTAGTGTTGGCGCACTCACAAGTGCTTCACCTTGCACCGCGTCCACGAAATCGAGTACGTGACAATCGTCTTTTCCCGCATAAAGTCGCATACCGCGTCCAAGCATCTGTTGGAACAAAACATTAGACTTTGTTGGCCTGGCCATGACGATAGAGTCGATGGCAGGGATATCTGCGTAGAACAAATAAAAAGAAAAGGTATGTCAAATTAGTGCCCTTCAGGTCCGTAAAGTCAAAGAGAGAGACTGCACGCGCTCACTCACCTGTTCCTTCAGTCAAGATACCACAGTTGACAATCACAGGGAACTTGCGCGCTCGAAAGTCTGCTAGCAACTGTGCACGCTCGGCGTCATTGGTCCTGCTTGAAAGCACGCGCGCATCAAATCCATGTCGCCTAAAGACGTTTGTCAACTCCTCGGCGTGGGCAATGTCAACCGCAAAGACGACAGTAGATTTTCGGTCCTCTATCAAGCCATGTATCAAGCATTCAGTGAATGGAAGAAAGAAAAAAGCGATTGAAAAAAGAAGGGTGATAAGATATACTTACTGCAATAAGTCATAAAACTCCGGACCACGATATCATTTCGAACCGGGGTGTTACACTTGATAGAAAGATCTTTCTGCACGAAATCGCCGCGCTGAGTCTTGACATCTCGAAGGTCAAACTCTGTCTGAATCGCAGAGACGCGAAGATTACAAAGCCTATGTGACAGAAGTCATTACCTCAAGTCAACAGAGTGTTCGCTGTCAGTTATGCAGCAGTAAGTATTGTAACTCACCATTTATCCTCGATCATTGTAATAAAGTCCTTGTGAAAGGAAATGTAGTCGAACACTCCTCCAAGTTTCAGCCCGTCATGTCGTCTCACTGTGGCCGAACACCCGTAGACAAAGATGTGGGTCTCTGGCACATGAGCTCCAAAATGCTTCAGTATCCGTCCATATGATTCCGCTGCCGCATGATGTGCCTGCCAAGTAAAACGTACAACAAATTATAGTCACGGTGCTATTAGTGAAGGAGCATCATCATGATCTTTGGTACCCATGAGTCAATTCAGTCCACTGTCCACACCTCGTCAATGATGATTGCTTTAAACTCCTTGGGATTGTACTTTTCGAGCCGAGTTGTTCCTGCTCGTCCCAATGACGGCACACTTGCCACGATTACGTCCGCGCTCATATCAGCCTTGCGCGCGCCTTGGTCGACCGACACCGTCTAAATAACATGATCCATCAGTGTCTAGCATTAAAACTAAATGCAACGCAAGGGTTTTTGAAAAAATCACGTCATACCATGCCCGTGCCGTTGCGAAGAACATGAGCTTGCGTTTGTGCCAACAACTCTTGGCGATGAGCCAAGATCAATGTCTTGGTGGCGCCCGGGAACGGTGGTGGGACCTTCTCCATCAGATGTGAAAAGATAACCTAATAGCAGCAAGTGAGAACGCATTTTCAAAGGTAGAGTTTAGTCCCTCAGTTAGTCTCCTTAATGGAGGGATGTCCTTGTGAGCAAATGCTTGCTCACGAACGTCACTTACCGTCTTCCCACTGCCCACAGGTAGAGATACAATCTGTCGTCTGATCCCCTTCTCTAGATTGGCTAAACATGCATCGATACATTCCGTTTGATAAGGTCGCAGTTGGGTCACAGGACTTGGCGCGAGTACTGGGGCGGCCACGGCCTCCTTGCTTTTGGACGACCGCGTTGACTTTCGCGTCCCACTTGCTGCCTTGGCAGACTCGTCTGATCGTTTGGTCTTCTTGGGACTCGCGTCCTTCTGCTTGACGTCGCCTTTGGCCTTTGTAGCCTTTGCCTTCCCCTTCCCTGACTCTGTTGCCTTTGCCTTCCCCTTCCCTGACTCTGTTGCCTTTGCTTTCCCCTTCCCTGACTCTGATGCCTTTGCTCCGTCTTCTCGAGCCAAAGTTTTGGGTACTTTTGACCGCGTCCGAGAGACTTTTGAGGCGGTCTGTGATAAGGTTGTGGTGACGGTGTCTCCAGCATCCTTCTGTCTTGTAGCCGCAGCAGCAGCCCGCGCGAGCGGCTCCTCAACGGCAACGGCAGCCTCGGTGGCGAAAGACCTCCAGTTCCCTAACTGTTGTGGCAAATGACTTGAGCATTCCTTCAATGCCACTCTGCATAGCAAGTGCGACCTGCTTCCTGACAAGCAACGATGAATCCTTTGAAGGGGCAACATGAGGGTCAATGCAGGAACGGGGCAGTGAAGGACAATGTCAGTTGGCGATGCGCAAGGTCAGCAGAAAAGGGGAAAAAGTGTGGAGGCTTAGCCCTATTCGACCGATATATATAAAAAAGACGCGTTCGCGTGCCGTTCGCGACAGTCCTCAACCCTCCCACCAGGTCGGCCGGGTGCTCTATGGTACATCAAGAAGGCACATTGATCGTGCCTTTTGACTGCCAAATTACAGTATAGTGTTTTTCAAGCGGCGGCGCACACTTCTTTATCGGCTGTATCTCACCGCGAGATACCTACACCAAAGACAGCCCAACTCGTCACTAGCAATACGGACCAAGTCATGATCCAAAAGTGCGCCTGGGCCTTTTTGAAACGCGGCACCTCGTCCTCGCCACTGTCTATTCGCACTCCAAAGCGCTCGTCCTCGCCCTCATCCTGCGACTCATCCTCGCCAGAGTCGTCCTCGTCCGAGGCTGTATCGCCTCTCCGATGGCTGTGGGGGAATGGAGTTTGGTGCAACACGTCAAATGGTCTCGAATTTACTGCAGCGGGCTCGTAGGTAAGTCCTGGGTCTGGAGAAGTCGACAGCTGGCCGTTTGAGGCTAGTGCTGTTGTGCTGGAGCTGATTTCAGTCATAGAAACCTCCTCGGCGTCCGACGCATCCGCCAGCTCAAATATGGGTTCCATAGCCATTGCCTCTAGCACCTCATGGCTCCTCCGCCTCCTGTTCCACCGTGACCGAGATTTCCTCTTTCTCGCGGACCCGGCCTTGCCATAGACACCGTTGACCAAGCCCGTTTTCCCACCTTCGCCGTCCGTCCACTTGTAATCTCCCCAGACGAAGATGGAGCATGCAACAAATGTCAGAATAGCCACGATCAAGAACATGCCTAGCAGATGAATATCCTCCCGCTCCTGCTGGGCCAAATCTACCTTCTTGGGGAAAAAGTGGTGAAAGAGACGATCGAAGACGCCCTCCGTTTCTGATTCTGTTGAGTTGGCGTCCTGAAGCATGCCCGCAATAGTTCCAAAAAGAGTTGCGCCAATATTGTCGATGGACCGGTGTAAACCAAGACCTGTAGGGACGTGTTTTGTCAGTACGGGCATGCTGGTGACAATCGATAGCGTGCCCAAAGCGAGCGACAATGCAAATAGGAGCATGGGAATGGTCGGCGGGATGGGCATGGATGCGTAAGGGATAAGGAGAAGAAGGTGCGTGCAGATAAGCAGACCTGCTGTGACCAACAGCAACCACGCGCGTTGCCCCGCATGGTCAATGAAGGTGCCGAGGAAAGGGTATATGACGAGGGGCACGGCCAAAATGATCGAGGCAACCCAAGCAGCCTGTTCGTCATCTACTCCATAGTGGTGTTTCACGATGTTGCTGTAAGGTGTCCAACGTAGATGTTAGCTGGCTGTTATAACGTCACGCCATTGACTCATATATCCTTCACTCCCAAAAACACACCTAGCTTGATGCATGAAAGGGTTCCAGCTTGCACCGACCAAGAAGCTAATGGTCAGGAGTGTCCAGAACATGCTTGAGAAACCGTAGACCTCCCGCCATCCAAGATGTGTCCGCTTTGCCTTCAGAAGAATGGTGATCTTGGTCATTGTATCCGCGCCCTCCTTGGGCTTCTTTAGAAGCATCAGGAACAAAATGTTCATTGCCCAAGCTACGATCGAGATGAACAGCGAGACGACAAATGGCGTAACAAATGCAAAAGGTTGCAGCGTGGTCAAGGGGACCGAAGTTGCCAGTGCTAAAAATCCAGCCTAGAGAGGGACAGCCACTCGAAAGTTAGATACTTTGCGCCCATGGTCCGATCGTATACGCACGCAGTCTTTTTGAATATGCAAAATGAAAAACGTGTCATACCAGTTTGCCGCTCGTCATTCCCAACGCCAAGACCAAGGCAAGACCTCTCTTCTTGAAATAACGAACCCAAATCGTTTCCTGAATGATTGTAATAGGTGCTGCACCTAGGCTGTCGTATAGAATCCGCCCATGTTAATATCGATGTTTTGAGCCAGGGTTCGGGACGCAGCTGCAGTATGAAGAGATATACATACCCGAACAGACAATAGCCGACTATCATGACCTTGACGGAGTAGGTCCAACAGCCCAAGATTACAATCACCTGTCCCAGAATAACGATGGAAGTAAAAACGATCGAGCTGGGTCCTGTCCCGTATCGCTCCACTAGGATGCCTCCGAGGAGCGGGATGATGGTTGGGAAAAGAGTCAGCGACGACTGCAGGAGCGAGAACTGCGTGTTGGAGATGCCCATGTTCTATAATTTCATCCAAAACGCGCCCGGTTAGTCACTTTCATCGTTTCATCATCCTATCGATCTGTTCAGGTGCCCTATGCCTACCTCCTTGAGGACGTCCTTCAGCGGCCCCGTCATGTGCATGGTATAATGACTGGAGATGCCAAGCATGGCAGCACAGAAGAAGGCCTGCATCCTGATCGCCTTTTGCGCCGCCTCGTCCAAACCCTGGCTCTCTTGGCTGTCGTTGCTGGCATCCTGTCGCTGCAGCCGTTGATGGTGGTCTATGAACTCGCGCTCTGAGGGGCTGACCAACTCCTGGATCTCGCTGGTGTAGTAGTCTTGGCCATCGTCGTCTTCGGATAGCCTACGGTCTGGGCTGCGGTGGTAGGACGGCGATTCCTGAGCCTCTGACTTGAGAGGCTGGTAGTCGATGCGACCATTGGACATTATAGGAATGGCTGCTCGTGGTGCCCCTGTGTCCGGTGGCGAGTCATGCAGAGAAGGTGAGGGGGGCCGTGTGGATGGAATGGAAGGACAAGGCAGGTGGAGAAAAGAGGAAAAGGGAAAGGAACGTTGTGTGTCGAGGTCAGCGGGTGGGAACGAGAGAGAGTGAGAGTGAGAGTGAGAGAGAAAAAAGGGGCGCAAGACAGGAAGGGTCGTTTTTTTTCCTTGCTGCTGTCGGCAAAGGGCATTCTCTTTCTTCTGCTCGCTCCTCGCTCCTCTGCCTTTCCTTCTCTCTGTCTCTTTCCTCTTTCCTCTATCCTCTTTCCTCTATCCTCTTTCCTCTATCCTCTTTCCTCTTTCCTCTTTCCTCCTTCCCCGTCCCCTACCGCCTTCTCCGTCCTTTGTCTTTTGCTCCACTACCCTGCATTCCTGCTTTCCTTCCTCGGCGAATTCAAAAAGAAGCAACCTCCGGAATCACAGCCATGTCCACAACCCATCCCTCGACAGAGGACCAGGCCAAGGTCCTCGAGGACGCACTCGCAGTGGTCAAGCTGCAGTCCTATCAAATGAAACGCTGTCTGGTGAGCGCAAAAACCATCGTTGTTGGTCCTTTATGCGGACCCAGCAGACTGACTCTCTCAGTCCCGCCGCGCTGACTGCAAAGCTGCTCACGCTGACCCCATTTCACCCCCTTGAATTCCACACACACAGGACAACAGCAAACTCATGGACGGACTCAAGCATTGCTCCACCATGCTGGCCGAATTGCGTACCTCTAGCCTAACGCCCAAGAACTACTACGAGCTCTGTAAGTCATTTGACCTTCAGGTCCAAGCAACATGAGCAGTGGCGCTTTTAAACTCTCCACTCGTCCTCACAATCTCGTGTTCCAACCGACGCTCTTTAGACATGGCTATCTTTGATGCGCTCCGCCACGTGTCGACCTATTTAAAAGAAGCTCACCAGAGCGGCCGTCACCATCTCGCGGACCTGTACGAGCTGGTGCAGTATGCCGGGAACATTGTCCCGCGCCTTTATTTGATGGTTACAGTCGGCAGCGTTTACATGGAGATGCCAGACGCTCCTGTCAAGGAGATTATGCGCGACATGATGGAAATGACGCGAGGCGTCCAGCACCCCACGCGTGGTCTCTTCTTGAGATACTATCTCAGTGGTCAGACCCGAAATGGGCTTCCATTGGGCACAGAGGATGGGTAAGGTCTAAAAGTTTCTGGATCGAAAAGTGCATCCGCGCTCCTACCACGGGACACTAACCTGTCCGTCGACTCTTGCTAGGCCTGAGGGAAACATTACAGACTCGATTCAGTTCATTCTCACAAACTTTATCGAGATGAACAAACTCTGGGTTCGTCTCCAACACCAGGGCCACTCTCGTGAGCGCGAAAAGAGGGAAATGGAGCGCAAGGAGCTCCGAATTTTGGTCGGCACCAACCTTGTCCGTCTCAGCCAGCTGGATAGTGTTGATCTGAGCGTATATCAATCGGTGAGCTGTGTTCCCGAAAATGGCAGGATTCTTGGGTATAGCGCTTTGACCAAACTTTGACTAACCTGCCTTCGTCACATACCGCCCTAGACCATTTTGCCCAGTGTGCTGGAGCAAATTGTGAGCTGCAAGGATGTTATCGCGCAGGAGTACCTTATGGAAGTGATCATTCAGGTACTATGCCGCCGCACAGACGTCGATCACTGATGCATCTTGGCCATGTAAACTTCTCTTTTGACTGAAGACGACTCTGCTTTTTTTCTTGAACGTCAAACATAGGTCTTCCCTGACGATTTCCACCTACGAACACTCGGGCCGCTGTTGTCCGCAACAGCTCAACTTCATCCCAAGGTCAACGTGAAACAGATTGTCATTGCATTGGTCGACCGCTTAGCGGCCCATGCAGCCCGTGAGGCCGACAGCAACGACGATAATGACGATGACGATGAGAGGACAGATGCGCCTGCGTCGCCAAAAGCTGCATCTATCAAATCTGAAAAGAATGACTCAGAGACGCAGGAGGAGGAAACAGCTGTCAAAGATGCATCTGAGGAAAGAGATGAAGAGACAGAAACGAAGGATCAGCAAGAGGATACTGCCGCAGAGGAGACGACAAGTGAAGAACCTGCAGCCGCTCCCAAGCCTCCAAAGGTTCGCAAGATCAGAGGCATTCCTGAGGACGTCAAGTTGTTCGAGATCTTTTGGGGAAAGATTGTCGAACTCGTCAAGGTGAGTTTTGAGTAAAGATTTGAACGCGCCAAGTGCGGTACTAAGGCGTCTCGTAACATTGACCATCTACTTCCTATTGATATGATAACCCTTTAGTTCCGCCCCGATCTTTCGATCCAGGATATCACAGCGTTGCTGGTGTCGTTGATTAACCTATCGCTTAGCTGTTATCCCGACAACTTGTCCTATGCTGACCAAGTCTTGGGTTTTGCAAAGGAAAAGACTATCGAGTACAATGAGAATCCTGATCTTCAGCACAAGGAAACAGTCAGCAATCTTCAGAACCTCCTCTCATCGCCTATTCAGCATTATCCTTCCATCCTTATGCTTCTGGATCTCTCCAACTTTACATCTCTACTTGCACTTCAACCCTATCAAACACGTCGCGCCATTGCCCATGCCGTTGTTGGCTCTATCTTGAAAAACGAGACTATCATCGGAACCCCTGAGGATGTCAACGGGGTCCTGGAGATCTGCGCCGTCATGGTACGTGATCAGAAGGATGGCGGACACAACTCAAGCCCGTTTCGTAACACTCGCAACAACCGCAACGAGAACGGAAGTGTGGACATGGAGGACTTTGCAGAGGAGCAAGGCAAGCTGGCACGCATTATCCACCTTTTCAAAAGCGACGACGCTGATGTTCAAGCGGCTGTAAGTTTTGCAAGAAGTTTAATTGTCTCGCTTGGGCCATATGTATGTAAGCATGGCTCACCGATGCATGCTTTAAGACTCACGTTTGCTCTCGATTTTTTTTTCTCCACTTTGGCCGTGCAGATCCTGTCCACAGCAAGGAAGCAGTTTGGAGATGGCGGCGAGCGGATTCGTTACATGTTCCCACCTCTTGTGATACAAGCTGTGAAATTGGCCCGAAAGTTCAAGAGGCTTCAGGAGACAGACGAAGGATGGGAGAAGAAATGCTCGACGTTGTTCCGGTTTATCCACCAAATCGTTTCGATTCTTCACAGCAAAGTTGACAATTCGGATGCTGTCTTGAGGCTGTTCCTCCTCGCAGGTCAGAGTGCAGATGAATGTGGCTTTGAGGACATTTGCTACGAGTTCTTTGTTCAGGTACGTCTAAATCATGTCTATCGAGGACACACTGCGTTTGGATGAGTCGGCAAAAACTGTTCAACAGTCCTCAACAAACAAAAGTGCTAACATTCTCTGTGGATAGGCTTTCACTGTTTACGAAGAATCCATCTCCGAATCCAAGGCGCAATTCCAGGCTATCACGTTGATGGTGGGCACTTTGCAGACGACTTCTTGCTTCGGCGTTGATCACTACGATACCCTCATTACCAAGTGTGCGCTTCATGGAGCCAAGCTGCTGAAAAAGCCCGACCAGTGCCGCGCAGTTTACACTTGCAGCCATCTGTGGTGGGGCACGATGGTGGTTGGGCAGGCGGAGGGTGGAGAGGACAGTGCTTTGCCTTACCGTGATGGCAAGCGGGTGCTTGAGTGTCTTCAAAAGGCGCTCAAGATTGCAGACTCGTGCATGGACAGTGTCACGAACGTGGAGCTGTTTGTAGAGATTTTGAATCGGTACATCTTTTATTTCGAGCGACAGAACGAGGCCGTGACAGTCAAGTACCTGAATGGACTGATTGACCTTATCAACACGAACCTCGGTAACATGGAGAACCCAGACCAGCACCCACCGGCGTCCAACTCGTCGTCGTTAGTCGAGAATGACCCTTCAGACATTGCAAAGTATGTTTTGACGCACTTCAGGAACACACTCTTTCATCTCGAGCGGTGCAAGGACTCTGGTGATACGAAGTACGCCGATCTGGATGCTACACTCGCCAAGTGATTTTCTTGAATAGTGCATTAAACTGGGCTGTCAGTCAGTCAGTTAGTCCATCAACGAGCGATCCTTTTTTTTTTTTTTTTTCTTTGTCTCTGTTTATGGATGGTATCTATGTATCTACGGTCATTCAGCCTAGACCAGCTGGCACGAATGTAGAACAAATTTATCTTTGGCTTTGGCTTACGCCTCGCAGTTCGTGTACTTTGTCACAACGCAACAACATAGCGAGGCAAAGAAGGCTCACAAGAGGGAAGAATATATAGACGGCTCGCTCGGAACTGCGCGATAAATATATATATATAAACGCTGATTTTGCCCACTGTTGTTTTGAGTCTGTGTGTGCGTGTGTGCGCGTGTGTGAGAGAGAGAGGCTGTGAGGGATAGAGGCGAGGTGTGCAATCGAGTGGGCAAAAAAAAAAAAAGAAGACAGATAGATAGATAGAGCGACAGAGAAAGAGTGAGAGAGTGAGAGAGAGAGGGCAACTCGAATGCTGCACGCTTTGGCTGCCCCCCTGTGTGTGTATGTATATGTTGTGTGCGTGTTGTAGTGGTGTGTTGTAGTGAGTGTGTGTGAGAGAGTGCTAGTGTGCGTAGGCTGCCGTCTGCACCTCCTCCTCCTCACCCCCCTTCGCCTTTTGCTTCAAAATGGCAGTAGTGTTTTGGCTGATGGAGAGTTGAACCATAATAGCGCCGTGATAGGCGGGCCGAGGGGGAAGAGGTTCACGCTCTGTGACAGAGTTGTAGTGTGGAGACTTAAGACGTGTGTGAGAGAGGGTATTCTGAGCAAACAGAGAGTCGCAGTAGAGCAAAAAGCATGAGCAGTGGGTGTGGAATATGGGTGGCAGGCAGAGAGGAAAAAGGCCCAGTGGAACGAATCACAAGTCGCTCTCGCCCTGCAAAGTGCCTGGTATACTATTGGTCACGCTTGAGCGTATGTGTGTGTGTGTAAGTGTGCGTGGGTGCGTGTTGTGTGTGTAGACTATATGCGTGTGTATGTGTATGCGAGTGTGTGTCAAAGAAAACCCAGCCAAGTGCGGCAGAGAGCGAGAGTGCAAGGGAAGGGAGGGGAGCAGGGACGAGGGAGAGAGAGAGAGAGTATGTGTGTGTGTGTGAGTGTGAGTGTGAGAGAGAGGTGGGTATGGTATGACTGAGTGGACTGAATACAGCAAGGTACGTATGATCCACCAGAGTGAGCGTGGAGTGCAGTGGGCTAGAGTGAGTGCGAGTGAGTGGGTGAGTGAGTGACTGAGTGGGAGTGAGTGAGTGAGTTAGTGAGTGTGTAGTGTGTCCAGTGAGTGAGAGTAAGTGAGTGAGTGAGTGAGTGAGTGAGTGAGTAGAGTGCTCCCCCCCTCCCTTTTTTTTTTTTTTTTTTTTTTTTACGCTGGGCTGGGCTGGCTGGCTCAGTCCCTCACAAAAGGCAGCCAAAATCAGCATCCCCCCCGCTGCTTTTTTTTCTCTCTCTCTCTCTTTTTCCACTCACTCACTCACCGCACTCCACCCACCCCACCAAGTAAGTCGACTCTGCCATATGTTTTCCGCCTGCCCTTGCAACCGCGGCCTCTCTGCTGGCCCATATGCACTCTCCCCCAGCCATGGCTGCTGCTGTCTGCTGCTGGCTGCTGCTGTCGCTGTCCATATCGAGAGAGACCTGAAAATTCATGCCCATATCCATCGCTAAGCACCGCGCCAGACAACCATCCCCAGCCGCTCCATCCCCCCATCCCCACCCGCACCCATCCCCCCCATCCCCATCCATCCCCACCCACCGCGGACTCCCCTCGCTGCCGCTGCTTCCAGGGCAAACCCTGCCTGTGGCCGATACCATCCTCGCATGAAAATCTGAAAGTGGCTCCTCATCGCCATCCTCGGCCTGATCAGGCCGCAGGAGTAGCGATGCCAAAGCTTCGAGAGGTGGGGAGTGGCGGAATATGGGGCAACAAAAAGTGGGAAGCGCGCGAAAGAGTTGGGAAATAGACCATCGCAAGGAAAGAGGCGACTCGCCACAGAATCCCGAGCGATAATGGTTACTTACACGCGTTTGCTCTCTTCCAACCATAATAGTCTACATAATGCCCAAGGTCGCCAAGAAGGACGCCAAGGTCTCCAAGAGAGGCAAGAACGAGGAGCCCAAGAAGAGAAAGAGAAAGGCCAAGAAGGACCCCAACGCACCCAAGAACCCCATGTCCGCCTACCTCATGTTCTGCGAGGAGTGGCGCGAGAAGGTCAAGGCCAAGAACCCCGAGGCATCCTTCGGTAGGTCATCAAGAACCCTGACAAAGGGAGACGCGCGAGCGGACGACGCAACAGCAGACCTGAGGAACACGCCACCGTTTTGGACATGGAAGCTAAACATCGTCTGCTTTTTCTGTTTTTCTTTTAACCTACCCATAGGTGAACTCGGACGTCTTCTCGGCGAGCAGTGGAGAAGCTACTCTGAGGAGCAAAAGACCGTAAGTGCCGGATATCAACAATATGCTTGCCGAGCGCTTTCAGCAACAGCGGACGTTCCCAGGAGCCGACTTTGTGTTTTGAATTAATGTGACGCGTCGCGTGTTGTTGACAAACCCCCTCTCCTCCTTTTTATCCTTTTTTTGAATTTTCGTCCTTCTTTGGATTTCAAATTTTAGCCCTACGTCTCCAAGCACGAGAAGGCAAAGGCCAAGTACGCCGTCGAGAAGGCAGCCTACGATGCCAAGAAGGCCGACGAGGACGATGAGGAGGAGGAGGAGGATGAGGAGTCCGAGTAAATACATCGCCTTTTTTCCACCTACATGTCCGGACTACCCTTGTCCCCCAGATTCCTCTACCTCTGATAGAGCCTCACGGTTGAGTTCACGTTCCGTGTTCAAAGCTCGCTCGATATTCTCCCCTTTTGCTTTTGCACTTTTTATTTTTTCACTAGTTTCTTCTGCTTCTCGTACGTTTGTATAAACAATTGATAATCAAAACATCCTGTTCCGAAAAAGTGCGTCGCTTTGCCCATAAGAGCCATGAGGGCCAGCCCTCGACGGGTGCGGGGCATTGCCTCGATATGCGTGGTGCCTTTCATTTCTCGTTCTGAGCACCGCCCTTTTGTTGACTTTGAATGGAAACTTGTGCATACCAGGCCTATGTTAGGGATCACTCTGTCATCATCTATACTATCTAATATATCAGCACTCACTTCAACTATGTCGAATGTTGGCATTGCCGTGATGTTGCTGCAGCGTGCGATGGTCCTTGAGCAGGGCAGGATTCAGTTGGTGACTTTGCTCCTGAAGAAGGGTCGTCGTTTCGGCAGAGACGTCTAGGTCGAGTGAATCCTGCTCGCTGACGGTTTTATCCAGGCGCTCTATAATGTCTTGCAGCATCTCTTCATTCTTTCGTTGGAGTTCGACGGCAGGATCTCTCTGCAGGTGGGATGGATCCGCCTCCAGGAATTCTAACCTCTGTGCAAGAGCATCGGGAGAGACTCCATCACTGAACTTTTTAGCAGTGTGCCGGTGGTCTTCCTGTCCATGTCTGTGAGGGCTGGCGTTATAAGGTGACCGGGACCGGCTCCTGGAGGATTGCTTTTGCTGGTATTCTGCATTCAGCAGGTGATGGTGATGACGATGATGATGATGATGGTGTTGCTGCTGTTGTGGTTGTTGAAAGCGGATATGGCTGCCCACCTCGATATGTGTATGATGATGGTGAGTCCTTGCTATCAAGCTTGTACCGTCCACTTTGGCTGGCTGTGTATCGATCGTGAGATGGTGGTTTTCGCTGACCATAGTGTTTGAATGATTGCTGCTAGGAAAAAGGAGAAGGTGTTCAGTTTCGTTGAAGATGAAAAGAACAGCAAAGCCGAGTTTCCTCCTACGCTCTATTTATGCCGTTCAAGGCTCGTAGATCGAGGATTAGCGCTCCTGGGAGGAGGAGGGGGCCTTGGGATTGCAGCCCACAAGCAAGTCGCATGGGTTCGTCATACGGGACATATGTGGTCGTCGGCAGAGAGTCGCTGGGCTGTGTCCCGGGCCATGTGTGATCCTAGCGTTGAGCTGAAAGGCGACTCGTCGAGCAGGGGAACTGCCCTTTTGGCGGCTAGTGCCGAGCTATGACTTCACAGAAGGTCGCGACGGTCGGATGGGTGCCGAATGGTCTGTGGCACTGCAACCGAGGCATAGCTTTTATTAGCAGTCTCCCGTGGACGCTTTTAGCTCCCACTACCTTGCTCCTCCACTGCCTCCCTCTCTTCGTCGTCTTCGTCGTCTTCCACTTCGTCGTCCTCGCCACCTTCTCCCTCCACGTCGTGCTCTTCGCCCCTCTCCTCAACGTCGTCGTGTTCGTCTTCTTCTGGGACATCGTCGTCGGAATAGATGCACATCTGGACATCTCTTGCCAGTAGGATCTTCTCGAGCTCTCGCCGCTGCCTATTATCCGTGTGCAATCGACCTTCCACTCTCTCCAGTTTGGGCCACGCCTCCAACATCCAACAAACATCCCTCTCCGTCATGTCCTGTGCAACCCCATCAAAACAGAACCGGTCCAGCTCCGTTAGACTGCGCAACTGATTCAGTCCTGCATCCAGGCTCAGTTGGATCCCGTCCCTCGTTCCATCCAGTGCCCAGTCATCGACTCCGAGCGTCAGGCAATCCAGCAGAGTCAACTTCGAGAGCTGCCTCAACACCTGATCTTGCCATGCTGCCGGTCGGTTCTCGAGTCCACAGAGATACAAGCTCAGTAATCGAAGCTGCTGGCTACACGCCCAGTCCTGAGGTTTCAGCTGTTCGTCTCGTCCTATGGGTGCTTCCTCCCCCTGTCCAAGTGAATGATGGTCGCGGCCTTCCTCTGGTGTACTCTCGTGCTGTTGTCCCTCGTTCACGCCAAGGATATCCCGTGCCTCCAAACGACCCGAGCAAAACCACTGCAGATTAGGACAAGACATCATGATGCGCTGGTTCATGGGGCTCGTCACCGCAGGGCACTGTCGAAGATCCAAGGTGGTCAAGGTGGCAAAGTGTTGACCAAGCGACTGGAACGCGAGTGGACCGAATTTGGATCGAGAGACATGGAGCATCTTGATTCGACGACATGCCAGCAAGATACGGTTCAAATCGTCGTCTGTTAGTTTCGGGTGCTCGAGGTCGAGCTCCTCCAAAAGAGGGCAGTCCTGAGAAAACAGTTTGAACAGCGCGAGGGCTGGCAGTCGCGCGTGGCCGTCGTTGTCTTCATCGATGTTCCAGCTAAGGTGTCGGAGCTGGGGACATTTTCGGATCCATTGAGTTTGGTGCAAGGTCGTGATGCCTGGGGATTCAAGATAGAGTAGCAAGGACTTCAAGTGCGGGAATTCAGGCCATCGCTGGTGGTTCTCGCCGCTGTCCAGGGGTCCAACATCGGTGAGCTCGGATCCGTACAAGTGCAGGTAATGTAGCCGCATGGTGAGATCGAGCAAGAGTTGTGTGCCGCGGAAGTCATATACCAGGTTTGTGGAGTCCAAGTGGGTCAGGTTCTTACAGCTCTCGTTCAGGAACTCTGGTGCGGGTGCAACCCGGGAATAATATAGACTGAGCGATGTCAAGAGCGTGTTCTGACGGAGGAGAGGGTACACGCGGTCCCAGTTGTCGCTACAAAAATGTATGTTGAGGGTGGTGAGGGCTGTGCAGGTGTTGAGCGCAGAGTCGATTGGGTGGTCGCGTTCGATAGAGAGGCTGCGGATGTATTGCTTGTTCGCTTCGATGCCGACCTCTGTGGGACGTTTCTGGCCGTCGCTAGACCACCGGACGGTGGACCAGTAGGCCGGATTGAAAGTATGGTACCAGCTCTTGCACACTGCAGCTGCAGCGGCCAATTGCTCATCGGTGAGGTGTAGGGCCACTTGGGCTCTAATCTCGGGGAGATCCATCCTAGGTTGAGATGAGGTCTTTGTGCTAAATGGAAGTACTGGAGATGGGACTATGAAGGAGATGGAGGAGGAGTGATGTGCGATTCGCAAACGCAGCGATACTTTGGGAAAAATAGTTGAAGGCTGAGCACATAAAATCTTGATGGTCAACGGGTCTTTTTATTTGAATGTGATGAAGGGACATGGGGTGCTCAGAGAAAACATTATCATGCATTCATAAGTATGGATGAAAAATACTGATCAACATCCTCCCAAGCCTGGCTATGGGTGCCGTTCACGCGGTATCCCAGATGTGAGTCCGGCCTGACCACGACAAGTCCACCAGAACTACCTTGCCATGAAAATCCATATTTCTCATGCACCGCCTTGGTATGATCCAGGTACAGGCGACCTTCACCCACATTCCTCTTGGACATGGCGTCCAGACTGCTCTGGGATCCAGGAGAAAACGAGCCAACAATGATATGAACCTTGAACAAGTCCTTGTCCTTGTAGCCGTCGTTGAGGTTGGATCCATACGACCACTTGCGTCGCCACTGAGACAGAAAGCTATCAATGTTGTGCGCCAGCTCTTTGAAGCTCACTGTGTGGGTTCCTTGATTTGATGCGCCGGCATGGTTCGCGAACTTTAGCCCATCCGACACAAAGACGAGAATGTGGAAGCGCGAGATTCCGAGCATCAATTCGTGTACTCGCAACTGCGATGGCTCTTTGCTGTTCGAGTCGAGTCCAAGTGCACAGAGCGGGCCATCCTTTGCGCGGACACCAACCTGGTGTTCTGATCGCGGGGGCTGTTGAGTCGCATGACGCTGGTTGATGGAGTTTTCGCCGTAGCGGACATTCAGCTATCGGATGGACGGAAGCGTAAGTGTTAGTTGCCGACTTTTTTCTTTTTGCTTTTACAATCCATTTTCATGAAACAAAAAGTCGACTCGGCACAGACAAGAAAAATGATGAAAGGACGCGGGCTTTCGTCAGTCATCTTACCATGGTAGCCTCTGGTTCAATTTTGAGAGCCTTCATAGCCATCATTAGGTAAGGTGCAACTGTGTAGTAGTACAGCCTCTTAATGATCTGTACAACATATCCATTTGCACGATTCACCCGCAGCATCTTCGACGAGAGAGCTATGGCTCGATCTGCCATCGCCTGGCGCTCTCCCTCGTAAGTGGTCAACAAAGACTCTGGTGCGACCTTATTGAGTACAAGCGCCAGCTTCCAAGCCAAGTTGTGGGCATCATGGAGTCCAGTGTTCAATCCCTGGCCACCGGCGGGTGAGTGGACATGAGCAGCATCGCCGATTAGGAAGATGCGTTTCTTGTAGATAAAATTGTTTGCGCGGCGTTCGTTGACCTTGAAGCAGGTTAACCATGAAGTCGTCTTGATCTTGAAGGTGGACGGAGCAATGGCGGCAGAGGCCATTTCCTCGAACTTTTCGGTGGTGAGGTCCTTGAGTGTGGTTGCGATATCCTCATTCTCATCCGAATCCAACCCCTCTACCACGACACGAACTTCACCGTTGGTGAGAGGGAAGACTAGCATCGTCTTGTAGTTGGTTCCTGAAATAAAACTAAAAGCGCGTGGATTCCAAAGCAAAGGAAACATTTCATCTCATCAGCGAATGAAAAACACCTCTACCAACCAGTAGTGAGCACATAAAAACGATTTGTCCTTACGAAATACCACTCAAGTCACAATCGGATTCAAAAGTGCCATCCCACATGAACGACTTTTGAGGAATGAGGCGTCCAGGAAACTGGATGTTCAGTTTGTGTCGAACTGTGGAGCGTCCTCCGTCTGCAGCGACCAGGTATTGCGATCGAACCGTTTGTGTTTCGTAGACTTTACCCTCTTGCTCCTGCATTTGATCCACACGTCCAACGAACGCCATCTCATCTTCGCCTGTGTTATCACCCGAGAGGGCTCGTCGAATGATCGTCTCGACGTATGGTTCTTGACCATCCTCTCCTGCCTCGACCACTTTGGTGTCCAGCAACTCCCATCCGTAGTCGACGTTGACCCCTCGCTTCGCCAATTCCTCCACCAAGATCTCTGAAGTGCGATGCTGCTCCAGAAGCAACGCAAAGCTGTAGTGCGTATCAGCTCCGGCCAGAGTTGAAACTGTGGCTTTGTGTTGGTTGCCAATGAGCATTTTGAAGTCGGTCATGGGGAATCCACGTCGCAGAAACTCGTCGCTGAGGCCTGTAAACTGAAAGATCTCGAGACTTCGTGAATGCAGCCCCATGGCTTTACTGAGAGGACAAATGGCCCGTTCACGTTCAATGATGCGGACTTGAATGCCTTGTTGCGTGAGAAGATAGGCCTCAAAGAGGCCGACGGGGCCAGCACCTGAGATGAGAACGGGTACTGATGACATGGGGGACGAGGAGGTGGTAGCGACCATAGTGCAGTGGTGCGGTTGCCCGTTAATGTTGAAGGTGAGCGGGTGGGAGGTTTTTTTTCTATTTGCCTGAAAAAGAGCGAGCTCGTGAGTGTATAAAGGAGCAAGAACCCCGAGAGTGTGCGTGAGGGATGTGGGGGACAAAGCTTTTCTGAGATTTTAGTGTGTAAAGCGGACGAGAATTGAAGGGACAAGAAGGAATACAAAAGTTTGCTATTTATGCGATTGAATGCCAAGGCGACATCGCTTGGAGCTATGTCAGATATGTGCGTGAATGCGTAAATGCGCACAGAGCAACAGAGTAAAGTGCATCAGTACTAACGTTCATCGCGATATCTCGGGCCGGAAAGACCAAAACGTCGGGAGTCGCGACTCAATTGGCCATTTAAACCTTGTCGCTCTTTTGCTATTGGTTTTGTAATCTTGTCAGTGCACAATGCACAGTTTCTTTTTTTCCTTTTGTGGGTCACCCTGATTCTTTCACCTCCTGTCCTGCGACTTGCCGGCACAACCTTAAAGCCGCGGCTTGGGTGTAGGACAATCTCAGATGGTATCTTACAAGAGGCGACACGACTGCACGGTTTACTGTCAAACAATGTAAAATGAGATCCTTTCATGAAGAGCACTAGAGGGTAGAACTTCGCAATGAACAGACGAGCAGCGCAGCTGCGCGTTTCTCTGCGCAATTTATGGACGTGCACGCAACGTTAAATCTATCTATCACTATAGCACCTTGAAGGATGGATACATCCTCTGCAAGCCACGGTCCTAAGATGCTGCAGATGATTCAGCAGACAGACAGACATGTTGCACGAATGTACGCCCGCATATGTGGCACCCCAGTTTTCAGCCATGCTGCACTGCGCCTGCTATGGTGCGCCTGCCATGGATAGAACCTTCCGCGCGCCGACATTTATCCGTTTTCAAAAGCTCAAGATGAGGGATAGAGCGATCGATCCATGAAAGCCACAAACGCGACCTCAATATTTCAAATAGTTCAAATTTGTCACCCTACGAGAGTGGTCATCAATTCTGTCTAATGGTCATGTTCGTCTGCGCATTTCCAAGAGTACACGGGGTTCAAAGAAATGCAGGTTATGTGGAAGCGCAAGCTCACTTGTTCTATAACAATAGGCATTTCTTTCATCCGAGGAGGCGCTCAATTTGCATGAGGTGGTAACACGACACTATGTAAATTAGTGCACACGTTCTGTTGTTCGCTCTCAACAGGTCCCACGCCCAAAACGAGCGTATCCCGTTACGCAGCAGCGAGAACAGGTTGTACATGCAACCTCTCGCGTCCTGGCGGATGTTAAAGGCTACAAGGAGTGGCTTTTTTGGTTGAGTGCTGTAATTTCTAACTGATTTTTCAGCATTAGGATCGCCAAATACGCCTCATTCACAGTCTGTCGCGTATATATCAGTCATTGAATATCTGTGCGGGAATATACCCACACCATCGCTTTGACAAAAGAGAGAAACGAAAAGAGTATAGCTGTTCCATTGGATATTTAATTTCTTGATGTACCGATAACTGTCAAGCTGTCTAAGAGTGGACTTTGAGGAAACTGTTCAGATATTGATCAACATCTTCCCATGCTGGCGTACCAGCACCCTGTACTCTGTATCCCACGTGCGAATCTGGTCTGACCACAACAATGGCTCCGCTTCCTGCCTTGACTGGCACTCCGTACCGTTCATGCACAATGCTTGTTGTATCCAAATACACTCGTCCTCTGCCAATCTCCTTGGTGGACAGTGAATCAGCTTGGATCTTTGAAGGATCCTCAAAGTGCGATGCGGCCAGTGTCTCGGGCAGGGCTGCAATGACATGGGCATTGAACAAAGGCCGGTTTGGGTGCTGTTTGGTTCCAAGGGTCCATTTGGACTGCCATTCTGCTAGGTAACGCGTCAGGTTCTTCTTCAATTGCTCCTCGTTCGTCTTGGACGTAGGTGTGGTCACACTCAGCATGTCTGAAGTGAAGACGAGGATGTGGAAAATGCCAGGACCATGAAGCAATTGGTGCAGGCGCACTTGATCCTCGCTTGTCTTTCCGCCGAGCAGGACACGAGCAAGGGGTCCATCATGCGCACGTTGTCCGACCCGATACTCCTCCTTGAGCACCGGCTGAGTATTGTGGCGTTGATTGATCGCGTTTTCGTTGTAGCGGATGGTCAGCTTTTGAGAAGCAAGAACAGAAAAAAAATCGGGCATTAAAAAACATGATCGCATTCTTCTTCTCCACATATGACAGTCAGCACCATAAAGCAGTTGCATGACCCAGATGAAGTTACCATGGACACTCTGCCAGCAGGAACAGCAACAAAGCGCAATAAAACGGACGCGAATGTAGTAATGGTCTTTCGTAGGATGCGATGAGCAAGTCGATTTGAGAATCCCGTTGCAAACATGTTGGCCGACATCCCTATTACATTGGTAGCCACAGGTGCGCGTTCGTCGTGGTATGTCTCCAGCAGATGTGGATCAGCGTGGCCATTCAACACCAGTGCGATCTTCCAGGTCAGATTGTATGCATCTACAAGTGTGAAGTATGAGAATTGCAGGTTCTTTTTTAGCATCCGGATGTTGCGACATTTCTCTTGCGCCACAGTTCGATATTGCGTGCAACCGCCTTACCTTGGAGTCCCAAGTTCATGCCTTGTCCTCCTGCAGGCGAGTGCACATGGGCTGCATCGCCAGCCAAAAAGATCCTGTTCTTGTACGAGAAGGACTCTGCACGGCGCTCGTTGACCTTGTAGAAGGTCAGCCAATTGCTGCTCTTGATCACAAACTTTGCAGGGTAAGCAGCAGCCTGGGCAATCTTGCCAAAGGCCTCCAGGGTGAGCTCCTGCTTGGGGTCGAGTTCACTAGCATCAACCATGATTCGAAATTCGCCGTTGCTCAGCGGGAACACATTCATGGTCTTGTTGTTGCGTCCGTTAATCACACTTGGAGCAAATGAAGGTGTTAGAACCGATGACTTGCGTGTACCTGGACTGGAGAAGGCACGATGGCCCCCGCTACAGTCGTTTACTTTTTTTTCAGCGACAAGAAACTTACGTGATGTTACTGATATCGAGATCCGTCTCTACTTGGCCATCGAACAGAATAACGGTGTTGTCGAGCGTTCTGCCGACGAAAGGGATGTTGACCTTGTGGCGAACGACAGATTTCCCGCCGTCGGCGGCGATTAGGTACTCGGATCGGACAATCTCCGTCTCATATTCCTTGTCCACTTGCTCTGCGTCCAGTTCGACAACGCCCACGATGTTGCTCTCTGTGCTGCGAGTATTGGTGCCATCCAGTGCTCGTCTGATTGTAGTCTCGACCCAATCCTTGCCTCCTTCCTCAACAACCCTGGTGTCCATGAGTTCCCAACCTCGCTCCACTTTTAGACCCTGAGTCTCCAGCTCGTCGTTCAGGATGGAAACTGTTTTCGCCTGTTCAATAAAAAGCGCATAATCATAATGGGAAATGCTGTTGGCCAGTCCAGGGAACTGCGAGAGTGTGTCATTGAAGTAGATGTTGAACTGGCTGATTGGGTGTCCTTTGGCCAGGAAACGGTCGATGAGACCTGTCTGCTCGAATATCTCCAGTGTCTAGCAGTTGTGCGATATACTGGATTAGCTGACAACTCTATACAATAATAACGCAAGCCTTATAGGCACAAGAGTACAGTGACTTACGCGTGCATGGATCGACAGCGCCTTTGACATGTTAGATATTGTCATGTCGCGTTCGATGATTCTGCAAGGCACACCAAGTCGTGCGAGCATGATGGCGGCCATGAGACCCACAGGCCCTGCACCGCTAATGAGGACAGGGGTCTGTGAGGAAGATGAGGGTCTTGAAGCTGCAGTGGTCATGATGGTGAGGGAGTGTGCTGTGCTTTTCGTTGCTCGGTGTTCTATGTGCTGTGAGGTGGTTGTAGAAAAAAAAAAGGTGAGAGAGTGTGTGAAAAGAAAATCTCCTTTGTATCCGAAATTATTCGCTCTACCCGCCGCACTCCCGAACCTTCAGTGGCATTACGTTTTGACATTACGTTTGAGCCTTGTGCGCAGACTTTCAAACGGCGGTGACCCAAAATGGCAGTGCATCCGAATGCGTGAAGCAATTTTACTCACCCAATTGCAACTATAAACGCCTTGGGCAGCTGTACCTTTCTTTTCCGACTCCACCCTTACAGCGTTGTTGACGTTCCGAGACGGATAACCTACGCGTCCTCTGCTGCGGTCGATCAGTATGAAAAAAAGTTCCCGGAAGGTTGATTGTGCTCCTGACCACCAAACGAGGGTATGGACCCACAGCGTTGGCTTTAGATGTGATATCAGCTGAACAACGGAGAATACTCCCCTTCCCCCGCGCGAATGTCTTTATTTCTTTGCTGTTGGCACATCGGGCCGTGCACCCGATGCGCTTGACATGCTCCTACTAGGACTCACAGCGACGCTGTCTTTGCAGCGTCGGTCTCCAGCACGATACGGTATCTTGGTTTACCCGCATGAACGTCCTTGAATGCCTCGTTGCACTCCTCAAAGGGTCTCTTCTCAACCCATGGCCGAATGTTGTGCTTGGCCGCAAAGTCGAGCATCTCCACTAGTTGCATATGAACGACCGCATATGAACGACCTCATTATTAGGAATTGTTTCTGTACAGGTCACGGTCCAACAAGAGTGAAAAATCGAAGTACAACACGTTGCTTACCAATGTCGCCCTTGCTTCCTAGATGAGACCCAACAAGGGAGATGTCCTGACCCACCATATAAGGACCTCTGAAAGTGATCGGCTCCTCTGGGAGCGCTAGAATGACCAGCTGGGAGAGCGGAGCCATCATCGAGAGATACTCGTCCCAGTTGTTTGTCTTGGAGGCATTGGTGCAGAGGCAGATATCCATGGACCGCGCTGCAGCTTTGACCTGCTCCTTGTCGCTCGTACTTTGTAAAATTAATTGTTGTTAGTCTCAAAGGCGAGCGCGGCCACAGGAATGAATTGTTTTCTTTTTCTTTTTTTTTTTGCGCATTAAAGATACATTCCATTTGCCATACTTGACGAAGCGGGTAGCACCTAGCTTGAAGGCCTCCTCTTTCTTGGTATCCCTACCAGAGATAGCGATAACGTCCTTACAACCCAGGGCTCTTGCGAACTGCAGTGCTATGTGACCCAACCCACTGACAACAGGTTCAAGTTCGTTACGTAAGTGTTCCTGTCGCTCTCGCCATTTTCTTGTTCAGGACAGCAGGGCTTAGAGGCATTCATTTACAAAATCTCTTACCCAATTCCAATGACACCAACACGCGAGTGAGGTCCAGCTTTGTATCGCTTCAAGGGAGTGTAGGTTGTGATCCCCGCACAAAACATAGAAGCTGCCTCCGCAGAAGGGATGACATCGGGAACTAATCCATCAGAAGGTCAGAACGAGCAAAGGCATACTTTAGCATCGTCGTTTCGCACCTGGCGCTGAACCATGCAACCTGCGGGCTAATACTGTCTATAGCCCCAACAAAAAAAAAAAAAAAAAAAAAAGCGAACTCACTCTTGAAGGCAAAGTCATCATAAACACGGATGCGATCTGCAAAACCCCCTTGGCTGATACCACCTCGACCATCAGTGTAAGGTGCATTGAAGGTCACTGTCTTTTGATCGCAGAACTGATCCTCGCCCTTGACGCACCATTCACACAGGTTCGTGCGACAAGATCCGACAAGACATCCAACACCGACGCGGTCGCCCATCTTGTGAGCAGAGTGATCGCCTCGTGCCACAACCGTTCCTACGATCTCATGGCCTGGGATGACGGGACGAACGATGGGCGTCCATCCTTCTGTTGCAAAATGGATGCTAAAAAGGGGGGTTGCCATTGAGGTGTTAACATCTTTTTTTTTAACATCCCATCGTGAACAGGACCGACGTTCGATGAGCGACATAGGAAAAGGACGCGATTTTTACTCTGATCCACACACTCCGCAATGAGTGATCATGATCTCGACTTCCTCGGCACCTAGTGGTCGGGGATGGTAACCGAACTTTTGAAGAACACCTTTTCCATTGGGAACGGCGGCCCAGCCCGTGAATGTCACGGAGGGATCTTCACATTTGGCAGTGGCTGGCTGGCTTGAAAACATGGGAGAAAGCGATGCTTTGAAAAAGGTGGATTTTTTTTTGGAGGCGAAGGAGAGTGTTGTGGGAAAGAAAATAGTGTTGAGAGAAGAAAGGAGAACGAGACGACACGCAAAAGCGGGGATCGCTCTGGCTCTTCGAGGTCAACCACGCCGTACAAAAAACAAAAAAAAAAATCGCACCCCTTTATGCAATCTTTGAACAAGGTGCACACTTGCATGCAGGATCTCCCGGGCAGCTTGTAGTCAAGGTTGGAAATAGCATCCACAGCCATTCAACACAGACAGATACAGCTACTGTCATTTATTATCTTCGTTGCCATCATTATCATGAGTAGAGAGATCTAGGTCATATAGAAGGTTCCTTGCATGCATAGGCGAAGGTGGTCGATCCGGGACTGGTAGAAGGCGCAGGGGGGGTATAGAAGGCTTGCCAAGTATGCCTCAGTCAGGTGCGCCATGTTGACTAGAATGTGCTACGTGATTGTGCACTTTGTTGAACCAGGTGTGAGCCGCGTCAATTGCTAGTGGTTGGCAAGAGTGGAGGCGATTTTAAAAAATCTAGGCGCAGTAGATTGTATAGCAAAAGGCCGGTATGCCGTTGTGTCGTCGTTTTGGTCGATCCTGGGAGTCGACAGTCAGTCAGTCACTCAGTCAGTTGGGTTGAGTTGCTTGTAAGCACCTGGATCTACTGCTTTTTTTTTGTGGAGTATGTTTTCAGCCTGAAGTTGGGAAACCGTGTAGCGTGTGTCTGTGCGTGTTACGTTTGTTGTTTCGTCGTTCAAATGTCAGATGGTTGTCTGGATCCTGTCAGCCACAGGAGTGCCGCAGATTGGCGTTGCCGTGGCTCTGTCGTAGCGTGCTGGATTCTCTCATCAGAAGGCTTGGGTTCAGGCGGTGGGTGGGTCGGAGTCGATCGGCGCTGTTCTCCGCCATGCCAGGCATGGCTTCCTCGGTTGTCATGAAGTTGTTCTCTCTCTGGCGCTCAAGTCGGTCCAGGATCTCATGGATGGCATCGTGGGTACGCTTTTGAAGCGCCGCATCGATCTGGAACGTTGGTGGGGCCCCCCTGTGAGGACGGTGGTGGCCGTCGTTCGACAGCCCCTGAGCGTGTTGTTGCTGTTCTTCATGCAACCTCTGCAATTTGGCTGTCAAATCCTCAGCGGAGAGAGTGCGGTGATCCTCATGGTGCATGTGTTTACGAGTGTTTGATTCAACCATCGTGGACTGTTGATCGTGGATGGACCAGGAGCTGAAGATATCTTCAGGGCTTTCGATGTAGTGGTTTTGTTGGTGACCGTAATGGGATTGGTTGTTTTTGGAATCAAGAGCCATTCTGCTAGTTTGTTGCGTTGGTGAACGAGATTTCTTTGTGCGTGGTATTTTGAAAATGTCGGTGATGGTATACGAGAGATCAGAGCAGGGGCGAATGAACGATGCTTTTATAGATTTTTTTTGGCAGCGCCTCTGCTTGGCGAACGAGAATTCCCTTAACGCATGCGGAAAAAAAGCGACATTCTTCGTGGTGGCGAAGAACAAGCGTCGGTGCTGGACAACAGTGCGAACAACTGAATTGACAAGAAAGGAGGAAGCAGATGACGATGTCGGAGGTTGTGTGACAATGCCATGGGAGCTGCACTCATTTTTTTTCGGGCGAAACAGGGCTCACCGGGATAGTCAGTGCCACGGTATCGACACTCTTGGGTTCGCTCTAAGCGGAAGGTACCTTCCGTCCCATAACCTTATTCCGACTTGATCCATGAGGCGTTTTTTTTTTCTTATTCTACTTTCTACCTCAGCAGGTACAGATAAAAAGAATGGTAACGCGGCAGACTATGAGCAACGGAAAATCCATCGCATTCGCCCATCCACAGCGCATTCATTGAACCTATCCTACTGCGGTCAAGGAGGCGCTGGATCGAGGCGCAGACTGGGACGCCTCAAATATGATTTTTCTTTTTTGTTCCCAGTAGGCTCTCTCTTTTGGATTGCCTGTGGGAAGGGAAAAATACAATCAACGTGGAGGTTGGATCATGGAGGGGCAGCAGCAGATCGTCGTGGTAAGTTCTAGTGCACCTAATCGTTCTTGGCACAGATGCATCAGCTGCGGCATTCACATCCCCACCTTCGCCTCTCCATCCCCCTTCCCCAAGGCTACTGGCGTTGGAAAGCAGGAGGCATACTGCCATATCTTAACGACAAGCCTTGCAACGCCACTATCCATGGCGCGCAATGTAAATGATCCAATAGAAGTTATTTAGTCTAGTGATTTATAGTTGACAACAGACGCGTATAAGGAAAAATGTACAAGAGCCGATTCTATCTAGCTGCAGATACCAGTCTTTGGGAGGAAGAGGGAGAGGGGTACCAGGTTTGGCTATAGCAGTTGGATCGGAGGTGAGAAGATACGAATACAGCAGCACGATGCATGCAAGTTTTTGGGGGAGAGGGTGCTTGTCGGTGCTAGCACACATGGTTTGAAACACGTTTGTGCCTGAATCAGTTACAGTGCATGTTGTGCCTGAGCCTGTGCCTGATTACGCTGCTTATTCTGCTGTTTGTTCAGTTGTCGTAGATGGGTCTTGACATGTTGCGCTATCAAAATGGTACATATTGCAGATGGGTGACGACAAGCAAGTGTTAGCCGTTTGTCATTATGTTGTCACCATTCACGGCGCCCAGAGAGAAAGCAAAAACTCAGAAATGAACTCAGAAGTGAGAGAGAGAGAGAGAGAGAGAGAGGGGGGGGGGTGAAAGAATGAAAGGCGGAAGAGAGACACAACTCTAGCAAACATCCGACATGAAACCCAGATACATCTGGCGTTCAAAGTAAAAAATCGGTACTTACACAAATTATCTGACCGCGAAAACTTCTTGGTGCAAGTCGCGTATGGACAGTTGAAGGGCCGCTCCAATGTATGAGTCTTGATGTGACGCTTCAAATGCTCTAGGCGCTTGAATCTCTTGGAGCATCCGGAAACTGAGCAGGTATGGTGCTTACCAGAGCCGCCATGTTTGCTACCAGTGCTTCCACTGCTGTTTCCGCTGCTGCCGCCACTGCTGGAGTTGGCAGCACTCGCACTGCCAGTGATGGCGTCGGTATTGGCTGCGACTATTTTGTAATAGAGGGACCAAAAGCAATGTTTTTGTTGAGGGTAAGCGTTCAGTGTCAGCAACCAAGGAAGGCAATTTCAAATACGATCAAGTAGTAGATTAAGACATAGATCGTATTCGATAATTTCTTACCTCGCGATCCTGCTAGGCTCGAAGACACTGAAGAACTGGATGAGGAAGGAGTGGTATAAAGCGGCTCGTTCAATCCAGGAGTGGCAGCGAATGGAGACGTAGTCGACATCAATGGATGGGGCGGCAGAGCGGATGTGGATGTAGTATGATGGATGGCAGGGAACGACGGATGGTGGAGCATCTGCAGATCTGTATGGCTGCCATGATGATGGAAGGAGCTTGGGTGGAGGGGATGATGGTGCATGATCGATCCATCCTCGCTCATCTGTGGAGCTGTGGGCGGATAATGCATGTCGTTCGAGTCGAGAGAACCATGGACACCACCATTCGTGAATGGGAAGCCTCTCAAGTCGTGTTCATTGGGATGATAGCTGGGAGTGCTGTGAAACGTGGATATGGAGGTCGTGGATGAGTCTGCAGAGGGCAAAGATGAGTACGGGCTCGAGGAGATGGACTCTTGAGAGGGCTGATGTTGTAACGCGTGGTGTTGATGTTGGTGAAGACTGGAGTGATCTATTGGGAAACCACCATTCAGCATCGGCATGAAGTGTGTCGAGATGGACGAGGGAAACGTGAAGTGCTCGTAATGGGGCATGGGTGAGGGATGTGGCGATTCACCGTTGGGATTTGCGGTGCCTGACAGCAGTGCCTCGGTGTTTGAATCATCTCCGTAGTTGTGTTTATGAATATCGCTGGGTGCCACGGACTTCAAATCAAGACGGATCGTGTCAAATCGAGGAACCATCCCGCTCAAATGATCGAGCGGATCGATCGGATAGATGGCATTATTTCCAAAGGAGTATCCAGAACCGCTCATCATGCCGAATGGTTCTTCATCACTCATCGATGACGGCGCGTGCTCTGCAGGAGACTGGGTAGGCGAGTAGCTCTGTCCATACTCGGATGTCCCATGGAACTGCTCAAGCGATTCTTGCTTAACAGGCGATTCGCTGTCATCGTCCTCTCTTCCAGTGGCCTGGCTGTCATGACGATGATGGTGATGCTCAGAAGGCGAAGAGGAGATGGAGCCCTTTTTGTTGGAATGCGTTCGAAGATGAGCCGAAAAGTTATCTGACCGACTAAAGGTTTTGTTGCAGCCGTGGTAATCGCAGACGAAGGGACGTTCCTTGGAATGGACGAGCATGTGCCTTTTCAAATGCTCGTAGCGTTTAAAAGTCCAACCGCAGTTCGAGAAGCGGCATGGGTGCTTGTTATTGTTATTGTTGCTGTTGCTGGACGCGCTTCCCGTCGAAGACATGCTTGTGGTGGAGCAAATCGAGTTGTTGCGCTTGGCTTTGTTCGCTCCTTGATTCTCACTCGAGCAGAGACTTGCGAGGGGAGATGAAGTCATGTTGCTGAGCATCGAACCGGGCAAGAAGGTCTCTGGCATAGGCGACGGGCATGCGGAGGAATGCGCCGAAGACGGCATGACCTGGTTGAGGTTGTGCTGCGAGACCTGAGTGCGATAGTAGTTCATCATGGCTGGATCGACGTGACTCGCTGCCTGCGGAGGATGAAGGCCGGGTAGCGGGGCGCTAGGGAAGCCACCCATCATTGACGAAGTGGACGAAAGGTTGGACCATGACGATTGGCGATGCAACGTCTTTTCTTCAGATGATTTTTTTCGCTTGTGCTCCGCTTGACCAGCAGTGAGGGTGGGGACAGAGTTTCGTCGTGGGGAATCGTATAGACTAGTGTTATGCCCGTGCATAGCCATAAATGCTGCAGTGGTAGAGCTCGGGATAGTAGCCGAGGAGTAGCCGGGGACTGGAGACGAGTGAGCCAGAGGGCCTAGGGCCGCGTGAATATACGCCGAATTAGGTGTGGAATGGGCGTACATGTTACCGTGGTTCATGTTGGCTTGAAAGTGATGCAGAGAGTTGCCTTCAGTGTTCATCGATAGAGGGTGAGGGATAGGTGTGGCTCCAAGCATGATATTACTTTTAGCACCTTTGAGAAACATAGGGGAAGAATGATGGGATGATAAAACAATTGGCGCGGCCAGCTCATGCTCCTCGGCAGCAAGAACTTCCATGGGAGAAGAAGGTTGGGCAGAGTCGGCAGACACAAGACCAGAGGCTCTGGATGTACCTGAACCAGGCCCAGAGGTGGTGGGCATTGCTTGATTACAGTCGGCTACAGCTGCATACGAAGCATCATTGTAGGTTAGAACGAGCTGATGTACCCGCACGTATACCTTGCGCACTGCGTGAGTGCCTTACCTGTGTGGTCGGCCATTACGAATTTGATTGCGCGGCCTTCGAAAAATAATGAGGATTGTTTTTTTAAAATAACCGCAGTTTGCGCGCTTGGGCACGGCTTGGTTGCACCGAAAGGCGAGGGAAAGTAGGGAGGAAGGGGCTCGTTATGCAGCTATCGGCTTGTCCTGGCTGGGAGAGGGAAAGAGGTAACGAAGACGTCTAATTTTAAAAACGTGTTGCATCTCAGTATTTCACGCGTCAATTGCGCTCGCGCCTCTTTTCGCTCGACCAGAAAGAGATGGGGGACCGTGTCACAAACAACAAACAATTTACGCCGGCGCAAACATGAAACGCATTCATGCGGCAATTAGGAAGTCTATTGTCCATGCCCAATGCTTAGATCAACTCTGTGCCTGAGAGCTCTGGTACTCCCATGGTTGTCGGTTGGAGAAGGGACTTTCTTTTTCTTTTTCTCGTTGCTGTGGACCACAGACTCATCTTTTCACATCCTTTTAGCTGATCAATATGACGCGCCGAACCATAATGCGAATGTAACGAGGGAATTATGGCAGGGCGGTTGTCGAGGTGTATGCAAAGCCTTTTTTTTTGGGCGTACATGTATCAGGAATGCGTACTAGATGAGATGCATGGAGAAAATAAGGGGGTACAAGCGAAGGATGGTAATGAATGGGAACACAAGGGAATTAACAGTTGTTGCACCAAACACACTAAAAAGTTGAATAGTAAGGAAGAAATGTGGCCCTCGCGTCTTCGCGCAACAGGGCAGACTTGACGATCGCACGCACCAGCCTAGCACTGGCGTTTGAAACGAGCGACCGAGTTCACAATAGACTCACAAAGACCCAGATGACTGAGGTGGACAATAGCAACCTCATGCCCACTTTAGATGCTTACAGTTTGGTGGTTCTATGAGGGCCTTCACAGAGGGGACTGGATCAAAGAATAGACTTTTGAGTCTTTTTTTTATGATCTCAGCTATACCAGCCAGTTGGTAAGTAGCAGTGGTTAGAGAATGAATGAGAAGAGAAGGAGAACGAAAAGAGAAGAGGAAAACGAGAGGGTGGAAAGGTCGACGGTTGGGCGTTGAGATGGACGTTGTGGTGGGCGTTGCACAGTGAAGGTGGATGGATAACGGAGGGTAAGAGGGTGCAAGGAACGGAGTAGGGAACGGAGGAGGAACGTTATTGCTGATCGCTGTGATTATAAAGCAAGGACTGGGCTTTGGAGAGGAAATGGATGAGCAGAAGGAGGTGAAGGAGAGCGTGCGGCGCGGGAAGGAAGAGGAAAGGGTGCAGAAACGAGAATGAGAAAAGAGGAAAGGGAGTGCGGGCGAGCGAGAGAGATAGAAGAGTGTGCGAGAGAGAGAAAGAGAGAAAGAGAAGAGAGTATTAGGCAGATATCCTTTAAGGCAGAGAAGGCAGCGGCTGGCGGTTATGGGGACACGAGGATGTGGATCGGGAAGAAGGGTTCGAGACCTAAGGTGTTGCACGCCACAGTGCTGAGCAGGGCTGTTAAGGGCATCGCCATGGCTGGGCGAAGGTACCTCAAACGCGCTCAGAAGTCCACTTGGGGATCCCTTAAAACGGGAGACATCTCACGACCATAAACTTTAAGAGCAATGGGGTAATGAACCTTGGAGCAACTTGCAATGGTGCATCCATCAGCAGCATGCAAGGCTATCATTCCGATGGCAAAAGCCGTACTGGATCCCGCGCAACGCGCCAGTTGTCACCTGGCGACCTGTTAACGAGAGGTTTTAGCTTTAGCATGCCTGCCTCTGCACGACCACAACGATGAGGCAGCAGCTGGGCCGATACACAACCGAGAGGAGAAACGAGAGGGAGTGGCAGATATGGAATATACACAAAGCAACAGAGAGACCAAAGCCTGAAAAAAAGAAAGGGGAGGGGGACAGGAGACGGGAGGGAGTCTAAGGACAGTGCAAAAAGAGTATATGGCTGCATGGGAAAGATATCAAGAACGCATGCACACACACAGGTGATGGACGGTGCACTGAGATCGGTGTTTAGGTGCTGCTGGAATGGACACATGCAGACGTACGACACGGTTCTGAGTCCAAGGCACTTTGCCTTTTTTTTTTTTTTTCGAAGTTCTATTTCTGTTCAGAGCCTTGGAAAAAAAGGGGCAGAGAGGAAGGATGAAAATAAAGGGCAAGCCGGCTTGGAAGTGTCTTTGAGGCTGGCTCTGGCGATACATCACCATTGCATAGCTAATGCTTAGCATCAAACGTAAACCATGGCAAAGAAACATCAACCAGAAACGCTGAGGCTAGACATGGGCCGCCCTATAACACCGTCCATCCACCTCGTAATCCTCCCCATATCACACTCGCCATCTGCCCGGATACTCCAGCATCTTGCTGCCTTTCGCTCATGGTCATGCCGTTCCCTTTCAGCCTTCACCCACTCTTTGTTTGTTTTCTGGTTATATTTCTTGGTGCTCACAACTGAACTCAGGGGCGCATTCTGCAATATTCTGCGTCTGTTGTGTACTGTATTCACCAACTGCTCAAAGCAATTGAGGAATGCTTGGATGCTCATTGTGCAAAATAATTGACCAGACCCACAATGCTCTGCTTTTTGTCTCCCACGTAATGTAGATCCACAGCACAATAGCTGCCAACCGTATAGTTTTGACGTCCATGGCAGTGACCTAAATGGACCTGGCACTTGCGTTAGGGCTCGCGTTGACCCCCAAAACAAACGCAACGCAAACGGGAGCTGCCAATTGTTCCATCTATGCAGGCCTCTCTATCAGGAGATTGCGCCACAGGATCAAAGTCTGCTGCTGCAGGTGTTTTGGAGTGTTTACAACGGTATGCACAAGGATGCATAACAAACTAATTCAGTTGTTCGCATAGCCGCTAGCGGCGCCTTGGCCGTTTCCGAGCGCAGTTCACAAAACTTGAAGGCGCTGCAGACAGAAATGCATGATTTGGGCCCCTTTCAAGATGCAGGCAGCGCGCATCCTTTGGGCGCGAATTTCGAAAGCGACATGAAAGTTCTTGATCCTCTGCCATTGTCGTTCCGTTAGTTGAGGGTATTCTCGTTTCAATCTTCGGTCTGGTCTTTTTTTCTTTTTTTTCTTTTTTTTGCTGCGGGACCTGGTGTTCGCTGATCGCTACGATGAAACAGGCGAGAGACGCCTGTGCCTGAGTTTTAGCTGCATGTCCGTCTTGGATCATGTAACTAACACGAATCTTTGTGCCTCCCCCCCCGCCCTACTCCTATTAGTTCATCCGCGAGAGCCATCACCTCATGTGCGACTCAGAACAACAAGCTTCCCCGATTTGAAAGCTGGGACGATGACCATCCTTTTCTACAGAAAATTAGTATCTGCGTAGGCTCAGCTTCCATTCTCAATAGGGGAGTTGTAAAAAGAAAAAAAGATAGGAGAGAAATGCAAAGGGGAAAATAGCCCTCAAGAGCACCACTTAATATTATGAAATGAAAAAGAACGTTCGCTTCGCTACACCGTGCATCCCTGAAGGCTATCTGGGGTTGCTAAAGTCTTGAGAAACGGGTTTCTCGCGTCTGAGCGAATAAAAAAATAAAAAAGGAAACGGGAGGCAAAGCTCTTGAGTTTCGAAGCAGGTTGACTTTGACATACTAAATAGCATATCACGCGAGAGGCCAGTGCTGAGCACCCAGGCCAAGGGTTACCGGCGCAATTCATCACAAGTCGTGAAGGCAATTAGGGGCGGTTTTGCTTTCTATCCTCCAAACAAGCAAATGCGCGCATGAAGGCAATTTTTTTTTCTTGCTTCAATCAATAGCTCGTTTTTATGAACATACTTTGAATTCGCCGCTGGATAGGACTCAAGTAAAGAAAAAGGAAATGTAGATGGTCTGCTCGAAACTATGTAGTAGACAAGGCATGGCTTGTCCACTACCATCTAAGGATGGACTTGATTATATATAGTACAAAAGATCATGCTAGCATGAAGGGTAGAAGGGGAGGGATATATAGCGTTTGCTTGATGCTCAGGGTTCATGCATCAACCGAGATCCATCGTCCCCTGCTGCAGACTTCTCGTCTATATGTTGGTCCTGTCGACGCTCTGTAGCGAACCTCTTAGACGATGACAGCAGGTGCGGTAAGGAAGGTGTTGTTCGATGATCATGATCCTCGGGCGCATTTGCCTTCTCGGACAGGATTGGGTGGCCAACGTTGCCCCGTCCCGAGCGCAAGATCGTCGGTGACAAAGGACCAGAAGTTGCTGAAATACTGAGCGCAGCTCCGAGTCCTCCTTCCTGTAAGCGCGCCAATGCATCTCGAGACCTCCTACGAATGTTGTCCATGGACAGCTTTTTGACCATTAAGGATGTAGGTGGTGCGCCTCTGTGTCTACTGAGGTCCGTCTTGGGCTCCAATAGGGTGGGATCGATGCCTTGTCCAAAAGCTAAAGGCGGGTGATGGTTGCTATCCACCGTTATTGATAAGCTGTCTTGCACACCTGCCCTCGAACAGCCGTAATGCTGCTCCTTCCTGGATGTCGGCTGTACCATGAATCGTTCCTGACTAGTCTGCTCGCTCACAGCGTCTTCCTCATCGTCCGTGAAAGAGCCATCCAGTATTGTGCTCAACTTCCCGATCCGTGATTCAGCAGGGCTGTGGCTGTGTTCTGCAGAGCCATTGTGCGGGATATGTGAAGAAAGGAGTGGGAACGGATGTGCTGATGCAAACGGCGAGGCTGCGGGCGATGAGGACGAAGATGATGTTGCTGTCGTAGGTAAAACATCATGAGTATGGTTAGACCATCTCATCAAGCCACCAATATTCAGGAAGTCGAGTCCATCGCGGCGGCCCTCCATGGTCAACCGTCGAGATATACGACGTGCAGCCTTTGCGGTCTCTTCCAGCTCTTCTTGATCTGGCGAAGATGCTGAAGCCGAGGAAGGCGCCTTGATCGACATGGGTTGGATTGAGATTGGAGTCAATGGTATGTCAACGGGTGGTGTAGAAATGGCCAGTGATGTTAAAACAGCATCGTCCAAGTTTGGCGAGTCGGGCCGCTCGGTAGCGAGTGGCTTTAGTTTCGGGCTAGACTCTGCAGCTGTATCTGAGCTCGAGGAGGTGCTGCCGATGTTGACTTCCTCGTCCATAGAATGCTTGAAGCGATCCTGATCCTTATTTCCTCTTGCATTTTGAGATTGATAACTGAGACTGTATCGGGCCTGATATGTTGACGGAGGATCAAAAACAAAACCACTGTTGCGTCTCGAAGAGAAAGAGGTAGGCTGGCTGACAAGCATTGGCGGCCTCCGGGGACGAGGGTCGTTTGTGATGCCATCCTCGATCATCGTGTTTGGATTGTCGTCCCGGATAGAGGAGCCATACTTGGTCTGGAAGTAATGAATGAGTATCCGCGGAGGTGGGAGGGAGAAAATGGGACACGCCGTCAACCGAATGCATAGATCTAGTGCCTGCGCCTGAGGACTGAACACCTCGTTGGGCTTGGTCATATAGTAAATGAACATGGACGTATATCCCTATTGACATGAAACGAAAGGCAAACGGCGAATAACCTTACGGAATTGGTTAAAGAGCGAAGAGTGTGTAGGACCAACTCGGTCGGTCATAAAGCAAATAACAGCCTGCTGGAACTGAGAGAAAAATCGGGCTCCTCTCAAACGTCTGCATAGATGGTTTAACGATAGTTTGCGATGGCTCTCGTTTTTTTTCCCTCAGTTCCGTCGGCCCATCGCACGTTGGGGATAGAAAATCAAAGATGGGTGGGCAGGGTTTGCATTCCTCCGATGGATCATCGGTGGCCAAGGATAGGATGGAAGGGCAACAAGTACGCGTGAAGGAGTGTGAAATGTGACACGTCAAACTCACCAGACACGTCAATCCAAGGGCACTCAAGTACCATGTCCCCACAGCAAGTGTGTTGCTGTCTGCGACCATGGCTAAGCCCGTGCTGTTATGATGCCGCACCAAAGGCACCTATTAATCAAGATTGCGCAGAAGTGAGAAGGGAGGGCGTTATTAGTACCATGTGCAACGATAGGCGCTGAGCTAAAGACGGCGATGCGGCGGCCTAGCTTCATCGCAGCCTCCTTTATCACTACCAGAGGCATGAATTGCCGCTCCTCGGCGTTTTACAGCCAAGGGAATGAAAATCGATATACTCCAGGTATACAGAAAAACAAATACAGTAGGAGATAAGAAGGGAAGGAGGGGGTGGTGGCGGCCAAGAGGCAACTGTAACGAATTCACACAACAAGAAACAGAGGCAAATTTACTGCTCTGTGAACACGAAATCAAAGAGAGGCGTAACTACGCTTGGGAGCAGCAGTTTCTCTTGGAGTCCAGTAAGGCGGCATGATGGGGGTAAAGGCAGATGGTGGTGGAGGCCACGCCAGTAACAGATCCAACAAGGAGATACAGGGTTCACGTCGAGACCCTTCGGCGGTCTGGGCTATTCTGCACAAAGTACTGGCGTGGAATAGGGGGGGGGGGAGAGGGTGTCGAGACATCAAGGAGGGGAGGCACAGATGCTGGTGTTTCGCAAAACAACGACAGCCGAGCTGCCACACGCACATTGCCCAAGAGACAAGCCTAGACTTACAAAAAGATACGCGATGGTCACCGCGCACGCCAGGACCTTGACCACCTGTCTCACCCAGTATATCCAGAGCACAGGCGTGGCCTCCTTCGAGAGCGTCTGGGAACCCCAGACGGCGTAGCAGTAGTAGGAGAGCTCGGCGATGGCCACGACATCATAGAGGATCACAGAGCCCAGGGCTGTTCGCCATATCAGGGTCTGGTGCCGTGTCAGAGGATAGAAGGCATAGCCGAGATGGATGATGGTCGTGATCACCCAGGTCACTGCGATGCATTCGGCCACAAATTGGTAAACCCAGAACACGGAAAGAGAGAGCTTATCAGTCGCATAGACGACAGAGAGGGCTGAGATGGAAAGGCCAAAGACCGCCATGACTGCAGCACCGAGGCGCAGGGGAGTCTGCGACCGATGGAACTGGACGCATGCCAGGATGGCGATGAGAGCAATGTAGCATGTGGCTACGATGGTGCTGGGGAGCGGCGGGATCATTGCTTCCATGCGGGGCGGGGGGAATAGAGACTCAGTGAGCTCGTCTCCTGGCGGACGAGGTCAGGCAATGCTGAGGATGGCCGACAGGGATGGAGAGGGAAAACGAGAATACAAAGGTTCGATTGGAGTGTGCACGAGGGTCCCAGGAAGCGCAGGTGGATGAGGGGCAGGGCGGTCGTGCAGAAGGAAGAGCAGCGATGAAGAGATCGAGGGGCAGTGAATCCCTTGCACGCCGGGGAGTGCGTGGCAGAGGCAGAGGTGTGAAAATGACGGCGGCGAGGGTGCATGAAGTGTGAAGAGGGTGAAAAAGGGCAGCGAGAGAGCGCGCGTTATTTAACTCGTGCCCGCACTGTGCAATGTTCCCACCAAGGGAGACGCGGCTGCTGTGTCTTGTGTTGCTGTAGCAGAGCGCATGATCCACAGTCGTGCCTGACTGACTGTCTGCCTGTCTGCCTGTTTGTGTGTTTGCGTGTTTGCCTTCCTCTCGTGCTTCTGCGCTTTGCTTCTATGCTTTGGCGGCCCTGCGGCGCGCTTTGACTGGGCTCGCGCTGGGCTGGGTTGCGGGCACGTCCTTTCCATCCATGGATCCTGCACACGCCCTGTACATTCAATGGCGTACAGTTTCGTCTACGGAACGAGACTGCCGTGCAGACCGAGGGAACGATGGATGGAGGGTCCAGTAGCAGCAAAAGAAGGTTTCCTGCTTCCCCGCACTCACATACATCGTGCGATGTCCAGGAATGGCATCGATGCGCTCTCTCCGGAGCGGGGACCCACCCCAGGTAGAAGGGTTGATCGGCATCATGTGGTGTCATGGCCAACAGCGAGCAGTAGCTGTCGAGTCAATGAAGGCGATCGAGCGAATAGCAGTATAAATACACGGCGCGCTTCAGCCCCCATTCTCCTCCTTGCAACTCATCCATCCTCTCCCACGCCTCTCCATTCGCCATCGCACCCTCCATCCAGCCATTCCCTTCACCACACACCCGCAGCTGACTCCCGGTACTTTTTTCCCACGATGACCAACGACTCTCAACTTCAGTTCCTCACTCCCGAGCAGAAGCAGCAGGTAAGGCTGAAGGACTCAAAGACTAGCTCATGAGTACAAAGACCCTTGCGGAGAGCAGGTCCCTGTGGACAAGCAGACCCCTCTATGTAAGATGAACTAACAACGCCCTGTGTTTGCTTGACTCCCACCACGCTTACCCCCCGTGCCAGTTTGAGGATGAAGGGTAAGGCACAAGGCGGATATGCCTGCGCAGAGACGATGGCGTAGCGCGATGTCTTACTCCACTCTCTAACACGATGCCTCTTGCCCTCTAGATATCTAGTCATCCCTAACTTCTTCTCACGCGAAACAGCAAATGGTCTTCGCTCGCGGGCGGAGGAGTTACTCGAGAACTTTTCCCTGGAAGGCCACCCTATGACAACGTTCTCAACGGGCACAGGAGAGGTAAAATAGCAAACAGCGTCGAGAAGTGGGCCGCCGGCTTTTGGACGTGATATGTGTGCTGAGAACTCGACTTCTGACATGAGCGGGGAGCACGCTTTCCATTACGCATCATAGGATCAAAAGCATATTGGCGACGACTACTTTTTAAACTCGGGAGACAAAGTCCGTTTCTTCTTTGAGGAAGGTGCCTTTGATAAACAAGGAAACCTGATCGTACCAAAGGCAAGAGCCATCAACAAGATTGGTCACGGTAAGCTTCAGACGAGATTGTCGCAGTCGCTCCTCAATCCCCCTGATGCTAACAGCCACATCTATGCACGCTAGCCCTGCACGAGCTAGACCCCCAGTTCCGCGCCTTGTCTCTGTCCAAGGAAATGAAGGGACTCGCCCATGATCTCGAGTTCAAGGACCCACGTGTTTTGCAGTCCATGCTGATCTTCAAACAGCCAAAGATCGGAGGCGAAGTTCCCTCTCATCAGGATTCGACCTTCCTCTACACAGAGCCGTTGTCCGCACGCGGCTTCTGGTTCGCCTTGGAAGACTGCACAGCTGAGAATGGCGCGCTTTCTTTCGCCCCTGGGTCTCACAAGAGTACGCTCCGATCTCAACAGTTTGGATTTTTGTAGCGGCCGTTCGCTTTCTGACATCTAACTAAAACTACGTGGCATTTGTTCAACCTTTTAGAATATCCTGTCAACCGCAGGTTCATTCGTGATCCAAAGTCCACTGGAGTCACCTTCAAAGGTGAGAAGGAGCACGAGGCCCCTGAGGAGGAGTTCAAGTTGGCAGAGTGCAAGGCTGGGTCTCTGGTCTTGATCCATGGCTCTGTTCTTCACAAGTCGCCAGCCAACACGAGCAACAAGAGCCGATACATTTATACGTTCCATGTCATTGAAGGTGAAGCTACGTATGACGGCGAGAACTGGTATGTTTGTTTTTCCTGCTTTTTTGAAATGAACAGTGTAGATTTTGAAGGTGAATAATGACAGGTAGTCTATTCGATGATGCGCTCTAGGCTGCAGCCAACCAAGGAGATGCCCTTCACATCCCTTTACACAGCCGAGCCTTGAGAGAAAACAGGGGGCACCGACTGTAAGGCACGTAGACAGGAGAGACATAAAGAATTTTACCGTATATATATAGTGTCTTTTTGGACTCCAAGAGTCCGGGTCGTTTCGACTCTCGGGTCCATCCTTAAGACCAGGGTGTGGCTATAGTGAGTATGGCGTATATTAAGCACAATGAGCATGACATTCAGAAACATTCATGTAAAGGCTGCCTGGTACGATTGAGCCCCTGATGGAGATAATCCTCTGGTACATGTACACTCGGCATGACGATACTTGGATATACAGTATGATGCTGACGGATGGAGTGGAATGGCTAATCTCCCAAGCCTCGATTGAATGAGAGCAACGTGCGGGATGGCTGTCTGTGTTCAAACCTTGACAAATTGAAGTACCCACCCCTCTTTTTGCGAGGTTGGGGATGGGAACCATGCCCATGACCCGGCAAGGATGCCCTCGCGAATGGAGCGGCAGGTTGACTGGTGTTTTGTTTTTGGAGCGTGTGCAAAAAGCCTTCAGGGAGTGATGGACACTAGTAAGAAGAGCAGGGGGGGGAAGGGGGGGAAGACGGAGTGTCTAAGTGTCTAAAAGCAGCCTGGCTGTTGATGGGAAGACCCAGAGTTGGAGGGGGGGAAGGGGGGTCCATAAATTGGCACACAACAAAGTAGACTATGGGTGGGCATTAGGATCGATTGCTACGCCTGCATGCCTGTTTGTTTGTGTGAAGTGAGAACAAAGATGGTCGAAAGGGTGGCTGCTGCATCCAGCGCGCATGCGGGTTCTTCTTTGTGCGCCCCAGGTGCCTTTGCCCTTGTGTGCGTCGTTGGCGACTGTTCTACAAACACTGCTTGGTGCAGCCTTGCTGTCTCGCTTGCCGTCGGTTATTCTCGACGGAGGGTGTGCTCACAATAATAACAGGGTGAGGGCGGATGTCTCTCTGTGTATGTGTTGTGCGTTGTGTGTTGTGTGTTGTGTTGTGTTGTGTGTCTCTGTGAGTGGGTTTCCCATGTCTCTCTGAGTTGCGGAGGTGTGCCCAAACCATATTCGCATGTCCCCATGTATCGCGCGTATGGCCGAAAAAAGAGAATAGAACCAGGTCCACACCCGCCCGCTCGCCCTCGCAGCCTGCCGGCTTATCGTGCATACGGTGCCTGAATCGGGTGTACGAGCACGCAGGTACCTGTCGCCCAGTGCCTCTTTCTCTGTCTGAGCAAAGAACAACCCTATGTATGCCATGCCCTGGGTACACCATCCATACCATTCATACCATCCATACCGTAATCCATGCCTTCTTCTATCATATATCATATATCGTCGCTATGTTTTTCTGTCTCTCTTCGCCTCTTCCTTTTTCTTTCCTTTGCTCCCTTTCGCTTTCCTTTCCCAAGGCTGCCCACCCCGCCGCCGCACACCTCTTCCTCGTCCTTTGTCCTTCGTCCTCCTTCGCACTCCCGCTCTCTATCCTTCCTCTCCCTTCCTCTCTCTCTCTCTCCCTTCCTCTCTCTCTCTCTCTCTTCCTTCCTCTCTCTCTCTCCCTTCCTCTCTCTCTCTCTCTTCCTTCCTCTCCATCCACCCATCCTCCCATTCGCCCACTCTCCATTCCACCGCTGCATCCGCAGACCATGTCCATGCCTCCACAATCAAACTAGCTCCATCCCTCACTCCTCCTGTCTTTTTTTTTCTTTTTTCATTCGTCTTTATTCCTCTTCTCGTCGACCGCCTAGTTCTCTCCATCCTACCGCCCTGCCCTTCCCTCTGACGCGTGGCGACAAGATCTCCTTTTAATTTGACTCCCCGCCCACAGCCTTGAATGTCAAAGGAACTGCTCCTCGGCCGAGTAGAACGTCAACACGAACGGTAGTCGCTGCAGTCGCAGGCTCGCACCACCCCCTTCCCTCCATCGCTTCATCTCATAGACCTTACCCCTTTTTCTCCTGCTCTCTCTCGCTCTCTCTCTTTCTCGCACCCTTTTGTCTCTCTTCATCAGACTCGAAGCAGCTGCTCCAGTTGCTTTGAACAACATCCTTTCTCGCATCGTCGTTCCTCTCCTTTCGTGCAGGATATCGACGTTTGCCTATCGGAATCATGCCACCATGGTCCGTCTGTGAACGCTTCGCTGACAACAACGGGTCCAGTTCGGCTCAGTTCGGCCACAACAATAACCGTAAGCGCAGTTGGCTCAGAGCAGACACTAGCTTTACGGTCGCAACCTGCTACATCGGCCTGCTCACTATTGCTGCCCTTGTAGTCTGCTATCGCTCCCGGACGCGTCTGCGACTCTATGCCGCATTCTGCACCTGTTGGGGGTTGACCATTGCCGTGGCGGGTCTGCTGAGATCCAGGCTCGTCATCGGACCCATACCGTTCTGGCTATGGAATTTTATCGCGGAGCCTATTGGCATCCTCGCGCTCATGTACACCATCACCTCCGTCGGTAGTGGGTTTTATCCGATGGCTGGACACAGAAATATCTTTTGGAAGGTGGCCATGGGTCTCCTTGTCATCTACGCGCTCCTGGCAGTAGGCCATGTCACCCTGTATGTCGTCGACCGAGCTCTTTTCCGCCCCATCTCTGGTCAAGAAATTCAAGAACTTTGGTCACTCATTATCCAGCGTGGCATCAGAACAAGGATGCAGCTCGAGATTCAAGAGTCCGTTATGCAGTGCAGGGGCATGATCACCGATGGCAACAGATTCGAAGTGGGCGCGAGAAACTGGACAGACTTGACCTGGTCCGAGCGGGACATGTATGGGCGACCAAACCAGTCAGCGTATAGCGCACACCAAATGTTCATGATCTTCACCTTTGGATGGGTCTCTGCCTATCTCTTTGTCCCACTCCTGAATCACCATCGTCGACGCGGCCCCGTAGGCAGACCGCTGGATAGCGACATGATGGCCGTTGGCGTGTGGTATATGACCTGTATCACAATCGTTGTGTTGGTAAGAATCCCTGCGACCCTACGCGTGTCTCGGCGCGTGGAAACACCAATCAAGTGACTGCACGCAGTGACTAACAGACTTTCACGTATTCGAAACAGGCATATGCGATCCTGAATATCTATTACTTTTTCGTGCCCGAGATTGTCTTTGAACAGCAAGCCCAGGCTCTGGACCTTTGTGTACGAGCGACCATAGGACCAATCTTCTTCGTGCCAGCTCCTGCTTACCTGGTCAAGTTCTATCGCCGTCACTTTAACAACCCTGGCAAAGGAGGCAATAGCGGAGGCGGCTATCGTGGAAGAATCGACAGCGCAGGCTGTAATACTGGCTATCACGGTTCATTCACAAGCCCGGGCGACCCCATAGGCACTCTCGCGCCCACTCATTCCCGCGCAGGATCCCGTATTGGTTACACGGATGATGCCGGCTATCTAAAACCATCCGCGGACGAGCCCATGCACCAGATCGATGGCAGCAGCAACAACCGGCATACGAGTTTAGGGAGTACGTATGGTCGCCTGCGGTTCTTTCATTCACGGAGCCGCGGTGCATCAATGGAGAGCAACAAATTCTTTAATCAGGATTTCGAGTCGGAAGATGGGCCTGAGAGTCAGCACACTAATGATGACCATCTTTCTCGACCAGACTCAATACATCAGTACCACGGTCATTTGGTGGCTGCAAGAACAATGTCCGAGGACTCGACCCTTTATCAACTTTCACCAGCCCCATTTGGAAGTTCAGCAAACAGGGGCGAAAGCAGCGATCCTTTGACAGGCAGCCTTAGCCCCTCAAGCATTGAACTCCAGCGCCCACAGCAAGCATTCACAAAAGCGGGTTCTTCTGAGAGGCAGTCAGGAGCATCCTGGAGTGCTAGCTCACCTGGATGCGGGCGATCGGATTCCGGAACCCTCGGAAACTTTTCAACTAGTTTTGAGAAGAGCATTAATGTGAAAGGTAAGGGCAATACCAGTTGGCTCGCTGGAAGTGAGGTGTACGGATGCAGGCTATGTAACCTATCTCACAAACTTCCCGTTGTCATTCACTAGGTGATTCGCAAAAGCATTTCGCAGATGCAGAAGAGACACTTCTGAGCAACTCAGATACCGCCGGGACTACAGGATGGGAGCTCGGTGGATGGGGTCACATGCGACAGGATTCTGAGGGCAACAACGAGAACAGCCTCTCCCACCCCCTCGAGGAGCCTTACCCGCCACCTTCTCCGTCATCATCGCCATATCCCGATGATCTCTTGTCTGTATCTGAAAGAGGGGCTGACGTCCAAAATGAATCCGTCGACTTCCCAGAGCCGCCTCGAGGGAGATCAAAGGCGGAGCCAAGCAGCAGCCATGGCCAGGAGTTGACAGGACTTCAAAAGCAGCTGGCGGAATATCGGTCGGCTTTACTACCCGTGGTCATGGCCATGCAGGACGAGGATGCTCGGGACACTCCTTCTCTCACTTTTGACAGTCGCGACGATCCCCATAGACATAACGGCGACGCTCCATATGATTTTGGACCTCACTCACACTATTATCACTTGAGGTGCGGGGGGCGTGGGGAGGGAATGGCTGTCAGGAGACTTTCAAGTGACTCGCCATCCTCCAGTGGATTCAGTTATATCGCCACTAGTACGAATGAGAGGACCACCTCCATCACAGCAACCTCTTCAGTGTCAGGTGTGGCTCAGGACAAGGAGAAAGAGAAAGCTCCAGGACAGGAATTGGCTGCCGCCGTTCATGCAGTAGATCCCTTGCACTGGACGAAGCATCCTTCCAGCCCCACCAAGAAACCCGCGTTCGCGTTGGGAGGCAGGGGTGACTACGAGGAGAAAGCACTGACGAGCACCCAAAATGGCGACAAACACGTAGCTGGGTTCAAGAAGAAGTGGCTAGCAGGGCGCAAGTCGACGGAGGGTGACCGCCAGCTGCCTCAGTCGAAGCTGTTCGAGGCAGACCATAGCCCTGCCAGCAATGTTTCAAAAAGTGAGAGCAAAAGCAGCAAGTACAGCAGTGGTAATTTTGCAGTGGAGGTTGCTTCACCAGTGAAGGGCAGAGCAAAGGACGGCCGCCGTGGAGTATTTTCCAAGGTACTTTCAGGAAGTGGCAACAAGGCTGGAGACTGGGCTCGCCCAAGTCAGGACATGTACGATCAGGAGAGAGATCACAGCCCTCATCCCCCGATCACAAAGTCTGAGGGCAAGTCGTCAGGTCCGGTGCATATTAGCGCTCCCTCTCCTGCGACTGTGGAGGCCCTGGCCCTTTCCTCGACAAGGAGCCGTTTAGTTGATGAGGATGAGGACAGGGGTCTGCAGTATTATTATCCGGATCCGTACTCCAGCCTGGCGGAATTCAAGCGCCCTCACGGAGCAGCTCCTGAGCTCGGGGGATCGTCTTCGGCCAAGGATAGGACAGCACCGTCAACCTCGCAAAGACACCCGTTGTCTCCTAGGCCATCGGCTGATGGAACGCTGACAGACCTGGCGTTCCTTAGTGGCATCAAGTCATCGGACGGCTCGTCCTACAAGACTGGTAGCACGTCCGAGTCCCCTGAGAATGTGGGAAAGGGCACATCTTCCAAGCTGTCCAAGAACGCCCTCCACTCCAAAAAGTCACCAAAGGCCGAGGTTGCAGCGGCGCCTGTTCAAGGTACCTTTGGCGTCCCTGCCAGCAGCACGCAACCCTCATACCCAGCACAGTCATTTTCAGTAGCAAGCTCCTCCCTATCCAGATCTGGCTCCGGGTCCAAAAAGTTGAAATCCAAACAGCGAGGCAATCGGTCAAAGTCTGACGTGCCTGCAGCTCGCAGCAGCATGGACGTTGGGCCTGCATCTCCTGAGGCCACGATGACGGCCCTACCCATCACAGCCACTCGCAAGCCCTCCAGTGGACTCGCCATCACTCAGCCCGCCAAGACCTCTCTTTCACCGCCTCCACGACAGAGCTGGACCCGCTCAAAGTCGTTCCAGGGTACAACATCGGCCATTACAGCGGCGATTTTATCAAAAACCATTGGCGGCGCTATCCAGCAGGGATCCATCTGTGTCGACACAGCCCTGGCGAATGAGCTGCAGCAAGGGGAAGTTATTACCGAGAATGATACTCCGTCAAGTGGACTTCGTAACTCACTGTCCTCTTCAGAATCGCCTAAACCGGGAACAATGTCTCCCCTCATCAGCCCCACCGATGCTGTTTTCGAGGAGAAGAACAGCAACGCCTTTTCTGCATCGTCACCACCTTCCTCACCACCAATGTCACCACTCTCGCGGCTCGGTGGCCTCAGGCCAAGGGTCCAGGAACACCGACACAACTCTCTTGACCGCGAAACGGAGTATCGGACAGGAATGGGCAAAGATCGAACTGGGTTCAGTACCGCCGCCATGGACTTGCGAAGGGCCAACAGTCGTCACCAGCGCTCCGTCGACAACTTGGCTTCGGCCTATTATTATAGGCGAGCTGCAGAATTGAGCAGTAAGGGCAACGGCAACAGCAGCAGCACTGGGATCAAAGAGGAACGAGAAGGACAACCAACGTTAGGCATGCTCGATATTTCGTCATCTTCCTCCTCAAATACAGGCGTCCGTCCATCCTCGCCTCAGGTCGGAGGTTACGGTGGGTTCACGTATTACGGCGTTGGGGGTGGAGACAGCAGCAGCGGACGGAACTCGCCCGCGCCTCAACGATCGTCGTCCCCGTCTCATCGCGACTCTGGGAGCTACAACGCGCCACAGTATCAGAAGAGCAAGACCAGTCTAGAGTATTCACTTCCGGGAGGAATTCAACCACATCATCGGTTGTCTCCTGTGGCGAGGATGAACGATGGGCCGCTGAACAACAACGAGCACAGTCGTACCAGTAGCCTCACGACCTCCCATCTCATGGCGGACGATCCTTGGACTCAGGCACTGATTGCGCGCGCCAGTGGTAATCACAATGGGACTCGTCCTCATGACAACAGTGCTCCACAGTCAGCGTCTGCTTCCGTCGGTGCACAGGGTAAATATCATCACCATCACCATCGATCGACAAGGAGTGTGGACGCTACAGCGTCCATGGAGGATCCGAGTCCGGCTACTGGGAGTCATGGCGCAGGCGGCGCGTACCAAAAGAGCCCGAGCCAAGCGCACGATAGAGACGCCCAACCTTCAAAGTCGGATTTGTGGTCTGGCACCAGGGAATAAAACCTATTGTATTTTTACTTTGCACTTGATGGAAAGGACCTGGATGAGGGGAGTCAAACCCCGTACAGTACAGTACGTTTACGTTTGCGTGTGGAGTAAATGGGTGAGACTTATGATGTTACTACGTAGCCGTTAGGAAGGTGTCTTTCTCCCTCTCTCTCTCTCGCGCCCCATTTTCCTCAGCTGACAGCTTTGGCTTTGGGTCTCACTTTGCTTTGCGTGGGGTCAATGAGTGAGTGTGAATCTGCAGAAGCACGCGGACAAGGTACCATGTGTTGTGTACACAGTGCTTGCACCCGGTTTTTTGGTTGATACATAGCGGATGCTATACGTTAGTCTTCAGTCTCCACAACTGAACATTAACTGAAAAAAAAGAAACCTCGGAAGACCGAACGTGGAGCATGAACTGAAATTTGGGAAAAAGAACAAAGCAACACAACGCACTCTCAAGGTTACCGGCCGTGAAGTCGGATCCAGCTTACCCCTCGTGATGTGAAGCCAATCATGATAGCACAAAACCTTGAGTGAAAAAAAAAATACAGTCGATCCCTTCCCGAAGATCCGTCGGAAGAGGACGACGAAAGGCGTTTGTGTGTGAATATGTCTACACAGTTACTTTGTTGTTTTCATTCCTCATTTTGTTTTGCCCACGGTCATATTTGGGATCGGACAATTCGCCGGAGCTTTGGTTTTTTTGTGTGGGTGGATGGTAGATGGTGGTGGCGGTAGTGGTAGTGGTAGTGGTGGTGGGCTATGGAAAATGCAACATGCATTTTCATCCACCTTGTCCTGTGCAAGGAGAATGAACAGAGCAGCATGAAAAGAGTTGTTTGATCGAGTACTACAAGTACGTGGCGGTGTTGGTGCCCTGAACAGCACATGTGGTTTGTGGACAGCTGTTGCAAGTTTCAATTTGGTTTCTCTAGAGTAGGCGGTATGGTTCATTTCAGGGCTGACGCGGTTCTGAATGAGTGGTTGAGTGTTGCGTTGTGTGTGTTGGATGATGTGGAGTCAGAGTTTCTTGTGTTGGAAACTCTAATCCACCACAGGCAAGTCTTTTTTTTTCAATCTGTTGCTGGAGTATCGCCTGAACGAGCTGGCAGTTTGTTGCTGGGTTGCCATGTTGGGTGAAACAGATAGACCTTTCGGTCTCAATATCGAGTTGAGTGGGCCTTTTTTTTATTTTTTTTTGTTGTTGATGCCAAACGTGAGATCTCTTCGTTGTGTTCTTGGTGTTTGTTTGATGGTATGTAACATGGTTTATGTCTACTGTATCAACTACAGTACTGTACGACATCAAAGAAGTTTTTTATTTTTTTTTCGATCGTTCAAAAAGTGATTTGTACGTTGCCCAAGCAAGAGATAAGTGGGTCCAAAGAAGGGAGAGCGAGAAAAGCGCGCAGAGAGCTGGCAAGTAAGCAAGTGAACGACAAAAATGAGTGGAGGAGCGAGACGATAATGCACAGAGAAGAGCCTCGTGCAAAGATCAAAGTTCAGAGATAAGCCAGTATTTGGCAGTCTCCCTCTGTGGTTCGTGTTGGGACTTTTCTTCCACCACGTTGAACAAGGGGTGTGTTGGAAGCAGATGAGTGGATGAAGAGGCGCTACGGTAGGACAAGAGGCCCATTCATTGATGCGATCTAAAGCTTTGCTCACTGGAAGGCGGCTTGATAATCCCAACTGGTATCGTCTTGCGATATCTCGATCTCTGTGGGAAAACAACAAGAGTTGTGAGTGCGGGAGACAGACAAAGAACCAGCGCATCCAAGGATGAACTGTGCTGGAAGAAGAGCCACGATGCAGCACCAGCTGCTGACATCACGCAAACCAGTCGATACAACCATGGGCGTCACTCTATCCTTTGAAAACCAGTGAGAATGTGTGAAGAATGAAGATGTGAATGCAGGTACCGGGGAAAGAATACCGCACCATGACACTCTCGGAGCCAATGCAGAGCGAAAAAAATGCCTCAGCTTTATGCTCGGGGCACAGCTGATCGCATACACCTTTTTACCCGAAAAGCCGATGTCCGGGAGCCGCTTGGCCATCCTCCTCCTCTGCTTCCTCCTCCTCCTCAGTTTGTCTCTGCGTCTGCACGCCTGGATCTTCGGCATAAGGCAGATCGGACCCATCATCCTGCAGCATCTCAAAAAATACATACATACTCACATTTACCGTGCCTGGATCTGATGAAGTTGGAGAGTTGCATGTAAGGGCTCTCTGTGACCAGGCTTTGCTGCCAGAAGCCAAGTACGACCAAAAATAAACAGACGAGAAGGGAGTTTGACAGGGTGGCGACGACAAGGCAGTGCAGTCCTCCAGAGGCGGAGCCAGAGGGTCACAGGCGCCAGCTGCTGATGTTGGGGAGGAAAATAATATTGAGCAAAAAGCGTCCAAAGGCCTTTGACGAGGTGTGCGGAGTGGGAGCGATTGGCCGTCTCAGGGCGAAGGACGATGACAAAAACCAAAAGTCTTTTTGGGCAGTGGGTGTGGGGGAAATACAAAGTTCAGGCCTGCGACCTCGGTCTCTGCATCTCCGCGCCCCATCTCAACCGAGCAGCTCGGCCAGACTGAGGAAGGACAGGAGGCCATTGTAGGTTGGAGGGAGAAGAGAACAGCCAATCGATAATGTACTATAGGCGATGCCAAATGAACTGGTGCGAGGACGATTGATAAAGGAGATCCTCAGTTGCTCGGTCGTGGACAGCGGGCAGGGCAAAGAAGGTTTGCGTGCAAAGTGCGAGTCTTTTTTACAATGCGATAAAAACGCAAATGAATCGCGGTGTCGGCGAACTGAATAGTGAGGGAGTGTGTCAACAGGCCCCTTATGACTTTCTAAAAGGCACACCCCATCCGTGCCTTTAAAGCAGTGTCCTTTTTTCCTTCCACTCTCGCTCTTCTCTTCTCTCTTCTCCCTTCCTCTCTTCTCTGTTGTCCCTCTTTCTCTCTCTCCACTCTTCCAGCCTCGCTTTCCTCTTCATCCACTCTCCCAGCCCCACTCCCGTCCTGTCTTTGTTGACTCTGTTCCTCCTCCAGCCTAACTCCCGCTCAAATTTCTCGTGCCTCGACGTTCCTCATTCCGCACGCCTCACCAAGAACTGCCATTGGTACGACAAGTCCGAATGAGGTCTGAATGGGACCCACACTCGCCTGCTATGCAGTATAACCAAGCTAACGCGTCACTCGTCTCTCCTCCTCTGGCACTTTTTGCCGATCCTATTAGAACCCTTCACCACCCATCGCTTGACCTCCGAAATGTCTGCTGAAGATACCCTTTACCCCGTCCCCGCCAGACTCCTCGACCCGGCACAGTGCCCCGAGCCCTATGTCAAGTCGTACGAGCAGTACAAGGAGCTGCACCGCCAGAGTATCGAGAACCCTGACGAGTTCTTTGGAAAGGTAAAAAAAAAAAACCAAGAGCCTATCCCAGGGCTCCCACGATGATCTCGGTCCCCCTTACTTTTTGTTTTGTTTTTGCGGAGAAGGGGGGTGCAGGAAAAGGAAAAACGAGAGAGAAAAAAAAACAAGAAAAAGGCTTACCTGGTTATATGTTGAAAGATAAAGAGTATGGAGTGGACTGACAACAGGATGCAGGTTTGGATGCGGCCTCGTGCAGTTTTTGGGGGCCGAGTTGGCTCCATGGGGTCACGGATATGATCTCCGACCGCTTACGATTTCATTTGCAGTCGTCCGCGTTGCGGGCGGTCAAAAGGCGAGCGATCAGGCGACCTTGACTTTCCCCATCTCGTCTCAGAAGCGTCGGCGAGAGGCGGATCCTTGTGGACAAAGGACTGAGGAGTAGCTGATGGAGATGGGGATGGGGATGGGGATGGGGATGGGAAGAGGAGGCGAAGGGCCTGCCAGACTGACTGACTGACTAAGGTGAACAAATGCCTCTCCCCCACCGAGGGAGTTTTTCAGTTCGTGCTGCCTCGCTCAGCGCTCCCGTTTTGTGTGTTTGTTCTCTCCTCGGTTCTTATTCAAACTAATAGAGTTGCTTGTCGGATTTCTGGTACCTGGCTGAACGCAAGCCGGTTCACTCACGTCTGCCTGCGTGTGTAACAACCTTACTCACCCATACTTTCCCCCATGTATCGGTCGATGACTACTAGATGGCAACTGAGCTGCTCTCCTGGTCAAAGCCTTTCCACACTGTCCAGCACGGTGGACTCGAGCACGGCGATATTGCATGGTTTCTGGATGGACAATTGAACGCAGCATACAACTGTGTGGATCGTCACGCCTTTGCTGATCCCAACAAGGTACGACCCCTTCGTCCGGGGCAGTTCACGTTATACAAGGGAAACACAACAAAGGCGTAAGCAAGCTGCTCTCAATGACTAACTTACTCCCCACGCCACCCTCCTTCCTTTATTAGATCGCCATTATTTACGAGGCTGATGAACCCAATGAGTCTGAGAACATCACATACAGTGAACTGCTCCGCCAGGTCTGCCAGCTCGCTGGCGCCCTCCGTGCCCGCGGCATTCGCAAGGGCGACACTGTTGCCATCTACATGCCCATGATCCCCGAGGCCATTGTTGCCTTCCTGGCCTGCGCTCGCATTGGAGCTCTCCACTCGGTGGTCTTTGCTGGTTTTTCTGCAGAGGCTCTCCGTGACCGTGTCCAGGACGCAGCCTGCCGACTTGTCATCACTGCTGATCAGGGCAAGCGTGGTGGAAAGACGATCGAGACCAAGAAGATTGTGGACGATGCCCTCAAGGCATGCCCCTCGGTCGAGACCGTTATTGTCTGCCAACGCACAGGTGCAGATGTGCCCATGCACGAGGGCCGCGACTTTTGGTGGAACGACGAGTGCTCCAAGCGCATGAGTTACCTCTCACCCGAGCCCATGAACTCTGAAGACCCTTTGTTCCTCCTCTATACCTCCGGCTCGACCGGCACCCCCAAAGGAGTGATGCACACCACTGCCGGTTACCTTCTCGGCGCTGCTGCCACGGTCAAGTATGTCTTTGATTACCACCCCGGTGACATCTTTGCCTGCATGGCCGATGTCGGCTGGATTACTGGACACTCGTACATTGTCTATGGACCCCTGACTCTGGGTGCGACCACAGTCTTGTTTGAGTCGATCCCAACATACCCCACCCCCGCGCGCTACTGGGAGTTGATTGCCAAGCACAAGGTCACCCAGTTCTACACCGCACCCACAGCCATTCGCGCCCTTCGTCGCCTGGGTGACGACTGGGTCAAGGGCCATGACCTGTCGAGTCTGCGTGTCCTGGGAACTGTAGGAGAGCCCATCAACCCCGAGGCTTGGCATTGGTACAACGATAATGTCGGCAAGGGCCGCTGCGCCATTGTTGACACCTACTGGCAGACCGAGACTGGATCTCACATTGTCACACCGCTTCCAGGAGCCATTGCCACCAAGCCTGGTTCCGCCACGGTCCCCTTCTTTGGCATTGACCTCGCCATCCTCGACCCCGTCACTGGAAAGGAGTTGGAGGGTAATGATGTCACTGGAGTGCTTGCAGTCAAAAAGGCCTGGCCCTCGATCGCGCGCACGGTCTACAACAACCACCAGCGCTATCTCGAGACGTACTTGAAGCCCTACCACGGATACTACTTTACAGGCGATGGTGCAACGCGCGACAAGGATGGATACATCTGGATCCGTGGCCGTGTGGATGATGTGATCAACGTTTCGGGACATCGTCTCTCAACCGCGGAGATTGAGTCTGCGCTGATCATGCACCACTCTGTAGCCGAGACGGCGGTCATTGGTGCACCGGACGATGTCACAGGTCAGTGCATCCACGCGTTTGTGTGCCTCAAGCCTGGTGTGCACTGCCACAAGTCGGATCTCAGCAAGGAGCTCGTTCTTCAGGTCCGTAAAGTCATTGGACCTTTTGCAGCACCCAAGAAGATCTACTTGGTCGAGGACCTGCCCAAGACCCGTTCCGGAAAGTTGATGCGTCGCATTCTGCGCAAGATCATTGCGGGCGAGGCCGACTCATTGGGCGATATCTCGACCTTGGCGGACCCTAGTGTCGTCGAGGTCTTGATTGCCAAGGTTGCCAGCTCTTAAAAAAAAAGGAACAAGAAGAAAAAGAGATGTAAAAAAACCCCCCTTCCTCCTCCTTTGCTTTTGTATAAAAATAACTCTCACATACATACACACACACTTCTATCATCGATCTCCACGGAAATAAATCAATTCCCTTTTTTTCCATGAAGTGCACCTTTGGTCTTCGTTCTTTATGATCCAGAAAATATAATGTAAGTAGGCCTAAAAGAAACGCCGGTTCTGGTCAAACTAGAACTGGCACAGCGTCGAAATGACCTCTCCAGTCTGGAATTCAGCCTCAGCTTTCAACTCGGTGTGTCCAAAGTACAACCGCAAGGTGAAGATAACGGGTGTTCCAGGCGCAGCACCGGGCATATGTGGTAAAGGGATGGTAAAGTCGCACAACTTTTGGACTCCAGGCGAGTCCACAAACTCGGGTTGGTCCTCGCCATTGTAGACGTAAAGAGGTGAGGACAAAGGCTCGGGGTATTTGTGAGTGATGTACTTTTTGCTGATGCACTCGTCCACAGCAATGCTCTGGCCAGGCCGCACAAAGACCGAGAAGCCATCCCGGACACGGTACTTGCCGTCCTGCATGTACTTCTTCTCCACGGGGTCACCAGCCTTGTAGGCACGAGTCGTGTCGACTCCGTACCAGCGACGAGCGACGCGGGCCTGGATAGGTTGATGGGTCAATCCATGGTAGACGGCTCCACGGACCACGGCAAGGTCGGGTCTGGGCGGGTATCGGATCAAGGGAACGCGGGTCTCGAACTCTTGCTGGACGCGCTTGTGCAAGTAGGGCGAGGATCCGAAACCACCGACCAAGAAGATGGCAGAGCACTGTTGCGATTGTACGAGCTGGCCGTCAATCAGTCCCAATACTTGGTTCACGACCGGGTCAAAGACCAGTTCACGCATCTCCTGTGCCGAGATGGCCAACAACCCGTCCTCGAGCCTCATGTCCAGATCGACCAGGTTGGCGACTGAGGATGGCATGGAGATGAACGCGTCGTCATCACCGTCGAATTGGGGTTTGTGCATAAACACAAACTCTTCCATGATCTGAGCCCAGGCCTTGGGCTGAAGGTCGTATCGCTGCAACTTGTGGCGCACAAGCATTGAAAAGTTCTCGTCCAAGAAGCCCGATCCACAACTGGCACCTGAACCGCGCGTCACTTCGATCAGGGAGCGAGTACCAGAGCTGTAGTCGACCTGGAAGACAATCAAATCAACGGTACCACCTAATTCCATTTTTGTTTGTTAGCGACGCCAGTCTTTTGTTATCAGATATGAGGTGTTGCATTGATTGTTTTCTTTACATTGGCGCACTGAAGGACTTACCACCAGCATCGCAAATCATGAAGCGGTCTCCATGGCGCAGATTGAACTGCTCGCACTTCTTTTCACAGTACATGGCTGCGGCTTCGGGTTCCGAGACCAAGAGCAGGCGGTGTGGGGGGTCGGAGGGCTGGATGAGTCCAGCCTGGATGGCAGTTTGACGCATGACGCCCTTGGCAGCATCGGTCCACATGGCAGGCACGGTCAGACAGTACTGGATGTGCTGCTGGTCAAAAGCCTGACCACCGGCGTTCTTCATGATCTCCGTGATGGCATGTGTGTGGACTGCACGCAGGTAATCGCTGATGGCGTTCTGGGGGTTGATTGTCCTGGGAAGAGGTGGCAGATAGGGCGCCAGATCATTGTCCAGAAACAGCTTGAACTTTTGCAGGAGGTCGAGATTGCGGCTGTTGGGGGTCAGCATGGCTGCCTTGGCGGCATAACCCCACGAGTGCATCCTGTCATTCTCCTTGCTATAGGCACTGACAGTTGGCACCTTTCCGTATAGGTTTGCTTGGTGAGGCCTAAACGATTGTACAAGCAGCAAGGTACAAAGACAAGACGGGAGAGGAGGAACAGACACAGACACATTTGTTAAAAATAGGCTTGGTCAGGTCACAGATGATCTCATCGTGTTGAAACAATGGGCTGAGCCGGGTGGTTTGGCACCCCAGAGAGAAGGAAGGGGAAACAGCCCAGAAGACCAGGAATAAGAATAAAGCCCGCTCGTACCATGTAGTCATCTCGAGAACATCCCCATTCGACTTGAAGGCATATGCAACGCCCGAAAACGTTGTTCCTAAAAAAAAAAAAGAGAGTTGTATTGCAGAGTATTGCGGGTATCAGTACAGCACAATGTTGCCTCGCCATTGGCCGGCTCCACTGCCCCTGGGCCTTTCGCTCTTCTGCGCGCTCACTGTTCCTGGCTACATACCGAAATCAATAGCCACCAGGACAGGGTATTCGCCGCCAACAGGCTGGCTGGGCCGGGACTGTGTCTGTGAAGGAACGGGGGGATGCTGCTGCTGTTGTTGTTGCTGCTGCTGTTGCTGTGGAGGAGACATGGTAGCACCGTTGGAGTGGCGGTTGTATGAGAGTGGTTGGATGGAAACCGCTGTTGGGACTGCTGCGGCTGTGGTGGGAGGCTGCTGGTACTGCTGGTACGGCTGCTGCTGCTGTTGCGGTTGCTGTTGCTGCTGGTATTGCTGGTATTGTTGTTGCTGGTAGTACTGCTGTTGCTGAGGATCCATCTGACCGCCATAGGCGTCCACCTGACCCTGCTGCTGCTGTCCTCCATATGGATCCTGATAGTACCCTTGCTGCTGCTGTTGCTGTTGCTGTTGCTGTGGGTAACCGCCGTACTGGTTCTGGCCAGGAGGAGGCGAGGCCTGGCCGCCACCGCCGTTCTGTTTCTGCAGCGCCGCGTGGTAGAGCTGGCGCTGCTGGGCAATGTGGGCAGGGACCTCACTGTTGGCTGCCATAATGTGCTCTGAGTATGATCAGCTATGATGTCCAGTCAGCCGAGCAACGAAAGAGAGAAAGAGAGAGAGCACATTGTGTGCGTTAGCATGAGATGAGCGGGCTGCCCTGGGAAAGAGAAGAGCGCGAGATGATGGCAACTGCTGCATGGCGAGCTTACCTGTGGCGGGCTGTTGTTGGTGGCGGATGTGTGGATGTGTGGATGAGCAGGAGAGGGCAGGCGAAGGCAGGAGCGAATGAGGACAGGGGAACGAGATGAGAGGCTCGAGAAACGGGAACAGTGGAGAAGAAATACAAGAGATGAGAGAAAGAGGAAAGCAGGTGAGAGCAACAGACAGGACACTCTTCGACTCGCGTCTGGCTGACACACGCCCCATCAAAAAAAAAAAAAAAGATCACCGCTGGGAAAAGAAAATCCGTCTCCCTCGCCCTCTGCGCTGCTCTGGCCTAGTCGCTGCACACGATACAACAACGTCGGTGTCTGGAGCAGCAACCACGCTATTTTTAGGACTTTGCACCGCCACAGCACCACCGAACGCTCTTTTGATGTTTTGGAACTCCCTTGCCTGTCCGTCATCGCGAGGCATGACCAGCCACGGTCTCCCGCCTGCCGTATCCCAAATCTTCGCATGTTTGCTTCGTCTGCCTCTCCCACTCTCTCGCTCTCTCCAACTCTCTTTTTCTTCTCGTTTCATGTGGCATTGGCCATAGACCGCCATTGTTCTGCAGTCCGCCTTGGTCGACTCTAGCTCACCTGGGAGAGCACAACAATGCACCACACGTGCACTGGCTCGACCCAAAAATGACACTGCGACATGGGAGAGTCGAGAGACGCTGTTTTGTTGATAAAGATTTCTGATTGAATGGTTATGCAAAGTCGTGGACACAGGTTTCTATGGTTACATATGTGGATGGGAAGAGTAATAGTAATAGGGAGGACAACGTCGTCTACTCGAAGCGAATCTTGGTGGCCTGCTTGACCTCGCCTCCAAGGTCCTTGAAGTGGTCGCCGTAGATGGAGTGGGCCTTTTTCTTGACCGTGCCTCCAAACTTACGGAGCTCGTCCGGGATCTTGACGCCTGCGTCGTTCAGCACATTGATCAACGCTCCGCTGAGACCCTTCTCGTTCACAGTAAAGAAAGTGTGCGCAATTCCGGTCTGGCCACCACGTCCCGTACGTCCAATACGGTGGACATAGTCCTCTATCGTCAGAGGGAACGTAACGTTGATGACATGCGTGATGCCTGTAATATCAATTCCACGGGCTGCGACATCAGTGGCAACCAAGAGAGGGACAGAGCCATTCTTGAAGGCCTCCAGGGCTGCGGTACGGGTATGTTGGTTCTTGTCTCCATGGATGCCTCCGACATTGAATCCAGCCCTCTGCAAGGTCTGCTCGATGCGATCGGCCTCCTTCTTGTAAAGCGCAAAGATCAAGATGCGGTTCTTGCGGCTCTTGTGGTAGTCATTCAGCAAGTCCAAAAGACGACGCTCCTTGCTGCGGGGGTCATCCAATACTTCAACAATCTGCGTGACATTGGTCGAAGCGCCGAGATCGGGCGATCCAATGGTGACCTTGATGGGGCGGTCCAAGAAATCGTGAGCCAGCTTTCGGACTGACTCGGGCCAGGTAGCACTGAACATGGCAGTCTGACGATCTTTGCGAGTCTTGCGGAGGATGGAGCGGATGGCCTCCTCAAATCCAGTGTCCAGCATACGATCAGCCTCATCCAGAACCAAGTACGAGACAGTGTCAATGTTGCAGCTTCCATCCTCAAGCAAATCCAAAAGACGTCCAGGGGTGGCGACAATGATGTGAACTCCTCCACGAATAGCACGGCGCTGGTCATCCTTGGACACACCTCCATAGATGCACACGCTCTTGATGCCAGACGACTTTCCAGCGGCAACACACTGCTCCTGGGTCTGCATGGCCAACTCGCGAGTAGGTGACACAACCAAGACGGTGGGACCCTTGGGCTTAATGTTGAAGTCCTTTTGTCCACGAATGTGCATCAAAGCAGGCAACGTAAAGGCCAGAGTTTTGCCCGAACTAGAATGAAAAAAACGAATAAAGAGAGTCTGTCAGTGAACATTGATCAAGTACGGCACAGGGACACAAAACCATGAGAAAAAAGTCAAGTAGCTTGACGTACCCAGTCTCGGCAATACCGATGATGTCGCGGCCAGAGAGGACAATGGGCCAGCAGGCGGCCTGGATGGGACTGGGTGCCTTGAACGACTTTGTGACATCGAGCATCTCGGATCTAAGGCCAGCCTCGTTGAACTTGAGAACAGGCAAAAAGTCCTGGTCACCCGAAACCTCGATTGTGTTCTCCTTGTAGAACTCACGGGCCTGCTCCTTGGTGGTCTTGTTGGTGGCAACGTCATAAAAGTTCTTGATCAGGCCCCCAGTGAGTACGCTGCTGACAACAGTAGCCTTCAGAGGCTGCGCAACCTCAACCGCCTTGAGCTTCTTGATAACGGGGGTAGCCTCCTCCTTGACCTCCTCCTCCTCGTCGTCCGAAGCCTTGCGCTTCTTGTCCTTCTTCTCCTTCTTGTCCTTCTTCTCCTTCTTGTCCTTCTTATCCTTCTTCTCCTTCTTGCTCTTCTTGTCCTTCTTGGTCACCTCAACCTCGGTCTCGGCCACCTTCTTGTCCTTCTTGGACTTTTTGTCGTGTGTCGCAGGTTCGATGGACATTGTGGAGGGCATAGTGGGGTGAAGAGTGGATGGATGAAAAGAGACAGCAAAGGGGGAGGAGTTTATTGTTTACTCTTTTTTTTTTTTTTTGCTGTGTACGTGCGTACGTGGGACAGTCTCTTTTGTGAGGGGGGCATAAGGGCACATCACCCGCCCAGCTGGACACATAAGGGCACTCAGCATCGAAATTCCTGGAACTTGTTCAAAGGAGCTGGCTTCCATTCGTTCATTCGCTCCACCTCCTTTCCCTTCAACCACACGTTCATTCTGCATCCCCAAGCTACCACTGCGGCCACTACCCTGCTGCAGGACATACACGGCTTGCATACACTCCTGCATTCACACGACCGCGCACTCAGCCCGCGCACTCAGCCCGCAGAACGCGCTTCATATACCGGCCTACCGACTCGACCATGGCTAGCGACGGCGAGGCACCCAATTACTATGAGCTACTCTGCGTCGAGCCCAGTGCCACCAAGGATGACATCCGCAAAGCATACCGCAGACAGGCCCTTCTCTTCCACCCAGACAAAATGAAACCCCACATGCAGGACGAGGCCTCGCAGCACTTTCAGCTCATTAGCGAAGCTTACGAGGTGCTGTCGGACGGTATGAGTCTGCGGTCTCTTTACACCTTTTCCGTCCAAACTGCGGCTTTCAAGTTGCACTGTACTCACCTTGTCCGAGTCTCTTTTCTTCATCTTCTTGTGGCTGTAGACAAGAAACGGGATCTGTATGACCGATATGGTTACGATGGTGTCAAGGCTGGAGGCGACCCAAACCCGCCACCAGCACCGGATCCATTCATGAATATGCATACACAACGTCAAGCACCAAGATTTGGGTTCGGTTTTGACTCGCCGTTCTTCTCGGCCTTTGGCATGCCGGCACATCATCAGCACTTCCATGGTGGGTACCCACCATCCTCTTCACCCTCGCCTTTTAACAACGCGTTTGGCAGTAACCACGACATTCTTGCGGAGGTTTTTTCCGGAGGTGACCCTTTTTTTTTCTTTCTCCAGCGCTCTTGCGAGAGAAACTGCATACTGCATAGTCTGCACGTTTCAATGCTCGGGATTATCACGCGCCACTTATGATTGAGATGTACCGTGTGCTAACCCATTCATATCCGCCTGTGCTCTTATTTAGACCAAGCATTCGCAGGTCATCACCAGCGGCATATGAGGAACATGGAGCAGCACATGGGATCCATGTTCGAGCCCTTTGGCGGGTTTGCACAACCACGGCCTTCCATGTTCAGAGACGACCCCTTTTTCAACAGAGGATTCGATATGCCCCACACCGCCAAACCGACCCTGTTCTCAACGTCGCCCTTTGCCTCAGAGTGGACTGGAAGTGGCACGAGCACAAATCCGCTCACGAACTTTGGTGGAGGATTTACCTCCTCCAGCTCGTCCTCGTCGTCGTTTGGAGGGGGTGGTGGTGCCCGGACTTCGACCAGAACAACGACTGTCAACGGACTACGGACAACAGTGACCGAAATCACCGACGAGCACGGCGTGACAAGGAAGACTGTCGACAAACCCGACGGCACAAGGGAGGTTTACGTAAATGGTGTGCCGGCGGCGATTGAAGGCAGCGCGGCTCAAGCATCAGCAGCTCAGGATGGCAATCGGCATGAGCCGATTGTGATCGAGGACGATGACCCACAGAATCTCTATCATCCACGAATGGGCCGAGGACACAGTACGTATATATGCATCACCCAAAAGTGACACAATGGGCTTCTGTATTTTGGGTGAAGGATGGAGCAAGATTGAAACGCGCTCTGAATACGGTATTGATCTTCCTTTGTCTTTTCTTTTTCTTCCTTCTCTTTTTCTCATTCTCCGTTGTTCTTTCTCTTGAAAAGCTCTATCGGGCCAACGTGGATCGAGCAGGACCTAAATACTACAACTCCTACTTTTCTTTTTTTTTTTCTTTTTTTTGCTACCAACAAAATATATCACTATTGGACGCACCCTTATTTTTACGCTTCAAGTACGAATCAACATTATATTTACAATGGAGTGTGGGATGGCTATAGAGGGCGCTGCTTCCAGAGGGACTTGCTCATAAGCTGACGCTGATGCGTTTTGATATGTTGAGCTATTAACCACAGCAAAACAAGAGAAAAGGGTCAGATTGACAACTTTCAGCAAGGAAGCAAGGAAGCAAGGAAGCAAGGAAACCCCCCGTTCCAGGAAGGAAACCTCTCGACTTACAGAGATTATCTGACCGGGAGAAGCGCTTGTTGCATCCAACAGTCGAGCACGCGAAGGGTCTCTCGAGCGTATGGGTCTTGATATGTCGCTTCAAATGCTCCAACCGCTTGAATCGTTTCATGCAACCGGGCACGGAACAGAAATGATTCTTGGCGGATGAGGACATGCTCCTAGGTCGCATGCTGCTCATTCTCGACGAGTGCTGGGGATATCCTGGATGATGGTGATGATGGTGATGTGCACTTGGAGCCATACTGCTGCTGATACTACCAGAAGCCGACATCGACATGGGATGATGATGATGTGGATGTGGATGTTGAGGATGATGATGATGATGATGAGCCGTCCTCGACAAGTCACCAGAAGTTGGAATTGAGTCCATTCCGCCGTTCAGCAATGGTGAGTACGGTGCATGGTGATGTGACTGGAACAAGCCCAAAGACGGCGATGATGAAGCTGCGTGATGATACCCTTGTGGACCAGTATAACCCGTGGACGACACAGCCTGTTGGGGGTGCGATGAGTGGTGATGGTGATGGTGGTTGTAAGAGCCATCTTCTGCAGAGGAATGGCTGTGCATGTGTACAGTCGACGGGTATCCTGCCGCGCCTGTCGAATGGCGGTGGTGCTGATAGTCGCCATTGTAGGTCGTGGTTCCTTGGCTGCTCGACGAGGAGCGATGATGACGGCTTCGTCCATCCTCGTTCATGGCGCTCGAGTCATGACTGTCGTCCGCGTAGGTTCTAAAGTCCATCGCTCGAGGAGGAGACGCGGATCGGTTCAGACGCTGATACGATGAGTGAGGGTCGTTTGCTGTGTTGTGGGCAAACTTGTAATCCTTACTGCCATTGCCGCCGGACTCGTCTTCATCATCATCACCTTCGTCGTCTTCACCGTCTTCGCCGTCTTCTTGTGCCTCTTCCTGTTGGCTGGCATGTCCTGGCATGAAATGTGACGCGATGGATGCTGGAAAGTCAGCTGTAACACCTCTGTAGTCTGTGTTTGCAGCGGACGCGACACCGGCGCCCCGATGAGCTGGAGTAGGCGATTCTCCGTTGGGGTTGGGGTTGGCACTCTCGTGGCCCGTAATACTGCCGGTATGGAACAGATGACCGTCAGAGCCACGACCACCATTCTCTCGACTGTGATCCTGCTGCTCGTAATGCGATTGCTGTGAGGAGAGTGCGGGGCTGTGGTTCATCCCCTTCACGATTGGATCAATCTCAGGAGCCGAGTAACGGTGCTGCTGTGTATAGCCTTGGCTATTGTTGTATCGCTCGTCCGTTGAGTACTGGCCATGAATGCTTTGCTGGACATTTCGAGGATCTGGCCCCTCTTGACTGCCGCTCGTGTTCGGAACTCCCTTTAAATCCAACTTGATGGTATTGAACTTTGGGACGATATTGCTCAGGCTGTCCGAGGTAGGTGAATCTAGAGGATGCACACCCGAAATGCTCTGGCGATGGTGATGGTTGTGACCGACCGAGGAGTAGTCGGGCTGTCCCTCTGATGGACACTTGTACGGACTCCACGTGGAGCGCACGCCGCTGTTGTTATCGTGGCCTGTGCGAGTTGGATTTGAGAAGTAAGAAAAGTTGTGCGCATGGGGGTTGTTTAGTATGATGATCGCTGCTAATCCAACGTAGGACAAATACATAGGTCTAGGACCATGCCGATATTTACCTGCTGCAGGGATGCCATGGGAAGGATATCCACCCGGTGCCTGAAGCGGTGACCGCGACTCTGAGAAACTTGGATAGCCCGCAATGCTGTGTCGATGAGGCGCGTATTCTCCGCCGTGATGACCGTGAGCGTAATCGCGATCCCCAGGGACAGCGCTTCCAGGCACATCGCCTGTTGACAATGCGGATCCGCCGCAAGCACTACCGCCACCAACACCATGACCGCTTCCAAAGGTGGTCCTGATGGGCTCTATCATTGCAAACTGCCGATCGAACCGTCGCATGTGCATCGATTTTTTGGTGTGCGTCCGCAAATGTGCCGAAAAGTTGTCGGAGCGACTAAACGTCTTGTCGCAACCATGAAAGTCGCACACGAATGGTCGCTCCTTGGTGTGGACCAGCATATGACGCTTAAGATGCTCAAATCGTTTAAAGCTCCAGCCACAGGCAGGGAACTTGCAAGGATGTTTGTTGGCCTGCTGCTGCGAAGAGGAACTCGAATGGCTGGCGTTGGATGAAACGGAGTTGTTGCGGTGTTTGTTACCCATCATGGCCATGGCCATGGACTCTTGTCCACCGTTGCTGATTGAACCACTTTTGTGCCCTCCATTGTAATAGTCATGATATGCATTCTGAAGGTGCTCCGACGAGTACGAGCCTTCTCGGTGAGGATCCTCCAAGCTGTTGCTGCTGCTGTTATTAGCCCGGTAAATCGCGTTGCCTACTGGATGGTAAGATCCGTGGCTAGGAGAATGATGGTAGTCGTCATGAGCACCATACGTGCCGCCAAGTCCGTTTCCTGATGCTCCTCTCTGGGAATGAAAGCGGTCCGCATCGGGGTGTGTGGTATAGCCAGTCCAACTGGATCGCGGTCCTGATGGTGGTGCGTTGTGTGATGGGTAAGGAGGCGGCAAGGGCGGGTAATTATGTCCTTGACTATCGTGATGCTGACTTGAAGCATAAGAAGCCATTGTACGCCGCTCACTGACGGGCTCTCGTTGACTTTGCTCAAAGGGTGACGATGAAGATGAGGAAGAGGACGACATGGACAGGATGGGTACAGAACTCCGTCGAGGTTCACTTCCTTCAAGCATGGATGAATAGACCATACGAGGAGATGATGGAGCAGGGTATATGGATGGATGTGCTGACTGACTGGGTGAGGCGGGTGCTGAACCTGGAAACGAGGGATAACTTTTGCTGATGCAGCTGCTGTATGTGGAGTGACCGTGCGTTGCTGCGTGTGGCGGTGGTGGTGGTGAGCCCGATGCATTGACCGAGCTGGAGGAGAGCATTGCAGACATAGTTGACATCATGCCTTCGGTAGAAGATATACGTTCGAGCAGACGGTCGTTTGTGGGGCGGCTGCATCGTTGTGTAAATGATGATATGCGACAGGCAGTATGATAAAGTGAAGGGGGGGGGAAAGGAAAGGCGCATCAGCAGCATGCCAGTTTTGTAATCACGTCGTGTGCATATTACTTCCTTCATCGCAGTGCAGCGGTTTGACTGAACGATGGAGGCATTGGAGGGTGTCTACGCGCGTACATCAAGCGTACAACGAACGCGCAAACTGAGGGCTGGGGTGTGACATACCTTTGTGGGCTACTTTAAAGGGATCTATGTGCTTAAGATCGTCTGCAGGGGTGAGAAACGCGAAATGGCCAGTGATGATGTGACAACAAGGATGCAGAGCTGTTAATGAATCTTGTTTTTGTTGGTTTTGTTTTTGTCGCCGAACGAACGTCCCTCGCTTCACGAACGTGCGATTACAACGCGGTGTGTTCAAAGAGTCTTAGGAAGCTGTCTGGGGAGTGTAACGAGAGTTCCAAGGAAAGATAATCAGATGCAAGAGACGAGTGAAAAGAACAGCGAGTAAAGGAAGGTTCGAAGGAAAGTATATCAAAGAGGAAACAACAACAGCAACGAAAAAAGGAAGCAATTGCTCTGGAACTGAATGAATTTTTGGCTCCCAAGGACCCTCAGGCGCGCCCGTTGTACACTCGGGCCGAAAGAAGATACAGAGACAAGAAGATTGTCCGCAGGAGACAGAGGGCGATGACAGACTTGGAAGGGATAGAGGAGAAAGAGGAGGTTGCAGTGCAGGGCGAAAAAGGACTAGACAAAAGGACTAGAGTGCAAAGCAACAAAAGGAAATATGCTGTTGAGGTAAACACGGTGGGCAGAACTCGAAGCACCCGCCTTAAGGAGAAGGGATTTGTACGTAGGAGAAGGAATGAAAAGGTGCGATAATGAACCTGCTGCCGCTGGAGAGCTCTCGATCCGTTATTTTCTGGCTGTAGGGGCTGTTTGAAGGCGCTGGGATTCGATGAAGGGGAGCTAGCAACACAAGAAAGGATTTTGGCTGTTGAAGTCGTCAGGAGGTCTACAAGGAGCTAAGCAAGGAGGGCAGGTATGAAGAAACCGATTTAAAACGTTGTATGGCAGACAATTGCTAAAAGTGCAAGAACAGTGCGAAACGATTGAGAAAGAGAAACGGGAGACCGAAGAGTGGAGAAAGCAAGGTAGATCAAGAGAGCAAAAAGGCCAACGGGTGGGAAATGTTGCATGTGCGAGAAAGTCGAGATGGGGCGACTGTAAAACGAAGGAGTTTCGTGTGTACACCAACGGATCGGGAAGCCGCGAGGGAAAGGGGGTGCTTAGGGACAACCAGAGGATATAGACACTTTCTTGTCTTGTTTTTTTTCTCACCTCGTACTAGTTTTTCCCTGTTGGTGGAAAAGACGTGCAGACGCAGCCTCGAGGGAAGATGATGTTTGGGAGGGGTAGCAGCGTATCTGAATGTTTGCGGGAAACAAAACACGGATCAGAAAAGGAGTAGGTGCGTTGCTGAGCACAGGAGGTTTTTTTTTCTCCTGCCTATGGAATCTATCTGGTATGGGCCTGCTTGACCGTGGTGAAAATCCGGAGGTGATGTGTCAAGGAAGAGGGCTGAAGGAGAAAAAAGGAGGAGGGAAGAGGAGGAGGACAAGATACGACGAGGAAGAAGGAGTAGGTGCAAAGCTGCCAGGTGAGGTGCTGTAACAAGGGAACAAAGGGATGAGAAGGAGAGCAGGGAAGGGACGAGATGTGTACTGTAGATGAAAAAGAATTGCGGCAGTTGGCTCGAGGGAGAAGCGAGAAAAAGGAGAGCAGACACCCAACCTCGAGAACGAAAAGATGATGGAAGTATTAGGAGGGAAGAGGAGCAGGAGGTGCGTCAGTGGGACGGTGAGCAAAGCAAAGGGCAAGGAAAATCTCAGGAGACGGAGGCAACTTGCTCTCACAGCGCGATAAAGGAGTGAGGAAGGGAGACGCTGTCAAAGCACGACATGTCCTTGCTACTGCTTTTTGTTCTCCAAGGGCCTGCTGCTCAGTGAGGCAGTGTCCTAACTGCCGGATTGCCTCCAACTGTATGACACAGATGTCTAACGGCCAATGCGCTAAGCAAAGGCAGAGTAGGCAACCGAATAGACCGCGCAATCCCGTGTGCTTCAATTGTGCACCCACAGTCGCCAAAACACTCCCGCTTCTCTGAAGCAAGCCGCACGGATGTACTGTTCATGCACAGTACATGCAATTTTCTGGGGTCAGTATTCCTGGTAAGCCCTGCAACGGTTGTATTATCACTTTAACATAATGATGGAAACAATGTAATGCGGATATACATTTAAAGCGGCTGCTGGTGCGAAGGATACGGCGAACAGTAATTGCAAGGGGTGGGGGTCTACGGGTGCTAGCGTGAGCTATTAGAGTATGAGCGAGGAGATAGCCCGTGCAAGTGGGATGTCAATGTGGATGGGGAGTACTTGGAATATGATAGATGTATGTTGTTGATTGGTGAAAATCATCAACAATCCGTGCCGACACTCGCGCTCGTGCAGCGCAAGCAAGGGGTCATACGAAACCCTGAATAGAATAGCGTCTGGCGTACCTGACATTGCGCGGGAAGCTTGAGCGTGCAATCCCTATGCACACATTTGATTGATGACCTGTAGGGCATGAGCAGGAACGTCCCTCAAGGGGCGAGGCTGTTGTAATTCGCGAGTGTCATTGTGCTATGAGTCCAAGAGGAAAGAGCAACTCCCTGATGAGCAGTTGTGATATATTTAGTTCAGACTGCATAGATATGTGGATATTCAGCAGGCCAAAGGCTCTTGAGCCACGAGAGGTTTGTGCCCTGAAGGTGGATATTAGGTTCATCACAGCAGCACGGGGGGGTAAAAGTGCAGTATATTGGTGCCGCTGTTTTTGATGTTCCTGGATGTACCTGCTATGTAGAGTAGCACTACATGCAATTATACCTTAACATGGCCGTCAAAAGGACAAGCAGTTAATCGAGCACTCGTTTGCCGCGCAAGGCATTCTTTTTTTTTTGAAAGGGAACTCGCCGAAGGATGGATGCCGCGCAGACGAAGGTTTGTGGGTGTCACCTTTTTCCTTCTCGCCGACTGTGTGTTTGTGTTTGTTGCGCTTGTGCTTGCGCTGTACAAGGGGGAAGGGGGGAAGGGGAAGTATGCCTGCATGAGAGGAGGGAGGAGGGTCTTGCGAGCCTGCTTAGATCTTGTTTCCCGCGAAACTGACCGACGCTCTTTTGCTTACGAACCAACCGGCCGTCTTGTCCCTCCGATCTGCAAGCACATCTAACAAACGAAGGCGAATCAAACGAGGGAGAAACACTTGCACAAAAATATATATATAAAAAAAGCTAGCGCGGGCGGCAGGGGCTGTTTATATTTTCTTTATGCTGTTGTTGTATGTATGCACAAGCATAATCACCCCATGGTTATTGGATACAACGCGTAACGAGGGGGTCCGAGCATTTTACAAGCGCAAAACTCGAACGCGATGAAAAATGTAGTCAGAAGACCGCATTGTCCTCTGGAAATTGCACTCTTTGCCCAGCTCAAAGTCTCCGATCGCTTCGTTGGTACCTTCAACAAATAGACCGACAAACAGTATGCCATAATCAAGTCAGACTAATATGAATAGGGTTTTATTTCATGTCGGTTGATGGAGAGATGCTGGAGGAATTGAGAGGAAGCGTGGTGGGGAGGGCGTTCGTTCAGAGAAAAAAGTGGGTGGCACAAAAGGTGAGGGCTATACAAAAACGGAGAGCGGGAAGAAAAATGATATGTACAAGTTCAGATTGATGTCAAAAGATGAAGCGCGTAAAAATTGGGGTATGATAAGGAAAAGTAAGGGGGTCTTCAGCGGGAGATTGGACACCTAGAAACCAGATTGAGCCATGAAGGTCTTCAGCTTTTGCTGCTTGGCAACAGTGCTCTGCAAGATCTTTCGTGCCACCTCCACCTCGTTCGCCACCTTGGAGGGCAACTCGGGCACAGCAGGCACGTCCTTGCTCTTTTTGGACTTGCCAAGGCTCAATAGGCCGATGCTTTGCTTGCGAGCCTTTGGACCCGAGGGCGAGGATGATCCTGACGACATGGGTGATCCTGAGGCCAAGAGTCCTTGGTGTTCCAGCACACGCTCTGCCATTTGAATACGTTTGGTTTCGCCACGATCTCCAGTCCATTCCATCAGTATGGCGCGACATAAGTCCTGGGCACTTTTTGAAGGGCGGCTCTCGCTCAGTGGCGCCTCGACTTGACTAAGAGCATAGCCCAAGCTGCGAGGGTCCGAAACTGCAAGATCCGTCAGGAGGAACAGCTTTAAAAGATCCACACGGAGGTATCTAGCCGCGAAGCCAAGTCCATTGCCTTCATGCTGCGACTCCAAGCTGAGGTTGGCTTCTCCACGGTCGCGGAGAAGTACATAGAGCTCCGATCCAGCCACTGAAGGACGCGCGCTGAGATACGGGTTCTTGAGAAACTTGTGGAAAGGTGTCACTCCGCGACTGTCCTGATCGTTCACTCTAAGGTTGCACTCTAGCATCAAGAATCGACACACCTCGAGGGCGACGTCATAATTCGTCGCATGTTCAAGCAGAATGTGCAGAGCGGATTGATGGGTCAGGGTCGTCACCAGCTGCATCACAGCGCCATGGCGCTCCAGAGTTTTGAGGATAGCCAGCAAGTTCTCAGGCTGATAGAAGCAGGCAACGTGGATTGGCGCAATCTCTGCCAGCTGCGAGTAGGGAGGCAGACATATCAAGCCATTGGGGTTGGCGCTATTTGAGAGTATGTGCCATTCTGTCAGCTCGACAGATCCTTCCTGGCAGGCCTTCCAGATGTTTTGGGGGCTGCGGCGTTGCTTCGCCGGCATGTCGTACTTTGGTGTCTCATTGGAACTCACTGAGGACATTGTCGACACGCGGCGTGAGTCTCTTGCAGGGATGGCAGGTCCGCCACTGTGGGACGAGGATCCAGTGGAGCTGCCGCTGCTAATCGACATGGATCGCATGGAGGGTCCCATCGACGAGACTGCAGACATTTTTCTTCTGTGAGAAACAGGAGGGATCGGAGGAGGCACAGGTGATCCCTGAGGATATTCGGGCTCTCTCGGGGACATGAGCAGCTCGCGGGATCGCAGCATTGGACTAGGAGAGTCGCGGTCATGGTCAACAGAGTGGGACCTTGAGGATTTGATGGACCGGGAGGCGGTGGAGCCTTGAGAATCACGGGAGGAAGCCTTGGCGGAATAGGCGGGCTTTTTAGGTTGGTCCTCTGTTAGCGATAGTGCGAGACATGCAACGAGCAGGAGAGTACACAGACAGCAACGGGAAGGGGGGGGGGGAATAAACGAGAGAGATTATTGGTGAGCGCCCATGATACTTTACTTCTCGACAAACACATACGTCCGCGGGTACGTCTCGTGCATGCATTGCGCACTTTAAAGACATGCAGTGGGTGCATATGGTCTTTTTCTCGCATGACTTACCAAGAGTTAGATCTTCAATTTGGCGCAGCAAGGAGCCGGAGGGTTGCTTCAAGAGGACACCCAACGTCTGGACGATCCAGTCAATCGAAGGTCGCTCCAGGGGGTTAGGGTGCCAGCAGCGGGTATAAAGGTCTTCAAAGATGGGATCTGTGCCATCCACAGGACGTTCACGACGGCCAGACACAATATTCTGGGCTAGACTCATCAATGATCCATCCTCCAAACTACAGTTGGCAATCAAACTTTCAAAGGGGGGTCGACCACTTGAGATTTCCCAAAAGACCATTCCGAGCGAGTAGATATCGCACTCAATAGAATATCGCGTGCCATTCTTGGTGAGGCGCTCTGGTGCAATGTATCCCATGCGAGCTGGATGCTCGCGCGAGGAGATCACCTCGGTGTCGCGGGTCGATCCAAAGTCTGAAAGAACAGCAGATCCATTGGTGTCAATCAAGATGCTGGCAGAATGAAGATGGCGGTGGCGGTAGCCCTTGTAATGGAGATACCGGAGGCCCAGGGCAATGTCCAGAGCAAGATTGTATCGATCTGGCCAAGTCAAGTGAGGATTGAAGTTCTGGAGATAGGAGTGAAGGGTACCGTGCTCGTTGTGTTGGACGACCATAAATGGGATCGACGTTGAGGGATCGATCGTGTATCCGTGGAGAGCGAGGATTTGAGGGCAGCGGTTGCCCAGTTTATATAGCAAGCGCGCCTCTCTCTCGATTGTCGACAAGTCTCCGAATGGCTCTCTGAGCTCGACTTCGTGTCCTCTCCAGCGCCCGGTGTGGATACTGCCATATCGGCCGGGAATGTGGGCGTCATAGATGATGTGTTCGATGTCTCCAAAGGGGATTTCCGGTGCAGACTGGTGAAGTATCTGCAGAATATTCTGCTCCACAGGGATGTCGGGAACAGTCATTATTCAAGTGTACCTGTAATGTACTAGTGCAAGAGCAAGAAAGGTGGTTTTTGATGAGTCGATAGTCGCAACTCCATTGCATGTAAGTCAGTATGGGCGTAACCATAAAGGACAGGATGGTGAGAATAGAAGGAACAAAAAAAGCCCAACGCAAGTGACCCTTCTATTTGTGTTATTCAGCAGAGAGTTCAAAAGTGCGCCCGAGATGTAGAAACCAGCGAGTGCGAGATCGAGCATTGGCATTCAAAGTCAACCTTGAGCTGCTCCCAATGGTCATCTCTCACACTCGCCTCTCTCCCTCTCCCTCGGTCTGCTCGAGTGCTCTCACGAGGCTTCGCCGCAATATCGGCTCTAATGCCAATTTTTTTTTTTTTTTTTTGCCCACGCCCTCGTGCTGCTGCAGGGCCGAGGTATCCACAAGTGGTGTCGCGCAGGTATCAAGCACGAACATGGCGTTATCAATTGTTTGTAGCACACAGTTGTGATGGTGGAGGGAGGGGACAGGATAATCAGTGAAAGCGATATCGGCTGACTGTGCTGAAATTGAGATCAGGTCCCACAGACAGAAGGAGCAAGAGGTTCAAGAGGGGGCTATGCTTGGAGTTTATATTAACGAACGATGGGTGATTGTAACGATGGATCATGGATAAGGCTGTGAAGGAAAGTACGAAGTGCGACAGGTGGAGGAAGGGAAAGGGCTACGAGCAAGGTCGCCCGGGAATGCAGAGCCGAAGTAAACCCTTTAAAGGCTTGGAATTCAGGTACAATTTCAGGCAGGTGTGAGAAATATCAATCAGAGTCAAACCCCGCCGTGGGAGAAGGGACTAAAAAGAGTAGCTGCTTTCAATCTGCAATGGTAGGGCCATCGCTCTTTTTTGGAGGAGAGAGAAGCGACTTACAAGTCGAGCGCAGCTGTGTTGGTCTCGTCGATATATCTGCTCCAAGCAGATTCTACTCTTCTTTCTCCAAAAGCTGCAAGGTTGCGCGTGGAAAGGGCCTGACGTCAGTAAGGGCGGGAGGGTATAGATAATGAAGGCTGTTAATCAGACAGCATCAAGTAGTGAAGGAGTGTGAGGATGTGAGGAGGAGGAGGGATGTAGACGGAGGATGGGTGGTGTTGGTGCGGTCGAGATGGATAAGAAAGGAAGCAGGGTAGACGTGGCGGGTGAGGAGGTGAAAGAGAAAAAGAGAAGGGAGGAGAAGAAAGAAAGAGCAGCAGCAAATTGGGTCAGAAATGAAGTAAAAAACAAGTCTACTGTTATAAACCCAGCATGTATTCAAGCGGCAAACTGGCAGGGTACAGTAGTAGGTGGGTAATGTCCGTGGGGAGAGGGTGGAGGAGAGGGTGGAGAACAGGTCAAAGTACCCTGACCATACTCAACCATTTGCTCATGGCCGATAAAGTAAGTAGCGTCTAAACAAACACGAAACACTGAATACGTCTACTCAATTGAAGAGTACATCCACACCGGCATATGAACACCCTCTTGAACATAAAAAACGGAGTAAATGTGGCCCTCCCCCATTCAACAGTTGAGCCGCAATTGACATCGTTGAATAGATACATCGATAGATATTCGACATGAGAGCCAGAGCAAGCAAGACGAAGTGAGAGAAAGCATCCAAATACAATAAAGATTAAAAGATACTTTGTAATATAGAAAACAGAGTTTTCACTTCGGCTACCACAGGCTACTCTCGAGATGAGAGGGGCGAGAATCTACTTTGACAAGGTGTCCCTCTCATGACCGGTTTGTTGTCTTGTGCCCAACCGTTCACCGATTTACGTTTGGCAGGCGACCAAGGCAATTGATTGTCAAGCACATACTGTATCCGGCCAAGTGAACTTGTGAAAGTTGCCCCACGCGCGGCTGTGGAGGAGAATCCGCACGAGCATTTCCTCGACAAATGACACTGGACGCTTCCGAGGGTCTCATAATTGTTTGTCATGCCTAAGCAAATCGAAGAAGGCACCACTTAAACGAGCGATGACTGACCCTCGGCGCGTGCAGGGCCAGGGCAGCAGGCCACTCCGTCCTGCAGCAATTGTCAGCACGCTTATTGTGCATACATTGGAAACGCTGCTTTTTCTGTTTGCCCATTGAATGATCGAACAATTAAATACGGTGTGTGGTTTCTGTGCTCATGTAATATCTACTTTTTTTTCCCTTGGATGCACAGAAGGTGCCCCTATTCCTAAGCTGTCGGTCGTGTAGCCATCTTGCAGCATACAGTCTTGACAGGGTTCGCTCCATCCGATCGTCATGAAGCAGGAGTGCTGGGTCTAGCTCACAGACAGATGCGAAGCGCGATCAGCTTGCCAGTGTACAGCCGTACGGTTAATTGTGTATATACCACTGTACCTCTGAATCTGGGCCCTGGCAAAAAGAAAATGTTAATTTTGCTATTGTTTTCTTAACAACAGAGAAATATGAACGACGGCGAATCAAACGCGACCCGGAAGCGCTCACTCTCCTCAAAGAAGCCACGGTGGCCAGTTGTTTCTTCCAGCAGTGATCAAGCGTCCATCGGATTTCCAACTACAGCGCGATCTCTGTTTATCTTACTGCTGTCCAAAAGACGCTCTCGATACAACGGGCAACCTCCATCTTTTAAGGTCGTTCAGCTTTCATATCCAGTACGGGTGGAGAGTATACGACGAATACCAGGGGCTCTGTACTCGTTAGAGGGTAAATCGATCTAACGGGCTACTACACGGCTGCACTCACTGATCTTGGTTTGAATACGCGCCTGGTAGAAAGGAGAATCCCAACAATTTTTCTCTCCCGTCTAAGCGCAGGCGGACTAGTCTAGGGGGGCGTATTCATGGCATATCCGATGCTAATTGGCCGTCCGACTGTTTGTCTTTTCTGTTATCCTTGCGCCGCGCGCACAACGGTTGCAGTCGACATGTACATGTACCTGCACTATGGGTCGAGAGCCATGGGAAAAGGGGTGTGCGCGTTGCGAAGCGACAAAACGGAACAACAACATGGTTGCCACTTTGCCACTAGCCAGGATATTTCAGGGCGAGGGTCCATGCTAGCGCCATGAGCACCGAGCAAGGCGACGTGTCAGGGCATTGGAGGAATGTTGTGTGCTCTGGCGTGCGCAATTCTTGTATCCTGAGGATCATGGTTTTATGAGAACCCGTTTGGGTGGCACCAAAGCTTCCATTAGACCAGCCAGTTGGATCGTTCCGTCATTATTGTATCGCCCACTTTTTTCTTTCTCTCGCTCTCTGTTCTCGTCTGCCAACCCTATCAGACCTCAGGCTTTCATACAACCATCTTCCTAAAGTTCCATTTTTCCTCTTTGTTAGTCTATAATTCTCTTTTACAATGTCGCACAACGGTGGCAGCACACAGACAAATCACATTTGTCGCAATTGTTCTTTCCTCGTGTCAAGTGGCGCACGATGGACTCTAACAAGGCTAGGGTAAGTCCCGTCCTGTCTTGGAGGGGCGACCACGCGAATGCCCACGGTGTTTGTGCGCTGGTTCTCCCTCGAAACGAACAAAAATGAAAATTCTTTGCTTTTATTAAGCGCCGAAGCATAACAGTAGTGCGATCGGACGGAAAATGAGAGCACACGGATTGTTATGAAAGGTTGGAAAAGTCATTGGCAAACCATGTTAAGACTTTTCTGGTCCTGTGGTTGGTCAAGACTAGTGTTAGTAGTGGCAGGGTAGAGAGAGAGAGAGAGAGCAACGGGACCGTTGAAAAAAAACAAAAAAACAAGCCCGAATGAGCCCCATCCGTGGTAGGATGGCGAGGTCACCGCCGTTGAAATGTATATCTTTCTATTAACACATGCCGCTCGTTTTGTGCTACCATAACGACGTTCGAAAAGACACTCAGCATCATGGGAAAACAACTCTAATTGATCAAGGCCCAGTCTCGCCCTTAGCCCTGAGCCTTCTGCTTTTCTCGGTGGATTATTCTAAACCTCCAAAGTCCATGCATCCAGCAATCTATGGGAGTCACAGCACTTGCTCTGTTAGAGTATGATGATGTGCCCATGGTACGAGTAGTCTACCTCCCCTGCTTTTCTTGTCATGCACGCTTCAGCTAGTCTACTCCAAGCTAGCATGACCACACAGTGTTGTAATATAGCACAGCATCAGTAACCACACATCGTTGAACTCCTAGCCCATTGCGCCCTTCATTCCTCAGTTCCTTCCTCAATTCCTTCACCTTGATAAGCCCGTGAATGCCGGTGGCCAGGGTATGTGTTTGTGTTTGCGTTGGCTCAAACTCTGACACATAGTGGTGCGACTACAAGACTGTTAGACCAAATTCAATTGCTTCTATGTTTCCCCAGCTGTTGCGCTACTCTTATCAAGGACGGGTTTATCCTGGTCCCTTGCTCGTGCTTCTTGTCTCTCTCTCTCTCTTATATCGTAGTCTATAAATATTCAACATTATGCTTCTGAGGCTGTCATGATAGATAGTCAACCCCCCGTGCATATGCAGCACAGCATGAGAGCCAGAGTGATGTGCACCTACTTCAAGCATGTGCATACTTCTGATCCAACTTTTTGCAATGCATATTCCCGTCCAGCATGAGTGTTGTGGAGGTCTATGTACAGTGTACAGTATAGCACATGTTCGTACGTATGATAATGAGCTCGAGGCAGGCGGGTTCCACCAAGGCTGCATAGTCTGGCGAGGAGGGCGCGCGTTGCCAGGTCGGGGTAGGGTCCAAAGACAGGCATATGAGAGATGTTGTCACTTGAATGTGTGTACAGTACTGCACAGTCTTTGAGCCCTCGGAAGGCGCAAGGCCCTCAAACAGAGGCTCTTCTCCTCCACACTCGAAACAGTACTATATCTAGGCTGTGTGGGGACCATGCACGAACACACATTATACCAGTGCACATGTGAGATCCGAGTTGAGCTTTGCATGCACCTTTTTGTTGTAATTTTCATGTGGAGAGATGTTTCGAGACCGACTATCAGACGAGAGCAGTTTCAACTCTGTGTGGAGAAGAACGCCCTGAGGGACGATGAAGATTACAAATTCAGTTTCAATTGTTTTGCACACCTCTCCGTCGTCCTCGCCTGTCGATCTGCATGGGTCTCGTATAATAAAGTTACGGGCTTGTCATTGTCCCCACGCTTTCAGGCTGCCGTTTATACTAAACAATATGGACGCAATCGCTGTTTGGGCACACCTGTCGATACACCCGTTGGAGACGGGGAAAGAATGTGAGGCCGCAAGGAACGTGTCTAGGATCTAGGGCGGTCAATGCTCGTCGCGTGTAAACCCCGAGGCTCTTTCCTCGCCTCTCCATCTGAGGCATTGAGCATACTTAGCATCACTCATCTTCAAGGCTGACGAATGGACCAGCAAGCAAGCAAGATCGACCCCCACTACTCTGTGCCTGTTAGCTGGTCTCGCCCCCCCCCCCCCCTATGATAAAAAAGCTGATCATTTTCTTCGCGCCATCCACAATACCCATAAGCCGCCTGTCATGAGCAAGGTGCAGTCTTGAGAATGCGATGATCTTGAATTGAAAATGGGGGGTTATGGAGGAACATGGGTTGACAGTTGGCAGGGTATCGACGAGGCTAGGGCAAGCACGCTAGCACACGTGCCCTGCTGGAGGAATCATTGAATATTTCGCTCTCTTCCCATCGTCTCTCCATTCTCCAGCTCTCCCATTCCTCCCACTCGAGCATTCCTCCATTGTGGTTCTCTTTTTCAGCGGCCGGTCAAGAAACACACACGAGCGAGACCCCGCTTAACAGCATACTAGACTTATAGACTAAAGCACCCCTGACCTCTTTCCCACCAAGATTTCATCATGTCCGCTGCTATCCGCGTCGCTCAAAACTCCAAGGCGTCGATCAAGTCCCTGATCTCGCTCATGAACAAGTCCTGCGCCTGCCCCGCACATTCCCACGCTCGCGCTCTCCAGAACCAACAGCAGCAGCTCGGTGTGAACGCGAACAGTAAGCACCACCACCACACCAAGGATTGTTCGCATCATGACCATGCGGCTGCCGATCACGAATATGCTTTCGAGATGGCCTCGTCCACCATGCGATTTGGCGAAGGTGTGACCCGCGAGGTCGGTCAGGACCTGGCCAACATGAAGGCACAAAAGGTCCTTGTCATGACCGATTCCAACATCGCCAAGTTGCCCGTCATGAAGACTGTTATCGACTCTCTCACGGCGAACGGGGTCCCCTTCGTGGTGTATGATCGCACGAGAGCCGAGCCGACGGACAAGAGCTTCCAGGAAGCGATCGAATTCACCAAGTTGCACAAGCCCGATGTATTTGTTGCCGTCGGAGGCGGCTCGGTCATGGACACTTGCAAGGCTGCCAACCTCTACTTCAACTACCCTCAGGCAGACCTGCTCGAGTTTGTGAATGCGCCTATTGGAAAGGGCAAAGTAATCGACAAGACGCTTTCGCCCTTGATTGCCAGTAAGTGGTGCTTGCAGCTAATAATGCAAACGTATGGGGCAAAAGAAAAAAAAAAGAAAAGCCTGCAGGCGTGGGAACTTTAGAGCACTCACCTGCACCCTCGTGCGCCATTTTTTTTTCTTTGTGTCCGTGTGTCCCCGTCTATCCCTTGGCGCTGCATGCATCTAGTCCCAACAACAGCTGGTACAGGCAGTGAGACGACAGGAACAGCCATCTTTGATTATGAGCCCCTCAAAGTCAAGACGGGAATTGCCAGCCGCAAGCTGCGACCCATGCTCGGGATAGTAGATCCACTCAACACGGAGACGATGCCCAGACAGGTCAAGATTGCCTCGGGTCTCGATGTGCTCTGTCACGCATTAGAGTCCTATACCGCGCTGCCTTACCAGGAGCGCACCCCTAGACCCGCCAATCCTGCAGAACGCCCCGCCTACCAAGGCTCGAACCCTATTTCGGACATTTGGGCTCTGGAGGGGCTCCGACTAACCGTCAAGTATCTGGCACGCTCCGCGAACGATCCACTGGACAAGGAGGCGAACGAGCAGATGTGCCTGGCTGCGGCGGCTGCTGGAACAGGCTTCGGCTCTGCGGGCGTGCATGTAAGTGGTTGACAACAGAGAACGCAACGCACCAGATTGACGTGGAAGTGGATATCCACAAGGTCTAACATGACTCCATGTTTCCTCTCGCATTCTCTCTTTACAGCTTTGCCATGGAATGAGTTACCGTGAGTACTGAAGAGAAGCGCATGACAGCAGGATTTCTTCTTGTATCATAACTGACCATCGTGGTACATCCCCGTCGATCCCAAATAGCCATTAGCGGACTGAACAAGACTTACAAGCATCCAGAGTACAACGTCGACCACAGCATTGTTCCTCACGGTAAGAGATACACTTCACTAATAATCGAGACAAAACGTGAATGAGCCCCAGCTTTTTCGTACTGTGAGTATCTCGCAATTACTAAGGTTCATATTGTACGCCTTGTCTGTGATATTGTTGTTGCTGTTGCTGCATGCCGTCTAGGAATCTCTGTCGCGGTGACGGCTCCAGCAGTGTTCCGTTACACCGGCGAAGCCTGCCCCGACCGTCATTTCAAGGCTGCCGAGATCTTTGGCGCGGATCTGTCTAAAGTCCGGAAGGGTGAGAGCGCAGGCCCTCTATTGGCAGAGCAATTGACAAAGTTCCTGTCAGATCTGGGTGTTCCCAGTGGTATCGGCGCCCTGGGTTATACTAAGGCGGATATTCCTGCGCTCGTCAAGGGCACCTTGCCTCAGCACCGCGTCACAAAGCTGGCGCCCATTCAAACTGGAGCAGAGGCTTTGGAGAAGATCTTTGAGGATGCGATCAAGAACTACTAGTTGGTGTGGCGCATAGATCAAAAGGATAGGATCCTTGTCTGCTTTGCACAGGCTCTAGTTTAGAAGTGCAAACATAAACTTACGCGATACGAACGCGAGACGAATGGTGGGGACGTTGGAGCTAATTCAAGCCGCGAATCTATTCTTTATGGTATCTGCTACACTGTAAATTCACAAGTTATTCAGACTTCAACGTCGTTGAGCTCTGCACAGTCGAAGAGAGAGTTCGTACCTCAGATGTAGACATGGACGTCGAGATCGAGGAGTGCTGATGGCGACTCTCTGAGACGACACTCACACCTGGGCGCGAGAGAGTCTGCGTGTCATGAATGGAAGGCGATGTGCTCTCTGTTGTGGAAACCGACCGCGAGGTGGTAGTCGCTGTAATCGTAGATTGATTTTGTGTCCTTGTGATTCCATGCTCTGTCACCGTCTGTGTGGCCGACGACGTTGCCCTCGTCTCGGAGACCGTTCTGCCACCATCGCAGAGGACGGTCGACTCGGTGCGGCTCTCTACTGGCACTGTCTCGTCGCCATCCACGCACTGATAATCGATTTCTTCAATGACAACCTGGATGGGCTCGAGAGTCGAAAGCGAGATCCCGCTCTCCCCTTGGTCTTCAGAATTCTGGATGGTGGCCGTCTCGGAAGACGTGCCGTTGATACTTTGTGCTCTCGTCTCAGGACTGTGGTTTACTTGGAGCTTCTCATTCAGATCGTGTGATCCTGATGCATCCCCTTCCTCTGCGAGCTTGGACTCGTGCACTACGACCGAAACATGACTGGCGCTACGTGCTTCTTCGTCCTCAAACAGAACCTCCTCTGCGCTCTTGCGCCTTAGACACAAACAGCCCGTCAGATACTCGTACCAACCCATGGATCGCACACTGCGTTTGATCTTTTGTCCTACCAACTTTCGCGGCCTCTTGCCAAACGGCCGTCCGTAAATCCTGAAGAGGGCTTTGCGATCCATCAACAAGGGTTTGGCATGATGCCAGAACTCCCATGCGATCCCGCACAGCGCCAACGCGAGCGAGCACCCGATCATGGTGAACACCGTCTTGCTGGGGTGATAGGTCAAGGTCTTGCCTGCGAATTTGAAGATGACAATCATCTCGCGGTATCCGACCTGGACAAACTCATCCACGCCGTACATGAACATGAAAGCGCCGCCGAAACTCGTTCCCAGAATGATGGAGAAGCGCTCATAGAAGGTTGCGATGGCTGCACCGATGAGGATGAGGCACACCAGGAGGATGTATCGGCCCACGTTGGTCATGGAATGGTTCGAGGCCGCAATGATGCCCATGGCGACTGCGAATCCACCAAAGCCGCCCGCAAAGGACACGCCGAGATCCCAGTAGCGAAACGAGAGCAGAGCGCCGAGCAGGCCGGCGAGGACCCACATCCAGAAGTAGTAGTGGGCTGGTTTGAAGAGCTGGTAGGCGAGTTCCCAGCGCAGGGTGACCATTAAGATGACGGCCACGACAGCTACTCGGTCATGACGCGAATGCATGCACAATGTTAGCAGAAGAACCGTTGTTGGACGTTTGGGATGGTGGCGGATCAGGGGTCGGTGGCAAAAGGAAAGGCGCCGGAGAATATTGCAGACGGCTGTGACTGGTGTGCAAAGGCTCAGCTCATCGTAGAACCATGGGCAATCCAAAGATAGCCTACCCTGCTGTAGATCCACAGCCGTCCTCTTAATAATAACAATGCAAGAGCACGATTTGCTCTCTGCCCTCTCTCTGCTCTCGCTCTGCTACTTCCGTTATACACACTCGCGAGACTTACCCCACGAGATGAATCCTGTCAGCACCAGCGTCAGCCTAATGAGCTTGAAGCCAAAGAAGACCTGCACAAGGCCCATGAGGATCAAGAGCGTGCCCAGGACCGCGTTTTGCGAGCTCACCACAGTCCGCTGTCCAACATCCAGGATCAAAGGCCCATCGTCATCGTTGACCGAGCCCACAGTCTCGTTGGCGATCCTTATCCCCATGGGCAGCTGTGCGGCACTCATAGGGAAGGCAGAGACTGTGGTGGCTGTCGAGCAGATCAAGATGCAAAGCTGAACGAGGCACAGCACGAGACGGTTCTGCCACCGAGAGGAAAGGAACCTGAGACGGGCATGAGAAGTTGGATGCTGTGATGAGGTGGATGGTGGTGGTGGTGGTGGTAGAGGGGAGAGAGTTAATCTGCTTTGGGATCCTCCTGCTCCTGGCTGACCCATGGATGAAGGGGCGTTGAACTGCTTGAACGGAGTTTAAGCAAAGAACAAAATAGTTTCTGTATTGGATTTAGCCGAGAGGAAAAAGGGGGGGAAGCAATGAAGTGGCAAGAGAGATCGTCAGGAGAAGGAGGATGTTGTAAGCGGGTGGAGCGTCGACTCTAGAATATGCAGGATGGAGAATGCAAGCAGTGTCCACAGGGCCGCTGGTAAGTCTATTTCTTCCAGCGTTTCGAGGGAGAAGGCTAGACAACTGAGGTGGTGTGGTCGTCTGAGGCTGGGATGATGGTCTATCTCAGTGAGATCTCAGTGAGGCGGCAAAGGTGAGAACGAAAGAGGGAGAGAGTGAGATGAGGAAAAAGAGATAGCAGAAATGAAGAGGATGAAGGATGGAAGAGGATGGAACAGGAAAATGAGGGTCAGGTCTTATATCAAAAAAGAGCGTCAAGTTTCCAGTGGAGGTAGATATGAAATACATGTCCATGACGGCTATGATTTCACCCGCGGGAAAGTCAAGAAAGACGAAAAGCAGGGCACGGCTCTGAACATTGATGATCCGACTGAGAGGTTCTCGGCCATTGAGCAACATGGTGAGCGCAACTTTTTTTTTTTTGTTTTTTTGCGCAGGCAGAGTAACCAATCAGACCCCACTCTACGGCAAGCAGAGATAGAGCTGAACACCTTGGGTGGGCTACGGTCCGTGGTGACAGTCGCTGGCTGAGAGAGGATCCATGGAAGTACAGGGCAGTGCGAAACTATCAAAAGCCCTCATGGGCTGAAGAGTCGGAAAAAAAGGGATTACAAGCATGTTGGAAATGAAATATAGATTTTCGATTTTCGGGGTAGAAGGGGTGAACACCACTGCTTGCTTCTGCGGATGGTCTACTGAGCTGTTTGAGACTCTGTGATCAACTTGTACACGGCATGGTTGACGCCCAGAGCAAAACGGATCGAGGCTTTGCTGTAGTATTCAGGGTCAATGTTCTCGATGTTGTCAATGATGGTGTCCAGCAGATGCGACTGGCCCACAGTGCTTCCAGCCACAGCGACGGAGACGTGCGTGATGTGGACATGGAAATGGTCTGGAAGAAGGAAAAGTCGCGTCAATATTAGCAAATGCGCGTGTCAGTCGTGTTACTACGCGACTGCCCATCGGCAAGAGTCGCAGAGCTCGGTGATGTGCATGCACTTACAGTACGAGGGATGGTAGTGGACAAACAAGCGAACCTCGTCAGATGCCACTCCCGGGAATTGCGTTGGGACGAGCGCCAGCGTCTTGTCGCGAATATTCTTGAGCAAGGGCAAGTGTTCGGCCCTCAGATCACGCATAGACCGGATATCTCTCCTTTGTGAGATGGCGAGAAGATAGAGGGACGAAAGAGTTCGCTTGTCCCATTTGCTGGTAATAGTTGGCGTAATGAAAACACAAATTCAAGTTGAGCAAAAGCGCGTTCGTCGATCATTCGCATAATACAAACAGCGCGTTTCATGTACCTATCTGGCGAAACAATGAAGCCAGTGTCAGGATCATCATCGCGGAATAGGACATTTTCGGTCTCCTTGAGTCCCTGGAGGATGTTATGGACCCACTGGATCCTGCTCGTGGGTTGGGATTCGATCCAAGGCAGAACGATGGATTTGTAGACTTTGGCTGTTTCAGTAATCATCCTACGCTCCTGACGCGAGTACTTGGCGATGTGCTAGATAGTAGAGAAGGGTCGCATGGATATTGTAGACAGTAGTCTTTGTTAGCTTAGTGATGGATAGCCGCAAACGATGAGCACTAGGTCAATCTCGCGTTGATGTCCCTACTGCTTCTGTAGCTGGAACGATGACAGTCATTTTAAGATCAGGATCCTGTGAATGGCCAGAGGCCAAGAGGGCATTCCACCAAAAGTAAATGTCGTTGCTGCCGGTGGTGAGCATGTCAGAGATGCGACGGGTGATGTCATTCTCTGAGGACTGGGTGGCGAAGTGGGTCTTTTCAATGAGCAAAATGGCAGGGTGGGAGTCGTCCGCCTCGGGCGACGAAGGGAGTGCGCCGAGGAGTGTCAGGGTCTTGAGAATGGGATCCTCATTGAGAACCCTCGTGAATGTGAATCGGGAGAGGGCATGCATGTTGTCGTCTGCTGCTGGTGGGTTGCGATGCGAGCAAGGATTGAAAGCGATTGAAAGCGCTGTCGTCCGAGAAGGGTGGAAGGAAGAAAGCGCCGAATTCCCCCTTGCGAAACAGACCGACGAGGATTATTTCACTTGAAAGATGGCAGGAGAGGCCTGAGCTACAACGAGCGCCGAGGGCGTCGAGCTCGACTCAGGTGCAGAGCAGCCAAGACTGAAGTTGACCCTTCATCCACGGTCGACATGGAGGCAACTCGTAACAACGATAACAAGGACAACGAGGACATGCATCAAGTCCTGAGCCGAGAAGGACAGCAGCTGCAGTCCCAGTCCAGTCGCATCCTCGACTGTGCCAACCCACATCGCGACCCCCTTTTGCTTCCTTGCTTGTGATGTTTTCCCCAGACATCCAAGGCTGTCACCCCAAGGCAGGTCGAGCAATGGCTTGAAGAGAAGGAGAGAAGCAAGAGAGGCAGAGAGGCACAGAGAAGCGGTCGAGGCAAGGCGAGGCAAGACGAGGCAAGGCGAGGCGAAGGCAGCGAATGTAATCAAGCCGTGGCTTTGTGCCCTGTGTTGCCTGTCAAGTGAAATTGGCGTGCAACCCTCGTATTTTTTATCTTTTGCTTTGTTTCTTTGTTCTCCTTTGTTGTTGTCCCCCACTTGCCACCAACTTGCATTCCCGATTGGCCCATCCCCACTCGCGTGTCTCTGATCCTTTTCCTCGCCTCTCCTTTGGCCCGCTTCTGCCCCTGCACTGCGTCGCAACCACACAGCGTCTTTCATGGACACCACACATGCTGATCAGAACAACCTCATTCCCTTGACCTTGCTCTCCACATCCGTCTTCCAGCGAGCAAAGAGGAATCCGCCCGCGTCTGCACCACAGCCAGCTCCAACAGCCAGCCTCGCTTCCCCAGCACAGGTCAGTGCCGCTCCAGAAGCAGTCGACCGCGAAACGCCAACGGCCGTCAAGAAGGAATATTCCGAGAAGGCGACTGTGGCAGCTGCAGCGGACGAGAGCCAGTCACAAGCATTGATAGTCAGATCAGAGGCGTCTACAAACATGCCCGCTGCCTCTCGCCTGGAGCAGGAAAGGCCTGGCATACCTAGGCGCAGGTCAGGATCCTCGAGAACGGGCAGAGACGAAGGGGCTGATACAGAACGAGGAAGGCATGACGCAATGGGCTATGACTCCCATCATGGCGAATGGCGCCAGGGGAACTACCGGTCTTGGCGAGACCGTGACTCGCGGTATGCTCCTGGAGACCGGCCGGACTGGGATCAAAGACCTCCTTATGGACAGCCGTATTCTCAGGAACAACGTCGTCCAAGCTCTCGCCAGGGCATGGGCGATCCTTTTGTGCTGGGACAGAGCCGATATGGTCGCGACTACTATGAGGGAACCTCGCGCCGCTCGTACGATGCCAACATGGATGAACGTTATGGTCCAGAAGACATGATGCAGTTTCGCCAGAGGCATGACGATGGGCGTTCCCAGTTTACAAATCCAGCCCCCAACAAGAGACGGAACGAAAGCACCTCGCCTGAGCCTAGGAAGAGGACAGCAGCAGGATCCGGCAGCGAGGACAGGGGGCCGCGAACGAGGCATGCCGGTGCTACCATGGATATGTCGCCTGTTACTTCGCCGAACGCTGGATCAGTACAAACCATCTCATCGCTCTCATCGCCTGGCTCCGAGGCTCTTGCCAAGGACAGGATTTCAAGGAAGGCAGGCACTGATGGCACCGCTTCTTCCCCTGGAAAAGCCAAATCGGCATCTCGAAAGTCCAGTTCAAAGGCGTCCGGTTCCAAATCTCACAAGAGCTTGAAGAAGAAGAGTAATAAGGGGAATGGATCGTCTTCATCATCGTCTGTCTCCGACTCGGATTCGGACTCGAGCTCGGACTCGGAAGACTCGGAGGATTCAGACGTTGAAGACCTGAGGCTGGCAGGCTCGTCGGATCTGAAGCTCCACGGTGTAGTATCGGATTTGATGCTTGAGGTAAGAACATTGTCGCCGTGTCTTTAGTTAATAGTCAAGAACGACTTGGCAATGCATCAATGTAACACGTTCATTGCGTTGAACCCGCTGTAGCTTGAGAGGACAAGGACTAAGCACGCCAAGTACTGTGAAAAGGTCAAAACATCGTCGAGAAAGATTCGCAACATTCTAAAGAGCATACAGAAGCGTCTTCGGGACTTGCACGACAGGGCTGCTGTGGACACTACAAACCCTGCACGACCCTCCATGACCTCTAGAAGAAACACCACTGAGAAACCCGGGCCAACGTTACCAGTCCCCGCGAAGAGCTCTCAGCAGCAGTCGACCGCAGCGTCGTCATCAGCCCCAACTCCAGTATCTGTAACCCCATCGCGCAAGCGGCGGGCGTCAATGTCAGGAGCCTCAGCTCAGCGAAACGAACACGTTGCGGTTGCATCCAGAGCTGTCGTCGAGACGCTGACTAATGTCCTTGCTGATGTTCGGAAGGGCGCTTTCTCGAGGAAGCCTAGAAGCATGATTCTCCACAGTGCTGTTGCAGGTCCAGATATGGAGGAAGTGATGGTAACAAGTGCTTTGGATGGGTAAGACAGGTTTGCTTTCATGCCGCGGAGGTTTAAAGTACTCTTATGCAACATGCATGCAACCGAGCGTGCTTAACAAATATTCCTCCTCCTTCTTCCCCCCTCCACCCCTTTCTTTTCTAGGTCTATTAACTTTTGGGACCTTGAGAATCGGCGCGTCATGTCGACGATCCATAAAAATGCCATCAGTCAGCCTTGGGCAGAGGACGTGTGCTGGGTCGGACGAAATGTTCTGGCCGTTGCGTCTGCCACGAAGGACGGGGTGTTTAACAAGCATCAAATGACACTTGTTCATGTCGCCAAGGGCAAGCCGCAGAGGTCGGCTCTGGGACTGAATGGACCCTCACTGGCCTGGACGCTTCAGTCTCTGGATCAGAAGCCCCACGATAGCAGCAAGGGCGGAATTACGTGTATAGCGTCGATTGCTGAGGATGCAAGCGGAATATCCTTGGCGACCGCTGCACTGGATAAGCAGATTGTAATGACCTGTCCTGTGTGCTTAACGTGCAGTCAATGAGGGTACTGAATATTGTTCCAGTCACGGCTTCTAACTTTTTTGACTGATGTCTATAGGTCAATTGGAAGTTTGCGTCTCAGAACTCTGACGGGGATTGTGTCCCGGTCCAGCAGAGGTTGATCCACAACAAGCACACCAATTCGATCCAAGCCCTCTGTTACGCGCAACATAGCCACACACTGTTCTCGGGCGGTAGCGATTGCAAGGTTGTGGGCTGGGACATGCCACGGTCAGAGGTAGTGGTGGAATATAAGAATACAGAGCGGGGTCGTGTCACAGCGGTCATGCAGAACCCAGTGGACCCCAACCTGTTTTTGGTATGCCATGCAGCTACCGACAACCAATTGTCACTGCACGATCATCGACAGAGGTTCGACAATGCGGTCTTGCGGTTTGGATTTCCCTGTGCGGACAACCTGTCCAAGTTGGTGGTGCCTTCGTGGCACCCTGGCGGGGCTATTGTCAGCTGCGGCACCCAGTCAGAGCCCAAGATCAATATCTGGGACATTCGCTGGAAGGATGTCCAGCGTGGCGCCGGGCAGTCCATTGATGTACACGGTAAGAGAACGCGTGCAAAGGACGGGATGACCAGATAGATGCTCCTTTTTTTTTTAGCTTCTCTCATTCATGGCTTTATTTACTTTCTTTCTTTCTCTTGCCGCGACCATCCTCTAGACAAACGCGTCTTCAAGGCGGCGTTCCATCCCAAGCGCTCCTTCATGACATCTATGAGTGCAGACTCGAGTCTTGCATTTATGTAAGTTTGGGGTTTGTTTGTTAACCCAATTGTCAAAAGGCGAGACCATGAAGCGAGGTTGTATAGTGCAGATGGCAGCCTTTAACCCGCCCTTTGTTTTCTACCTCTGTGTTGATGCAAAATAGCGACTTTCGCCTCAACCCTGACACTGTTGTACACTCGTAAGGTGGCAATAGTGCAGTGGATGTCGGCTTCACCCCTACCTGCGACGTATCGAGAAAACTGCATGCGCGTAGTCATTAAAGGAGCGATAGATGCAGGGATGATGTCTAATTGACCATCTCCACAGAGTCTTTTTTTTTGATGCCCCCCCCCCCCTTCCCTCAGTCCACCCCTCTGTCTTCTCCCCCTCTGCTTTCTCTCTTTCCTCTCTCACTTTCCTCACCCACTCTCGTCCTTTTCCCTTTTCTATTCTATTCCTCGCCTTCCCGTCTTTTCCCCTTCTCTTTAACCTCATTGTCCTGCTCCTCCCTCTGCGTTCCCTTCCCTGTCCCGCCCTCCGATCGCCTTCTCGATCACTCGCCACTCTTTTGGCGGTGCCTTCTCCGACCCACTCCCCAATCATCCGACACGAAGGAGAACAGGTAATCAATCCTCACACTCTCCCGCTCGCGCTCTCTCTCTCTCTTTCTCGCACACACGCCTTCTTTCTTTCTTTCCACAGTCCTCAATGCACTCCTACCATGGCAATGCACCGTGCAAAAACCACCCCTACTCCCTTTTTTTCTTTCTCTCTTTTCTGTGTGCCTTACTCCTTTGCTCATGTTTATTCGAGAGGAAGGCACTCCTTACCTCTGCTTCCCTCGTGCTCGTCTTGACGACGAAATCGTTGTAATATAGCTGTATAACTGTAAAGTTGTATAGTGCGAGCCGTGAGAAGTCGCATGGACTGCGTCGTCAACAGTGGCTCGCAATGCATGCGTCTCTTTTTTGCTTTGACAGCCACCCTATTAGCTCTGTTCTCTTTTCTTGTTTGTTTTTCTGGTGAATTCCTTCCAACAGCTCTATACGACACCTAATCTGCCGTTGATGGAGTGCTTGCATGGACTTGAGAGAAAGCGAGAATGAAGGAATAGGACTGCTCGGGGGAAGTATGCGATATGCGATATGCGATATGGCAGGTCGTTACTGCTTGTCCGTGTTTTGTTTTTGGGTCTTTATTTGCGGGGGACTACATGTGTTGTTTGCCCACAGGGTATTCAGAGCCTGTGCAGGCCCAGTCCAGCCAGTCCAGCCAGTCCTCAGCCAGTCAGCACTCCCCACCACTCCACCCCCACTCAAACAGCCCATGGCTTTGCCCTGCCTACCCAACACGCAAACAATACGCCCTTGAGCGGTGTGTGTACACGCACTCGTACTATGTACCCACAGAACGACCTCCATCTTCCCACCAGTTCTCCATCGTCCTTGCTTATGCATAGTAGCCTCTTGTGCACACTGTAGAGCCTGTACGTTTCTCTCTCTCTCTCTCACTCTCCCTCACTCTCTCTCTCGGTGGGTCGCAAGGCCCCCTTTCTCGCACTCCCCTTCAGCGTGTATATGGTTCAGAATGTATTTTTTGTTCCTCTGGTTCATTCACCGACTACTCGACCTGGCCAGCTGGCCTCCGTCAGCTGAAACCTAAAAAAAATACACGGCAAGCCGTTTGTTCTCCATCTTTTTCCTTGGTGTCCGATCGGCGAGATCAGACTTCATCCCTTTTCCTCCCATCCTGACTCTCATCCTGGCTCCCATCCTGATTCTCATCCTGATTCTCATCCTGATTCTCGACAAGAGCAACGCACCTTGATCTTGGCCTCTAATCAAATCCCATCCGTCTCCCTCGCTCTCCTTCATCCTTTGTCTCCAGCAGAACACATAGTCACTCACACCTGCTCTCATCTACTTGCTCTACTTCCTCTCTCTCTCTCGTCTTTTGACTCAAGCAGTCGATATATTCTGCTGCGAAAAAAACAAAAAACATATATCCCATCTCGGCTGTCAAGTCCTTCGGCGTCGCCTACTTCCTTTCGACCCCGTTCAGTGCAACCCATCCTTCACCTGCTCCCATCCGTCTGCACTCATAAGGAAGATCGAGAAAAAGTCAATAGGAATCACCCAGGATGAACCACAACTCGCCCCATTACCCGACCTCGCCGGGCTATGACCGCGGCTCGCCTACACCATCGTCGCCATCCTCTCCTGCCCCCTCACACGATGGCAGTTATAGATCCGGATCAAAGGGAAAAAGATCAACGCCCGCCGCACGGCTACCCGAGTCCTTGCTCTCCTCGACTATCGATTTCCCCAAGCCAAAGCCGAGGAAAAAACTGCCCTCAGAGCTAGGTTCACCTGGTCCTATGGGCGTAGCAGACTATCAAACCACTCAGCCTGTAGAAGAGGCTTCTTCCGAGGAGACTTCCGAGGAGGACGAAGCCTCGAAGCAAGCCAAGGAGGACCCACTGGCCGCTCAAGTCTGGCGCCTGTATACAAAAGCCAAGGACTCGTTGCCCAACGGAAAACGACTCGAGAACTTGACCTGGCGCATGATGGCAATGACGCTCCACAAGAAGAACAAGGAAAAGGAAGACAAGGAGCGAGAGGGCAGTGCCATGGACATGGAGCGTTCGGTTCCTGCGGGTCAACCAAGGTATGTGGGGTTTTTTCTCATATGTGCTCATCCGTGTGAGCGTTGGTTGATAGAGTGAGACGCCCCACAGGTTCCATAGCATCGTGAATCTCATACGGTTTTCGTTTGTTTCTGTCGTACCACTAGCTCCATGGATACCGTGAGCTCCAAGCCAATGCCCAGCATGAGCATCTCCATCCCGGGACCCAGCCATCACAACAATATGAACGCCGGATTGTATGACACCACAATGCAGTCGGACTCGGATGATGACCATAACCATGACTCCCAGTCCAACGCATCCTCGACCGCGTCGTCGCCACGGGAGATGAGGTTCAGCGGCATCCCTACCATGACGCCGATAAAAAGCCCTCCGCCCTCTCATAACAGTACCAATTACAAATTTGCTTCAGGATCTTCGGTCTCGCCCTCGTCGCGCCAAAAGAAACCCAGCAGCTTCAACAGCCACAATAGCACCAATATCTTCCATAATAACAATTCTGGATCGTCCTTCCAACGCCCCTCAAAGAGCCCTACAGGATCCTTCGCGAACGGAGTTTCGCCTTCGCCTACCAACTCGATCTCAGCAGACTTTACTGGCGGACCTGGAAGTGGCAACTCCAACAGCGCGCAGACCAGGCCGGGCCTTTCACGAAGCTCTACAGGAAGCAAATCGGGCCATTCGTCCAGCTCACGCAGTAGCACCCAGAGGCTTTCAAGCTACCAGGGAAAGGTATGTAAACTAGACGGAGGGGCAAGACGTGAAGGGGATGACCCACACACCACCCTCTCTAGATCTCTAACGCCATTTGACTGCTGCGTACATACTCTTTTAACAGACGGCTGCAGGCCCGGCTACCGACAAACAGTCCACCAAGCAGACGAACCTTCAGTCCGCCGTTGCGGGTAACTTCCGTACGCCCATGTCCAACCCCTACCTAGGCAGCATCAATATTCCTCACGACGCCTCCTCAGGTGACTCGGACATTGAATCCTCCCGGCCCTCCTCCCCCACGACAATCTTCCCGACCCAGTCCTCGGGTAAACAAAAATCAGCTTCCAAGGAAAACGTTGTCCCCATCAAGCAAGAGTCTCCGACCCAAAAGAAACTCTCAGCTAGCGTACCTGGGTCAGCGGCATTTGGCTCCAAAGGCGATGCCGTAGTCGATTATACCTCGGGCGACCCATTATCTAGAGGAAATGCAATGGCATCACCCGGCCAAAACATGTTCTATCCAGAATATCTGCTTGCGGCTGCCGCTCAACAGCAGCAACTTCAGCAGCAGCAGCAGTTTCTTCAGCACCAACTTCAGTTGCAACAGCAGCTACAGCAAGGAGTCAACAACTTTGGCGACGTGAACTATGGCGAGCTGATCTCCATGATGAATTTTGGCGGCATGGAGGGCTTGCCTCCGTTCCTGCAGGACCCAGAGATGCTGAACGCCCAGTTCTTTAGTGGTTCCAACGAGCTTGGCGTTAGTTCGGCAGGTGGACCCTCTGGTTTCATCAACCCGGCTCAGCTTCTTCCATTTACAAGTCAGGCTACGGCTTTTTGCAGTGACCAGTCCTCATCTTTTGACGGTTCAGGAATCAGCATGAGCCAGCCTAGTTCGTCTGGCACGATGGCAACTGACGATGCTGATATGGAGACAGATGAACCCGAGATGTCAGTCGTATCCTTATCAGGAGCAACGTCTTCCTCCGCACCCTCGTCAGCAGGCGCAGCTACGTCCCAACGGTCCTCGAGCGGAAACACTCAGGAAGTGGGGTGGAGCTCTGACAACCCATCAGAAGCAACAAAGAAAACGCCACCCACATCGTCAGGGTCGACAGTCGTTCCTGGAAAGCGCCCGCGCGCTCACGCTCGTCAGTCTGCAGAGAGCAAGGCGGACACAAATGCTGGAAAGTCCAATGGTGAAGACGGTGCAGATGCGATGGCAGGGACCAGTGCGCAGAACGGCAGCTCCTCAGAATCCTCCGCCGGCGGCTCTGGTGCGGATGGAACCTCGTCGGTGCCGTTGATACCCACAAAGTGCACCAACTGTGACACTCAAACAACTCCTCTGTGGCGACGTAATCCTGAGGGCCTTCCCCTTTGTAATGCCTGTGGATTATTCTTGAAGCTTCATGGCGTCGTGAGGCCGCTCAGCCTCAAGACGGACGTCATCAAGAAACGCAACCGGAATGGACAGAACGCTAACAGTCAGCATGCGAATGCTGGTGACCATCCAGAGGGATCGAACGCCGAGCCAAGCCCAGCCTCAAAGTCATCCGAGGATTTGACCGCGTCAAGCAAAGGAACAAAGGCAGCCCAGCGCCGCAAGAGTGTCGAGCTAAATGCTAATAGCGCTCAGGACAAAAAAGACCCGAATTCAGGTCATTCAAAGTCTGGTCCTGCTAATGCATCCAATGTATCCTCTGCACCTTCTACGCCAACGGGAGGAACTGTCGGGACAGCAGGCGAGTCTTCAAGTCAGGCGAATGGAAGCGCAGCTCCCGCTACACCCGGCACCTTCAGCTCTTCGCACACGTTCCCAAAGCGCCAGAGACGCTTCTCCTCTGATGCCAAGGGAGCAGCAGCAGCAGCCCAATCCCAGCTGGCAGAATCCCATTCGTCCAGTAGACCCCTCAGCGCCAAGCAGAAACAGCAAAAGCAACAATTGAAGCACCAGCAGCAGCACTCCACCTCTCAGCAAGGGTTCTCGTCTCAGAATCTTTTGCAGCAGCAGCAACAACAACAACAGCAGCAGCAGACGCCATCGGATATGCAGCGGTTATCAATGCAGCATGAGCAGATGCAGGCTGGTTTGGGGGCTGTCACAGGGGGTCTGGATCCTTCTCAACTGCAGTTGCCTTACGCATTTACGACGCTGCCGTTGTCTCAGCAGCAACAAGGTGTTGCGACATTGGAGCGTGCGCAGCAGTTGATGTACCAGGATATGTTGAACCGGCGTAGGCAGCAGCAGGAGCAGCAGCAACAACAACAGCAACAGCTTCAAGAGCAGCAGCAAAGACAGCAGCAACAGCAGCAGCAACAACAACTTCAGCAGCAGCAGGCGATCATGGCGTATCTGAAGCGACAGCAGCAGATCCAAAATATGGATAGCTCGTTGACACCTCAGCAGCAGCAACAGATCCAGCTCTTGCAGCAGCAACAGCAGTTTTTGCAGCAGCAACATCAACAGCAACAGCAGCAGCAGCAACAGCAGCAACAGCAACAGCCCGCTATTATGACAACGACCAATGGCAAGATGATGAACGGGACACCTTTTGGAACGGCGGCGGCAGCAGCATTGGCAGGGCTGGGTGGTGGAACGATCGGGAGTGGTTCCGCAGGACTGGGTGGATTGACGGTAGGCGTTCAGAACCCGATGGCGATGTTCAATGGCGACTGGTCCAACCTGGATCTGAGCTCGACTGCAGCGGCAGCGGCAGCGGCGGGTGTGACCTCGCCCTCGCTGCAGAGTGGCGCGGGAGCCCAGCTGGGGATCTCGACCGGGATGATGTCGATTGAGCAGCAGCAACAGGCCCATGCAATGCTTGTGGCTCAATACCGAGCCAAGATAGCAGGAGGGCAGAACCGTTAGCTCCAGCTGTTCTTTTTTGTTTCTTTTCCTTTGTCACTCGTTTGATCTGTTGTTGTATACAAATTCCTTGTCCCCCATCGTTACCCTCTATCCAATCTCGCATCTCCCTCTATCTCCCCATTCCTCATCCTCATTGTCATTTACTACCTTTTGTATTAAAGATCATCAAAGTTTTTTAACAATGCAAGTCTTTAAGGACCCTATTGGATTGTATTACATTATTGTATGGTATTGTAGTCCATTGTAATAGTCTTCTATGATGATGCTGCCGACTCTCCAGTTTGAGGTTGACTTTCCCTGTCCAGCTTTTCCCTTTGAGCCCTGTTCTTTTCCAGCCTCCACTTGTTCAGAGCCATGCCTCCTGTGCAGATCATGACGAGGGATGCGCCCAAGAAGCTGAACAGATCCGGGTGTTCATGCTGGACGGTGATTTGGAAGAAGAATGCAAAGACGATATCGTTCATGCGCATCAAGGTGCCTGGTCCAAGTGGGGCCAATTGCAATCTATAATACAGAGATGTATCAGGAACAAGGCAGGAGCCACAAAGAAAAACTTAATCACATTATGAGCTAGGTTCATTTTGTCGAGTCGTTTTTACCCATTGTTCAGCAAGACTTGGCCAATGAAGGCGGCGACGCCGAGGAGGAGGAGACCTGTCCACATGAGAGCGCCTTCGGGGTGGACATATCCACCTTGCATGGTGTGGAGGCACACAACACTTAGCACACAGCTGACGACGCCAAAGTAGGTGACATGCTGCATGGAGTGGGCACCCTCCTTGCCAATCTTGCGCACAATCACATAAGCCTACATGACGTGGATGAGAGAGATCAAACAAAAAGGAGAAAGACGATTCGCGTGAGTAGTTGGCGAAAGGCGTGTGAAAGAAATAATAAACAAAAGAAGGTAGGCGAATACGCCGTTCGGAAAAAAAAAATTAGATTACGCCCTGAGAACAAGGGGCATGCTTTTTTTGTTGATTATTTTTTGTCGATCAGTTCAAGGGGCAAGGAAAGTTGGGCCTTAAAGGAAAAGAGGAGATGGGAGGGGGGGGAGGGGGACGTGGGATCTATTGACCGAGAGGCGTAATGGCTCAAGCGAAGACATCCTCCAGGTGAGCGAGTTTCTTCACGCCAAAGACAAAAAAAAGTATCAAAGGCAGTGATGTGATCCAGTGGGGTAAACGCTCGCACGATGACACACATTTCAAGGCACCAAACCAACTCTCTTTTTTTTTTTTCTCTCTTGTTCAATCCCCGCAAAATAGCACTCACCACCGCTGAGCACATGGCTCCACAGACAGCAGCAAGAGCACCGAGCAAACGACGGTCATGGTCCTCCTCGCGCTGCTGGAGCATCAAGAACAGCCCGCTCAAGGGACCAGCCAGCTGCTGATCACTGCTGCCAACCATCTCTGGCTGGGGCGGGAACAGGACCGAAGGCTTGGCGACTAGGATGACGCCGATCATCGAGACGGTCGAGGCCAAGGCATCCAATGGCGTAAACGGCTCCTTGAGGACGATGCGTGCCAAGATGGCCGTGAAGACCGGGCCGAGAAAGAAGATGACGGTGGCATCTGCTAGGGGCAGGACACTGAGGGCGTAGAAGAAGCAGGCCAGGCCACACGACCCAGCGAGGCCACGACAAAAGAGCAAGAAGCGCACACCCTTCTTGCCGAAGGGAGAGACCTTGAGGTAGTGGCAGGCAGCGATGCCGAGGAAGGTTTGGATGAGGCCGCGGAAGAGGACGATTTCGAAGGAAGGGAGGGATCTAGCGGTGAGGGAGACGAGGAGGGACATGAAGCTGAAGAAGAGGGCGGAGAGGGTCATGTAGATCAGGCCCCTGGTCTCTTGGTGTCGTTGCTCGGCGGTCTTTTCGGGCTGCGCTGAGGGGGAAGGGGTGGCGGGGGTGGTGGTGTAGGGTGCACTGCTGGAGTGTGTGCCAGCACGCAGCAGCGGACTGGTCTCCTGGGAGTGCGTCATGTCTAGACTGTGAAGGAAGGGAGAATGAAGGATGAATGAATGAATGGAGTCAAGCAAAGGAGCAGCGAAGCAACGAAGGTGTGAAGAAGAATGAAAAATAATACCCCCCTCATACGCCGATGTGACTACTAGTGAAGACCAAGGTCAACAGCTCTCTCTCTCTCTCTCTCTCTCTCTGCAGCCATCCATGCCATAGTCCAGTCGTCTGCGAGTCTGTCTTGCCCCCACCCGCTGTACTCCCTCAGATGCACACGCCTGTGCGTTGCCGCGCATTCTTGTGCAGACACCGCATGCGGTCCCGAAGGCAGCACAAGCACCACGCCCTCCCGCACCACAGAGCTCGCAGGCAGCGGGCTCTGCCTGCCCCGCCGGCAAACACGCCTGCTCCTCCAGCGCCACCGACGAGGCCCGCCCTCGCCCTGGCGACTGGCGATGAGCATCGCTGCATCGCGGGTGACTCGAGAAGGAGCCTCTGCAGCTGGACCAGCGGGCTGCAGTCACCATAATGTAAGCTGCGATCCCATGCGCCACTCACTGCTGCCAGCCCGTGCATAAATACGAGGCGGCTGCACCGTCGCCTGTCTGCAAACTCCTCTTCTCTCCAGCACGCAGCCCGACCGACTACTTCGCCCAGCGACAGGCAAGCAAAGCCCATTCCATTCCACATCCACACACACTCACTCTCACTCTCACTCTCACTCTCACTCACTCGCACTCACACTCATAAACAGGTATGCATGCATGTGTCTGCACCTTGTCATCCGTCGTCCTGTCCATGTCATCTCTGTCTAATCCCGCTCTTCCCTGCGTTAAACCCAACGCAGCCCGCTGCATTCTACATGTCCACGCGAACAGCCATCAGGGCAACCACCATGTACAGCTCGACCACCCCTTCGGCTGGCGAAGCCCCCGTACCGGCACCGCGGCCCAAGAGCGAGCTCATCGCACCCCCGCGGCGCTCGCTTCCGCCTCCACCGCCTGTGCCCTCGCTGCCCGCCAGCTCCACACCGCCGCACTCGGCTTTGACTCCTCCAAGGCGGCCGATCCCAACAGCGCCAACGGCTCTGCCTGCAGCAGCATCGACATCAGCCTCACCACCCAGCGCACACCATCCTGACAGCACACCGCCCAAGCGAACCCTTCCGCCTCCGCCATCATCATCATCATCATCGTCATTATCAACTTCCGCATCGTCCTCCACTTTGGCTCATCCTCCTCGCGTGCCAGTGCCGCCAGCACGCTCATTCACGGCCGCGCCCGAGGCGAGCCCACCTATACCCTCCTGGAGTCCCGCACTCTTGCGATCCCACACCACCTCCTCTGCCACCAAACCCGACCGACCGGCCCCAACCCCTCCTCCACGTCCAGTCGACGAATCGCCCCTTGTAAAACCCTCGTCTCTGAGACAGTCGACGTCAACAAGAACAACAGCAATAACCTATGCTTCCGAGCGTACAGAGTCACTGTCGCAGACGGACGGGTCCGTGATGCCTCCAAAGCGTCCTGTGCCCGTCGCAGAGATCACCAAACGGCCGATTCCTGCACCACCTGTACCTACTGAACCCTTGCGGCGTACTCTGCCTCCGGCTCGAGCAGTCTCGGTTGAGCAGCGACCGAGGGCGCCTTCGCTCCGTAGCGGGATCGCCGACCGTGGACCTCCTTCTCCATCATTACCTACTATGGAAGCACTGTCGCTCAAGGACACGCCTCCACCCATACCGAATCGTTCGGGCTCGCAGATCGTCAAGAACCTTCAAGAGTCACAAGAAACCGCGCCCCCTGTGCCATTACCACCCTCTAAACCTCCGAGGTTACCGGGAACCATTGCCGCAAGGACAACATCGGACCTGAAGGTTGAACAGTCCACGCCTCCCCCCTCGCTCCCGCAGCGACCCGCGCTTCCTGCACGGCCTACGCCTCCACAGCGTCCATCATTACCACAACGACCTGAGCTCCCGCAGCGGCCAGAGCTGCCTCACCGGCCTGAACTGCCTCAACGACCTACGCTTCCCAAGAGACCCGTTCACAGCGCTGTGAAGGAGCAACATTCATCTTTGTCCTACAAATCCTCAGTGACCACACGGACAACGTCTTCCACCAACGGCTCTTCATCCTCCAGCTATGCATCTCACGAGTCCAGCAGTCATTCCTCCTCATCGTCGCCGCCCTTGTCTTCTTCCGCTCGTTGCCACCCCACTGACGAGGAGGCTGACACGCTTCTCTCGGTCCTGGCGCGGTCCCAGCCCGTGTTCACGGCTGATTTCAGCGGCGATCGCCTGGATCTGGAGCATATTGACTTTTCGATCCAGGACAACCACGCGATCGCGTGTCCCGAGTCTGAGACAGAGAGCATTGACCGACTGTCGTGGTATCTGACCTCACCTTTCCCAGGCGATGCGGTGGCCCAGCTGCGTGCCATCTTTTTCTGGATGGCTAAAAATATCGAGTACAACATGGTGGGTTTTCAATCTGGGAATTTGGGCGACAACTCTGCAGAGGCCGTGCTCCGGAACCGAATGGGTGTCTGCGCGGGATACGCCAATTTATTTGAGGCTCTGGCGGCACCGCAGCACCTTGGCGTGACACAAGTCTATGGAATGGCACGAGGATACGGTATCGAGGTCGGAGATGGCTCCCTTGGAGCGGCACATGCGTGGAATGCAGTGACGATCCATGGCGAACGGCTTTTGGTCGACTCGACATGGGGTGCAGGAGCAGTTTGCCCGCATGCACCGGATGCGCCCAAGCAGATGAACCCGCATTACTTTCTGGTCCGACCGGAGCATTTGATCTATAGCCATTGGCCTACACATTCGGAACAGCAGTTCTTGGACCCACCCGTTCATGTGGAGGTGTACCGAGCTCTGCCGTTCCGGACCTCGACGTCATGGGCTTTGGGGATTGCACCTGCAGGAAGATTCACGTCGCAGACGGTCAGGACGGACGATGATTATTTCGAGGTGGAGGTGTCATTGGCGAAACGGTCCTGGGATAAGGCCTTTGCGACTGTGTTTGTTCGGCTCGAGTGGAAGACGCCGACAACCTTGACGACGACGACGACGCTTCGACCCGTGGTGCATTGGACGCGTGAGGATGAAGAGGCGGTGATCATGACGATCAAGGGACTGTGCCCCGGACCTGGCTATGGCGTGCTCCACGTTGCTGGCAAGTCTCCAGACAACAAAGGTTACGAGGGGCAAGGCGCGATCTCGTACAGAGTCGTGAACGAGGGATCGGGTGCGAACTGGCAGCCGCTGATGCAGACATACATGGCCAAGGGGTTCTCGTACTCGGTGGTGGAGCCCATCACGGCGCAGGTCCCGAGCGGAGTGATGCAGACGATTCGAGTGAGGATCTTTGGAGTGGAGCCTGGGACAGCACGACCGAGGATTGTGCTGATTGATCATGGGAATAAGCCAGAGCCAATGCAGGAGGTCGAGCGAGATGTGTTTGAGACGCGTCGAGTGCTACGACCTGGGCAGTACAAGGTCGGGTTCATGGAAAGTGGGGATCCTCCGGGGTTCAAGAACGCGGCACCGACCGCCAAGACGACGAATGCGGGTGGTATGGGATCGTTCATGAACACCATGTTGGGATCTGCGGCGGCGACGATCACTTCGACACGGTATTCCATGGGCTTTTTAGGTGTCTTTGACGCTGTGTAGATTCGCAAACAAATAAACAGGGGGTTGATTGCCACATATTACATGGGTTTATTTTTGTACTGCTTTTGACGATGCTATATTGCTTCCTGCTGGATTCTTGATATCAGTCGGACTCGCCAACATTCTGGACAATCTCCTCAACCTTTGTCGGAGGCTATGGCATTGAGAGCAGGAAAATAGGATTGTGAGACTGGGAGTGAGTTTCGTGGTGAAAGAACAACAAAAGAAAAGTAAAAAAACGACCATGGTTGCTTACGTCCGCGATGATGGCTTTGCCCTTGTTCCAATCGACGATCAGAGGTTTCCTCAGGTACTGTGGGTTGGCGTCGAGGATCTTTTGGACTTCTGCGACGGTGGAGGCCTTGATGGGGGCTTCAGGGTCCAGGATCAGTTGTGCGCCTGTGGGGATGGATCCACGACCGAGATAGTCGACGATGTTGGCGATCTGTTGGTGCGTGGGTGGTTGAGACTTTGTTTGGACGAGATCGACCTTGAAGTCGTGGTGGACAGAGGCCTTTTTGAGAAGTCGGAGGGCCTCGATCGAGACCTTGGAGGATGGGTTGTGGAAGATGGTGAGCATGGGGAACTTTGGGAGGCGGAATGACATTGTGCGTGAGAAAAAAAAGTAGACGCGGGGAGGGTTAAGTTTGTTGAAGGGGAAGTTGCCGTCGGTGTGAATAGGATATGCCGATGCGGTCAGTGTAGTGAGGATAGGGCTGGTGCTTTGGGGGTCTGTTGTCTGTGGAGAGGTGTGAGTGATGGAGTGGTTGCAGCAATGCAAAAGTTGGCATGGCGTTGCTTCGCATGGCGTATGGCACGCGTGGCTTGCGCCATTATGTCATTCATTCTCTTTTGGCGGTCCTCGGGTTGTCACGGCTCTCGTCTGAATGATCCAAGCGCACGCGTGCAAGGGCGAGGCGTGTTCTTGAAACAGCGCAAGTGCTCGCTCCCTAGACTTCCACCATGCGTAGACACGGAGGCAGATGTGTGTGTGGGAGAGCACAGAAGGAGGGGGAAGGAGGACGACGAGACACGGGAGGAAGAGGAGCGGGAGAGCGAGAGCACGACCTTTCTGAGGCAATGCGGCAGCAGCTGCACGCTGGTGCCCCTGAGGGTGCGCGGTGCGTGCAAATGAAATTGAACCTTGGCATGCATCTGTCCAGGATCGATTCATTTCTCGCCGTGCCACAAGCAGATTGTAATTTGGGTGATGATATAACCTTCCGCCTTGCCCAGGGACAGCGGGCAGGGCGGATGCAGGCACAACTCCACTTCTCTCCGTCGCTCTCCTGTCCTCGCCCCCTCGCTCCCACACCTGCCACCACCAGTGCCATTGCCATTGCCATTGCCATTGCCATCCCTCTTCCCATCGTCCCGCTCCATCCTCTGCTTCGGCGTCACTCTCGGTTTTGGTTTTGGGCTGTTGCCTCATCCAGCACTGCATTGTTGGCTAAGGTGTGCACCCTTGGCCCCTATCTGCTGTCAGCCTGCTGCAGTAACGGTCGTCGCTGTCACGTTCACCTGGCCTGCCCCCCTTTTTCGTTGCAACTCCGGAACGCAGCACAAAAGGTGCTGCTGCATCTCGACCATCTCTCTACTTCACTCCACTTTGCCTCACGCCGCTGCATTTGCCCGTCTTTGTATACCCATCGCCTCGACGTCTCTACTGTTCCACGGAGCACCGCAACACGATTCCCACATCCACCAAGCAAGGAACACCAGCACCAGCACCACTCCATTTCCCATTCAATTCAGTCACAGCCAGCATGACGACCCACAGCAGCGCCAAGGGCAGTGCCCAGGTCAGTATCGACGCTGTCGGTGTTGTTCAGGATACCGCCGTCTCCCCGTCAGCATCCTCCACAGACGCCAGCAGCAAGAGCCAGCAGAGCAAAAGTAGTGCGGATAGCATCCGCTCTGCCTCCTCAGCTCTCCTGGCTGCTACTGCCACGACCACAAACTCCATTACCACAAGAACAGCAGCAACAACAGCAGCAGCAACAGTCGCTGTTACTACGACTGTCATTACCACAGCAGACACCACAGCAACCCCTGCTCCCCAGCTCGACAGCCCCGCCGCACCGCCTGCACCCAAACCACCCATCATCCTCCTGCCCCCTGTGGACATTGAAGAAAGAGTGCCGAGGAAGGAGAGCAGCAACGACAACAAGGAGAACGTCGATCCACTCATCAAGCGCTCCATCCCCTCGAAACAAGGAGCTGCACCCACACCGACTGCAGCCACAGCAACAGCAAGGACAAAGACCACAGCGTCCTTGGGTGCAGCAGCGACCAGGAAGCCGCTGTCGTCGTCCACAGGCAGAGCCGCGGGTGTGGCTGTTTCGAGTGCGACCCCGTCTGCCACCAGAACCAAGCCAGCCAGCTCGTCTTTGGGCAGGCTCGCCTCGTCCTCGTCCTTGTCCTCGTCTCTCACCTCTGCCTCAACTGTCAAGAAGCGCCCTGCAATCCCTGCCAGTCTCCGGCCCACCTCCACTGCTGCCTTCACCACCGCCTCCACCACCGCCTCATCCACCGCACGAGCAGTCGCTGCCAATAGGACACTGGCACCCGCCTCCACAACCACTCCAGCATCCTCGCTCCGCAAGTCACCCTCGACCCCGTCGCTTTCCACCTCCACTTCAAGTGCCACAGGCACTGGATCGGCACGCAGTCTCGCTAGTGCTGGAAGAAGGGTAGCCTCTACCTCTGGTGTCTCGTCTGTGTCCTCGACACGCAATACCCCATCCTCGACTCCCGGAGCCACGCGTGCATCAAGCCGTGCGTCTGTCGCATCCACGACCACAACTGCCTCAACGACGACGACCTCCGCTGCCGCCCGCCGACCTCTGACATCCACCACGTCCTCTTCTACTGGTTCCATCGGTCGAGCCACTAGCGCTTCGACTCTCTCAGGAGCACGCAGAACAACAATAAGCTCCACGAACCCATCTCCAACCTCAACATTGCGTCAAGCAACAAGCACATCCTCTCTCGCCCGCACAGCCACTCGACCCACAGCAGCCCAGGCCACCGCTCCTACTCCGATCCGCAAGACCTTGGCCTCTTCTTCCTCAACCGCCACCCCCACCTCAGCCGCTGCTACATCGCGCGTGACTCGACCCATGACAGACGCAGGCAAGGTCAAGGTGCTGAGTTCGCAGCTATCAGGACTGCAGGAAAAGGTAAGATCCCTAAGCGCCCTTTTCTCTTTAAGGTTCTTCTTTGCTCTGTTTTAATAGTCGTCAACCCCCTCTAACTTGACCACATTCGCGCATTTTTTTTTTTTGTTCTCTCGTGATAGCACGATCAAACGCTCAAACTTCTTCAGGAGCAGGAGGAGCGACTGAAGAGTCAGCTGGAAGAGTTGTCGTCTGTCCCTGAACAGGAACGAAAGCCCATTCCTTCGGACACGCAGGACATCCTGCAGGAGATGGAAGACTTGAGGACACAGTTCCAAGCCGCCAAGGAACAACATGAAAAAGCTTTGGAAACTATGGCTACAGAGAGTGCAGCAGAGATGTCACGCCTCAAGGAATCGCATGAGGCTCATTTGCTGGCCATGACACAGGAGAGGGACACTGTCGCAGAGTCTCTGAGGGTATGTTTAGTTTGCACGAGTGTTTTTTTTTTTTTTTTTTTTTGCAGAATGTCGAACACCGCGAAACGCTTTTTGGTTTCCAACCGGCATTGATGCCCCTCTCTCTATCTCTTTCTTCTTACTTCTATTAGATCTTGCGGGAGACTAGCGAGCTGACAGAGCAAGAGAAGGGTGAGGCTATCAAGACTCTCGAGGCTCAATTGGCAACCACTCTGGAAAGTCATACCGAGGTAGTGGCACAGCACGCGGTGGCTCTGGAGAGTCTCCGCGAAGAGATCGAGTCTGCATGGACTTTAAAGCTCGAGCTTCAAGTTCAGGATATGACCAAGGAGCATGCAGAGAGGCTCCAGGCTGCAGAGGAAAGGATTGAGTCCACAGGAACGACCAAAGAATCAGAGATTCAGGAACTCAAGGATGCTTTCGCGCAGCAGATCAAGGATCTGGAGGACGAGGGCGAGACGCGCGTTGTCGAGCTCATCACTAAGCACGAATTGGAAGTCCAGGGGTGGAAGGATCAATTGTCGAACCAAGCGGATGCTCACGAGGAGACACTCGCACAACTGAGACAAGAGTATACAGAGACAGTAGCAAAGCTGAAGGGAGAGCTGGAGGCAAGCCTTGTCGTCAATGCCGCATTGGCCGCCAAGGTGGAATCGAACGAATCCGAGCTGCAGACTGTTCGAGCGGCCAAGATCCAGGTCGAAGCAGACATGGATCGCGCCAATGCTGAGGCTCAGGACCAACTGGCCCTGGTCCGTGCAGAGGTGGAAGAGATCCGTAGGCTCTTGGCGCTCAAGGAGGCTGAAACAGCAGACCTGGAGAGACGTGTGCAGGACCTCACAGACGATCTTGAAAACACTGCCTCGATCAGCGCAATGTAAGTTGGTTTGAAAAAGCATTGTGATTTTCAACAGCCACGAATGAGCAGTGATTAACATGACACTTATACTTTGACGTCGTCTACATTCGCTGTTTTAGGCTGAAGGACACAAAGAGGTACAAGATCAAGCACGTTCAGATTTATGGATCGAGTGTCAGCCCCAATTTGAAGGTAAGCGAAACTTCATATCGGTTCCTTGATTCACAAGTGGAAGGACTACTGCAATGACATCGTGGCTAACAATCCATCATCCCTGTAAATCCTAATTCTTCCAGACCAAGCGCGCTCAGATGGCCATCGCTCATATTCTGGAACAACTTGAGATCGCGTTCGACTTTGTGGATGTAGCGACCTCTGAGGAAGCCAAGATGAGAATCCGTCGCAAGAGTGGCGGTGTGACGGAGCTGCCGCAGATCTTTACCGATGGCGAATACCGTGGTCTCTTTGAAGATTTCGAGTATGCGAATGAGTCTCATCAGCTACTTCAGCTCCTGGCATTTGATCGTACACGAGGTTTTGTACCCCGGCACAAGACTGCTCCCAATGGCGAACACGGCCTTTCTTCCAATTTGATGGCCCAGGACGGCGAAGATGCAGAACAAGGCGCCGGGTTGCCGGCGTTGGTCGTGAATGGCTTGGGCAATCGGTCCACTGCTGGAGGACTGCACGGACACAAGGCGGCAGCACAAGCAGGTGGTCACGCTGATCTGGCAACATCAACGTACCTGCTCACTCCAGGATCCAGCCAATTTCAGACCACCACCACCACCACATTGCCCCTGTCGCCTAAAGGAACCTCCAGTCTCGGATTGGGCAGGAAGCCAGGATTTGTGCAATCCGCCAGTCAAGTGTGGGACGGTGCACTCAAGTCGGATATCACGCATGCGAAGCACGACTTTGGATTCGGCAGGACGGTGATGCCGGATGATGATGAGCTCGAGGAATTGTATGAGCAAGGCGCGGTCTCGGAAGCAGAACTCGAGGCCATGCTCGCGTCTGTTAACGCATAATGAAAAAAAAAAAAAATAATGACTAACGACCCTCTCAGGAACCAACAAAAAAAAGAAATCACAGACGCGACAGCAGCACAATAGCAAACGTGCAATAGGATATATGAAAATACAAACCGCAAATCTTTCTACTACTACAAGTACGCGACCACGCATGATGGATACAAAAAGTCCAAAAAAAACAGCATTGTCTATCGTGGGCGAAGTGCGCTCTAGCCTAACAGGATCTTCATGGTTTTTAAAAGACCTAGCCACATGTGCATGTAGGATACAGCATCTGCGAAGTGATCGTCGCAGCATTATGGCCCATCTTATCATACAACGAGGTGGGGAAAGGAGGAAGTTCAAGTCCCTCTGTTGGGCAAGGCAATAGAGACACGAGAATACCCGTCAGCTTGTCCATCATAGCATGCCCGACATCAGACGCGGTAACTGCGACCGATTCAACGGCCGCGTAAAGAGTCTCGGTTGCGTAGTAACATGTCTTTGCTTCGATCCCTGCGGTGGAAGTAATAGAACAGCACGTTATTTCGGGCGGGGGTTGGCCTGATGTGGAGGCAAAGCAGGTATGGTGTCCCGGCACCGTGCAGTCTTGAGTGGAACCCTTTGAAACAAGGAACAGCAAGGTGAAAGCAACGAGGACGATGGGCGATGGGACAAACATTCGTCTGGAGGGTACAAATGTCAGTGATCGTGTCCTTTATGTAGTACAATTGGAATTGCGAAAGTCCTGATCATATAGGTTTACAGAGTCTCGATGCGTGGGGTCTTCTTGAGAGGGGGTGGGGGGTTGCTAGAGGGAAATTTGATCGTTTGGCGGGTGTCCGGGTTCTATTTATATGTGAAGAGAGATGCCAAATCGACTTTGTCCTTTAGGCATGGAGAGAGAATCAAAATCAGAGGAAGGGGGGGGGGGGGGGGGCACCATCTTCGTTTTGGGCTATGAATAGTAGAAAGGTTTGGTTCAGAGTGAAATAGATCTACGCTGTTTGTATGTAGCAAAGAGGCGAGGTGTAGTGCACCCTCGCAGCATAAACAGACATTTGAACTGAGGGCGTGTACCATGGTCAATGCTGACCTTTAGTCAACAAAACAACGACGATCAACAACCACTGCTCTCCTTTCTACCTCCACCCTTAGTCCTTGCGAGTATTACGAAAATCAAGGAGTGTGAACGTCAACCGAGGCGACACCATTTCCATTGGGGGTCGTGAAAAAATATAAGAGTCAACCCCATCCTCCCCCGCGCCTGAGGCCAATCAGTTTGCTAGTGTAACACATGGAATCGCGAAAAAGGGCATGCAACCTTGCTTCACGGAAATCTAAATTTTTGCGCATGATTCTGCAGAGAACCTCGACAGGGCAAAAGCAGAATGCAATTGTGGACAAGAGAGAGAATAGGTCTCACGGTAGAAAAAAAGTAGGGGAGATGTTCAAGGTACTGGCTGACTGGATAGAGACAGAACTCCCCATATCTTCTTTTGGGCACACAAGTCGCGGCATAAGTTTGGTGATTCGGGGAACAAGGGGCGCGTGGAATCAGGGCGAACAGGGGCATGACTACAAATCATAAGGTTGACCCCTCGATGGATATAGGGACATAGGGCTGGAGGACGCGAGCTGCCCTTTTGTAAGAATTTTTTTTGACATATGTCACATATGTCAACAAAAATGTCCATTGGCCTAGACGCCTTTCCTGTGCCTTGGTCCGTGCGTTCTCTCATAAACAACCCCACCACGGAAGATACACTTCAAAAGGCTACTATCAGTCTCGATCCAATGGGGCTTATAGCAAAGCTTGCCGCACAGAACGCATGATCTTACGATGTAACTGATAACTCGCTGTAGACTGGCAAGTTAAGAAAATAGACAGCACACGGGGATGCTCCACAACATCAGTAATGTGCAGTAAAAGCCGAGTACATGCATACATCGTCTCTGCGCTCGGGATGTAGTATCTGTCAGGCAACCTCCCACATACCTGTCTAGTCGCCTGATGCAGATCTACTTTCATTGCGACATGACAAAATCGGGAGTGAACATGCTGCTCGAAGGAGATCCAACACCGCCCAAAAGGCTAGCGACGCGATTTTAAAAAAAGGTACTAACGTACTAGCCTTTGGACATCAGTGTGTTCCGACCCTCAGCGACCTCTCTCATGTGGAGTGAAAATATATTACAACGAGGGCCGTTTGACATGCATATGAGTGCAACGGAGTATGAGATCCACGGATTGCGCTCCCTTGGGAGAACTGCTCAACACTGCTGGTCATTGTAGAATAGTCTATCTCGTGCTTCTTGACAATGGTTCTCTGAGATAGTTGTTGCAATGTCTGCACCCCGAAGTACATTAGAGAAGAATTGCATGCAGTAGTCTATAGGATCTTCGTACCGCCAGGTACGATGAGGATGATACGTACTGATTGAGACGTGGGCAGCGTAAATAAACTAAACGTTCCCTATGCGCCGACAAAGTCTTAGAAACGACGCTGACACACCTGAAAGAGACACCAAGGAGAGACTAGGCACGGATCCACACTTTAGGCTGAAAAAAAGAAGCCACCTCACGTTCACTCTCCTCTTTTCTTCTCTTACTGCATGTCTTTCAGTTTTCTCAACAAGCCAACCCCCCTCCTTCCTCCCCCTGCCTTTCTCTCTGCAACCTCCCTTCCTTCCCATTGTTTATTTTAGCGATACTTGCCCACCATGAACATATTTCGTTTTTGCACAAAACTCTTTTCAATGGCAAGGAAACGACACCTTCTCCTCCTCGCGGTCCTCCTCTTCCAGATGCTGATGATCATAACGCTTTACGTGGAGCCATTATATTTCATATCAAGGCCAAAACTCGATATCACTGGAACGCTCGAGAAGCGACTCTCTGTCGTTGTCGCCAGCAACCGACGTGCCAACATTCAATCGCTCCTGGAACAGACCGACTTTGGATCCATCACCCCATACTCATTAGAGAACTTTGACCTCGAACAGACCGGGATCAAGGATGGCGAGGATAAGATCAAGACACTGTATGTGGAGGCGCTCAAACTGTGCGACAAGGTCTACTGCATGATCTTGGACGACGATGTTGTTTTCATCTACAAGGACTTGAAGGACGTTCTCTTTGATAATCTGATCTCATACAACAACGACAACAACTATGTGTTTGATTGCTCCAAGAAGGGGTTTTTACGGCGCAACTATCGGGTCAATGGAAACGGATCATACTGCAGGATCTATTCTCGGTATGCTGTGAACCAGTTGATACAATGCTTACCCTCGTGTAATCGTCCCGTGGATGTTTGTCTACCGCAGTGTCTTGAGGGCTTTGAGGAGAAGAGGTTTTTGTTCGCTCAGCATGCTGGATTTACGAGTAGTCGATGGTAGTGCAGAGCCAGACTAATAAAAAAAAAATATAGAAACCTCGGCGCTTCAACGTCTTTTGGGGAGTGACAAACAATTAACGTTTGTATGTTACATTCCAGAAGACTGGTACTCCTTGGTCGGTAAAGGCACACTTTAATCCGAGCTCCTGTCGACTTTGACCTTCATCGAAGCATGAATACATCCAAGTCTTACGCCGTAGAGGTGCAAGGGGATAGCCAACCATGCAAATTGGCGTTGTTACATGTCCAGTGAGTGTCTTAATGGGGTTCAGTGGTTCAACTGATAGGCGAAATAGTGGCCCGGCTCGCCTTTGCAACCAATGACGGATCAGGCAGACACTGGCGCAGTTCAGTCTAAAAGGGACCAAGTGCGTTCAGGGGCAGCTCTAAAATCCTCAAGTGCTGGGCGGCGAAGTCAAAGCCCAAACGAGATTCCATTTCCTGGCTAGAGAAGTGGTGGTAAGCTCTGTTGTCAACTACCGAGTGTGTTTGATCGAGGGAGGGGGCGAGTGCGCCGAGAAACAAGTGCCAGCTACATCAGAGATTGAGAAGCAGATGACGAAAAACTAAGGAAAGGCGGAAAAAAGTAGTAGATGCACCTCTGCACAGAGATGTTACGAATCCAGTTGTTGGTCAGCAACGTGGACAGTAACCTCGACGAGAAGAAAAACCGGCCATTGCGTGTATAGCTAACTAGATGCGTTTCTTCAAAGGGACGCTTGAAAGTGTTGGCGGCGTCGCTGATGCTGGCTTGCGTGCTTTGGACTGCAGAGAGAGACGCTTCATGGCGGTATCGCGGATCTACTTCCAAGGTGTTACTGCTTCAAGGATGTGGATGCTGAATAGTGCCGACGCGTCAGGAAACGAAGGGGCGGGGGAGATGCAGCAGATGTAGGTGATCACACCCGGTACTCCGATGTCAAGTGTCTAAGTGACAACGAACATATCAAAGCGTGCATAGAGGGAGAGAAAGATGTCGAAAGGGAAACTGGCACTGCCATGTCACTAGTGAAGTTGCGGCCAGCACCCTGGATGGTATCATCGGTCTCGATGCCTCTTTGCGTAGGCTAAAAGAACTCCTCTTTGACACACGAAAGAAAAAGGCACAAAGCAACTCACCCTGGATCAGGGTGCATATCGAACAGATGTACCAAGCCGAGGACCGAGTGATCGATTTGGTTATATCCACGCCGCAGACAATCCTTCGTGGCCTATGCGCACACCACCACAGCACCGAAACTGCGGCTCTCGTCCTGCTTCCGCTCAAGATCTCTTTGACTCATCGGTTGCTGAATTTCAAAGCAAGACCATACTCATTCCACGACATCGATTTCCCAAAAAACCATAGCTGCATCCCATTCCTCCGTGCCATGCATCATTGAACTTCCACCCCACCAGGCGTACCCTTATTGAAACACCCTCTGCAGCCTGCTGCACCCTCCCTCAGTGTCAGGGCTTACTCGCAGAGACAAAAAATGGCTCGTCGCATGTGTTCTTGTCCAAAACTTCATGCTCACTTCAAGCTTCGTTCAGCGGGGCCCCAGGGCCCCTGGAACCTGGCGCAAAAGGCAAAAAGTGCTCTCTGTGAGGATCGAACTCACGACCTTCAGATTATGAGACTGACGCTCTGCCGGCTGAGCTAAGAAAGCTTGAAGGATGCTTGAAGAAGTCCCGACGGACGACGGGATCGGAAAATCGGACCTGGTGCCTGGAATCTATACAGTTTGGAAATAAGGAGTAGTCCTTAAACCTTAAATCCACACCAAATTGTCAATTCACTGGCTCAACCCTCTCTAATTGACTGGACAGTGCCCATGATCCATAATGGTCTTAATCTTGTGGCTTATTAATCTGGAGAGATGGCCGAGTTGGTCTAAGGCGCCGCGTTAAGGCCGCGGTCTATTCGTAGGCGTGGGTTCAAATCCCACTCTCTTCATTATTTTTGTTGGTGCGTCTTCATCATATGAGCATTTTTGAGTTTTTCTTTGCTTCGTGGTATCATTTTTTTCTTTCATCTTTCAACTCCAACTCCTGCAACGAGAGTGTCCTGTTGGTTGTTCTGCTACAGTTGACCATTTACTTGTTCTCTTCATATTTTTGAGGCGCCCGTATCGCATGCGCCTCCCAGGAAAGAACTTGCCACTGGGGCAATTTTTTTTTTTTGGTTTGTTTTTTATTTGCTATAGGATCTTTTTGCACTGCACATGGTATCCTGGAGCCTTGCCGCAGACTGTTCAGTTCTCTTTTCTTTGTCTTTATCTGCTGGTCTCCGTGTTCCACATCCCATCACAACTGCTTGATGACAAACGAAATGAAAGCGAGTCGATCAAGAAAGTCATGACGGAATGTGGCGCCTTTCTGTGTTTGTTGGTCTTTTAAGTCTTACTTCCTGTCTGTAACGCCCATAGTCAACTGGTTGACTAAACGCGCCTGTGTGCAGTGTCGGAAGAACGAACAATCACACATACACAAAAAGAGAGAGGAGTGTAAAAGAATGAGAGGGAAATGGGGGTGAGGTAGGGTCCTAGAAAGATAAATTCAACAGATGTCTGAAGATGCGAATCGTTATCAGTAACGCAGCGAACGCGGGCTCAAAACAGGGCCGCTCGTCGCAGAAAGGGTATAGCACCATCGTGTTCCATGACTTGAAGAGGCTTACGTTGATTCTTGCCACCGCCGAGAAATGCTGACCGAGTTCCTTGAATGAAAGTATAACGACGAAATAAGAGCGATCTGGCACGAAAAGTAAGCAGCAAATAAAAAAATAAAAAAAAACAGCCCGCCATTGCAACGAATCTAGTTATCCATGTCCATGTCGACAGTTTCGTCCGTCTCTTGAATTTGGTGCCGATGCTGACCATTGTCCTGACTGGCTGCATGTGCTGAGGGCGATCCTTGGTCCTCGAGTCTTGGTCTTGTCAATGGCAGTACAGGCTAAAGCGTATATACACAAATCAATGCAGACAGTCAGCTGGTCTATGTGATATGCCATCTTGTTCAATCCTTAAAAAACGTACCATCTTGCTCAGCCTAGCTGCACGAGCAGAAAAGTGGCTGGCTTCCGTAATCAGGTGCTTGATGTCGTCCGATCCCGCGTAGTGAAAGACGTCAATTATACTAAAATATTCGTATCCAGAGCGGCCAGAAGGAAAGTCGTTCAGGGATAAAGGAGAGGCAAGAAAGAATATTGAGATCACCGTCCATGCTTCATCATAAACAAACAAGCATGCAGCTGTGAAAAGAAAACGTGTTTTCGACAGCATCAAAAATACAAACCGTTTCCAAACGTAGTCAGAGAAAGGGAATCTTTGCAGGCAAGTCAGAAGGATTTTTCGGCATCGTCCTCCTTGTCCAAGACCCTCAGCAGCCTCGCCAGCCCTACAAGCGTACGAAAAGATTTTGAGTACCAGTCACCAATGTGTCGGCAAAAGCATAGCCCAGAAATGAGAAGGAAGAAGTCTTACCAAAGATAAATGCTTGGGTTGGTGGGATAGAGTCGTAAGAATGCATTCATGATATCCATCCGAAGTGCGCCATGATCTTGGTCCATCCGTGTCCAAATGCCTTGTACGATCCTGTCAAGCATCGTAAAATCGTTCACAGGTAGAACTTGACCTTCTTCCATGGTACTGCGGTCGTAAGGATTGGACCTCGACACAACGATCCTGTCCATTGCGGCCGCCACAATTGCGTTGATACTAGCATCTGCTTTCTCCACACCCTTCATGATTAAGTGGATGGCGAACCTAGAGTATTGCGCATAGACACCACATTAGCATAATCATAGCAACGCACCAAGCTTGCCTCCAAAAGCGTAACAGAGATCGCAATATCCCAGTCTGCTTACTCTGTCTGCAGCAATTCCTTACTGGCTCCAGTTAAGGTATCGATTGCTGCCGAGAATGCCGACTCCAACTCGGCGATTAGACTGTCGGGCTGCGATCGAAGAGCCAGCAACGACAAGTAGTTCATCCATAAGAAGACATCCGTCTTGCAGGCTGTAGTGCTGTGCTTTGTCGGTGGTGACTCGTAGGAATATGGCAAAGGCAAGCCCAGAAGTTTCTTGTAGAGAACGAGTGCCAGCTGCGCCGGATCGAGGCCAATACTATGAGTAGGATCGATCTCAAAATGCTCCAAGGCACAGTGTTCCAAACACTCGGCTCTTGCGTCCGCATCCAGCTGATGAGCATACCGATTCCACAGGTACGTCGGGACAGGTAGTTCCTTGACCGCATGAGTGAGGACATCCTTTGTTTTCTCGTGCTGCCCAACGTTCTAGAGAGGATAGTGATGCAGGAGATATTAGAGACCAATTGCATAAGGAGTATAGCTGAAGGAGCGGACATGCGGTGCAACACTGCATGTACATACCGTCAACACTTGGCAATACAAGTCCGTGATTTCTGAGCACGACACCGGGAGTTTGGCGGGATTGACGAGCTCCAACACTTGGTCATAGTCCTGACCTCGCGACAACAAGAATCCAACAAAGTTTTTCAAGGTCGTCACCAGAGAAGGTCGTGCGGCCACGTCCAGGAAGTAAGCCGTCAGACCCAGAAAGATCTCATGCACAATATTATGCAGCTCATTCTCGTTCTCGTCCTCGGGTTCTGCGGTCGCTGGCCACTGAATTACGAAGAGAGCGTTGTCTGAGAGGTAGTTGTTTGGGTAGTCGAGGAAGAGAGAGGCCGGCAGCTCATGGAACCACACCAAATAAATGTATGTCGACCACAGTATGCAGAGGTCCTCTGGTGTGAGCAGCTGCGAGGCCAGAGTTGCCGCTAAATCATCAATCATGTCCTGCTCGAGCCACACATCGTCCAGTTGCGCGTGAGAGAGAGATGCGGAAGCAATGGTTTCCCATGAAGAGCAAGTCAAGAATGTCTGGACCCAGTTCTTGCATGACTCTGCAAAGCCCAGTTCAATCTTGATCCTCATGATTTGCAAGACCACGTCCACGATAAAGCGCGAGCGGGACTTTGCATCGTCCAACTCACGGGGTTCCAGGCAGCCAATCTCAAGCATCTGATACAAGATATCCACACGCTCATTTGTGTCCTGCTCCCACATATAATACCTAGGCACGAAGACCACAGCAGATGTTAATTGTGTTACCGGCGCGACATGGACACGAAGCTCTGCCTGAAGAAAGGATCAGTAGCTTTACCTGAACCACAAAAGGTGGGCAGTGCGGACATAATGCAAAGCTCTCTCAAACGCGAGCCGTGTCTCCTCCTCCTTGCCATGATGAATAATCAGGTCCAGATACAAACTCCAGAGAAATTCTGACCTCGGGTTCAAGGTAAGTGCCCGCGAGAGGACCCTCAAAGCAGAGTGCACAGCCTGGGTCTCAGTAGCGTTGGCTTCAGGACTGTTAGCAGTAATCGAACGCTGGTTCATGGCGTATTGGCACCATGCGCTTTCACTGGAGGGGTCATCCCGGACTTGCTTCTCATAGTCGATCGACTCTGTTTTGCTGTGGTCGTAATCGTAGTATCGCCGGCTCCTGCTTGATGCCTGTCCAGCCTGCCTGGCTTCCTCTTTCGCAACGACTGCCAACACTATAGGATATTGGTCCAGTACATCTGCATCAGACTCTGGGATGTCTTGTACCCCAGCGCCATCCCTGGTTAGTGGTTCCACCGGGGCGCTAACTTCGCTGCTGAGTGCGAGGCGCTCACTAAACTTGACAGAGCGGAAAGGGTCTTGAAGGAGCTCGCGATGACCTTTAACTATGGCATCGACCAAAAGATCCGCATTGTGGATGCCAGACGCCCGAAGATGTTTGAGTTTGGCAGCCTGCATCTCGGCAAAGACCTTCCTCGTCTGCGGAGAGTTGCCCTCTGAATACCGCGCCATATCCACGATCACCTCCTCGTCTGAGAGCTCGCAGTCCCGGAAATGCTGTGATAGGCAAGTGTCGTCATTACAGGTTCCGCCCGAGAGCTCAAAGAGGCACATCTTCTTGAAGGGGTCGATCTTGTGGCTGAAAGTTTTGGAGCGATAGCCCCCCTGCACCGTGTCCTTGTATATTGGCGAGAAGCGGTAAGAGCGGAACATAATATTTGGTGATGAGTAAGACGAAACAGCTGAATTCAAGACAGATACTCGGGCCGCAGGTCTCTCAAGGGCGTCCAATCGCGCATTGGTCTGTGCGTCTGGAAGGGTATAATGCATGAGGGCAGAAGGCAAGCAGAGCTGATCCAACTCAACAAGAGCTGTCCCGATTAAGAAGAGTTTCTTGATATTCTCTGAGGGCTTCCATCTAGTAGGTTTGTAGTCGAGCGTTAACGTGCGGTTTGGTTGGGGCTGAGTGATGATGTTCTTTTCCTGAGCCAAGAATTTATCGAGGACGCTGAGCTCACGCGACGATGCAGCAGTTGGTCGAGCGGTAGGCAGCTTGGACAGCTTGGACAGCTTGGACAGCTGGTTGGTCGTTGCCTTCTGAGCAGCAAAGGGCTTGGAAGTCGGGAATGGCATGGTTGGCTGACCAGTAGAACTTGAAGCTACAGGGGACGGGGTCGGCTTGCTGGCAGTGGATGATCGTAGTTGACTTGAAAGTTCCTCCAGTCGCTTGGCAAGCGCAGACCTCTCGTCACGTACAGGAATGCGTGCCCTTTTCGGTGCTGGCGTGGCAGGAGGCTGAGCAGAGTGTCGTAGATTGTGCTTGTGTACTGATTATTGTTGAAGGATGTATGGTCAGAACAGGCAAACAAATGACAAACGCCTCCTAGCATCAGCGGATCATAAAAATAAAAACATACCAATATCAAGCGCGCTTGACTCTGGACTTGCAGGCTTGGAGGAAGCTGGGCTGGGCCCGGCTAGAAGTTCGCCAGATACACCAGAGACGCCCTCTATCTCTAGCAGCCGTCTTCGCTTGATGATGACGTCCGACTGCAGGCGCTTGATAGAATCCTTCAACTGGACCGACTTTTTGGTTGCTGCGGCGATTCGATCCTGCAGTGGCTTCCGAGACAGTTTGTATTCTACAAGCCGGGTTCGTGCGCCTTGTAAACTGCTCTCTGCATGCTCCAGACGCTGTCGTGCCTCTTCATACTCCCGCTTCTTGACAAGAACTTCGCTCTCCGCATGCTGTCTTGTGCTTTCCAGCAGTTGAATTTTTTGTCGATCGGCATCCTCAGCAGCGGCATCGGAACTCAACGCGCTCATCTCGACCCTCTTCTGCTTTTCACACTCCTGCTGCTGATGCCTTAGTTGCTCAAGAGACCTCGCTAGATCAGCGAGACTCTCTTTGAGTTGTCTGTGTTCTTCCTTCGTATCCAGGTCCGAGCTCTTCGCGGACGCCACCTTTGTCTCCTCCTGGACGATGGCGTTGATATCTCCGGAATCAGAATCTGGACTTGCGACAGTCGAAGAAAGCGTTCCGCCTGGATTTAATTGGGGAGTAGAAGGGCTCGCGGATGCTGCACGCGCGGTAAGGGAGGTGAGTTTTGCCAACTCCCTTGCACGGATCCGGTCGTTTAGAGCCTTCACCTGCTGTTCCAGAGACGTAAGGTTCTTGAGACTACTTGTGGAGGTCATCCGGGACTTTGGCACGATTGGCTTCTCTGAGGCAGCTCCTCCGAGTTCGTCGCCGTCCTCGTTGTCCAGATCAATTAAAAACGGCAATGTACGTTCCGATACAAAAGGTGGTGGTGTAGGATTGGTCGAGATAAAGTCGAGAGCGGTGGCGCGTCTTTGACCTCGCTGCACTCGCGCCATCGGGGGACCTAGTGATTGATCTCCAGATCCTGGAAAGCGCGGCGGCGTGCTGATGATAGATGCAGGGGCCGAGCGAGTCCCGGAAGCTATCGGCTGAGCCACGCTGTCGAAATGGATGTGCACTGGTTTCTTGAATTCTGGCTGGGGTTCCATGTTCGAAAGCGTCGGGACCATCTGCGCAGTTGTCTTCCACGAGCCTTTCAAAATAGTTGCCTGAGACGCTTCATCATCCATGTCCATGTCCATGTCCACGTCCATGTCATCCTGTGAGGCGGCCGAAATTCTTCGCGTTGCCAAAGTATCTGAGCTTTGTTCGTTACTGATCATCTTAGCGACTGAGATCTCTGAGCCTTGCTCAATACGCGAATCACGACTTGGTACTTCAGTGGTGCACCTTACAGCAAATGGCGTGCTGGGTAAGACACTCACAGGTGTTGGTGCTCTGTTTTGTGTAAGTGCAGGCGCTTCCATGCATACAACGACATCAGCATCTGAGAGTGGTCTCATGGGCATCTGGGTAACTGCCAGCCCTTGAGTAGAGGCCGGTTCAGGGACCTGAAACTGCGGAGGAGGTGGTGGTGGAGGTGGAGGTGGAGGCGGCGGCGCTGGTGCCGGCACCGATGGTGGGGATGGCGGTGGAGGCGGTACTTTAGGTGGTGCTGAACTGGAAATGTTGGCGAATACCCTGGATTGGTTTCCGTTGATGACGGTGTCCGTGCGGTGAGTACGGAGGGCCTGCTGTGGGTATGTAATGGGGATGACGTATTTCTGCACAGGTCCTTCATGTGTAATCCCAGCGGTTATAGACATGTCATTGAGTTTGGCCGTCGTGTAACTAGCTTCTGCAGGGTGGTTCCAGGCTGGTCCATTCGTCGTCTGTGCGGAAACGCGGCTAATCGAGTCGTTAGCAGTAGAGTCCTCCAGCTCCAGCTGGGTGGTCAGGGGTTTAGCCCAACCCTCAGGCAAATTTTGCAAGGCATCAATAAGCGACTCGATGGTTCTTGACGTCTCAGGGATATCCGTGCCTTGCTGAAGCTGATTCTGGAGCAACTGTTGAACATCCTGTAACAGAGGCATTAACGCCGACTGGGGGTCCACTAGAGAGTTCTGTTCAGAGTATCCGCCCCCATGAGATGGGGCCTGCGACAGAGGTGAGATAGCTGGTTGCTGGGAATATTGCTGAGATAGAGTTGGCTGTAATGAGTACGCCGACCCAGCGGCCGAGGCAGGCATCCCTAAGAGACGCCGATGAGACGCCGTGGCTATGACCGAGTTGTCGACACCAAACTGCAAAAGCTGCTCAGGTTGAACCCCGTGGCCGAGCAACTCGTTCACTATCTCATAGACGCGTGCGTCGCTAGCTGTTATGGCAAGAATGTTCGAAGCATAAGGGCAAGATTTTGATTACAAGGCCGTGATGAAATCCATTATGTGCAAATGGCGCTACTCCCATCTCAAGGCTTCTTACCTTGATGATGTGCATGAGGAAGTGAAGCTCCACGCGGCATCTCGCCCCATCCTGGCGCGTTTTGAGGCGCGAGGACTGCTGTCGGTACTGCCTGTGGTGGGTGTTGATTATAGAGTGTGTAGAACGAAGGTTGGTGCTGCTGTGGTGGGAGTGAGGAAAGGCGGTGTTCCGTGTTCACAAGGTGTGCCTCTCGTTGATGCGACCTGCAAGCAAGCAGATGACGATGTTAGTAAATGATAGACCTGGGTCATGTTCCACGTATCAAGGTCCCCGATTTGAAACACACCTCGTTTCCCGTACTACCCGAGAGGCTCTGGGTCCACGTGGAATGGCACGCTCCTCTGCGCGAACCTCGGCGTTTTGGCGACGGCGCGGATCTCTGTTAAAGGGGCCAGACATGGCAGGAGTCCTAGACATACTTTTGAACTGTCCGAGTCCAGGTATATCCAAGTCCAGCGATGGCTTGTCGGGAGCGACGACGGGCTTCGCTGCGCTTTCCGTCCATGATTTTGTGAGCTGATACTCGGCCACGAGGCTGGAAAACTCCTCTCTTGGCTGAACAGTATTGTTCTCGAGATATTTGGAATCGATGGAAGGAGTGACGAGCATATGTTTTTCTGCAATGTCGCTGTCTTTAACTTCAACGACCTTGCTGTTTCTTACACCAATGATTCTGCAGTCATCGTCGCTGATTTCTCCGTCCTCCCTGTCCCGCTTTTGAGTACGTTGCGACGGCGCGGTGGTTGTATATGATGTCTTCAGTGCCGAGGGTATTGTGCTGGAAAACGAGGGTATGGTGGGTTGCCCCAGACCGACAGCAGCGTCTGCTGCGCCATTGGCACTGAACTCTGCAGCCAATGCAGAATTGGTGGACAAAGGATGAGCCTCCTGGGGGAGTGTTTGTGCCATAGAGCCATTGGCGACTGGCGAGAGCGAGCCTTGTGAGTGCGTGGAGGGTGGCCTCCTCGACATGAACACTTTGGCCCGGAGCGCATCCAGATCCGTAGGTGTTTGTGACATTGTGATCACGATCAAAGCGAGAGTGGCAGAATGGGGTGGCAGCAGAGAGGAAGAGATGTCGAAGGCAATATATTTTTGTGTACTCCCCCAAAACAACAAACAGGCGTCCCTATGCAACCCAAAACATAATGTCAGACTGCGCAAGGACAGTTGAACAAGCTTATTTTTATGGTACAGGTTTGCATTTTTGCAGCATGCTAGGAGTCGGGAACGTGGCGGAGCGTGGCCTCGATGAGCTGCTCCATGTCATCCACAGGCATCTGAGATGCTATATTTGTCGCCTACAATGTATCAAAAAAAAAGTCAGTAAAATAAAGCAGCGCCGATAGCAAGAACACCATAGCCGTCGCTGCTCCAATGCGGCCATTTACCTCTTGAAACTCGCTGTAAGAGTCCAGTAGATCGCGTTTGATATCTGCCTGAGTTGCCCGTGACTGATTCAAGGCACTTCCGAGTCGTCTGTTGTCGAGCCTCACCTACAGGACGAAAAAAAGGTGTCAGTGTCAAAGCAGCGAAATTGATCCGCATCATGAGCGCCAACAGCCAAAGTTCTTGGACCCGCCTTTCTCACCCGTTCAATCTCTGACTTGAGCCGTTCAATTTCTGCCTCCTTTGTTGGTACAGTGCGCGCTCGAACGGCGATATCTGGAGAACTATCACCCATTTGACGTCAAGATTATTCACAATTTGTTAGAACGCTGTCTTTGCTGTGGTTTAGCTGGCGGATTGTCTCATATGCTTCTGGCCACTTTACAGATCCAGAATTGTCCGTGATCCTGCGGTTATTCCTTTGCTCTTGGCCTCCGCTATCAGTCGATCAAGGCTGTTCAATTTGAAAATGATATTCCGCTGCTCAATGATTTGACCAAACTCGTACTGTTATGATGGGCGAAGGGTAAGGCAAAAAGAGAGCAGGTTATCAGCAGTTGGGGTCTTTGCATGGCATTAGTGTGCTCAAATCAAAGCAATATATCATGAAAAAAGTCATGCACGGGATCTTACGTTAACTTCGCCTCTCAGGAACAGGCAGACTTTCTCGTGTGCATTGCGCAACTCACCCGAGTTTGCTGCTGCTACAAAGGGAAAGCTCTCTCTGATTGCGTTGTAATTGCAAGCCTTGAGGGTTTCCTCCAATGATTTGTCAAGGATTCCTCTCAGGCGAGTCATTCTTGGGCCTTCCTGCTCCTCCATCTCTTCTGACGGCTGACCATCGCGGTCGATTGTGTCCTGTGAAATGTCCATGGCAGTGTCTTCCCCGAAGGAGGGTGTGATGCGTGTTCCTGTCGTCGTGACCATGCGTCCAGGCTGTGTTTTTTTCTCAACGTGTTTGGGCTAAAGACACAAGATGGCCAAGCAAAAAAAAAATCAACCTGTGGGCTATGTGACGCGATTTTGAGTAGCGACGATTCCTTTCGTGTCGTTTTCTTCCCCCCCTGAAGGACTTGACTCTCGTCTACATTTCACCTACACTCTCAACACTTTTTCAGCCTTTTCTCGTCACCACCATGTCCGCTATCCGCTGTGCGTACCAACGTTTACTTTCAGGCTCCATGGCCACGGAGCATCTGGTCTCCCCAGCGCAAGGGCGCACTCTTTTCACGAGCATCCTTGACACTCATCGCGTCCATTCGTTGCTCTTGCTCTTGTCTCGTCAATAGCCTCCATCTTTGCATGCGCTCCCTCAACCACTCGGGGCCAGGCTGTTCACTTAGATGCCGACCCCAAAGGCGAGCACATTGTCTACGCTAATGGCAAATCAGTCTTCATACGCAACTTGGAGGTATGTGCGACATGCGACATACAAGTAGTACAGAAGCACTCTCGAGGTCGTCGAGTTGAGGTTGGTATCTGGCGTTGCTAACTGGAAGATGCGGACTGCCCTGGATTGTTGTAGGAACCCCACATTGCTAAGGAATACACACAGCACTCCTGCAACGTAACCGTGGCTAAATATGCTCCTTCAGGTTTCTATATTGCTTCCGGAGGTGAGCAATGTGGCAGCTTTTATATCGTGGGAATCGCCTTGGTGATATGCCGCAAGATCGGATACTGATCTACCATTGCCTACGTACCACCAATACTTCACAGATGAAAGAGGCAATGTCAGGATCTGGGACACGGTTGGCGATGAGCAGATCCTGAAGCTGGAAAGTCGCGTACGTACAGTCGAATAGACTACTCCCTCTGATGATGTTATCCACGGAAACCTTTGTAACTCAAGTCTTTGTTTTCTGTGCTCGCTATTGTGTGTGGTATTCAGGCCATTGGCGGAAGAATCAACGATATCGCCTGGGATGGCGAGAGCAAGCGCCTCATTGCTGTTGGTGACGGAAAGGAAAAGTAAGTTTTAAAAACACCCCATATACCGTGCACGATGGCCGGTAACGTTGTATCGCTAACGTAGGCCTCTTAACCTCACATGGTAGATTCGGACACGCCTTCTTGGCTGACACGGGGTCATCCTGCGGAGAGATTATGGGTCACTCAAAGGTCATCAACACGGTCGCCATTCGCCACACGCGCCCCTTCCGCGCTGTTACTGGAGCCGATGACAACTCTTTGGTCTTCTCCAATGGCGTTCCTTTTGTTTTTAACAAGACTATCCACGACCACACGCGCTTTGTGCAAGAAGTCAAGTTCAGTCACAACGGCGACATGTTTGCATCTGTCGGATCGGACGGAAAAGTATTGTCCTCGCGCATGAAAGGGCTCTTATAGTTTCTTTGCAGAGACGCATCTGACCTTCCATACTATTTTACACGATAGATCTTTCTCTACGACGGCAAGACAGGCGACAAACTGCGGGAGATTTCTGCAGCTGAGCATGGCCACTCTGGAGGTATCTTCGCCCTTTCTTGGTCTGCAGATGATAGGCGTATCTTGACCTCTTCGGCAGATCAGACCTCCAAGATCTGGGATGTGGAAACCTCCGGCGTTGTCAAGTAAGCTTGTTCGGCATTACGATGGCATATTTTCGAAGTATCTGACGGCAGTGGCTATAAGCAATCTAGAATACGACCATTAACCAGGCCCCTTCTTCGCAATATATAGCACATTTGATCTGTCCAACCAAAACTCTGCCATCCAGGGACAACAAGTCGGAAATATCTGGAAAGGAAACCACTTGCTTAGTTTGTCTCTGTCAGGAGACCTCAACTATCTGGATCCCAGCACGAGCAAGACGTCGCGCATTGTTCAGGTTTGTACTGCAACGAACTCGGGATTGCTAATGCTACCCGACGTCGTTGACACTTCCCTGTTTAACTCTCCTCATCGGCATTCTTTGAAAATAGTCTCATCAGAAGGCCATCACTGCTTTTGCAGTGTCTGAAGACAAAAAGACCTTGTTCACAGGAAGCTACGATGGACGCGTCATGTCCTGGGATGAAGGTTCTGGTGAAGGTAAACCCCTTGAGGAGGCTAGCCACAGCAACCAGGTCACTCAGATGGTGAGCTCAGGCGCGGAACTCATCACCGTCGGCATGGATGACTCTATTCGGATCTCGAACAAGGCTTCACCCAAAGACGTTTTGATCCTCTCCTCCAGTGGCATGCCCAAGGGCGTGGGCAGCAGCGATGACAAGACCACTGTCGTAGCAACTGAGAATCAGATTCAAATCATCCAGGGCGGTAAAAAGGTCGAGACGTTCCCTGTGGGATACAATGCCACTGCTATCGCGATTAACCATCAGGGGACGACTGTGGCCATTGGTGCGCAGGTAAGGAGATCGTTAGCGATATCAAGAACGACCACTTCGATGGTTTCATAGCCAGATATTCATCAAATGCCCCCATGCTTGGTACCTGCCTGTTACTTTGTACTAGGATGCCAAGGCGTACATCATGAGCCTCGATGGGACAAAACTGACGGCTGTCCATACCCTTACCAAGAACAAGGGAGCCATAACTGTTCTCGCCTTTAATCCCGAAGGCAATCTGCTGGCTGCTGGCGACGGTGCCGGTAAGATCTATGTATATGACGTGGCGACGGGGGATGCTAAGATCGAGCATTGGGTCTTCCACACGGCGCGTGTGACATCGCTCAACTGGTCACCTAGCGGACGATACGCAGTCAGCGGATCCCTAGATACCAACGTGTATGTGTGGAGCACCGAGAAGACGATGAAGAAGATTGCGATCCCGAATGCACACGCGCTGGGTGTCTCTGGCACGGCGTTCCTTGACGACGATACGGTTGTGTCGTCAGGAACCGATGCTTGCGTCAAGACGTGGAAGCTAACCCACCATTAGGTAGATAGAGTGATGGAGACAACGCACGCGTCTGTCATGCTATAAAGCTCTATCATAGGAACGTTGCTGTTCACCTGCCTCTTGTGCTGGATAAGAAAAATTAAAAAGATCAGCTGCTACCGTGCCTGCCAGTTTTACCCTACAGCCGCCTTTTTCTCGCAGCTGTCTGTTGCATGTCACCCACTCACCATATCACAACACTTTGTGCGCCCCTTTTTCCTCCCGCCCTTGTGTCCATCCTCGCACGCTCGCACTCGCCCCTCTTTGTCCTCCTTCTCATCACCCACACTCGTCGTCATTCATTTTCCTCTTTCTCCATACCTCTCCCCGCACAGCAAGTCCCTCTTGCCCTCTTTTATTCCCGTTCCCACCACGCCCTGCCCTCTCTCCCGCATTCCCTGCCTATCCCTTCGAGAGACGGGTTTGGACTTGCAGCATAGAGCACATTCCACCGTCACCCCCAGTCCAATGCTGCCGACCACAAGCTTCAATGTCCTCGACTCGCCAGCCAAAAAGATCAGAGGCTTGATCGACGCGGCCAAGGTCGAGTACGACCCAAACTTCAGTCTCAAAAACTACGTGCGCTCAGCTCAGAGCATCCTGAACCTCGTAAGTCACCTACGCCCATGCTGTTTCATTCCCAGGAGGAGCTTAGATACCTCAATAGCATTGTACGCCTATTAGCTTGTGACATCCGTTCCTCGATGCTCGATCGGTGCCCTTGAAAGCTAATGCAGGCTACCTTCTCTTTTACGGCTGTAGGCAGACACTTCGCGAGTCAAGGGCGACATGGAGGGGGCTTTTGTCAACTACCTCAAGGCTATAGCGTGAGTCTGCATGGAGATTAGCTCAACCAGCGGGAATGGAACAGTAGACCTCAGGAAGAACGAAGAACGCAAAGAGCCCGACATGCGTGCTCTCATGGAAGTCAGCCCATGTCAGAGACGTTCCGAATGTCGCAACATCACAGTGGGGAAAGAAGTGGATACTTGGCGGGGGCAATATCAGACAGCCCAACAGCAATGAAAAACAGGACGTCATTCAGGAGCAGGATACCACAGAAGTGTCTTTCATGTCGGCTGTTGTATGCAGGGTAGCCGTCATGCTCAGCACAGGGCGAGGTGACGAGGGACCATGGACCACAATTAGCACGGCAGCCAGGCAATGATTGAGCGATCATGATCTAACCAACCGTTCCTCTTTTGATGCCCTGATGGTCATCGTTGTTCCCAGCATTGTTCTAGAGGTGGTACCGCATGACAAGGACTTTGAAAAGTACAAAACGGACTTAGAATATGTCGCTATTAAGAAGGTATACGGCCAGCATCTTTCAAGGAAGAAGTGGGCACCAGTGTCTATGCGCAATGAGTATACAGTATCACTATGGCTAATATAGGTAGACGTTTGGCCAATGCGCTTGCTCTTCTGTAGCGAATCGCGGGTTTGATCCCGGACACGGAAAAGATCAGGGAGCTGCTTCAGGCAAAGTACGAGAGTATTCAGGACGTTGAGGCCTCAGCACTTGCAACCGCAGCAAAGGCAGGACGGCCAAAACCTCCACCTCGACCCTCCAAGCCAGAGTTCCTGTCCGCTACGCGGCATGATGGACAGGCACCCATCACATCGTCCTCGCCCCTTCTGCAGTCGTCATTCTCTGCTCCAGCGACACCCGCAACTATTCACCTCCCAACAGTGCCCACATCAAAGGCGTCGCCATCCAGCTCACCACAAATGAATGCTATCCAAGCTTCAATGGCAGCCTTATCCACCACATCATCCCATGGATCACCTTCAATTCCACCGCCGACATCGCTTTCTTCTTACAGGCCTCTTCAACCCACACTTTATGGCGTTAATCCATCCTCACCATCATTCCAAGCGAGCGTGACCTCAGCGGCGCCCATGACCTCCTCAGGAGTCAATTTCACCTCGTCCTCATTACCCATCACATCGCCGTCCGTTGCAGTCTCTTCGGGACCAGCACCTTTGGCTACAGTGACTGTTGGCTCAATTGCCACGCCAGTTCCCGTACCACGGCCAGTACATACAATTTTACCCCCAGCATCTGCACCGGCAGCTGTACCAGATGGAGCCAACGAAACCAAACCTCCCGCTCCAACAGTGACGCAAGCATCGCCTTCGACGAACAGTGACAAGGACGCAAAATACCCGTTCCCTCTTTCCATCAAACCTCAGCGATTACTGGATTACATGAAGCAATCGAAGGGACCATCCTTACTACTTCTTGATATACGCATGCAGGTGCAGTACAAGAGCGCAAAGATCAGGGCCAAGTCCATCGTGAATGTGGAGCCTCTTGCACTCAGAGACGGGTAAGCGCGACTGCTCCGAGACAACGCTAGTCGAGAATGAGCTCGGATTTGTTCAATTTTCATGGAACTGACATGCCACACCATTTCTGCATGAGAACGTTAGAGTCTCTGCCAGTAATCTCGCTGATCAGGGCTTATTTAACAACCCGCCTGCAGAGCGGAAACTTTTTTTGGACAGAGCATCTGTTGACCTTGTCATCTACTATGACCAGAACTCCGCGGAACTACCCAAGTCAGGGCCTTTATGCAATCTGTTCCGAGCACTCCATGACCTGGAATTCGAACGCCCGCTTCACCGGAGACCCGTACTTCTTGTCGGCGGCTTCGATGCCTGGCTGGAATGTGCAGGGATGGACTGGGTCGAGGGGTTTGACGTGGATGCAGCCAGACGCATGGGTCAGCCCTCGGCGACAGCCGACCCTAATACCATCTTGGAACGACCAGGATCTACACCTATCCCTCATGACCACCAGCCCCATAATCACGCAATCTTTACGAAGCTCGCTCAAGGTGGGGGCATCAACCGTCATGACGGCAGGATCATCCGGCGCAACATCGAGGATATTGTGAGTGCCCCGCCACCATGTTTTGAGAATGGAATTGGCGCGCCTGTCCTTGTGTCATATCAGTGTTCAGATGAGCCATTTGCTTCTTGAGCCAGTGCAGCTAAATTCTTTCTCGTCTCCTGTATGTTAGATCAACGGCGACGATGGCCCTCAGTCTATGATGAATCCACGGATACAACTGGGCTCTACGAATGGAATCAAACCTGCCTATCCTCCTCGTGCAACGCCATATAGTAATGCCAATGTGGCCGCTTCTTACCCTCCTCATCATCCAGGGCATGGCGTGCCTTCCAATCCCAATATCAACAGCCACTTTTACAACGAAGCAGCGGCTTACAATGGATACCCTGGTACCTCGCATCAGTATCATCACGTTCTTTCTCCAGATTCTTCAGCAGCTCATGAAAAGCTCCAGAGACGCCAAACAATCTACGACAACCACTGGAATAATTTTGGCGCGTCTGAGAAGCCTTTCACACTCACCATGACGGCGCCGCCGGTCCCCGAAAAGATACCTCTGCCGGGATCGAGCATGTCGACGTCTTCATCCATATCCTCCGGACCTGTGTTGCCTCCAGCAATGTCGACGGCTGTCACGCGCCCTGATATCCCCTCAAGGCCCATGCGACCGCTTCCTCAGCCTCCAGGAATGAACGATCTGAAAGACTACACCCAGTTTGGATCGGGTTTTTCAAAGATTGGAGGCTCTCAGCTCGGAAAGACGGGACTGACCAACTTGGGCAACACATGCTTTATGAACTCTGTGATCCAGTGCTTAATTGCTACGCCGCCGTTATCCCGATTTTTCCTGGACGGAAGTTTCAAGCGCCATATTAACTCACGCAACCCATTGGGGACACAGGGCAAGTTGGCAGAGGCATTTTCAGATCTGATCAGGAGCATGTGGAGTGGACAATCCTTGGTTGTGTCGCCGACTAGTTTTCGATATGCGATCGGTGGATTTGCGCCTCAGTTCAAGGGCACGGAGCAGCACGACTCTCAAGAGTTTTTGTCTTTCTTGCTGGACGGGTTGCACGAGGATTTGAAGACGGAGCCTCGGCCGCCACCACCGGGCGATGATGAGGGCTCCGAGGCGGACGAGGCGCGAATGGAGAGTTTGCCGGATTATGAGGCCTCTGAGATTGCGTGGCAGCGGTATCTGAGGAGGGATGATTCGATCATTGTCAGCCTCTTCCAGGGGCAGTTCAAGAACCGACTCTGTTGTAGCAAGTGTGGGAAAACGTCGACCACTTACAATGCATTCATGTATCTGGCTCTACCGATCAAGGCCAAGGTCAGCGGGCGACAGCCGCAGACGCTTCAGTCGTGCTTGAATGCGTTTGTAGAGCCGGAGGTCTTGGAGGGCGAGAACGCTTGGAACTGTCCACATTGCAAGAAGCCGCGGAAGGCGACCAAGCAATTGATGATTAGCCGGGTGCCGGATGTGCTGCTGATCCAATTGAAGCGATTTTCGTCCGAGGGTCCATTCAAGAACAAGATCAAGGCCATGGTTCAGTATCCGATCCAGGATCTGGACCTGACAAAGTACCTTCCCAAGAGGTCGTTTTCTAATAACGGCATGCCCATGGAGCCAGCCATCTACGATCTGTATGCAGTTTCGAACCATTCGGGAGAGGTGAGCAGTGGGCATTACACGGCCTGTGTGCGAGGAGAGGCGCCTAACAGCTGGACCAATTTTGATGACACGCGTGTCTCCCCGTGTGACAAAAGTGTCGCTGTGGTAAGTGCTGTCTCGATCATGAATGTGTACACATTGCCTTTGTGGAAGGGACACTCCCTGTGTTTGCCTTGTTCTCGCATTGCATTGGGGTGGTTCTCTTACTTTTTTTTGTTTTTTGTTTTTTGTAGTCGGAGCACGGATATACCCTGTTTTACGTTCGAAAAAAGTAGAGGTTGACGGGAAGAATGTACTGAACAACGATTGATAATCAGCCTCATGAAACTCCAACTGCCTTGCTCTCTGGCTTTCTCGTTTCTTTTTTTGTGGCCCTTGCCCTGATTATTATAACGGTGGCTAGGGTAAGATGTGGCAGGGAGAGGAGCGCCCTGACAATCAGGGCGCCTTCACATATAACACATTCCATGTAGGAAGCAACCTCCTCGACGGCGCTTTATTGTGGTTTCCTCGTCTCCAGCCTTTTCTTTTTTTTTTTCTGTTTCGTTTTTTTCCTTTATGCCTTGATCATGGAGTAGATGGGGGCACTGAGAACATCCTTGCCCTTCAAGAACTCGAGCTCGATCAAGAAGATGAACTCAAGAACGTTGCCCTTCAACTGCTCAATCAACTGCTGGGCGCCACGGGCGCTTCCTCCAGTGGCGATCAGGTCGTCAATAACAATAACGTTCTGGCCGGGCTTGATCGAGTCCGACTGCATCTCAAAGTAGTCCTTTGAAGAGCAAATAAAAAGGGGGTTGCTGCTCGTTAAAACTCCACCCAAAAAGAAATATGCACAAACGAAGTGAGTGTATTTGTTTTTTTTCCAACTTACAGTGCCGTACTCCTTCTCGTATCCAACCTTGATGGTAGCACCGGGGAGCTTGCCAGCCTTGCGGACGGGGGCGAAGGCAGCACCGAGACGCATGGCGATGATGGGGCCAAAGAGGAATCCACGGGCATCGAGACCGACGACAACGTCGACCTTCTTGTCGATAGTGGTGTTGATGTGGTTGACGATGTGGGTGATGACCATCTCGACAGCAATGGGATCCTGGAACAAGGGGAAGATGTCCTTGAAGATGATGCCCTGCTTGGGGAAGTCGGGGATCTCACGGATGAGAGCGTTGATGCGTTGAAGATCCATGCTGAATGTAGTGGAGGTAAAGTGAGTGGAGAGTCAGAAGAGGTGAGGAGAGCGAGAGCAAAGGGATTCAACAAAATAACCCGAGTGGACTGAGTGACTACTTTATAATTGGATAATGGTACATGTCGATTTGAACTCTACAAACGACCGACAAAGGTGGCAGCGCCGCTGGAGGGCGCAGATGCAAAGACCGCGTGGTCGAGCGCATCGCCCGTGAGGTCGGGGTGGTGCTTGGCATAAAACTCTCTCTTCAGACACGCAATGAACTCGGGCACGCGATCTTCTGCCACCAACGACACGGTAGCGCCTCCCCAGCCAGCACCCGTCAATCGCGACCCATACGCGCCCGCACGACGCGCCACCGCCGTCAGCTCCTCTAGCTCATCACACGAGCAGTCAAACAGCGAATGGCATGAATCCTGAGACGCATTCATGAGTCCACCCAGCTGTGAGAACAGTGTCTCGGCTTGAAGGCCCTTGTTCGTCATCGCCTTCTCGCACGTGTCCCTGAACTGAACCACGCGTTTTTCCTCGCTGTAGACGTGCTTGGCCCGCCGGTAGAGGTGGAACTGGTCGCCTCGAATAGGTTGCTGAATGTACAACTTCCTGAACTCGTCCTCGCTCAATCCCGATAGCTCACACATCTTTGCATACGAAACGCCAGCCTTGATCTCATCTGTTCCAAATATCCGCTCGACAATATGGTCCATCTCTGTCAGCTTCTCGATATCGGCCTCGGCCTCGGTCTTGTTCCCTGCCTGGTAGCCACTCTTTTCAAAATGAGCATCCAGGACTTGTTTCAAATGCAGCTTGCCCGAGGCGGGGATGTCGATCCCCAAACTCATGGCCAGGATCCGCGCCGCGCCACGGGTCTCGACTACGCGCAAGTTGTAGCGGACTGGCGCAGTGACGGCCTTGTCCGAGGTCACCAACGTATCTGCGATCACAAAGGCAATAGGAGGGAGTGTGGTTGGGAAGTAGACAGGCGTGACTTTGAGGACCGGATGGAACTCAATGAACAATGCGGACTTTGGCTTCGAGAGGATCGAGCACGCCTGATCCATGCCTCCACCCATGGTGCCGACATAGCGTTCAGAACGGATCGAGATGACGGCGAGTTCATGGGCCGAGGGCATTCTGCCCGTGAGGATGGATTCTTGCGCCTTGGTCGTCGCATTCACTGCACAACACACAAAGGCCGAGGAAGAAGAGAGGCCAGCGCCCGTGGGAACGGTGCCGCTCATGAGACAGAGCATGCCCTTGGGGTCCTCCACCTTGAGTTCCTCGAGCAGTCCGCGGTAACCTGCCGAGAAGTAGTTGCTCCAGATATGGGCTTCGGGATGGATGGAAACATAGCCCTCTTGCGCGGTCTTGGGTGTGAACTCAAGAGGTGGGTATTTGGTGTTGAGATTAGACAGTTTAACCGTGGAGCTGGAGTGGTCAATCGCGACGGCGATGAGGCAATCGTCCTCGATGGCCATGGGCAGCACTCCGAATCCAGCATAGTCAATGTGCTCGCCAATAAGATTCACACGACCAGGCGAGCGGGCAATGAAGTCGGGCAGGCGACCATAGAGTTTCTCGAATTGGATGGAGAGGTTGGACCAGCGAGCGCGAGCACTGGCAATCTTTGGCTCAGAGTAGAGAATGGAGATGTCGTCAATGACGGGGATGGTCGTGAAGGTCATTGTGAAAGGGGCTGACAGTGGTGAGGGTGAGAAGGGAGGTGGGAAGAAAGGAAGACACGGAGAAAAAAAAGTATGAGGGAGAAGAAAGAGAAGAAAGAAGGAAAAAAAGGAAAAAAAGGTGATGCGGGGGGTGGAATACTGAAAGCTGAAGGAGAGCAGCAGGGTTGCCTCGCGCGTCCCACCGTCTCTGCACTAGCATGGACGAGTGAACGACAAGGACGAGCTGAGCGAACGACCACAGCGACAGCGAGATGCAGGCAGACACGGATACGGATATGGTTGTATGAACTCAGACAGAGTTTGTCTGCAATGCAGAGTAAACTGAATCCAAGAGCATGCCTTCGCGTGCTCGTGTGCACTAAAGAAAAAAGGCACACACACAACACGGTGAGACAGTTGCAATCCATGCACGATGATTGGACGATTGCGGGATATGCCCTGCCTCGAGAACGTAAAGAAGGTTACAAGGGTACGGCGAGAGAAAGAAAACAAAAGGCACTCGCTGACCACAGCGCCCCACACTTTCGTCTGGATCGCTCGTTGCCGTCATTCCGCTGCTCATACAGGAGATACTGTACATATCGATCCTGTACCCGCTCCACGAGCATGTGCTGTATTTTGTCCATGCTCCGTCTCAGTCTCATCACCCTGTCTCAGGCGTGCTCTCTCTCACTCCCTCTCCCTCTCTTCTCTCTTCCCTCTCTTCATCACTCCCCTTCCTCAACCTCATTTCACCGCCCACTTGCTTCCCCACGCTAATCCACTCTATCACGATAGCATGATAAGCAGTCGCTACACAAAATTAGATCTTGATAGACTGGCTGTAACTTTGAGTCTGGTGCGGTGCCTCTGATGAAATGACTGGTTCCGACCCTCACAAGGTTTGCGCCGTAACTGTGGTGCCGAGAAACCAACTCATCGAAGACTGTTCCGCAGGAACTGTCCTCACAGCCTTCCCCAAAGATTATGTTCTGCTTTAGGCAGAAACACGACCTCGTGGTAATTGTCATCGAAGGAATACCGTAGTGACACGTCTCTCCATAGTGGTTCACGATAGTTCCTGCAGACGTATGGAAGATACATATGAAGCACTACGTCTTTATTTTGAACAGAGATCTCAAATGTCCGATCCGCTGCTATGCGGTTGCAGTGAGCGACTCGCGTGGTTGATCCCATTCCTTAACGTGTCCTAAACTCTCGCTCAACTTTGACTGCCCCACCAGCTCCTCTGCCTCTAAAGCTGCTGCTGATGATACGCCGCCTTCAACTGCGGCTATGGCAGTGCCGATCCCTTCTTTCCCTCCTACGTCTAAAGAGGTGTTCTTCTCAGCCTCCTTCAACTTCTCAGCTTCCTTTCGCTCCATGAAATCCAGCATCCTTTCCAGGGCCATATTCGACTCTGGTAAGAATGGAATCGCCTGAAAGACATGCACCATTCCAGGGTAGATGTCGAGTTCGACGGGGCCGCTTTTTTTAGAGCTCGCACTTGTCTGAGTCAAGCTTGCTGTAGGCTCGTCCAACTTTTGAAAAGGCAGTCTGCTTATAGGTCCAAGGTGTCCTCCAGCCTTGTACGTGTATAGAATACATTCGTCGCGCAGGCGCTCAGCCTCACCGCAATGGATCTGCAGCGGAGGGAGATTCTGGAGGTTTCCCCAGAGCGGAGAGATATATGGGTGCCGAGCAAGGGTTTTGACCTTGTCGCGGCCAGAGCAATAGAACGAAATAGGGTTGAATTTGTGCTCGCTCTTGGGTGGACAAGGCAGATAGTCCATGGAGTTTGTAACCCACGAGTCGCAGCTCATGGTCAGATCTAGCCATGGCTATGCAAATAGATTAATGAGGGATCGGCAGACTTGGAATCAAACCAGAGCAAGCAGCACAAAGAGGGCAAAGGCGAGGATGAGCTGTTGGAGGATTATCACTGCACGAGAGAGTGGCAAATGAGAATGAGGGGGTAAGGTGCGCTACAGCACCCCTTTTGGTACAGTGTGGTACATTATCAAACAAACATCATCTCTCTCCCTCCGCCCTCCGCCCCCCTCCCTTTCTCCTCGTTGACATATGACCCTCTGTCTATGAGGAGGCGTTTTCACGCGCATCGACTTACCGACAAGAGAATGGCTTTGGAGGGCGTGCGCAGACAGTTGTCTCGCTGATACATCATCAATGCCAGCATCAGTCCGCCGCCAGCAGAGTCGCCAGCCGCTGTAACATTTTCGGGGTCAAATCCGCATCCACTTGGGTCGGTCAAATGACAAAACGCATGCGAGGCGTCCTGTAACGCCGCAGGATATGGATGTTCCGGAGCGAGCCGATAGTCAACCGCTTCGCTCATGCGGGCCGAGGGGTGAGTAGAAAGTAAGGTAGAAGGAGGATGAGGAGGAGGGGGGGAGGAGGTTTCTCTAGTCAGCACAATGAGCATCGGCTGGCAGTCGTCTCAGACCATAAACCCCTTCACATACTCTCGTAGCCTTATCCTTACCAAAGATGCGTCGCCCGGTTGCTCGAGAGATTCTCCAAAGCATCTCGCGATGAGTGGCGTTGCTGCAGATAAAGTAGCCGCCACCATGGGTGTAGAAAATGACCTTCTCGCCCTCGCGAGCAGCAAAAGGATCCTTGCAGTTCCTGACTGTGTTGGCTATAGGTAGCCCCATGATCTTGTCCCACACTCTGGAGTCTGAGATCCACTGCCCTGGTAGGGTGCGATGGCCAGTCTCAATGTGCTCCAGTGGACCAAGGACTCCCGGAAAGCTTCGCCCGCCTTTCGGTATCAGTAGCGATAGGTGAACGATCCGCATCTGCGGCAGCTTTGGTAGGTAGTGAAAGAAAGTGTCAATCAGCCGCCGAATGTCAGAGATGTCCTCAACAATGTGTTCTTGGTGGTCTGCAGTGGCTCGAATCATGGCCACAAAAAGGGCCAGATGAAGCGGCCATGTAGGTACTGGTGGGGGTGTGAATGGGTGTTTGAGGATTAGAGACGCCCCGATAGCCAGCTCTTGAGTGATGAAAGTGAGATACCGACGTAAGTTGTTGATAGGAAAAGCGAGCGACCATCGTTGCTTGGGTGGCCAGGTGTGTGTGATGAGAGCAGAGTGTGTGGGCGAGGACATTGTATGTGCACTGTGGGCTAGGACAAGGAGGGCGAGAGACTCTGGGCGAGAAGGTAGTGTGGAGAGGAGCATGTTAGGGGCATGGCTTCTTTTATAGTGCCTCTACCCCGCAGCGATGGAGAGTATTCTCCGCGTGCGTGATCAAGTGTGGAGAAGCAGCTCTTTTGTGGGGTTCCAACTACTGGTTCTGTGCAGAGTCGTATTGCACATGTGAGTGGAGGTGAGAAATGGGGTGAGTGGACGGACAGCAGTCTAGCAAATGAGAGAACAAGGGGGGGAGGCTACCGCGCTTCAGGTTCGCCCTTTTTTAAAGTAGCACGCCCCTGATACGCTCGTCTCTTTTGGAGTCGTGGAGGACAATCGGTGTCACCCTGCACACCACTCAGAACAACTCAGTAATGAAGAGCTGGACGAGGATCTTGACTGATCATCTCCCCTGCAGAGCCATCGGCTTGTTAACTTTGTTGACAGCATTGTCTCTCTGAAAAGGGTTAACGCAGCCCCCCAAGACTCATTTCGGACATGTGTCATTTGTCCAGAGCTTCGCTGCAGGTGCCTTGTTGCGCAAAGACAACCGAGTCGTAGCTTCGCCGTCCAGTGCTGGAAACTTTGCGCAACGGATCGATCGCGTGAGACATTGTTATGAACGTCCTAACTAAATCGCACGACTTTGTGTGGACGTGGCTACAGAACAGGCGTTTGTACCCTATGCATAATCATAGCACACACCACACAGCACTGCAGGGTAATATGTAACACCTGCATCCAGAGTCCGCTTGACCTCGGCTCTCAACCAGACTCCAGGTCCTTGACAAGGTTTCATGTTTGCGTAAATTGGATGCTGCTCTGTGCCTCAGCTTCCAACGATCTGACTTGGCTTGGCCGCTTCATGAGATCCGTTTTTCAGGCGAGACGGGGAACCGGTGAGAGTATGTCTACAGTGAGCAAGGACGCAGCCTCAAGTTTTCTGGTTGCCGGGATGAGCGTGCCGGGACGTTGATCTCGAGTCTCGCACCTTTTATCAACACTGTAGGCGCCAGAGCAAGTTGAGGCGACCTCCTTGGTTTCCCACTTTCAGAGCGATGCTGACCCGTTCTTTCATTGTGCATATAGGGCCATATCTTGGTTCAAATGGCTCACCAAGCGCTCGATATTGGAGTGTAAAGCAAAAATGGCCTAGCGTATTTCTTTATGATCCGGGCAGCCCCTTCCCACGTTGCTATTCTTGCATCCATCCCATACCAGCCCCCACCTCCCGCACCTCCCAGCCCTATTTCCAGCATCCGCATTGCCGTGTCTTCATCTTTCCTCCTTCCTCCCTCCTCGATCACTGTCTTTCATTCTTTATTTTTGATCCTTGATCCTTCCTCCATCATCCATCCGCAGCTTGCGTGGAGACCCCATCTGCATCATGTCAAGCTACACGACAAACAAGTCTCATCAACGAAGGCAGAGCATGCCAGCACCCTCGCCCATCTCGACCACTGTCACGCCAACCATCATCGCAACACCGCCATCGGCGACTGGGACGGGGATCGGTGCACGTTTTCATAGTCGACACCCTATGATGCTTCATGGAGGACCCAGTAATACGATCACGCAGTGGATCGATCGGATCCTCTCGTTTATCCCTCGGCGAAGGCGCCAGATCCGGTACCCGATCGTGTTCTGTCTGGGTCTCTATGCATTCTTGGCCTACCTCTACTTTCAGGATGCGTCGAGCTGGACGGCTGTCGCGGGGTTTAAGCTCAAAAACTGGGCCTTCAACTGGGACGTAAAACGCTGCTCATACCGGAAGGACCCCATGTTATTTGTCAAGGACAGCTCAACTGTGCTAGTAATCTGGGAAATCAACTGCAAACTGCCCGACATGGATCTCACCTGGGTTCCCGCCATGGGATCAGGGCTGGTAGACATGGATCAGAACCGCAATGCCGTCCTAGGAGAGACGACCTTAAAATCACTGGACAAGACCCATGTAGTCTATACCGCCACGATCTCAGGCTTGCCATCCGTCAACACCAATATTACCTACACAATCAATCCTCCACAGGTCATGAACCATCTCCTCCGATCCTACACGTTCGCTCATCTGCCAGAACCCCCACTACTGGAGGATCGCGAGATCGCGCGGTTTGGAGCCATCTCTGACAACCAGTGCGAGGTCACCCAGTTCTACAAGGTCCTGAAGGCCATGACGGAGCACCATAAGGTGGATTACCTTATTCACGCGGGCGATGCTGTCCAAGAATACGAGTCGCTCGACAATTGGCAGATCGATTTTGCTTCGCCCATGTCCCACTTTAGGATCGGACAGACAACACCATTAATCTACGCCCACGGCAACCACGACTATGATCCTCTGGGAGAATACGTCTACACCGGCAAGCGCACGTGGCATGCCTACACCATCGCAGGAATCCGCTTCATTGTCCTGGACTCGAATCTGAACAGCCAGGAGCAAGACCGCTGGCTGGAGGACGAGTTAAAATCAGAAGCATCAAAAACAGCATGGTTCAGAGTCGTGTTGGTCCATATCTCGCCCTACACGCAGTACTGGGAGAAGGACGCGTGGGAGAACAAAGGCGAGAAACATTGGGGATCCTTTGTTAGAACCCGGTACGTCTCTTTATTCCAGCAGCACCACGTCGATCTAGTGATTTCAGGTCACCAGCACAACTACATGCGAGGACAGGACGACAACATGGTGTACACTATCATTGGAGGCGCGGGAGGGCAGCTTGACAAGGAGCAGGTTGAAGACTACGATGTCTGGACTGAAGGAAAGATCAAGATTCGCCACCATTATGTGCTCATGAAGGTCACAGGCGACCGCCGGCTGATCTGGGAGGCCTACGACGCAGATTGCGGGACGCGTCTGGATGCCTTTGTGCTGCACTCGAGGACTGTGGCATGAACAAAGAGCGGGTATAAAAATAAAACATTAAAGAACAACCCTTCTTGACTCTATCGGGCTGAGTGCGTCGAGTGTGATCTGGTTCGTGCCCCGCCGGGCTTAGCACGAGCCAAACCTGCAGTGACGCATGCAAACGCGTGTGGGAAATCGCATGTTGCTGATAAAGAGAGGTACGTTATCACAATTTTCCTTGTCCTCTTCTCTCCCATCATTTGCCTCTTCACTGCACAATTCACCATGGACAGAATTACCTCATTTGTGCAGAGTCCGTCTTTCTACAGCTGCTTTCATAGAAAGAAAAACGAAAAGGGGATCTCTTGTGCAGCCGTTAACATTCTGCCATGCCATCCTTCTCTATTAGAATCCGACAACAATGCCATTGCGGTCGCAGTATTTGGAGTCATTGGTGTAGCCGTCGTCGCTTTCAAGGCTCTGAGGTTTCTGAAGGTCCTCGTCGATGTCTTTGTTCGGCCCGGCATCAACGTAAGCAACCGGTCTCGCAACTCGAGAGCATACGAGCGTATCCTTTCTTGGAGCGTAAAAGCTAGTTGTAAATGAGGATCCAACTATGCCCGAGGACTATTGACCCCTTTTTCGTGCCTTCATGCTCCGATAACTCCAGCTCAAGAAGTATGGTGCTGGCAAGGGTGGATGGGCTGGTAAGAAAAACAATAGTATCTCGAAGTTCTTGTGAACTTCTTTATGCCAACATTGATAATTGCTGTTTCTGCTAGTTATCACCGGTGCCTCGGACGGAATCGGCAAGGAGTTCGCTTCGCAATTGGCTGCAAAGAAACTGAACGTCGTCCTCGTTTCGCGCACGGAAAGCAAGCTGAAGGCACTTGCTGAGGAGCTTGGTATGTTGTCATACCGAGCGTACTGGCCAGACCGACACGAGCATACTTATGCCCTTTCAAAGGCAGGTTCTGACTATTTCTAATGTCGTACCCCATAGAACAAAAATACAGCGTGGAAACTAAGGTTCTTGCCATGGACTTTACCAAAGGCGACGAACGAGATTACGCCGCTCTCCAGCTCTTGATCAGCCCTATTGAGGTCACGATTCTCGGTAAGTCAACGACCGAGGATTCACAGACAAATGAATTCAAGCTGATAGTCTATTAATGCGCTACCGCTCCTTTGCCCAGTCAACAATGTGGGTACCAACCATGAAATCCCCACGTTCTTTGAGGATGAATCTGACAAGACTATCGACAACATCATCGAGGTGAACGTTAACGCGATCATGAGGGTTACCAAGTTGGTTGTTCCTCAGATGGCTGCTCGGTAAGTGAAACGCGACCTTGATGAGACGAAACGGCTAACTATTGACGAACCAAGACAATTAAACCCATCTTGCACCACTTTTTTTTTACGTTTGCTTAGAAAAAACGGCTTGATCATCAATCTTGGCTCCTTTGCAGGTCTTGTGCCCACGCCTCTCCTGTCAGTCTACTCTGGCTCCAAGGCCTTTCTCTCTAGCTGGTCCCAGGCCATCGGTGCGGAATTGGCACCTAAAGGAATTCGGGTCCAGAACGTCAATACCTATTTTGTTGTTTCAGCAATGTCCAAGATCCGTCGTCCCAGCATGACCGCACCTCTTCCCAAGGCATATGTTCGCGCTGTCCTGAGCAAGATCGGTGTCCCCGGCGGCGCCTCAACTCCTTACACCTCCACGCCCTTTTACAGCCACGCGATCGCCAACTGGCTGATCGAAAACGTGTTCAGCCGTAGCTTCTGGGTCGGATACAACTACGACCTTCATGTCGACATCCGCAAGCGCGCCTTGAGAAAGAGGGAGCGTGAGGCAGCCGCTGCCAAGAAGGATTAACTATAGATACTGTAGCTGTTCTCATGAGGGGCACGAAACCTTCGGAAGCTTCCTGAGCATCGTTCAATACTGGGTGACTCACATTCAATCGCTTCTTCTTCGACTTCTCAACGCTGAGAGCGAGAGACCACAAAGCAATAAACATCCCTCCAACGCCGTATCTTGTCACGCTCTACTACCGTTCTAATAGGATTCAGAATTCAGAGTTTGGTCTTGACGAATTAGAGGCTTCTCGTCAGGCACCATGCTATCGGTGCACGCATTGCCCTCCTTCACCAGAAGCGCCGCCGTATGGGCTATCGTGGCAAAAATACCAGTTCAACCAAGGGTTTGTCAGCACTACGATGTTGGGCGCTGAAAAGTGTTCCCGCATGATCGATCGAAAGCATGATTTGTTCCTGTATACAAAGGCTCTTTTTCCTCGTCACGAAAAGCGCCGTACAGGTGAGGGATGGGAATAAAAACTGCAGCGCGCAATCAGAATTGCCCATTTCAATCCATTCCATCACCAACCTCCATTTGGCGCCGCGTCTCCTTTCCTCTAGACAGCCTTTCACCTTAGCCAGTATTCAACATGTCTTCCTCGTCAAGGACCCTCTCTCTGTATTGTCTCAACAAGAACTACTCGTCCTGGTCACTGCGCGCCTGGCTGGCCATGCAGGTGCTGAAGATTGACTTCAAGACGGTGATGCTGATCGTGGGCACCCCCGAGGTCCCTGACCTCGGTTTGCCTGTCTGTCAGAAGTATCTGAGCCGCGCTGGCCCTACTGGCAAAGTCCCCGCACTCCACGTTCCAACACCCTCGGGTGAGACCCATATTGTCTTTGAGTCGTTGGCCATTCTGGAATATCTTGCAGAAGGTAACTGAGAAAACTTGTTCATTCTGAAGCGACAGCAGGCTTGCACTGGGAATATGACAGGCACACACCAATCGGGCTAGCTTGTGTGACACTGCTCCCGCAGTTACCGGGTGGGGTGTACAGTGGGATGGAGAGGTGGAGAGGTGGAGACATTTGGTGTCAGAGTCAAAGCCAAAAAGACATTGTCAGATACCCTTTTGTTGACTTGTTTGGTCAGGGTCGCCCTGCAAAGTGGCATTCCAGGCACAGGATGATGCCTTTTTTGAGCCTGTTGATGGTCTCGCGTGCACAATCCACCGATACATGCTGTACTCTCGGCCGCGTATCCTGTGTCCACCCCACCTGCTCGGTTAATCTTTGATCTCTATGCCATCCATGGCACACGCAACAATCAGCGACCTCTCGCCCTTTTGCTCACCTATACCCCGCATTCACCACCATCTCCATCACACCCACACCCACACTCGCACTCACACCTACACTCTTATCACGCTCACTCTCACACCCAATTAATAATAGATTTTCCCGAGCTTTGGCCTAGCGACCGTTTCGAGCGAGCGTACGCTCGTTCTCTGGCAAGCGAGATGGCCACCAGCTTTGGAGCCGTTCGAAACTACGCCATGAACATCCGCCAGCGCTACCCCTTTGACCCTGAGTTATACACCGAAAACGCTAAGAAGGGCTTGCTCCGTCTGAGCAGTATCTGGGAGGAGCTTCGAACCAAGGCCTCTGCCAAGGAAGGCGACCAGGGCTACCTATTTGGCCAGTTTACGGCACTGGACGCCATGTACGCTCCCCTGATGTTCCGCATTCGCACATACGATCTGCTCTCCAAGGTCGAGGGCAAGCATGCCCGTGCGTATGTCGAGCACATGCTGAACAATGAGCAGATGAAGGAATGGGAGGAGCAGTCGTCTCATGAGAAGGAGATCATTCCTAGAGACGAGCTCTACCCTTTGACCAAGTAAGACCACATCGACTTTAGACCCCGAAAATAAACCATCTAGGAATATTTGCTACTGAGCACTGAGACGAGCACGTTCGTGCAAAGAGAACAATTGGGGGGTAATGGAAACCATGATGATGGACAGGGGCGTGTCTGAGGGTGCCTGCTGGCCAGCAACTCAAAACACCGTAACGCCTGAGGATTCGCAATAGCTCGAAGAACGGATCTTTCTCAAGACCAATCCTCGGCGCCAAACACAGCTCGTTGTTCTTTCCAGAATGAGTAAGACCCCCTCGCTTTGTCTACGAAACAGGGCTTGACTCTAAATGTTGTTCGGGCGCATACGCCTGAGTACCGTCGCGATTGGGCCTGCGCTACATACAGGTCCCTCCTGCCGCTCCCGATATCGCCTGGCGCTGGGGCAGAGACGCAATGACCCCATTAGGACAAGAGGGAAAGGGCCCTCCTTTTTCATCGTCAAATAGAGGCAGGCGGCTTCTAGACTGTCTTCCACAAAGGCAAGTCGGCACATTGTTCTGTAATTGACTGAGACTTCTCTACTTGCAAAAGCTAGCGAATAACGGGCACATCGGGGGACAGCAAGCTCTGGTGCTCAGCCCTCTATCAGGTGTCTGTCCTTGGCGAAGTGTGGCGGCTCCCGCCGGTTCCACCGCTGAGATCTGATTTCTGAGCTCCCATCCATTGAATATAAAACGACACCCTTCGCTGGCCTCCTCTCTGCTCCTTTTGAACTCTCGCTCTCCTTGACCCTACTCCTCAAGGTCCACATTCTTCTCCCAACTCTACAACTACTTTTTTTCTAACGACTTGCTCCAGCACGACGCAAACAGTAAGTTCCTCCTTGTTGACATGCCACAACCTTATCACATTGCACGCACCATCTTTGTGACCAATGCCATGCAGTAGATCACCGTTGCACCCAATCCGTTTCAGCCTTGCATCATGCTGCCCTTGCATGCTCCTAGCCCACACTGGTCTTCCGACCACTACTTCGTCTCTAGCACTTCTCGCTTCCTTGCTTCGTCTTCGCAATTAATTCCAGCTCCCATGCGATCCCTCCTTGCCAGCAGGTCCATCTCCCGTTCTTTTAAGGACCTGCCTCCTGGTGAGGGTGAGGAGTAGCTCAATCTCGCTTTTCGTTTTTTTTTTGTTTGTTGCCTCTGTCATTCGCTTTCTCTCTCGCAACGACCCCTTGCTTCTCGCTATTGTCTTCATACGAGTCCACGTCCCACGTCCCTGCAGCATTGTTTCTTGCCCCTTGAGACCAGCGCTTCCTCTCATACATTTGTTTGGTATACTCTAATTCATCTGCCGTCCTGCTACTTTTGTGAGTTACCGCTCGATCCACTTTTGTTTTCGCTCGTCATTGGTCGATGCTGTTGTGATCATTGTGTCCATTGTGTCCTTGTATTCTCCTTCCTTCGCAAGGTGGTCTGTCCCCTCATTCACTTCATGGCCTCTCCTTCATCTCGCGCGATATGGTCCCCTTTCCGTAGGACAAGGAACCATCCCGCCTTCATTACCTGAGCAAACTCGGGCCTTTATTCTACTGACAAGCACTAAGGCACAATCAGAAAGGGAAAAGGTACAACACATAAATGTGGGCCGCGGTCTTGCAGTTTATGGAGCTGTTCCGGCCGCCTTTTCATTTACGCCCCAGTTCTTACTACATTGGCACTTCTCGCTTGGGACCAAAGAGTTAGCACTGACGTTCCGTCCACTTCGTTTCTTCTATTATTACTGGTACTAGTCTTATTTGACCTTATTTGATCACACTCCTCTCATTCTTTCCTTCTTCCTTCGCTTTCTTCTGCTCATGCCCACCCCATCCATCTTGCAACGCTGTCTCAATCCTCGTGCATAACAACATCGACGCCCACGTTTTCCCAGCATTGCTCGGTCACTCACGCTTCTGATCCTACGCAAAGCCTCGCGGACGATCGTTGCTCATCACCCATTCATCACCTCACCTCAAGCTCCGCTTTACCCTACCTGGCACTTTTATTCCTAAAGCCTTGTTCTAGTCCTCGACCTTTTTCACCTTAGTCATTAAGCCCGCCCTGATCGCCTCCAGCAAGATCATGGTCACATCTCCGGAACACCCTCTCACGACTATTTTCGGCACCAAACCTACAGCAGCTGCATCGAACTTGACAATCAAATCAGCCATTATCGCATCGCCCTTCCCGTCGTCCGGCACGATCCACTGCTCACGCGCATTAGACAACTCTTCAAGGCCATTTTTCAATGAGTCCTTCCACTATCAGCAACAACTATCCGATCAGCCTCAGCGACTTTACCAGTGCCCTTATTGCCCAAAGGCTTTCTCTAGTCTTGAACACTCGAGCCACCATATCAGAACCCACACTGACGAAAAACTCCACATCTGCCGCCATTCTGGTTGCAACAAGAGCTTTTCGCGCAGCGACGAGCTCTCTCGCCACTTCAGGGTTCATCACGACTACCCAACGCCTTCAAGAAACAATCGCACCATGACAAACACCTCGCCCGAGCAGTCTCAATCTTCTGCACCCTCGATGACGCATTCTACAGCTGTTCCATCGCTCCCCTCCCAGTCGATCGAGCCCTTATCATTCCCACATATATCCTTCTCCATGACGGCGGTTCCCTCAGCGGAGCCCGCCTACGAAAGCTCACCTTCGCTGTCCCCGTCGCCCACAGGGTCTCCACCTCTTTACGAATCATCAGCCTCTGGTACGCCCTCAACGACAATGTCGATGTGGAACCAATCCTATACTTCAAGCGCTAGCAGTCTCCTGAACCCCGTTCAGGCGTCAACCTCATCTGTTGCCATGACAGCTTCCTATCCTCGCATGCCGCCGCAGCAGCTACCCTTTGCTCCTGCAGCAGAGGACACCATTGCGGGCATGATGGCTCAGCAGTCCATGGGCGGTGCCGCCGGATTGCAAAGTCACGAGAGTCATCAACTAGGCTTTTCACTGCAAGGGTCGTTTTCGGGTGTGCACGATTCGCTTTATACATCTATATCTCCTTCACCTTCGATTAATGGTACGTAGCCAGCTCGAAGTAATGCGCTTTTCTTTGTAAGCAATGTATCCTTTCCTGACTAACCGAGCACTCCTATATTACAGAACAAGGACTGTCAAACAGGCCTATGATGGCGACCGTGATGGACCTGGCCTCTGGAAGATCAACGCCAGCACCCTTCCTGTCTACCGATCAGGTTACATTTATGAGTGATGGTCAAAGTTCAACCCCCAAAAAGTCCCATTTCTGCCCCTGGCCCAACTGCCACAAAGTGTTCACTCGGTCAGCGCATCTCGCGCGCCATGTCCGCTCCCATGGGGGCGAGAAGCCCTATGCCTGCCCCCATGAGGGATGTGGTAAGCAGTTTTCGCGCTCAGACGTCCTCAAGGAGCACACTAGGATCCACGATGTCAACAAGATCCGCAAGCGCAAGGTCAAGAAGGCTGAAGATCCGTCGCAGATAAACATCAAGAAGAGCGTGCTTACGCCCACTGCCTCTTATGGTGGTGCTACAGCTCTATCTCAGCGAAACATTGAACAGCTCTCTGCTATCCCGCCGCCACTGAGACGTACCTCCGATGAGGTAGCCTCTGCTCAAAGTCCAGCGTTCTCGCCTAACATGTCGTTGCGAGCCGGCCATATGTTACCTGGTGCTTACCAACACAGTGCTCACAGCGCTCCCCAGCCGCGCCGTCATTTGTCCTCTGCACTGCTCTCACCACAGGGACAGTATGCTTCAGAGCAGACTGTTCAGGTATGCGATCCAAGACTGTACACCCAGCAGATGGTCCCCTGTGCTGCTCGCCATCATCAAGCAGGCCAGATGCCATACACACCTCCTCAAGAACCTGGCTTTAGCGGCTATCATCGTTCTCAACATAGCCAACGAGATATGCCTATGGACCTGCAGTTTGATATGAGCAGCGCTGGGTCTTCATGGCCGATGGATACTATCCCCTTTTCAACCGCTGTGCCCACCATCGCCTCGATGAGTGGCAGTAGCACAGAAGGGCAACTGCAGATCGTCCGGCACCGAACAGATTCGCTTGCCTCAGCTTCAAGCGAGGCTTCATCTACGAGCTTTACTGGCCATCATCAATCTCCCTCACCTTTATCACACCTTGACTTTTGCAGCACCCCGCCTCCTCTTCTTCAGCACCAGCTCCAGCACCACCAGCACCAGCAAAGCACCATCCTACCTATGGCAGTTCCTATCGCCATGAACCACTCTGGCCATCCTCATTTCCGCCGATCCGCATCCATGTACTCCATCTCACCGCAGCCGAATGATGGTATGCCTTCACTGTCCGCAATTGAGCAGCAAGAAGCCCAGTCCAGCCAGGACCTGATGTTTGCGACCTCACTCTCCGGGTCGATGATGCCCATCGATATGGATACAAGTCAACAACAGACTGAACCACGCTCAGCCTCGATGGCGATGGCAACGTCGGTGAACGAGCTCAAAGCGATGGAGGCTGAGATGTTGCTCGCCCAAAAGGACTGGAGCTCGCTTCCGGAGGACTATCAACAGAGGTCATATGAACATCAAGCCGTGACCTCCATCCCCTTCTCGCTCTCGAGCACCCAAGCATCCACGTTTCCTATTTTACCCCTAGACCATCCGTGCTAGCCTAGAGCCATATTTGTAATAATAATACCAATTGCACTCATTCGATTGCTTGAGATACGATGCGGTTGATGAAGATTGTAGCCCGCGCGATGACGCTTTCTTCCCAGGCGTTATAATTCTGTGGAGGAGGGATCGCTTTCCTGGTGCTCACACCTTTGGCTGCTGCATTCCCCCAGCATCGCTACGATCCCGCATCCTTTTGCATCCTAGGACCACGCTTGCTACCAGCCTCAGGAACAGGAGCACATCCCCGCCAGCGCTGCACAACATGGTCCGAGGAGACGACACTGAGGTTCGCAGAGAATGCAGTTTGCAATTGAACAAGAAACAAGCCTTGAGCTCACAGCGTACTTCCACGTTTCCATCCTACATGGATCAGCTTATTGTACCCAACACCAACTCTCTTCTTTCTTTCTTTACTTTGTTCATTTCTCTTGCTTTGACACCCTAATAGACAAAGGCTGGATCCGGCTTGGACTCGCTGCAAGTCGCAGGACAGCAAACCGCCGAGTCCAAGAAGCGTGTCGCCTACTTCTACGACCAAAACATCGGCAACTATCATTATGGACCAGGACATCCTATGAAGCCGCATCGTATCCGCATGTGCCACAGTCTTGTCATGAATTACGGACTTTACAACAAGATGGAGATCTATGCAAGTATTTGCGTGTCGTATCGTGGGACCCAGAAAAAAGAGAGGGTGAAAATAGGACTGAAAAGCTGACCCCATTTTTTGTTTTTCTTTTCGCCCATTGCAGAGAGCTCGCCCTGGAAGCAAAAAGGAGATGACAGCATTCCACACGGACGAATACATCGACTTTTTGTCTAGAGTCTCGCCTGACAATATGGACGCCTATGCGAAAGAGCAGATCAAATGTAAGGGACATATCGCCATTGTTTCTTTTTTGCCAGAACAGAGACGCGACACTCTGGGATACATCTGACATGCGTTGTGTTCTGTTAACTAGTCAACGTCGGAGACGATTGTCCAATCTTTGAAGGCCTGTTTGAGTACTGCCAGCTCTCGGCCGGTGGATCAATGGGTACGTGCCCTTCGCTGCTTTCGATCTACCAATTACATCAACAACATGCAGATATTTCTAGTCCGGTGAACACACCGTTGGTCATATTACTAATGCTGGATGTATATTGACAAATGCTTAGAGGGTGCTGCCAGACTGAACAATGGCTCATGCGATATTGCGATCAACTGGGCGGGTGGTCTGCATCACGCCAAAAAGACGGAGGCCAGTGGATTCTGCTACGTGAACGACATTGTGCTCTCGATTCTTGAACTTTTGCGGTACCACCCGCGTGTCCTTTACATCGACATCGACATCCATCACGGAGATGGTGTTGAAGAGGCCTTTTACACTACGGATCGCGTCATGACTGTCAGTTTTCACAAGCACGGAGAGTACTTTCCAGGGACGGGAGAAGTCAGAGTAAGTAGGAACAAGGCCGTTTATTCCGTTTTTTGTTTTCGTGCTTTTTCTACACGTCTGGGCGCATAGAACTGTACAGGCATTTCGACGTGGTCATTGATGGCTGATTGGGGATTCTCCATGTTTGCTTTTAGGATGTGGGCGCTGGACCTGGAAAATATTATGCGGTCAACTTTCCGCTGAGAGATGGAATTGATGACACCACGTACAAGAGCATCTTTGAACCGGTGATCCAACATGTGGTTGACTGGTACAAGCCTGGCGCAATTGTATTACAGTGCGGAGCTGACTCTCTGAGTGGCGATAAGCTGGGCTGCTTCAATTTGTCGATGAAGGGTAAGATGAGACATCCTTGCACGATGGGGCTTGACAAAAAAAAAAAGGCCAAGTCGTCTATACTGAAATCATGCATTCTTCTCTTATATAACAGGACACGCCAACTGCGTCGCGTTTGTCAAAAAGCTGAACTTGCCGCTGTTGATCTTGGGCGGAGGTGGATATACCATGCGAAATGTCGCAAGGGCATGGTGCTACGAGACAGGAGTTGCCGTTGGAAAGGAAGTCGGACCTGATATGCCATTCAACGACTACTACGAGTACTTTGGGCCTGACTACAAACTGGATGTAAAGCCCAGCAATATGGATAATGCCAACACGGTTGAATACCTGGAGAAGATCAAGCAACAAGTGTTCGAGAATCTGTCACGGTCCAAAGGAGCGCCGTCAGTGCAAATGCAACCTGTTCCGCGTGATTTGAATCTCTCGGACGATGAGGACATGGATGATCCGGAAAAGAGAATCCCACGTAAGGATCTTGGCATATGGATTCATAGTCTTTGTGCCACAAGCTGGGAGATATGTATCATCTCACATTGTTTTTCTCTCCCTTCTTTAGAGCGTTTGTGGGATAAGAGAGTTGTGCCTGATAATGAGTTCGAGGAGTCCGAGGATGAAGAGACGAATGCCCTTCATGGAGTACGGTACGCAAAATCCGTTCGACACGGCCGTGTTTCCAAATCTGACACGGCAGGCAGCAGCGAACAACATCGTGCGCGTGGTACTGTGGATACTCTTCCCGCTGCTGCCACCAAACTGCAGTCACGTAACGGGGGCAACAGCAATGGCGGTGGAAATAATGGCGCAGCAGCAGCAACGTCGACATCCACGCCAGCGGTGAATGGCTCCGCTGGTAGCTCTGCCAAGCCAGTGGCAACGGAGAAGGATGGTGACGTGGTAATGGATTCTGGAGCCAACCCGTCTGCAGACGCACCGGCACCAGCTCCACCAGCCACTTCAGCGACCGCTTCCGCTGCAGCATCAGGACCAGAGTCTGCTGCAGCACCAAGAGACACAGAGATGACGGACGCGTCTTGAACACATTAGTCTGAACAGTTTCAACATATGGCACTACTAAGCAAATAAATTACACTGCCGCAAGTAAATGCCACTCTGGGTGGTCAGTGCCCAATTGGTCCGTCAAAATGAGTACAGCACATTTCCACCCACCAGCAATCCTACCTTAATTTTGCCGTCCGGCGTTACCTTGCAGCCGGATGGAAAAATTAACCGCAACCTGACTGCCGACTGTGTGACCTGCCAGCGTGTGCAATTGCGCAGGGCAGATAACCTTTCCAACCTCGGCCAACCTAAAGCGTACTTTGCACGGAAGACGACGTTCTGCATATTGAAAAGACGTACATGCATCTTTCTGCCAAGGATCACAGCTGCGCGCTATATACGCACCTACTATAGTCGACAGCGGCTAAAGGGACACCCGAGGCCGAGGCCAATGCTCAAGTTTGTGATCATAAGGGCGACCCTCTCCTTTTTCTTCGTGACAACTAGCCAAGAAAAAAAATATATATAAAAGATTCTCCTCACCAGGTCTTATGTTCTCCACACAACTTTCTCACACACAGACAACAAAGAACACACTCGTAACAAGAAAGCATCCAACAAAGATGATTTCAACCACAGTTCCTTCAACCTCGACGCACACGCAGGTCGAGGTCCCAGTGCTCATCTCCGGAGCAGGGCCTGCAGGTCTCTATGCCGCCATCATTCTCACAAAACTCAACATCCCATGCCGCCTGATCGAGCGCCACCTCGAGATCTCTCCCTTGAGCAAAGCCCTAGTAATCCACAGCCGAACGATGGAGATCTTTGGCATGAGCGGTGTCGCTCGCAGATTCCTCGAGCAGGGCAGGAAAATGACCTCGTTCAGCGCTTACTCTGGCGCAAAACTCGTCTCTGTTCTCGAGGCGCTCAATACCACTGAATCACACTACAACTTTGGATTGTTCCTAGAGCAACGCCACACAGCAGCAATCTTGGCTCAGGAATTGGAAGAAATGGGAGGCAAGGTGGATCGAGGATGGGAACTTATGGACACCAAGGTCATGGAGGAAGAAGTTACACAGGATGACGGTACCACCAAATCTCAAAAATGGGTTGAGACGATCATCAGGAGAGCCACCGTGGGAGACAACACTCGACAGACTGAGAGTAAGGTCTTGGGAGTCGTGGACTTGGATGCAGAGGAAGAGGGCAAGCGGTATGAGACCCAGGTGGTTCGATCTCAGTACTTGCTTGCGACCGATGGAGGAAAGTCGGTGGTGCGGCACAAGCTGAACATTGGATTTCCAGGCAGGACCGTCGACAATGACATTATCATCTGCGATGCTCAAGTCGAGGCGGATATGCCCACCGACAGAATAACGTAAGCTGCAAGCAAAAGCGTGCGGTCGAGGATCAATTGATTCGATTTCTTGTTGTCAATTAACACCGAGCTATTTTTTTTTTTGGTCACCTGGAACTGCCCATAGCGTTATAAGCGGCGTCAACAATCGCACCATGGCCTTGTTCCCTCTGCAAGACGGCCAGATCCGTATCATCCTCGACAATGGCGTCCTCACACCTGAGGAACACGCCGCTATCAAGCACGATGAGCTGACGCTCGACAAATTTGAGAGTCTAGCCGCTGCGTGTGTCGCGCCTGCAAAGTTCAAGTGTCTGAGCACTTCGTGGTTAACACATTACCGCGTGAACGAACGCGAGGCTGAGCATTTCTCGTACAAGAACAGAATCTTTTTGGGTGGAGACGCCGCCCATGTGCACTCGCCTGCTGGCGGACAAGGTAATGATATTGACCATATTACTGCGATACAATGGCGGCAATATCGACTTTCGTGCCTTGCTATGAGAGGACTTCATTATTAACCACTTTTGCTATGGCGACCTTGTAGGTATGAACATGGGACTTCAAGATTCGTACAACTTGATTTGGAAGCTAGCATTGGTGATGCATGGGCTGGCTCCTGAATCGCTCTTGGACACGTATGAGCTCGAGCGCCAGGTAACGATTCCTGCCTGAAGTAAAATCAGCGAATTCTCGCAGGGTACTCTTCTAAGATTTTTTGTGCTAACTCATTTGTATATCTAACATTTTAGCCTGTCGCCGCTGCTATCATCAAGTTGTCTTCAAGGATGCTGCAAATGGGTCTTGCACAGGATTGGTTCAGGAGGACGTTCAGGAACGTTGCCATTGTTCTTGCTCCATACATTATTCCCTACTTGGCTACCTCGACCAACCCTGTAACGATGGTAAGCACAAGGAACAAGGACTCGGCTCTGATCTAGAGAAAAATGGCAAAGTGTGCTGACATGTACCGCGCCATTGATTTTTTTTTACTAGCTTACAATCCGATACCACGACAACGCCATTAATCAGCGTTCAAAATCACAGACCTCCATTGGCGAAGAGTACCAGGTTGGGCAGCGCGCCCGCGATGGTGACCTTCGTGTGATCCGAAAGCAGGATCTCGGTCTTGCTGCGAAAGAGGGCGCACCTGTCCGACTGCACGAGCTGACGGTCGGTCCAGGAATCTTTCACATTCTGGTCTTCGTCTCGGACATGCTGCCACTTGCCTCACCTTCGTCAAAGTCGACCCCTGCAGCAAAGATCAAGGGTGTTGAGTCCACAGACGCAGACCAACTGGCAAAGGACATTAGCGAACACTTGGGAGCCTGGAGATCCCGGTGGGCCTACAAGTCCACGGACCAGATAGCCGGCAATGGTGCAAGCGAAGGCAGCGCTGACCCCAACATGCTCACAAAGAACACCTCGACCTCCTCTGATAACTCGCTGTCGGCTATCCCGCACGCTGTCAAGGCCGAGCACCTTTTCATGGTACATGTACTCGCCTCGGATCTTTCAGCGTCTCACCATTCAGCCAGTAACGCGGAAGCTGGTGCTAACACCACTACAACATCGTCCTCTACTACCGATGTGTTGTCCGAGAACCAACCGGGGGAAGGCAAGATTTACCTGGATCATCTTGGAGTAGTACACGAAAAGTACGGCGTGGCAGCAAAACATGGTCCAGGGACAATTATCGTTGTCCGACCGGATGCGCATATTGGCTATCGCGTTTTGGGAGCGAGCGCATCTGCATGGAGGGAAATTGATCGGTACTTGGAATCTATCTTGGTCTAATAGCAGGCTTCCTTGGTGAACCTGATAACGCATTGGATGAGACGTTATCGAACACTAGCTTGTAGTGTGAAGTCCGCACTGATTACAAATATATCTCAAAGGCTCTGTCCCATCCTTGCTTCCTTTGGAGTGTGCAAATATCATCAACATCACTTCATTTCCGCCTGTCGCTGCAAGGACCGTCGTCCTCAGTGTATATGCATGTCTTTGAGAACTGGGTAATTTTTATTGAGTTTTGGTCTTTGTGAGGCACGAAGGTGATCTATACATCCTGCTCGAGAATAGCTCTCTTTGATGCAATCTGGTTCTCTGATTCCAAGTCGTCCTCAATCTAAAGGATACAGCATGTATTCATGTGTTAGTTCCCAGTCGCTACGCTAACCTCATTCTGAGGAAACAGTCAGTCAGTCCCCTATTTTTACCTTGCGTTTTAAAGACGTAGGAGCATCACTCTCTGGGCCTGTCATCTCCTGGTCAATTGAACCAAGCGCCTCTGCTGCCTCAATCTTGGCATCAATCTTTATGTCCATCTTGCCTTCCAGGATGCCCGATTTAAGATCAATATCAGATTTTGATGGCTCTACGGAAAGCCCTGCGGTTGAGGAATCTTTTGGACTTGACTCGGCAGAGTTGGTCGTATTGGTCGAAGTCGCCGAAGCAGTTGCCACAGCTGCAGCAGCTGCCGCTGACGCTTCAGCGAGTGCCGCTTGACGTTGGTTGGATCGGACCAAATCTGCGTGACATGTCGCATGGTATATCTAATTTAGGTAGCAAAGGACCAACACTTGAAGGTCAACATGCCGTCCACCAGCTTCTTTTTTTTTGAAGGTTTTGAATGCTTTTTGACCGATTTTCAGATATATATCCATTTTTGTTACCATTTTATCGATCACAGTCGCGTTCTTGTACGACCACTCTTCCTCGGCTTCGTTCCACACCTTGATAAACTTCTCTTTGCAGATCGAGCAGCCCTTTGCAATAACTATGGCTGCTTCCGACTCAGGGACTGCGAGATTCTGGATCAAAGATGATTCTGATGAGATCTGTTCCTTCAACGCGGCAATCTCCTCTTGCAAAGCCATCTCATCCTTGCTGGTCTTGTTCACTCCTGATGCGAAGTCGAAGAATACGGGCTGCTGATTATGGCCGAGATCGCCTTCCCGTGAGTGAATCCAGTCCTAAAATATGAAATCAACATACATTAGTTTGAAGCTATTTTTTTTTTTGGCTATTTGCTCGTCATGTCCTATCACACCATGCTCCCTTTGCGTGTGGCAACAATTTCAACATTGCGGACTAAAGCTTCCATCCTCTCTTTTCCTTTTGCAAGTGAATCCATTCAATTCCCACCTCGTGCCGCTATTAACACTCACCTCCTCTCCTACGAGCCAGCTTCGCGAATGACTCTTTTTGGCTTTATCTTTCAAGCGGCGATTCTGTCGGAAATGCCAGTCAAGATGAGCATCCATCTTCTTCTGAGCATCCGCAGACTTGGGGCAGCGATATCCGCACTGGTTACACTGGAGTGGCGGCACTCCGTACATGACCTGGATTGCAGCTGGGCGTCTCCTGTATGAAAGAAAAATCCCATGGTGATGGACGTGGACGTTGAAAGGTTAGATCAACTTCAACAGCCAGCGAAACTGTACACGCCAGCAACTAAAAAAATAGGGTATACCTTTGGATATCTTGGCTGGTCAGCTCGATCCGTCCCAACGACATGACACTTTGATCCAACTCGCTCTGGTCGGATCGATCGTGTGCAACATTTGCCGGTGGCGGCGTTGCCGCTGCTGATCCTGCTGCAGGTACCAGGGGGGACTGGGGTGCCAGGTTCAAGTTTCCTAGTGCACCATTAGGTCCCAACAACCCAGATTGCATCAAGCTTGCAAAAAGGTTGTTGGCAGCAGGCGGCACTACTGGAGGAATAGCAGCAACCACGGGCTGTGGCGGCGCAACAGCGTTATTCATGGGCATGGAGTGCATGGGGGGCACTGGCAAGGGCGCGTTCGAGATGGGCATATTGGCAACGGGGAGGGAAGCCATCATGGGCTGGGGACTCGGCATCGACCCCTGGGGTAGAAGGTGAGGTGCAAATACCGCTGGATTGGGAGGTACCATGGACGGCGTCTGAAGATGGGTTGGCAGGGAAGTAGGAGGAGGCACCATCATCATATTAGGTGGCATGGACGACGATACCAGGGGCATAGCCTGCGACATCGCCCCTGAAGCAAAGCCCGGCACCACGGGTGGGATAGGGACGGGTGTCCAGAGCTGAGCCAGCTGCTGGCGGATCATATTTGCGTTGTCCGGCGTCAACTGCGTTGTCTTTACTATGGTCTCCAACTAATCATCATTGAGAAACGATTTGCAATCGATTAGAAATCAGATCTGGAAGGAATGAGATCCAGCTCTTGCAATGGAGGAGTCCACCTCGGCACCTGCAGAAGAGAAAAAGGAGTTTCCTCTTATTGCTGCCATAGGCCAGAGTGTTGAGTGCGACATTTGTATGTGTGCAACGAGGTGTCTGATCGAAGACTGAACCTTGCTAGGTCTCTTTTTTCTTTTTTCTTTTTTTTTCTTCTGACTTTCTTTCTGTTCTTGTCTTTTCTTTTTTTATCATGAAAACTCTACACAGAGACATTGACTTCAACACGCTATAAGACAGCAGAGAGTGAGCACGAACCTGTTGAAGAATGGCCACTTGCTTGACACTGGCTTGATCGCTAGGGTTCATAATCATTGCTTGCTGCTTCTGGAACATAAGCAGCTGGATGTCTTGAAGCAAGACGTTGTCTGCACTTGACTCTGTCGGTTGAGGAGCAGCAGCAGCAGGGGGAGGGGGAGGACGATGCTGCAGCGCCGAGAATCCATTGTCACCATGTAATTAGAAGTTGGTCGCGAGCGTAGATAGCAGCGGCGGTAGAAGCAAGGAAAGGCAAAAGAAGAGGACATGGTCAGAACTTTGCCTCTGTCCAACGTAACAAGGACACTGTCCGTCATTAAGTCATTATAAAGGGAGAAATCCTGATACTATCTAGTAAAGAACTGCTATCTTGAAATGAGAATGCACAAGAACAAGTTTCCCAGAAGCATCGCTCCACAGGTTTATTGTGAAGGGGGTTTGCAGAGGCAGCATAACCAGCCGCGACAGTGCAAAGGGCGCCACAAGATAAGAAAGAAACAAGAAGGAGAAAGAAGAGAAAAAAATAAAGAAAACATGCGGGAAGTCAACGATGCTTCTGCTCGTCTTTCTCCGTCCATAATGGTTTATCGCAACCAGTGTCTCCAGGTCGTTCCGAGAGACGGGAGTGACGCTTGGTCCTGAGAGGTATAGTCTATGTCTGTGGTACGCAAGCATGTCACCATAATTTGCAGTGTCATTATTGTCCTTACCATAATACCGGCGCCTTGGCTATAAACATCCTGGTCCCGTGGGTCCCGCGGGTCTCGCGGACGGTCTGAAAAGTGAGGATTGACGTGCATGCTCGACTGCTGGTATTGGGAATTGTACTGTTGGCGTATTGACTGCACTCCACGGTCCATTCTAGTTATGATGTCCCTGGGGAAGAGCTGAGAGTTCCAACTAGGCCAAGTGCCCAAGACTTTCTCAAAGCTGGCCTTTGCGCTCGAATCCACAACTGCGTATGCGTCCAGAAACAGATTGACAATCGTCCGCCCAAACAAGTTGAGATACGGTCCTCCAACGTTTTTGATGATCGAGTCGATGAGATACAATGTCGGCAGCTTTTGATTTGGGGGGGCCTAAGTAACGGAACGAGATGAATGTTTAGTTTCTATAAGGCGAGAAGCGAGCGTTGGCGTGATAAAATACATAAAAGCTTCTAGTCGACTCACAGTTCTCAGTCTCTCCTCAATCGTCTGCACAATAACCTTGGATACACCGACGTTTTCACCAGCAGCAATTGTTAAGCTTGTGATGATGGGCTTTGAGTTGAAAGTCAACGAAGCCAGTTCGCTCCTGTACATCTCGCGGGTCACAATAGGATCGGGGCCTCCTCTGTTTTGAGGCACACCCATCGCATGCTGTTGCTGCGGTTGCTGGTGTCTCTGATGCTGAGAGGGCTGCTGCTGATACTGCTGATACATGATGGTGGCGTGGAGCTCGCTCTGGTCTGGCTGAGAAAGTCGTTGGGGATGTAACCAAGCGCAGGATGGAGTCCTGGAGATGGGAGCAGGGTTGTACACGGCGTGGGCCACCTGGATGATTAAGGAGACTAGGAAAAGGTGACGGGCAGAGAGAAGGTCGAAGGAGGTGGAGGGTGTGAGAGAGTGAGGTAGAGTGGAAAGAACAAGAATGAGTTGTGGATCAAAAGAGAAAAGAGTCAGGTTCTCAAACGATCTCGTGAAAGAAATGAAAAAAAAAATTGTCCAAAGCCACTACTGACAGCCGAGCTGAACGTCTGGCGTTTTGAGCGCACCTTCTCAAAACCAGCAGACTTGCAGACCTCACGCGCGTCAATTAAACAACCAAGGGGCCATTCCTTCAGGACCCGTCTGAAGAACATAGTCCTAACGGGCAAAGCAGGCAGCAGGAGACAGGTAGCACGTAGGAAGTAGGAAGTAAATGTCAGGAAGCATCGACATCACAGCCATGGCCAACACCGACCAATCATCGGTGGGTCAGGCACGCTACTACCACGACAAGAAGGCATTCATCAACTCCCAAGTCAGACTGCTCGAGGCACCCATTCGACCCTCCTCAGACTGGAGACGCCATCGGGCACGACTCACTGACGAAGGGGAAGCACAAGCATCCATCCCTGACGCTGTAGTGGCTAGTGTCCTATCAAAAGGTGCGTTCGCGCTGCTGCATAGAGTAACTGTATGTACATGCGCACTGCCATAGCGAACACCGGACTCATCCAACAAAATCCCTCTCTTGACAGTGCATGCCATCAGCAAGAAGTCTTTGCGCCTATCCTTCAACAGCCAATCCGTCCGCCAACTGCTGGAGCAGTTGGAATCAAACCAGTATGAATTGCGCCGGAAAGCTAAGCAAGGCGGTATCATCATCCGGACAAAATCCATTCCAGAACTGCTCAACTCGGACTGGATCGACATGTTTCCAGAGACGTGGCAACATGGACAAGATAGCGACAATGAAATGCTTTACAATGAAAGCCTCAGTCAGGTGGCAGGAAGCTCGTCCGCGGTGACATTGGCATCCATCTCAAAAGATCCTCGTGTTCAAAAGTACGCTCAGCTTCGATCTCGCATTGTAACTCTACAGGCCAGGCATAGCGCCTTGAAAGACAAGCGCGAGTACTACAAGGTAACGGCAATCGGACATGGTTGGAAGTCGCTCTTCTAAGTTCTCCTTATCCTGTACCTACTTACTCACTGTAACACAATGAATATAGACCCTTCAAAACGAGATCCGACGACTGGACGCTGGACAGATTGAGAAAAACATCGTGGCACCCGATTCACAGGTTTACCAGGAACTTCAAAAGATGAAACTGTTGCGTATGTATAGTTCTGAGGATCACCTAAAGCTCTGGGCACAAAACTATTGACGTATTCTGTCCGCCCAGCATCCGGTTAACCGACTCTTAATTTTCACGTCAACAGTGCCCAAAGTCATTCATATCCTAGATTCGAGGCGGGACGTCGTCGCAGCGAATCGAGAGCTCAAGCCGCGTAATGCAGACATGGGTAAGAGACAAGCTACGCGTGCCCAGCAGCAAAGGTGCCTGCTACGTTTAGCCTTCCAGAACACTCAGACTAACATTAACCTCCTCGTAGATGCCGAGGCTGCCACGAGCCCGCATACTCAGCCGAGAAATCCCCTCGACACCCTGATGGATTGCTTCGACGATTAGTCGACTCATCCCTGCACTGCCAACAACTTGTACCATAGTCTACTTTGTGCAATATTTGTTTTTTAAAAATTTGCTTCCTGATGATCGTGAACCAAAACACTACTTATCCCCCCTGAATCCCGCATCCTTCTAAACTGCCACCTTACTCCATGCCGTTGTCGGCCTTCAGCGACGAGCGGCCGGCTCTCATCATCTCGTCAACCAACAAAAAGTTGGTTGCAATAACGGAAGAGTTCTGCATCATGTTACGGACAACGCGGTAGTTGTCCCAAATACCCTCAGCAATAGGATCCAACGTCTCTCCGCTCTGAAGATCAACACCGACAATGTGGCCCTCCTCGTATTCCTCCTGCATGGTCACAAGGACATCCATGGGGTCAAAACCACCGTTTGCAGCCAAAGTCTTGGGGATGACCAACACACCCTCAGCGAATGAGGTGATGCCAGCCTTGACACGGCCCTTGACAGAGTCTTTGAACTTGAGCAAGTGAGAGTGAAGAGCGACCTGGAATGCACCAGCACCTGGTACGACCGAACCATCCTCCAGAGTGTTCTTGACAGCACGGAGACCATCACGGATGGCATCCTTGGTCTGGTGGATCGTATGGGGGTTAGGACCTATAGACACAAGTATCAATCGTTAGAAAATCCATATAGGACCGCTTTAACTGTGCTTATGCCTGCTGTAAGACACGTCTTACCCTTGATCAGAATGGTAGCTGAGCTAGGTTCCTTGACATCTTCGACAAATGTGAACTTATCCTCGCCCAAGGTGTGTTCGTAGATCAAACCGGCCCATCCCAAAACGTCGGGTGAGAGATCATCGACAGAGTTCTGGGCCACACCTCCACAAATCAATTGCATGCGCTCCATGTTTCTTCTCTTGGCACGTCTCAGAGCCAAGATTCCGTTCTTGGCCAGGACATCGAGCGAGAGAGGATCGATACCCTTCTGATTGATGATAACAAAACCCTTGTTGGTGTCGCCGCACACGTGTCTCTTGAGTTCCACGATCTTCTTCAGCTTCTCGTCCACAAACTTGCGCTCGGACTCGACGAGCTTCTCCCTCTGCTCAGCAGAGCTGTAGAAAAATCCAGAGTTGACCTCGCTCTTCTCGTATTCCAGGGACACGTTGAGGGTGAGGACGAACGCATCCTTGACGCGCTTGGGCATGTCGGGGTGTCTGGCGCCGTGATCCATGACCAATCCGCGAACAAGGCGCGTATCAATCTCGCTCCTGTGCTGCATAGCCATGATCTCAACCATGTGCAAGTCAATTGGCTCGTTCTCGCGGTAGATGGTCAAGACAGCGTCCACAACGGCCTCCGTAAGGGTATCAGCCAAGGCGCGGTGGACCTTGGTTCGGAGCGATGTACGGGCGACCGAAATGAGCAACTCGCGGTCAATCTCCTTCTTGATGGCGAAAGAGTCCAAGAACTGTAGATTGTCGAGAAATAAGACGGGAGGGTCACAAAGATAGTCCAGGGTCAATTTCAAATCTTCAAGACGTGTCGCTTTTGAGGTGCATAAATTTCCTCCTGTCAGTCAACAAGCTTCTCTCCCAAAATTTGTCAGAGTGCACCCCACGTACGTTAAGCGATTCCTTCTTGGCAAGCTCGAATCCCTCCGTGATGATGCGAGGATGAAGACCCTCGGAAATGTGACGATCAGCCTGCTTCATAAACTCGCCCACGAGCATGACGATCGAAGTAGTACCGTCTCCAGTAATCTCATCCTGGGCCGTAGCTGCGCGTGCAATCATGGCAGCAGTGGGGTTTTGGATTTGCTGATAAAGACAAGTCGGCAAATATTCAGATCGATCCATAGAGCAAGACAGAGGAGGAAGACAAAGAGTGAGGTGAGTCAGTCCATATGGTCTTGAGAACACGAATACAACAGGGCAGCGAGTAGGGCGTGTCGCCTCAATTGATCAGGTTCGTGGTTAACAGCCGTACCATCTCGCTCAACAGGACCTTTCCATCCTTGGTCAACTTGATATCGCCAGCACCGCTAACCAACATCTTGATGGTTCCCTTGGGGCCGAGATTCGAACGAACAACCTCCATAAGACCAACGGCACCGTTGATGTTCAATTGAAGGGCCTGGCCACGACGGGCAACCTCCGAGTTGGGGTTAATGAGAGAAACAGCAGAGCCTCCAGACCTAGAACAACAAAAGAAGCCATGTCAGTCCAAAGTAATTCCCACTTTAGGCTGCATCAGCTGCATAAATGACTCGGTGCATGTGCTCCAGAGGAGGCTGAAAGGTTGTTGCTCAGGGGCTGATCAACAAAAAGCGTCGGCGATCCTGAAATCTGGGCGAGATGGGTCGCTGATGATGAGAGAGCCTTTCTGTAGCAGTGCTGACGTGGACTCTAATTCTGCAAGTCCAGACTTACATTGTGGCGGTGAAGTAGGAATGTGTAGTGGGGGAGGATGGGAGTTGCGATGAAAGAGATCTCCTGGCTTCGAGTCCTACGCGAGAACGAAATCGTTCCCTGGCTTTCTATGGCTGAGCTGGACAAAAAGGGCAAGGAACTAACGATTGCTAAAACGTCACGGTATTCGGCTGGCCACGAGATTTAGTGACATTACATCCAAGCATGGTGCCTGGCCTGCTCTCGGGGGCTCATGTTTCGAGGCTTGAGGTCTAAAGTCAGCGAAACCCTACTGCACCATCACTGGAATGGACGGCATCGCTGGGATACCCTGTCCATCACATATGGAGAAGAAGGATAGAGGCATGCTGCAAAGTCTTGCGGTTTTTGCTTCTTTTTTTGTTCTCGCAGGGACAAAACAATCCGGAGCGGATGGGGTAAGTGTCTGCACAAGTGGCCCTGGGAAACATAGCATTGTTGCTCTTTGCTGCCGACTGAGCTATCTTGCAATGCAATGTACTGGAGGAGAGGAACAGGTGTTTGTGTGGCATGCCTGTGATATATCGCGCGGTAAGCGAACCCCTGGGAGCGCGCGATAAATTTAGGTGTGCATGGTCCTTTTTTTTTTGTTGTCGTTTATCTTTTTCTTTTTTCTTTAGGTCTCTCTCTCTCATTGACTTTGCTCACAACCATTGTCCGTCTCCTCTCCATCGACTTCTTCTCGAACAGCCTGCCTTATCTGCGTGGTCACTCCAATCACAGAAGAGAATCGTCTGATTCCTGCCCTCCTCCATCCACGCCCACCCTTGCCTACTTTCTCGGGATGCGGCCACCGACAACATACGAAACAACCCAGTCCCATGCCTCGAGAAAGTCAAGCACTAGTCTCCGTTTGCGGCCCCGCAGGCGATCACTCATCGGCCGCCCCAGAGCGTAAGACAGCTATATGACTTTAAGACTCTCAAACACGACAAGCTTATTCCTCAGGAGCACCGAAGCAATGGAGAGAAGACCACTTCTGCAGCATTCTGCATCAACGTTCACTCCGCCTGCAGCCGGCAACCTGTTCTGCAGGCTACACTGTTGTCGCTCGGATCCACACGCGTTATTTTGGCAAAACTATAGCACGTTGTCTAAAATAGCGCCTTGTTCTTTGCCTCTCTTAGCAGTGTTCCCTTTGCAGCGGGTTCCTTGGGGTCACATAACCGCCACCCTGAGGATGGGGCTGACGAACAGTTAATCGTTTCGTTGCGGGATCGAAACTCGGCGGAGAGCCAGACAGGAGCACCCCTGCAGAGTAATCCCCAGGCGCTTCAGGAGTACCTCATGGTGTTGGCACCTCAGCGTCTCCCTTATGAGATCCAAATGGCATCAGGATGGGATGTCGGATACCCGCCAGAGGAACTGGTCGGCCTGATGCAAAAGTCGGCAGGGAAGGGATGGCACACTCCAAGGTAAGATGCAAAGACCGCTACAATGAGCTACACCTCGCGGCTGAGCACTTTTTGCTAATACGCTTGATCAACCTTAGATTCTGCACTTATCCACAGGATCTTGTACTACGGTTCTCCTGTGGGCACTCGAAAATTCGAAAGATCCAAATTCTGTCACATCAATACAAGATACCTAGCAGACTGGACTTCTGGATGGGATCCAGGAAAGGTGTACAGTCTGTCAGTGCGGACCCAGCAGGAGATGGTACGCAAGCAGCTGCGGGTAGCGAGGCAGATCAGGACGGCGCGTACAGGGAGCACGATGAACCCGATTACGATGAGGACGACGATGGCCTTGATCTCATTCCAAGAATGCCAGTTCAAAAAAATCTGCCGGTGTTGCAATTTCAAAAGCTCGGATCAATATCCTTCGACAGTAACGCGGCATCCAACTATTCGGGACGGGAACTCAGATCGATTAATTTCGACGTTGAAGGCGAATATTTGCGGGTCGTTATACGGCAGTGCCATGTCAACCCGCTGAATATCTACCACCAGGTAACGTTGAAAACAGCTGGTCATTACTAGGCTACAGTACGTTGGATTCAAGCGCTCGAGTCGAGATCATCATTTTAACAAAGCCGACTGTTAGGTCGCAATTTTGGCATTGAATGTACTAGGCGAGCCACTGGAGGATGAACTTTTGGCTGACTCTGAACGTCTGGATTTCGATGAGGTAAGCCTCTTTGCGCCAGAATACCTTGCAGAGCAAGCTGTAGGTGGGTAGGCACTTGGAATATTCGAACTCACTTAATTGTTTCTTCCTAGTGCGAGGTTGTCAATGGGCCAGGGCATGGTTTTTCGGAGACATCACTGGCGCATCCGCCTCCCCCTACGATGGGGTTGGGCGCCGACGTGCAAAATTTGACCAGTGCTGTACCAGCATTGTCAGTTGCAGAGATCAAGGAACAGCACACTGACTACATGGATCAGGAAATGAAGAATATTGCAGCCGCATTTATCAATGCGAAACTCAACGCGGTGAAAGGTAAGAAAGTTACTCTTGTCAAGGAACGCGAACCGCGCAGGACCAGTGGTGCATTATTTAACAAAGTCAACCCCCTGTATCTGTTAGTGGAGGATTTCCAGTCAGCAAAACTATTCAAGACCGGCTATGACGAGATGACCAAGGTGAGTTCGGATGGTGGCATGTTTAACCAAAGCGGTAGCTGCTATTATTATATCAAGTAATGACACTTTGGCTACTTTACTAGTTTGCGGACAGAGTTCAGGAACTGGACGCTGAGAAGCACCAGGCAGCTGAAAACGACGATTTCGACCTGGCGCAGGAGTTGAAGGTGAGGATCGGCTTAGGGGTTTAAGATATGCTACCTACGTTCTTGTACTAATGCACGGAGTTATTTACTGGGTTACCTATGATCAGGCAAAAGTTGCGGACGTGAAGGCAAGAATGCACTCTCAGCTGTCTCTCAATGGCTTCTTTATCATCTCGGAGGGGGATGCAACGATAGTATCCTTGACACCCTCTGATACGATCGATGAGGATGTGGGAGATGAAACCTCGTTTGCCGGATCAAAGGTGAGGCTTGCTGCGCTATAACTGTCACTGGTTGTGTGGTATCTATGCTCGGCACTCACAAGCTTTATTGCTTCTTTAGAGTTTCTCTGCGAGCCATCTGCTCAGCAATATGGATGTCAGGAACATATCAATAGGCAGCACAGGGAGCTCTGGACGCAAACTGCCCATCAGCCGCCGGAGTGTTCCCGCCCCAAGCAATCATAATCGCCGTTCACCCGCCACAAGCGACAGTTCGGATTTGGATAAGATGAGGAAGGAAGACTATGCAGGCAGGATCCCTCTGCCTTCGTCCAGATCATTTTCCATGGGCGTGCCCAAGAAACCTGAGGATACCAGCATGCGCTCAAGGACCAATTCACCCTACAAGACAACTTTATCCTCGAACCACTCGTACACACTTGATCAAACCAGTCAAGCGGGGCTTATGCAGGAAGAGGAGAGCATTATACTTTCCAAAGAACTGACCGAGCAAGAACAAGCGACATTTGCTGTTCCTCTTCAAGTGTTCTCAGCCAAAATTATATCAGGCCTTATTAGTCGCGAGCTGCAGCTTCGACAGCATGCCATTGAGCATGTCAAGGAGTATTTGGAGAATGAGTGCTATGCGGATGAGATTGACCAACTCGGTGACCCTGTAAGCTTGGACAGCTGTGCTATATATTATATTTTGGTACTGCGTCTCGCCTACGTCTTTTACTGAACGATACATTGCATGATTGTTTTTATAGGCCTTGCTGGCAAAAGCTGCTTTTCAAGTCATTTCAGTCGCCCTGGCCGATACGCGCGAAAAGGTTGTTACAATCACGTTGGCCTTGCTCGATCAGGCCGTGAGTAAGTGGCAGCATCAAGATCAACGAGCCGATCTAATCTCCTTGGCAACAGGCAATTGACATGTCGTTCCTCTCTCTACATTTTTTTACACTAGAATATAGTCTTCAAAACGAGGTGCCCAGTGCAATTGCATATCGCTCTTTGGAGCCAGTTTTTGCACAATTGCTCGTAAGAGCATCCGATCTCAACTCACGAGTTGCGAACGGAGCAATCAACAAGATTGTGATGCTTTGCAATTGCTTTAGGTCGCATCCCTATGCGATCCTGCCATTGGTTTTCAAGCCAGCCAGAGGCACGGTTCTCTACAAACAAGCAGAGTCGCGGGTAGGAATCGTAGCCAGACTCGTCGATGAGTTTGGGGTTCATGACAGCGTAGCAGGCAAAGGAACTCCGGGCGGTCTTGATTTTGAGGTATGGTGCAACATGATCCATGTCAACATCAACCTTATCTGTGCTGATACGGCCGAGAGACTAATGCGGAGAGTTTTGACCTATTTGTGAACACAGAATATTACCGAGTTTGCGGTCCCTTACCTCAGTCACACAAACGGGGAGGTTCGCGTTGCAGCTCGCAGGCTGATTATCGACGTTTGCAAATTCCTGAACAAGACCAGGGTGGAGCAGTTCTTACCAGGCGTAAAGCCGTTGATTGTCGAGGTGAGCTTTAGCGCAATTCTTCACGCATCCAAGCCGTTCATCAGGCAGTATCCCGTTCACTCACTCACTCGATATTGTGAATCATAAACTCTTTTGAATAATACCATAGAGCATTCAAAAGGAGCTCGAACCCAGAAGGTCAACGATTACACCAGGACACTCGCCAGCCCCATCTCGGTCTACAGCCAACACCTCTGGCATTGCCACGGAACCCAGCTTACGCACCAGTCAGAGCTCATCTAGTTCAGGAAAGCGGAGACCCATTCCCACACCACTGGGAGTCAATTTGCACATGGATTCACTAAAGAGTCTTCTAGTTGAACCGGATTCACCAGGATTTTCTAAAACCGGTCGTCAGAGCTCCAGACAGCGCTCGGAAACTGCACTGGCACACCAGGCTCGTTTAAAAATGCCATTGCGACAGACTGCTAAAGCGACGCAGGATATATACACCGGTATAGAGCCTTTTCCCACTCGGCACGACGATGATTCTTTTTTGGATGTTCAGCCCTGGCATGTCCTTACCTCCAATTCCGTTTCTCACTGCTAGGTGTTCCTCGGGCAATGGTCAAAAAGCAAAGTGCTCTATCGCCCGACGACGAAAATGATTCGACAGCCTCGGAAGAAACTAGAGTACGATTGATCGCCAATAGAAATGGCCAGGTAGTTGCAGCTGCTGGGAAATGAATGAATCTTGGACTAATTGATTCCCTTGAATGGCAGCCCTCTGCCGCACAGACTTCGACCGTTCCCAGAACAACTGCGCGGTCACTTCAGCCTAGATCAAAAGTAGGCGCAGCAAGATCCAAGGTATCAGGATCTGATCAGCAGTCTGGCAGCGACTCTCCTTCACAATCAAAGTCTGCCAAGGATCGGTTCTGCGTGTTTTGCGACGAGCGCAGCAGCGCCTTCACAGATGAGGGACTGGTGGCACATTACTGGAGCGAATGTGCGATGCTTGCCAATTGCTCGTACTGCAAGATTGTAAGTTGCGGATTTTTAATCAAGATATATATCTTGTCAAAAATTCATCATCTCACCAATGGCTCGTCTCTTTTGCAGATCATTGAAGTGCCCACGCTTGCGGAACATATGCTCAAGGAATGTTCGCGCCGGAAGTTTGTCAAACAGTGTGAGAGCTGCAAGGAGATCATGCCCGCAGACTCATTCCTAGCCCATGTAGCAGCCGGTTGCAGAGGTACGTAATCTGTCAATTTTCACTACGAAGAACTTTCTCCAATGGGTCTAGCGTTCTCATCCATCCCGTGCTGTACTATAGCGGTCAAAGCGACGACGGTGAGGTGCCCTCTCTGCCAGGTTATCATGTCACCCAGTGATGAGGCAGCATGGAAGCGACACCTGATGCGTGGATCAGGATGTCCCATGAACAAGAAGTCTGCCACGATAGACCTGCAAAGACCTGGAGCCTTTAGTCCAGCTGCAAGCCTAGCCCCGTCAAGTGACAACTCGCCCGTGAGCACCATTGCCACAACCCCTACCCCAGCACGTCGATATACCACGTCTTCAGCAAGTGTGCAATCCGGCGCCACGCTCTCTCCGACCTCGCCCTTGTCTTCGTCCTCGTCATCAACGCGGGTTGACACCTCCTTCAGGTACGCAAAGGGAGCCGAGTCGCTTCTGAGCCCTCCCATTCATTATCCGGATTCTATTCACCCCTTCGACCCAGTGCCTCCAATGTCAGCCTACATCGCTTCCTCTTCTTCATCATTGCTCATGCACTCTTCCTCGGCGAGCAGTGTGGGGTCCGCTGCAGCATCCAGCACTAGTGGTAACAGTCGGATCCCCAAGCCTGGCAACTTTCGGTCTATTTCGACCAACTCGGGTAAGAAGAACTCTTCAGATATACATTTTTTTTTATTGCTCTGAACTGTACCATCCACAGGTTACTGACTTTGCCCTCCATGCTCATTATATCACCTTTGTCTTCAACACAGTGTCAAGCATGAGTCGTTGACAACACGGTTACTACGTTCACAAATAATAAAACCACCGTCCATGCTATTAGCCCAATATCGTAGAATGCAAAAACGTTCAATGAACTGTGAACAAGCAAGCCGCTTCAACGCTCTCACACTCAACTCGCACGCTAGGTTCCAAGTGGATACATTGTTTATTATCGTCCCAAAATTGCCGACACTCTCCTTCATTTTACTTGGCAGACGCCTTGGCTTTGGTTTTTTTCGGCGTGGACTCCTCGGACTCGGTTGCATCGGCCTTTCTCTTCTGCTCATCACACATTTCAAGAAAGAAAACAAAAGGCGAAAGGAAATATCGTTAGCGGAGTGTCTTCTCATATCGTTTAGCGCCGCGACATCTATATCTCCTGCAATTGATCTGTACCTTTGCTGATGCGGTGGTATCCTTGGTATCCTTCGTTGCCTTGGGTGTTGTCTTGGTGGTCTTGGTCGCCTTGCCCTCCTTGGTCTCCTTGGTGGCTTTGGTGGCCTTGGTAGCCTTGGTAGCAGCCTCGGTAGAGACTGCAGCCTTCTTACCGGCCTTCTTCTCTTTAGGCGCTACCTTGGGCTTGGACTCGTCCGAGTCATCAGCCAATTCATCAACCTCCTATCCGATGCAACATCGCTCGTGTTAGCCATTTCAAATACTTGTCTTCGCGCCCAGAGGATCATTCGTGCACTGATCCCAGGAAAATGGATCTTGATGGATTACCTTGTTATCGGCAGCTTTGGCTTTAGGGGCGGCCTTCTTAGCGGCCTTGGGCTTCTCGCCATCGGCTTCTTTGCTTGCTTTCTCGATCTTTTCCTTCTTGGACGACTTTGCTGCCTTGTCTGCCTTGTCTGACTTGGGAGCGGCCGTTGACGTGGATGCCTTTTCTTTCTTTTCCTTGGGAGTCTTCTCTGCCTTCTCCTTTGTCGCTTTTTCCTTGGGTGCCTTCTCCTTGGTTGCCTTTTCCTTTGTCGTCTTCTTTTCCTCGACATCCGTCTTCTTCTCCTTGATAGCCTTTGCCTTTGTCTCCTTGGGCGCTGCCTTGGTATCTGAGGTGGCCTTTGCAGTGTCCTTGCTGCCCTTGACGGTCTTGGGCTTAGCGGCAGTCGATTTTTCTGCGTTTTCCTTGGTCACCTTCTCACCCTTGGCAGAGGCCTTTTCAGCCTTCGGCGCGCTCGCTTTCTTCTTGTCAGTCTTTTCGCTCTTGTCCTTGCTGACTGTATCCTTGGTTGCCTTCTTGTCCTTCTTGTCCTTCTTGGCCTCCTTCTTGGCCGCCTGGAGAGCCTCCTCCCTCTTCTTCTCATTCTTGGCGTTTTCGGTGTCAGCCTTGGTCTGGAACTCGGTCTTGGAGGACTCGGGAACGGCCTCCCACTTGTCGGCCAGAGTCTTGTAGATGTCAGCGCGGGACGCTTCGGGAGCAGCGGCCTCCTTGACCTCCTTTTGGTTCTCCTTTACAAACATGTCGAATGCGGAACGGACCTTCAAGGCCTTTGCGATCTTGGAGGGATCCTTGAGCGAACCAGACTTTTTCTTGGCCGCCTCTGCCTTCTTTTGTGCGTGCTGCTTCTTGGCCTCTGCCTTCTTCTTTTTCAAAGCGGCCACTTTTTCTGCCTTGGCCACCTGCTTCGCCTTCTGGATCTCGTGCTTCTTGGCTTTCTTTTCCTTGGCCTCCAAGGCGAGCTATTTGCAGCATCCTCACAAAGCGAGCAAATGGTCAGATATTCGGATTTTGATATGGATATTGATCAGATTGAAAAAAAAGTGACATTGCACGTCTGTACCTTTTGCGCGCGAGGGACAAGGCCGGAATTCACTGGCTTCTTGAAAAAGACCATAAGGCGATCGACAACGGCATCCTGTAGCACATTGAAGGGCACAAAGGGGGGAAGGGAGCGGGGCGGTTAGTCGTTACATCGACAATAACCAGCAGAACTACGTATTGATATCCGTATTTATCCCCTCCGGCAGCGGCAGTAGCAGCAACTAAAAAGGAAACTGGTAGCAATGTTACCTTATCACCGCCAGTCTCGAGATTGAACAGATCAATGAGCTCACGGAGACCACCAACAGTCCATCTACCGAGTCTCTCCTCGAATATCTCTTCCTCTTTCTATAAACATGGAAAAATGTGGGTTCAACGTATGATCATCAGTCAAAAACCAACAGTGCGATCCGAGGCTCCCAGAGCAGTATCGAACTAAACAAAAAAAAAACCAATAAAGCACGCACCTCAGTCATATCAGGCAGTCCATTGAATTCACGCAGGTTTGCCTTGAGCGTCTTGGGAAGACCATTCTTTCCATACAGGAGACGATGAAGACCTTTGGCAGTCTCGTCGATTGTCTTCAGCTTGTCTAAATTGTTGCTGACTAGTTGCGAATAATGGAGCAAAGAGAGAGAGTGAGGTGAGCGTCATTTGTACTACGGGACGACGCGTTCATCTTGCTCTATGAGCATCTGAGGTTCGCGACTCTGCTTACCAGTAAGAATGTCGCCGAGCTTCGTGCCTTTGCCCTATTGAAAAGTAGCAAAAGTGAGTTCCAGGTCCAGGTACATAGCGCGGCTTCGCAGAAGCTTTTTTTTAGTAGTAAGCTTGCTTGTGCGAGGTGTAGTAAGTAGTACCTTGGGGATGACAATGGGCTTCTCAGCCTTTTCTGTAGTGGCCACCGCCGTGTAGCGCTCGACCTTCTTGCGATCGCGAGGACCGGACACAGGAACTGTAGATTACGACGCGTGGACATCCCATTGTAAAAATAGAAAGCGTGTTGTTTGGTTAAATAGTATACTCAGCACTCGTGCAGTGTGTTTGCTATAAGGTTGCAAACGTCTCGAGTTGTCGTGTGAGCGCCGGGCGAGTGTTTGTGCGCGACAGAAAGAGGGTATGAGAGTATGAGAGAGAGAGAAAATAAAGAAACGGGGAGTGTCTGCTGGGGTGTGCGGCGAACGTCAATGAGCTGCTCTCATTTTCTTCAACAAAAGAGAAGCACCCACTTACGAGGCACAACAGGGTCGCGAGGAATGTAGATTTCAGAGTCGGACGAGTCGGACGAGTCGGACATGGTGTGCGCGGTGGGGGAGTGGGCTGGTTGGGTGGTGGTGGATTAGGATCAATGGGCACAGGAGGGCACACTGATGGGCAAAGGCGGGGCTGATGGGGTACGCGTGGACAAGGTGAAGGGTGAGGGATAGCTGTGGGAGAGCGAGGGAACAAAAGAGAAGAGAAGAGGAAATGCTCTCAATTTCCCAAATTTCGTGTTTTTTGACCATTTCGATTTTTGAAAAAAGACCAAAAAAAAATGCGACGCGACGCATCCGCACTTGTCTCGTCTGCTGTGTGCAACTCCCCAGCCGATCCCACGCAGGGTATTTCGGGACATGCATGCTTGGTGATAGCGCAAAGCAGAAAGCGAGTACCGACATCGACACAGGGCTCTTGCTTTGTAACAAAGGGACACGTTGGCTGCAACTGGAACGACTCTTACCGACCTGTGGGCTTCGATTGGACCGCCCATTACACCTGCCGAGATCAACAGTCTGCGACTACGGTGGCTATAGCCTCCTTCATTGAACGATGAACCGTTCTCCGTTCTTTTCACATGGTCAAGTGCATGGTGTAGTGACCGATAACCACTGAGAGTATCTTTGAGGGAAAAACCGAGCCCGCAGTCTAAATATTCACGATCCATTCACCCCGGTTTCTTGCCAACCTTCGCTCTTCTTTCTCTTTCAAAGCACCCGTGTCTTCATCAGCGATATAAAAGCTGAAAAAGGATCCGTTCATTCCCTTCATCCGCAAAAGCAAACATCTAAAAGAATCTCGGGCTCTCCACGGCAACGAGATATTATCCGCAAAAGCAAAAATCTAAAAGAATCTCGGGCTCTTCACGGCAACGAGCTAGGCAAAAGTGAAAGTGCCGGGACTCGAACCCGGTTCTCAGGCTTGGAAGGCCGGAATGATACCCATATACTACACTTTCTAAAGGGAGTGTTTGTACTCGGACTTGAACCGAGGACCGTCTGTGTGTTAGACAGACGTGATAACCAACTACACCATACAAACGCTTGAAAGTCTGAAGCTTTTTACCATGATGAGCCTGTGAACCGTAGCCCAAGCATCTCGGTGACATAGTCATTTCTGAGGCTTTTCATTGGTCGGGCGGAAATAACGTGTGGTAGGTATTAATGGGACGCAAGGAAATAAAGGGGGTGGAAATAAGAGTCCGCCAATTGGAGAGCGCGTTGTGCTCATGGGAGACTGCGTGTCGATCAATGACAGCACCTTAAGCATCTCAAGGGCATGAGTCCACACTTGAATAATAGCAGCTACCGTGGACATGTTGGTGCTTGAGAAGAGAAGGGGGGCAAGGGACCTTGGTTGATGCACAAAACATAGCTGATCCGCGGCTTGCACGGTGGTGCCCAGATTATCGAGCTTGAACATGGTCGTTAACTTTTAGTGTCAAAGTCTTCTTATTGTCCACAAGAAACTCTTCTACAGTACTCTACAGATACACTATCAACTGCACCATTCACTTCCAGGCGGCGGGGAAAGAGGGTGGCGGGAGGAGGAAAGCGCTTTTTAACCCAAGTTTCTAAACGTCTCCACCTTGGAACTTGAGACTAACGCTGTTCACGCAGTGGCGTTCATCCGTCGGCGTAGCGTAGCCCTCACCCTTGAAGACGTGCCCCAGGTGTCCTCCACAGGCGTTACACACAATCTCAACCCGGTGGCCATCCGCATCCGCATGGCGACCCACGGCGCCTGGGATCGCATCAAAGAACGCAGGCCATCCACACCCGCTCGAGAACTTTGTGGTCGACGTGTACAGAGGTGTGTGGCATCCTGCGCAAGTGTACACACCCTTGTCCGTGTGCTTGTTGTACTCTCCTGTGTTGGGTCGCTCGGTGCCCTTCTGACGGAGCACCCGAAACTGCTCTGGACTGAGCACGGCGCGCCATTCCTCGTCCGACTTGGGATTAGTCATATGGGCCATGTTGGCTGTGGCGGTTGAAGAAGCGGAGGAAGAAGAGTTACCCGTGGTGGCGGTAGTGGTGTCCTGCTTGACAGGGCTGTGCTTGAAGATGCTGTTGGTGGGGATGCACGAAGTGAATGGGCGGATGGCCACGAGCTTGAGTATCTTTTTTGGGGACTGCTGGATGGGGGTGCGCAGGCAGGCGTGAGTGGACTGAAGACTGGCTGGAGGCTGGAGCTGGTGCAGGCGTGAGGATGGAGACAGGAGTGACGATGCAGAGACCAGGAAGCGGGCAGGTGTGCGGTTCATTTTATACTGCAGCCAGCCGCTAGGTCATTCATTCAGCGAGACGGCGGTACATGCAGCGGCAAGAACCAAAAAAACGAGGGCTCCTGCCGGGATCACACAAGAGACCTGCTTTTGCGTCTCATTTCTGCGACTCGGCGCATATGCAAAAGAGTACTGCGCCCGAGTCCCGAAATCGCGCAAAGCGCACACACTAACACCGACCAAAGCATTCTTTCTACCCCACTTCTATTCACATATCGTCCTGTCTGTCTCTCTGTCTGCGAGTTATCTTTTCTTAGCGCAGCTTGTTGGCTGAGGTCAGCCCGATCACTGTCTTGGACGGTGCCAGCTCCTCCGCTGACGCCGCGGGCTTGTGTGTCTTGCCAGACGCCCGATCTACCTGCCTGCCGCTGTGGATGCTGTCGCTGTGGCTCTGGCTGTGGCTCGAGCTCTGTTTCTTACTCATCGCACCCTCACGCTCACTGGCCGAGCCATCCGGCAGCAAAGGTGATGGCGACGCTTGGGATCCATGCTGACTGCTGCTGCTGCTGCTGGGACTAAAGTAGCCCGTCATGTGCGTCGCCTTGGTCGTCAGGGTCTCGAACGCCTTGCGAACCGTCGATGCTCTTTTGGTTGACTTGCTGCTGGCGACCTTATCGCCATCCTTGTCTCGCCCACTCTCAGCATGACCATACGCCGAGCCAAAGAACGGCACAGGACTCTTACTGGGTGCCTGCAGAGCCTCCAGTTGACCTGCCAACCCCTCCACAGTGTCGTCGCTGTTCTTGACGAATTCTGTAGCGCGATCTGGACCAGGATCAGTAGCAGAAGCCTGTGCAACATGGGAGATGGGTTCTACGTGCGAGTCCGAGCGCGAGTGCCCGTCCTGGTACGAAGCCGAATGGTGCAGTTCCGTGAAGGCACTCAAATGAGGCGTCGTGTGCCCAGACATATTCGATCCAGACTCTTCATCACTCCCAGACAGAACGTTCATTCCCGCAGTGCTCTCGGATCCTTCGCCTACAGAGGCCGTTCCACTGGCAGCAGAGGACGGCTGGATAAACATCCAGTCGTTCTCGCCCTCCGTCGTGTTAAACTTGACGGGTGTATCCTCAGCCGGTTCCTTTGAGTTCCGAGTGAGGCGTTGTTGTGCAAAGCCCAGGTCGTGGTAAAAGTCCTCCACGGCCTTGCCAACTCCGTCCTCTTTCCGAATTCTCTCTCCAATAGCATGTGCCTTCCTGATCATGATCTCGTCTGTGGTAATGGTCACCAACGCTGATGTCAACTTCTTGACCGTCAAATCGTGGCACCATACACCAACCCCTGACTCTTCTAAACGCTGAGCCCAGAAATATTGATCGCCAAAGAAGGGCTTGATCACCGTAGGAATACCGGCTCGCAGTCCCGCAGCTGCGGTTCCTGCACCACCATGATGGACACAACCAGATAACTGAGGGAAAAGCCAGTCATGGGGCACAGACTTGAGCATATACACGCTTGGAGGGATGACAATCTCCTCAGCTGGGGTCTTTTTGGCGCCTGCAGTCGCAGGATCGTCCTGGTTTGTCAGACGATCTGACCATCCCTTGGAGATAATGGCCCGAACGCCCGACTTGATCACAGCCTCAATAATAGTCCTCGTCATGCCATCTGGGTCAGGAACGACCATGGATCCAAATCCGATGTAGATCGGCTTCTTTTTGGGGTCCGCATTCAAAAATTCGACCAGGTCCGGTGGTGGGGTCCACGAGAGATCGGGATTGTCCAAGAACCAATAACCAGTGACATGGATCCATGAACACCAATCTATAGGCTCAGGTACGACGTGGGGACTCCAAGAATACAAGCTGGGGACCTGATCTGCCTCCATCTTCTCAAGACTGGTGGGTCCCAATCCCAGCGTGTTGCGGCGCCACCTGTTCACTTGGCTCGAGATGCCTTTCCAAAAGACCTGTTCAATCATGACGTACGTCATGTAGTTGTATCCGCGACCCAGATTATGCTCAGGCACTGCAAAGGGGTGGGGGAATGCTCGAGTCCGTGTCCACGGGAAGGGAAAGGCTCTAAAGTATGGAATGCCGAGTTTTTCAGCAATGTGAATTCCTGCCATAGCGGAGGGCGACTCAATCAAGACATCCGTGTCCTGGCAGGCAACCCAAGCCGTCTCCATTAGCTCATCCAGCCAACCTCGGAATCGCTTCAGCCCTTCACGAAAGAAGGAGACTGTGAACATGCCGTTTTCCACACAGAGCTCAATCAACTCTCCAGGATCACCCTATGGTAACGTAAAGAAGAGGGTGTTGCCCATCGTTAATCCTTGTCGTTGGCTCATATGTTGATGTTCTTACATATCTGTGCGATAAACAAAACGTTCAAGCAGAAAGAAAAAAAAGTAATACATACCCCAACGAGACCAAACTCAATGCCATGACCTTCGATCCAATCCTTATATTCTCCGTGTGTGGCGATGCGACAGTGGTGTCCATCTTTCATCAGCCTCTTGCAGAGTGCGATATACGGCTGCACATCTCCACGGCTTCCAATTGTCAGGCAAGTGATGCGCAGCGGGCCTGAAGGCTTGGAGGACAGGGGCTCAACGTGAACAGGTTCTTCACTGAGAGTCAAGGAATCCATGCAACGAGTATCCATCGGGTTCTCCAGCTCAGCCGAGGGTGTCTCTGCAATAATCTGCGCCCGTTGCTTGCGTCTCTGCTCCTGCGCCTCGGGTGTGATGCGATCACGAAGAGTGTTCAGGATGGTGTTACGGGTCTCCTTAGAGGAAAACTCAAAGAAGATCTCCTTGCCCATCTGTGTGAGGAGACTGAGACCGTGAGAAAAGAAGCCTGTGCCCTTGGCCTTATTGACTACCTCAATGTCCATCAGCGGCAACGTCAGCCGAGTACGCCAGAACGAGATATTGGTGGTTGACCTGTAGCAGAGAAAGTTGTCCGACAAAAACACTCGTCCAGAGAGAGGAAGATAACGCAGCAGTGATCCTGAAACGACCGCACTGAGGCCCTCAGATCTGGGCAGCTTGAACTCCTCTAGAAAGGCTTCTTGTTCCTTGGCGTTAACGGCTTGACTATCCTCTGCAGATCCAAAACCAATTTTGTGCTCCGCGATCCAGCTGGTTGTTCCACGCATGGAGAACGAAAGCGCGTGCCGGGACTTTTCCCTTTCGCTGTCCTCGGTGTCGGATGTAGGTTGTGATTTGATAATTGGACTTGTGCTCCTTGAGGAAGCCTTGGTATAGTCCCCAAAGGGTAGTCGAAGGCTGTTCCGCTTAGATCCCGTTGGGATTGGAGAGAGCAGGCTGTTGGTAGCTGTCAGTGTGGGTGACAGAGGAGGAGACTGGGTCACATCGATGGCGCTGGTGTGGGTTGTAGCTGTTGACTTTCGCGAGGCAGTGGCGTGAGGAGAGGTACTGTCGTAAACCCTGTCGCGCATCGTAGGATCACTGATTCGTCGTTGCTGGTAGCTCCTCACTTGCTCCTTCAATGCTCTCAATGCTTTGGCCGTATCGTTAAAGTAGGCAAAATAGTACTAGTTATGCAAAAACAGACGTTGTTTAGTCCACGAATCTCAGGGCAGCCGAGTGACATTCCGTGCAACTAAACAGCTAGGACCATTGCTCACCTCATCCAGCGCAAAAGACTCGTCGCTTTCCATCACCTTGATCTGAATAGCCTCTGCAAAAGCCATAGTGTTAATATCGACATCAAGAACGCTGGCAAGTGGGATCGAAATCTACAACAGCAACGATAGATGAGTACATGTGTAATAAATTGGACGCGATGGGTGTTTATCGTAAAAGCAATGATGCGGAAATCAACAGCTTTCGCCTTTTTACCATCACTTTTTCGTCATTCGTCTTGGAATGATGAATGGCTTTTTGAAGAGCCTTGACCCAGTCAGACCGTGTGAGCTCAGAGTCCGTTTTGAACGTGTACTTGCGCTCCTCAGTGAAAATTTGAAATGTATGATCGCTGTCTGGCTTAGGCTCGGCAGAGAGGGCATCCTTGAGATCGATTGACTTGATCGGATAGTACTCGTCCTAAAGTGTTGAGCATCGGGCCGTTAGCGTGCGCTCCGAGATTTTAGAATCAAATTAGCTAGACGTCTGTATACATCCACGTACAGGCTGATCGACATAGTACGTCAGGACATCATTTGTTAGTTTAAACCAGTAGCGTGTGAACTGCTTAGTGGTTCTAGACTTTTTGGAGAAGAAACCCTTCTTCTGGATCCCATCCTAGAGACGAAACAGTTGCCGTTGTGCATTAGTCATTGGTGTAAATAAAACGCTACACTGCAGAAGAATGATTTTGACCGCTACCTGATGAACATTGGCGTAGAAGCAAATGTGGTTCGTGGTGAGGTACATGTAGCCCGGAAGAAGAACCGAGCGGGCCAAACAGCACGAGTAGTCTAAGGACGCGAATGTTGGTCAGACTGAACAAGCCAGGCAGTGCTCGCATAGAATTTATCATGAACTCTTACCGCCAAGATACTCCTCCACTTCTGGGTATTTGAACGCGCCTTGTAACTTCTCCGCCAAAGACTTTTTGTCCCTTGCAGGGCCAAGTGAGAGGCCACTTGTCGAATGTGGGATATCGCCAGCCTCTTTTCCCTTCAGTGAAACATGAGGCTGTTGTTCCTGGTGGTGATGCGATGATCTCGGGAGGTAGCTATGAGGGCGGCGCTGTCCTTCGTCGTCGGTGATGTCCTCCTCTCCGTCTGAATGAATACCCAGGCCCTGCATAGATTCTTGCCTAACCAGCACCCTGCGGGGTGCAGTGACTATACCTATGGATAGAGACGGACGTGCGCGGATGCAGCAATAAAGTGTCAGAGCGCCTTCTCAGATGGGCCGCAGAGCAGCATACTAAAATGGACGGAGAATAGCATACTCACCAGCATCATCCACGTGCACCAGATCATCTTCCTCCTCGGAGCCAAAGTCGGACCTTACTTGAGAGCCGTTCATGTTTTCCTAAGGTGCCAGGGTTAGAAATGTATCGAGTCGTCATCAGTCCCTTGTGCTCACGTCAACGTGGGCTGAAATATGCCCAAAGGGGTTCCCTGCCCTTTCCCCCTTGCAGCCTCGAGTCTCGAATCACATCGTCGCCGCAACGCAAGGAAAATCGCTGCGTTTCTTCAGTGACAGGATGCCTGCTCTCCGGGCCGTCCTTCGTGCGTCGATCGACTCGATAGTAGAAAAATGGGGTTGACATATGACAAACAGCGATCGGTCCTCTAAAGCAGGTCGTGGCCTCCCTTCGCCACCACTCCGCCACCACATGACCGAGTCCGTCACTGTGCTACTTCTACTCTTCGATATGTGTCAACCCAATATCCTTGACGTATCCTGACGTATCCTACATGAAAGCGAGCATGCGCATACTCATTCATACCGTGTCTTCAACCACAGACGCCCACAAGGATTAAAAAACATGTATTCTTACCGAGCGTAGGGCCGCCGCAACGAACTGCAGCAAGGCAGACCCGCCTGTAGGCGGCTTGATGAGCTTGTTGAGCTCCATGGCGGCAATGTTATCTGATGACTGATTCGAAGGGCCGAAGTGCAATTAAAGGTCGCTGTTGGTTAATTAAGAGGTCCTTGGGCGAATGCTCAACAGTGCCGTGGGGGGAGACTTTTTTTCGTTTTTACGTTGGTGAAACGAACGCAAGGCTGTGTGGATGGAGAAGGAGATTGAGAGAGAAGGCGAGAACGAGGGTCGGTCGCCGAGTGGAGGATCTATCCGTGGGTGTGGTCGCGATGGAGAGTGGGACTCTGGCAACAACGGATGGGGGATGGAGAGAAGAGGCGAATGGAGAGAACGGAAACGAAGAGGCAAAGGCGGGGGAGAAAAGGGGGAACACTCAGACACTGTGCACGTATTATTTAAAGGGTTCAGAACAGGTCCACGGTTCACATATCACACAATACATACATCCAAACACTTCTCTCTTTTTCCCTCGTCTCTCTCTGGGCCAAGAGATGGGAACCATGCCAAGTGCCTACCAAGCAGTCAGGTCCGGGGGCTCCCTTTGGGTACATGTACAGCATCTACTCCTCAGGAACTCGCCAACACTCTGGCACTCCCACGGAGATCTTAGGCCACCTGTAAGCTTGGCCACAGCCTCAAAAAAAAAAGCCCAACCATAACCGATTATAGCAGACTACAACCTTGGCAGCGATGATGCTGGGATCTGCACGTATTCCATGGCGGCGAACACTACACTGGTTTTTTCATGCTGCGCCTTTTATATCTGCATTTTGTTCAGACGCCATAACTATGTACAACCCAATGAACACGACGAACTAAGGAACCTCTTTTTTTACATTGCTCGCTCGCCTGCGCGCGCATTGGCCTCTTCCTTCAACGACTGCTGATGCCAAAACTCGGCCTCTTCCTCCAATGCCTTTTGAACCCGCTTATTGATACTGTGCTCGAGATGCTCAACGCCATCGTACAGCATATGGGCACGCTTCTCTAGGTTCTGCAGTCCATGAGATTTATCCTTTTTGATGGCACTGCCTCGTCGAACTCGCTGGGGCACCTCATCCTTGTTCCTGATCTCTCGGACAACAAATTGGCCGTCGCGCATATCAGACTCTGATGCCTGGCGCGAGACCTCGAGCTTATGGATCTCATTTCGACCCTGGCGCTGCCTAGGTACCGTCGCGTCAATGACGTTTTCGTGGACCTTGCGCGCGGTCTCTTCGGCGTTCCTGCCATGCAAGGCCTCGCGATTAACAACATTGTCGTGTCCCTTGATCGCAGCGGATGCAACAGCCTTATCGACCACAATCTTGCGGGGTTTGCCTGGGAGGTTTTCGACAACACGTTCGCCGTCGTTAAGATTCAAAGAGGGGGATGAGCGTTCGTGGCGCTTCGGGACCGACTTGACGTTTGCAAAACCATCCGTCACCATGTTGGTTTCGGCGTGGGAGTCCTGTGCCTTCGGGGGCGAAACATTATCGGATTTACTCCACCATGACCATCTGGACGACGAGGGCTGCTCCTGGGACTTTTCTTTGAAGAAAGCCGTCTCTTTGGCTAGCTGGCTTGGGGCCGCGGACGACGATCGATCGATATCATGGAATCTGTTGGTGTTTTCAGACTGGTCCCTTCGAGAGGAAGGGAAAGAGGATGTGGACGCAGACAGGATGGACGCCGTCTGATCCAACAATCGATCAGCCTCGTTCTTTTGCTGGTTAAGCCATGACTTTGCTCCCTGGACAGACTCGTCAACAACCTTGTGGACCTGATCCTTGCCAGCCTCGCGGTAAGCATCAGCCAGGTTTTCGCCCTTGCGCTTAACGTCCTCCCAGCTGGCCTGTGCTTGGCGAGAGACGTCGTCCACCGTCTCGACGGTCTTGTTTCCTAGCTCCAAGGCGGCATCGTTCGTAGATCTTTTGAGGTCCCGCAACGATGTCGAGTCGGAGGCGTCGATGGGTGCTCCGGTTTTCGAAATTCGCATTGGGGTCCAAGTGTTCTTGAGTAAGTCTGTGTGTGCAGGGAGGAAGTAGGATCCCGCCATGGCACCAAATGCCAGCGGGGTCAATATCTTGACGGGGACGCTTCCTGTTCAAGGCCACGTAAGAGCGTTATTAGTGAGCGAGGCACGACTAAGTGTCGAGACCATTACTTTTTCTCTTGCACTGTCACTTACGAATGCGGTTCACAAGGATGGATCCTCCTACAGCCGCAGCTCCAGCATAAGCCAGGCCAGGGAGCAAGGGCTCCTGGTCCGCCTTGAGGCGTCGGTATGCGTCCTGTGATGACAGAGATCCGTTAGCGGAGGGGTAGAGTCTATTCGAGTAGATTAGAGGGTGCAGAGCATATGTAGATCCTTACATCGTTCATGGTGGATTTGATAATGGGAGAGTGGGGTTGATCCCTGTCGTGGATAGGTGGATAGGTGGAGAGGTGAATAGGCGAGTAACGATGTCGTTGCGTGGGCAGGTCGGTAACGGTGTGGATGGTGCAGGGTAGCGTGCGAAGAAAACGAGTGCGGACGCAAGACCCAAGAGAAAATATTTTTTTGGACAGCCGTTGTTCGCCATTCGCCTGTCAGCAGGTGACCCGGCCTTGACAAGCACCTCTGGGGGATTATGATTCAAAGCGAATGGGAGAGCAGAGGCGAGAGTGTGCGAGCAAAGGATGTGCACAGTAAAGAGGCGTGGGCATCATGTTGACATCACTGACACGGCACCGAAGACGACTTTTCTACCTTCCAGCATGGTGGACGAGGACCACAGTGGTCCTGCAGAGTGCAGGTAGACTGCGCATGTGGAAGCACGAAGCACAACACATGGACGGACTCCAGAGAAAAAGGACGATTGCATGATGTCGACAGCCCCTTCATTCTAGCCCGATAGGCGGAAGAGAGCATGTAGTCCGAGGTTACGACGCGACTTTGTCTGCTGCAGGTGCGTATCCTTGACCCACATGCAAATCGCAGTCACCCTCTCCTCTGCTCTGCCTCTTGGATTGACTTTTTTTTTTTGCCTCCATCCTCTTTCCAGTTGACATCCTCCTCACCACTGCCTCTCTCTTCTGCCCAACCCATTCCTCCTGCACATCCCATTGCCCCTCCATCGCTGCATCCGACTCTCCGCTTTTTCTTCCTCTTCCTCCTTGCCGCAGCTTGGCCCACACGGATCCTCTTCTCCTCGCTTGTAGTAGCAACTTTGAAGTCGTCCCCTCCTCACCTACTTTACACACATACAAATATTTTTGGTTTGTCGTACGAACCGACCTGCTCCACATTCGCAACCTATATTTCAACCTCGCCCATCTCTGCTGCAACTGCCGACCCACCGGAAACACCCTCTGTCTCGGGCAGACAACCGAGGAAGTGCAATGTCCTCCAACATCAAGATTGGTCCCTACATGCTGCTCGAGACCCTGGGCGTGGGTTCCTTCGGCAAAGTAAAACGTAAGGCCCCAGTCGCTGTTTGCATGTCGCATTCAACTATGCCCTTGGTTTTTTTATGGCTTTATTCTTTCAGTGCCGCCTGCCAACAGCACGACTACTCAGGAACTGCACCATCAATCGTCAGACAAGGAACGGGGCTCTGGACACGTCTTGTTGGAAGGCATAGCCTATTAGCTTTCAACACAGCTAAAGCTACCCAGTAGGCGGCGGCAGTGGTGGCAGCAGGAGGCACATTGTTGGATAGGAACGCCATAAACGCTTGCATAGCTTGTATGCTTGGATCGTTCCCGTGCAGCTGTTTGATTTGAAGGCGCAGACATCCGAGCACATGTCAATCGGTGTCGTTCAGTCATGCTCCACTTGTTTATGCGTCCCCCTTTTTTTCGACTCGCTTTGGTTCAGCAAGTTCCTGCAGGACCTCTTCCTATTGCGCGTGTCTGTTCTTGAGGTGGTCGAGTGCCAAAAAAAAAAAAAAAGAAAAGAAATAAGTGTATAGCAGGACTGATACTTTCTTTGGTTGATACAATCCGTAGGTGCTGTCCACTCGCTGACGGGACACACGGTGGCGATCAAGATCATCAACAAGAACAAGGTGGTCAACCAGGATATGTTTGCGCGTGTGAAGCGCGAGATCCAGTACCTCAAGTTGCTGCGACACCCGCACATCATCAAGCTGTGAGTGGTTGAATGGTTGCAACATCGGATGATCAGGCGATCCTTTCTTGCTCCCTTTTTTGCTTGGGGTTGCCAACTAGCCCAGCATCAGAGAAAACAGAAATCGAATTCTATTTTTTGCGTGTTTCCCTGTCCGGTCCCGCAACGCCATTCGTCCAAATCGACATCAGTGGACACGGATCACTCACAGGCAGCAAACGGCATATACACAAGTGCATGTACCACACTGTACCTCGGCTTTGTTTACTCTCCCTGCGTCCGGTTTAGCCTCGAGGAGAGGGTGCACAGAGCAAGGAAAAGTGGAGGGACAGTGTGTGTGTGCGAGCGAGCGAGCTGATGGACAAGGAGCGAGGCATCAGAGTGGCACCAGCAGGGCAACAGCTGACGTCTGATCTTTTCGCATGCAGGCGACCCAACCCCACCATCTTAAACCTCCTCTATCAGAGGCATCCATACTCACCTTGTCCTCTTTGCTTTCCTTGATGCTGTAGATACGAAGTCATTTCAACGCCGACTTCGATCTACATGGTTATTGAATACGCAGGAGGAGAACTCTTCAACTACATTGTCGACAACACGAGGGTAAGGCATTGGACACCAAAAGAGCTTTTTCGCTCTATTTTGAAAACAAGATTGAGCGGTGCATCAAAGACACAATGCTAAAGTGCGCATGTCCCGCCCTCCCTTTTTTGTCTTCGCACCCTCTCTCTCACTGTCTGTCTATGCTACCTCGCATGACTCATTTTGTAGCTATCCGAGGACGAGGCCAGGCGATTTTTTCAGCAGATCGTTTGTGCGATCGAGTACTGCCATCGGCACAAGATTGTGCACCGCGACCTCAAACCGGAAAAGTAGGTCTCAATTTTTCATTTTTCAATCGCAGGGGCGACTAAATGGAGATGATCCGGACTGTGCAGCTCGTGTCGCAAAGGGTTTAGCGCTTAACATATGTCTCTTTGTCTATAGTCTTTTACTGGATCCATCCATGAACGTCAAGATTGCTGACTTTGGCCTGTCTAATATCATGACCGACGGCGACTTTCTAAAGACAAGCTGTGGGAGTCCAAATTATGCTGCAGTAAGGGCATCAGCGGGTCAGACCTTCATGGATTCTCAACGTTCTTTTATGCCCCCATTATAATACTCATGCATTTACTCTTGTCTGCTTCCGCCTTTTTTTTTTTTTTTTTTGGTAGCCAGAGGTTATTTCTGGAAAGTTGTATGCAGGGCCCGAAGTCGATGTCTGGAGTTGCGGTGTAATTCTCTATGTGATGCTCTGCGGGCGACTTCCCTTTGACGACGACTACATCCCATTGCTGTTCAAAAAAATCAATGGAGGCATATATTCCCTTCCATCCTTCCTTTCGCCGGAAACCAAGTATTTGTTGACCTCGATGCTGGTAGTGGACCCCCTCAAGCGTATCACCATTGCTGAGATTCGTCAGAATGCATGGTTTAATGTGGGCCTGCCAGAGTACTTGAAGCCTCTGCCACAAGGATCGACCGATGACGCATTGTGCAATCTGCAGGAGGACATTATTGTTGAGCTCATGAAAAAGATGAACTTTTCAAAGGAAACGGTTGTCCAGGCGTTGGAGGAACGGCAGAACAACCAGATTAAGGTCGCTTATCAGCTAGTGGTTGACCACCGGCGGATGATCGAGAATGGTAAAGCTGAATGTTGCATGTTGTATCTTGGATCATATCTCGCGTCTGATCCCACGCTCAATCGCTAGATGGCTATTTCTAACACCGACATTCTACTTTCCACCTTTTTGCGACTGTAGCTTCTCAAATGTCACCTCAAAAGCCATTCCAGAGTTTCCTCGCAACCTCACCGCCTCCGTGGAATGTGAATGAGAAGGACGGCTCGCCTAATAAATCCACGACGGGATCCTCTGCGGGATCAGCACTGAAATCGGGACTGGAAGGGGACACGTCGGATGACTCGGCGGATTCTCCTGTCCCGTCATCCATCTCCGTATTGAGCACAAGTTTACCAGGAAACACGTTGGCAAAGGAACTCCATCGAAAGGCGTCACTAAAGAACACGCGGAGGGACAGATCGAGCAGCCAGCCCCATTCAGCCCATCTCACAACCACCGGGAGTTATGGCCATCCCCAGGAATATGCGACCACAGCGTTCTATCAGGCAGCAGTTCTGGGCAACAGCAGCCTTGGAGGAGGAATCCCTATCCCTTCAAAGTCTCCAAGCGCTTACAACTCTTCCTCCAGCGCAACTCTTCAGGCTGCTACACAGAGGAGGATGAAGGCGAGACCGAAATGGTATTTTGGAATTCGATCTCGGAGCGCTCCCAGGGAAGTGATGGTCGAGATTTATCGGGCTCTCTCTAATCTCTCGATGAAGTGGAAGACCATCAATCCATGTCACCTCAGGGCCAAGTACGAGTATGCAGAGGGATTTGAGGTCAAGATTGAACTGCAGCTCTACCGGCTCGACATTGAGAATTATCTGGTGGACTTCAAGTATGTGGGACAACAGTCTGCAGACGAGATGGCGGCAAGGGCCGAGTTGATGCGGGGCATCAATGAGAAGAGTCAGCTGGACCTTGGCAAAATTACCATATCGCCCGAAGGCTCGCCTGTGGTGGAACAGACCTCGGCCTCAGTCTCAACCACCACCATTGACGACAACGACAACGATAACGACACTGAAATCAACGGTACTGAGGCACAACCAGGTACCACCATTGCACAGGGAGGAGCAGGGCACATTGTGTCCGGGCCCCAGGATATACCACAGCCCCATGGCTCTGTGGGAGGCGGACTTAGTGTACAGGATCAAGCTATGAATCACCTGCTGGTATCATCACAACCCTCGCGCCTACAGCCTCCTCCTCCTCCTCCAGCGGCAGCGGTCAGCTTCCGACATCAGGCACACTCGATGGGGACGGGATTTGGACCAGGGGCGTCGTCGAGTCTCGGTTTTGGGATGTCGCTCCCCGTGAGCACCAGCAGTCCCGGCATCTTGTCATCGTCGCTCCTGCAAGAGCAACAGTTTCTGAAGGACATGAACGAAATGCGCCAGGAACGACAACACCATCAGCGGCAACGCGATCAGAAGCAGCGACCAACGAATCTGTTGTTCCCAAGAGCCAGCTATCAGCTGGCGGCGTCTGCCAAGGAGGTCACATCGCCGTTTCCCTTCTTTGACGTGTGCGGGAAGCTGATCACGGAGCTGGCGATAGGAAGTGGATAATGGTGTTGTTAAAAGGTCTTCTCTTCTTTATACTTTCGTTTTCTTTTTATTTTTTCTTTTTCCGTAGTTTGTTGTAACAACACCCCATGTAGAGTAACTCGTCGTTTAATGTGCGCGCAAATACACAAACTCTTTCAGGAGCAAGCTGACCGACCGTGATCGAGTGCTCATTGAATAAATCGGTTTAATATGTACTAAGAGTACTTTGCAGTCCATTGCTGAATGCTTGGGGGGGGGGGGGGAGATTTTATTTATCAGTTCTGCGAGAGATTCAGTCGCTATGATCTTCACTGCCGTCGTCTTCGCCGTCGCCTAGGGCCATGTTCCCTCGCTCAGCATACTGCTGCAGCCATGCTGGGAAAAAATCAAACGCAAAATCAAAGTGAAACGACTGTGTGATATTCAACACTTCCGATTGTCCTGATGAGGAGGGTGGCGGCTGTTGCTGTTGCTGCTCCTGAAGAGGAGCAGAAGAAGTAGAAGAAGGTGGTGGAGGAGGTTGCTGCGAAAACAACCGACCTAGGTTCTCGGAGCCAACGACGGCATTTCTGGCAATATCATGCCGCTCACGGTAGTAACCCTCAAAGGCCAGCGTGATGTGCTCCAGCTGAGTTTCGCCTGTAGCATCCCCACCAGCGAGGAGGGCATGTTTAATCAGAGGTGCTAGAGAGTAAGCATCCAACATGGCCTGCAGTATTCTATAGGCCCGAGCAAAAATGAGAAGGAAAAAAAAAAAAGGTCAGAATGCTGAGCAAATCGAAACTTGAAGAGAGTAGAGCGGGGGGTGATAGTAAAGACTTACCCTTGCCCACCGCCTGGTACAAGCTAAAAAAAAAAAATAAGGATCCAATCATGAAGGAAAAAAAGACGGAGGGGGGTTTAAGTTAGTGGACCGTTGAAGGAGAGTGCTGCTTCTGCATGTGAGGCATAGAACAATCTTCCTACCGCGTGGCAAGCTTCAATTGAAAATGTCGAAAAACACCAAACCGAGAATAAGTTATTAGTCTTTCCAGAAGGTCTCTTGCAATGGCCGTGTCCAGTAGACAGAACCAATGTCCAACTTGCGTCTTACCGTCTCCCGCGAGCACCACGCGGCCGCTGTACCACATGTCATAGAAGCGTCCCTCGTTAGGAACCTTGCGCATGTCCTCTGGGTCCGTCTGGTCTAGAAGCTGGCCGAGGGTGCCTCCGTATGGACAGGCAAAGTTTCTGGAGGGATGTTAGTCTTCAAACGCCTAAAAAAACGTATCAGGAGCCTCGATATCAAGTCCTTGCGGGGGCACAGTGAAAAAGAAATGGCTTGCCTCACTTGATCCAAGAAGACTTGCTCGAGGTTTTCTCTATGCCTCGAGTCAGGCTCCAACCCATCTCCGTCGAAGAAACTTGGGGCTCCGTCGGGCGGTCGATTGTACGTGATCATCCAGCTGATTCGAGGCTCGTTGGGCATGGGTAGAAGCCAGCACTGTCCAGGCGCGAATAAGGGAAACAAAAGGGGTGGGGTGATTAATACCTTGATTTAATGCATCCTCCTCCTCCTCGGGAAACAAAAGTCATCAAATGATGTGTGAAAATGTTGCATTCTCAGGATTCTCAAGAGACCCCTAAGAACTTACCGAGTATGGGGTTGACTGACCAAAGACGACCTGGTTGTTACCATAGTCCAAATCAAACACACTCTGCAGAGTATCTGGATCCAAGAGCGTCGATCCGAGCAACGGTCGAGTCGCTCCAATAACATTGCAAGTTCCATTCAAGTGAGCCCTGTCGGCCGCCGAGAGATGAACATCCTGCTCCTCGTGAAGAAGCTTCCTGACTCTGCTCTGGTGGCCATCACATCCAACGAGAATCACACCACGAAAGACACTGCCGTCTGTACAGGTGACTCTGACCTCGTCCAAGTCCTGCTCATATCGTGCCAGTTCCTTGCCATCGACCACTCTGTTGGTCGGAATCTGCGCCCTCAGCACATCCTGGAGCACCCTGCACGACACAATGATCCCATTATGAGAATACCGCGCCTCGGCCCCTGTAAAGTCTGCCTCGGCCTGGGGTGCGCCGTTCTCGGTCCAAATCTTCATACGATGCAACTCTGTGGAAACGCTCTTGATCTGATCCACGATCCCCAGCATCTCGAACAGGTTGAGCGCAAAGGAGCCGATCACGGTCGTTCCTGACGAGACGCCGTAGCGACACGAGCGCTCGAGAATCAGGTAGTTGATCCCGAGGCGTTGGAGGATCAGGCCGAGGATGAGGCCCTGGATATTGCCACCGACGATGAGGACGCGGTGGCGAAAGAGGAGCTGGTTAGAGGAGCGGTCATGGTGGTTGCGTGTGCTCTTGCGCGGCGCGGAGGAGTATGGGTTTGGGTTGGGCCTTTGTTTGGAGGGCCTGTTTTTGTGTCGCCGTGGGGTGGACATTTGGCTTCGCCCTAGTCCTCTCTGGGAATGGAATAGCGTTGGTGGGAGGATGGACTGGGCGGAGGGGCGAGCCGTGGGCTGGGAATGCGCGAGGAGGAGCGGATGCGGATGAGGAGAAGGGAATGAGAAGGAGAGGGATGGAGGGGCAGTCGACACTCGGACACTGAGCGATGGATGAGAGGGCGGGACAGGCAGACAGAAAGACGGCGCAATGGAGCGAATAGGTGTGTGGGTGGCAATAGGAGAAAAACGAGGAGCGCGAGAGCCAGAGCGAGAGGGAGGGAAAGAAGACAAAAGAGCTTTCCCGCCAGGCACAGTGTAAATTCAAGGTTCATTGCCTATCGGCTCATCTGGGCCACGCAGAGCAGACGGGACTCGTCCAACGTCCTCTGCAAGGCCAGGTGGCAATTGGGCAGAACAGCAGCAGGCAGCAGCAGCCTGGTAGAGGTACCATGGAGATGTACCCACTCGCTGGTATCCACACACATACACACACACACACACTCTCTCTCTCCTCAATGTCCGCTAGAGGCTGCTTAGTATACTGTACAAGGTGATATTTTTTACTGCTCATGTAATCTTGGCAAACGTTACAGTGACAGGCACCGGCGTCACACTCGACGTCTTCCGGTGGTGGCGCTGGTGGGGCAGAACGCTGGTCGCTGGTGCACAGGGTGCTGCGCTCGAGGGTGTCGGCATCGGCGTCACCCGGGGTGTACTTGCTGCAGCAGAGGTGGCATTCAGACTACTCGCTGTCGACAGAGGCGGTGCAGGCATCATCGAGGACCGACTGAGACCGCTCTTGACCGAGGAGAGTGTGCCTTTGAAATAATTAACCGCATTTTTCGTTGCTGGCTGCCGAGGATTCACAGCCAAGTCCTGCTTGACGGATGAATCCTGCGGCTGAGAGGTCATCAATAATGAGCTGCTGCTACTCGACGGCAAGCCCCCAGAAGGCGGGCATGGCTGGCACGAGGGAGGCAGAGGCGAGAACGACAAGGTCGTTTCTAGAGGTGCCGTGATGGGCAATGGGGCGCTGATCATAGCCACCGTCGTCTTTTTCTTGGACCCTTGCTTCGATAACAGCCGCATGAGACCCATTCCATCCTGCGAACGCGATTCGGACCTGGCGTCGTCGACCCGCACAAACATCTTTTGGCGTTCCAAATACTGTTGATACTGGCTGGTGGCGGCTGTTGACCCCGACTGGGCTTTGGCGTTGACAAGGGTGATGGGTGCACTGTGTACCAACAACGGGCTCTGCGCCTGCCTCCTCGGCTGTGGGTATGCCAAGGACTCGTTACTAGATCCTGACGGAATGGGCGATGCAGACTGTGGGCTGTCCTCGAGGGACAGGGTATAAGGTGGAGGAGGAGGGGAGTGAGGGTATCGAGAGCTGACTGGCAAGGCCGTAGCCAGGTAAGGCTGCTCGTCTTCAGAGCCCAGGATGGCTGTGGCCGACTTTTCAGGGGGGTAGGTCGCCATGCTTGAGGGTCCAGATGAAGGATGCGATATGGTTGAGCTGGTCGCCTCCTTTGTCAGCGTTGCTTCCTCACCAGAATCATGTTGGTAGCGATGGTTGTGGTGTTGCACTGGAGATTCCCTTGACTTCAAGTTAGCATCCTCGCGTGGATCCCGTTCGGCGGGTGGCATTCTAGGTGACCTTCGGCCCGGCGGGGTGGCAGGCCTGCGCGGTTTCTGGTCCTCTGGCTTGCGGTATCGCGGAGATCGGCTGCTGGGCGGAGGCGACGACCTTTCGGAGCGTGTCTCCACAGGGTCTTCGTCGGTGTGGATATGACTGTAGCTGTGTTCATGTGCGGTGAAGCTGTTGTTTGGGGCCCCACTGTGATTCTGTGCAGCGACAGACGGCTTATTAGAATGCTGGTTGAGTGATGAAGGGTATCGCTTTCCACTGCTGAAGTTATCGCTGCGGCTCGGTTGATTAGAAGGCTGCTGCACTCTGAGACTGTCCACGCTACTCTCATTATCCTCGAGTTCGCTCTTGCCATAGCAGTTCCCGCTGACAGAGTCTCCATGCCCCGTTTTTTTCGCCATTGACTCCAAAGTGCGTTCCTGGTGGCGATGACCGCTCTCCGTTGTTAGCTCCGGCCCCACACTGGCACTGGCGTGCTTTCTCCCCGAAGCCCTTGCGAACGACGAAGCCAAGGAGGAGGAAAATGCGCTGAAGGAAGAGGAGGCAGAGGAGGAGGTAGAGGGGGATGCCTTGGAGGTGAGGGCCGTCGATGCAGGAGCATTCGAGGACGTTGAAGTCAAGTCCAGTGTGGAGGCCACTATGGACTGTGCCAGCGAAGAGCGCGGATGAGGGGTTGCAGCCTTCGCTGTAAACAGGGAATCCTCGGTGCTGGGGAGACCGACGGACCAGTCCACATCAAACACATTAGAGAGATATGAATTCAGGGACTGGGGCAGCTCCATTGACAGTGGCCGCGGTAGAGGGACCCTGGTGGACCTCAGAGTCAAGGGCTTCCGTCGCTGGGTGACGGCCGATGCGGCAGCAGCTGCTGCAGGCGACAGTTCCATCAGACTGCCGTCGGTGTCGCTCCCCAGGATATCCACAGACGATGCAGAAGAATAGTCGTAGTGGTCGCTGCGTCTGTTGTCCTTGTCCTTGTCCTTGTCCTCGTAAGTGCTGTAGCTGTAATCGTGGCCCTATTTCAAGTACAGTGAAGGTGATTGGAAGGAGTATATAGCACGGGCCGTTAGAGAGGCAGGACGAACTAGTGTCACCGCGACATGAGACACTGGCTGCTGCCAAAGTCAAAGTGGCCAAGAGGACGTGCATGTTGGCATACCTCCGACATGTCCTCTGAATGGCCGATGCCTACAGCGGAGAGGGTCTGCTCCAACCACTGGTCCTCGTCGTCCACAGGACTCTCCTCGATCCATTCGATGGGATGTCGCTGGTAGAGGAGCGTCAGGAAGTTCCTGATGAGGATGCGCCGATGGATAGGGAGAGAGCGGGAGGAAAAGATCTCTGCATTGAGCTTGAGATTCGAGATGTGAACGAGGTGCATCGGGGTCCTGGATCCAAGACAGCGTTTGGGTTCCAGAAGCGCGGGGGCCGGCTCGTGCATTCTGTCGGTTGACAGCTGCTGGATGTGAGCGGGAGCGACGAGCGTCATGCTGTGTCCTGGTCCTGGCGTGTGTCTGCTGGTGTGTTCTTTCGTACAGTCAGGGGAAGAAGGGAAAGGAGGCAAACTGGGGATGGGGACGCTGGTTTTATGCTAGCAAGGGTCGGTCATGAGAGGGGCGAGGAGCCAGGTGTCGATGGCAGAGACAGAGACAGCGGGAGAGACAGAGAGAGTGCGAGGTGGCTGCTGCTGCTGCTGCTGCTGCTGTGGAGGGGGGGGCGAGTGCGACTGGAGCGAGAGGAGGCGTACAAGGCACAGGGTGATGAATCAGTGAATGAGGATGAATGCGATGCTGGAGGGATGCTAGGGATGCTGGGAAGTGATCAATGGTGCCGATGGGGAGATGTGGGGTGGGGATGCAGTGGACGGAGCAGCAAAAGGGTCATTCATCAGATCATCACAGAGAAGAGAGAGACGAGAGGGCGAGGACAGAGGACAAGGGACAAAGGACAAAGGACAAGGGACAAAGGACAAGGGACAAAGGACGAAGAGCGGCGAGAGAGACGAGAGAGACGAGAGAGACGAGCGACTGAGACGGGGAGCGAGGGGGACCTGTGCTGAGTACTGCCGCCTGTGTACAGTCAGTATCGGACACATCTGCAAAAACGAAAGAGCCGACAGTGTGTGAAAAAGCGGACAATTGGGCAATTGCCCATTCTTTTGACGCCCAGTCCAACCCAGATAGATGAAACGAGCCAGCCCAAAAGGAGGTGCAACAACATGAGCCAAGTCCGCCACGCTGCGTGTGGCACCAAGGCAGGCTGCCTCGGCCAGTGCACCCAGCAGATCTCCTCGCCCACACACTCCCCCCCCCTCCACCGCGCAAATTGCAATTTCGGACAGCGCAACACACTGGCCAGGGATAGGGGGCACAGAGGAGACACATTCCACCGGGCTGGGTGCCTGCTCGCCACGCAGCAAGAGGCTATGTGGTCCTGCAAACTGTCTCATCCTTCCTCCCTCGCGCGCCCCTAGACAGCGCTGTTGACACAAGGACCCTTGAAACCACTCTTGCCCAACCTCCCGCCTCTTCTGCCTCTGTCTCCTTCACACGCCCATCGCCCACCTTGTCTGTTTCCCGCCAATTTAAGCTGTATCAAATATATACGGCATGTAGACTGAAGCTAGAGAGGGTAGTAGAGCATGAGCCTGCATGAGGTGGACAGTGCGGCCCAAGGTCCCAACGCTCCATCATGGCCAGAGGTATCCGGCACTCGTTGTAAAGCCGTCCCCAAGCTGGACACACGTGGATTTGCCCGTGCTCAGCCCCGAGGCAGCAGTCACTCGCCCATCAATCGATCTGGGGGGTTTTATCAAATCAAAGAGAGATGTCCGAGATATTGCATACATCTTGCCTCTATTCCCTTCGTCCGCCTGCTCGTCCTTCTTCGTCCTTCTTCTCTCCTCTTCCCTCCTCTGCCCTCCGATCCCTGCTGCCACACCCCTTCCGTGTCTCCCTTAATATCTCTCCACTCTCCTCCTCCCGTCTCCACCTCTTTGTTCTTGTCTTGCATCCCCACTCGCCGCTATACAGTTATGCTCAGGATCAACACTCAAGCCCTGCTGAGGACCCCAGCTTGGGCCCATGGCGCCCCCTCGTCCAGGACAGCCCGTCTCCAAAGGAGCAGCATGCACATCTCTGGAAACAGCAGTGTACACTTCAGGAGAATGTTGGCAACCGCTGCTGCCGTGCAACCACAAAACATGATCGAGAAGATCGTCCAGCGATATGCTGTAGATCTGTCGCCGAACCAGGTCGTCAGGAGCGGCGACTTTGTGACCATCCGTCCTGAACACGTCCTGACCCACGACAACACGGGTGCAGTCATCTCCAAGTAAGTCGGGCATCGTCAGACAACTCTTTGCCACTGGCTTTCTTTGTCAAGCTCTTTTTCTTCATTTACTCATCGCCTCACGGCATCTACCTCTTTGTGTCCGAGCAGGTTCAAAAGTATCGGAGCAGCACACTTCAAGAACCCTCGCCAGCCAGTCTTTGCGCTCGACCACGATGTCCAAAACAAATCTGAGAAGGTACTTGTCCTTTTGCATTGTTCTTGACCATACCTCCCGAACGCAAAAGATCTCGGAATTTTGACTTTGGACTCTTTGCAAACCCTCCTTTTTTTCGCGCTGCATGAACAGAACCTTCACAAATATGCAACAATCGAGGCATTTGCAGGAGAGAACAGTGTGGACTTTTACCCTGCAGGCCGAGGAATCGGACATCAGGTCATGGTTGAGGAAGGATATGCCTTTCCAGGGACACTCACCGTCGCTTCGGACTCGCACTCAAACATGTACGGAGGCATCGGAGCACTGGGAACGCCCATCGTCCGCACTGACGCTGCTGCCATCTGGGCGACTGGCCAGACCTGGTGGCAGGTCCCACCTGTGGTCAAGGTTGAGCTCAAGAACAAGCTCGCTCCAGGAGTTACTGGCAAGGATGTCATTATCACACTCTGCTCCGTATTCAACAAGGACGAGGTGCTGAACACCGCTATCGAGTTCACAGGAGAAGGCGTCTCCGCGCTGGGTATCGAGGACCGACTGGCCATTGCCAACATGACGACCGAGTGGGGTGCCCTTGCGGGTGTGTTCCCAATCGACCATGTTACGCGCGAGTACTACGAAAAGCGCATTCACGTCCTGGATCGCACCCGTTTCACGAACAAGAACATTGAGAAAGTGCCTGCTGGCCAGCCATTCGTCCATCCCCGAGTCAATAAGACCAGGGTCGAGCAGGTGATTCGGAACGAGGTGGCTCCGGACAGTGGTGCGCACTACTCCAAGCACCTCACCCTGGATCTGGCCACTGTCTCTCCCTACATCTCGGGACCCAACTCTGTTAAGGTTGCACAGTCTGTCCAGGACTTGAAGGGAGTCAAGATCAACAAGGCCTATTTGGTCTCATGCGTCAACTCTCGTGCGAGTGATCTTCGTCAGGCCGCTGCTGTGGTTCGTGGCAAGAAGATTGCCGAGGGTGTGGAGTTTTATGTCGCTGCAGCCAGTAGCGAGGTCCAGGCTGAGGTGGAAAAGACAGGAGACTGGCAGGCGCTGATGGAAGCTGGCGCAATTGCATTACCCGCTGGTTGTGGTCCTTGTGTCGGTAAGTTGCATATGACTATGCCTGCTGTTCTGAGTAGGAGTCGTTTCAGACGTTGACAATAGTATCCACCTGAAAACACGCCAAACCTAGGTCTTGGCACTGGTCTTTTGAAGGACGGTGAGATTGGTATCTCTGCTACCAATCGCAATTTCAAGGGCCGCATGGGTTCGCCCAGTGCGCTGGCATATCTGGCGTCTCCTGCAGTGGTAGCGGCCTCGGCGATTTCTGGCAAGATTGTCTCTCCCGTTTTACTTGAGGGCGACACGGTGCCTATTCCCAGCACGAGCCTAGTCACACTTAGTAGCAAACAGAGCGATTCGGATTCGGATGCTGTCTCGGACGAGACGATAGCCAACTTTCCGTCGCAGATGACTGGCGAACTGTTGTTCTGCCCAGCAGACAACCTTAATACGGACGGCATATACCCCGGCAAGTACACGTACCAGGACGACATTGGACCTGAGACCATGCGCAAGGTGGTCATGGAAAACTATGACACCCAATTTGCCAGTATTGTCAAACCCAGCGACATTTTGATCGGCGGATTCAACTTTGGCACAGGTTCGAGTCGAGAGCAGGCCGCCACGGCGCTTCTCTCTGCAGGCGTCAAGTTGCTGATTGCGGGCTCGTTCTCTGAAACGTTCAAGCGCAACTCTATCAACAATGGGCTCCTGCTCATGGAGAGCCCTGAGCTTGTGCGGGACCTGGCCAAAGTTCGTGGCACGGACAAGCTGACGGATCGCACGGGCTGGAAGGCGACCGTGTCTCTGGCGAGCGGCAAGGTCCACGTGTCGCGGGATGGGCATGCAGACAAGGTGTACAAGGTGGGGGGACTGGGCAAGAGTATCCAGGAGCTGTGGGTTGCTGGAGGGCTGGAGGGGTGGGTCAAGCACCGCATCAGTCAGAAGTAGAGCTGCAATAAACTATCATCCTAGGCACCTGCAAGAACATTCTTGGGTGCATTGTGCACCAAAGACATTGAGACATTTTGAAAAGGACCCTGTCAGGACGTGGCTTGTGTGACAGGCGACATGAATATCCCTGGACCCCCTGCTGGCCCGCCTTCCTTCGTTTTCTTCCCTGTCATTGTTCTTTGCCTCCATCACACCCACACACACTCAAATCGCACACACACACACATACTCTCCCTTATACTCATCTGAAGCCCATCCATCCAGAGTGATCCTGCAATGCCACTGGCGGGTCATTCAGAGATCCTGCCGCTGCATGGAAAGCCTGAAGGCTCCTTAGCCCAGTGGGCGGCCAACGGCAGAGCGTATGCGCGCAACATCGCCCGCCGCATCTCGCTCTCGCGCGGGCTCGTCGCCGTAGTCATCATCCTGGTCTTCTATGTCCTCACAAGCGTCTCCCGAAACCCCAAGTCACCGGGGAGAAGCCTCGTCGATCCCGATCTGCACCCCAAAATACCAATCAAGGACAAGAAGGCCAGGGCTGACCACGAGCGGATGATGCTCGAATGGGATGCGAGATCCAACTACAGGACAGATCTCTCAGAGGTAGGGCCAGGCCGCATCAGCTCGTTCCCTGCGAGTCTCTTTTCTCCATCCTCGTCCTCACCCAACTCTGCGGCGGAACCAGGAGCATCCACAGCAGCGTCCTCAAAGTACATTCCCGTCACCGCCGTCATCCTGTCCTGGAAGCGCAAGGAAGGAGCCAAAGCCGTGGTGGCCCATCTCCGAAAATACCCCTTCATCCAGGAGATTCTCATCTGGAACAACAATCCCGAGACGGAGCTTTTGGCAAGCGAGTTTGCAGACCGAGGACATCAGCGCAACACTGCCAACATCACTGCCGACCACACGCCCTCGGTCACCGTGTTCAACTCGGTGGCCAACCTGCACGACTTTTCAAAGTACACGACCTGCACGCTGGCCAAATACGACCACTGCTACATCCAGGACGACGACTGGATCAACCTCGCGATGGACTCGATGTATGCACTCGTTGTGGATCAACCCGACAGCCTGGTGACGAGCACGATCCCAGCCATGCACGCCCAGCAGCGGTCGTGGATGTTCCAGAACCCTCAGATCGGTCTGCATACAGGATTCTCTTGGCTGGGCGCTGGGTCATTTATGCCCAAGAGTGCGGTCTTCAAGTTCCTGCTGCAGCTTGGAGGGAGCAATCTTTGGAAGGAGCGCGTCCAACTATCGGATTTGTTCTTTTCAATCTGGAGGAACCAGTATCCTATCGTTCTCAGCCATGCATTGGCGCCTCTAGATCAGAGTTCGAGCTGGAGTGGCAGGATCGATCAGTGGAGTGTTGTTTATGAGCATATGGTAAAAAAAACACGGCCAACATCTCCTTCACTTTCGCTCCTCTCTGTCATTCTTGGAGGGGGGGTTCTGTTATGTTATAGTAATCAGAAACCACTGCAGCTAACACTTATGATGGATCCCATGTTTATAGACAGACGCGCTAGTCCGGATCACAACTGTACTTTCAGGACTTGGAATCGTCCAAGGATCACCTCATAGAATCGGCGCCAAGGTTGATTTCGTTGCAGAAGAGGAGAAACCCTTGTTCAAGGATCGTTATTCAAGGTCGAGTTGCGCGAACGACAAGTGCCTATTCCAGACGAGCACAGACATGTTTCCTTCACCAGAGACGGTCAAGTGGCCATATGAGGCTCATAGCAAGGATATCCCTGGACATGAAGCCCGGTTAAAGGCTCTGGACTACCCATCTCCCGAGTTTGTGGCTATGCACACATACCATTACGCAGTCGATCAGGATCTATCCACCTGTTGGCGCAGCTTCAAGGCAATGGAGAAGGGATCGTTCTTTGGACTTCAATTTGTGTTGCCCCTGTTGGATATGGGTGGCAACGCAAAGTCGATTGAGGTCTGGTCGACGGTGGCATCCACGCTTCAGGCTCTTCAGACGAATGTTGTTATCAAGGCCAGTGTTGACGGAACTGCATGGGTAAAGTTGGGAGAGAAGGCTTCATACGAGTGTTATTTTTGTAGCGTCCTTGTGGCTAACAACATTTCTTTTCATATATATATAGATGAACTGCTCAGGGGAGATTGAGAGGACGCAAGGGTCAGTCAGGTTCACGGATCTGAGCTGCACAGCTGCAGGGAGAAATCTTGGGATCCAATCGGATACCCGAGGAATCCAGCACATGCGGTTCGAGATGAAGGACAACACCGCGTCGTCGATTGAGATTTGTGGCATTCGTGTCGGTGAGATGCTGTTGTAGATTGTCCACATCATTATACATACCATACCTTTCTTTCCGACCTCCTCCTCCTCCTCCTTCTCCTCCTCCTCGCCCTTCACTTTTCGTTTTTCTTCCATCTTTTGTTTATTGTGCTTGCTTAGAGTGTTCTTTGTCTACGCTTTCCTCGCTTCCCTGGCTCTTTCATCATGAAATAAAATAATATCTGTATTTATTCTGCTATGTACATATGTACAAAGTGATCGTGTCAAGGAGGAGGAGAGGAAGGGCGTGTTTAAATAGCTCAAGAGGGGAATCATTCTCCTCTTCACCAAAAGGCCACAGCCAGGACGATCGTCGCCAGCGCTGTTGAGAGGGTCGTCAAAGCCTGGATGGCATTCAACGTGGGACCGAGGTTGGCCTTGCTGCCGGCTCCGTTCACATAGCGCGGATTCGACGACGAGTCGCCACCAAAAGGTGGGATAATCGAACCGCCGTCATCACCACCATCACCACCGCCGCCGCCGCCACCACCACCGCCACCACCACCGCCACTATCTCCACCATCGTTTCCATTGTTGCCTCCATTATCACCACCATTGTTGCCGCCATTGTCACCGTTGTTGACACCAAGAATACCAGCACCGTTGAAGGCCAGAAGGTTGGTGTTGGCAGGGCCCTTAAAGTTCTTGACGACATTGCGCGTGCCGAGCTGCAGGATCCTGTTCCCGATATTCTTGGGAGACCACGATCCATCCGATCGGTCACCGCGCTCGGCGCTCATGACCAAGGCGGCAATGCCCGCGACGTTCGGGGCCGAGAAGGACGTTCCACTGTCCGTGTTGATCTCACGGTTCGTGGGACCAATCCAGGTCGACCGCACACGCTCACCGGGTGCATAGAGATTAACGCACTGACCATAATTGGAGAAGGACGACATCTGATCGTTGATGTTGGTGGATCCGACCGTGAAGGCTGTAGGGGTGGACGCAGGTGAGTACTTGCATGCGTTTTGACCAATGTTGCGCTCATCTCCGTTTCCGGCGGCTGCGACGATGAACATGCCGGATTGGACCACGGCGTCGACGGCCGAGTTGAGGACTTTGGAGTAACCGGCTCCGAGGGAGAGGTTGACGATGTTCTTGTGGTTGGTGGATTGACGACCTTGCTTGATGGTCCAATCGAGCGCGGCCAGGATCTGGGACAAGGTGCTGGTCCCCTCTTTGTTGAGGCCCTTCACTGCAATCAGCCTGACTTTCTTGGCCACGCCAAACGTGCGCGAACCAATAACGCCGGCCACAAAGGTGCCGTGGCCGTTGTCGTCCGTGTTGGGCGCACCGGGGACCGTGGTGGTGCCCCACCGCGCACGGCCCTCAAAGTCGACGTGTTGGATATTGATGCCAGTGTCGATCACGTAGACATCGACGCCTTGGCCTGCACTTGTTGGATAATTGTAGTCGCTCTTGAGCGGCAGGTTGCGCTGCGATACACGGGGTAGACCCTTGGTTGGCAGGAGAGAAAAAAAAACAAAAAGAATGAAGAGTTAGGTTTCGCATTAAAGCTGTGCGATTTCACACTGCGCGAACTTTTTGTGCGCGCCATAAAACGGTCCCCTCCCTCAGCTGCCACACCAGACAAGATCGCCAAACTTACCCAGCTGGGAGCACGCTGCTGGATCATGTAGGCATTGTTGGGTCCTGCACTGTCTTTGGCATCGATGGGCCAGACCTGGCCATTCGATGGGCGAGGCTTCTTCATGGCGCCCTTGCCTTTCCGACCGTTGTTCGGCTGCTCGCCCTCGCGGTGGTGGTTGTTTGGGTTGGCTTCTTTCTCGAGATTAGGGATATGGACCTCATCCTTGTCATCTCCTCCTCCTCCTCCTTCGCCTTCGCCGCCGTGGCTGGTCTTCTTTTTCTTCTCCTGCTCCTTTTGGTCCCTCTTCTCCATAGGTGACATCATCATCATCTGCTCATCCACCTCATCAAGCGCATTCTCGAGTCTCTTGACATGATCCGCCATGGCCGCATGGTCAGCATACTTTTCTAGTTCTGGGAACCGGATCACGATATCCTTCTCCATCAGATCCACCCCAGCATCGCCCAACAGGAGTTTAGCCTCTTCCTCTGAAAAGTCTCCGTGCCAGACGTGAAAGTCCGAATCGTCAAAGGTGAACCAACGACCCTTGGACTTGATCTTGATGGATCCTGAGTCTGTTGCAGGTGAGGGGGTGGTTTTGTCGTCTTGCTCGTCCTTCTCAAACGTGTTCATGGCCTCAACTCGAGCCTTGGATTGGGTGGTTTGATGTTGTTGTTGCTGTTGTTGCCGTTTCTGGGCCTTGTGCGCGAGAGCCTTGGCGCGAGACAGTGAGAGGACGGTGAGGGAGAGTTCCTTCGAGGTGTAGTCGAAGGTGGGTTGTTGAAATCCCTTTTTACCGTAGAGGGACTCGATCCGAGAGATACCATGCAAAGGGTTGGTTGCTGCTGCGACGAATGGAGACCCCTCTTTGAAGCGGACGAGGTAGTCTGCCGCCTGGGTGAAGGGCACCAGCAGCAGCGGGAGTGGTAACAGACAGGCGATTTTCATCGCTGATCAGTGGTGAGGGGGGGGGTAAGAGAAGAGTACGAGAGAGGGACTATGATGGCTTAATGCTGTGCGGGGCCAAGGATGATAGATCGACAGGTGGAGACAAGTAGGAGAGAGAGAGAGAGAGAGAGAGAGAGAGAGAAAGAAAGAAAAAGGAAAAGGAAATGGAAAGGGCTAACAGGGTAGTGAAGGCTAGTTGCGGGGGTGTCTGAAAAAGCCGATTGTCGTGGTGAAGCCTGCGTGATCGACGGTCTCAGCGCCTGAGAGGTGTGCGAGGCAAAGGGACAGAGAGAGAAAGAGAAAAGGCTCGCGTTATTTTCTGTCTCTCAACCAGAGACCTGTTTGAAAAAAAAAAATGAAAAAAAGAGAAGCACGAAGTGTAAAAAAAGATTGCTAGACATCCAGGCAAGAGATCGCATGAATGGGACATAATGATCCAGATTCAGAACACGGCGATGTGGAGAAGCCAAGACCCCGGCAGAGCGTGACAGAGCTGCAGTCGTTGGAAGCGTTCAGGGTGTGAGGAGAGAGAGGGTGAGGGACATGGAGTCGGCAGATGGCCTTGAATTGAGATAATGACCGTTGCGTGTGCTGATCCTCATGCAGGAGCGAACCATGGAGTGGGAACATGCCGTTGTTCAATTCAAAATTCCCATCCACACCAAAGTTGTTGACAACGAACGCAGGTTTGTCCCTCATGAGGGCACGGCCATGTCAGTGCCATACTCAGACATGCACCCTCGTTTTGCGCTTCGCTGCCGCTGGTCTGGCTTGACGCGTAGTGCTTGAGAGAATGTGACCGCGACTGACTGCGCCCACCTCTAGCGCCGTAGATATGTGTGTGTCATCCTCGACAATGACGCCAAACCGTACTTTTGTATACAAGTGTCGAGCCGCCGCACAGTAAACAGACAGCCTGAGCCCGATCTCTGCCCACTTTCCACAGCTTAAATATCTGAAGGATCCTCCTCCGAGTTCGATCACCTTCTCTTTTCCCTTTTTTTCCCACACCTCAAAACTGAGGGTTGACTATATATCACCCCACCTCACGCATTGAGCACCTGACAGCTAGCGCACTGGGAAAGCAGCTATGACCACTGAACACCACCAGAACCAGGAACAGCTGCTCTTCGATCGTGCAAAGGCCACAGCAATGGGACCTTACCTGGTGTGTGAGGACCCGCCTCATTATCTGTCCGCTGTGGGGTTTGAAGACATTCCAGAGATGGTGAGGGTCTTGAACTTGGACAAGAACATCTACAATGGCACGGCGTCTTTCCAGTACCCATACCTCGAATCGCATGCACATGCCCGTGTCTCGCGCGCTGTTGGCTACACCACGACGCTGGGCTATAATACTCACTGGGCCATGCGCACATCGCCCGACGGCCCCTTGATGGGCTGGATCCATGCGTACTTTCGGCCAGAAGGGGAAGAGATGCATCCCGAGACTGGACGGGCTCTTAAGATTGGCGAGATTGGCTACTGGGTCAGCTCCGAGTACCTGGGTAAAGGCTATGCATCCAGATCGGCCAAGTTTGTCGTGCAAGAGATCATGCAGAAGGAGTTCAACTGCGACATTGTCCGGGCAGAGGCCTATATCGATAACGCTGGGAGTCGGAAGGTGCTGGAGAGTGCAGGAATGGAATGTGAGGTGGAGGCCAAGACCGTCTTTATCCCCAAGCTGCAGGAGGAAAAGGTCATTTGTTGTTATGCGGTGCATAGGGATGACTCGACCAAAGGCGCCAGATCGGCAGGTTCAACTGCCAGAGTCAAATAAAGGTATCGGACACTCCTCTTTTTCACTCCTGCTCACTGTTTTGCCACTGCCCCCCACAAACGCGCTTTGTCATGGTCGAGCCATGTCTTGTTTTCCTTTCACCAATGCTCTCCTTGTTACCATTCTTGACCATCCGCCCTCCTTTAGCATTCTTCTCATGACGCACTTTCATTCTCTCCTCCCCGTACAACATCGAGTGACTGATGCAACGCGAACAATCCTGTGTCTTGCTGACTTGAGGAAAACACTCGGTATTCATCGGTGCTCCGCTCCTTTTGTTTACGGCAGAGAAGTGCAATGTGGCAGAGCTGGTCAAATTGCATCAGGTGGATTGTTTACACACTTTGATCTGTTTGCCTGGATGCACAACCCATTTTCTCTTGTTCAGGGGAGCTCCACCATGACTGGCCAGGCACAACTTTGTCACAAGGGTCTTTGCAACAAGGGTTTATTAAATATTAGCCTTAGAGTGTGCAATATAAAAAAGAAAGTGAATGGTGGCGAAGCCAAAGAAACTATGGTACAAGAGAGGAGAGTATGGAAAACGATGGATGCCCTAAAGCAACGTTTTTCTTCAATGGGTAGCGATAACCCTAGGCTTCTCAGTCTTGAGAGGCGGCTCCTTCCTGGTCAAGTGTCCTCGCACAATCTTGGGTGGCGTTCTGGCAGTGACCTCGGTTCTTTGGAAAACCTTGAAGAGCGCCATGTCGTGAGCGGACGCGAGACGGATGTTCTTCAGCTTGACGGCTTTGGAGGACTTTGAAAGCTCATGCTCGGTCATGGACATGTAGAAATCACCGCCAGCGTCCTCGTCGTTTTCCTCGCCGCTGTAGTAGTCGCTGCCGGATTCAGAGCCCTCCAAGACGTCAGCAAGGGAAGGCGCAGCAACCGTGGGGGTCCTGGGTTTCCGGCGAGACTGCTGCTTGCGCTTCTTGGTGATCTTGACGACCCAGACGTCAGGCTGTGCGGCAGCAGAGGCGCTGTTGATACTGGTGGCGGTCATGGTCTTGCTAATATTGGTGAAGCCATCGTCACCTGGAGCCGAGACGGTCAAGGGTGTGAGGTGGTGTGCTGAGGCATCGGTGTAGATCTCCTCGTCCTCGTCTTCATTGTCGGAGGCATAAGTCGAGTTGACGAGGGACCAAGAGGAAGCGCTCATCCGGTCAAGATCATCGTCACTGACGCCTCTGACAAGCGCGCCTGGGCGGCTGAGGATGTCTGCTGTGGTTGTTGTAGTAGTGGTGCTTTCTGTCGAGGGGTCGCGCTCTTGCTCGTCGAGAACCGAGTACGGATTGCGAATGGGTATGGGGGTGTGGGAGAGAATGATCGACATGGCTGTGTGTGCTTCTAGTGCTGGTGTGTGAGATGTGAGTTGAAGAGTGTCAATGATGATGATGGTGGTGGTGGAGGTGTTGAAAAGGAAGGTGTCCGTGTGGGCAATGGTATTTATATCTTGCGGGTCACCCGTCGTCACACGCTCACCGCACGCGCCCTGGCCATTGTGGTCTTTGTCCCGCTGCCCCAAACCCGAGCATTTTTGCGGCGTAGTTCGCCGCTTCTGCGGATTATTTCTGGGGGGACGGACTGCGGCGAGGACCCAAAAGGGGATAATAAAAACTGCTCTCAGTGTCATTACGTAGTGAGGGAGTGGGTGACAGGGCGGCGTATCAGATGCCGCTGGAGGCAGCAGACACCCTTGGCGCACTCTACCCGGCCAGAGCGCCGAAAGCTGTTCAGCCGGCACCTGCTCATTATTGTGTACGACAAACATCCAGTCTCAAATCCCATGCTCCTGCTCAATGCGCCGCTGTTCGCACGATCCACCTTTGTGCAAGGAGAAAAAAAACGGAAGCCAGTCCTTTTTTTTTTTTTTTTGCCGCAGTAGTGTGCAGCCTATCCCTTGAACTAAGATGGTCCTGCACCCATACACGCGTCAACTAAGGGTTCTCCGCCCATATCCTAGCATTGCTTCGTCTGGGGGTTCAGCCTAGGACATCCCGCCCTTAGCTATGCATCTCCTTGGAGAGAGACGTGCCTCCACACGCTCAGCGTCAGAGAGACGATCTGACCGCCAAGCCACCACACATATCCATAAGCAATGTCACTCCACAGCTTTCAAGCGGGCAACCACTCTTCCATCCTCACGACATCAACACCACATGGGCGACGCAGGATTCTTCAAGGTACAGGGACAGACATGGAGCGCAGGATGCAAACACTTCCTCATTGACACTTGCCAAAGACAGAGAAAGAGAGAAAGAGGCCCACTCTCATGCTCAAATCACAGCTTTGATCACCCAATCAAACGCCTCTCTTTCATCAGCTCATGCTTTTTTTTCACTCTATTTATCGCAGGGCACCAGTGCCGATCAGGACACTCGCTTCAGCGACAAGCACAAGAAGCTGCTCCGCTCGATGCACTTCCCCCCCGAGTTCAGCCAAAAGATTGACATAAAGAAGGTCAACCTGAAGGTCATCAAGGGTTGGATGGCCCAACGCGTCAGCCAGTTGCTTGGAATCGAGGATGAAGTCGTGGTCGAATACGCTTTCGGGATGCTAGAGGAATCGGTACGCTTTTGAATTCACAAAGAGCGCATCGGATGCTGCTGTGGTTGTTGTTGTTTTTGCACAGGAACATCAACATTGCGTCTTTCCCTTCAAGTGCATGAATTAACGTTCTCGTGATGGTGTGTTTTTTTTTCTACTACAGTCGCCAGACCCAAGGACAATGCAGATCAACCTACAAGGATTTCTCGAAAAAAACTCTCAGCCGTTCGTTCTGGAGCTGTGGAAACTATTGATCAGTGCCCAGACGAGTCTTGGAGGCATCCCACAGCAGTTCCTGGATCAGACCAAGGAGGAACTTTTGCAGGCAAAGGTACGCGCAACGCAAGTTAGCGGGCGAGCGGGCGAGATCAAAGCAACCAGGAACAGTTCCTGTTTAAACTGTCAATGATCGCTCGTCTAATCACCGCTCCATTCATGCATCTCTCAATAGCGCGCCAAAGAGGCAGAGTTGGCCAAGATCCGTGAGCAGGAGGCAAAGGAACGTGCCATTGCAGAAGAAGTCAGGCAAAAGGCACAAGTCATCCGCAACGCCACACGGCCCAGCGCCTCGTCACTAGGAAACGGCGTACGTTTGAAATGCATTGAGCGGGACTTTTTTCGTCGTGTTTTATGTCTATTGTGTTCACCGCAGGAACCCAGCTGGGCCACAGTGGATTAACCGGTCCTAATCACACGTTTTTGTTCTCCAGGAAACTACAAATGGAAGATCTACCCTTCAAGAGCGGCCACGAGAGGACCGTGATCGTCACAACAGGGATCGCGATAGAGATTTTGACCGAAAGAGAGAGAGACATGGTCGCTCAAGGAGCAGAGATGGACATGACAGTAGAAGCTATGAGCCAAGAAGATATGATACCGATAGCAGGAGGCATGATCGACGCCGGGAACACAGCCGGGACGCGGATAGGCGTGACCACCGCCAACATGATCGTTATAGTCGCAGCTCCCGCCATCGTAGCCGCAGTCGAAGCCGTGGTGGTCGTAACAGGGACTACAGCAGAGACAGGATCAGTCGAAGCCATAGGGAACATGTAGGAAAGGATCGTGAGCGTGAACGTGAACGCGACCGCGGTCATGGTCGTGACGACGAACGTCGAGATGACCCCTCAGCTACAAAACGCCGCCGCGTGCGTTCAACCAGTCGGCCGAAGAGCCGGTCCAGAAGTGCATCTGGCGATCGTGCCATCAAAATCGAATCCACTGGAACAAGATCGCGTACACCCCCACCTTCCTCGCCATCCAGAACACTTTCTGCAGCCGCTGCGATTGAGGGACGGGAGGGATCAACATCAAGTTCGAGAGCGATGAAAACCGAGGATGATACGGGGGACAAGACGGGGAAGACAGGCACCACAAAATCGACCACCGCTGCGGCTGTTGACACTGTCGCTCTGGAGAATCAATTGCGTGAGAGGCTGCTTCGTGAGCGCGTCCTGCAGTCTGTCAAGAGTAAGCAAAGTAGTCAGGAACCTCCATCCGAGAAGTGATAACGAGTTCCTTGCTTTTTCTGACAGCTCTCTTTTCATCCGTGCCCTGCCCCCCCCCCCTTTTTTTTTAATGAAAACATGTTACTATACAAAAAAAATCGAATGCACTGGTGGCTCAATGGAAGAGGGATGGCTCTCTGCTAAACCGAACTTGCCTTTTCAGCATTCTTCTACGCACGCGTCTTCGACCTTACTGCATTTCTGACTGCAGCCTGACCATGTAGGGATGTAGGGAAGGTGTTGTTTTATAAACGGAAAGAAAAAGGTGGAAGAGAGAAAGGTGAATAGAAGGAAACGCAACATACATGAGAAAAAAAAAACGATGTTCGCCTTCAGGAACAAACCATAAAAAAATACGAAGACCGATAGGATGGGACAACACTTGATAGACTAGCAACCTTGCGCTTGTTATTCTCAAGTTTCGCTCTCATTCTTATTGCATTCCGGTCAGTTACGCTGCATGGCTTTTGCGCCAGAAGTGTGCCCGCGGATTGACGCCTCTCCCGTCCCCCACTTTCGTCTCTCATTTTTTGTTTTTCCTTTGCTTCAAATTCCGTGGGAAGAGGTCGAGGTTTCTATCTTGTTTATGGAAACAGTGTCATTTAGAACAATCTGCTTTGCACGACTCTTTTTGGGTGTTACATCCTACGTAGCAGGTAACCTGAGCGTCCATGCAACGACACAAGTCGGGGGTGGTACAACTCTTCATGCACAAGTCGCCAGTGCGGACACATGTTTCGCTGCATGAATACACTTTGCTTTCACACTCGGCTAAACAAGCAGTTGGTACTGGCGGTGGCGGTGATGGTGACGGTGCTTCGGTGGTGGTGGTGGTGGTGGTAGTGGTAGTTGTAGTGGTAGTAGTGGTGGTAATGGTGGCTGGGTCGCGAGCAGTGACAGTTTCATAAAGCTCTCGTGTCGTCCAAAAACCGTCCAGCGTGTGTGTTGGCGTTGGCGTTGGGTTGAAACTGGCGTTGCTTATCACCGATGTCGATCCTTGAGTCGTTCCGTTACCAAGAGTATTTGTCGCCGTAGGCTTTGGCCCATGCGGAGAGGTGTCGTCGTCTGGATCGATGCTGCTGCTGTTGTTGCTCTTGTTCACGCCAAAGACCACTCCAAGGACAACTCCCAAAACTATCATTACAAGACAACAGCTCAGAACAACCTTCCGTCTTTTGCTGCCCGGCGGGAACATAGCCTGACCTCTGCTGACGGGCGCATTGTGCGCAGATCTAGTGCTATACAAACTGTCACCGTCGTCAGGTGAAGATCTCGTACGACCACGCTCCTGATTCCAACGTTGACGCCGCTCGTCAGTTGTTGAAAAATACGGAAGTTCGGACGGAGGTACCGGTGTGGCATGTAATTGTTGCTCCTGACTCCCGTAGGCTGGGGGATATACCTGTCCTGAAGTGTTCAGCGGGATCTCTGCCTGCCTCGCTGTCTCTTCTCCTGAACATGCTGAGTAGAGAGCCGGCTCCTCTTTTTCGTCGAGTTTGGCCTCTTGAACACATGGCGGTGCTGAGCTCACTGCTGCCAGATGCTCGTTCCAGAGTGAAGCAGCTGATGTGTGAGGTGCTCGGGCTTGCGCTTGGAGTGGTTGGTGTGGTGCTGAGCTCGGTTCCAGTAATCCAGTGAATAGCGGGGCCGCTTGTGTATGCGGTGATCGACCAGGAGAAGGAATTGATGGATGGTGCGTAGGCAGATCTTGTAAACGTAATGGGATATGTTGAGGACTGGCAAGGGTAGGAAGCGCGGGAGTTTGGTTGTTGACATTTGTAATCTCAGCGTCAGTGTCTGTATGTTGTGCTGAGGGCGGTTCGACCATTTTGCAAATGCCAGGCGCAATGCGTCTCCTTTCCGGGCTTGGAGCCTGATATCTGATCCGCCTCAGGAACGTAAAATGTGTTCTGTATGTGCTGTATAGAGGCGTAAGGGAAGGAGGAGGTGGGAAAACGAGAGCAAGACGGATGTTCTACTTTGTCGCTGAGAACAAGCCGCAGTGCCCGCAGGCTTCTAAAATGATGCTCTCAAACTTCTTCAGTACTTTGTACTCAGCTTTGCTCTCATTCTTGCATCCAATTGGCAAGCTACGTGTTTGTGAACTCGAGCTGGTGCTTCGTCTCCTCTCTTTTGCTAGCTACGGTATAGTACAATAACATCTATGATGCTCGAGGGAAGAGGACAAGTTTCTATATCGTTTATGAAAACAGTGTTATTTAGAACAATCTGCTTTGCAAACCTCTATGCTGGCACTACACCTTTGGTAGCAGGTAACCTGAAAGTCCATGCAACTACACCCGCCAGGATCCTTGCACCTCTCCGCACAAACATTACCACTAAGGACACACCCATGGGAGCACGGATACGCTCTGCTCTCACACTCGGCTATACAACTCGAAGTGGTCGGTGATGGCGGGGGCGGTACATCGGTGGTGGTTGTTGTAGTGGTCGCAATATCGTGGGTAGTGGTAGCGGTAGTGGTAGTGGTAGTAGTAGTGGCAGTGGTAGTGGTTGTGGTTGTGGTAGTGGTTACTGAGTCGCGAGCAGTGATTGTTTCCTGAAGCCCTTGGGTCGTCCAAACACCGTCCAGCGTGTTTGTTGGCGTTGGCGTTGGGTTTAAACTGACGTTGCTTGTCACTGATGTCGATCCTTGAGTCGTTCCGTGATCAAGAGTATTTGTTGCCGTGGGCTTTGATCCATGCGGAGAAGTGCTGTCGTCTGGATCGATGCTGCTGTTGCTCTTGTTCACACCAAGGACCACTCCAAGGACGATCCCCAAAATTACCATTACAAGACAACAGCTCAAAACGCCCTTTCGCTTCCTGCTGCCAGGCGGTAACAGGGTTTGTATCGTGTTGACGGGTGTGTGTGAATCGGTGTGCACGAGCTCAGAGGTGTGTGAATTATAGCCATCGTCTGAGGACCTCATCATGCCTCTTTCCTGGTCCCAAGGTTGATGTTGCATGTGTCCTACTGCTGAGTAAGGAAATGGGTCGGACGGTCTGGCAGGTGTGGCATGCGCTCCTTCCTGCTGGTTACCGTATGCTGGAGGAAGAGCGAGGGCTGAACTGTTGAGTGACAGAGCCTGGTCCATCATGTCATCATTCGAGAGGGCTGAGTATTGAACCGCCTCCTCTGCTTCATTGAGTGCAATCTTTTGAGGATCTTGTGGTGCTGTACTCTCCGGAAAGACTCCCGAGAAAGACGATGCAGCTGCTGTGTGAGGTCCTCTTGCCTGGTCTTGCACTGGGTGTTCGGGTGCAGAGCTAGGCTCCAGTACTCCCGTAAAAAGCGGGGCCGCTGTTGTATGCGGTGATCGGCCAGGGGGTGAGCTCGCCATTTTGATTTGCTAAATACTATGCGTTTCCAGCTGTTGGTGCAAATGATGTGTTTAAGGCAGGGGAAAAGAGGAGGAAAGGAGGAGAGCGAGATGGACAGCGCTATCCCACTCAGTCGTTAATGCACACAAGAAAAGCACGACACTCAAGACGACATTGCTCTCCAAGCTCCAGCGCCGGCTTTTGAATTGGACTTGTGTTTTTGTGCTCAGTTTTGCTCTCAATGTCTAATGTCTTCTCTCGGGAACATGTGTAGACGGGAGACCATCAAGTTTTTTTTTCGCTGCCCGCTTGGTAACACGATGCGCTGAATATCAGTATGTGCAGAACACAGTGCTTTCAAGGACCAATTGAATCAACACCACTTCAGAGCAGCAGGCACAGAGTGCGGCAAAACATGTCTAATTATCACCGCCATGCGTACTCTCTCAGATATCTGAGCCCCCAGCCATAACGCTGCACAATCGGCGTTCCATGATCACAGTTTCTGTTGTTTTTCTTTCATATCAGATGTATTAATACTGTACATGCTTAGCATTGACAGCGACGGCTGTTTGAGTGACAGACGTTCCCACAGTCACCGCTCTTAAATGCACAAGGATTGCTGCAGAAAAGATCATCTCCGCAAGGGGCCTCGCATTCTTTCTTCACCGCGTCGCACGCGTCGAGACAATCATAAAACTTAGTGTTGCAATTTTTCATGCACGTAGCTGGGTCTGTCGGTGGGCTTGTTGCAGGAGGCTGCGTCTGCGCGGGGGGCTGCGCTGTGGTCGTTGATCCCAAAGCCTCGGTGGGTGTGGGTACATTGGGCGTGGGCTGCGCTCTCCAAGTGCTAGTGGCTCTAGCTGGCGCGGTCGTGGTGCTTGAGTGTGATCTGTCTTCATACACTCCACCTTTCTGGTCCTCCACCTTGTCCTTAAGGAACACCCCGAAAACGAGTCCTAGCACAATCGCCACCACTACAATGAAGAGAACGCCGCGCCACAAGATGCTGCGCTTAATTCGACTGGGGGACGATGTGATGTAAACGGGCTTGTGCGGGGCATCGCTTGGTGATCCTGTTATTCCAGGGCTGTAGTTGATGGCCTGTTGGTGCTGAAGAAAATCATCTGGACGAGATACGTTCGATTGAGTCCACATGGACGGCTGCTCGTCAGGGAGAGGATATGGGTGGTGTTGGTACTGTTGATAATGGTCTTGTTGCTGCGACACGTAGGCATTGGCATGTGAGGGACTTGCAGGTGGTGGGGGGGACCAGTACGGCTGTTCTGGTTGAGCTGAAAGGATCACGCTTTGACGCGTGTATGCTGGGGGGAGAGCTTGGGGTGATCCATTGGCCAAGAGCTGAGGACTTTTACCGGTCAGCGGATGTTGTAGAGTAGAGGAGACTAACTGTGGTGCGCGACCGGGAGTCGCATGGGGCGAGAGGGACGTTGGGTTGGATGGCACTCCATCGACCGCTGCAAACTCTTGAGGGTTCGCAGAAGGCTGTCGATCATGATAGATTTCAGTGGGTAGTTCTGGAGACGACGACCTCATCGCGTCAGGGTGCTGGATATGAGATATGGGCTTGCGGCGAGAGAGTGTGGTAGGCACGGCTGTGTCAAGAAAAATGGGGTTGTATGGAGGCAAAGAGGACAACGAGGGGAAGGAAGAGGACGAGATGGAGCGATGAAGGCGAATGTGAAGGGATCCGAAGAAGAGATGCAGGATGCCATACGGGATTCGCCCACGAGAAAAGTGATCCTTGCGGAGAGACAAACTGTCTTATACCGCGCCCTTGCAAACTCTCTCAAACGTGCTCTCTTTTGGATGTGCTCTCTTTCCAACTTTCATATGTGTCGCACTACATGTACTGTACAGCATATGAAGGCGCAGTTCAAACTTGTGCCGTTGGGAAGAGAGGTCCAAGAATGAGAGATCCCGAGCTCAGAGACGCGTATGCATGCTGCCATCGGGACGAAGCGCGTAGCATTTCTTCACACAACCCTTTGAGTCCTGGAAAACCTCAAATCACAGTTCTTCTGTGCTTTGGGCGTGCGTTCCCCATCAACTGAGCGCCAAAATAACTTTCGTAGCACAAGCCAGGTGTTCGTGTTATAGCAGAAAACTCACTGGTAAACAAAAAAGAACAGTTCCAAACACTCAAGTCAGAATAACGAGCATCTCGTTCGAGTCCATCGCATGCAGGGGAACAACATATATACACACGGGTGTGTATCTATATATACACGGGGGCGTGTTTATATGTTCATGTCGGGTGTATGCAACACGGAAAACCTGGATGCACAGGGATGTGTATGGCTGAATACACTGGGGTGTGTATGGAAGCGTGTCCTGAGAAAACCCCTTTAGATACACACCCCTACTCCTACCTCTACCCTTTTTTCGCCCAAAGCATGCCTCCATGTATTGATAATGGCTATGCCGGCTATCCTTGTGAATAAGAGCCCGAACGACTCTCACATAGGTTTAGAATGGCAAGAGTATTATTGTAGAGAGCAATAACTCCATGAGTGAGATTGATTTTCCTTTCTCCATGACATCCTGCGCTTGAAATTGATGTGGAGCGCCAATCAACCAGCCATTGAAGTGCTGTAATACATCCATTGATCCACAACAGACCAGCCTGAAAGCGAAACGGTGACCAAAAGCAAGGTTGATTGATATTCTTGCTGGTAGCTACGGGCTCCCGTGTCATGCCAATCATACCGTCACTCTTCGCGTAGGACTGTGGGGATACGCGCGCGCGTGAGGAGGAAAAGACACAAGTGACGCAGAACATTAGGAGCAATTACCGTGAATCTTTGATTTATGAAAACCGTGGCCGTTACAGAGGAGACAGTGGAGAGCTATGGTAATATAAGATGAAGCCATTGCCTAGGGATCCAAACCCATATAACGCGCTGCTTAGGCATTCATATCACCCTCGAGTCGCATTTCATCACCATTTTCATGAAAAACAAAGTAGGGGAGGTGTGTATCTAAAAGGGTTTTCACAGGACACGCTTCCATACACCCCCCTGTGTGTTCAGCCATGCACACCCCCGTGTATGTATCTTTTCACCTAAGAAAAAATTATATACACGGAGGGGCGTGTATATACAGATACACACCCATGTGCATGTATGTTCTTCCGCATGCAGGAGTCGACGCAAAAGAGAAGTGAAGAGAGTGGGATTTGAACCCACGCCTACGAATAGACCGCGGCCTTAACGCGGCGCCTTAGACCAACTCGGCCATCTCTCCATATGAATAAGCCACATAAATAAGAATATGATGAATCTGTATTGGATATTGCAATTACGTCATCCTTATTTCCTGTCATATACTTACTTCCAGACCTTTAGACCTTTAATTCCCACATATGCATCCTTATTTCCTGTAGACTGTCCACTTCTCCTCCATGCTACTGTACCATAACAGCCCATGCCTAGTCCATGACCCACTCGCAGCGGACTACAGACTTTCGGAGTGCTGGCTAGGAAAGCAGCAGGAAAAAAAAGTGTGAGAGTGTAGAATGAGAAGACAAAAGATGTAGTCGTGTCCCCAAACTCCAATTCCACTTTCTTTTGCATTCTGCCGACCCGACGCGTGATGCCTAGACATATCGACATATGTACACCTAGAGGCCATGCTCCTGCATGCACAATACCATTCCTCTACGTACACTCCATGAACACGCTGCTTTGTCAGTGTTGGTTTACATGCCGGGGCTCAGGGGGCTCAGGAAAACTTTGTAAAGCGTCTGAGGGAGCCAATGGCGATCCAAGTGATCTGGCCGGGGACATTTTTAGGAGGAGTTTGTGTGGAAAGAGAGCTGGCATGTGAATTATGAATGAGGCCGAGACCCCTGTGGAATCATCCTTGGTTGCTCAACGCTCGCATCTTGGGGTATCGCGTGAAGCAAGCGGGACAACATGGATCAGGGCGTCTAGAGATATCAAGTGGCCCCTCAAAGTCATATCGTCACAATGGCTGACTAGGTTCGTTTCGAGAAGCAGACGACGACCCTTGAGATGACGGGGATCGGGAGCACAGAGAGTGCATGGAAGTGGGGTGCTTGCATTGATACCAAGGACCCGGGCAATGGACCCGAGCAACGAAAACCACGGCGACTGTCCGAAGCAAGATCAAAAAAGAAAAGGCGCATAATTACGAGGCCCTCTTCGGGCAAGCGGCAACCTCTGACAAGCGCGACCCCTTCTCTCCTCGCCTCTCGCATTAATTAGCAGGGTGGAGAAAGCGCTTCATTTCGCTCATGCATGGCATGATAGGACGCATGAGGTCATTGGAGCCCACCTTATTTAAGTGTTGGGTCGTAAAAAAAATGAGATGCATCTCTTTCTCGTTTCCATTCCATAGCCGCAACGACAATAGCAATCCACTGCAACATTCCACAAATGACCGACGACACGACCACAAGCAGCTGCAGCAGCGACGAAAATACCCTCGTCTATCTCGACGTTGAGATTGGCGATCAAGAATTCAAAGCGACCTCATGGGATCTGTAAGTGAAGTACAGACGCAGACACTGACACGGACACTACAGCACAGTCGCGCCACCAACATCCATACAAAAACATACCTTGCTAACGTACCTTCCTCACCGTTCCTTCTTCGATAGCTACCACCGTGGTCAAGCCTTCTTCGCGACCCATGGGTCACTCTACGGTTACGAAGGCATGACCCTTGAACAACTCGGACCTGAAGACCGTCAGAACCTTCAGGAGATTTACGACTCTAACCCAGCCCTGACCAAGGGTGGCTCCATCACCCTCAATGAGCCGGCACCTCTCCCTGGCGGTCGTCTCATCCTCCGTCTGGACACTGCTGGCTGTCCCAAGACCACGCAAAACTTTTTGAACTTTGTCGAGTCCACATACACGAACACGGTCCAGGAGGCTACCTATGTTCATACGCGGTTCTTTAGACTGGTCAAAGATCATATCATCCAAGGAGGGGACTTTACAAAGAATGATGGCTCGGGTGGCCACTCAAGCATCCCGTCCATTGAGAACCCAAAGCCTTTTGCCGACGAGAGACATGGATTGAGGAAAGGGGTGTTCAACAAGCCAGGCGTCCTGGCAATGGCCAACAGAGGCAAGAATACCAATGGCTCGCAGTTCTTTTTGACCATTGGAGACGGACCACGGTGGACCAAGGCTCTGGTGGGGAGTTATGTGGCCTTTGGACAGGTCGTTGAGGAGGGAGATATTGACAGGGCAGGTTTGACAACAACAGGTGATCGCACTGGTAGCAATAGTAGTAGCAATAGTAGCAGCGATGGAGTGTGCGCAGATGGATTGGCCTTGCTGGAGAAGTTGAACAAGATCCCAACGGACGAGGAGGAACGCCCAATCCAAGCCATCACCATCATCGGATGTGGACGCTTGTAGAAAAGATCGCGCAACGTTGGAACATTAAAAAAAAACTATCGGAACTTCCTCTTTTGAGCGGCCACACATATAAGAAGAGGTCCTTGCGGCGAAGAATCCTCCCTCTCCTCATTCCTCTCCACGAACACCCACAAAACACTGGCACACACACCAAAGACGAAACCCCATGTCCAGGCTGCCATATGCAGGAGTGCATTGCATTGCACGAGCCAGTAGGGCAATTTCCCTTGCTCGCATGACCGCCTGTTCTCCTCTGTCACGATCAGCATGCGCAGTGCAAATGAATGCAGGATCCAGGGACGGGGGTGTAGCCAGTACCCGTGCCTTTGCAACACCCTTCCTCCCACGTCAGTCACCACTACGACCTTCGTCCCTGCTCTCAACAACACCGCCAAGTTCAACTGAACCAGGTGGTAGCGATCCAGGGACACTAGCCTATCAGCAGCTCTGCACCCCACCATCCATTGCCTCGTCACACTTTGATCTCTCGCGGATCCCTACCTCAGAAAGAGCCCAGATCCTACAAGATTTCATCCTCGTTCCTGGGTACTTGTCTCAAGAGGAGCAGGAGATGCTTCTTGCCGCCGCAACCAAAAAGTTGAAGCGCGCCCTCGGAAAACAGATCCGCTACGAGGATGGCCATTTCGACGGAGTCATTACACGGTATAGAGAATGTTCTGCAACAGACTGGGGTGGCACGGCTTCTTCTTCCGCATCTATATCACTAGGCGATCGAGACCAAGGGACTGTATCAGAGACATCATTCTCGACAACAGCAGAGTCGCGTCAGGGGAGAAACAGGACCTCGCCGAGTGAGGTCATGCAGTCCATCAAACAAGAGTTCTTCCCACCTTGTTGGAAATGGGTCGCCCCTCATATCCTAGAGCTCGAGGCCGGCAAAGGCGGGATCAAGCCCCACGTGGATCATCTGGACGCTTCAGGCGAGGTCGTTGCTGGTCTCTGCCTCGGCTCGGACGCCGTGATGGAGCTCATCCACGAGGACGATCCCCAGAAGCAATTCCGCGTTCTTTTGCCGAAAGGCTGCTTTTACTTCCAGAGAGACTCTGTCCGATACCATTACAAGCATGGCATTCCGATCGAATTAGAGGACCACAATTTTAGAGGGACGGTCATCCCCAAGGAGAAGCGCATCTCCATCATGCTTAGGGTGAGTGTCATTGTGTGGGCAACGATTGTTTTGGTGCAAAAGGGGACTGAAGTGCTGGGAACTAGCGCAAGGAAGACTGAATTCTCCAACACCTGCTCATCCATCCTAGAACGCGTTGGGTCCATCGGTCATTGGCGGTCGCACAGGTGTTCCTCCATAATACAAGATGTATCGACAATAAAAAAACCGGATATATTATGTATGATCATGCAACTTGAAAGCGAGGGTGGAAAATAGGGGATAGTCCTCTGCAGAATTCCGTTAGAGGTCCCCTGGATCGGCGATGATTTTGTCCCTAATGGTGCATGTCAAGTAAAAGCGTTGTGAGTATCGTGTCAACTGCATGACTGCGACCTTTAAAGACTCGATCCACTCATCCTGCTTTACTTTGTGAAGTCCACTTCCTGCCGAAGTATTGAGCCGAGGATGAATTCCAGGCGCATAACATGGAAGCCCTTGTTGATATAAGCCAATGCTTCGTCGTTGCAAACGTCGGACCCAATGATGACTACATTCTCCTTGTCCGCTTCCTTGGGCTCTCCTTTGCAGATCTATTGTAGTATGCAATGTCAGTGATGGCGACCACGGAAGCAATAGTCCCCAATATATATATATATCAATTAGAAGATAATCACGACTTCACGAACCTTTCCGCTGCACACCGCTACCATTGGTGTGATGGTGTCCTTGATCATGTTGGCGTTGATAACAATGCCCTTATTTGTCTGCTTGCCCTTGCCTTTATGGGCAATGAAATAGAATAGCAGGCCCTGAAAGAGCGGGTCGTTCCTCCCTAGCCTCTCCTGCGCTTTTCTGCACGACTCTGCGAGACTTACACCAGAGTCGTTCTCCATATCAAGGCCGTCGAACAGGAATCCGCCGTCTAAGTATCAAAAAAAAAAAAGAAGAAAGGCGTTTAAAAATCAGGCCACCGCGCACGAAGAGTAAAAGTAATGACGACGCCTTGCAGTAGTTCCGATATCACTTACATGGCAGAAATCTGTTGCTGGTGCTAGACTCTGTCAGCCAGTTCATTGTGACAATGGGAATGCATCTGACGATGGCGCACATCAGCTTCCACGTTCTCGATGTGCCTTGAAAAATGAGGACAGTTGCTTCGTTGTACGAGCTCTTGTCATCCCGGTATGTGCCACCTAACCGTGCAATGAGAGTCCGGAGCCTTTTCTAGTTGCAGCCAAAAGCAGCGGACAAAAAAGAACTGGATCAGTTTCCAATTAGAGGGCTATGCTGCCAAATGGGCCAAGAAAATGAAACACCTACTTTCTCGGCGTCGGTCATCTTTGGTGCGCTGATCATGACCACAGGCTTGTATGGCTCCATGTCCAGCATAGACCTGTCGGATGTTGATTTTCTGAGCAGCCTTCCAGGAGTAAGACGCATACTAGAAGTGGAGGCGAAAGTTTCATCCGTGCTCTCAGTCTTGATCAACTTGGATGGTTTTGGCGGACTCTCAGCTCTTGCATCGGCTCCCATGCTGTGCTTGGGGGATCCTTCCTTCTTGCGCGTTGATATCCGACTTGGTTGCCTAGAGACCGATCGGGTTACGCTGGCCATGCTGGAGCCGCCTTCGTGATCAGTTGAGGGACTGTCCGTCAGTGAAAAAGACGAAGAGGTCTCCTGGCTGTCCTTCAAAATAGGTCGAGATCGCCTCGTACGTCTTGGGATCATGGGTACATCCCCATCGCTATCTTGATCTATCGAGTCGTCCTTTGGCTTTTCATTTCCGCTCGTCTCACGATGAATATGAGCCTGAGCTATTGCGCTCGGCGCAGCATCATCTCCCAAGCCTGAGACATCTCCTACTGTTTTTGGCACTGAAGGGGTGATCGAGGTGGTATGTGGTGAACTGAATCCAAGGTCCTTTAACTGCTGATCCTCACTAGTCATCGCATCCGTGGACTGAGCGCCATCTCCCTCCGACAGGTCGCCCAGAGGCGCAGATTGCACAACCATCTCTTGCGTGGAGACGTCGGACATCCCAGCATGATGCTTGTCTTCTGGCGTTTGAGGAACTTTTTCCACATCATCCGAATCCAGAGCACGTTGTTTCTCCTCCGATTCAGAATTTTCGGGAAATTTCCCGTGAAGATGCACAGGGGTGGATTGGACGACATCCTGAAGTTGAAGTATATCGGGGAGTAGAAGGGTTGGCTCAAAGGAGGCGGAGGAGCGCACCTGAGATATCTCTGGTGAGACTGCGGATTCCGGCTCCTGAGATTGGTTAGGGCTATCGAACGAAACCTTGGCGCCTGTAGTGTCCTCGTCCTGCTGAGTCGATTGTGTGGCGGGCACCCTGTCGTGGTCTGTGTCGACTGGATCCAACTCCTCTGCCACATCGTCGTGGGACACGCCAATGAAAGACGTTGGGTGTTCCGAGATTTGAGTGTCTGGAACAAACTCTTGTCCGGCATCCAGAGGTCTCATAGAATGTGATACAGAAACAGAAGTAAGCTCTGGCGGGAGGATGGAATCACTGTGAAAGCTCAACACCTGCGTGGGTGCGTCAGGATCACAAGGCCTTGGAGAGAAGATATGCGGCGGTGCAGCGGATTCATTGTCGTCAATGAGCTGGGTGGGGACATCGTGGTCAAAGAGACCCTCGTTGGAGAGGTCAAACGAACGCGCCAAAGGAAAAGTTTGATCGAGGGACTCCGAAGACGCTACTGGTGGTGGTTTCGAACGTGGTTTGGGCATCATGATCGTTGGTTGTGGGCCCCAGGGAATGGTGGCCTGGATTTCACCGTCCGTGTTGGATCCGTAGTCACTTGTGTCGTCCTCTAGTCGCTGAGTAACGTCTGCCATAGGCAGTGTGCACGGAATGGAGCTGTCCTCCACAGATTCCTCCGCCTCCTGGTTAGCAGCCGAGTGCAAAATGGTGCTCCTGAGTCTACTATGGCTCGCCAAACTTTCCGGGTCAGGCGTACAGTCGCCGATGATAGAAGCGAAGCGATCCTCGCGATACTTTTGTATGATGGGATTCACATCTCTCTAGAGATATATTGATGAAGCGAAAAGGTTATCAACAAGGGGTGCCCACAGAGAGAAGTACTCTCCTCTGTTTGCCACCAAATATATCTCTTTACCTTTGCTGGTCCATTCTTCTGCTCGTCTGCCGAAAGTTCCTCCATGAAGCAGTGCACAAGACCTCCAAGAACAATCTCCTACGACCGAGTAAGTGGAATGTGAGCACAATGCAGTCGCCAGCATATTGTCGCGATCTCTGAAGAGTCTTTTTAGATAGGGAAAAAAAACATGGTGTCCATACCCTTCCCGGAAGCAGCTCGTACCAAGCGTCTCTCCTCATATCACTGCCGTTTATCCGCGAGCAGGGCTGATTCTGGTGAAAATAAAGCGATGAACAGGCTGCATTAGTTGTTGAAGAAAACATGAAGGAGGAGAGGATGAGCGACTTTCAATGGAGTAAAGTCTTACACGACTCTTTGGCAAGTCTTTGACCCAAAGAGGTCCCTTTTCTCGGCATTCTGTAAGAAAGAAGTGACCAGCATGTGGTCAGTAAGCGACAAGGTTTGCCAGACTGCCCGTGCATTCCAATGGCATGCGCTGTCCTAGAGCGTGCAGTGCTGTGTCTAGTACCAATCTCCAAATGGTGGCGGGATATAAAGTAGTGGGGCATGAAGACCTGGACTGAATGAGCATCGCGTCCGACAAAGTTGATTCCAGAGTAGAGGTAGAAGGATCCCTTGAAGCCGTCAAACATGCGCACCTGCATGCGTGCAACCGGTCTTTCACGCGTGTCCATGGTGCGCAGGTGTCTGGGGAACGAACGAAACAAATGGACGATGGAGGGCGGTGGAGGTGGAGGAGGAATAGGTGCAGCAGCAGTGGGCAGAGGAGACAATGAAAAGGATTTGAAAGTCACAGCGACTCGCGAGTCGTTTTATTTATACGCGACGCTCCTTGTTCGCTCGGCGCGTCTCTTTCCTTCTCTTCTTCTTGCACTTGTGACACATGCAGATCTCGCCAATGTCGCTCTCGCTCTCTGTCGAGCTCACGTCGCCGTCGCTCGAATCTGACGAACTTGAGCTGCTGGAACTGCTATCGTCAGTGGACATGCGAAGCATCGGTACATAAGCGAGAGACCTACATTTATCCAGCAGGTTCTTGTAGAAACACTTTCCGGACTTGCTGTATTGTCTCTCGAGCTGTGATTGAAACTTCTTTGCCAGCTTGGGACGCGCGTGCCGCGTGTTCAGCCATACCATCTCAAAGTTGGTGGGTGAGCAAAAGTTTTGCGTGATGGCAATGGTGAAATCTACGCACGCGCATGGTAGTGAAAAGGTTAGGCCTTTGCGCAACGATCAGAGTTACACACGATGCGCAGCATTTAAGGACGACAGACACTAGAGCATTACCCAAATTCATGACGATGTGAGGCCATCCTCCAGGAACAAACATGGTCTCCCCAGGACGTTGTATAACCTCGATCATCCCATACTTCTTGCCGAGCTCAAAGTCGTTTGCTGCAAAGCGAGGATAGACATAATGGAACCAAGAAACTGCCTCTCGGTCAAAAGGCTTCATCGGAGGGTCGTATTCAGTCTTGGGTATGCCAGGTGGAAAGAGACACCAGCGCTTGTGTCCCGTTGTTAATGTATTCCAAGCAGACGTTCCTAAACGATCAAGGTATCAAAGTGCAAAATAAGGTGTTAAAGCCTGAGAACGATGATGGGAGAATTGTGAAGAGTCGATGGCTGCTGCATGGTTGCCTACCGAGCGGATCAATGTGAATTCCTGTACCACTTCTCGGCCCTCCCACAACAAACCAGCGATATGGTGGTCGTCGTCTATCTCCAGCAAGTCTACAAAGACACAAATCGCATGTTAGACAATGAATAGCAGAGAGCGACACCATGTTTGAAAGCCTCTCGACTCAAGATACTTACTGAAAGAGATCATCTTTGAAGTACTTTGGCACTATAAAGTCATTCAGAAGCGTGCTGGCGTGCTCCTCCTCGCGTTTTGACGTTGTTTCCTTTAAAGAATCTCCGTCCACAGACGTAGCACGGCTGCTGCTGACACTGCCTGCATCCCGTTTTCCAAAGACTCGAGTAACCTTTTTTGAGCTGGTTGTCGGAGAGTTGGACCGGGATCGAGCTCTTTTGACTCCTGCGACGGCTCCTTCGCCTCCGCTGCTCGAAGAGGTGCTTTTGGATGGCGGATTCTTACTCCTCTTCTCGGAGGATGATGAAGACGATGACGATGAACCGGAGATACGCCTCTTCTGAATAGGCGTCAGCTTGCGCTTGACGAATCCAGAGTCAAAGATATAGAGGGGCGAGTCGTCCTTGAGGCCATCAGACTGTGCGTACTTTAAAAAGTACTTCATCTTGACGTACACATTGTTGCCGTCGTCGTCCTCGCCGACCTTGAAGGGCTGGGAGTAATATTTCTTCAAAAACGTCTATCGACGAGGCCAGGGAATACCATACGAACAGTGAGTCATACCATCCATTTTGAGCTAGAGTTTCCCATGCGTCCTTAGTATCCAAGAACCTCACCTCCACATTCCAGTTCTTGCAGGCTCCCCATCCCTCCATCACTCCACGGATAACAACAGGGATGTTCTTTTCTTCGAATTGCTCGATGAATTCCTCCCGCGACACTTTGTCATACTCAATCCTCTGCAGAGTATCGTATGCGTCTGGGATTGTAAAGTCCTGCTGTGCAAACTGGTGCTTGTCCCATTGGAAGATGTCGAGCTCTAAGAATGCAACGGAGATCCCTCACGCGTTTAGGTTTATGTCTAGACGAATCACCTACAAGCCTGTAGCAGCGCGACCTCTACATTGACCTGGTCATCCAACTCACCTGATCTCGCTCTCAGTTTTGCTCGTCGAATCCGCCGATGGTAGCGGGTCATGAGAGGCGGCTGCATGGTCTACGGTCCGCACGTTGGGTCAACGAATCTGATGCAAAGGAACGGGTAAAGTGGGACAGGAAGAAAAATCGTTGTGGGCGCAAGCAATGTTTTTTATTGCTATGTAGATAACAGTCACCAGCTGTGCGTGGGTTCAACTTGCTCTTGGTTCCACAACTTCTTTTTCAACTATGATCACCGCTTCCTCAAGTAACGCCATGCGCACCCCAAGGATGTTGCACGCATATCCCAATAACCTCTCATAGTTGCCAAGATATTTTCCTCCTCTGTCTGGTAGGTAGTGAACGAAGCCCTCTCCAGGTGATAATGGTGGTGGTTCAAGCCAATCTTCCTCGTCATATTGACCGCCGTCGCCTTCGGGAGGTGCGACATCAGAGTACAGTCGCCTGATAAAGGTCTCTATCGGTGGAGACACCTTAGTCTCAATCTGCTGCTCCGACAATCTCTGGGCATAGTCCGTTCCTTCCAAGCAACTGAGCACCTGCGCGAATTCTGTGGTGTGAAATGGCCATGCTAAGGTCAGTTCTCATGATGAAACTCACAGGCGGGTCGGTTGCAGCCACGAAGAGCATTACGCACCTTTCTTAGGATCAGGGAGCAACTCTTGTTTACAAAACTCGCTATAGAGGTCTGGATTGACTTGAATGAACTCCTCAAACTCTCTAGCACAGAGCAAGTGACACAAATGCCCACGGAGAACAACAAGCAAGATAGTTCAGTCACTGTCTGGTGTCCAGAGATTTCAAACGCAAGCTCCTGCAAGTCAAGCTTACCCGAAGGCCATGGGTATCTGTGTTTGTGTCTGAAGGCTGTCGTAGATATTAAGGGATTGCATCCAGTCGCTTTCGCGCGGCAGCATGTTGACTATTGATTGCCAGTCGCCATCGAACCTATGCATGATCGTACACAGTGAGCTTTCAACAACCACCATCAAGACGAAGGATCGATATTTGTGCAAAGAACTGCAACGATTTTACTGCCATACCTTGTTTTCCCATCCAGTCCGAAAAACAGCTTGGCAATTATGATGATATGTGCCATTAGGAGAAGAGTGTCGTCGAAGGCAAGGCGTGCAGCCTTGCTTCTTCTGGGATCCGTCGCAACGCTGCAGAGTTGCAGTGCGCTTGGATAAACTTCCACTAATAAAAGGCAACGATACAGATCAGCAAATGAGATCCACGCAGTCTGAAAAGAAGCAGGGTGGTCCAGGGGAGGCTTACCTGGTAACATTAGTTGCTGCATGAATCGGAAGATGAGCGACGGTCGATTCGGTAGAATACGAGGTAGGTTGTACTCGGCTGAATAAAACTCGCTCAATCTCCCCACGGCATCTCCGAACGTCTTGACGGCTCGATGCTGTTGCCGCATCCAGATCAAGAAGAAAAATTGGTCAGGGATCTTGATACAATTAACCACAATCAGCATAGTAGATTGATACGGAAAAATCTCATACCCTGGGCAAGAGCATCCATCTATAGTTATGTCTCCTTGTCATCTCTTCAGGCAAGGAGTACAGGGCATTGTAGTACGGGAGCTTCCGTTCCATCACCCACCTTTGAATACGATACGACGCGAGAAAATTAGTGTGTGTAACAAGGATATCATCGTCGCAGATCGCAGATCGAGTGACAAGACCTACCGGTAAAAGTCTCCAATGACCACTGGTAGCTTTAGATGTAGCGCAGAGAGATAGCAGATGGCGATTGTAAAGGTCATTCTCAAGGCGTACGGGTCCGCATCTTTCCAGCGGAACATGCTTCTCCGCCCTGTCGCTGGTCTCCCTCTACCTCTACCTCCACCTGACGACGTTTTCCGGGGTTCCTGCTCCTTGTCAGCAACGACATCCTTTTCCTTGTCATCCTCGTCATCGTCATCGCCATCGTCCTCCTCCTCTGAAGATGAATCGAGGTCTTGTTGAAGAAACTCGTCCATCTTGTCAATCGCATCTGGATGCTCATCATCATGCGCCTGGTCTCCAGTACCTCCTTCATCATCGTGACTATCTTGCTCCGAGTCTCTGTCAAGGCCTTCCTGCTGCGCTGCCATAGTCGCGGAAGTCTCCTCGCCTCGATAGGCTGCAAGCTTCGATATGTACAGAGTCCAGTATTCAAAGCCGACTTGCTCTAGCTCTCCTGGAAATCCCAGATCCTGTACCAAAGCATGTAGCTGCTTGCGCAGTACAAGCTGTATAGACTGTAGAATGAGGTGGTCCAGTTGTGCTCCATAAAAGACTAGTGGCAATATACAAGGTTGGCCAGTTAGTCAAACAGTTTCGATTTTCAGCCCTAGTGGTCATTCACTTGCGGGATCAGGGGTTCGTACTGGTAAAGGACTTAGACACCCTTCCTCGCTTCAATGCTTTCCTTCTCCGCTCATGCGCGGTTCCCATAGTGGTGTCAAACTCGCCTTCCTCCTCTTGGTAGCCCTGTGTAAGACGAAATGGAGGTCAGTTCAGGTAGCCGCCTGCTTTAGAATTGCATTGCTTCGCAACGGCATTAACCTTCAAAAGCAAGGAGGCTCGAACGTTTTCCTTACGCTGAATTGATGCCCACTGGTACACACATAATGCCCTGTTCCAGTCTTCGTTCTCACTGGTGCTCGACAAACCGGACAATACCGCCGCCGCCGGTTTTTTTCAACCATGGTGAACGCTGCTAGACAATGGGCACAGAGGGAGGGAGGAGAAGTGATGCAAGAAAAAAAAAAAGAAACGAGGCTTTCTTTGTTACTCCCTGAAGAATGGCAGTCACCTTTTACATAACGGCTCTCCTCCTTCGAGCTTCGCAACGCACCCTCCTCCTCGCCTCATACACCACCTTGCATCATGGCCGAGAAACGTGTCCAGCTGGATGCAGAAGAACAGAACAGACTCTTTCAGGAAGCCAAAGCTGGTGGAGGACCCCCTGACGACGCTGACCACGACTCTGGCGACGAAAGCACCGATGAGACTGGAGTCGTCCACCGCGGCATTCCCAATGGCGACGAGCCAGAGACTCCTAGCGGTGGTACACGTCAACAACAGGGTGCTATTGCTGCCATAACTTCCAACGAAGACGTTGCCCTATCTCACACCTCAGTGTCTCCTCTCTGCCCTTGCCCGTTGTTGAACCTTTTAGACTTTCTTGAAGACTTTCCCGATGATACGGAGGTATGCGCCCAACATACTTTTTGCATGATAGCGTACAGGCCTTTGTTGACTGTGGCACATCTTACTGACGCCATATGGATACTCATCTCATAATTAGGAACTACAACTGACGCATCTTCGCATCGACGATGTGCCCTCGCTGCATCTCGAGCGCTTCAAGAATCTACAGGTAGACCTTGGGAGAATGGCTTTTGCTGTGTAGCATATATCATCATGTTGATACGTGAGAGAATACTAATCTTTACAACTGTTGACACAGGTGCTCTCTCTCCGCCAAAACCTGATTCCAAAAATCAGAGGATTTGAGGCGCTCACCACTTTGAAGGACTTGGACCTGTACGATAACCGCTTCAGCAAGATCGAGGGTCTTGAGACTCTGACAGAACTAACGTAAGTTGTTCGTTCATTGCTATGAAAACCTGAGATCCTGATACCTCTCAAAAACAAAGCAAGATGGTGCTGACAGGGCTATCCTCTCCAACTTTGCATGGTCTAGCTCACTTGACCTGAGTTTCAATGGAATCCGGCACATCAGGGACATTAGCCACCTCGTCAACTTGACAGACCTGTACTTTGTCAGCAACAAGATCACGGTCATTGAGAATTTGGATACTCTTGTTAATATCACCAACCTGGAGCTCGGATCGAATCGCATCAGAGTACGTGAGAACTTGTGGTATATTGAGGATGTGGATTGCTCCTCCCGCCTCAGATTGGCACACTGTGTATACTGACCATGATGGCATGGACACTTGTCGACCATGTAATAGGTGATTGAAAATTTGGATTGCCTCGTCAACTTGGAGCAGTTATGGCTTGGAAAGAACAAGATTACAAAACTTCAGGTACCCTAGCTCTTGCATTCTTACACCTCGCGGATCAAAACACGGTCAGTAAGGCAGAGCTCATTCTGATGGCTCTGATGCTTGTCTTTTTCTCCCATTAGAATCTATCCAACCTCAAGAAACTCAAAATCCTCAGCATCCAGTCCAACCGATTGACAACGATTGAAGGGCTGGAAGGCTTGGAAAACCTGGAAGAGATTTACGTGAGCCATAACGGTATCTCAAAGGTCGAGGGGCTGGACCATAATGTAAGTGATAATCTCACACTACGGACTAGGACGTAATTTATGCTGCAACCTGTTGACCCAAAAAATCGTATTCACTTCCCTGCGTGCATATTTTAGACCAAGTTGACGACGGTGGATATCAGCAACAACAAGATATCGAAGATCGAGAACCTTGGTCACTTGAAGGCGCTCCAAGAGCTTTGGGTATGGCAAAGCTCTCTCGCAGCTCTCTTGTTTTTGGACGCTTTATCTTGAGCCGATATGCGCAAAGCTGATTACTTATCCAACATCATCTACATGGATCATAACTCTTGATAGGCAAGCAACAACCTGTTGGAGTCCTTTGAGGACTTTGAGGCGGAGCTCAAGGACAATTGCCCACATCTGGAGACTGTATACGCAGAAGGCAACCCGCTCCAGACCAACAACTACACCACTTACCGGCTCAAGATGAAGATCATGCTGCCACAAGTCAAGCAAATAGATGCCCAGTGAGTGTTTTTTTTTCTTCTTTTGCCCGGTACAACTCGTACTGTCTGCGATCTCAGGTCGTCTAATGCTTTCTGAAAAATGATGCTTGGTAGATACATTCGATCCTAAAGCGCGTTATCTATACCACTGCTGCAGCAAGTGCACGGACTTGGGTTTTGCAACCACAATGCGATACTAAAAAACGCGTTGGAATACAATGACATGGCAGTTTTTTTCTTGTTATTGTACTGATGTATTCAATGCTCTTGATATATACTTGATGACAACGCGCTCCATTCTATGACGACTACTTGACTTCAACTTTATAGTCATCTGGACTGGCAGTGTGAGGTGAGGTCTTTCGAGGGGGCTGCTTGGCTTGAGGTGTTAGAGGTGCAACCGAGGCCTTTACGGGTGAAGGCGCGTGTACAAGTGAGATGTGAGAAGAAGAAGGGGAAGCTGCATCAGATGAAACGGGCTCATCACCATGGACAGATCCTGCCCCGGAACCAGGGTGATCATGGTGATGTTGCTGTTGCTGCTGTTGCTGCTGTTGCTGGTATTGCTGTTGCTCCGTGTAGTAACGCCTATCCTCATCTGTGATCTGAGGCGGGGCCATCCCTGGGAGGTTCCATCCCAGAGGCGCAATTCCAACGTTGCTTCCGACCGAAGACATAGAAGAAACAGAGTCTAGACGCTGATGCTGTTGGCGTTGCTCCCGGAGCTGCTGCTGATATTGCTGGTATTGCTGCTGCTGGTACTCTTGCTCATAGGGCGAGTAGTAAAAGTCCTGCAGCTGCTGACGCTGCTGTCGAATGTACTGCTGCTCGTTCTGCTGATGCTGCTGCAAGTACTGTGCAGAGTATGTTCCGGACTGATACTGCTGCTGCTGTTGTTGGTATTGAGGTTGAGGAGAGGAGCCTGGAGATGCAGTACTCTGACGGTCGGGTGTTTGTGATCCCGACAATCTATTTTTCTGCTTGGGGGTCTGAGGGACGTAGGCAGTTGAGGGTCTGTACGGTACAGGCGACCCGATCTGGCTGTAGGTTTGACTAGGCGATGCTGCATGAAGCGATCCGTGGGGCGTTTGAGGGGAGTATTGACCCTGCATCTGTCCTTGACCGTGACCCTGACTATAGGCTTGCTGAGTGGCAGACTGGGGCGAGTTCTGGAGTTGCAAGAACTGGAGTTCAGGCGAAACGCCGTACGCTGCTGCTTGCTGCTGCTGCTTCTGCTGCTGCTTCATAATTATCTTTTGTTGGCGAATTCCGTCCAGCGAAGGCATTTGCGGCATAGGCACGAAAGGTACGTTCTCCTCCTCAGGGCCATCGTGACCCATGCTCTCGAGAGTCACCTCGGGCTCAGGGCCCATGCTCTCGAGCGGTTTCTCAGGCTCAGGTCCCATGCTCTCAAGTGGCCTATCTGGTTCTGGTCCCATGCTTTCCGTGATCTTGGAGGTGTCGGACTTTTTCACAGTTGCGACAATGGGTTCCTCTCCCATGGTCTCTCCGACGTCAGTCGCGCTCGCCAGTTCCTCTGGTACGTCCACTTCTTCTGCTGCAGAGTCGGCCAGTTCTTCCTCAGGAACCCACGGCCTAGGTCCCTGTTGCGACAGGCGGTTACCATCGGGCTCGGAGGCTTGTGGGCCACGGACAACACGCGTGGGCTTGGACGCTTTGGGTGTTTCAAGATCCTCCTCGGACTCTGATTCTGTCGCAGTCGTTTCTGAAGCAGAAACGACAGTGTCGATAACAACCTCCGGTTTCTTTTCCTCGCTGCTGGGGTCTGCTTTCCTCTCTCTTCTGGACGGTCTGGAGCCTGGCCGCATGACAACTGCAGCACTGTCACCATCAGTCGTTTCTGGAGCTCTAGCTTTTCTCTTGATAATCTTGGTCGAGCGCTTTGGAGCGACATCCCCCATGACAAATCGGAGTTCCTCCGCCGTGAGCTTGAGGTCGCTAGAGGTCTCCGGTTGGGCGGTCGCATGGGCTTCGGCCAGAGCAAGGCTAAGTTCCATCGCTTGTTTGATTTCCAGCTCCTCCAGGCGTCTCATTGTCTCTGCCTCGGAGGCGGATGTGTCCTCCTTCATCAGCTCCTCGACCTTTTTGATCTGGATCTTCGCCAGCGCCTCAGCAGCCTCTGAAGCCCAGTCCGACGACCTTGGTGGCAGAGATGGTCCTGATGACGACACTGGAGACTTGCTGGGGGTCAATGTCAACTTTGGTGCAAGGGTGGATCCGAATGGTGCTTGAAGGGTACTGGGCTTTATCGCCTCCTTGGTCTCCTGCTTGGGTTCGGTCTCGGGCTCCATTTCCGCTTCCTCTGCTTCGTCTGCCTGCTCCTCATGCTCGGATACGGCCTCGTCCTGGGTTGGTTCTGTTTCTTCTGTTGCGTCCACTTGGGTCTGAGGCTTTACGCTTGGCGTTTTTATGAGCTGTTCGATGGGCATTGAAATGCCCTTTTCAGTCGTCAAGGCGATCGAGGGCTTGGATTTCAATGGGGACGAGGGTGCTTGAACAAATTCCTGTTCGTTACCAGAGTCCGACTCTGAATCTGAATCCGCATCCGAGTCCGAGACCGCCTCGGACACAGCTAAGGTCTGAACATTCTCAACGGAAATATCCGAGAGGGATCGGGCAGGTGGAGGGTGAAGAACGACGGACTCTGGGTTGACCATAATGAGTTGGTCCCAGTTCTCTAGCGCAAGGCGTGCAGACTGCAGAATATCCTCAGTCTTACGACCTATCGTACAAAGAAAAGAAAAGAAGAGCGTCCATGGACAAGTTAGAGTGAGAGAGGCTAGATCGAGTTGGTCATGGTCTGGAAGACGTTTCGATGAAGTAAAGAGCCATACCATCACTGATAGCACCGGGCGACATAGGCAGGTCGATATGATCCAGGAGCTGCTTTCCATGCTCGCCAATGATTTGCATCTTCTTTCCGAGTTCAATGATGGCGTTCAACTGTTCCATGTAGGCGCCTTTGATAACCTGTCGCTTCAAGTGCTGCAGCTTCGTCTCTGTAGGTGCGCTCTCCTTCTGGATGGCGTCAAGCTCCGTTTGCAACAACTTTGCCTTGGCCGAGCGCAGCCTGCTCTTGGAGGCCTCCAAGATTTTTAGCTGCAGCTCAGCCTGACGCCTTCCCATCTCACAGAGAGAGTCATCCTTTGTGCGAAGGTACTTGATCTTTTCGCGGAAGGATTCGTACTGGGTTCCGAAGCGGATCTCGTAGTCGCTGATCTTGCGAATCAGCAGGTTTAGCTTCAGCAGCACGTCCTGGAGGAGACGACTTTCGAGTTAGAAACGAACGAGCCTGAACTCCATTCTCGAATACAAAGAAAAAAAGAAGCGTTTCCTTACCCCAATGTCCTCGGTCTATGGTACGGTGTTGGAAGCAGCGCATATAAAGCAGGCAAGGAGAGCGAGAGGAAGTTGTTAGGGGAGAAAGACCAGGGCTGCAACTGCAACAGTGTCTAGTCTAGCGCGACCATTTGACTTTTTCCCTGTACCTGAGATTTGCTCCAGACCATCATGTGCTTACACTCCTCGACGCGCACCTTGGAGACCACGGCCAGACTGTCGACCAGCCGGCGCTGCTCTCCGATGGCATTTGTCAAGGGGCTGAGGAATGATCCCGCAGCGCGTCGAGCACTCTCCTGGAAGTGGGATTGGATGTTCAAAAGATCCATGAGATGGGGTATGGGGTATGGGGAATGGGGTATGGAGGGTGGGGGATGGACAAGGGCTGGCCTGTGGAGGCAGGCTACGAAGCGAGTGGCGGGATAAGGAGGAAGAAGAACGGAGGATGAGGCTGGTTGGATGGGAGTTGGATGAGGGGACGCAGCAGAGAAGGAGAAGGGACGCGATGGGGATGGCGAAGGGATGAAGTATGCGAGTATGCGAGGACAAAAGAAACGAGGCTGAGAAATAGAGAGAGTGAGAGAGACAGAGGCACATGGCCATACACCAAAAAAAAGGCTCAACTCGACCTGCTTATGCTGCCAAGACCAAAAATCTATTTCTGCCATACTAACATACAGCATGACGATGGTCAGTCCTCCAACGCATAGCACAGAGCACGCTCAGCGCTGGGGCTGAGCAAAGCAGGCAGGTGTGTGCATGGCCACTTCGCACGAGCCATTCTTCTCTGCCGCAAAGGCCGCTGGATGTGTCCTGTGTGAGCATACAAGGGCATCGAGGTGCCCAGGGGAAGAACCAGGGCGTCTTTGGTAGCATAGCGATAGCGACATCCATCCGCGATTCGAAGAAGGTTTGGCCAGACTCTCTGGCTTGTGAAGGTTTGAAACCCTCCACTCTCGAGCCAGCAAAGACAACGGGAGTCCGTCCACTCAGGTCCATACCGCGAAGTTTGTTGAGATGGTTTCTAGAAGGCCCTCTTTAATCGGAAAACCTTTCTAATTAAACACTTATTATTAACCTCCATAATTAGATTACCTCTCTAATTGAACGATAATCCCTCTGTAATTGATCAACCCTCTCTAATTGACTGACTATTCTCAATGATTCATAATGATCTCAAATTTGTGGCTTATCCATATGGAGAGATGGCCGAGTTGGTCTAAGGCGCCGCGTTAAGGCCGCGGTCTATTCGTAGGCGTGGGTTCAAATCCCACTCTCTTCATTCATCTTTTGCCTCGGTGAAGTTTTTTTTCTTCTTTTTTCCTTCAATGACCTGGAGTGTAAAGCGAGGCGACTTGTGCTGAGGAATGAGTGAGTGAATGAAAGTCTATATTTGTTTTTTTTTATTTGCTCACTGCATACTCGATAGCTCCCATGGCACCTCCGAGAATAATCGCAAATGGGGCAGGCACGTTAAGGTATCCCGAGGCCACAAAAGCTGTGCTGGCAATCACTCCATGATATCCGCTGTCTCCGCCGACTTCGTTAGTCTGGACCCAGAGAAGCCATATCGCAGAAAAGACTAGACCCAGCGCACAAGCATTGACGCCTCTAAAAACCATCTTCACCGAAGGATGTTGCCGCACAAACTGCCAAAACGGAATGATGGCGTTCTTGAGTAAGATGCCTGGCAGGAAAATGCCGATGAAGCAGAGGACCGCTCCTGCAACACCGTTCTTGTTGGCGTTGATCATGGCTACTGCACCGAGGAAGCACGCAAAGTTGAAGTTGGGCCCTGGTAGAGACTGGATCAGGGCAAGGCCCACCAAGAACTGCTGATTGGTCATCCATCCAGAGTCCACGGTGTATGTTTTCAACAAAGGGATAATCACAGGTCCGCCACCAAAGATGATAGAGCCCACAAAGAAAAAGGTAGCGGCCAGTGGGCCGTACTGTGCGACGGTAGACGGAGGGACGAGGGCTTTGACCAGAATGGACGCAACGAGGAAGGCAAGAAAGATCAAGAGGAAGAAGAATCCTAGCTTCTTTGTGTACGAGAACTGCTTTCTCTCGCTATCGACCTATAAGGACGATGGGATATGGCGTGTTAACAAGCGGGTATGTCGCCGCTGGTCAAATAGACCAGAGGGGAGGAGATCAAACACTTCCTTCCATCACGAACCTGGCTATCCGAGATTGTAACATCATTCTCTGCATAGGCTAGGGTTTCAACAGTATCTCGGTTCCTGAGCGAACTGTGTACACTTGAGGCTTTGTCATCGATTGATCCTTCGTGTGTGTGATCTAAGACAGGTGCTGCTGGAGATTCGGCGCCTTGGATACCATCTCCTTTCTCTAGATCTTTTTTGGTCGCTACTTCCTTGTCCTTGCACTTGCCTCGCTGCTCAGTCCTCTTGAGATAGGCCGGTGCAATGAAGGTATCAAAGGTGTAGCTGACGAGCCCTCCAGAGATCATAAGGACAGGCAGCAGCCAGGGCGCTGTATAAAGAGCCGAAACACCTCCGGCTACAAGCGCGAGAATCCTGGTCAGCTTGTCCGTTGCTAGGGTTGTCGACATTCTGTAAGCAGCGAGGGCTACGAGACCGATAGCTGCGGATGCGAGACCTTGCTCCAGTCGCGTGGCCCACAGGGGGATTCCTTCCTTGATGTTGGCGATCAACACTCCTACTACTGTCATGACAACAGCCCCTGGTATACTATGAAGGGCCAGGGAGGAGCCTTGATGTCAACAATCGGCAAGATCAAGCAACGCTCCATAGACGCATGGATGTGTATTGTCAGAAAGTGTACAGGGGAGAGGCTTTACCTCCATAGCAGGAACGCAAAGGCAGAGCACAGGAATCCCGACCGAACCAGTGTCAGACTGTAGGCGAGCTCTGTGCTTGCAGGTCCAGGGAGTGCCTGACAAATAGCAAAAAGTTCAGTGAACTGCTCGCTGGAGATCCACTCTCTTTTTAGGACGATTTCATCATAGAGGATGGCGATATGGGCCGCTGGCCCTCCAAAGGTGGTGTAGCCGAACTTGAAGTATGTGTTGAGGACCTCTCGCAGACGGTCTTTGAGTGGCGGCAGGTTGTATGGGTTAGAGGAGGAGGGTAGCGCCATGGCAACTCTAAGCTGGTCGTTGTTGATGCCTGGAAATTAGGTGAGGATGTAGACGAATGCTGAATGTGAGGGACAACTGTTTACGGAATGGAGGCGACCGAGGGCTGAAAGAGTGGGGAGTGTGGGAGGAGGAAGACGTGGAAAGAGACGTTGAGGAAAGAGGAGGAGGAGGAGGAGGACGTCGAGGAAAGGAGGAATGAGGAGGAGGAAGAAGAAGCGGAGGAAGAGGAGGACGGAGTGGTGGAAGAGGAAGACGGAGTGGTGGAGGAGGAAGAAGAGGATATGCTAGGTCAAAGCCAGAAAGAAACAACAGAAGCGCTCGGACAAGCGCAACGTTTTTTTTAAACTTTCCACATTGCGGTGGAGACTCGACTGGGACCAAATCACACACTGGCATCTCAGGCACGTGCTGCAACCCGGCCATTATTTTGAGTGTACAGACTCACTTCGCGCGATCTCACCAACACACCGCTTTTGCATTGCAACACATCGTCTTTGCCATGGCTGTCACTCAAGTATCTTCCTCAACAGCAACCGAACCTTCCGCATTCGCCGCAGAACGAGCAAGGCTGGTCACGGATATCAAACTGGTGAGTGTCCTTGGCCTTGGCTCTGTAGCGGTTTTCATTCTCGCAACTCAACACAGACTACTTCCTCACCATAGGAGATGGGCCACATGGTTGCCAACATCAACATTCTGCAGCGGAACCTGGAGACGATCGTCAACATCGGGAGCGAATTTGAGCAGCTAGCGCATCTCTGGAAGCATTTTCACGCCTCTGCCTTTCAGAATGCAGAGGACGACATGTATCAAAGTCAAGACGCAGAGTGAAGATACAATACAGCTCTCTACTCGAAAACACGGTTCGAACCCTCAAAGCAATCCACAGGAGGGTGAGGGTCGCACGACTATACCCTATCACTCAACCATCGTGGAATCCCCGCAACATGTTTTTTCCATCGTTCCGTCACCAAAGGCAGTCTTAGGAACACAACGATGCAGCTTCTATGAAATCGTTGGACCTTTCAGTCGTCATATTCATGCGATCAAAGTCGCCTGCAGCTTCAGAGTAAAATGTGTGTGTAACGTCTATGGCCTGCTTGTATTATTTTGCGAATACCCATGTGGGCACCATTATTTGTTACCGTTGCAAATGTAGTATAGCAGTGTCTATTGTGCCAGAAGGTGAGCTGCGAGTAGAATATAAAAAAAAAAAGGAAAAGAGGAAGTGTCAGGAGCAGGAAACCTTCACTCGCGCAAAAAAGCGATATGGCGCCATTAGTAGTAGCAGTACTACTTACATCGAAGTGGTGCCGCTACAGATGCTGTATCTGGGACGACAACCTCATGCATCCTCCTCTGGAATTCATATCTTATCCTCAGCTGCTTCTTCTCTCCCAAGCATGGATCATAGAAGCCAAGAATGTGGGTCTAAAGCAATTGGGCGCAGGCGAGGACGTTAGTGCCCATGTTTCGAAACGACAGTAAATCCACGCGCGAAGATGGGCAAGACGGAGCACGTATGAATAAAGGCAGCAATCCAGTAGATCAGTTTTACCTTGGAATGGCCACCAGGCATTGTCAGTTGGGAGTTATTCACGAGTGCCTGGATAGCAACCGTGACGTCTGCCACCAGATTGAGCTCTGGGGCCGCATTGAGGTTTCCATAGTGCGCCTCGATAACCACCAGTCCGTCCTTGTCCTGCTCGTGTCTCATCTTTCGCACAGTCGACTCTCGCATTAACTCGATCGCCTCCTCGGCCTCTTTCTTTTGAGTGGCGATAAAGTCAGCATGGACTTTGCGCAGCTCCTGAACTTTTTCCGCGCGCTCTCTTCTACGCTTGGGTTTGACATAGCCCATGTCTAATGCAGTGACAGCGCAAATCGGAACGACAGTGGCCCAGAATGCGAGCTTTGGATTAAACTCAGCCGCCAGGACGATCGGGATGGTCACGCTCTGACCTAGACGCTTGACCCTACAAACCATGTTGAAAGAATGATCAGTATCCAACATAATACCAATGTACTGCCAGCTGTGCAATGTGCCGAGAAACTTACTTGATATTGAAAGCGACACCTCCTGAGAGACCAACCTCTATAGCCAGACCGACCTTGGTATGCTCTGTCACCTTACGATCAGCTCCAAGACTGGCATTAATGCCTGCTGTGGTCGATAAGCTTCCACCCACGCGGACCTTTGTGTTAGGATCCAGTGTCCATGTATGATCCAAAGAGAGGTGTGATTGCATGATTCCAGTCTGAATCTCCACCTGATAGCTCCTGTTTTCGTCCTGCGAACTCAATCCCAGAGCCAAGGATGAAAAGTCTCGACGCCTCTCGAAAATTGGACCCCACGACCCAATGGCCCACTCTCCCGTGCGATAGGTCATGTAGCCTGTTGCACCCTTTGTGATCCTTCTTCCAAATGTCATAACAAGAGGTGCAGGTCCCTGAAAGTGTCGCACTTGCGCAGTTCCAGTGATGAATGTCAATGGGTCGATCGAGTAGGTACCTTTCAAAACCCCGATCCTCGGGTTCAATAGCGATGATCCAACCTTAGGAAGGTAAACAAGAGCCAGGGTTAGTAGCTAAGCTCTTATATTCGCGAGCCTCAATCCCATGAATTCTGGCGCCAAAGAAGCCATCTCGAATGTCGTACCTCTACATTCAACTTTTCGGAAAATGTGTGCCGGATCGTGCCAACGACATTGCCACCACCCATGCCCGATCTGGAGGTCATCTGCCCACCGACAATGAACTGGGTCCTTGCTCCGAACTGAGTCTGTTACATGAGAAAATATTACATATTCCAAAGACATTAAAAAAGGCTGCGAAGGTCGCACTGTCATCATTGCATGCACGTTGGATCGACATAGCGGATCAAATGCACCCTTACCTCAAACGAGTTCTTCATGAAAAGTTGCATGATTTCAGTCCTCTTTAAGGCACTCAAGTACCCTCCGCGACTCTTCTTGGCGAAAGCGGTGCCACCGAATGGCGAGGGAATGTCCCGATTTTTAAAAACTTTTGTTGCGTCGACGTTGATCGTGATGTCGTTTTTTGAACGGACCAGACTCTCCAGTTCCATCTCCCGCTTCTCTCTTGCCAAGCGCGCGTATTCTTCTCGCAGCTGTAACAACAAGGAGGTAAGAATAGAGGGGCTTGTGAGGATACCTTCATGACCGGACGTTTAACGCGATCGAACAAACAACTCAAGCTACACATACTTCCTGAGGTGTCTTGATCTTGTGGCCTACTTCCCACTTTGTGTTCAGGCCCTCCTCTCCGTATTCATCGTAGGCTGTTCTAAGCTGAGGATTGCTCAACACTAAGCAAAAGGCACTGGTGAGACTTCAGTCCACATTCTCATCATCCAAAGCTGCGAAGCTGATGCAGCGGCGCATTACCTTCGAATGCCTTGTTGATAACATGGAACTTTGTCTCTGCTGCCTGCTTTAGCGTAGGATCGCTGTGTTTGTCAGGATGGAAGATCCTGCTGAGGCGTTTGTACGAGTCCTTGATCTCGTCCTCTGATGCCTACAACGTCCACAGCGTGATAAAGGTCAGTGGGTGTATCATTCAAAGTCTCTTTAACATATCTGATCCTGCAACACACTCGCTGTACAGACCGCCAGCATGAGCAGAAGCTTTAGTGGAGGTGATGCGTGAATCAGAGGATGCAAGACTTACAGTCTTGGACAAATTGAGAACAGCATAATAGTCGAGTTCTGGAGGCTTCATGTTCTCGAGGTCTGTCAGGAGATCATCCGCGTCGTAATGAGCGCTTCCTGGGTCCATGGGCATAGACCTGTCCTCGTAGGGGTCATCCATGTTGTGCGAATGTGTCTGTGTACGTGTAAGGTTGACGGATGCGTGGGCGTGAGAAGAAGAGCAGACTCAAAGGTTCAGAGCCAACGGTCGGAACAAACGGAGTGCTTGTTCTTGCACTTCGAGCAGCGAGGCTCTCCATAAGGCGATTTTTTTGACTCCACAGCGTCAAAGCCACCTTGGTCGCCACCAAAGTGCCGCGAACGCGTTCTAAGGGGCCATTAACTCGCCCACTCCACTGCCAATCTATCATTCAGCATTCAATCAATCCACCTGTCCTCTTCTTATGCTTCTTTGTCGAACTCTATCTCGTTTCTCACTCTCCTCACTCTCGTCTCCATAATACGCCTCTCAGAAGAACACCGCATGTCCACTCACCACCCTCGCAAGCAGCAGCGCCAGACCTTGGCATCGATAGCAGGGAAGCGGCAGCCGAGGCTGACTCCAACATTCGAAAGGAGTACAAACAGAACCACAGCTGCAACTCTAGTCACAGACACTGCACTTATTCAGGACAAGGACAAGGACAAGGACAAACTAATCCGAAGCTTAGCTGAGCGCGTTTACTCATGGGCAACAAACGATTTGGACTATAGGCCAAAGCAGGATACCAGGAACCGTACTCAGTTCAGATCCACCGTACCTGAGCAGCAGGATTTTGATCCTTCAGCCTTAATGAGGTAGGCGTAAGGAGTGGAGGACTTATTCTGCCTTGGATACCCAACAGATTTGTTCTTAACCGTACCCTGACCCTTCCACCTTTTTTGCCGTTGACAACTAAAGCCTATGTGAGGGTCCATGCGGTCCCATGCTCGAATACCTCACGGAAAACATGAAGCCTCGCTCGTAGGTACTTGACATGAAAGAATGCGCGTATTTCGTAAGCTCTTACACCAGTACTCACGACCTGCTCGTGACCCCTGACGCACAGTACAGCTCGCGTCGCCCAGTTGAGTCGCTCTACTCTGACGAGGCACACGAATCCAAAGATATCACATACTGAAGACAAGGATCAGAGGACGAGGATGCTCCAGTGCCGAGAGCTCACTCTTACAGTTGCCAGCAAGCGTAAGTTTGAGGAATGTTTCAGCATTGTGTTTTGGGTATCGGTCCTGCCTTCAGTGGAACTGAAGCTGATAGTCGTTGAATTTCGTTTAGAGCGAGAGCTTGCGGATGTGCGTGAGCGGATCAAACAACAGAGGCAGCTTCAAGCTATCAAGCATATCCACCTTCAACAAAGTTCAGGAAAAGTCAGTTCGTTGCAAAAAGTCCAACCTATGCTTCAACAAGCCAGCATGAGATTTTCAGCGGATAAGGATGTAGGAAAGCGACAGCACATAGAGGTAGGATACCACCGTACAATCATATCGCTCATGCCCCCAAAGTCACAGCTGTTGATAACGTACGCTTTTGCGAAACTTCATAACGTATAGACTATCGTTAAGAGAGCGCTGGAGGATGTATCAAGCATCACAAGGGCTGTTGCTTTGGAGTAAGACCCAGGCTGAGAATTACGTTGCTTTCTTAAGTTACTATACCATTAGCTAACTCCTTCGTGATTGTATTGTTTATATTTGTAGCTGTGTCAGGGGAGAGCAAGAACAAATGACAGCGAAAGAGGCTATTCAGGAGTTGTGCCAGCAACTTGCCTGCAGTCGTAGCGAAAACGTGTCATATTTCCTCGAACAAGTCCTAGAGTTGAAGAAGGGCCAGTTATCATTATTGAGCTCCTCAAAGGAGGACTGGCATCAGCAGGGGTTAGAAATCCATAGGGGCGAAGGTGCAGATGCTACCGATGCTTCGGAACTGCTGCAGGTAAGAACGCATTCTGGCAAATACAAACCACGCGTGCGCAACTCCTTCGCGTTGAAGTTCATCGTCTAAACCGTTCAACCTCTAGCTTTTCCGTGAACACCACGTAGAGCGAGTGGTTCAAATCGAGTCTGTGTACAACAGGATTTCGACCTGTGAGCAGGAAAAGGAAAAGCTATGTTCAAAGCTTAGATACCGTGCCCAAAAACGCGACCAGGAGAAGAGGCCAAATATCAAGCACCAGGAGCTCGAAGAGACAAAGGCCAGTTTACAGGGTCTCACGACAGCACTGGAATTTATTCAAGCCGAGCAGGAAAACCTGGTGGAGCGAGTGATGTCCGTGGATGAGCAACGTTCCAAGCTCGAGGCTATGAATAAGGCATCTAGGATGGCGGGCCAACAAATGGTAATTTTGTTGTATGCAATGATAGATCCCCGCTCCTCAAAAAACTCCTTGTATACTGACATTACTCTTAGGACCAGTTGAAACTGACAATAGCAAAGCTCATCGAGATGATCAAACTCAACTCCACAAGTGTCCCAACAACAGCGCTCAGTATTTCGAACGAAATCATGCTTTCGCTCTCGCAAGGTATTGCGCAACTCTCTTCATTGGTTCAGGACCAAGTGTCCACGGTCGAAAGTGACGCCATGGTTCTACGAGATTTGACACTGGCGAGCCAGCGTCGTTTTACGGAAAGACATGTTCAAAAGCTACAGGCACCTGCACCAAAGGCGTTTGAAGGAGGAACCTCCATGAGCGAGCAGGATACGGCTGGTCAGTGGCATAAGGTGGCAGCTGCCAGTTCACTCTCATTGGATCGGCACATCTTGCAAATGGCGCGATTGCAACAAGATGGGGTCGCCCGGAAATTTATCCTTGCGCGGGCAAAGGATCTTAATCAGCATATGGAGCAATGCAAGGATCGGATAGCCTCCACAGTAAAATCTTCGGCTGCAGAGGTTCTTCAAAGTGCCAATATCGATCAAAGGGAATTGGCCGGGATCCTCGGAAAGGACGAAGGCAAGAATCGTGCGACCGGCGGCTCCATGAACATCGACAACCTTGACTCTAGATTTGAGTTGGATCTCAAAAACGCGAGTCAGTCTGTCAGCAGCGTAGATCAAATGCGCCGTATACAGTTCCAGCATGATCTCCAGGACACACTAGCGAATGCGGAGAGCGGAGGAGGTACTGTTAGGGCTATTCAAAACCTGACCCATGACAGAGTCAGGATCACTAGAGCTACGACTCTGCATGCGAAACATGGAGACACGTTGACTGTACTGGGTAAGGATGGAAAGAGGGCATGGTTTGGTCCGCAATAAATACTGCGACAGCTGTTGCTACTGTTCAATGTCTTTATTTTGCTCGCAAATTCAGTCTAGCGCGATCTCATGGAACCTCTCCAGGATGGGCTGAAGTAGGCGCAGCAGCGACTTTTTAGATGACTTGGACGCACTATCATATGGAAATGGATGATACCTGTTAAGATTGGACCTGACAAAAAGACGACCAGCACACACTGTTTTTTTTAACAAAGTGCGGGTGCTGCAGTGCTCATACCAGTACTTGACGACGGCCTCCAGTGTGGGAACAATGGATGCAGCCTGACCATGTAGCGAGTCATCCTCCATCAGCCAGGCGGATAAAATCCTCAATGAAGCCAAATACACCAAATTGGCTGAGAGACTCTCGGGTGTTGCATCTTTGCTTGACTAATTCATGGCACGACATACGGGGTCATTAGTCTCTTGTCACCATCACTACCCCTCGCTCGATTGCGAAGGCCTTTGAGATCAGTCCTTTTTTTTTTTTTTTTTTTTTACCTGGAGGTCTTTTAGGTAGTCCAAAACCGAAGAGAACGTGGCCTGGAGCGACTCCTGGACCTTGAGCAATCCCATGGCATCGAACAGGCCATTCTCCATAAGATCCTCACTTTCTGACAGATGGACGAGGTAACCGATCGAGACTTCCAGTATCTCGTACGTCAACGGCAGAACCTGCTCTTTTCGGACCTTTGACTGTTGCTCTGCTTCCACATCATTTTCTGCTGGTGTCGAGGTGGTGGTCGAAGAGCTTCCAGATAATTCATTGGCAAGTTCGTCCATCAAGACACGGACCTCGACACAAGTCAAGTGCACGATCAGTCCCGCAAACTTTTTGTCAATCTCCGCATCCGTGAGAGACAAGGCAGCCATGGAATTGACGACGCTTGCTGGAGATGCCTTCTTTTTCAGGGATGTGTTAGCAGTAGCCGCGGTGGCCGATCTATCAGGGAATATCCATTCTGGCCCCAGTCGTTGTAACAGAATGCCGATCAGCTTGAAGCTATCGTCCCGTGTTGTGGGAGCTGTCAAGGTACGAAAGGTTGAGGCATGTAAAAAAAACCCGTTAGTAAGCATTTTCCGTCGATGGCCCACAGGCAATCTCTCCTGAGATGTAACAATGAGGTTCTGCTTTTCCTAACCTTGCCGCGTGCTCAAAAGCTGGATCAAACCAGACTTTAGGTTCCTTGTCCACACTTTGGTCTCTGCTACATGTTCCTTCGTATGTTGCTGCACGTATGACTCTGACAAGTAAGCCAGCGAGTCTGATAATAGCTGCAAGATCTCTGGTTTGTGGGCTTCTGTCAGGGTGCTGAATTGTTGTGAGATTTTGCTCATGATTGTTGGGAGAAAGTCCTTGGTGATCTGAAGCACAACCTTGGGGTTTTGTTTATACCCCTCCTGAATGATGAGGAATGTGCGTTTGGTGATCATAACGGCGTCTTCGTGGGCTTCGCCTAGAGTATGAGGGTGCCCGTTAGGACCGCGTTAACTAGGGTTGGGAAATTATAGCCTTGCAAGCTGGATGAAGACGGATGCATATTGCCTCCTGCTGCAGTTCTGCGTACCTTTCCGGTCAAAAGTCTCGAGAATGTACGACACGATCTTGCTCTGGTATCCTGGATTGGTCAACACCATCGACACCTGTGGATAAGCTGATATCCTGAGCATGATCTGGAGGATTTTTTTGCTCCTGTCCGTGTCATCGCTATGGTTAGAAAAAAGGTTGAGTATAAGCATCAGAGGTACTGCAACGAAGTTGATCGTTCTGATCTGTGAGGTCGATTGCGTACAGTACCTTGACTGAAGTAGATTGAGCATAGATGGCACACGTTCCTTGAACTCGTTCCTGATCAAGAGCTCCCAGTTGGTCGAGAAGCAGGCCATAATGTCAACGGCAATGGATTTGATGGCAGCAGTATCCACGCCCGCGTCCTTGGGAACGGTGCTCTCCTCTGTCCAATGTCGGGAATAAAGAGCGATTTGATCAGTTGCGAACGTCAACCCCACTGTGTATCGCGAGCCAGATCCGCACAATAATCATATCTACAACTACTCCTTTTCAGTGAGTTCTGTTACCGCTGTGCATCATCCTGTCCAAGAATCCAAAATCCATGCTGTCAAAGAATCTGGTCATAATAGCGCTGTTCTGAGTATCCTGCAGGAGCTCTGACATCAGAGTCAGACCAATGAATTTGGACTCATCGGAAGTTCCTGGTCGGAGAAGCTCGAGGCAGCGCTCAAGCGCTGATTCTGTGGTGTCATGCTCCGACAGTTGTGTGTCTGCTCGCGCACTAGGTGCGATGTCTGCTGCTGATTCTGTCATGGTAACAGTCGTAATGCTGAAAAGTAGAGTGATCGCTGTGGACCAAACTGTAAAAATACCCATACACCTACAAGTGACTGGCACCGGTTTTTTTTTCATGTTCATTGTGATATGGTACAACCAAAAAGTACAGCGGGTTTTCTCCCTACATCCCAAGCCTATGCATCCGAGTTTTGGATCCATCCTGCCTCCACGAAGAAGTCATAGATCTTGCCTGTCTTGTTGACATCGATCTTGATCAGCTCTCTCGCCTGTCTTCGCTTAAGACCGCCCAACCGTGCGTGCTCCTTGAGAAGCTGTTCCTTGATAATCATGTATGACTTGGGGAAAATTCTCAGCGTGGAACACAGGGCCTGCTCAGGAACAGTCAAGAGATGGATGCCCTCTGCATTTTGGATATTCAGTGGGTTGGCAGGCTTGCGGACCACTGGTGCGGCCTTATTGACAGCGGCTGATCCTCGAGGCGAAGCAAGCTATTCATAATTCATAGATCACAGAAGCATTGGATGGTGAGTGGGAAAGATAATCGCGCCTGTTGTCATGTTGTGAGAGAGCACGATGTCATTCTTGTGTTACCTCGTCAATGTTGGACCGTTGAGGTAAAGGCCTGGCATTCCGCCGATCGTTCAGTGATCCATCGCGAGATATGACATGACGTAAACTCATCTATTTGAGTAGTGATATAGCACAAAGTTAGTCAACAGCCCCCACTTTTGCGTCCATAAGCACTCAAGTGTGTAGCTACAAGCGCAATTGCTGCATCGACGGTCTCCGTACCCTGCTGTTCTTCTCTCGCAGATATTCCTGGCCAGTAGCAAGTGTAGTGAGTCCATTGGATCTGTATTCCTGCAACTCGGCGATCCGCTCGCGCAGTTGCATCTCCTTTAAGAGCCCGTCTACAAACTTTTCATAGTCCTCTGGTGTCTGGAGCTGGGCAAAAACCCGTACGCTGTTGACTAGCTCCCGTTCTTTTGGCGACCGCTTCTTTTCCTGCGATTGATTCTAAAAGCGCAGGTTCCACGGGAAAGTTGGTGAATACATTACGTTCTAGCTGGCCATTTAGGGCTATTGTAGCAGTCAGACGCAAGGCAAATGCTTCGTTACCTTCTTGTACTCCAGAAAGCCTCTATCGAACACAAATTTCCTCCTTTCCAGTCTTTTGGATAGCTTGGCATTATAAATCTCGAGCACCATCAACTTCAGGTCTACAAGATGAAAAAAGTGAGTATCATGAATGCTGCAGAATTGAAATAAATCCCAAAAAAAAGGAAAGAGCAATGGCAAGCGAACGTACCAACTTCCTCTGGGGTATCTTCTTCGCTAAAGAGCATGTCTTTGACGGCTTGCTCTGCCTCATTCTCGTACTCTGTCTCGAACTCCAATCGTCCAGGCATATATCCAGCAATCTCGTGGTTGGCGGGTTGACTCGTCATTGGTTTTTGTGTCTTGACGGGAGCAGGCACTCTATTCACTCTCTGTGCCAAGCGCTGTCTCTTTCTGGCTGCCTGTGCTTCCGGATCCATGTCAAACTTCTCGTGCATGTTGGGCAAAGGCCAAGTCTCGCTGTTGACGTATACCTGCAGATAATGGGCCTCGCACTCGTCCCGCGTCTTTGAGCCGACATGATCTGCAATGTCCTGCCAGTTTCCGATACCAAAGTTCTCTGCACCCTCTATCAATAAGAGTTCCTCATCTGCTCCCCAGTCTGGGTCAAAGATAGGAAACGAGTGTTGTTCCTATTGAAGAGGGGGGGAAAAAAGTGCACAGAAAAGGTGAGAAAAAAAAGAGAAAAATATTCATTAGCGTTGCAAAACGTGCGGGTTGCCACCGCTGCCATTGGGCTGCAGGTTCATACCATCACCCGATAGTCGTGCCAGTTCTTGTGCTTTCCTAGCTCGGCACCGTTGCAGAAACAGCTCACACAGAGGTCAAAGTCGCTGCACACGGCACATCGTATCCGGACCGTGTCGGTGATATTACGGTTGCATGGATCGCAGTGATATTTAACGCCCGCTTCAGCTAAAGACGGCATCAAGCGAGGTAGGGTCCACGGAGAGACAGACGGGGTTGTCAAGGTCACATGTTAGTGGCGTGTAAGGTGGTAAAGAAGTGAGGGCGGGACATTTGCTGAGAATGGTGAACAAGGGTGCAGGGAATGATGCGATCGGCAAGAATCAGGATGATGCATCCCGCTATTCTGCATCAGACCATGCCCTCTTTGCCCTCGGCATTCACATGGGATTGCTCTGCTTTTGTCACCTACCGATATCCTTCTCAGCATCGTTGGCTGTCCTTTTGCGATGAGTGACGGTCATTGTGATGATTGCTGTGGCCGCTTCGCTCGATGCAGGTCCGTCTGAGTGATGCAGCCCGCGATATAAATAAAAATGTCTAGGCGCCGCTTGCTGGGAAGGCGAAGGTGTATTTTCAATGGGTGTTGATGTGCTTCCAGTCTGGCTTCCCGGGGGTTGAGTTCTTCGCTGTGCTCGGTGATGAGAAAGCACTTCCCAGCGGCCGAAGTGACGTCGACAGTTTGGAAATAAGGTGTTGCAGCCACCAATCGTTGGCGGGAAACGATACGATAGCAACCGCTATTGTCACTACAGTTGTACAGTAGTACCCAGACGTTGCCGGTTAGGCGCGACCTGATCAGTCTACAAAGGAACCCATTGGTGCCAGCTATTGAGTGCAGCACTGCTTTACGCCATGAGGTGGATCACAGGTCCTTTTATGCCCTCGTCCGCCGCTGACCCTAGCACGTACCTTTCATTTGGGGCAGCTTGCCCCCGTACCTTCACTCCCCTGCAAAACATGTGTACCACGCACCAGAAGAGAGCAGCCGAAACACAAAAGGGCGCCTTCGTAGGGAAAGTACATCTTCGTGGGGAAAGGGCGCCTTCGTAGGGAAAGTACATCTTCGTGGGGAAAGTACGTCTTTGAAGGAAAAGTGCAGGTGCGTTAGACGGTGAAGGGATGCATGTACCGTGGCTGGGCTTGCTCTGCAGAGTCTAGGCTACGCTCAGACACCCTGAGGTTGTACACAGGGTCCACGGCGTTGAGGAACCGGTTCTTGCCGCGTCCGTGTGCGTGTCCGTGCCCGAGTGAGGAGTGCGAATGCGAGGGCGGGGCTCTCACCGTCAGCATACAGGCACGCAGCAGAATACGCGAAGTAGGTTGGACCAATAACCCCAAAGAGCAGAATCAGGCACCCGAACTCTACTCGTTCACTCTCTCGCTCGTTCTTCGTTCGCTGTGAAATATTCTTTCTCCCTTTTTTTTCGCTTCTCTCTTCAACTTCATCTCTTTTCCACGACCCATCACGCCCTTGACGACCGTCCCCATTCGACGGTCCTCTTTTCTTCTTCTCCTCGCTCCTCCTCACCGCACCAGCTCCCCCACCCTACTTCACTCGTCCCGTTGACCGTTCAGACCATCCACACGAGTCCGCCATCATGACCTCTCGGCACAGCCGCATGCCCAGCGATGCCGACAGAGAGTCCATCGGCCTTGCTCCCGGCAACCTTGCACGCGCCACTCCCATCATGCCCCAGCTGGGAATGCCCCCCATGACTAGGGAAGCCAAGGAGTCAAGAGAGCAGACCCAAGCATGGGATGCCTCTCTCAACCGAATCTTCCAAACCATGCAAGGAGACGACACCTCCAGGTACCTTGCCTATTTCAAGGCAAGGCTAGAGGCCGAGGAGGCCTATACACGCAGTCTCGAGAAACTGGCTCTCTCCACAAAGGGCCCCAAAGCCTCAGGCCTCAGCAACAATAGCGGTAACAATAACGGCAGCGGCGGCAACTCTGGCGTCTCGGGTGGAGGAGCGCCAGGGCAAGGAATCTCTTCAGACCCCGAGGAGATCCCAACCACGCTCCACATGGCCTTTGACGCGTTAGTCGAAACGACCCACCAGGCCGTTCTTCGGCGTCGTCCATACGTGAAGCTCCTCAAGACTTTGACCGGCGCGCTCTCCGGTTTGAAGGTGCGTTAAGACGACATGCGCAAGCGCAAGCTTACTTTTTTTAACTCGGAAGAACTCTCGACTTTGTACTCATGTCCTTCTGGGCGCCTCTTTTCTATTCTCTATTGTAGGAGTCCCACGAGAAACAACGCAAGGCCCAGAAGGAGATAGCGAGGCCTGTTTTCCAACTTTACGCAGAAACAAGACTCTCCACAGTACCAAAGGTACTTGCTCCTGCACACACGGGCGCCTGCGTCATGCATGGAAGAGATGAACTAAAAAGAACTTGTTTCTCTTGTTACACGCATTCAGCTCAAGAGGGCGTACGAACAGCGGTGCCGAGATGTAGAGCAGGTGCTCGCTAACGAGGACAGCGAGCACCTGCCCGTGCGCGAAAAGCTCAAGAATTTGGCCAATACGTCGGGCGCTGCAGGGCGACTGGCCAAGAGCAAGCGCGACATGGAGGACGCAGGTACAGTTCTTTGTTTTTTTTTTTACTTGGCTTCTTGGCTGTTTGGAAAGAAAATGTGTCATGGTCAGAGACAAAGGACCGAGCAGTGTGTTCTTTATGCGTGTTCGTTGTTGACAGCCTTTCTAAAAATACCTCACTGGGCGAATTCTTTTGTATACATTAGATAGCGAGTACAAGACGGCTGTGCAGTCCTTGGAGACATTCCGCATACAGCGGGAGCGGTGCTTTGATGTCTCTTTCCAGGTGAGGCGCCCTCACCTTTAATGGTCACATCTTTAGGGGAAGAAGATAGAAAAATTCTATCATGGCACCAACAATTTTGCATCCATTTGCCTCTCAATGTTGCTAGACCATGCAAGGCATGATAAAGGAACGTGGGGCAAAGTGCCGTCAGTGCCTCGAGGCCTTTGTGGTCGGGGAGAGAGATCTGATTGCTAGAACAAAGGAGGATATGGATCGCTTTTCCGTTGTGGTGGATTGCATCAAGCCAGCTGGCGACATGGATCAGCTCAGCCTAATGTTCACCAAGGACATTCACTCGCATCCCAAACCTGTACTCTATGAAAACTATTATCAAAAGATCGTACCCGAGAGTATTTTTGGGACGAGTTTGCCTGATTACGTGCGCAAATACAGGCATCCCATCCCCCTGGTGATAGTCAAGTGCTCGGAGGCAATCGATCGTGCAGGTAAGGACAACCAGCACTATAGCACTGTCTCTCTAAACTTCCCAACTTGAGCGTACTCAAGCGACGTACTGATACCTCTGCGACAATCTTGTCTTACCTCAGGCTTGTGTCGTGAGGGTATATACAGAGTATCTGGTCGTCATGCCCAGATCATGAACCTCAAGCGCCAGTTTGAAGCTAATGAGGAGGCTGTAGACCTGACGGATCCCTCGTTCAGCGAAGACTGCGCTTCCATTGCAGCCGTGCTGAAGATTTACTTACGAGAGCTACCCGAGCCCTTGTTCCCGTTTTCACTCAACGAGCGAATTGCCTACTCTGGTATGACCAAAGCGCGCTCTAGAGTCATTGATTGTCTCACGAAACCTACTTTTCTATATCATCTTACTCATATGCCCATCTATGTATGAAATGAGTAGGTAACCCAGATACTGGTGCAAGACTTGGGGAGCTCAAAGGTCGACTTAAGCGTCTTGCAGACTGCAATATTGACACTCTGCAGTTCTTGATCCAGCATCTGCGAAGGTATAATATTATTTCGAATTTCATCGCTGATCTCGCTATGAGTACAATACAAACGAGAATGTCTGGCTGACTATGCTCTCCCTCTTGCATATAGAATCTACGACCATGTGGAGAGCAACAAGATGACATTGGAAAACCTGTCGATGATCTTCACCCCTGCCATTTTCCACGATTTTAACAGCGCCTTGGCTAGCGGACCACAACCACCCAGCCTTCAAGCAGTTTCGGCCGATAACACAGCCAGCACGCTATCGTTTACATCCCAGACCTCCAACGTTGGAAACTCAGGGACTTCTCCCGCAGCTTCGCCCAGTGTGAACAGCGCACCATGGACAGGATATCCACCCGCACCTGATCAGCAGCAAGCTAAACAGCAGCAGCAGTACTACCCACAAAATCCAGCCTTGGGCTTCAATCACAGCTCCATGCCAACATCGCCTACCCTGGCCGCTGAAGGCAACACGACTGCAACAACATCGGGTTTAATCACGGGTTCGCCACATCTTTCTGCTTCAGCAACCACATCTTCATTTGTCCCACCTTCAAACACGGTGTCGACTGCTGCCAGCTGGAGCAGCGATTACGTGCTCTCGGACCTCATCTTGAACAGCAACACCATCTTCAATGTCCTTCCTAAGCTGCCGGCAAGGACAAACTCTATGATGGTTGCTGACGAGAGACTATTGGCAGCCTCCATGGCGGGTGTTTCCATCAACCAACAGCCTATCATGGGAGGAGTTGTAGGAGGCGGAGGAAATGGTGGCGGCGGTGGGTATATTCCGGTGAGTAGAGCGTACTCGGCCTCTAGAAAATCCTCCAGCTCAAGCTTAAACGCACCATCCTCGCCCATTGACAGTACTGCCAACAGCAGTGGCCAGCTGAGGCCTAGAACTGACAGCCTTGGACTGAATTATGCCAATCGAGCTCCTCCCATCCGAGATGCTGTGGATCCGCAACAGCAACAGCAGATTCAGCAACAGTTCTTGTACAGTGACGTGTGGCGAGCCAACACCCCGCCATCACCTACTTCGTCTAAAGGATCGGACAGTTTATCCAGACCCAGATCCAATTTCGATATGCAACAGCAACAACAGCAGCAGCAACAACAGCAGCAACAGCAGCAGCAACAGTATCAACCACAGGGTCAAGCACAGCAATATCAGCAGCAGTATCAACATTATCCGCCGCCACCAGGTCAAGCACAAACGCAGCAGCAGCAACAGCAGGAAAGGCAGTAGAAATTGCAGACTTTAGCGAGCAATGAGAATACACTCCCAAGGGCTTTCTGATATATTTGTATTCTTCATGTTCATTGACAACAGGCATTACGGGTGTAAGGGAAATCAGAAGAGAAAGCCGAGCTCTTTTTTTTGTTTTTTTCTTTTCTTTTCTTTTCTTTTCTTTTCTTTTCTTTTCTGCAAGTGTAGTGGTTTTTTTTTGTCATCGTCCGCCGTGAGGTCGAGAATAATGATTCTTGGATTTTCCTCCGTTTCCTTCGCTTTGCACACACAAAAAAAAACCAAACACTGTTTCCGTCCATTTGTGGGTGGGTTTCTACAGAATGATGCAGCATCCAGATTCTTGAGACTGGTTGCCTTGTGTCAGAGCCCCACGCGTTGCTGCCTCAAACACATCGTCCACACCATCGCCCGTCAGTGCACTACATTCCAAGTGGTTTCGCGCTCCAATTTCTGCCGCTACTCGTTCAGCCTAAGTCGAGGAAGGTCATACGATGGGCCTAGGTTAATAAACGGAAAATGGACATGCATGGACTCTGTACACATAACACTGCTATTTCGATTTCGCGTCAATATGACACTACTACTATAGCTCAAAAAAAAAATGAACCACACTCTACCTCAGCCGTCGTCACAAATCGAGTTGTCTTTGGCTGTTCTGTTGACGAAGCCTGGTTGTCCCTCAGATCCTTCTTCATTCCGACGAGAATGACTGGTGTTTCCGGACAGTGTACTTGAACTTCTTGGATCCACTAAACAACCAAACGAAAAAAAATAGAGGGATGTAAGTATTTTCTTCTTCACACTCAGCTATTTTGTTTTTTCTCAAGGGCAGGTGGCTATTGCAAGGATCTGTCGAGGATGAGGTTTTACCTTTGATGTAACGTTGTCCAGAGAGTCAGGCGTATCGACAGAGTACCCAATGAGGATGACATGGGCTTTGGTATAAGAGAGTGGTCGAAGTCGCTATGGTTTCCAGGAAAAAGACAGACTTCTGTTTGAGTAACATTGAAATTACACCTGATCATGTTGTGTGTGTGCGTCTTTGTGTGTGTGTGTGTGTGTATTTGTTGTGCCCCCGAATGTTTGCACCAGAAGGCGCTGTTACATACCTCGTACGCCTCCTGTCCACTAATGTTAGAAAAAAACAAGGACAGACGAAGTTAGTCCTTAGTTTTGGCAAAAATAAACGAGGAAGAGATAAGTCAAGAGATACATACGCTGTGTCCCACAATGCTAGCTGAACAGGCTTGCCGTCAATCTTGACATCGGTTACAAAGTTCTCAAAGACGGTGGGGTTCTAGATTGCATTGAAGAAAACATCAGGAACGCAGAGACGGCGAGATGGAGTGAAGACTGTCAGGATCAAAGGTCCAGGTTTCATAAGTCCAGGCAAGCAGCGAGATGGGTCAAGTTGTACTTACATAATCCTGTATGAGGAATACCAGGAACCAGCGAGGTGCGACAAAAGATATTATCGTTCCAAAGGATGAAATGGCGCGCGTTTCAATTGCAGAGAAGCACAGGCCAGGGAAAGAGAGGGCAAGAGCAATGACAAAAAGGTGATGAAAACGAGAGGTCATCAAAAAGGTCAGCTCACAGGAGTTCCATATCCGTTACAACACAGAGGTATACCCACTGAGGCAATCAACAACATGATGGAAGGGGAGAGAACGCCGAGCTTGCAATGCTGTTAAGGTTGCTGGCTCTGGCCCTCTGTGCACGACTGTTGGAGATGATATGTGTGCATCGAGCATCTTTTTTAAAAATATCTAAAAATATGCAAGCTGCACATGTGTGCATAAATATAGACATTGTGCTCCTCAGTGTGCCCATGGTGGAGATGAGGGAAGAGAAGGCGGGAGAAGGAGGAGGAGATCGAAGTGAGGACCATGTCCAATAACTCAGTCAACTCTTCCCTACCATCGGCCATCCCAGCGCCCATTCCATAACGCGATCGACCTGTCACTGAACCCAAATAAAACACATCTCTCGACCAAGACACAAAAGAAAAAAAAAAGGCGCACGGCTGCAGTTCGTTACAGCCTCGAGAAGCGAAAAAAAAAACCTGATTACATAACACATCCCTCACTCATAGCTTCCATGTTCCCGTTTTGCGCGTTCATATCACACCCACATGGCCATGCATAGCCTGCGAGCAACTGTCCATGGGGTGTGAAAATATCAGCGCGTCGTCTGTCAGCCTGTCATCCCCTCCATTTCCCTTTTGGCGTCTTTCCTACTGTCGACTCTGCACGCTCCTTGACTGGACCATTTGACTCCAAAGGATAGAAAACAAAAAAAAGGCAAGGCAGTGCGTTTGGTTGTAGATAAAACACAACAGCCCTGACTGCACTGCCTCCTGTTCCTCACTCCTCACTCTCGCTCTCTCTTTTCTCCCTCTCTCCCTCTTCGTATTTCTCAGAAAAGCATGGCTCCAGAACTCTAGACTTCCTGTAGTTTTCCATGATGGGAGGCCGCTTTCTCAATGCAAGTGTGTAGTTGTACAAGGCTGTTTCAAGTCGAGGGGGATGTTTGCCCGCGGATGCGGTCGCAGTCGGTATCCAGTTGATGAAACGTTCCCGTCCATGCATTAGATGGCGGAGATGGTGGAGGGAAGTTTGCACGCCACGAGGTTCGAAAAAGGACTCACCTTTGGGAAGTAGCCTAGTGTGAACACTGACAGTAGAGAGGTCTTGCCGCAGGCACCATCTCCGACAATGACCAACTTTCTTCGGACAATGTCCTTGTCTTTGGGATTGGACATCTTTTGTGTTTCTGTTTAAGAAAATCGGGCGGAGGTCGAGTGCGCTCTTTTGGATTGTAATTACAAAAGAGAGACAGAGAGAGAGATGGAAAGAACGAAGCGTCGAATTGGTAGAGTTGCTGTTAGTGTTGGACGAGAGAGATGAATGACAAGAGTGAAGAAGGTATATACAGGAATGCAGAAAGAAAGGAAAAGGAAGAGAAAAAAAGAAAAGCAGCGAGTGCCGTCCGCTGAGAGGGAAAAAAGGGGAGAGAGGGAGAAGGCGACGCTGCGACACGCACAACAAGGCTGCCTGAGTGGAATTAGTGGATGGTCAATGAATGTGGATATAAAAAACAGGGCGTTGAATGTGCAGACGAGGGTTCCTGTGGAGGCGTGATGACTGAAAAGGAAAGAGAGAAGAGAGAGAGGGAGAGAGAGGGAGAGAGAGGGAGGGAGAGAGAGAGAGAGAGAGAGAGAGAGAGAGAGAGAGAGAGAGAGAAAGAGAGAAAAGCGGAGGGGGACAGTATGTGTGGAATAGAGACGAACAGAACATACGACTGATTTGCCCACATTCACATTACACAAAACGGAAGGACAGTCAGAGAGGTTCGGGGAAATGACTGGAAGGCTCGTTCAGCAACTCCTGCACCTGGTGCACAGAATAGAAAGTGCCCACGACCAAAGCGAATGTACTTCCAGCAATGCACTCCAAGACTGAGGCAGGCGTACAGCAGTACGTGGAGATCTACCATGTCGCCCTGGGAGGAATGATGGAGAAAGGGGGGATTGGTTTCATCCTTGCAGCTTGACTGCACCATGCACACGATACCAATCTGCTCCGTTCAGAGGAAGAGCGAGGTGTGGTTGAAGATGAAGGAAGATGAAGGACTGGAGACGAGAAAGACAGAAAGAAGGGAAGGAACGATGCAAGACGCACATGTCGTTCAAAGCCCGGGTTCTCTACTGAACGGTAGGGATGGATGCTCACCTTGGGCTTCCTGTTTCTTTTTCGTTTCTTATTCAAGTTGAGAGTGTGGGATGAGTCTTGGAAGGGTGAAGAGGACAGGTGAAGGCAGTTTTTTTTTCTAGGGCAAGGCGTGGGCTTTAGGATCAGAAGGTAGAGATGTGCATGAGAGGGTGAGATGTTTCCATCGGTTGAGGAGAGGAGGACAAAGTGCAAAAAAAAGTATAAAAAAAAAAAAAAAAAAAGGGGCGGCAACAGCAAGGCTTCGTGCAACAACAACAGCCGGCAACGATGCCATTTCAAGCCGGCTTTGTACTCAGCTCCAACACGGGCAGAAATAGTGCTGAGCGGGTGGCGGAAAATGCATCTGCATAGATCGGGGCTTGCTGCACCTTGCTGCTGGGTGCCCTAAAGAAAAGAAAAGACTGGTCTTCATGAGCGCTCACTCAACAGCCGAGTCGCCTTGTGGTCCGAGAAGTTCGTGCTCTAAGGCAAAAGCGAGTCACACGACGAGAAAGAGGCAAAAGATAATGAAGAGAGTGGGATTTGAACCCACGCCTACGAATAGACCGCGGCCTTAACGCGGCGCCTTAGACCAACTCGGCCATCTCTCCATATGAATAAGCCACGTAATTCAGCATACTATGAATCTGTAATCACATTGATGATGTCATATCTTTATTTCCTATTAAATACTTTATTTCCTTGCGCTCTGTATTTCCTCCCTATTACTTCCGATCCTTTATTTCCTCCATGCTACCATGTACCTTCATTGACAGCTCGAGTGCCGTAAGAACAGCAAGACATGACTCGGATTGAGAAGGGGGAGGAAGAAAGAGAGACCGCCATGGGCCATGGGGTTTTGTATCTGAGCATCGGCAGGGCCGCGAACGGGTTACTGAGTCTCTTTGGTGCTCTCTTTTGCTGTGCGTTTCTTTTATGCTCTCGTTCACTTGTTTTCTCTTGTTCATCTTTCTACCGTTCTCACCTTTTTCCTTCCCACCTTTCTTTCACCTCTTCCCTCCCTTCAATCTCTCTCATTACCGTCGCCATGCTTGCCGGCTGTTGTTTCCGACACCTTCCATCCAACCACGTAGACCGCCCTTTGCATTCCTTCACCACACACCCTCACATCAGGACACAGCCCGGCGGTCTATCCGCGCGCTAAACTCCCTCCATCCTCGACAACGACCACGCCGCAGCCTGCGCCCATGGGCCTCATACTCAGCATGTGCCAGTATACTCAGCATCAAGCATTCTCAGCATGTCAGGTACACCAAGCCTATTGTGAGCGCTCGCCATGCAAGCCAGCACTGTCGCCAGAGTATCTGCAGCTGCTGCTCATGCCAGACCGCGCCATGACCGGGAGAGGGCGACGTTAGAACGAACATCCTCAAAGAATCGCCTTCGACCTCATGGCAAGGCCGCTACCAAACAAAACCCGTCACCACTTCAGCATAGCTCCACCAGCAGTGCAACTTCAACGTGAGTCTGGGAGCCTGCTATCGAAGCCGTCTCGTTGCCAGAGACCCTGCGATATATAAACGTTCCCATCCATACCCGATCAACTGAGAGGCAACTTTCTGACCTGCTCATACCTCCACAGACGCGCGGACGACCTCAGAGCAGGTGCCCATCTTCGCCACTGCTACCAAAGCAACATGGAGACAAAGGGACTGGAGCCACCCCGTGCAAAAGGACAGCCACCCTTGTCCGAGCCAACGCTCAATCGCAAACTCTACCCACTACCAGTCCTTCGACGCAGCAGCATCTGAATCGTTCATTCCACCACCGCCACCACCACCAGTAATAGAAGTCGCCATGCAAACATGCCGCGAGTAGACCCGACGGCAGAAATCGTCATGGTGCGCTGTGCAAGGGCGTAGCAGCAGCGACAGTCTCTATCTCAGCAGCTGTGTAGATATCTGGAGTTGTAGTATCACCGAAGCTACGCGAAGCTAGCGGCGGCTGACACGGAGTTGAGACATGGGTGCTCACGCACGCAGCAGGAGGTGAACTGGAGGTAGCCTTGGATGAATCCACTAGTCAATCAAAGGCCTTGGCTTCCGTAAAACGAACAGATACCTGCGGCGAGCCACGCGTTACTTGATGGAGAATATACGGCCTTGGATCACTTAGGGCATTGCAGTGCTGACCAGTCGGCAATATGAATGCAGATGGGGGAGGAGGCGAACAAGCAGCCCATGAAGAAGTCATTTAACGTGATGGCATTGGCCTGGCAGAAACAGCTCTCTCACTGTTGAAACGCCACCACATTCGACCCCGCCTATCAATCCTGCTCAGCGAGAGCCGCTGGCCATTGACCCAATTCAGACCTTTCTCATGCTAGGGTCCCAGCAATCACCGGAACAGCATGGAAAGTCCACCGTTCAACCTACCAGCGCGCCGTACCATGCAAGATAGAAGGGCCATTTGTCTCTGTCCTTCACGCCAACCCAGCGACATTGACGTTGCTATGCGACGTCCTTCGTTTCAATCACTGTCTCGCTTTTTCGCCAATACTTCAAGAGCTGTTGCTAGCATTGCTTGCCGCCCATGCGCGCACCAATGCCAAGGAATTCCCGACGTTGGTCCTTCTCCGCCATAGCAGGGCGCATCGCAGTTCTTTGCTTGAACTCTGAAAGAACCTGGAGATGGCCATTGCCAAGTTCCTGTGCAAGGTTAAGGATGCCCGCACCTCGGAGGCACACAAATACCCTCGCCGGTGCAGTGCGCGAAATTGATCGTCGTGTGTCTCCGTGGCCATGCAGCTGTTCACACATCAATCTGGATGGCGTTCAATAAGTTCCTGCCCAAGCTCCAGGACCGTCTGCGATCGGGAAGATCCGTGGAACGAGCGACTCGGCTTTCAAGCACATGTTCACTGACAACACCAGCAGCTACGAGAACCTCTTGCATCCTCTGACTGTCGAGTTCTTGTCGCTGATCAAGGATTGGAACTCAACGCGCGCTGCCTTTCGCTGTCATACAGGGAATACTGCTGCACACAGGAAGCTTTACTTGATCCACAATTGTCCTTGGACAGTTGCTGCCCCTGCTCTACGAAGAGACCAGGTTCGTCGAAGCGCTGATCCGAATTGTTGAGATGGGACTTGTTAGACACAAGGTTAGTGATGGCCCGAAGATTCGCAAGTCTACAGTTGAGCGCATGTACGCGCCTTTGGTGAAGTGCAGAGACGGGATCGAGATCTTTGCTTCCTGCATCCCTTGTTGGCCTGATGGACCCACCTGATATCAAGATGCTCTGCCACTTGACTCTTTGTCTGTCTCTCGATCGTGTGCAATATGCACTGATCTCAGGTTCACCTACGTCTTCAAGGAAATTAGCCTAGGTTATGGATGCTCAGGCATCGCTAACTCTATGGGATGGTATTTTTTATTTATGCGCGCTTTATGAGTATTATCTGCTATGAACAGGTTTGGTCTATATAACATGATGCTGGTTCGCTGTCCTTTTTTCTTTTTTTCTTTTTTTTTTGGTAGTAATCGTATGAAGGACTCATTGGAGGTCATGAAAGAAAGAGAGAGAAAAAAGAATGATATGCTGTGGTATGCTGGATGGTGTGATATGAAAAAAAAGCGAATAGAAGAATCAAGGCATGAGTGAACAAAAAAAAAAGGAAAACGTGGTTGGTCATACTACTTGAGGTAGTTGTTCTTGGCGGGGGGCATAAACCTGAGGCTAGGTCGATTTGAGTTGATCGTGCCGGTGATCATTCGTAGGAGCCATGTGGGCGTGAAGCGAAGGACAATGTTCCTAGCCAAGTCGGCTTTGAAACCCTGGTCATAAATGAGATCGGCAAACTCGCGTGAGCTGTCGGAGGCTATTTTGGCAGGCTCGGAACGCAACTCGACGTATTTTTGGAAAATGGTCGTCAGGTCGCTTGTCTTGGTCGTGGGAAGTTCAACGAGCATGTTGACAAGGCATGCACAGTCGAGAATAGCCTGGGATGCTCCTTGTCCGAAGAAAGGAACGATCTAAGACAAACGACGTAGGATGAGGAAAGAAAAAAAAACACCGAAGGGATGTGTGAGATGCAGGAACAAGTGTAATAAATTGAACAGGCGCTAGTTTTTCTCTAGCCGACACATACCTTGTGGCAGGCTGTGGTCAAAACAAGATAGATGGTAGGAAAAAAAAAAGGTCGTCAAGTCTTTGGTTAGATGCATACTTAACGTGTTCTAACATTGCACCACCTGCGAAGAAAACGCTTTGCTTACCATCTCCTACGAGCACAACGCGTCCATTGTACCAGGTGCGATACATCTTTTCTTCCAGTAGGACCTTGGAGACCAGGCCCTTGGGGGTAGCCTCGATGAGATCCATGACGGATCCACCATAAGGGCACTTGAAGCTGCGCACGTCTTCGCAAATTTCGACGGCTGTCTCGGGATACCAGTCGCGGCCACGGCTGCCACGGCTGCCTTGGCTGGTGTGGTCACCATCGTCTTGTGGGATCAAGTGGGGATCGGGGCCACCCACGCACCAGGCCATCCGGTTGCCTTGCAGCGGGAGGATCCACATCTGAATATATGACGCAGAAAGATGCGGGCAAGATAGGCAAAGCAAAGGGCATGCAGAAAAAAACCGAGAAGAAATAGATAGAGAGATAGGTGTGAGTGTACTGGCCAAAGGGTACACAGAAAGCCCTCCCCCACCATGGGGAACCCGGTTTTTAAAATAGCATTGCTCGAGAGATAGAGTTGATTGAGCACTGCAATGTAGAGGTACTGACTGATGTCTGAGAAGGAAAACATGCCAGCACACATGCAGCACACATGCAGTTGCGCGTGTTGGTCGGAAACTGGGCTCGAGATCGCCCATGCGCCGGGGCGCCGAACGAAAAAAAAAAAATTGGCCTCTTATTCAAACCCCTCAACTTCTCCCAGCTTTTTTTTCGTCTAGTGCTCCCAACACTTGGTCTTTCCGTCATGGTATTCAACTCCAGCTATATGCGCTCACGCTATATTTTTTTTCCTCTTTGGATTGTTTTTTGGTTCATCATATGCGTGCGTACCAAGTATCAGGGGGGGTGTATGTGGATATGGGTTACGGGTTACGGGTTCATGTATCCAGTTGTGGGGGTGTGTGCGCAACACAGATGGTGCACCCTCACACCTCTCGTATGGTCTGTTTAGGTCATATCCGATTATAAACTGTGTTGCCCCGATTGATCAGGCGACACAAGCAGTGTGCCACACACTGTACTTTCACCATCTTTACACCCAATAACCAAAAAAACTTACCGATGTGTGTTGGTCTTTGCCCAAGACAACCTTCACCTCGCACGACTCATCCTGCAGGACAGGATACTTTCTAGGGTCCAGAGGACATGTCATGCCTATTAGATAAGAGCCAACATGAACACAAAGAACGTAAAGTCAGTAACGCTGGGCGTGCCAGACTGCGCTATCGCACATTGCATTAACACAGTTTGGATTTTTTTTTTTTTGGTCTCTCTCTCACTTTCACTTTCACTCTCACTCTCGCACTCGGCACCTCGGGAGTGTTTAGGCGCATCTTACCGACGACGCATTGCTTGTCAAAGTGCAATGGCTTCTTGTCTGATTCTGGAAGAACACCACGCTCTGTGAGTTTCTGGTACATGATCTGGCGGATGGCGCTGTAGGCGCCGTCGGCACCAATGACCAGGTGGCCCGTGTAGGTGGTCTCGTCCATGCAAGTCACCGTCACTTGCGACGGCGTCTCGCTGATATCGATCACCCGCTTGCCGGTTGTCAGCTTGTGTGCAGGGATCTTGGCCAGTAGGAACTCATGGAGATCAGGCCTGCGAAGAGAGAAAGGGTTTGTGGAACGAATAGAAAGAACGTGGGATTAGAAGCTGGGGCATTTCGCTCGTCAGGTTTCTGAGAAATTGATTCTCAGGGCAAAAAAGAACATACCTGCTCATGACCATCGCTTGGTGCCCATGTCTGCTAAGAAGAAAAGAAAAGTAGTGGTGTGAGGGCAAGCAGTAGGCAGAAAAAGGGAATACAATCAGTGTCTCACGATCAAGAAAAAGGAATGGTGCAAAGGAAGTGTTGTGTGTGTTTGTTATTAAGTCGTACGAAAGAGAGCTAGCTCTCTCTTCTTTTTTTCTTTCATACCTGCGCTTGTTGCTGCGAGCATCGATTCGGCCCATCTTCCGACCGTGGGCCGAGAGCACAGTGATGCCCCGGAGAGGTTTAGACATCTTGGTCATGTCCTCCAGAAGACCCAGCTGATCCATCAGATCCATGATGACTGGGTGCAGCGAGATCGAGGTGCCAAGCGGCCGCAGCCTGGAAGCCTGCTCGAGAATATGATACTCGATCCCTGCTTGGTCGAGCATGATGCCCATCATCAACCCGGCCAAGCCGCCTCCAACAATGATGATTCGCAGATCCTGAGGGTGGGACATCGATGGTGATGTAGTTTTGGAATAATGGTAAGTTGGGTCTAGCGTGGAGTGGTCGGAGCGTTAGAGGAAGGAGCGAGGGGAGGGGGGAAAGTGAAAGGTGTTCAATTAGGGGTGGGTTGGGTGATCATCCACGGGTTAATTGACGAAAAAGAATTGTATCGTTTTCTGAGTAAACTATTACTCAGTAGCGAATGTGTGGAGAGGAAAGTGTGAGGTGGAATCAAAGGCAAGCTTGCCGCCTTTCTTTTCTTGTAATGAGAGAGGAATGGGAATGCAGAGGGATCAGCAATTGAAAAACAGAATGTGAGGAAAGAAATAAGAATGCTCTCGAGCCGTGGGCCTTCTTTATGGGTGGGACGACGCACCACCCACAAAGGGGCCATCCGCGAAGTACCGTGTGGGCTTGGGAGAGGGCTGGACAAAAACGGAAATGGGTGGGAGGCAGATCGGGGCGATACTCCCTTCTATTCCCTGTCAGTCATTCTTATTAATACAATATGCAATAAGAATAGCACCGATGAACACGCGCTTCCATTGATCCCCGCTTGCTGCAATGCAATGTATAGGCGCTTTTGCCTCTCGAGCTCTTGTTTCTTCCTTCGCACATTTTCTGTTGATGTTTGGGTGGTGAGAGCCTTACTCACTTGCACGTAGTCAGCCAATTCATATCAATCTTCCAACCATCGGCATCCTATTCACCTCATCACTCGGATATGGTAGCACATAATGAGTAAATTGCCCAAATGCACAGGGTTCTCTTGGGCGGGTATGATGGCATCGTGCCTGCTATACTTTGGGCCCATTTTTCTTGCCGCTGTTTTTGGTTGATGTACAATCGTTGTTTACCTCCTTGTGTCCTCTCTTTCCATGCTTCAGCGCCCGGCTGATTGGTTACAGGCAGGGTAACTCCGTTCTCATGCGAAGATGGGCCAACAGACGATAATCTAGAGAGGCAACATCTTCAATCGTTTGCAACCCCCTCCATGTCCCATGCGCCTGATTCAAGTGGGACCACATATCTCTCAGTTGATACCACCACTCGACCGAGACACCTTCAGGCTTGATGCTACCAAAACCTGTATTGAAATCGCAGTGCCAAAACGCGGCATGTGGTATACGCTTATACGCTTATCCACCCGACCAACCTCAACAGCACCTTGCTCATCTAAAAGCTCCACTACTGTGAGACTATTCAAGTCGTGAGGCGCCGGGTAACTCGACTCAGGCAGCCCCCATTTATCTCGGCCAGTTATTGTTTTTTACTTTATTTTTCGCTTCTCTACAGGATTACAGTTAGATCGCGCGTTCCATGTGGCAAAACCACGCAAAAACCACGCGAGACCCCTTCTTCCCCCCCCCCCATTTTCATGTTTGTAAGGTTTATTTTTCCTCCATTTTCAGATGATTAAATCGCAACCTCATCACACCTGGGGCAGAAAGCTAGCTTGAGGCCGGTTGTGGTTCAAGCGATCGCCCAGCGAATGCAGTAAAAACTGGGGTATGCAATTCAGGACCAGATACCGAAGCACCTTCCCGATCCAGCCCGGCCGACTGAGCAGGTGGCCAAACTGATGCGAGCTCTCGACTGCGTACTTAGCTTCCGCTCGGCGCGCAGCTTCATAGGATCGGAGTCCGGCCTCGAGGTTGTGGTGGGAAGGATCCAATGAGTGGGCGTAGAGGATATTGGCCAAACTGGCCGCATCGTACCCAGCTTGTACCATTGGTTGACCACCATATGGAAGCGCCTGTTGCATGCGAGAGATCAATGCGACGCAAGTATATTCATGAAGGTATGAATATGTACATTTCGGATGAATGTAGTATGGAGGCCCAAGTACATGCGAAGAACAGAGCGGAAAAAAAAAGTGCTGTGAGTTTTTGGCGGAGTGATAAATAATGAACCGTTTCGGAGGCATTTGCATTCTAAAGTGCTGTACAAGTACCTTGTGGCAAGCTGTGGATGAGACCCACGGAGCAAGGGCGGAGATAGAGTATGAAGTAGTGAAAATAAAAAAAGACCGGAAAAAAGTCTAGGTGAGTACTCGTCGCATGCTCGTTTCATCATAGAGCGGGGTGTGAGAGAGAGAAAGAGAGTCTCAGGAATGTTATGACGCGTGTTCTGCTCGGAGAGATATCCTTGAGCGGAGCCTTTACCGTCCCCCATCAGAGCAATCTTGCCATGAGTCCAAGTGGAGAAAGATGCTTCCTCGCGTGGTAGTGAAAGCATGGTTCCAGTCGGTGTCAGATCAAAGAGGTCACCCAAAACAGTGTCCTTCAACGGACTCGGCATGGCCCGGTATCGGTCACTCATTTCCTGCACATCCTGCTGCATGTGAGAGAGGTCTTCCACATCAGGACTGTCTTGCGGTTCAGGCAAAGGTTCATCCAGCATCCAGCACATCCTATTCCCAGTCATGGGGACGCACCAGAACTAGACATCACACAAGGAACCGCCTCGGTATTTTTTTGTTAGACAGCAGTTTGAAAAGTAAGATGTGTCAAGTTTGGTTCAATGGCGCAAACAGTGAACGCGTATTACTTACAGTATATGGTCTTTGACCGTATGAGACCAGCACTCTAGTGTCCGAGTGAGTCTCTGTAACGAGCGGGAATCTCTCTGGGTCCAGAGGCTTCGTCATGCCCACGAGGGCTCGGGACTCAAACCGCATGGACGTGTGATCCTGAGTGGAGAGCAAGGTCTTGTCTTTCAGGTACTTGTAGAGGTTCAGACGAACGTTGCTGTAGGCGCCATCTGCGCCAATGATGATGCCCTGGTAGCTCGAGCCATCGACGCACACGCATGTTGCTACATCGCCATCCTGGAAAACGTCTTTCACTTGCTTTCCGAGCAGGAGCTTTTCAGTCGGAACTTGATCCACCAGAACATTGTAAAGCTCAGGCCTGGAGATAGCCAGTGAATAGTAACCATATCTGAATCACAGTGTGTGGTCAGTATGTTGGCTATGGAATGCTGGAGTGTCAAGGTAACAGAGATGCGTCTCATTGCTGCCAAGAGTTGTTTCTACAGCCTCAAAAGCTCAAGAGCCCGCGCAACAGCCATTTTTTACCTTGACAATGAAAACGCGCTATCGATAGCGCCACAGACGGTGGGCTGTTGTCCCGACCCCTGCTGGACCTCGAAGACCGTGACGCGACTGACGGGCTTGGTCAGATCCTTGAGTAAAGGGAGGATACCGAGCTGCTGGAGCAACGGTTGGATTTGTGAAGTCATGGAGATGACCCCACCGCCTTCAAGGGGCATTTTGGCGACGGGGGAGCGTTCTAGGACCACGTAGTCGATGGAGGCGCGCTCCAGTAAAATGGCCAGAAGGAGCCCTCCGAGGCCACCTCCGACGATGATGACCTTGTCCATGGAAAGTCTGTCTGTTGTAAGAACGATTTGGAATGCTTTAGAGCAGGGAGGATGAGTGTGTCTACTGGGGCGGATGTGTTGGCAGCAGCATGTAGTCCAATGCAGGAATCAAGGTTTTCGCATTGGCGATCGGAATGGTAACGATGCAGACAATGGCGTGGTGTGTTGTTGCTTTCGGATGCGGATGCGGGCGCAACGTAAAAAAAGAAACACGAAAGTGAACAGGGTACACAAGGTATTTTTTTTTCTTTTGCAATGATCAGTTGGCCCAGGGGTTTGACTCTGTGATCGTCGCTGCCGTCGCTGCCGTTGCTGTCGCCTTCGCCCAGAGCCAGGCCCTCCTCGCTACAGGGTTCGGAGGAGGTTGCTGCGAAAACATGCGGTCAGCGACAGCGTTCGCTTGCTGACGGACCATCGACCATGGGTGTTGCTTTTAGATGGTATTTTATTAGGAAGGCTACTATTTTTTTAAGGATAATAACCAACCAGTTCAAGTTCATCTCGGGCTACAGGCACAATGCCAAGCTTGCAGATCGAAAGGCCTTTCCTCGGGTGAAAGTAGCTGAAAAAGATCCCCAAAGAGTCGTCGGCCACACAGTCCCTGCCCAGGAACTTGATCGCCAAAGAACCGGCTGCGATGGCATTGCCAAGACCGCTGGCCGAGAGATTGGTCGAATGGGAAGGCATTGACCCCTGATGATTTCCGCCCGTTGTGGAGTTGCTGTTCCCGGTCGCCCCTGAAGCGTTAGCTCCTATGGCTGTGGCAGCATCCACAAGATCCCTCTTCAGGATCTCCTTGATCTTCTTGGCTCTCGTGAGCGAAAAGATCACAATGGACGTTTTCTCAAACCCGACTACATAGATGTCTTGATCGGTCTTGAGAAACTCGACCTTTTGTGGCGGAAACGAATCCCAGTCGAGGACGATCCGCGACTGTGGTTTGCCGTGCAGATCCACAATCCGCGACTGAGACCCATAAGTGGCCAAAAAGAGCTGCCCCTTTGTCCTTTGTGTCAGGGCTTTGTTCAGAACCTCGTCCGAGGTCACCATACGCGTCTTGGCTGCTTTCCGGTGAGTGCTTGGATGGTGCAATGTCTGGTTGGCGGGCGTGGGTGAAGAGGAGGAGGAGGAGGACGATGAGGAAGAGGCCGAGTCCCCGGATGACCCGCCTTGTGAATGAGCAGCGCCGGATCCTTGAAGTTGAACCTGCTGCAGTTTTATAGCAAGAGCATGGGCTTCGGCCTCATCCTGCTCGTCCAGCTCTTGTTGATGCATCGTCTGCTGATCCGACGGTCTCTGAAGAATGTCATCCCTTGAACGACGACCGCCAGTCGATAGTGACAGCGAGGGACTTCCATAAATTGACAAGGCGTCCTGACGTCCTGGGTACTGATTACGAGACTGCTCCGAGACATAGGTGGCATACTGTCCCTTATCATCACGGTAACCGTACAGAGCCTCTGCGGCGGCTGGGTAGAGAATGTGAGGTGGCACATCGAATGGGATTTTCTCAAAGGAGTGCCACAAAGAGCTGTTCCTAAAGCCCAATTTCCTGCTGATTCCATGAAGCACGCTGCTGGTTTCTTGGCGGTGAAGGTCAGTCACGGACATGTCCTCGACGTTGATCACGCACGCCCGCGGTCCCTTTCCTAGAATGATGTCCGTCACCTCCTGAGGCCCCTTGACAACCGTCATAAAGCTTGGCGCTTCAGGGTGATAGAACTGCTTGTACGGCTTCCATTCGTGGCCACTGTTGTTGTCGCGGTGCGGGAGGGCGTTGAGACCTGAAGTGAGGTTGCCATTGGAAGATGAAGCTGCCATACCGCCCATGGAACTGACGCTGGGGTTGCTTTGGCCCGTCTTGACTGCCGACCAAGGGGCTGCTTGCCGTCCACGCGCTGATCTTGGCCTGGAGTAGATTTCTATGCCCGTCTTGGATAACATGGTCATAAAGACGGTCGAGATGGTATAATGAAAATCCAGTCCTAGCACATCCTTGGTTTGCCTCAGTTTTGTGAAGTCGTTTGCCCATGACACCGCTTCCTCAGACGGGGCATCCTGACTATAGGCCATATGGGCCGCCATGTTGGAGTTGACCGCTGCTTGGCTGAGATAGGTCGCCATCTGGGTCAATCGCTTTGATTTTGTCGAAGTATTGCCCGTACTTGGTGAGGTCGGTGTCGAGGACGAGGCCAGGGGCGACTGACCAACAGTGTTGACCTGTGTGTGTGGTTGACCTTTTGCCTTCATAACATGCTCCTGGGCCAAAGAAGCCAAACCTCCAAAGCTGATAGGCCTTTGTTTGGTCTTCTTATTCGCTGTCGATGTTGTCGCTGCATCTGCGTTACATTCGCCTTTGCTTACGCCATCTACGTCTGCACCAGAAGGACTGTTTGAGCGAGCGGGAGGTGACAGTAGGGATCGGTCGACACTGTGGGAGTGCTGGTGACGGCTCGCCTGCTGAGGTTGTGGGGTTGTGGAGGGCGATGATGCTTTAAAGAGACGGCTGGCTCTTGACTGCCCCTGAGGACTGGAGTTGGAGGCATCTGGTGCTTGATTGTCATCCCTCGAAAGCACCGTCTCTACACGCAGCTGGATCATGTTCTTCATGGCACCCAATTTGCCCTCGCCGACAATTCTTCCTCGGCCCTCCTTTGAATGGCCGTAGGACACCAGTCGCTTGATGGCATCATAGTCGTAACACCGCACACGCGAGTTTCGTCCTGCAATCACAACCACCAAGCCAATATCCTCCAGACAATGAATCTCTTTGAAGGCGGTGCCTTGGATATGTGTTTTGATTGACTGCTTGTCCGCGGGCAGTGTTAGGTCGATGGAGTGGAGGGCGTTGCCAGAGCCGACGAGGAGATACTGCTGATCGTGCATTGGATTGGCGCACACATAATGATAGTGCTGGTTTGTCGGAAGTGGTATTCCGGCGACCGGTTGCGTTAGTTCCTGGATCTGAAAGAGATGCTCTTCCGTCGGGGGTGCAGCTGCAATCAAGGTTGAGCCCCGATCCCCTGCAGTCTTTGAGTAGGGGGGCGGATGGTCCAGCGACAGTCGCGAGGGAGCGGTCTCATGCTCTGCGGGATAAGGTACGGATGCTGAGGAGGATGAGCGGCCGCGCTGGCGGGGGTACGGGATGGGAGTGTGCAGCAGCACTGGGTGGCTAGGAGCGCCGAGGTGTTCCTGCGACGATGGAGTGTGGTTGTTGGAGCCTTGAAGAATTGCGCCCTGGGGGTGAGGCGGCAGCGGTTTGTCCTACGGGGACAAGAAAAAGTGACAGGAATAGAACAGGGCAAATAGAGTCCATGAGCAAACAGGAAGTGATACGCCTGTCATGACGAGACGACGCAGCAGCCCAAAAGGCAAAACGGTGGCGGCGGGGACAAGGCGGGGAAAACAGTCTGCGACTCTCTTACCGAGGACTGCAACACGGAGGCCGAGTCTCTGTCTAGACTTTCGACCGAAAGCCGGGGCGCGCCATTAGCATGTCCTTGCAGGTCTGAACGCGGCGGGAGCATTGGCAAAGGCTGGCTCTCTTTCAAAAGAGACGATATAGAGTTGGAGGAGCTGGATGAGCTCATTTGTTGGTGCTGCTGCTGGTTCTGCTGGCTCTGCTGCTGATGGTGGCGATGATAGGCGTTCCCATTGTCCTGCAGGCCAGCGCTGCCGCTAGCAGCACGCATCAAGTTTTCGATGAAGGCTGAGGATCGGTCACTAGGCAGGGGCATGGCTGAGGCTGTGGTCACCGAAGGCAGGTACTCAGATGCTGAGCAAGAAGGTTCAGGATGTCTTGCGTTGGAGCTGGGGCTCGAGACAGAGACCAGGGGCATGGGGGCGCTGTCCTGAGACGCATTGGCCTGCTGGGCTGGATGAGGAAGCCGCGCGCCCAGGAGCGCATTGGCTGACATGGGACAAGGAGCGGAGAAGCAGAGCTGCAAACGAGGACAAGCGCAAGCAGAAAAGGGAGGCCACGGCTAATAAAAAAGAAGGAGAGCGGAGACGGAAGGAATGCGATGCCACGGCAAGAGGTGTCCGAAGACGAGAAGAATGCGCCCAGGCGACAAGGGCGTCGTGTCACGAACACAGGAAGGTGGCAGGGCTGAGAGCAAAGGGTGGGGATGGTGACCAGGAGCGAGTGCAGACCGGGGCACAATCGAGGCAGTGGAGGCAGTGGATGGGGCAGTGGATGGGAATGGATGGAGGATTCGAACAGTGGGGAGCAGAGGGCATGAATGGGACGAGGAAGAGGAAGAGAGAGTCAAAAGAGAGGCGAGACCTCATAAAACGAAAACGAGGGTCAAAGACACTTGTGCGGACCACAGGAGCTTCTTCGTCCCAGAGGGGCTGTGGCGCATGACGCTGGATCTGGCCCTAGCTCTGGATCTGGCTCTGGATCTGGCTCTGGATCTGGCCCCGGTGGCTCTTGAGGCACACTGCGGCCTGGACGCGACCCTGGGTCGGCCGTGGACACACACACACGCGAGGCGTGTAGCGCGCAGCGACGGGGACACCATCGGCCCTCACGACGACCCTCACAAGGACAGGCACTGTTGCACCACAGCATCGCCTGCATTCTCCCCGCCTCTGCCCAGATCTGACTGTGTCCAAGGGACCACTCACCCACCCTCCACATGGCTCAGGCCATAAATAATCCCCTCTGTTGCTGACAGACAGACAGTCAGACAGACACACTTTTGCATTTTTGACTCTCTGTCTCCGCTGTCTGTCTGCTCCCGCTCCGCTGTTGCCCTTCATCCTCACCGCCCATCCCTAGCGCTCTCACACCCATCGAGCACTGCCTCCCCCTCCATCAACAGCAACATTACACACCCCGCATGCCCATGACGCTGACCACTGCCGTCAGAGCAGGCTTTATGCTCGCCAGGGGTAGTCGGCTGGTCTCGCCGAGCGGTCGTAGGGAAGCGACTCATGCTCGACACGCAGCCGCCATCTTGCCCTCGGGTGCGTCTCCAACATCCTCTGCTTCCAATCACCGCCCTACGCGCGAATGCGGGCACACGCATCCACCTTCATCTGGCTGATCTTGGCTCGCTTCTGTATTTCCGGAATTAGGCACGCGGCAGGTCGCCATGGGTCGACGGTGGTTCACAAGCTCGCATCAGTATATGACCGAGGAATTAGAAACGGTCGTTAGACGCGATGACTCTGTCGAAGGACTGCTGGCGGGCTTGGTTCAGGGCGATCGCTATGCCCTGGCAAGGGCTATCACTCTTGGTAGGTTCCTTACCAATTTCGCTCTTACTCACAATAGAGTGTTGGGGGAAGACAGTCGTGACCTGAAGACAAAGTGACCCGATTCTCCCACGGTGCTGTGGCAACAGGCTCATCGGGGGATGAGTTGGCTCAGCGCAAGAAACACTAACCTTGCACGCCCAGTTGAATCTACGAACTCAAGGCATCGCGTCCAGGCTCAGCAGCTTCTGTCCAAGATTCTTGAACGGGAGTCCACCCTAGCATCCTACCAGAGCACGACTCTAGCCAACGCAGCACCTTCACTCGATGATAAGCCAGCATCGGGGACAAATCACACCATGAACTCGACCTCCTCCAACACAGTGGCATCCAAGGCAACGTCAGCCTCCACGGATCAGCGAGAGCCGGTATTACGACTTGGTAGGAGCTTCAGGATTGGGCTGTCTGGTCCTCCAGGGGTGGGCAAATCCACCTTCATCGAGGCGTTCGGCATGTACCTTGTGTCAAAAGGGCATAGAGTCTCGGTTTTGGTAGGATCCTATTGAGATTTCCACATTTGCGAGACGCACGAATAGCGATGCTGCAAGCACACAAAGATTCAAACATTGACTTCTACCATGGACATGGCATTTGTAGGCCGTAGACCCATCATCATCAAGGACTGGTGGATCTATTCTAGGAGACAAAACCAGGATGACAGAGCTTTCGCGTAACACCATGGCGTATGTCCGCCCATCGCCAAGTCGAGGCACATTAGGAGGAGTCGCCAGAAACACAACGGAGGCGATTACATTGTGCGAGGCAGCTGGATATGATATCTGCCTCGTCGAGACTGTCGGCGTTGGTCAGTCAGAGACTATGGTGGCGGATATTGTGGATATGTTTGTGCTCCTTGTACCACCAGCAGGTGGAGACGAGCTTCAGGGCATGAAAAAGGGTATCATGGAACTCTCGGATCTGGTGATTGTCAACAAGTCGGATGGAGCACTCGTGGACTCTGCGCGCTACGCCCAGATCGAGTACACCAGCGCACTCAAATTCGTCAAAGCCATCACCTCGTTCTGGAAGGCTAGGGTCATCCGAGTTTCATCTATGGGAGGGCCAGAGGGTGGCATTGAGCAGGCTTGGAACACTATGAAGGAGTACTTTCACATCATGGAGGTATTGGAATGCGCTTTTGAGTTCAAGTCTCGTTGACTTTGTTTGACCTTGTGAACTTGCTAACCCAGTTACATTTTCCACTTTAGTCATCGGGTGAACTGCAGAGGAAGCGCGGGCAGCAGCGAAAGATTCTAATGTGGAGACAGGTCTCCTCCGAACTCATGGATTTGTAAGTGCCACTAGTGATGGTGTGAAGTAAGGCACGTTTGACCTTCAGTGCAGATACTGATACTAACAAGGCGCGCACCTTTGTACAATATGTAGACTGCATGAGGATGATCAAGTCCGAGCCATGTCGATTGAACTAGAGGACAAGGTGCTGAAGAATGAAGTCATGTCCGGAGCCGCTGCTCACCAGATTGTAGAGCGGTTTATGAAGGGCGTGAGCTCTTCATAGAGGCGGGCAGAGCTATACCATCCACGCACATGTCGCCTGCTAGAAGAATAGAACTGAGAGGTCCACACTGCGCTGAACGGGATTGTTGACAACGTGTAAGGCTCTCTCTCTTTTACATGATGCCGGCGGTGGATCAGAGCCAGTACGGCAGAATGATCACAAATGCGAAATGCTGTCCTACCAACAGCATTCATGTGCCTGAAGTGCCGTATCCCACAGCCAAAAGAGATGGATGTGCGCAGGCGAGTTCACTCGCGTATTGATTGGCCGAGTGGCCACTGCGCTGCCCTTTTTTTAGCCGCGTGTCTTTCCCCCTCTGCCCCCCGTCTCGCCTCTTTTCTCTCCACTCCACATCCGCGACTCTCATTCATCTCGCCCACTCCCCTCCCAAGGCTTGCGCTTCACCGTTCTACCCCTCCTCTCCAACTCCTGCCTGCTACTGGGGAAATCCTACTGCACTGCTCTACTCTGAAGAAACCCACATTGCGAAACCCTACACGCCAGACACTGGACTGCCACAGCATGTCCGAAGCTCAGCCATGTACCGAGTTTGCATGCAGTGCTTCATTCGCACCTGGACCAAGCCCATCCCACGGCACCCTAAGACTGACCCCTCATGAGCTATCCTGGTCTGCTCGAGGAACTCAATCGGACAGGACTCGAGGTAAACCCTCCTTCTCCATTGCGAGCCAACTTTTTTTTTTTGAAAAAATGCTGCGATATTCACTTCAAACCCTCTTTTGACTTGTTCCAGTCCCCTATTGTTGCATCTACGGACATGAGGCACCTACTCTGGCGAGACGTACAGTGGAGACCCAGGATCTGGATGAGCTCGTTCAGAACTCGGTCCGGGATCTTCAAGTCTCGATTCACTTTGTGGAATTCACTTCCGCAGACTTGAAACTGACGTCTGGAGCAAAGAGGGCAACCGTGCACTTTTTATTTGAGCAGCGGGCAGACGTCCGTCGCTTCCTAGAGATGGCAGAGCAACTCGAAGGTAAATGAATCCTGCGGCACTTGTCCCCCTTGTCGTCGCATAAGGAGTGAGAAGCCTTGGCTGACTTTGCTTTCCAACATGGCATAGTCTTCCCCAAGCCTAGGCGAGCACTGCTCTTGGTCAATCCTTGCGGGGGTATCGGCATAGCAAAGACCATCAGCGACACAGTAGTCAAGCCAATGCTAAAGCATTCTGGGTTAATTGTGAAGGAGCAGTGTACGTACGAATGAACCAGGAGGCAGTTGTTGGTCTGCAGAAGCACTACCCTACCGCGACTTGACTCGCTGATTGATCTCTCTTCGACATCACCCTATCACAGACACTGAATACAGAAGGCACGCGGTCGATATCGCCTATAAAGTCGATCTCGAGGACGTGGACACACTTTTGGTGGTATCAGGAGATGGTGTCCTACATGAAGTCATCAACGGCCTCTTATCGCGGCCTGACTGGGATCGCGCTAGGAGGCTTCCGATCGGCCTTGTACCTGCAGGATCGGGAAATGCTATTGCCACGTCGCTCGGTGCGTAGAATTTTCCACAGAGATGTACCGCTGTTGTAGTGTCTGTTGAACGGCATGCTAATAGTATACGCAATCACCTCTCGCGTTACTTTTAGGTACAAGAAACACCTTCGTGGCGACGCTGGCGGCTATTCGTGGAAGGACAGCTAAACTCGATATCTTTTCAGCGACTCAGCGCGATCGCCCCAGGATCTATTCGATGCTTCTGTTTAGTTGGGGCATGATGGCCGATGCGGATATTGAATCAGACAAGTAAGTGTGTCTCTCGCACGCATCCTAATATTCGAGGGACGATAGCCACACCATTGACCGATATGGACGGAAAGAAACTAACACGTCCTGCACCTTGACTCCATTCTCTAATAGATATCGCTGGTTGGGAGGACTTCGATTTGAGATCGCTGGCTTTATTCGCATGATTCGACTTCGGCGGTATCCAGGAAAAGTCTATGTGCTACCGCCCCGACATACGCAGGTGTCGACCATTACGCCTCCAGACTCGCCAGATCGTATCCGCAGTCAGCCCAAGATACAATACGCGTCTCTCCTCGATCGAGTCTCCGACGAACCACCCAAGCCTTGGAGGATGCTGCCCGACATGCCTTTCTTCAGCATGCTCCTTTCGATCAACTTTCCCTGTGTGAGCGAGGATGTCTTTTTCAGCAACTCGATCCGCTTTAACGATGGGATCATGCGACTTTGGTACTCGTGCGAGACACGCTTCTGGCGGATCCTACTGCCATTTGTGCTCGACCAAAAGAATGGCAAACTCGTGGAGCGCGGGCTGATGCAGTACACGGAATGCGGCGGGATCCTGGTTGTGCCGGGCGTCGAAGGCACGCCTGACGATGTCACGACCCACGAGACGGTAGACGCGGACTCGGTCAGCTCTTTATCAGCACAGAAGCTCGGAATCTATCAGCGTCCAGGAGTCTTTGACATTGACGGCGAAGCCATGCCGACAGCACGGACTCTGATCGAAATCCATCCAGGATTCATGAATCTCATCGTTCCAGAATGGTTCCATCACGCACAGCGGCCAGCGGCAGAGGGGGAGGGGGAGGAGGAGGAGGAGGAACAAGAAAGAATGGCGAAGCACAAGGCGGAGATCCTGCGGGAGGTGGCTCGAACACGCGCCGTGGTCGTGAATCAAGTTCGAGAGGCAATTCTACTTCTGATCGCTATGGCCGCTGTTATCACTACCTATGCAGTGTTCTTTAGCGAAGGCTTCCAGGTCTGGTCTGGGATTGCCCGTCGTATCTAATTAAAGGCACCATACAAAACGACATAAGTTGAAGCCTTGAGGGACTCCATGGTCTGGACGGACCCTGGTCCAAAAACCTTACTTCCACTCCACATAATCTTTAATTCCAAGCTATATAGTCAATTCACTGGCCCAACCCTCTCTAATTGACAGTATAATTCCAATGATTCATTACATATTAAATTTCGTGGCTTATTCATATGGAGAGATGGCCGAGTTGGTCTAAGGCGCCGCGTTAAGGCCGCGGTCTATTCGTAGGCGTGGGTTCAAATCCCACTCTCTTCATTCATTTTTGCTCTTTTGCACATTCTTGCGTTAAGGTTCCGGAGATCAAAAGACGTGGTGGAGATCCGAGGTCCGACGTCCGTTGGGGACGTCCTTCAAGCTTTCTTAGCTCAGCCGGCAGAGCGTCAGTCTCATAATCTGAAGGTCGTGAGTTCGATCCTCACAGAGAGCAATTTTTACCCTTTTGCGCCCGGTTCCTAGAGCCCCGGGGCCCGGGGCATCGTAGACTTGGTCCAGAAAGAGTCTGGGATGATCTTGGATGGTTTTCAGGCACTGTGCAGTCAGTGGAAGAATAATTTTGCGACCTGGCAGTGCTTGAAACATATTTGGGTATGAGCATTATGCTGGAATCTCAATTGGAAAGTTGTCAACTGATGAGAGGCATCGCATTGTGAGCCGGTCCAAAGGTACTGGACGCAGGCGAGTGTGCAACTGTCTATCGGAATATCTTTTTGAGCTCGCAGCGTGTAAGTCCATAAGGCGTTGTATTATGCCAGCTACCTGACTTACGTCAAGACTATCCTAGAGAAAGTGCCTTGGTTGTGAGTGTCATTGCATCAGGACCCAGGGTGGACGATGCCATATGTGCGAACGAATGTAACATGATCTCGAGGCATGTCCTCTTTCACTGCCGTGGAGCTTAAGCTCGTGGTTCGTGGAGAAGAACTCGCTGCCAAGCCCCCATATTTCTTTTGGCTCATGCGTCCTTGGTGAATGTTTGTCTTCGCTTCCTGCCACGCTCTTGCACGTCCCCCATCAACCTATCCACCGCTATGCTTGCACCCTTCAGTTGCTCTTTCTGTCAACAAACCCTTACACGTTCTCGTACTCTGTCTCTTGCTCATGCGCTGCGTGTGCTTGTCCTCTCACCCCTACCCGCATATGTTATTACGCTCCTTTTCGCTCCTCAGACTGTTCTTTTGTCTCTTTTTGTTTTGCTCTTGCTGCCTACGAATTCAGGACGTTCCTTCGCGTTACTCAAGTCGCGCGCCTACATTGTGAAGTACATGTGTCATCTTGCATTTCGGTGCAAGCTACGCGTGTCGTCTCATGGTGACAATTGGAACATACTGTCCAGCAATGAAGGACACTAATCTACTGGACCAATGTGAGTTGCCAGTCGAAGCAATGACAATTGTGTAATCTCTCGCTTTTGCCTTCTTTCCAAACACACTCTTGGGATAGCTGCTGGCTTTGCGGTCAGAGGGGTGCGTGCTAGGTTGCTTGGTTGTGCATTTGAGCTTGTGAGCATCAAGAAGAAGCTTCGCCCAAACGCTGCGATCTGAAAATATTGGGTCTGTGGAAACTCATTCACTCTTCTCCTCTTACCCACTCACACACACGCACACACACACACACACGCTCTCTATCACGCATCCTCCACAAGTATCCACCTACTCACTCCCGTTACGCGCATCCACTTCACGTCTACTTTGCCTTGAGAAAAAAATGATTAGAGGAGTGCCTGAAGGAACAGCACTGCCGCGACCCGTTCAGTCTAAATAAGAAGGAAAACGCACCATGTGGTCCCTACAGCGCTCCACCTGCACATGTACCGCATCCTGCACCTCTCCTGCTCTTTCCTCAGAAGATATAACCGACCGGCAGGAAAAATAATAGATGCACCAAGGGACTCAGGCTGTACATATGGAGGTATACCCAACGCAATATATCGACGGGACAGCCTGGCAGTATATCAGTAGAGATTATGGGCGAGCCACGGACCGAGAAGTATCATGAACGTATCCTAATTCCAAACACCTACAGAACAACTGTATCCATGTCTTCGGCAGTCTTGAAGACTTCTCAACTACGCTAGACCTGCTCTCTTTACCCACGATGCGTTTCACTCATGACCACGCCTCTGTCTTCGGCGCCGTTCTGAACGCATACCTTCAGCCCTAGCTAAGTATGCTGAATGCGAAGGCTGAATTTTGAATGTGTCCCGCTAGAGCTTACTCTTGACAAATCTATTGACCTCTACTCAATCCGGGTCATAAACAGCATTGCTCTGGAGACATCTCTACAAGTGCCATTGTGGTATTAACAGTATCTCTATCTGCTGTGTCCTCTGCAATGTACCAAGGTGTAGCACGGGATTGGCACAACTTGAGAAGATTCTCAGAGAATCCGGCCCCTCGTGAGGGTTAGTAACTCATCTCCTTTGTGCCTGATGCAGGTCAGTTAATTTCTCGAGTGGTGAAGATGGCGGGAGAGCCATCGCTGGAGATGGATTGAAGGGAAAGAAGACGCGGGTGAATTGGGGTTGCGATGGACTTGATCAACGCGTGAAAATGCAAACCGGTGCTTATACTAAATTCAAATGGACGTGTGCAAGGCCTTCCCGTTCACTTTCCCCTCTGAAATCGCAAAGTGCAGTAATGGGGAGTGAGACATCCTCACAGCTGGGCTCTCCTCGCAGCATGTGAAAAGAAGAATGAAGGTGAAAAGGACACGCGCGTCTAACAAGTTGACTGGACAAAAGTAATTGGCGTCTACGGAGACTTTGAGCCCTCTGTACCTTGTGGTTTTTTAATTCAAGCTATCGCAGGTTTATAGACAAGCATTACATCTTCTCTTTGGGATGCTTCACAGGTGTGAAGTGAAGAGGATGCTGCATAGAGTGCATGGAGTGTAATGAATCCACTGAGCGCGCAACAAAAAAGATCCGCTTACAACATCCAAATGGCGGAGAAAGAATTTGGATATAGAATTTTGGCCCGTTCCTTTTTTTCATTTCCGAACGACCATGATGCCTAGTCTTCGCACAGACCGTTTTCGTACGCGGTCTCTTCCGATGCTATCCCATCCAAATATCAAGCGTTTTGCCACAACCAACTGGACTTATGACAGAATGATAAGGTTTCAGATGGAGGAAGGTACGGTCGCGAGAGAGGAGAAACCGTTGGAGTCGGCCGGTTGCTCCGTTCATTCTGTCACTGTGTTTCTGCTGACGGAACGATGACACTCAATTCCCTTTGGCCGATGTGCTCGGTGCCAAGCGTTGTCATCTGTCTTCATTACATTAAACCTCCGCAAAAAGTGCCGTCCGTTGCCATGTTTATGATGCCTATGGAACGGCCAGACAAGCATCATCTGCTCTCTTGTTGCAGCAGCTGCGGGGTTACACACGGCCAAAGGCTCAAGGCAAAAGTGAAAGCTGTGCGTGATGACATGGTCCATCGTCTTGCCTCACAATACGCGCTCCGCTCAAATCAGCAAGTGGATTCCCGGATGTGTGAAGCCTTGCATTTTCATTCTCTTGAAGAAAGGCAATGGAAGCCTGCGTTTCGAGGAGGTGGTGGTGCACAACGCAAAGCTGTCCAAAAAAATCTCACCTCGCCGATGATCTTTTTTAAGATTATCAGCTCAGATTTTCATTTGCTTTCTGTCTCCTAAGGAGCATGCACTGTCAAAGCAAGAGGACAGCTCTCTGGTGCTATTTCTGAGGCTTTCCAACAAGAGGGAAACTAGTCAAAGGGAGAAGAGTACCATGTGGAAGTACAACATCGAAAGATGAGATATCATATCGTCCATCGTCTCGCATTCATGAGCGCATGCATGCATGTTTGTACTCGGTGCCTCCCCCCTTTTTATCGTATTATTTTTTCTTTTGGCCTGCTTCACCCCTTTTCAAAGAGTTGACTGCTGCGTCAGCCAGGTCTCAGCTCTTACGGGCTCGTCGGTAAAGACGAAGGCAGACTCGGCCTTTCCGCCGATAGGTGTACCCATAGCATGAGATGGAAGAAAAAGGATCACGGAGAGAAATGTAAACTGTGAGAATACAATTGAGCTCGGAACACCCAGGACACAGGAACGGTTAGAAGGTTGAGTAAAAGGGAGGCTAGCTGGGTTTAGTGTAAAAGGAACAGAGGATGAATGTGTGATGGGTGTGAGCTGCATAGAGAACAAAGTGACAAATTGACAGCTGCTGTCGTGAGCATAGCCTGATGACAATATCCCTGAAGGTGAGCGCCGGATAACATGGGGAGACAGGCAGAGTGAGAGAGGGGGACATAGAGCGTGAAAGAAGAGGACTATACACTGCATGTATGAGAGGTAGCGTTGCTAAAAAAAACGCGCGTTGAACACACGGGCCCACCGAATCCACAGCGAATGCTCTATAAGGCAGGCAGCTGCGGGCGAGTAAGAGACAGCGAGCGAGTGAGTGAGGTAGCGATGATTGCATTTTGTGTCACGGCGTTGGTCAGAAATACCTTGTACTCCAGTGACCGTACCTCCTTTGTTCATGCAGCAGCCAAGAGGGTAGCGTGCGGTGGGACAGGCTGACAAGAGGGGAGAGCATATTTGAGCGGTCAGTGTGTGTCAACCAAAGAGATGGAGGATGAGGGACGGTTAGGGTGTTGAATGGTCTTCCCGACAGTCCGTTCGAGGAGAGAGGGGTTGGGGGACATTATCAACAATGGACCACCAGATGGAACGACCTTGTTTGCGTTAATGTTTGAACTGTGCCAGATGACACGCGTGCTTCTGCGCTTAGTTCCCTAGTCCCTTATGCCGGTGCTGTTTGTCATCTGAGCAGCCTGTTTGTGCATGCTATACCGTTTCTAGGCTGCTCCTCCTCTTCACCATTCGTCTCTTCTTTTGTGCTCTCTCTGTCACTCACTCTCACTCACTCTCGCTCTCTGCATGTCTGTTTACCGCTTGCTCAAGGCTTTGTTGTGCCTTTGTTGTGCCTTTGTTACCCCAATCTTCTCCACACCGATTTCTATTTGATCTGGTTCACAAGTGGGTTAGGATGACAACAAGGAACAGAAGAAGTACCTGCACGCACAGAAGATAGTAACCATGTTACCTGCTGCGGCATATTATTACAAGACAGAAAGATTACCTTGCGAGAAGGTGCTGCGAGATAAGAGAGAGAGAGTGGAGTGGGGTGGGGTGAGAGGGACGAGCGAGCACAGACAGGCGAGCGACTAAAGAGGGGGACTAGAGAGATATTAGAGGAGATATAGTTCGGACAGAGTGATATCAAAAACTGACGGACGGGCTTGTCGGGGATGAATTTGATGAACAGACGAGCCGATTTCAATTGCACAGACTACTGCTGTACGCAGAGCGACTCAATCGGGGTGCCTCTGGCTATTCAGTCCTTGCCAGGCGTGCGTTTGGGTGCAGCCGTATATAAGTCCAGGCAGCGGGGCCCACTCTCCCACCGCCTCTTTTTTATCCTCCACTCTCGACACACCCGTTTTCCCTCCAATCCTGCTGTCCGTCTGGGTCTTGGTCGTGTTTCCTCCTCCCTCACTCGCATTCCTGTTTAGTCTCTTGCCTGTCCACACTTTTGCCTTGCTCCCTTGCTCCGGCGTTCTTCTCCGGTCCCTTCGCGGCAGTTTTTTTTTTTTTATCTCTTGGCTCGTTCGCACTCTTCCTCTCTTCTGTCATTGTTCGCTTACTGTGCTCATTCATCCTTCTCCACCGCATTCTTCGACTCAAACACTCTGCGACATTGCTTTTGAGCCCAGTATTCTTCCACAACCCTCACACCTAGCACAACACCTGTCTCTCCTCTCCCTCACGCACCACACAGCTCAAGACAGCTCTATCACCTCTTCGTCAACACCAAAAAAGCACCATGGGTAATTCCGTGTCCACCCTCTCCAGCAGGAAAGCCAGCACAGGCTCGCTTGACTCCGCCGGAAAGAAGCCCTCGCTCTTCCAGCGATCAAAGTCCTCACTCCAGTTCAGAAAGCGATCGAAATCCTCACTGTCGTCCGACTCGAGCAACTGTGCCAGCAACAACACCTTCGGCAGAAATAAGGGCAACCAGGTCGTCCCCAACAGACACCCTTCCATGGACTCTTCCGACGGCCACTCGGACCTGTCACAGAACTCACAGTCGGGCCATTCCAGCAGCTCCAACCCAGCAACCAAACACATTCCTCGCCACCTCCAAGATAACGCGACCAACAACTCCAATCTGACGACCGGCATTCCCGGCGGCTCCTTGCCCGAGTGGGCCCATCATAGCCGTCGGTGTGATGATGGTCGGACCCGTCACACAGTAGAGAGTGCCCCTTATATGCTTCCGAACGATCTCACAGAATCTGATCGCCTCGATGCACAGCACTATCTGGTCCGGTTTATTTTCAAGGGCAACTACAATGTCAAACTCGATCGAGATGCCAACCTCAAAGTGTTGGACGTTGCCACAGGCACCGGCGTGTGGGCGCTAGAGATGGCGCACGAGTTCCCCAAGGCCGACATCTATGGTGTCGACATCTCGTCCATCTTCCCTGCAGAGATTAAACCCAAGAACTGCCACTTCCAGCTCTGTAATATTCTCGATGGCCTGCCCTTCCCCGACAACTACTTTGATTTCATTTATCAGCGCCTTCTTGTTTATGCATTGACGCCTGCTCAACGCAAGCAAGTAAATACTGAGGTATGTCTGTCTGTCTGTCTGTCTGTCTGTCTGTCTCTCTCTCTCTCTCTCTCTCTCTCTCTCCCCCTCCTTCCCTCTTTCTCTTGCTTATGTGTTGTGCCATGTAGCACAGAGTGTAAAAAAAAAGCAGCTTGTTCTTTCCACTTTGAATTCGAATCGGGGCGCTACAAATATAGGCCTGATTGCGCGGTTATTCTAGTCTGCGGTGTGCCACAGACACCAGCCAGGCAGGGGCAGGAAACCAACAAACAAACCAGCATAGAGTATGAATGAGAGCAAGAGAAAGAAACAACACAAACATTCGAGAGAGAGAGACCTTCATTCTCTCGCACATGAAAATCAATATTATTCTTCCTTGCTGCACTTTACTAACAGCTCCTTTTTGACGATCGATCGACTATTTAGCTGCTGCGTGTGTTGAAACCAGAGGGGTTCTTGCAGCTGGTCGAGTCTGATGGAATTGTATATAATGCAGGCCCAGAGATGGAAAAGATCAACCAGCTCTCACTCGAGACCTCACTCCGCCATGGAGTCGATCCACGCGAAGTCCAGACCATGAAGACGGGCCTCAAACAGGCCGGTTACACAGGCGCCAATTCGTTCAACATTGCCCTGCCCGTCGGAGACTGGGGTGGCAAGGCCGGTGCCCTCAGCCGGCAGAACATGCATGGCCTCGCGACCATCTGGCTAAAAGGCGAGGTCGGCAAGTTGGACCAAGACAGCTGTGACAAGGTCCTGGCCAAGGTCGACCAAGAGATTGAGCAGTTCCAGTCCTATTACAAGGTCTGGCTCGTCGTTGGCATGAAGCCTAGTGTTGCGCAAACTCAACTCAAGGAAGCCAAGAAGGCTGCAGCCGCCTTGGCTGCATCTAACACTGCTGGCGCCTCCCCACCTGCAGATGAGCCTCTGGCTGAAGCAGTGTAGAAAAGCTGGTCGCCTTTTGTGCGCGCTCTTTTTTTTTCTTCTTCTGCACCTCGATCGTTTATACCACTGTTATTGCTTCATGCTCCTTGTATTTGTAACCCCACCCGCGTCGTTTGTGCTATAGCGCCCTTCCTCAGTCCTTTCATGTCGCCCAAGTTCTGTATTTTTTTTCTGTTATTATTTTCTCCGCTACTCGGCAGGACGCCCTATACATGTACTCTTTCTTTATCCTTTTTACGCGACGTCCTGTACCCGCTCCATAGATGAATGCAAAAGAGTACAGTACATGTGCAGTACCTTCGCCAAGAAAAAAAAAGTGAATAGTGTATCATACTTAAAAAATAATAAACCTGGTTCATCTATGAGTTCGCCGTATCCATGTTCACTTCTGCATCTGCGCTTCCTCTTCTCATCGTACCCATTTGATGCGGCACAACTGTCCTGGACCAGTATTAGTGCGAACAGCTCCATAATCTACAAGGTTCCTTTTATTTTTATTTTTACATTTTGTTATCTCGACCCTTGCAGGCGCCAGTGCAACGAGAGAAAGCGAGAGAGAGAGCGAGGGTTGAGCAAGGAGCGACCCAGGAAAGAGAGCGACGGTGGATCGCTTCAAAACACCGCTCCGGTTTTTTTGATTGTCCGCCCCTCCGACAAACAGGTCTTCTTTGGCTTTATGTCTCTGATTACTGTCGATCGGCTCAATTATTTGTTCGTATTTTTGGGTCCCGGCGTCATGGACATGGGTTCGTTTAGGAAAGAACGTCCAAAAAGTGCTTTCGGGTGGTGGTAGTCCAGTGAACCAAATCAGTCTAGCAAGAGATGACATCTCCATGGGTTAAAGATGTTATCTCTCACTCTCCAGCGTCATACTTTTGTTTTTTTTGACACTCAGATGCCGACAGTGAGTACAGCAGCAGTGTTGCATGATCTACGGCTTCTTCATGCTCCCTCCCCCATCAACCACTATCTGTTACATTGAGCCGTTCCAGAAGGAGAGAAAACGTAATAGTCTACTGTGGGTCTGCATAAAGTGATGGGGGCAAGGTTCAGACTCCACCACTCTGGTCCTTGGCCCTTGAAAGGATATGGGCACACAAACAGATTGTTATCGGGCGCACAGGCAAGACCCTTGTTGCGATAGAGTTGCATAAGAGAAGTAGGCCCGTTCGTATTTTTTCTAATAGCAACCTACAGCATTACCATGCTCTCTCCTGGTAACCCATCGCCCAGTCAATGCAAAGGATGGGGAGGGGTTAAAGAGGTCTGGACCCCTCTCCACATAGCCCACCTCTTTTCCATCTTTCTTTTGACAACTGTTCTCCATGCTTACATTGGGTAGAATCGTGTGTTTATATTTGTAGGTTTAGCGTAGGGCATAGCCAACGGGCTTTAGGCCAGCGGCGGTCGGTTCGACGGTTTTTTTTTTGTTTTCGGTTGTAACATACCAAAGTGAGAGTACGTTTTGGTTTACTTCCCCTTTTGGGATTGGTCGCGTGAATGACTTTGGTTGCTGCTCTAAGGAACGACGAAAATGAACCGCCGAGTCGTCTAGTGGCTAGAGGAAAAGAAAGCAGTCGATGAATGAAAGAACAACGCCCAAAAAAAAAAAAGGGGGGGGGGGGGGGGGGGAATAGGTTCCCGACCTTATTTGAGTTAGTACTTCATGCAAATCGTCCAACCTTCGACTTGGCGCGAAATGGACTGCACTGGAACTTCTTGCAGAAAGCTGAGCGCCTCTGGGTTTGCGTAGAATATCCAAGGAGAGGAGGAGGACTGGGGGTAATCCAGTCGTCGGCCTTTCCAGCAAAGACGGGACGCGTATGTGTAGCGCGCGTGCGCAGCGGTTTTTTTTTCTTGTTCGTTTCTCACACTTTACCGAGCATGATCCATGGGCGTGTTTGTTGTACAGCAACAGCTCATAGACTACAATGTGCGAAGATGATTGTCCACTTCCTCCGTTGATCTTTTCTGTGTTGCCACCCACACAATACGATCCACCAAAAGAACATAGGTGCTATTGGAGAGCAATGAATGGAACTAGAGAACGCTTTTCTATTTTTTTTGGGTGGGGAAGGATCCGAGTGACCTCAACCATTGGAGCCAAAGTACTAAGAAAAGCAACGTTCAATCTCTCTCGCTGGCTCTCTTAGCTCTGATGCTGCTGCTGCTGCGCTGCATACAGGTCGGATCTATTGCAGAGGCATTGCGGTCGATGTGCTCTCTCTTTTCGTTTTTTTGGGGTGGGTGGGTTGGGGGGCGTAGGACAGAAATCAAGAGTTCATACAACTCTCTTTTTTTCGTGTGTTCATGCATGCAGCGAATGTTTATATTTTCCTCCAACCTTGATGGATGGCACCCTTCTACTGTCTACTCCACAGCCTAGGCGTGTTATACCTGCCGAAAGGTACCACTCCCTCCACTCTCTCACTCTCAGCTAGCTCAATGAGAGCATGGGCTGAACACAAGCGCACGTAAGCACAAGCGCATGACACAAGGAACCTCCTGCTCACCATCTCCCTCAATGATCCCCCCAATGTCAGATAGAATAACAACAGATGAAGGTTTTTTATAGTCGAGAAAGAAAATGAAGCTTCGTTATACACACCCTCGCACTCGCGTCCGCGTCTTCCCCATTCTTTTTTTCTGCAATCTTACTTGCTTTCCTCCTGCAACGCCTGCAGGACACTTTCTGCCGACAGTCCATCAATGTTCATAGATGCCTCGGATCCCGATCCACCGCTATTGTTCACAAGACCGCTCTGTCGGTTCTTCCGCCTCCGTTCAATCTTCCGCCCGCCAGACGCCTCAAACTCCAATGTCGACACTGGCTTCCAGTCCGCAGTCGCCTCGTCCTGAACTAGGGTCTCCTCTGTTGAAGCATCGCCATTGGGCTCAGTCACTGTCACTTCCACATCCTTGATAGGTGCAACATCCATCGATGGCGCGTTCTCAGTGGCGGCGGCTGCGACTTCCGTATCAACAGTCTCGGCTGCGACAGGAGCCTCCGTAGTGGCTGCGTCCTCCTTGTCCTCCTCTTCCTCCTCTTCAGCAATATCGTCAGGAGTCGTTGACGAGGACATCATGCTTTGACGCAATGGAGACCGGCTGCTCTTCTCGCCTCCAGCCGCGACCGTCAATCCAGTGGTGCTGAGGAGCCCAGTTCCAGATGCTTGAGCACCGTCGCCAGCCTCCTCTCCAGTGCCTCCTGCTGCTCCGTTTGCAGCATTCAGGGCAAACTTCTTCTTGAACAAAGGAACCTCGCTGAACACCTCGGGCGCACTGACACCTCTTGTCAGATTAAATCTAGCAGACGATGGTCCGAGGCGTCTCTGGGGTAATTTGTCCGCGAGTTTACCTCCCGCAGCAGCAGGACCGGATCCACGTCCGACACCCGATCCAGCATCGGGAGCTGCTCCATTCTCTACCGCGACTACGCCCTCAACAGCAATGGCGGGAACAGCGCCAGCCTCCGCTGTAGGGCCATGTCCATTCACCATTTGCGCAGATGGACCGTTGGCAAAGCCCTTGCCCCCTCTCGGGTGAAGAGGTCCGTTCTTGCGACGGCCTAGTTGGGTTGCTGGCGCACGCGTAGTGACGGATCTTGAGAGCTGACCTTCCTCACGGCTCATCTTGATAGGTTCAAAGATCTGCAGTGTCATCTTGAGCATGTCTCGCATCATCCGCTGAGGATGTTTGTCGTGCAGTGTCACAGCCGTCTCCTCAAGAGGACGCAAGAAAACAGGTCCCCATCGATGTGCAACAAAGTTTGTGAAGCTGTCGTCCGCAGATGTTTCTTTGATCAGCCTAACCAGCATTAAATATGAAAAGACGATATTAATATAGTCCTCAATGGTCGCCGCAACGGAACGCGCACATAAGGAACAAACGAAAACTGCATGAACATTCACGCGATCAAAAAGGGTACTTACGCACTGACATGCTTGGCAACCTCGTACAGGGTATAGAAGCGAGCGGAGGACAGGAGGGCAAGCAGATTGCGGATCGACGAGATGCGCGCATCGTTCTTGCTGTCGTTGATATCGTCCGACACTTTTTAGAGCAAGAAAGAGTGATGGCAGAATGGCATTAGCGGTCGTATGGAGGGTATTTCTCTCAATACTGCATGCGGTGCAAGACCCTTGTCGTGATGATGCAAAGCTCTCTTACCGCTTGAGTAAATAATCTTCACAGTCTCGTACTCTTCGCCATTCACGAGCGATCCAGGAAGTTCCAAAAAGTAGAGGCGCAGCACACCCACGACAGTCGCCACATCAAACAAGCGCAGTAACTTCTGGGTAATCTTGCCTCCTAAAAGTAGTTTTGCCAAAAGTGAGAGAGTACACACACATCAGATGGTTTGAAGCAACGAAAACATGAGATTCCTCTTCTTCTGTTAGATGTTCGGTCAAGACCCTCACCATGATTGATCTTGTTACGGAGGATATGAATGTCCGCAAGCGGTACATCAGCAGTCCAGCAGGCCAATTTCTCTAATATGCCATGTCGAGATGTTCCCTTTGACGTTAGCAAATCACAAAGGCAACTTTCTGATGCATGAATACGTGAAGGGTGGAGAGATTGAAAATACCAAGCGAGACACATACGTTCGTTCGTCAGCGCGGCAGAGCTCTTCTTGATCCTTGTCAGACACTTCATCACAATCTGGGGCACTTTCTTGCGTGTAAAGTTGCAGTGCTTGTCGACGTTGACTCCAAAGACTTGATCTGCAAGCAGGGTGGAAGTACAAATATAACAGTTATCAAGCTGTACTCCTCAATTTTTTTTTTCATATTCTCTTTCCAGCCAGTTGCATAAGCGTACCCAAACCTGATCCATGATAAAAGTTGTTGTAAAGTGTCGGCATGGGCACAAAAGCACCTGTTCGGTATTGCTCGATCACATACTGAACATCATTGGTAGGCCTCAATGCCTCCTGGAAGATCAACAAATGGTCCGCGACGGACTGTGTGATGCTGATGATGTTGGAGAATATGGCCGCAAAGTTCAAGAACGCTAAAAGTAAGAAAAAAAAAAGGTTTCGGGGATTGTCATCAATTTCACTTTTTCATAGCCACCGTAGTATACATGATCAAGAAAAGTACAAGGATGAAGAAGCAATGCATCGTACCATTCTTGAAGGTGTTGATACGATCATATTCAAATCGCTGCAAAAGGTCCATGTGCGCAAACTAGTCCATGCGATTCAAGAATGAAACGAATTAGGGGGGCGAGTCGTCAGAAGCCTATCTGCACTGGATAGTAGAGTATAGAGCAGCAGGCGGTGAGTGCATGTCGTCGTTCTGGGTCTTACCAGTCCAACTTCGAGCTGCAGACGAGTCAGGTCGGCCTTCTTTACGGCTGCAAGGTATGCGGCATCGGCCTTTTCGGCTTCCTGCTTCGCTTTCTTGACCAGGGTCTGCTCCTCCTCCTTCAACTGATCGTCCTCGTCAAGCAATTCAAACATCTGGTCGCGCCACTGGTAAAAGTTGGCAGGGCTTGCGATGAACTTGTTGCCGCGCTGACCGATCAAGCGAAGGAACCCTTCGTCAGCAAGCGACTGGCCAATGTGCTCTGCCTCCTCAATGGTGCGGGCTTTTGTGTTTTGTTGGATCCAGTGTGCAATAGCGGATCCAGCGCAGCAGTGATTATACACGCCCATAATGGGCACCTTCACATCCTGGGAGGGAACCTCGACCCGCATGCGGCTCAAGAACTTGTTAAGCTCCTGAATAGTAAATCTCTGGGATGCAAACTCGTGTCGTCGTTCCAGTTGCGTGCCGTCTGTTACAGCGCCGTCGGGTCCTGCACCGCCACTTCTCGCAGCAGCCTCTTCTTGTGCAATCTTGTTGGCCTCAAGGTCCGCTTGGTCTGCAGCGTTGCACTTGGACACATAAGTGGCATGGGATCGGTCAAGCTCCAGTAAATGCCTGTCGAATAGCTTGAGTCGGTTCTCGAGCTCCTCTCGACTCTGGTGGGTTGTCTGGCGGGCATGACCGCTGAACTTGACCAAGGGTTGGAGGACGAGTTCCTTGAGGTTGGAGGCAAGCGTCAGATGGCCATTTCCTAGCTCAATGCTCTCGGCCTTGATAGTTTCGAATGTCTTGCGCAATGATGCGCCGTCGTCTCTCAGGAATCCGTCGAGCTATTTGCATGAATGCCATTCAGAAAGGTTTAGATAGTCAGTTATACAAGAACGCTTCTATGCTTTACAGACAATGGTGACGGAGGGGCGGAAAGAGAGCCGGCATCCATACCTTGAGTCTACGGTTACCCATCTCAATCAGAGCATTGCCATAACGCTGCTCGACCTCGATCCGCTCCCGGAGGTAGGTCAGAATCTCCTGGTCTTCTACAGCTCCCTGATCGATCTTTGCATGCAGCACGTTCGCGCCAGTGACATAGTCGCCACGAGAGTTCGACCAGAAAGACTCGGAAAACTTTGTCTCCGAGAACCTGTTGACAGGAACGGGGGCCGCCATCCTTGTCGTGTCTTGTTGATGTATTCCTTTGGAGAATGAGCAGCAGACTTCTACTCCTGATGGGTGTCTTGGTGGTCGAGGGTCACGCAGGAAGCCTGGTCGGGTAGGCGGGAGAGTGATATGCCGCGGGCGCAGAGTTAACAACAGGAGAGAAAAAAAACCGTTCCACAACAGCCCAAGAGCACAAGGAGAGAGGGCGAAGAGGCAATGAGGGTGGCGGTGTTGGGCAGACGGGAAGCAAAGGCGAGAACGGGTTGCGTGGGCAGGAAGGAAAGGAGGATGGATGCAGCTTAGTTGGATGTGCTGATGGCAGAAAAAAAAGGAAAAAGAAATGGGCCGCGACAGCCACAGAGACCCTCTTTTTTTCGTATCGATCGTATGCTCGTATGCCCATATGCTACATGCAGCGCAGGCACTTACTCTGGAAAAAGACGAAAAAAAGGGGTGCTGAGGACAGGGGCAGGTCTTTCCTGAGGCCTCGTTCTCGTTGTCGTGGTCAGTGGAGCTCTCTTTCTTTGCGGGCAGGGATGCAGAGGACAGGGCGTGCAGGGGGCAAGGCGCGCGACGAGGAGTCGAGTAGAGAGAGGAAAGGAGAGAACACAGCGACCGGCACCCGTGGGGAGTGAGAGTGAAATAGAAACAACAACAGAACCGATGAGCCGCACACTCTGGCGACACGGGATGGGTGCGGCGCATGCCATCACTCTTCCCGCGGGGAACATCCGTCTTGCCCTCGTGGCCCATCTTCAGCCCAGCTCGTTCTTTCCCCCTCCATCTCGCTGCATCACGCTGCACAGCCCGCCCCCTTCTTGTGTCGTAAGCAAGAGCAACCCGACACGATTTGGTTGCAGATGCACCGCCTTATCTTTGTGTCATCTGCTCAGCACCCTCTCGATCTCCACTCTTGTTTGCACCCTGGCACTTGGGGCACCGCTTCAACGATCTCTCTGCTGCTGACTGATAATCATGAGGAGTGTGTCCGTGCTTCGTGCGTCCTGCGCTGTCCATGCACCCTCGGATCCTTTGTTATGAAGCGTTGCACAGGCGGTGCATGCTCACATCCAACACCTCATTTACCCGCCAATCCTTCTCTCTCTCAGATTCCTCGCCCTATCTTTCTACCTCGTTCATTCATCTCCCTCCCTCTCTCGTTCAGTCTAAAAACGCACATGATGAGTCTTGCATCACCCCTCAGAATGGTGGCAGAGACGCTGACGTGCATCGAATCAAGTCATAACTTTGATCGAGGTCGGGGGTAAAGGCGGCAGGGGGGGATATGCGCAAGCATAAGGTCGTATCGCGAGGCGAGGAAAGAGGAACACTCCAAGGATTTTTTTTTTTTGGTTCCTGACGCATCGACCCGAGTGAAACCAACAACACGCGAAAAGTTTGCTTTTTCACATTCACAGTTTTATACTTCCTGCGTATTGTAAGATAGCTCTTCAAGAAAAAGTCCAAAATCCAATCCTTCCTTTACTTGGTCGCTTCCTGCACAGTCGAAAAGACGATCCCTTGCTGCTGCAGGCGCTCAATAAGCGCAGTCTTGCCAAACGCCACTGCAGGAGTCAAGACACCATTGGGAATGAGATCCTTCTGAAGCAACAGGGTGTAACATGCCTGCACCACCAACTTGGGCGTCGCCACGTAGCCTATGGATCCAAGAAAAAAAACCATACAACCGTTAGCCCTCATGTCTTCTCGTACGTGTACAAAAGTTCGGTACACAATGTCAAGACACAATATTTTTCCTTTCCATACCTGGCTCAGGACCGCTGACACTGGTGACAATGGACACATCAGGCTTGATCTGGCGAAGATCCTCCACATTGGGGTGCTTATCTCTCAACTCCTTCGAGAACCCCTGCGCAAAGAACGTCTCCGAGAACGAGGTCTCTGCCAACTGCTGATCGCTCGGCCCCTCATGGCTGAACGTGCCCATCGTAAAGAGTCGCGGGTGCTTTAACAAGAACTTGCGACCATACTCATACTTGGCCAGCAATCCAAATACAGTCGACGCGAAAATCGTCACTGCCAATGCCTTGAACGTCGGGATGCAGATATAAGCCGAGAACTGGACGGGGGGTGAGTAAGCCGACACCAAATCCTTGTCTTGGAGAACCAGTTGCTGGGACAGTCGAATGACGGACGGATCTGCAAAAAAGAACGGAACCGTGTAAGCCGCGACCTTGTGGACCCAGTGGGGCTTGGGGTTCACTGCCAGGTTCGGTCCAATCTTGGGGATCTGTGGTCTGTTGGCAGTACGGCGCAACTGACGAAGCAATCCTGCACTCCCGAATCCATGAACAGCCTACGCAAGCGCGATATAGTTTCGAAATGGTGGAGATGGTGTCAAAAAATAAACTTCACGCGAGTTGTGAATCCTCCCAAGGCCTTGACTCTGTCACTTACGGACTCGAATGTTGCATAGTGACCCGCAAATCCCGCGTTTCCGGCGACGTGCAATTTGAAGAACATCTCGATGGACGACGGAAGTGCATTGTGCACCTTCTCAAGTTGCTGCTTAGTGTAGAGGACGCCCAAGTCGGCAGGGATGGAATCGAACCCACAGACATGGACGATAGAGACCTGAGCCTCCTTTGCCTTGGCATGGTACTTGAGCGCCATGCCTTCAAAAAACTCTGGCTCGCCTGTAATGTCGACATAATGGCACTGTTCCTGCACACAGGCTTTGACGACAGCCTCGCCCAAGAAGCGGTATGGACCCGCTGGAAAACAAAGTGCGTGCCATTTCGACCAGAGAAGGGACGACAGGCGAAGAATGGGCAGAAACGAGGCAGACTGGTTTAATTCCCTCGAAAAGGACCCAGACACAATGTAAAGTGACAAACCAGGTACGTACCTGCAGCAATGAGTGTTTTGGAAGCGCGACACATGGCCCTCATGCTCGCCTCGTCCTTCACATCAGCCACGATGATCTCTGGATGGATCTCGGTGTCTGAAGGTAAGGAAGCGACCAGTTTCTGGAGTCTCTCGCGCGATCGACCAGCGACCGCGATGTGGAGTTTCTGGCCAGGGAACGCGGCCGGAGCTGTCTTCAGGACCTCGGTGAGGATGAATTTACCCGTAAAGCCCGTTGCTCCAAAGATGGTCAGGTCGAATGTCTTCGTCATGGTTGTCCGATGTTGTCAGTGCTGGGAGAATGGGATGTACAGAGAGTTTGAGAAAAGCATTGCACCAATCCGCTTCATAAGGTATCTGATTGCTGAACCGTGTGTATGTGGCGTCTTTCGCTACCCGCGTCCTAGCACGTCCCCCTTTTCTTTTGATTGGTATTCTGAACATTCTTCTTCACGTCGATCCACTGGCATATGCTCACTCTAAGCTGTGCTTTGCATGCCCACTCTACGATGCAGCCTCGCAATCATCACGAAGGAGACCAGCGCATGAGGCATTTGCCAATCATTATATCATTTTCTGGGCTTGTCACTCATCCTTGACGTTCCTAAGCTGCTTTTAGAGTTCTTTGGATGGATTCGATGGAGGTACCGGTTGTCATCCGCAAGAGAAGAAGAACCTTGTCCAAGACCTCGCGCATCTAGAGTTTCTTCTTTGGGGGTTTATTTTTTTTTGTATGAGGACATGGTGTTGGTCAACGCATTAGGGCAACGACAAGTAGTTTTTTTTCAGATTTCTTTGGTGCCTTTCTTTGGTGCCTGAAATGGACAACGAACCGAGGCGGCTCAACTGTTTTGTTGTTCTCTCGTTTGCCTGAATCAACCTCTGAACTCTACTCTGCGCACCGCTGCTGGTTTACACATCACAAAGCAAAAACCCGCCGATCAACCGTCGATCATTGATGGACGGTTGAAGCGGCGACATAAGACGCGTTCTCCCTTGTCTGGTATGGTACATACATAGCTAAGCTTTTTTTCTCTTCTCCTCGATCCACAGAGTGCATGTACACACTCTGACGCAAAGTGCCTCCACTTGCCTTGCCTTGCTTGCATGGCTCTTTCCATGGAGAATGGCGAAGAGTCTCACAGCGGGCGATCCGACTAGCCCGCTATGGTATCGAACGGCCTCTATTTTTGCTCTCTGCATCAAAGGTGTCAGATCCCAGGTCCCGCCCATTTGCTGGTCTCGCAAACGATCCAGATATCAGGTATTAAAATCAGTCGACACGAACGAAGGCACAGCTCACCCTCTCCCTATTCTTCTTATTATGAGCGGAGACTGGATGTTCCAGGGCGTTCAATGCTTATGTATGGTCCATTGCGATGCATGGACGATGTAGGAGCGAATGCGCGATCCAAAACAACAAACTCACACACACACACACAGACATAAAAAAAGTGCATTGTAAGACAGAAAACCGGGTATTGAGCATATTCCCCTGACCAACATGGGTCCCATATATCTCGGCGTTCATGCAAAAAAAAAGTAATAACACCAAAAGAAAAAATTAAGTGCAATAGCTTGTGTATTGGGTAGGTTGTAATAATGCGTCAATGCAAATGGACAAGAAAGGACAGAAAAGACAGAAAGGAAACGAAAACATGAAAAAACGACTAATGCTATGTAATGCTGAAGAACAACGGTGGGAAATCAAATGGATCGACGGCTCGCTTACGGCATGTTCGCGGCACCGCTACTGTTGGCTCCGCTGTTACTGCTGCTGTTGCCGTTGCTTCCGTTCCCTGTGCCATTGCTCATGTACGGAGGCGCATAGAGGCTGGATCCCGAGTAGCTAGTGGGATACGAGGGTGCGTAGCCCGACTCCATCCGGTATGCATAACCGCCTTGCCCTCCGCTGGTATCATATCCAAAGTCTAAGGGTGCCGAGAGATGTCCCATTGTTGCGGAGCTGGTCGCCGAGCTGGTGAAGGGTAGCATATGCGACTGCGTCGGGCTGCTCAGAGCCGTGACGGGCTCAGACATGTATCCTGAAACACCAGGCGGCACCGCATTCCTCATAGTTGGTGTTGACACTGTTGATGCTGTTGCTGATGTCGATGCCATATGAGGTGCTGGGATTCTGCGCTTGTAGGGGCCGCGCTTGACGCCCTTTTTGCGCACCTTGCGGGTTGAGTCCACGCAGGTGTCTGTAAGTCCGTACTTTATGCATCGGGTACAGGGCCGTCCTTCGTCACACTTCTTGCAGGCTTTCTGACAGTTGACTATTAAATCAATCAGGAGGATGATTAGCAAAAGAGAGCTTCAAATGACGAACAAGTAGCCCATAACTAGTACAGATGACGAGCGTGGAACACAGGAGCGAAGGTGATCTCGCCATTCCCCCCTTCACTATTCCCTCATGAGGAGCGGTGTGTATTGTTGGTTGGCTACCCAGTGGAAATAACAGCTCATCATGAAAGGAAGGGATCATCACCCGCGAGGATCCAGTGGCAAGCCTTGAAGCTGACATGTGATGAAGAGCAACGAGAACAATACGGGCTGCAAGGGAGAGAACGCTCTCGTTGACCCCCTCTTTTCAATTGGGTTTTTTTTATCATTCTTTTCTCGGCGTCAGAAACACGAGCAATGGGGACAAGAGCCATGGTAAAGGGGTTTAGTCGCCTACTCTCCCCAGGTACTTGTGCAAACGCTTGTCGATCCGTTGAAGGCCCCGTCCCAAGCTCTTTGCCCTGGCCGTTTTTTTCCTTGCCGTCTGTGTTTCAATTGCTCTTCATCAGATAATAAAAGGGGGCAGGGTATATATAATAGAATACAGATGAGGTGATTCTCATCCGTCAGACCAAAAGAAAGCAGGTCGAGCTGCAAAGAGCTGCCGATAAATATAGGACACTCGATTGAATAGAAATTGAGAACTTTGTTGCCCATATCAAATTTTTCCCAGGAGTGTAAACAAAAAAACTCAGTCAACAAATCGTCATAGACCCACATCCACGTTGCCATCGCTTGTTTGTTTAGGGCAAACCGATCGTACACCGTTGAAGATACAGGGGGAAGCAGGGAAGAACAAAGAGAAACCACACATATTTTACACCCACTGACCCCTCGCCTTCCACCTCCCCTCGCTCCTTGGCCGGGTACCTGTCACTATACGACACAAGTATTCTTCTCAAACGCTCACGCACACAAAAGGAAGCGAAAAGAACGAAGGAAAAGAAGGCGATCAATGCGCCCGAATACAAAAAGAGAAACAAAAGAAAGACCTACCACATGCATTCTTGACCTGACGACGCTTAGGCTTTTGTATCAGTGAAGACTCGTTGCCGCCGTTGTGCATTTGCTGGTACTCCAGAGTCGGGGACCCAGGCATGGAGCTATAGGGTGTCGAATGGTTCGAGTGGTAGGGCGTCGACTGAGCAGAGCTGAATGCAGACGACCCGAGAAGCTGGTGGTATTGTGCATACTGCGAATCGGAGAGTGGGGGAACCAGAGGCGCATACTGTGGTTGATGCTGGCGCATTGGCGAAGGTGCCGTTGAGCTTAGCTGGCTACTTCCATTGCCACTGCCATTGCCGTGATGCTGTTGCTGACCTGTCTGTTGTGGGTGAGAGCCGTATGGCGGCGAGGAGCTGTAGTTGGATGGGTGGTACGGGTGCGACGGTTGGTTTTGGTAGGACTGCGCATAGGATGGGTGCTGAACATAGGGGGTACTGCTTCCGCTGTTGCTGGTGCTGTTCACATTGCTATTAAAGTGCGAGTTGCCAGCACTGGGATGGTACTGAAGGTTGTTCAGCGTAGGCGACGAGGGGGCACTCGAAAGACCGTTTGCGTTGGCATGAGCATTGGCGATCACTGGAGTGGCTGCACCACTTCCGCCGGCGCTGTTACCTCCGTTCGCAACACTGTTTGAGGCGGATGAGACCGACTGGCCATGCTGCATATTCATGGCCAAGAGATGTCTTGAGAGGTTGTAGTTGCCTGTGGGAGGGAGTCCAGAAAAGGAGCCCATGGAAGCAGCCGAGGAGGACGACGAGGCGGGATGCTGGAGGCCAGCATAGGACGGCTGGTTATGCTGCTGCTGGCCATACTGATGGTTGGACGAGTACGCAGGCGCCTGGTGCTGGTAAAAGGGAGGCTGAGGATGGTACGGCTGCGAGACGGACGGCATCTGACTCAGGTGCTCTTGCTTGACATGGGGTTCCTGCTTGACAGGGGACAACTGCTGGGACATTGTGGTCATGCTCGCGCGAGGTGATTGGCTTTTTTTTTTCTTAGAAAAGTCTTTTGAACGATGCAAGCAGCGATGCAGACAGCCGATGGTGGCAATGAGGAAGCGAGACGAGCAAGCGATTGAAGGAGATCAGGGTAGTGAGGAAAAGTGAAGGAGAGAAAGAGAGAAAGAAAGAAAGAAAAACGGGAGGAGATCGAAAATACTGTTGAACTTTGTTTCTTTTGTGCTTCGAGTACAGAGCGGGAGTGAACAAGGACGACGGTGCGTGGACGGGTGTTTGTTTGTATTTGGCAGACAATCCTGCAACGGTAGGACACGGCTCAGCAGACGGACAGGCACCAAGGGGAGCTAGCTGTGCGTCGGGACGACAGAAGGTGTGGGTGGAGCTCCGGTGGGAAGAGCGAGAGGGAGCAGGGGAGAGGTGATCAGGGTGGAGATGAGCAATGAGGAGGAGAGATCGGATCAAGGACGGAGCGAGCCATCCCTTCTTAAGAGAACAGCGAGGGCAATGCAACGGCAGTCACTGTGCCGTCAGAAAGCCGTTTTGATTCAGAAAACAACTTTGCAGTTGCGACTCAATCAGACTCAATACGCTTATGTGATGGCCGTTTTTTTATTCCTTTCGTCTTGCTCCAGGGTACATGAACAGTACTTTCTTCATACATCTCATTTTCAATTGCAATAGAGAACGAGAGAACGAAAGAGAGAGAAGAGAGAGCCAGAGAGAGAGAGAAAAGGACAGGAAGGAATGGGTGAAAGAATGCGAGCGAGACACCACACTCACACACACATAACTCGCCGTGCCCCTGGCCCTCGTCTCTCTTGTTCTTGCTCTCGCTCTCACTCTCGTTCTCCCTCCTCTTTCGTGCTCGTCCCAAAAGAGGAGTATGACTCGAGCTCTCCATGGATGTCCTGGGCTCGTCTTTTCTGTCCGTCTTGTGCTTTTACACCTGGGTGAGTATGTCGTACAGTGGTGTTCTGTACAGCACCACTCCAATAGCCATATAGCGCACCCACTGACGAACAGTCCCAAGAAGCTCCTTGACCCCTATTTTCTGTGGGTCAGCGTGATCAACATGTCCTCATCATTCACATCCATCCACATCCCCCATCTCCTCTACCCACCATTCCCATTTAATTCAGCTCCTCAATCTCATACCAACGACAGTCTTGTCTATTCCACAGCCGTAAACAGTGACACTATAAGTCTGGGCTCGTCATCAGGATCAGAAAACAACAGTTTCTTGACACGCATACTCGAGCAGGAACAACACGGATAGATACCAGACAGGTGTCCAGCCAGGCCAGCTCCCAACCAAGTCAGCAAGCTAGGAACAAGGGATTTAATAGAGTATAATCTACCGATATGAGTTTCCTAGGCCTGTAGGTTATTTTTACATCCCGCTCTCACTTTTTTTTTCATCTGCCACAGCAACCTGCTACAAGGATGTTCATACACTCTCGAGTATATTTGGGTACCTCGAGTATGCGGAGAGAGTGAGAGAGCAGCAGCCCCAGGGCAACTGCGCATGCAATGGAAGTAACTGGGGCTACATTATCACGAACTCGTCATCCTGAGCCGAGATAATGTATACTGGCCAAGGCAAATTGCTGCAGGTCCCTCAGATGAGCATGGCGTAGGACGGAAGCGTGCCCGAGTCCAGGGAATATGGACAAGACAAAACCGGCACTGAGCAATATTGCGACGGGGAGGGGAGGGTATATTTAGGAAGAATGTTTAACTGTAGGCTCTGGCTCTGGCTCTAACCTCACTTTTCTTTCACGCGTTCTTGCAATCGCATCTATATCAGGTCGTCGAGCAAGTCCAAGACGGCCAAGAAGCCGAGTGGTGGCTCTTCTCTTCAGAAGCAATATTTGCAGAAGGAATATGCACAGCAGACTCTTGGATCCGGAAACTTGAGGCTAGCAGTGCACCTGCCCGAAGGCGAAGACCTGAACGAGTGGCTCGCAGTCAACAGTAAGGAATCCCCCACCACTCTCCGCAGATCATACCATCGCTCGTGGCAGGACATCTGTTGGATCACCCCCTCCTCTGCAAATCAAAAGCAATGACGAAGGGAAAAAATAGGAGTCGAGCAGAAACATCTGACGGTTGGGAGCACATATCTAACAAACTCCCTTTTTTCACCCCTGGATATGAACATGTTAATTTTTGCCTTGCGTAGCCGTCGACTTCTTCAACCAGATCAATATGCTTTACGGGACAATTACAGAGTTCTGCACGCCCCAAGACTGTCCAGTCATGTCTGCTGGACCCAAATACGAGTATCATTGGAAAGACGACTCGCAATTTAAAAAACCCGCCCGCGTGAGCGCCCCGGTTTACGTCGACCACCTTATGAGCTGGGTGCAGTCTCAGCTCGACAATGAGACCATCTTCCCAAGCAAAATCGGTATGGAAGCCTTTTCGTCACTTTGTGTTTGGATGCTTAGGCTGTGCGCTTCTCTTGGAGCGAGCCAGCATATAAATGCAAAATGCAAGCGTGTCGTGAGGTCAGAATGAGTTCGAGATCACTGACTGTGCTTCACTTTATCTCTTCGACCACCCCTATCATTTTTGATTTCAACGAAACACGGTCTTTTAGGGATCGAGTTCCCTCCGCAGTTCAAGACGATTATCAATGATATCTTTCGGCGTCTGTTCCGCGTCTACGCCCACATCTACGCTACGCACTTCCCAGTCATCGTGTCTCTCGGAGAAGAGGCTCACCTAAACACCAGCTTCAAGCACTTTATCTTGTTTGTCAAAGAGTTTGACCTGATCGACTCCAAGGAATTGGCACCCTTGTCCGACCTCATCGAATCGCTGCTGGCCCAGTCCAAGAATCAGTAAAACCTACACCCCTCAAACATATACAGAGAAACGCATCTTTGCCTTCATCTGTTTCTGTCGTTGACCATTACCCCCCAAAAAACCATTACCCCCCAAAAAAGAATACAGCTGTCCAGCGAAAAAAGAATGTATAGTTCCTTATTTTATTTCATCTTTCTTCCAGTTTTTATTTCCATGGTTGAGAGGGTTTTTTGGTTGGTCGCAAGACGAAAAAAAAAGGGGGGGAGAAGAGGTGTAGAAAACTGCCTAGTCCGTAGTCGTCCATTTAAGCAACGACGGCCTTGACCTGCTTCTTGGCCTGGGTGCCCTCACGGAAACCGTTCTTGAAGCGGCGGTTGACATCGGACAAGTGACGCATGCGACCGGTACCGGTGGTCTTTCTGCGGGTGGCCTTCTCGCTCCAGTTGTCTGATGAGGATAAGGAGAGATAGAAACAGGTGAGAAATGATGTCCAAAGGTAATTGTCTTGTTGGTGCAATTGGATAAGTACGAGATCCAAGTTCTACACACACGCACACACGCACACACGCACACACGCACACACGCACACACGCACACACGCACACACGCACAAGTCGTCCGCGATGTCGCACTTCTCTCTCTTTGTCTCTCCAGGTGTGTCCAAGTCTCATGGTCCACAAAAACACAATTCGCTCCTGTTTACAAAGCACTGTCGTGAGATTCCTTCAAGATCACTCATTGCTCATGCAGTATTCTGGTGACTGGATCCTGATCGTATTTGCATATCCAAATGCCGTTATATCCATAGGCAGGGTTGCTGCGAGTATCATTGCATTCATTTGAGAGAAAAAGGTCCTTACAAGAGCGGAGCTTAGCAGCAGGGTAACCGCACTGAGCGCAGGTCTTCTTCTGGTTGTGGAAGGAGCGACGTCCACAGCTATCAGCAGCAAAAAAACAAACGATCCGTCAGTTCAACGTTGCCTTTACAACCTTCATTTTGTTGTCGTACTAGACCGGGAAGACGGTCTTCCTTTTGATCCTTTGAGCAGAATAGACCATAACATACCGACGGCACAAGGTGTGAGACTTGGTGTGGCGTTTACCAAACGAAGAGGTACCCTTAGTCTAAGAGACGATGGAGAAAAAACCTGGGTAAGTCAAATGAGCAGAGTAATGTGCAATCCCCCAAGCTTCTGCTTGCACTCATTGGCCTGGTCGCCACGTTGATCCCATGTCCCAGTGTTTCCCAATCTTTTTGTAGAGGCGATCGTCGAATCAGCGTTCCTGGATGTATTTTGACGTTTCTGTTTTGATGATCCAGTCGATCGCAGGTTGATGCTTTCATTTATCGAGGAATGCTGGTCTGTGATTCTTGTCTTCTTTGCAACGATCGGTGAGTTTTGAGCATGCAAGAAGCTCCTGATTCTCCAAGAGCTTCTCCTCGGTCGTTGTAGCGTCCATCCATGATTGCTGGGGTGGACATGGTAAGCGTCGGTCCCATGCTCGACAGCAATCCTAGTCGCTCAATTCAGCACAAGGCTAGGCTTGATGATGTCGGGTTCGAGTAGAAGATCCGATTATAGTGTTGAATGCCCGTGGATGATGCGTCCAGTCGTGTATGCCGGATGCGCCCTGTCTGTCGATATACGGGTCCTGCGGATGGGGATGACTCCAGATGCTGCGATATGGCGATGGATGGTAGTCCTGAATGCGATGGATGGTTCGTTGTGCCTCCACGATGAAATTCCCCCCCTCAAAAAATCTGCCATAGAGACCATTTTCGCTAGTAATTGAAGGTGAAAAGAAGGACCGACTGCTGATGGGGACCAGCACCACAGATATTGCCCAAAAATTGAGGCATCATGTGATTTACAGCCCTCGAGCCAGCCAGCCATCGAAGGTTTCGAGCTTGACACAATCCTCTTCCATTCTTCTTCGCACTACCCTGCTATTCATGCTATTCATGCTGTTTCTCTCTCGCCAAGCTCTTCGAAGACACAACGTGTGTGCTTCAGTACCCAAAGTCTTTGGATACTCCTGCCGATCCATAAGCACTAGTACAGCCCTCCTGTTCTCACTATCCTCCGCCAGTCGATCACGTCGGTCTCCAGGTAGCAAAGCCGAGAGATACAGAATGATGTAGAGCATCGCTGAGGATATCGATCTGACCGCGACCCATTTTAGATGATAAGAGACCCATTGTGATTTCCGGTCCGTCTGGAGGTGGCAAGTCGACGCTGATCAACAGGTTGTTTAAGGACTACCCCTCGACCTTTGGCTTCAGTGTATCGCGTAAGTCAAGCGCCTGCTCTATGCCCGAATGCAAGTCGTTCCTTGGGCACAAAATGGACTGTCAGTCCTTTCATTGACTAATTAGACACAACCCGAGGACCACGACCAGGAGAGCAGGACGGTGTCGCGTACCACTTTGTGTCAAAGGAAAAGATGCAACAGCTCACTGACGACCATCAGTTCCTGGAACACGCTGTCTTCTCCGGGAATCACTATGGGACCAGCAAGAAAGCAGTTGAGGATGTGAATGCCAGCGGCAAGGTGTGTATCCTCGACATTGACCTTCAGGGCGTCCAGAGCGTGCGTGAGTCTGGTGTTGCTGCGAGATATGTCCTGGTTCGACCCAGGAGCCTGGACTTGCTTGAGTCGCGGTTGCGTGGACGAGGCACAGAGACAGAGGAGGCTATTCAAAAGCGTCTGGAGAGGGCGAGGGCCGAGTGGGAGTATGGGCTGGTGCCTGGCAACTTTGATCGCGTCGTTGTGAACGATGAACTCGAGCAGGCGTACAAGGACCTGTGTGACTTTATTTTCGAGCACCAAGCCCAATAGCAAGAGCATAAAGTTCAGTTCAGCTGCAAGTCAACCCAACCCCTCTTGCTTTCCCCTGCCTTCATCCATCCATCCTCCCAGCCATGTCCGGCATAACAACCACAACAGCACCGGCAGCTGCAACAGCTGCACACACGCTCATCAAAGAGAACCAGACCTCGGGCATCGCCATCCACGACTGGACAGTTCTCTCGCACAAAACCTCGATTCTCAACTCTCAGGAAATCGACGCGTGAGTCTTTTTTTTTTCTCTGTCAAATCGGCCTTGAACGCGCTACGGTTCATTTCGTGGGTTCGCTAAACAACCTACTCTTCTCCCATCGTTTTCAATGTACTTGACATCATATGCATTGCTCTTTGTTTTCTCTCTTGGATGGACGGTGGGGACGCATCGTGTTTGAAACAGAGCTTCTGCTGACTTGGGTATTCCCATTCCAGAAATGATCTTTGGAAACAACTTCTTGTCGATCGAGCACAAGTCTGGGTTCAAGCTCGAGTTTAAGGCTCTGCCTGCGCTGGCCATGGTAGACCAGTCCTCAAAGAGCAGCGATTTGATCAAGGTCTCCTATGCACGCGAATGGTTTGACAAGAGAAGGTAACTCGTTGGGTGGACTTGAATTCTCCTTTGAAAATCTCCACAGCCATGGTCTTATTCACCAACTGCTTTCTTGCTTTTTTGCTTTTTTTATGACCTTGATAGTATGGTCAACCAGGAACATATCACAGATGTTGTCAAGCCCTACGACTGGACATACTCCACCAGATACAATGGCACCAACTCGAGCGTTAGCGACAACATGCAGTTTGCGGTCACCACAGAGGAAGCCATTGATATCGAGCAGCTCAAGAGGCCCGATCCCATCTTGTTCTATGACGAGAATATTCTCTTCGAAGATGAGCTGGCAGACAATGGAACCGCAGTGTTGACAACCAAAGTGGTAAATAATCAACTTTATGGGGAAATGGAGTTTGAGATGAGATGGTCCTTTGAAAAACTTGCGACTAATACGCCGTTATTTTGTTTCTCTTTCTTATGTACCTTTTTTTTCTTTCTAGAGGGTTATGCCTTCGTGCTTCTTTATTCTCCTGCGCTTCTTTTTGCGAGTGGACGATGTCCTCTTCCGTATCTACGACACGAGAGTGTACCATCAGTTCGGCACCAACACTATCTTGAGGGAGTGTTCAAGCAGGGAGAACTCATACAGAGACACACGCGCAGTACGTTGGTTTTTGTTGTTAAATTGTCAACGGAGGGGGGAAGCACGATGACTATGGAGCAGCACAGCACTGGGGGCGATGCACTTTGATTCTGGATTCTAACACAATTTTTTTTTGCACACATGTGTATTTTTGTTCATGCTGCGGTTAGAAAATCCCAAGGTTAAAAGGAGACGACTTGTCACTACTCTTAGACTCCAACTGGGTGTCATCGCAGCTTCCAGATCAAGGCTCAGTCGTAGAGGTAGCCCACCTGGAATAAATACAGAGTACACAAAAGCAACAAAAAGGAAGGCAGGCAAGCAGGCGGACAAAAACAAAAACTTCTTGCAGAGAACAATCTTGCCCAAGGTCGATGGTTTGTCTAATATGTTTACTGAATATGTGCTCGACATAGGGTGTGTGTGTGTATGTATGATCTCGCTTTATTTTAATTTCGCTCCCAAAGAATCTCGTTACGTGGCTGCAGTTTTAACCTTTTTGTAAAACGCCTCTGCGAACTCGGCCACCGTCTGGCCATTCGACAGATCCGTGACATCGCTTGGGTACCGGTTGAACGCAAACGGCTGCTGCATATGCTGACCCGCAGCTTCTGAAGCCAGTAATCTCAAAGAAAGTCGCTCCTGAGTCAACAGCAGTTCCTCCCACTCAAACAGCAGAGAGTCGGTCTTTTGAGCAAACGGGTTAAAGTCGATCAAATAGATGCGTTCCCTGTTCCTGGTAATGTAGACATCAAATGTATCTAGATCGTCCAACAAAAAAGCAAAAGGGTAATACGGAGGAGTCAGCATCATACATCGAATCAAAGGAATTTCCGGAGCGGGTGTAGAGGTACAAGATATCAAAAAACGATAGCCTAGGCCTAAGCAAGAAAGTATAACGTTTGAATCCCTTACAGTCGCTATCCGGATAGTGGCCATTGATCTTGTCCTCAAAGAATCCCACGATCTTGTCTTCCAGTTCCTGCTGAATGCCCTTCAAGAACTCATAATAAGTCATATCACGCTGAGAGATGCCCACCAACCGATGGTCCCGGACAAAACACCTAAACTCCATCGACGGTGCCAGATCAAACCACTTTCGAAGCACAAGGTCGAGTCTCTCCGGCCGGACCCTGACCCCAGCCCCCTCTACACCTCCTGCCTCATCCGAGCAGTCCTCATACGCATGCGCCAGGTCATGCGCCACGAAATCCGACGATTTGAGAAGCAAAAAGATGTCGGCAGCGTTGTGGCACTTGAGTGTGTTGGTAGTTGCAATCCAGCTGGCATCTCGGGGCGAACTCCAGTTTAGTTTTGGAAACACCTCCGATCCAAGCTCATCAATCGCCTGCGCAATCTCGTGCTCCAAAGCTGGGAAGTAGGGCAAAGGGGTCTCCTCCTCCTCTTCATTGGTGTCGTTGTTGTTGTTATCATCATCATCATCCGAGCTGTCATCGTCCAGTGTATGTCGAGTGGTGGCTTCCTGAAGAGCTTTTATCCGATCCATATCACTGATCGGGTCGTCCTCTTCTTCACTCTCACTATCGCTCAGCGCCATCGTTATTCCACTAGCAAAAAAAAAACACAGATCATCAGAGAGATGAGGTTAACAAGGGGTTGAGCCAGTCCGTTCAAGTTTTTTTTGCTGCTCTGTGTTTGTTTGTTTGTATGTCGCAACGCATCGTCTCCTGCCAAATAGCTTGCGAGGGAATACCCCTTTCATACCTTTGACCAGGGATAAAGACACCATCTGCATGCAGGTAAGCAATAAAGTCCTCGGGCAAGGGGATAATCCTTGACTTTATGGTCATCGACCTGAACTTTGGGTACCAGGCGGCAAAGGCGCAGTTCTCGAGTCGTTGGTGGGTCAAGGGCGGAAAGACTAGTGCTGGAGCTGTGGTTTCTACGGCCCCTGATGGCTCCGCATCGGGCTCCTGTTCAGGTCTGTAGATGCTCATGGAGTTGGAGTTGTGGAATGGAATAAAGCGCAAGGAGGAGAGGAGTGATGGAATGGAGGGAGAATCGTCTTGTTTTTGACTTGATATATGATCAGGCAGGGCAGTCACTCTTTTTTTTTTCTCTCTCGAGTTTGGTCGAAGTGGACTTTATTATGTTACAAGAGTTATACACAGGGAAGACGAAAAGCGGGCATAGAGCAAAGTAGAAAAGGAAGAAGAGAAACAAGAGGACAGAGAAGAAGAAGAAGTAGAGGAAGAAAAAGTAGAGTGATAATAGTAATGTAAGGAGTGCGCGGTGGGTGACCATATCTCACATCCTTCTGCCGTTGCTGCTGTTGCTGTTGGCAGACGTGTTCGAGTTGTTTTCTGCCAGGTAGCCTCCTTGGCCACCTGCAAAGGATGCTCCTGATCCCGAGAGCGACGGGCTATCCAGCGCGCCTTCCTTTTTGCTGCCGGTGTTGCCGGCAAATCCGCTTCCTTCGCGCGCATGATTGCCATAGTAGTCGCTCGGTCGTCTACCAAACGCTCCCCCACCTGCTCCGCCTCCCATACCGACAGATCCTCCTGGTCCACGGCTCGGCCCATAAAATCCAGGGCTATTTCCAGGAATGCCACCACTGCTGCCACTGCCTCCTGATGGACCGGGTGCAAAGTAGTCGCCCCGTCTGTCGTAGCGATCGCGGCGCTCTCGTTCCCGCTCCCGCTCATGTTCCCGCTCGCGCTCACGATCGCGGTCTCTGTCGCGGTCTCTATCCCTCGGTGGAGGAGGAGGTGCTCCACGTGGGCCGCGGTAGCCTCCATAGGCAACAGGATCCACGTTTCCATAGCCCCATTCATCGCTGTTCATGGAACGATGTCGCGAACGCTCGTCTGGCTTATAATATTCCCGGACTCCAGCCGGTGCCATAGGTCCTGTCGGGGAGGAAAGCGGACCAGGGCGTTTGAACGGCATGTCCTCGCTGTAACCATAATGGACGCTGGCACTCGAGAAATTAGCGTCAAACGGCGACGAAGGCTGTGCGGATGTCATGGAGTGTTGTCGCTCCCGCGTAGGCGATGCCAGAGGGCCTGGGGCAGGAAGTCGTTCGGATCTGTCTGACGGGGACCCATAGAACCTTGGAGAGGTCAGCCGTGTATCAGCTGGCAGTCCAGATGCGCCACGATAATTAACGTTTGGAGCACCCGATGAGCCAAGACTCTGGGGCGAGGTGCCTCGCTGACTACGGGGAGTCCTCCAGCCGGATGGCCCTTGGTTCTGGGGAGGCGATGTGCCTAACTTGCTCCCAGGGCTTTTGATCTCCAAACTCATACCTTGCGGTTGTTTTGGGATAGGGCTGCTCGGAGGCCGTTGGATTCCTGGTGACTTTGTGGGTGAACCGGTGGGCTGGGCATCAGAAGGTACCGGTGTTCGCGGTGGTGGAGACGACGCCAGATTCATCTTTGCAAAGGGTGTGGGTCCAGCAGAGAGCGATGTAGGGCTAAATGGTTGCACCGGGAAATAATCGCCCGAGGGCTGCCCACCGGCATGTGCACGGGAGGAAAGCCCAATCAAAGGTGTAGGCAGGCTCGCCCCAACCTCGAAGTAGTCGCCACGCGCCGGTGTTTCCTGTTCTGCCACATCCATTGCGCTGACTGCGGGTGCTTCCGCCATCTCCACATCCAAAGATTCTTGGCTGGCCTTCTGAGTTGGAATCGAGTTTGCATCATGGCCTGGGCCATGCTCGTGCTTGGGCTCATTGTCGTCGGAACCCCCCGTCTTGGGTTCTGACGGGGTCTCGACGCTCGGCGTGCCCACAGTGCGCTGAGCTTCCTGCCGCTGCTTCTGATACTCTTGAAGGGACAGCTTGACTTTGGGGACAGAGGGAGCTACTTCAGGCTTCAATTCCGCTGGGGCGTCGGGCGTGGCGAGGGGCTCGGTCTTGGTTGAAAGCTCGTCTCCCGAAAAGGTTCCTGTAGATGGCAGATCCAGATCCATACTTTCCGGGACATGAGGTGTCGCGAAATCTGCTACCACGGTGACAGCATTGGATGGGGGGTCTGAGGTTGCCTTGTGTGATTCGGGGGGTGCGGGTGACGTTGAAGTCAGTTTCCTCGCTTGGTATGATCCCAGACTAAACTTCTGCGGCACGTTAGAGCTGTCGGTCGAGGATGAGGCTGCAGCCAGTTGCACTGGTGGCTGATGCAAGTTCGCAAGCTTGATAACAACAGGCTGCTGAATGGTTGGTACTGGTGCGACGCTTGCCTCTGAAGCACGAGTCGCATCATCCGCATGTCGGCTTTTGCTGGCTGTCGACGAGTGGCTCTCCGGTTTGACATCTTCATGGAAGAGGTTGAGAACGTCGCCTTTGATAATGGACGATTGCAGCTCAGATAATGGCGGAGATGTCTTGCGAGGGGACGGGGCTGATGAATTTACCATGTTTTCCGCCTCGGCAAGAGTGACATCGGGGGTAGGGTTAGCTGCGGCGGCAGAGGGCGCATTGCTGTTGTTGATGGCTGGCTCATCCTCCTCCATTTTCAGATCGAATACCTCCTCAGCCTTCTTTCTCATCTCCTCGGCCTTTTCACGCGCCTCCTCTTCCGCCACAGCTCTCTGCTTCATGTATATCATCTTCCACACCTTTTTGCAGGGTAGCACAGACGGTTTCAGCGAGGCGACAGGAAGCGTTTCCTTGGGCATGTTCTTCTCCCGCAAAAGACGGCGGCCCAGCCTGTGGTCGGCCTCATCCTCCTCATCGCTCGTGTTGCCGACAACGCTCACGAAGCTGCTCTCCACTGAGCTTGAGCCAGACAAGTTTTGAGAGTCATCCATGGGATCTACAGCGCGTCGGCCAATGCGGTCCTTGGGCCGCTGCTTCTGGCCAGAATGCTCAGTCATCCGCCGTTCGCGAGACGCAGTTGCATATGGTTGTTTCTTGCCTGATTGCGAAGGAAGTGGGGGCCGTTTAGCAAATCTGCCGCCTCCCTCTCGTCTTTCTGAATCGGACGTGGCAGGTGACTGTAAAGATCCATCGTGCTCCATCTGCTCTCGATCCCGCTTGCCTAAAACAGGAGAAGAATATATTGTTAGTTTTACATCCATATGTTAAACATGTCATTTCATTGTCGTTCACCGCCGCCTAGTATGCACTATGCAGTCATGAAATATACCTTGCGCTTGAACAGCCTGGAGACGCTTATTGCCAGAGGTGGCAGACCTCTCCAACGTTGCTGGATCTCGCCGCAAAAGTCCATTGTTAGAGTCCGAATCAATGCCGCTATCGCCGATCGAGATGTTATCCTCCTCCGTGGCGTTGATTGCTTTCTGAGGAGAAGCAGATCTCTTGCTGATATCCACTGGCTTGCTTTTGTCGCGTGCTCGGGCTTTAGGTGAGGTCATTCCTGATCGACGCTGGGTCTGCTGTGATGAGTTTGCGTCCTTAGCGCCTAGTTCCTGGGTCTTTTGCTTTGAATTGCTTGCCAAACCCGCATCTTTATCCTCCATTTTCTTGATCAACATGAGGGCCTGCTTCATCTCACGAGCTGACATCTCTTGGTTGATGCTGCTCGAGCGCTTGGACGGGGAGCTTTGGCGATCTGACAGTTTTTGCTTACGCTTCCGGTTGTCATCTGAATCAGAGTCTGAGGTTGGATATTGTTCAGTCCGCGCTCGATTCTGATTCGGATGTGACTCATGCCGTGCCTTTTTGGAGGCACTTTCTGGCTTGGGTGCCTTGGGCGACTTTCGGCGGGGACTCGACTCTGCCACGGAAATCTCTTCGTCACTTGTGTCCTGATCTGCAAATCGTCTTCCATCCTGGTCATCGGCTTCAGAGCGCTCTCGTTGACTCCCGTATCGTTGGCGCAGGCTCTCTGCAGCAACCTTTTTGGGGCGGTTTCCCTTGGCGGCGGACGGGGACGGATCAGGATGACGCGTTCCAGTCTCTGAGAGGCCGTCTCGAAACATCTGGTGAAGAAGGCAGGTGTCCTTGTTCTCGCAGGCGCAGTCTGTTTGAGCAAGCAAGGTCGAAGCGACCAAATGTTTCGCTTTCCGGACCTCCTTTTGACTCTTGCGTGCCGCACCATCCTTGGACTTTTCTGTCAGGGGTTTGATCGCCTGGAGAGCCAAATGTTCCTTGTTCCAGTCCCAGTCCAGTGTGATTTCCTCGCCCTTTGCGATAGGGACTTTGGCAAAGAGACCAAGGTGTACTGTTTGATCTTGAACGCCAGGAACTACAATGCTCTTGACCTCTGTGTTAGGCACACATGACCGCCGCACGAACCGAGCATCATTCCCGCATCTCCTTGCGTCGACTACCAAGTTTAACTGAGGATGGAAGAGGACAAAGGGCTTCGGCGTGGCCAGGATGGCGTATTGATTGATGGGATCGGTCTTGTAGCTCGACTTTAGCGAAACCTCACCCTTGAACTCCATCATGAAGCGGCCCGTTCCAATGTTGGTCTCTGCAAATAGTCCGTACTGCGGTACTGGGGAGTGGGACAGCCTGGAGGATGGAAGAATATGCTTTACTGTGGTTTTCATGAGTGGCCTTGCCAGGGACTCACGTTCCATCGATACGACGTTGGATGCATCCGTGCTAAGCGTTGGGCCGGTTGGCTGCGGTGGTTGTGATCCGAGAGTGGTGGAGGATGCATCAGGACTGTCAGCCGCTGAGGGGGTGGAGGAGTTACTGACGACGCCGCCCGCTGGATTCGAGGTCACCAGCTCCTGTAGCTTCACTCCCGAGGTCAAAGACAGTGAACGTTTCCTTGACTGTGCCTGCCGAAACTGGGCAATCACCTGCCGAAACAGATCCTGGACTGCCTTGGACATGACGATGTTGGTTTCCACGGGCGAAAACTCGAACTGGTAGGCATCCAGCACGTCTTCCTGACTGTCGCTCTCCATGTCCAGGTCATCATCCTCGTTCGTCAGAGGTGTCCGTGAGCTATTGGGCTGTCCTGCAGACCTCTGCTTAGTGGAAGGATGCGAACTGGAAAGAGTAGAGGAAGACGTGGGTTGGCTAGGGTTGGAGGCACCCGAAGAGTGCGTGCCTTTGATTCGCTTGCCATTCGAGTCTACCAAGCCCGTTGCGCTTTTGGAAAGGTGCCCGTTGCTGCTGCTGGTGCCGCCGGCACCCGGATTGGAGCCATGTTGGAGGGTTGCCGACGACGATGAGGATGCCGACGCGGGTGCGAGGCCGTGCTCTGCGAGACTAGCACCGCCGGGTCCGAGCTGCTTGCGCGGCCGTCCTACGCTTGGCTTCCTTCGCGAAGGGGACTTTTCACGCCGCCGCTCGACAGTTCCGTTGCGTCTCCGCTGGATTTCATTGGCCCGCTTCCTGTCCACGGGACGAGGGCTACAAAGCTCGCACAGGTATTCTTCGGGCACGTTGGACTGGACGATCCCGACACACACCGCATGCTGCCAGACGAAGCAGCGCTCGCACTGGATCGTAAAGCCATCGTCATCCGTGTAGTTGCAGATGCAGCGGATAATCCCTGCATCCTCATCGACTTCATCATTGTCGATGGAGCCCTCGTCCTCATCGACCACGGAATGCGTATTACTACTACTGTTGTTGTTGTTGTTGATATTGCTATTGTTGTTGTTGTTGTTGTTGTTGTTGTTGTTGTTGGTGTTGATGTTGTTGTGAGTGATGCTACTGTGGCCAAGGTTGATGTTGTTGCTCGCTAGTCGGCTGATGACCTTGCTGGCGAGATTGGCGATGGAGGGCGAGGGCGCCGTTGAGCCCAGCTTTGCCGACATTGTCGTCAGCTCAGAAGGTCAGTGTCTCGCTGTGTTGTCGTGGAGTACAGTGTGTTTGAGTAAAGGGGGTCAGATGCGATCCCAGCGGGGATGGAAGGGGGTGGGCTTGGCTTGACTGAACGGCTCCTTTCTTAAAGTATGCAAGAGTGCAGCGAATTCATGGTCCAAATCCGTGTGCCGCCACTGAAGGATCTGTGGAAAAAGTGAATTACGGAATCATCATTCGCTGTTAGCGCTCTGTCCATGACTCCAACGAAGGCTCCTCTTTTGATGCATAATCAAGCAGTTGCTGAGAGAGAATAAAACACGCCCTTACCTTTCTTTGCCTTCCTTTTTGAATCTGATGAATGGTGCGGATGCCACAGAGTCGCAAGACTGGAGAGAAGCCTGAAGAAGTAGGCAAGAGAATGCTACTGTTCAGTTGAAGCGCAAAGGCGAGTTAGAGAGACAGAGAGAGAGAGAGAGAGAGAGAGAGAGAGAAGAGAGAGAGAAAGGGAGACCATATCTTCTTTCAAGAAGTGAAAAAAAAATCGAAGAGAGATGGGAATGTGGACTACCAATCCAGAGGAGCAGATGAGAATCATGTTCATCTAGAGAGGATGACTGCAATAGATTACAACCAGAAGGCGGCACATTCTTCACCCTCCCACAGCGCCCACTCGCACCAGACATTCATCCTCCAGCTTAAAACACACACACAAAGCAAGGGAGGAGAGCAGCAATATTTTTTTTCAATAAACAAGAGCAAATCAATCAACAAAAACCAAATCGCAATCGGTGCATACGATGTGGGCTGTATGTGCTGGGTACTGAAGCAGGCATGTCGATGAAGCAGGTGAAGAGGAATGCCCAGTCCAGAAAAGTGGTTGAGCCAGCTGACACATGCGGGCAGGTGGGTTGTTTCATCCATCAGAGGCATGAAAGGAGATTGAATAAGAAAAAACAAAAAAGCTGCTGGGTGAAGAAGATACTTACAGATGGGAAGATGGTGGTGGATCTGCTGGGTGGGGCGTGGAGAGGAGGATGGGGTTGGGGATGAGAAAGAGCAGAGGAACGAGAGAGTGAGAGAGTGAGAGTCGGAGAGAGAGAGCAGAGAGAGACAGAGACAGAGAGAGGGAAGAAAAAAAAAAGAGAGAGAGAGGGTGGGGAAGAGACAGCGAGAGACAGGGAAATAAAATGAAAAAAAGAAAAAGTCAAGGGAGACAGACAGACTGAAAGGGAAACAGACAAACGAGAATAGAGGGGACAAAGACAGAGAAACGACAGAGCGACAGAAGAAAAAAAAGAGAGGGGAGAGAGAGAGACGAGAGAGAGACGAGAGAGAGTGCGAGAGGGAAACAGAAAAAAGGGCAGCACACTGCGACGACAAGAGTCGGTACCATCCATTCACCTGCGATAGCACGGCGCAGCATAGGCTACGCTGGCAACAAGGACAGCAGCACCATGGTCACCATAACCAAAGAGGCCCCTGGGCTCTTGCTGATTCATCTCTTTCTCCCTGTCATGTTTGTTGCTTGTTGTCATTGGGGGTGCGAGAAGTGAGGGAGAGACCCGTCCGTCTGGGTTTCGGGCTTTCGTCTGCATTGCACGTGACAGCTCGCAGCGGACAAAGGAAGAAAAGAAACGATTTCTTCGCCCCTGCTCATATTCACCGCTTCCAATCGTCCTTGTCCCTGTTCTCTTTTTGCCCCTTCTTGCTGCCTTCCGTCGCTACCACCTGCTCGTCGCCTTTCTTCAACGCTCGGGCTCGCCTGTGGACAACCTTGAACATCCATCCTCCCACTCACCCATCACAGCAGCAGCCAACACAATGGGGCCCACCATCCTTGAATCCAGGAAGCCTCAGTACCTGACCGCTGAATGCATCAGCTGCAATACCCCCGTTGAGTTCTTGATGCCTCAAGCCAAGGGCGAGGTCATCTACATTGAGTGCTATGCCTGCAAACAGGTCCTCAGCATCGACATTCAATACCCCCAGAAAGGAGCCACCGCCTCATCCACAGCCCGTGGCACAGACACCCCAAAGACCTCGAGCAGCAGCACTTCCGCCAAGCCAAAGCGAACTGGCACTGGCACTGGTAAGATTTTTTTGTAAAAAAAAACAACAAACTAAACCACACCATAACACATATATCTTTCGCTGTGCTAACCTGGCCCATCTGTCTCTTAGATGCCAGTCCTCTCGAGTCCCAGCTGTATGATATCCTTGGAGTGGCAGTTGATGCTACCCCTGCCCAGATCAAAAAGAACTACAGAGCGCTCGCCCTTCAGAACCACCCTGACAAGAACCCAGACCCTGACGCACATGAAAAGGTATGGCTGTGTTTGTGCTAGAAAATGGTTCAAGGGTAGAAAAACAATGTACTCTGTCAACAACGACTGGTCATCACACTCAAAAAAAAAAATCAGAGGTGACACATGTCAGAGTGTTGTGTCCCTTGCACTAACCCGATGGCTTCTCCTTGCCTTTGAATGACAACAGTTCCAAAAGATATCTGAGGCATACCAGATTTTGTCGGATCCAAAACTGCGATCCGACTACAACATGTACGGCCAGAACAAGGATGTGTCCCCCGAAGGAGGCTTTGGTAAGTCTACGCCTCTTTGAAAAAGTCGGCACGAGTGCTGTGTTCACGTTTTCTAATGCTACATCCCGCATTGCACCACACTGCATGTCATTCATGTTCGATAGTGAACCCTGAGGCGTTTTTTAAGCAGCAGTTTGGTGGCGATCGGTTCGTGGACATTATCGGAGAGATTTCAATCGGGCGCGATATGCGGGATGCCTTGAATGAGCCAGAGGATGAGACGTCAGCGGATCTGTCTCCTGAAGAAAAAGCCAAGCGGGAGGCAACAGCCAGCGAGACCAAGGACAAGGCAAGGGACGAGGCGCGCCAGGCGAGGGTCGATAAGCTTGTCAAGAATTTGATTCACAAGCTCAGCATTTACACCGATGGACCATGCGACTACGGCGCTGCCAAGGCATACCAAGAGATGGTCCGCCTGGAGGCTGAGGAACTAAAGGCAGAAAGCTATGGCGTCGAGCTTCTGCATGCGATCGGATTCACGTATACGCTGAAAGCCAAGCAATACCTTGGCAAGAACGAGATGATGGGTCTCGGTAGCTGGTTCCATGGTGTGCGGGAGAAGGGCCACATTCTTTCCGAGACCGTGTCAACACTTAGGGCTGCCATGGATCTGCAACAGAGCTTTTCGCAACTCCAGGAAGCAGAGAAGGAGGAGATGGATGAGACTGCCAAGAAGGCTCTCGAGGAGGCTGCTGCCTCAAAAGGACTTCGTGCGCTCTGGAAGGGCTCCAAGCTCGAGGTCGAAGGTAACCAACACGAGGTGTGACAGGTGCTTGCTCAGTATGGTTGAAAAGGGTTGGTATCTAACATCCTGATATGCTGTATCCTCTCTCTCTCTCTCTCTCATTCAGGTGTTCTCCGTGATGTGTGCGACAAGGCCTTGAGCGATCCCTCTGTCGCCAAGGCAACTCTGCTGAAGCGCGCCAGTGCGCTCAAGATCATTGGAGCAGTGTTTGAGGGTGTCAAGGCCGACAAGCCCGTTACGCCCTAAGCATGCATGCACGAGTTATGATCGACTTTTTGTCAATAGATATCCACGCAATTCGTTCCTCAAAAATGAGCTAGTGCAGCAATGGTGGTCATTGGTATGTTTGGATTGTTTGGATGGACATTTGCAGCTTGGTTTGGAGCCATGTGCTCTGCAATCTGTGCCACGCGCGCCCTCTGCCTCCCTTCTGCATGCCATGCGCAGTGGGAAGGAGCAGTGGCAAACAGACCATTTATGCACGACGAGAGAAAATAAATATGCATTTGGTATCGAGCTGCTTCGAGCTTCGAGCTGGGTGACGTGAGTTTTGTCCTCTGCTCTGCTCCCTTTGCTCTCTTCAAGGGCTCGATCCATTTCTAATCCCTCACGCAAACCCTTTCTTCCTCTCTCCTTCTCCCCATCCCTGTCTTGTCTCTCTCTGCGCTGCGTTGATCGTTTTCCTGGTTTCGTGGTTCTCCTCCTGTCTGTCCCGCTCGCACTCTCTCCCATTGGTCCTTGTTTGATTCCTGCCCTACATTCTCCTCCGTCTCTGCAGTCTTCCCCTTCACGTCCTTTGGTCTCGCCATGAACGCCCTTATAGCTCTCGCCGTCTGGTGCCAACCCCACGGACCAGTCACGATCCTCACAACGCAGCATCGACGGCCACCATCGCCTCCCTCCTCATCCTCTGCACCGTCTCTTCCGTCTCTCAGAGCAAGCCCGACACCTAATACCATAAGCAACGGCAACAGCAATAATATATCCTCCCGCAGTGGCAGCAGTAACTCCAGCACCACCCAAGTAGCCTCAATAGCCGAACCTGAAAGTCTGAGCAAACCCTCAGCCCACCAAGGATATACCCCTTCCGAAGACGTTTCTTCTACATACCATCTTAGCAACGACGTAAATGCCGCCTCTACGCAGAATTCATCGCTCCATGAAACACCACCAGGAACAGCGGCGTCATCAACGGGCACTTCCTCTTTGGAGCAGAAAAAGTCCAGGCGATCTTTACAGCAACCATCGCCAAACGGGGGTCAGAGCCCTGTGGGGAGTCGCTCTAGCTCCACCCACCCGAGCGTGTCATCTTCCAACAGCAGCAGTCCTTGTGAATGTCAATTTAGCATACCCAGCGCAGAAAAGTCTCTTCATTCAGTTGACCCCGCCAACAGCAAGCTCTCGTACATCAGTCAGCCAGCACCAGTAGACAGCAGCTTGTTTGCCCCGATCCGCATTGCTTGCATTCGATCGTACGTGTGTCCCGACACTTTGAAATGCCGCTGCACTTGATGTCTGCCCCTCAAATTCAAAGTCAAGCACCATGACGCTAACCAGGAAGACATTTCTTTCCCCCTGAACCTTCTACACCATGTTCCATGTTCCACGTTTTTGCCACATAGGCTCAATGCCGAGACGTATTGTGGCCGCGAGGGCTCAGTGTTCTTTGGCGACGGAGTCAATGGATATGTGCTCTCCTACATGTTTACAGTGTACGACGCACAATCACGCGGACACCGAGTCAAGTATACCATCATGACCATGATGACAGACCGCGTGTATCTGGTCGCCAACATGGACTATCTGATCAGGTACGCATAGTCTACGCTTCTTTTTTTTGGCTGCATAGCTTTCTCATAAGCCCTGGGAGACTAAAGAACAATATCATTCATTGTACAGCCAGTTTCAAGTGATCGCATCCAATCTACAGTCTATGGCCGACTCTCTCTGTCCGCAACAACCTTCGCCCGCACCTCGATCTCTATCGTATTCGTCGTCTCACAATCGAGGGTCCATCATGCCTGAGAGTAAGCTCCCGCTTTATTACGCTTCTTTCTCTAGTGCTTATGGTCTGGCCTTCTTACCCTGTAATATCAACTCCTTAGACGCACCGACAAAACGAGGAAGGCCATTGACGGATGTACTGGCGAAACCAGACATATTCGTCCAATTGCACGCGGCCTTCGTCTCAGTGTTAAGCAACTGCAGCCAACGACTCATTGAACGACATATTCAAGGACGGCCCATTGTAGGTTTTTGTCGCATACGTCACCCTTGATGGTCGTTCGTCACTTCAGGCACATTAACAAACACTCTACTTGATATTTCGCTAATAGAATGAATGCACGTTGCAGGATACCACCGAGGAACGACCATTGAATGGAGAATCTGGTGAACATACTATTGAAACCATCGATTCTCTCCGGGAATTGAGGCGGGTGTTGGGTCGACAGCCATTCAATCGCCTCATCTGGAACAGTCTGGTAGGGAACCAAGTGATTGTGCGTGGCGAAGAGTCGAGGATCACCCACGAGATCATCAGGTCACTAGAGGTATTGCCAGGCTCGTTTCTTTTTTGCTTCTGCTTATCGTAACACTTTTGCATGGAGAGCTGTGAATTTTAATGACAACGCTGACGATTCAATGTCCTGCATGGTACTCTATAGGGTATCCTGCCAAAGGAATGTCGGAATGTTATCTTGGATGGACCGGCCTATGAACCGAGCTACGCCTGTAATATTCTTGGCCTGGATCGATCTGTCGCAATACCTTCAAACATGGATCCTCAGGACTTTATTCTGCTGGACGTTTGTATGAACACATTTGGCCACCAAATTCCGACACCTCCCACGTCTCTTCCAGCATCCAATCACCAAAAGAATGGATCGGGCGCGACGCCGAATAGCACGTATCAAGCAGATTGGTCCAGCGCGACTCTTGTGGCAGACTTGAAGGATCTTTCGAGCAATTTGGAGAAGGTGGTGTTGTCAGAACAAAATCAAGGCGTGGAGCAACTTCGAGCCCCTACGTCGTCGCCTGGACTCCTCTATTCGCCTGGAGGCGGTTTTCAGGCCCAACGGAGAAGATATCTACTTCAAGCAGGAGAGGAGCCGCCAGAGGCTTTGGAGCCGACCTTTGTAGAGGAGAACGGCAAGGATACGATAGGCAGGAAGACGATGTTGGTGCACAGCCAGCAGAGCCCATTGTATATTGAGACGGTCAATGACATTTTGGACCTCAAGATGCCTCGGAGTATAGAATCCAAGCGACTGGCAGTTCTTCGTGAAGAATGGATCGGGTATGTTTTGTGAGCAGAGCAAAAAAAAAAAAAAAAAAAAAAAAAGGCAGGTTAAGTGCACGGACCAAGCAGGGGCTAACTAACTATTGTTTTTTCTTTTGACTTGGCGGCATAAGGAAATCGAGGCAGTTTCACAACTTGAAAAAGGCAGGGTACGCATCCAACCAAAGCGTGGTGGACCAGTTTCTGCAATCCATGCGGGTGGACAAGCGCGACTTGAAAATTCTCCGGTTCTTCACTCGGTGTGCCCGGTCCAGTTCTCTCCAGTCTCAAAAGTATTTGCAGGACGACCTTATGACAGGCGCAACCTTTGCCATCAATCGCAATGTATCTGACTGAAGAAGCAGCAAAATACAAAATAAAAAGCTGATTGCGATGTCGAAGCAGGACACGATGAACAATAATAGGAGCGAAGGAATGGATTTGATATACAGAGGGGTGAGGTGCGTTATTGGATTGCTTGCTGAGGACGAGAATGAGATTGCTTTATGAGGATGAGAAAGATGTAATGTTGCCGCTTAAGACGACAATTCACTCCATTTGGATCGAAGGAAAAGAGATATTGCGGTTCTTGTCTTGCGTCTACCAGCCCACGCACTTCAAGATGTCAAGGAGATTAATCTCATCCCAAACAGTTCGTGCCGGTTACGCGTCGAAAGTTGAGAGACCACCAGGGCCTCGTGACTGGTGCCAGCTAAATACTTGAGCTCCGTCACAAAGGCGTCCCGAATCTCCGCCCAGCGGAGCTCTGCCTCCCGAGGGACCTTGAATGGGCCACGTCTCGCCCAAGGCGCGAAGGTTATTTAGAAGATTAAGAGCAGGCAGATTCAGAAGCAGTCTCTTTTTTTTTTTTCTTGGTTCGTCCTCGTCTCCATCAAACGCCTTCTACGTTCCCTCTCTCATTCAGACACCACTCCCATTCACTCGACAGCAAGGCAGCAGCAGGAAGAAAGCACAGCGACCATGAACCAAGTGACAAAGTTTGACGGGACCCATGAAGATCTCATCCACGATGTCACCTTCAACTACTACGGCAACCGTCTAGGTAAACAGGACAACAGCATCTCTCTCTTTTTATTCACGGCGCCTCAAAACTAACGCGTTCTTTTTCCATGTTGAATTCGATTCCACTCCACCCGCCTGTCAGCAACATGTTCATCGGATCAGAAAATCAAGATCTGGGACTACAACGAGACCGAAGGCATCTGGGAATCCAACATTTCCTTCAAGGTACGAATACACCCACTCCCTCCTCTTCTTTCTGTCTCTCATGCAGAGTGAACGAACGACAAACAAATCGGCCTAACTCTGGCTTTCTCCATAATTTGTGCACATGGACAACCACACAGGCGCATTCATGTGCAGTCCTCAAGACTTCATGGGCGCATCCGGAATACGGCCAAGTTCTTGCATCATGTTCTTTTGACCGCAGCGTGATCGTCTGGGAAGAGAGCTATCATGGTAGGTACCCTGCCCAGCTGGATCAATGAATCTAGTCGTTGCAACTGCTTCGTGATCATCAAACAAGGACAAGAAAGGCGCTATGGCTGTACTGACAACTGACTTGTCCGCTACTTGGAATATGTAGACGCTGCCAAGAAATGGACCGCGATTGCAACGCTGAGGGATGGAAACGGCACTGTGCAGGATGTTGAGTTTGCACCAAATCATCTTGGACTTCGACTGGTAGGAAACAAAGGAGGGTTTAGTTTCGACAGCATCGGCCATTCGCTTTTATGCAAGGAACAGAGTGATTCTTACCGGAGAGAGTTTTTCTACATCTGACATTATGGGTAGGCTATTGTGGCTGCAGACGGACAGGTCAAGATCTATGAGGCTATGGACGTGACAAGTCTTGCACATTGGACCATGATCGACTCGTTCCCAGTAGGAGAGGGACCCAGCAAAGATGAGGAGGGAAACCATTGTTTGTCATGGTGTACCTCAAAGTTCACATCTCAGATGATGGTCGTAGGATGTGCCAAGGATCACGTCGCCAAGGTCAGTTGTGGACTCACCTCTTCATTACAGTCAAAGGGTCTGCTCATTGGAAAGATCTGGGATCTTGGAATTATGAGGATTACCACTGAAAGGGTGATTTTTTCTACCTCTTCAACATTACATCGATTAGATATTCAGACAGGATCACAACAATAAGTGGCAGGCATGCGAGGTTCTGGGTGGACACGGCGGAGTTGTGCACGACGTGAGCTGGGCGCCCAACATGGGAAGGTGAGTGTTCGTTATTTTTTTTGTCGCAAACCACACAAGGGTTTCACGACAAGGCTTTTATCTGCTTGGAATGCTGACGATAGAGTTATGCTATCTCTGCCCTACGTAGGAGCTACCATTTGATTGCAACGGCATGTAAGGATGGCCATGTAAGGATATTCAAGCTGACGGACGACAGCCAAGGAGGAGCACTCACGGGTGGATGGTCCCGCAAGATGTTTAATGTGACGTGCATCGCGGACTTTGCAGATCATAACGCGGAGGTGTGGCGTGTTGAATGGAACATCACAGGGACGATCCTCTCGTCCTCTGGGGACGATGGCAAGGTCCGGTTGTGGAAGGGTAAGGATAGAGAGCGGTGCTCAGCGGGAAAAGCGTGCTTGTGAATGGGATATGATGAGTGCTCTATGTGCTGAACCGTTTGAACTTTTGTTTGACTCTTGCTTAGCGACTTATACCGGAGACTGGAAGTGCATGAGCGTGGTGTCTGCGGAGGATGGCCCCAGCGCATTCCAGCGATAAAATTGGGTTGGGAGATGGGTGCAATACGTTTAATTAAAAACAGCAGTTGGTGGGTGAGTGGGAATCCAGTCTCGTTGCCCTCTCTCCTGGGACACAGTACGGTTACTTTGATGCACATGATGCATGAGTCCCATAGACCCCCATGCTTGACTCGGTGGAAGTGCACAAAAAAAAATCGATCCACCGTGCCAAAACCTAAAAAAAAAAAGTCTCTCCGACCTCTATTCGTCCCCTGATTGCTGTCCCTCCCCAGTGACTGAGTGCTTGCCCGTTCTCGTTTGTCTGTGCCCTTTTCCTTTTCCTTTTCTTTCCTCTTTTCCGCCTTTCCTCTTTTCCTCTCTCTTCTGCTTCACTCCTCGTCCTCAGCTCTTTTCCTCCCCACTCTACCCCCGCTTCCTGCTCCATCCCAACTCGCAGCTCCCAATCCGCAACATACCCATCATGCTCGCCGCCCTCCGATTCGCAAAGGCTCTCCCTTCCGCTGGCTTGGCCCGCTCTGCCCAGCGCGCATACTCAGCCGCCGCCACTGGCGAGGTAAGACACGCCCGCCGTCTGGAAATGGACTTGCCAGGATGTGTTGGAGAGAGGAGTCAGGGACTGGACACGGTGGACACCACGCGTGGAATTCAGCGGAATGTAGCAAGATGTCAGCATACTGAGCTTCCCTGGGAACACGACTTGCAGCCGAAAAAAAAAAACGATACGCAGGAGAGCACAGGATGTTGGGAACACTGCAGGAGATTGGAGCCCATAGAGGAGGAAGCATGCCTTTTGTGGCGGTTGCTCAGTTTGTTTTCTTACTTTGTGCGTGCAAAAGCGCAGAGGAGCACCAGCAAGGCGACTGATCCATTCGATCCACGACGATATTTTAGGCTTTGAAGAAGACTGTCCTTCATGACTACCATGTCGAGAATGGCGGAAAGATGGTCCCCTTCGCAGGCTGGTCCATGCCCGTCCAGTACGCCAACCTTGGCGTCGGAGCCTCTCATGCCTGGACCCGTAACAACGCCTCTGTCTTTGATGTCAGCCATATGTTGGCCACCAGAATCACTGGCAAGGATCGCGTCAAGTTCTACGAGTCCTTGACTGTCGCCGACATCGAGAATCTCCCCGTCGGCTCCTCAACGCTCTCGGTCTTCACCAACGAGAACGGTGGCATCATTGACGACACGATCATCTGCAAGCACGAGGATTCGCTCTATGTGGTTTCGAACGCTGGATGTGCCGACAAGGACCTGGCCCACATTCGCTCCCACCTCAAGACCTTCCAGAACAAGGGCGGTGATGTGGACCTGAAGATCATTGATGACCACGCATTGGTGGCACTTCAGGGACCCAAGGCTGCTGCTGTCCTCGAGTCCTTGGTTGGAAAGGACTTGCGCGATTTCCCCTTTATGGATGGACGTTTCATGACCATCAAGGGCATTGAATGCCATGTTGCCCGCTCTGGCTACACTGGAGAGGATGGCTTTGAGGTGAGTTTTGCGGACTCTTCGCCCAGCGGGACAAACACCCCTTACTCCCCGTGTTGTCATTATTATTATGTGCCCGATACTTACACAACCTTTGAATGCTTTCATACCAATAGATCTCTGTCCCTAACAGCAACGCTGTCGAGTTTACAAAGCTGTTGATTGCTGATCCTCGTGTTGAGCTCGCTGGACTGGGAGCTCGTGACAGCTTGAGATTGGAGGCTGGTCTGTGCTTGTACGGCCACGATCTGGATGACACCATCACCCCTGTCGAGGCAGGCCTCACCTGGACCATTGGCAAGCGTCGTCGTGTCGAGGGCGGATTCTTGGGCGCCGAAAAGATTCAGGACCAGCTCAAGAACGGCGTGAGCAGACGTCGTGTTGGTCTTATTGTCCAGGGCGCACCTGCCCGTGAGGGTGCACTGATCTACTCCAACGGCGAGCTCGTCGGTAACGTCACCTCGGGCTGCCCCTCGCCCTCCATCAAGAAGAATGTCGCCATGGGATACGTCAAGAACGGACTCCACAAGTCGGGCACGGAGCTCGAGGTCGAGGTCCGCGGACGCAAGCAGAAGGCTGTCATCACGAAAATGCCTTTTGTCCCTGCCGGTTACCACAAGGTCTAAACGAAAGGAGAAAAAAACTCGCTATTTCACACCGTAATGGGTACACCCTCATGTTATGCCTCCCCCCCCCCCCGTATTTCTGACGTCTTACGTTGAGTTACCATTTTCTCGTTTTCGTCTTCTCGTCTTCTATCGTTCAATACACCACCACCTGTACATTGTTTTTTTCCTTGCATAATAGAAGCTTTAATTTAAAAACTAATGACCTTGTCGTTGCCATTGCCAAAAAAAAACAAAGAAAGCAAGACGGCTATGCAAAAGCCTGGGAGCTGTATGATTGCGTGCAAATTCCGAGCGACATGCCCAGTGCCTGAGAATATGACGAGTATGCCAGGTCATCTTCGTCTCCAAGCATGTTACTGGACGTGCAAAGAGCCAAGGAAGCAGCCTGGTCAACGTCGTTGTCAGCCCATTCCCATTCGTCTCCATACTCCTCGTCACTGTGCTGCCAAACGGTCTCTGTTTGCTCAGGGCGATCTAGACGTTGTTGCTGGTCTTGGGCTTGTCGGAAGGTCCTCAATCGCTGGAGGGTCCGCCTCATAGTTTGCATGCATAAAAGGATCAGCAAAACGCGTCCCAAGGGTATGGGAGGAAGAATGTGGCTATACCCCGCTGAAGCCATCGTGGCAGCGAGCAGAAGGAGCACTAGGAGGGCAACACAAAGGAAAGAAACCCCGTTTTAGCTGGATGCATGAGCGCCTTGGGTTATCGCTTTGATTTTAACGCGCGCCTCGAAGCAAATGGCTCTTCCCGTACTTGCTGTTTTGACACCACTGACAAACGCCACACCAACCACAGTGACAAAAGGAAGGGTAGCACCAGCAGCAGACATTCCTGCCCAGAGAACTCCTGTGCAGTAGAGTGATGGGTACCATGGGCACATGGGTAAGCAAATTGGACGTATTGATACCAGGATGGACCCGTTGGACGTGCTGGGTGATTCTCCTCGAGGCAAAAACAACTTACTTGGAAAAAACCTCAATGCATTCCTTATGGCTCTTAAACCTTGGAAGACACTGGCTTGTTTCGACTCTAGGCTTCCCAAAAGGCTGCTGAGTTTTACCAGCTTCTCGAGTGACTCGGCGGACATGCTCTCGATATCTGAAGTTGCGCCGACGAGTGCTTCAGACAAGGCGCTGCGTAGGCTGACGCCTTCAGTTGTGATAGATTTCGACATATTGTGCCAGGCATCCAGTGTTCTTGCTTCCATCGTCTTGATACTTTGCAGAATGTCAGAGATCGCAGTCTGTGCAGAGTCATTCATCCTCCTGTAAGAAGAGTCTTGCAAGTCGAGCATTTGTGTCGCTCCATTGATGCCTGCTCTAACCAGGTCCGTCAAGGCTGTCTCGACCTGATTAATCTGTCGCACAACCTTGCTCAGCCCGCTTTCCGATTCTTGGATTTGCGACTAGAAAAACAAAAGGGTGGAACTCAGTACTCGACGTTCCTAAAGTTAGGGGCGCATCTTGACCGTAAGTGATCGTACCATCAATTCTTTGCCATGCATGTCTAGTTCTTGCGCCTGAGAGAGCCCCGCCTGTAACAGCTCGCGCCATTGCAACATTGTCCGTGACATGGTCTCGATTATCTAAGAGTTTTAAATATCTTGTCAGCATGGCCCTCCGTTGACTGTATCCAGCATTTTCATCGTCCAAGAATGCCCGCCATAACTGAGCTATTACCTCTTGCATGCTTGCTTGGTAGTCTGCCAAAAGCTGATCATTCGCGTCTTGAATCGATGAAAGCGCAATACTCTGTTGAACAGCGCCCCGCTCGCTGTGTTTGATCAGTTTCGATATATCGTCAAAGACTGTACCCAGGGAGTGGCGCAACGCTCCTGCCGAGGTCTATTCAACCCGCGCAATATCACAAGTAGGTAAATGAGGCTCTTTTGTCATTTTCCTGGAGGCGAAGCAGCTGATGAGCAGAATCACTTTCGTGGCGCTTCATTATTTTACCAGTATGGTGCTCATCTCCGCTGCGGCCGTAGAATACATCTGCATCAGTTCCTGAAGGCGCTCAGACTGTAGTTGATGAGCCTGTAGCAGCTCTCGTCGGTGGTCCTGCAAAAGCGCGATCTGGTCCGCATGGGATCGGGAGAGGTTCTGCTGGAGATGGCGCAACTCGTCTAGCAGCCACAGGGTCCCCGCAAGGTGTGAAGGTGTTGAAAGTTAGCTGGCAGAAAAGGTGCGATGGACTGTTTACATGCCAAATCGTGAACATGAAGAGAACCTCTTCAGCCCTTTTGTGTTTGCGTCATTTACCATGCTGCATAGAATATCTTGCTGCCAGACACATCGTCTTGACCTCGCGGAAATAGCCAGAATAGGACGTCCAAAGCTGTGTAACGCGTCCTAGTGATCTGACAAGGACCTTTTAAGGTTAGCACATAATGAGATTTGAGAGGAGCGTAGGCTATGCGTCTGCACAGTGAATTAAAGTGCATGTAACTGGACACATCGCCCATTGTCGAATGTCGCTTGGCTGGAATGTCCTTGCTCATAGTATGAGCCAATATCCCGACACTCGACAGGCACAGGCATATTGGCTGTAGCAATTTCGCATGCAGTCAACCGTATCGCGTCTGTCAAGAATCCAGTCAAGGAGCGAGATAAAAAAGAAGGGGATGTTGTAAAGTCAACTCCATGTCATTCGGATCGCTACATATCGACTTGTTTGCCATGCCTTACATCGTGTCTTTTCGTCCTCATCCATGTCGATATTCCTGCAGCCCTGCTTCAAGGCACGCGCCGCTTCCTTGAAACACTGGGATTTGTGGTCGTAGGCACTCAAGGCGTCTACCATGATCAGACAAAGAGGCAAACGCGCTGTGAGGACACGCTTGTTTCGTACGTGACCCATCCATAAGTTGTTGAAGCTCATTAACGAAGAGACGAACCTGCCGCATGCTGCATTGTGGAGAGCTCCTCAGCAGAGGATATATCGCCCCATACGGTTGAATCTACAGGAGAGAACGTGGCAGGAAAACAGCGCGATACAATGAGTCCTATAGTAAAGGCGCTATCGTTACACAAGACGAGATCGTCACAGGAGAACCTACGCTTTAGGCTAGACGCAAAGTAGGAAGAGGCGGGAAGAGGGTGATGATCATGGCTGTGTCGATGGTGGCTGCCATGATGGTCTTGATGCAGATGTGGGGACGCAGATGGGCCGTTGTGTGTGTCGCTGCTTGCGAGTCCGAAGGCTGCTCGCCAGGAGCGAGCTGATGCCAGTGATGCGCATGATGCCCCAGCGAGCACCAGGATGACGGGCCATAGATGACAGGGGCGGAGGTGCCGTGGCGAGGACGGTGGTGGTGGTGGCATTGCTGGGCGGACCAGGCTGCAGCGGGAGGAGCGAAGAGAGCGAGAGCGAGAGCGTAGAGAGTCAAGAGAGAGGAGCAAGAGCGCTGCTGCCCGTGTGCGCCCTTGGCAAAGCCTCCTTGTGTCTCAGCTGCACATGATTGCAGAGGGCATGCCTTGTTCTCTCGCCTTTGTCTCGTTCGTCGTCTTTGCCTCTTCTCTCCTCTTCTCTCCTCTCCGCCCCGCCACGTCTCCCTGCTGCTGGCTGTCCCCCCGTCGCTCATCGCCACTATCCTCTGGCCGCCCACCCCATCCCCACAGACAGCTCGTCTCCTCGCCGCAGCAGCCGCCCGCATAGCTTGCACCATGGCCGACCTGCAGGTCCTTCAGTTCCGCATCCCCGCACACGCCCCCTCCGCCACCAGCAGCGCTCCTGCCCCCGCAGCCGACTGCTCCTCTGCGGCCCACGCTGTTGCCAAGACGGGCACCCACGAGTGGACGTGTCAGCTCTCTATTCTCGAGGACGCCGCAACAGTCCGGGCCACGCTTCGGACGACTCTGCAGTCTGCCACCAACCAGGCTCTTCTAGAGCTTTGCCGCTGTCTTCAGGTCGCGGCCTATCTAGAGTCAGATCCACACGCAGCCCATGTCCTCCTGCATCAGCGCATCAAGGACGATGACCTCCTCAAAGGCAGAGTAGAATGTATGTCTGCAACGCCTGTTTGTCTACTATCCATCCGCTTTCGACGATTTTAGCTCTCTAACAGCATCTTGATTTCTTCACAAGTCTATCTGAACCGTCAGGACATCTGGGTCGATCAGTTCTACGAGTTCTCGGTCATACTCTCATCGTTTCCTCTGAAGCTTCTCGGTCCTCCAGACGGTCCGCACTGGACGCATTGTCTCGCGCTGTCAGAGAGCGATCCTCTAGCACGTAACATTGACCCTCTTGTCGAGATGCTAACGCGTTTCGAACGACATCTACCGACGACGGATGTCGCATGTCGCCTCGTCTCACCCAAGGGCCAAATCCTCGGCCAACTGAGGGCTCACCGGGCAATCCTCTCAGTTTACCCAGCGTTTTCTGATCAGCTGTCTCGCTCCTCAATCAGCGAACGACCGTCCTGCTATCATGGGAGCTTCATCCTCGATGTCCCCATAGTAGCCAGAGCGTCGTTCGAAGCACTGCTCAGCTTCATCTACTCTGGCAAACTACCACGTGAGCCCTTTGTGCCAAGGAGCGAGCAGTGGGAAGTGGCGTTTGGTCTCGCCAAAGAGTTTGGACTCGACAAGAACGAAAACTCTGGGCCTTGGATGGACTGGCACCTGTCCGCACTACACCAGGCTATCACGGACGAGGACGTACTAGAGATCTATTTTGGATGGGGTCATCGGCACCGCAGGGTAACCCAAATGTGTGTGGAACATGTGGTGGAGCGTTTTCAAGTTCAATTTCGTGAAAAGGATCTTGGCACATTCGTGATGGAGCAACTCAGGAATCGCTACGAGGGTCGGGAGGGATGCTCCGAATTCCAGGAAGCCTTGGTCTTCGTAACAATGAGGTCATACGCGGGGCAACGGCAACAGCAGGCTGAGCAGAGTGAGCAGTGCAAGAGGAGGCAGATGAAGAGTTCGATCTCAAGTCTTGCTGATCTTGGTCTCACCTCTCAGCACTAGCACACCTTTCGCCGAAACGAATAGCGTCGCAATTGCAGTCGCGTCATCACCAATAGTGGACACTCAAAGATTCGTTCATCTTGGCAGTTCGTCATTTTGGTTCATCTTTGCAGTGCCTAGCGATTAGTTGTCGCGCTGTGTGTGGCGTTTTGGGGGTCTAACGCTGCGTCATTCATGATCAATCCTTGACGGTCCTCCTGCCCCCAGGCGGGTGCGACCTTCTGCAGTGGCTAAAGTGGCGGAAAAGGGCGTATTTGGGACTATGTGGGGCGGGCGGAGGCAGACAGACGAGATTTTATTCAAAAGAGGGAGCAGTGAGGACGTGGGAATATGCCGGACATTGGTGCACAGCTTACTATGATGTGACTTTCTCTAGTGAACTAGGGGTCAGGGCGCTTTAGGACGCGACACCTGCTGTTTGTGCTCGTTGTCTGCGACAGTACAGTAGTACTCTTCAACGCCAAGAAGCACTGTGCGGTTGTACGGCAACCTCAATCACTCTTCTCGATCCTCGATTCTTGCCCAGGCTGCATACTGGCGAACAGGATAAGGTATGAATGAGCTGTTGCATGGTGATCTTCACGCTGGAAGAAATCGCGATCGGAATCAATGGTCAACCATTCTAGAAATCCATTCGTAGAACCCAAGGGGCCACTTGCAATTTCGAGCAGGGCTCTCGAACAGGTGAGTATTCAGACGATCCCTATTGAAAGGAATGAGGTGAGATGGTACGAGTCGATCGTCGTTGCATGGGGTTTAGTCAAGAGCGGTGTTCCATTTCCATTTACTGCAATTGAATCGAAACAACCAACGGCGACTGCACACCTTGCGCCCAATCACCCACCTCTTGTGAAAAACACGGTCTGTGTTCCTTTTTCCCAGGGGTGCTAGGCTAGTTCTCCCCCACGCACTTTCGCCTCACCTCACTCACCTCGCGCAACTATTTTTAACAAAGAAAACAAACCAGCCGAATGGACGGAAAGTGCCTTTCTGCCTTTTTCAGTCTCTAGGTTCAAGAACGCGTCGTGCTCGCCTGAGGAAGTAAACATTGTGAGGTGTAAGATTGACGCGTGGGCCAATCGCGACAAGAGGAAATGATGCCATGTGTCTACAAGCAATTCAACCACTCAGCCGAGCCTGACATTTGTTTTTTCTCTCATTACATTCCCAAGAATCAAAGTCTAGATTGTACCAGGGACACAGCAAACTGCGGTCCCCAATGTCAGGTAAACTACTGTCGATACAGTACTGAAGTCCCATGGTGCGAGAGGAGTTCGAAAAAGGTCGAAACAGTGAGTCCGTGGGGTGGTAAACGAAAAAGGACAATGGGGCTCTCAGCTCCTTTCACCTCCAGCTTTGGAAGCTGCAGCCCTTGACACAAAATCTTGAGCACCTCTCTTTCGGCTGAATGATGAGTGATAGGTATTACGGCGAGGCTTTTTTCTTTTTCTTTTCGGATTACTGAGGACGTCTCACAATGAGGACAAGGTGCCTGTGATGCAGCACACAAGAGTCCTCGCCCGTAACACGCATGTGTCTGCTGTTGTCTCTGGAGTCTGGTTGCTGCAGAGAGGAGGGAGGGGTAGCAAAAAGACAGGGTTGCACCAAAAACATGGACCAGTGTCTGAACGATGCACAAAAAAAGGTGACAGCTGGGCTGCGCTTGGAAGAGCAAGGTGTTTGTGCAAGAAAAATAACCTTGTTCCATATGATGTTCTCTGTTCCCGCGCTACTCCTCGTGTTGACAGCTTTGCATTCTTAACTGGGTTTGGCTTATGGAATGGGGACGAAACCTTGTGGAAAAGGATACAATGCCTGAAAAAAAAGGACTAGACGGGGCTTTACCGATTTGGTCTTTAACACTACAACAGTTTGAAGTGGACATGGCAGTTTCCCTTAGTACAATTGCTGTCATGACCGCAGCATATTGAACCGAGGTATTGCACTACCAAAAAAAAGGGCAAAGTATAACAGATGCCCATAAGAGGTCATGATCCGCTTCCTCCCAACACTTTAATGGCGTTGTATTCTATAACGGACGTATCACTTCAAGCATTACCCATTCATAACAAACAGAGCGCCCCGAAAGGCCCCTGCCATTGACTGAGTACGGCCTCATGGTACATGTAACATAAATGCGACCCTATTTTTTAGGATGTATTGTACATACACCAGTACATTTATCTACAAGCGTATATCGTGGACGCCCTTCCCATCAGAAAAGAGGCAACGTTAGTCTGCCATTGGTCATACAGGTGCTTTCGTTTTTTGTTGTGTTTGATGCCGTGTCTAGTTTTTTTTTTGTTTCCTACACGCCTTTTGTCTCGCGACGCGGAGAGCGAAGTTCAGCGCACGTTTATTGTTTCTCTTCTCGTATCGGTTGATGACCCGTTCAGGCTCGGCCATTAGGCTAACAGGGAGAAAGGATGGATAAAGAGCAAAAGCACCCCTGGGACAACAGTTCACGACCGGTTGGTTAGGTTAGGATGTGGAAGCGGTATTCAGTAGTTACCCCTTGCCTCAAAAAAAATCCCATTCCAGCATCGGGGGTGCATGCACCTCGTTTTACATGGTCTCATCTTCATCTCGCCCTGCTTTTTATTTTGAACCCAGCATACTGTACCCATCTGCTCAGCTACGGCCCAAGCCATTGCAAGGCAAAGGGAGGGGGGCCTTGAACATCCTCGGCTGCAGGCTCTCTATGGCAGGTATTGGGATCGCCAGAGTAATGTATCTCCTGCAGAAGCTGTAACCTGGGTCTTGTGTGCCTAGCATACCTTCCATAACGTACAACTCGTGTCCTTGGTACCTGAGTAAGTGAGACCTATCGAAGTCAGTGGATATCGGTAAATTGCTCTCGATCTACGCGTCATGAACAACGACAGTGTGAGTGTGTGAGAGACTTAGGGGAAGGAGTGAGCGCTGGAGGTGTGCATTACAATATATGGAAGGAAATTGGATGTGTATACTCAGCTCATGTTTACAGACACGGAGTGTCTATAGAATTCCGTGTGTAGATTATCGCATCTGTGTATGTAAAGGTGCAGACGAGGAGGGGAGGGGGGTTCGCGAGAGCTGAGCTGCGTGAGCTGCTGCTCTCACAGCCATTTTGTTTTTTTAATTATTTTTTGTGATGTGCTTTTTTGCATCCAGGATGGGGACGCCCTTGGCTCTTTACTGCCAACAATTGTTGGCAACATTGTTGGGGTGCTCAGTTTTCTCCATTTCTCCGTTTCTATTGCATGCATATACGCAGATGGGTTAGCAATAATGGTATGAAAAGCAACTGCATGCGCGATAAAAACAGGATCTGGCTACCACAAGCTGGCGCGCGATCGGGAGCAGATACATGTCACTTCAAAGTAACACATCTCTACATACAATACACTGCACAGCGCAATAGACAGGGGTAGCGTCAAAATGATGCGGCGGGCTTCAGATGGGCTGTTTTGTTTTAATGGCTGCCAAGAAAAAGGAACTATCTAGCAGATCAGCGCCTGCAGTCAGCAGCCGCTTAGTACGATATGCACACCTGTGTACTTTAGCACTTCCTTTAAAAAAAGAATGACGATACGTCGTCCGTCGCGGCTACTCGTAGAGGCAAGGTAGGCTTTGTTTGCTTGGTCGTTTGCGGGATGTATCGTACAGATAGCACTACGCATGAACTACTGGACTGCCCGGCTAACTCATGTTGCACGAGCAATGAATCATAGCTGCAAGGGGACGGAGGGGTTAGCGTCCAATAGGCAGGTCCAAAAAGTCGCATTGGGTGTGAACATCGAGATGCGGGTCTCTCACTATGTCCAGGAATGCATGGAGGGACGGTGGTGCGGTACAGTTATTATTTTTTCTTGCATAGCTCTCTTCAAAACGAGGTTTTCTTGAAGCACTGAGCTGATATTATATCTAATGTTCCACAGTTTGAGCGCTGAGATAGCCTCCCATGGACATGATGCCCCGACCTCAGCTCCAGCCTCATTTCAGTGGAAGCACAGCATGAGGGCGCGGGCACCCTCATTTGACAACCATTGAGCATGCATGGATGTCAGTTTTTTTTGATATGCCGAAATTAATGCAGGCAGGGTTTTGCGGAAAGCGATTTCATTGATGCGAAGATGTCTGCGAACAAAACGGGCCGAGTTCCCTCGAAAAAAAAATCATGGACAAGACAGCTCTTATGGTGAAGGAGTCCGACCGGGGCGTCTCAGGATGAGAACATGCCAAAGGAACACTCTAGAGGCCTTGAGTGGATTTCAATGCCGCGTGGACTAAAGGAGCCCATTTTTCTTTGTTGCAGAGGTGAATACAGTCAAGGCTCTTGGAGGAGGGGGGGAATGGGTGATATAAGCGCGCGCGCGGCCCTGGCCTTGACTTTTTTTTTGCAGCGTTGTATTACATGTGCAGTGCATGAGCAGGAAAGTGGGCCGACGGCGGTCGGTAGCAACGAAGCGGTTTATGGAAAGAATGGCTTGTCTGGAGAGAGCGCGGTAGCAAACATAAAAAAACTGAATTCGCAATACGTTATTGAGTCGGACATACAATGCAGGCCGAAAAAAAAAAAAAAAAGAAAATCAAAGTCTGCGATCCAAAGTTGCCCTGCACCAACCAGGCGGCCACATTCACACATGACAGCAGCGAGCAGCATCTTTTTCTTTTCTTGCTACTGTACAGCAGTGGGACGAGGGGCTCCGCTTGCTGGGGTCACGTCGTCTCGCTGAAGGACTGTCCTTCTAAACTGCCTAGTTCCGCCAAAATCTGCCTTTTTTTTTTGTGATCCTTCGGGATTAACTACCCTAAGCGGAGAAAATAACAAACAAGAGAGAGAATGATCGCACCTCATACCATTGGTTCCATGTCCTCTTGTCTGCAATGGCTAAGCAGATGAGATCCAGACCCAAGTGTCCCAACACAGTGATGTTTTTTTTTTGGAGAAAAACTCATGACACCAAAAACTTGGCGCTTACACTTGTGTGGAGAAACAAGAGTGCCAAGTATGACGATAGAGAACATGGCTACAGTACTGTATTCTATTTCTCTTGAACATGTACAGTATACGTATAGTAGACAATATAACAAAACTATGAGGAACTGAATGTAGCATTGTCTTGCCGGATGTATCTTCGGAACGAATGCAGGTGAGGAGTTGGAGCTATGACAAACTATTTCATTCCAGAAAACTATATACATAACTATATCTAACCTCGCCCATAAGGCTAGGCGCCAAAAAAAAAAAAAAAAAGAGAGAGAGAAAGCTGCAAGAGCTCGTCTGATGTACCACTGCCTGTTCCTCCCCGGACTCTCTACCATTGCCTCTTGAGCAAACATATCTCATCCCTGCATCGGGGAGCACATTCCAGGCGGTTTCTGAGGCGGGGACCCTTCACATTTTTCATGTTTTTGCTTGCAGGTTTTCTACTGCGCTTCGTAAACAACAGCGCAGAGTCCCCACTCCCACTGCAAAGAGGGTTAACAAAGGAAAAAAAAAAATGAAGAAGCTGCACTGCTAGTGTCGAAAAACTTAGAAGCAGATAAAGAAACGAGGCTCATCCAACATAGCATTATTCTTCCATCCATACACTTCATTTCACGAAATAGCAAACAAAAAAAAATGAAGACAGATCCGCGATTGATAATCAAGATACCTTGATCGCCTTGCTTGACATTGTTTGCAGTAGCCTATTGACGGACCAAAAAAGTGTCTTTTGGATGGGGAGAGAAATGACAGGCAAGATCAAAATCATGATAGCACGGTATTTTTTGTTTTTGTTTTTCTCCTTGGATCTCACGAAAAAGAAGATCATTGTAGTTTTGCTGAGCTTCACTCACCAACAGCTAAGATATGGCCGTTTTTATGCCAGATTCAGGTGTGGTCTGGCGTGTAGTTTGGCGCCACCTGATCACGTCTTCTCACCAATTGCTCTGTATCACTTCCAACCCGCTCTTCGTGGGCAAAATGAGGCAGCAAGAGACGGGAGTGAGGAGCGGAGAAATTGTGCTTGAGAGCCACGGGGTGCGGTCATTACATGTAGAGGTTTAGGGAGTAAATGGCAGCACTCACAATAAGAGAAAAGAAAATGCCAGCAGCTGCATGTGGAAGAGGATGGTGTTTACATCAAATTGTACTCTATCAATCTATAGGTTGGTTGCTCGGTTGGCAAAAGAGACGCTCGCCTTTGCTCTGCTGGGCATTTTAAGCGCGCAAAAAAAGAGTGCTTCGTACGACATTGACTTGCAGGAGACGGAGGGAGGACGCTTGCGGGACCACTCACTCCACCTCTTGACTGAAAGGATGTAAACATTGATGCCCGCGATACAGTGCGCAACACTATACAAACACTACATGCGGGAGCTCTTATCTCCAGAGCGACGCCTCAGCCTCTCTCTCGCTCTAAGCTACCTGCTGTCATTGGTAAAGTGATGGTATGCTTTTTCTCCTCGGCGCAAAGGCAAAGGTGAGTGTCCTAGTTCTAACCCCACAAAAAAAAAAGAACTAAAATAGACCGAGCGTACAGTGTACATTCGTAATACTCGGTAGTTGACAGCGTTGCCCCTGGTTTCTGTACAACCAATGCATGTCGGACCTGCTATAGTCTATGCAATGGCATTCATCTATCGCGCTCATCTATTTTTTTATCCTGCAAAGGGAACAGAAGCGGCAGCAAAATCGCGCCGTAAACTATCCTTTGCTGTGCGGCCGTTAGCACTCTTACCTCTAGCCGATCAATTTTTTGTTTTCAGCCTGCGAGTCCCTGTGACAGAATTCTTTTTGGAAGGAGAAGGTGAATGGCAGAGACTTGAAATGCATTCCTTTTTAACAATGGCAGGTCATCGGTCTGTTCGCGGCCATGTACACCCCGGCTGGTAAAGACTCGAGTCCTTTCTCGCTTGCGAGTATGAGGAGATCTTGCAGTCTCATTGGCCGAAGATAATGTATCGTTGTGTAACCCAATGCACTCTCTGCCACGGAGCACTCTCAGCTCTGCCAACGACCACCAAGTGTGATTTGAAATAGGGCATGTCGCCCCGAAACCATGGCCAAGAACGTCTCTCAGGATCATCGTGGCAGTCAGGGGTGGGACGTGGGTTAGGCAGATATAATTGCCATTTGTGAGGTTGTAAAGCCGCAGCCAAACAGGCGGTGCAAGCCGAGCGAAATTACTTACTTTTTGATGACATAAATTTCGTCCTGCTCTCTACTTCTTGCCATAAAAAACAATAACAAGGCGGCCCATTACAAGATAAAGTACGCTAAAGCGTATAAACCTGTCAGGATACATGGAGTTGGTACTGCTCACTACTAAATTGGAGCGTCAAGCGAGGCCGTCATCCTTGCGTGCGAAAGTAAGTAGTCTGGGATTGGGCTGGAGTCGGCTTTCTAGATCATTGACTTGTGGTTTCCTGGCTTGGGGGACGATCCTTCTCTATTTTAAGAGCACGTGTAGACAGCAGCTTCACTGTGCGCCGCTCTGACAAAGCGGAGTTCTCTCGACCAAGCGTAACCAGTCTTCATGGCGCCATCTTCGCAGCACGCCCAGTCGTGAGAGATGGCGGCTCCGACGGTCCTGTGGATACTTACTGTTATTAGAAGGTGATTTTGTCTCCCGCATTGGTGCCAAGCTCACTTTGAGCGATCGACGGACTTTTTTTTTACCAGGGGTTTTTTTGTATGTTTTCAGCGACGCTGGCTGGTTTGGCAGGTGAAAGAATCTAATATTCAGGTGTCAAAATATGATTGAAGGCAGAGTCGAGAGGATTAGCAATGTGGTGTGTAAGCTGTACCACAACGGGTTCCAAGATGCAGGTGTATCCGGGGACGGGTATGTAAGAAATATCACTCGAAGGTTACACGGCACCCTGCAGATATGCGACAAATATACATACATACCCTGTGGGCCGACCTGAGGGAGCACGGCCGCCGGCCTCCATAGTGGTCAAAAACGGGCTGTAGGTGTTCGTGATTCAAGACTGTGAACATTCTTGCCGATATTATTCTTGCCCAGAGGTCGTAGAAACACATGTGTTTAAGATAGTTGAACATAGGACCTCAAGCACGAGGAAAGAGGTCGGATGCGCTAGAGAGGCACAATGATCGGGCGCTTGTCTATAGTCACATGAATGTCGAGTGGGAGCATTTTTTTTTTTTTTCAAATGAGAGGCATTGAACGTTTTGACACCTTTTGCAGAGATCACCTTTTCTGTGTTCCTGCAACTCAAGATGAGATACTTTTTCCGCTACCAACGGTGGCAATGACTAGCAGCTCGTCCCAAAAATCTAAAAGGCAAAAACTTAAATGGAATGCTGCCAGTGCTCGTCAATGGAGGTTTGGAGTGGGTGGATTTCTGGGCAGAGTGCATGTGTGTTCGTTTTTCAGTTTCGATGTGTACAGTGCCGTACATCGCCCAGAGCCGCGCATGCCAACCGTTGTGGGCCGCCATCTGTCATCTAGACCTTGCAGCTCGATGGAGGTAATGACCTTGCGCCTATGTCTCCCAGAAATAGGATTTAACGGTAGAGCTGAGCGAAAACTCTTGGAGCACACACATACCAAGAATGGACTGTAAGCCGATACATAGATGCAAAGGGACTAAGCGAACGAATATCTGCGGGCTTTATAATGCGATGGCAGGGATGTGCTCGATCAGTATTGTAAAAAAAGGACGACTGTATTCAACAGCAAGGCTGTCCAGCTGCGGGGAGTCGTTCACTCAGCGCAAAGTGGCGGAGAAGGCGAGGGGCGAGGCAGGAACGAGAGCGAAGTGACTGAAGGACGCGATTCAGAAAAAGAGAGTTTACTTAAGGCGTTGAGTTTACATGGCCGTTACACAGACGGACGGCCACGAAGGAAAGGAAGCAAACGCGAGCACACCGAAGAATAAATGAAATTTGACGCAACCTTAATGCCCGACTCTATTGCCGCGTATTCATTCTTGGGCCTTTGTCCTGCTGGTCCGCGAACAAGAATGGACGCTGAAAAGGGTCCATTGTCTACGGCCCATATTATTGTCTGTGGTCAATAGACTGCCCATTGAATAGGAAGCAGGAGAGAGCGAGGGTCAATTGGTCCCCATCAACGAGTCGTGTCAGGTTGTGTCTCTTCTGGCGATGCTTGTCGGCTCGAAGGCCATCTTTCCAGTTTGTGCAGACACTCCCTTCGCCTGTCCGTGGTACTCTAGAGACTATATTGAACACAGCATCGCAGCGCTGTATTCAGTCCCTCCTGCCAGACCCCCATCGTGTCTCCCTGTCTCCAATGTCCCCGCAGCAAGCCAGCTGCTCACTCAAACCAACTCTCTTACACATACACACGCTCTCTCTCGCCCTCTTTCTCTCCTCGTCCTTATTTGTCTCCTCCTGTTGTCCGTTGCCAGGGTACATGGTATATACACGGCTGTCGTATGTGCACACATGCGGAACGCAAAATGGATGACAGCTCAAGCGGACAGTGCTCTTTGCCTCTCTGCCACATACTCTCTGCCTACTCTATTACCCAAACCCACTTGAACGTTATATTAAAAAGCTGCTCTTCTCCGTTCACTGCTGGTTGCACACCGCCAGCCAACAGACCTGTTTCATTCATACTCTATCCGCTCTGACTCTATAAGAACACGCCTCCTCTCCCATCACCGTCCTTATCCCCTGGACATGACATGACCGCTCAATTGCCCTTTTCTCCCGGTCTCTTTCCCCACTTTTTTTTTGTTCTCCATCCTTGTACACAGACACTTTCCGTCTCTCTCTTCTTTCTCTTTTCTCTCTCTTCTCTCCTCCTCCTCCCTATTACTTCTCTTTCTCTCTCACATACTATACGCACACACACACGTACAGGCTGCCATAAGCACATCCACACATCCGAACGCACGCACACTTTTTGAACGCTCCGCTCTTTCTCTTCCCGTCACCCACCCCCTTCAGCCATCGTAATGATCGGCAACTTTGCAGACTCGAGTGCAACCGAGGACTCTACAGCGGCCACGACTGCAGCGTCCTCCATCCTCGAGATGCCGTTTCTCTCTGAAGACTTTTGCTTTCCTCTCCAGCACAACCACAGCCAGACCCTAGCAGCGGCATCCGCGTCATCCCCTTCCTCGTCGTCTTCCTTGTCGTCATTACCATTATCGACCACCTTTTCATCATCGCCGTACACTCTCTTCAGCACGTCGCCGATTGAGGTCCTCGTGCCTGCGACCGCGTGTCCGTCTTCCTCCGCCTCTTTCACCGCCTCATCAACGTCTGTATCAACACACACACCGTTCTCAACCCCCTCTTGTAACTATACCTCGCACCCGTCCTTCAACAATACAGGCGCGCAAGCACCCTTACTGCTGGACAGCAAGGACGCGCTTTCGGGTTCAAACGCCATGCAATCACACAGCAACAACGGCAGCAGTAACACCGACTGGCTAACAGCCTCGATGACTCAAACTTTCAACAGAAATAACGGCAACGCTGCCCTCCGGCCTCTAATACCCCCCTTCGATGTCTCGCAGTACCAGGGCTACCCGTTCCCTCAAGAGCCAGACATCTTTTCCGCGTGGTCGTCGTCTCCCGCCTCGTACCTGACGGCGGCGACGCAAGCCTTGACCGGCAACGCACAATCAATCCAAACAATCCTCCCTGTGCCAACGCCTCCAGTCACCGCGTCTTTTCCTCACCTTCACCAGAATCAGCACCAACAGCAGCATTTGCAGCACCAACAGCAGCAGCACCAACAACACCAGCAGCAGCAGCACCCTCAACAATTCCAACGACCTACTTTTCTTCAGCATACGCCGCGGCCCATCTGCACCCAGGCTTTGCTGAAGCCAAAGTCTCTGCAAATGCTTCAGTCCCAAGCAGGGATGATCTCTCCGCCCGAGACCCCCTCATCCACGCCCTCGCCGTTGGGACTCTCACACGAGCGAAGCCCCTCAACGTCCTCTTCCTCTTCTCAGCCGCGCTCTCCATTTCCGCTAGCGCAAACCCAGTCTCTTCAGTCGTCCCTTCCGATGTCGCCCTTGACGCCCACGTCGCCCATGGATGAGACTGGCTCGCCAGATATGTTCCTGCCCAAAGTATCACCCTCCTCCAGCTCCTCCTCGTCAGCACCATCCAATCCCTTTGGACAATACCCGCAAGGTCCACGACTGATCGCAGACATGCCAATGACTCTCTCCTCATCCAATACCTCGCTGCTCCTGCACCAACGCCATGAGACCGACCTCAGGCCCGTCAAGGTGACCAAGCCTCGCAAGCCCTCCAAGGCCGCCATCAAGGCCGCTGCGGGGATGGGTGTACAGTGCCAGAACTGTGGCGTCACCGTCACACCACTCTGGCGTCGATCCGCCGACAATGAGCCCCTTTGTAACGCCTGTGGGCTTTACCACAAGCTGCACGCATCCCATCGCCCCAAGCACTTGCAACAGACCATCCAGGCAACTCCCATCGGCGGTGGCGCCACGCTGATGAATAAGGGTCTAAGGAATACAGCCAGGGTCTCGGGGGGTTCCAGTCCGGGGTCGTCTCTGCAGCAGGACTCTTCAGATGAGGGACAAGAATGCGTTGAATCCCAGTCTTCTACCTCGGCCGCAGGCATGCAGCCAACCTGCAGCAACTGCAAGACGACAATGACCCCGCTTTGGCGCAAGGACGACGCTGGCGAGATCCTCTGCAACGCGTGTGGGCTCTACTACAAACTGCACCACATTCACCGACCCATTTCACTCAAGCGCAATGTCATCCGCCGCAGATCGCGTTACGAGAACGGAAAGGGATCTGCTGGATCTTCAGTCCCATCGAGCTTCTTGATGCAAACCGCAACACCCCACTCCCACCATCAGAGCGCTCTTCGGCATCATCACCAGCTTCTCTTGCAGCAGCAGCAGCAGCAACAACAACAACAACAACAACAGCAACAGCAACAACAAACTCATCACCATCAACAACAGCAGCAACATCAACAACAACAGCATCAGCAGCAACAACAACAACAACAACAACAACAACAACAACAATTGCACCAGCAGCATATGCAAATGCAACAGGCTGGTGCACAAGGATTCAGCCTTGTTCAGGCTCAGGCTCACGCCCTGATCCATGTCAACGCGCAGGCACAGGCACAAGCGCATACACAGGCACATCAATTCCAAGCACAGACACAAGCGCCGGCGCAAGTGATGAGTTTTATACCCCCCCCCTCCTGCCCAGAGTGGAATGCAAAGCACGATGCCCCAGAATGGCCACAGCAACCCCCACCCCCACCTTCAACTTTACCCCCCTCTTTGCTGAACCCATACGCCCAGAGGCTATGAATAAAGCATAGTATATGATCGCATTTCTTTATATCGTACTGCAAGGCTAAGGATCCTGCTTCCTCCAACGCCGAGGAAAGGCGCGTAGCAAAATAAGAGATAAAGAGAGAGAAAGAGAAGGAGAACGCGAAATAGCGAGGTGAGCAGTGTGTGGAGTGGTGGGTGCGAGGAGACTGAACGAGACGAGTGAGTTGAGAAAGAAAGAGTCTGCACACAGCATGGGGCTTTGCACCTTTTCTTCTTGCAGCATTCGCCCAACCCTCGACAGTCACGACGCTCTTGCCTTTCTAAGTGGACTCAATCTGCCATGGCTTGCCCTTGGTCCATTGGTCGGCGCCCTCCACAACTGGGTTACCTTGAATCTTTCCCTCGCGTTCCGCTCGCTTGTCAACGGTGCTGATGCCCAAGGCCTTGTCGCGCTTGGCCAGCAAACCGAGGTCGACCTGATCGTCGCGAGTGAACGACACCACGACCTGCGGCGGACCCTCGGGGATGAGGCTGCTGCATTCGTGCTTGTCGTCAACGGGCCAGAGCTGGATCGTCTTGCCATAGGTGTTGACCAGGACCTGGAGTGCAGGCAGCTCTGCCTTCTCGGTCACCATTTCGGGCACCATGCCTTTGGCGATTTGAACCAGCAGTCCACTCTCGACCTCGTACTTGTGAGAGTGCCAGTACTTTTTCTCGGTCTCCGGAAGCTCTATAGGGTCGATTCAGGGTGGGAGTATCAAAAGGCAGCAGAAGATGATGACCATGGCTGTTCCCAATGCTTCCATGCTGATTGATCTGCACGTATCATACTCGCATATTTCATGTTAGCAACTAACCTTTGAAGAGCTTCTCCGAGATGATATACTCAACTGCGACTAGCTTGGCGTTCTCGCTGTCGCCATCGTAGACCAGGCACTGGCGCCTGTCCTCGTCGATAATGTGGCAGTAGTGGTAGGCGATGTACTGGCGCTTTGGATCATTGCTATGTCGCGTTGTATAGTATAAAAGAGCATAAATAAAGAGAGGTCGGGAAAGGAGGTAGAGAACCTCCTCAAGACCAGCAAAGATTGAGGGGAGGGGGAAAGTAGACTTTACGGGTACAGGTGGATGCCGCAGAAAGCTTCGCAGATGCCTCCCATGGGCTTGAAGCTCTGGAGAGCCGTGGTGCCGGCGGCGAGCGTTGCGGTCATCGAACTGGTCTGGCCTTGAGATTCGTCGACTCTTTGGGTTGCTTTAGGATCCATCTAAGGCATGTGTTGTGTGTTGTTGAAGCGGTTGGTAAGGGACGAGGGTCCTAGGGCACGCAGCGTTGGGTTGAGTTTAGCTAGAAGCTGTATTGTTTACCGTAGTGTGTGCTTCCATTTTCTGTGTGTGTTGTTGATGAGGCTGTGTTTGTTAGAGGATATGGGCGTTGGTGAAAGAGACAGAGAGAGAGAGAGCGCGCGCGCGTGTGTGTGTGTTGTATTGTGTCGTGGTAAAGCGAAGGTGAGGCAGACAAGACAAAGGGAAGGGGCGTCCCTTTATATATTGATCCTTTTCCACGTCATTTGATCGTCTAGCAACGCAACTATGAGATAACAAGCTGCAGATCGGGCCGGTTTATGCGGAGCCACGACCATAGCGGCGTGCTCAACTCAGAGGCACGACACCGCATCTCCTCTAGATCCACGAGCGATTCTGCCAGCCACTGCACATCTTCAAACGTCCAGGCACCGCTGCCCATCAACGTCCAATGTTCCAGTCGCGACAAGCTTTGTATCTGACGCACCCCTTTCGGCAGGTTAGTCGTGTAAGTCTTCACAAAGTTCAGCTCCAAGCGGCGCATCTTCGTCAGACGTCCAAGACTGGACCAAAACGCATCTTGATGCTCCTCTGCTCCCCGTGCACGCTTACGTTCCGGAGACTCCTCTGTCAGGAGGATTGCACCAAAAGTCAGCTCCTCTAATTGGCCTGCGCCTTCCAGACATAGGCCAGACCAAGAGACGTGTACATCACAGAGGTGCAAACGCCTGAGCAGGGGAAAGTTCCTGAGGATCACGACCGGCGACGTGGCAATGTGGACGGCTGTATCTAGCCACAACACCTGGAGAGCAGGGCACATTGTGGCAAGGCGGCCGGGAAGTAACAATCCACGAGCAGGCTGTGTGATTTGGAGATGTCGCAGACGCGGGTTAGCTTCAATAACAGCAACAAGACCTTCTGGTGTGTTCTGATCTGAAAAGATCTGGAGCGAGACGAGAGACGTTGGAGGGGTCGTGGCTAAATAGCGTTCAGGGACATTGCACCCCGCCAGCCAAAGTTTCTGCATGTTGGGAGAGTTGGCGATCAGATGAGACACGGTTGCTTCGGACCAACTCGGCAGGCCTTCCAACTCAAGGGACTGAAGCTGCAGGTCACTTCCCGCCATGACTTCTTCTAATAGTAAGGTGGGGCCGATCGCTGCACAGTCATCTATGCCCGTGATGCTCAAATCTTTCAAGTGGGGCCATGATCGAAAGATGATGGCATTCGCGGGGTCCAGCGGCACGTCGTCTTGGGTGAAGGCGATTGACTCGAGCGACGAGTGTTGCGCCAGCAAGGTTAGCGGATGCACGCTGAGGTGAGAGTACTTTAGATTGATTGCCCTTAACCGTGGCAACTGCTGGATGGCTCCCACAAACTGTTCAGTGTGTATATCTGCTCCTTGCAAAATTAAGGATGTTAACGCTGGATAGAGCGTGGTTGAAAGTTCCTTGAGGATGAGCGCTATGGGGCGCGGGCGAGTCTTCATTGCAAAGTCGAAAGTGTGAATATGTTGACCAAGTGTGCTGAGAAATGGAGCAAGTTTTTCAGCGCGCCTAAGTGGGTCGTCTGTGTGGAGAGAGATGCGTCTCCATAGCAGCGGCTGCAGGATTTGGCACCACAGCCTCGAGACCAGGCACAGGGAGGGCCAGGTGCGCGGAAGGGTGCATGCAACGATGTGCAACAGCAGCTCTGGGATCTGTAGTGGGTTTGCCATTCCTCCATGTGTGCTGGTCACTACGCCTGGTGCTGCATCGGCTGCAGCTGTCCTGCGGTTGCTGCTGCGGATGAGGAGGTTCCTGATGCGCTGGTGATGAAAGATCCTGACCGAGTCCATGCTGACCCCGAGGAGGACGAGAGGCGGTTGTCGCTGGATGCGGAAGGAAGTGAGCTGCAGGCTGTGTTGCGGCTGTGGCGGCACACAAAATATAAAAATGCGCATTCCCCAGCTGCCAATTTTCGCAGCCTCATCTTTCTCTTTGTCTCCATCCCAATCCTCGCGTCGTAGACTGCCCAGCGTCCGACATCATCATCCACCTCCACGCGCAACACACACCACACACACAACACACACACAACACACACACGACTCACACTCGCCGCACCGCAACCTCCTTCAGCAATGTCTGCCCAGGCCCCCATCATCAACGAGTTCAACCTCGGACCCATCTCTTGCCACTCGTTCAACCAGGACCGCACAGGTAACATGCGTTCTCTATGCTCACCTTTAGTGTAGCCACCTTGTCCAGCAGGGTTCATTCTGAACAAAGCCTGACTCGCTACCCACCACGCTACCTCTCTCCATATAGAGCTCGCGGTATGCTTCAACACCAACGTCGTCAGCATCTTCCGCAAGGCGGGAGCTGCTTGGAACCTCGTGTCGACATTGGCTGAGCACGACAAGCCTGTGACGTCTGTGGACTGGGCACCCAAATCCAACAGGATCGTGACCTGCTCTCAGGACCGCAACGCCTATGTCTGGACCTTGGACTCGGCCTCGCAGCAGTGGAAGCCCACACTCGTCCTCCTGCGCATCAACCGCGCCGCAACCTTTGTGCGCTGGTCGCCCGAGGAGGACAAGTTTGCAGTGGCCTCGGGCTCGCGCTGCATCAGTGTCTGCTACTTTGAGGAGGACAACGACTGGTGGGTGGGCAAGCACATCAAGAAGCCTATCCGCAGCACTGTCTTGAGCCTGGACTGGCATCCCAACAATGTCCTTCTCGCCGCAGGATGCGCGGATATGAAGGTATGTCCGACTCGCTGCGAACGAAGAGACCAAGAAATCGGAGGCGCTGTGATGATAAGTTACTAAGGCTCACTTCTGTTGCCATGCACCACATAGGCGCGAGTCTTCTCTGCCTTTATCAAGGGTGTTGATAAGAAGTAAGTAGATGGTAGCTCATTGGCAACTGAATCAGGAAACTGTTGCATATTTCTGACATTCTCCTTGTGCCGTAGACCTGCTCCTTCCCCTTGGGGTGAAAAGTTGCCCTTCAACACTGTCTGCGGAGAGTTTACGAACGGAACCGGAGGCTGGATTCACAGCGTAGCGTTCTCGCCCAACGGTGATGCACTCGCCTTCACTGGACACGACTCGACCATCACCATTGTCAGTCCCGCAACAGGAGTGGTCCAGTCCGTGCGTGCCCCGTATCTGCCTTACCTGTCGGTCCTTTGGTTGAACGAGAATCAGATTGTCGCAGCTGGACACGACTGTGCTCCTCACCTTTTTGAGATCAAGGGCCAGCAATGGTGAGTGGTGGTCCAGACCAGGCGTTTAAATCTGCCACTCTTATGCCCGTATGGTGTCCTGATCATCTTTTTTACAATACCTTTTAGGGCGTTTTCGGCATCGCTGGATTCTGCAGTCAAGAAGGCCGATGTTGGATTCACTGCCAGGGACACGTTCCGTCGCATGGATAGCCGTGGCCAGACTACCGCCACCAACGACACGGAGGTCAATACCCACCACCAAAACACCATCAACTCGATCCGTGTCTTTTCTGGAACTCGCGACCACGTGGAGCAATTCTCGACCTCCGGCATTGACGGCAAGTTGATCATCTGGAGCACCGACAACATTGCCAAGGGACTGGGCAACCTTCATCTCTAAAAGCAAGCGGGCGTCACCATTCAGAATATATCTATATAACTGGAGCTGTCAACCTCCACACCCACCTGGGATTTCTTTGGGACCCTTCTTGCTGCCATGGTCGTCAGGAGCCTTTATTGCTGGAAGACTGTTTGAGGCAAGGAATAAAAGGAATCTAGACGCTATCTTAATGGTCGATTGTCGATTGTCGATTGTCGATTGTCAATTGTCAATTGTCAATTGTCAATTCGCGGATCACCTCTTCGTTGCCCAGTGCAGTTTGGACTGAACAACGCTAAAGTATGCAGGATTCAGGCCTGTTGACCATGCAAGACAAAAGACTTTTGAGCGATCCCGGCTTATATGAAACTTCAATGCGTATGAGCACAAGAAAAAAAAAAAAAAAAGAGTTTGGAACTATGAGTGCCATTATTATGAGTGCCATTATTAACGACAGGGTTAAGGTAAGTTCGTCCCTCGCTCACGAGTTTACGAGGTTGTCACCTTTTCTTCTTTTTTGCTTTTTGTGGTAAAAAAAAATCTGAGGAGATATAGACAAAGCGTGCAGCAAACATTGCGATGAGGCATGCATACGACATTCTTGGGCAGGGAGGAGGAGGGAGAGGAGTGGACGGAGGGTGTTCTTGCTTGGGTTCTTCTTCATGGGAAGCTGATCTCGAAGCGAGGTATTGGGCCACCGAAAAAGACTTGCGCACCCGTCATCTTGACAAAGTCTTGGCCGAGGATGTTGAGGTGTGCAAAGTGAGCATCGCTCGGCGATCGGGCGACGAGGAGCGCGTATCCGTTGATCTTGAGGGGCAGACGCAAGGACCCCGTGTTACTGGATCGCTCGTGGCCCTCACCGACGACGACCATGTCCTCGATCCCCAGCGCTTTCAAGGCCTCGTCTGACAGATAGGTTTGGGCGGATGCCGCAAGATAGAGGAAATGGACATGAATAGGGCGGCCCGAGCCCGAGAGGGTGAGCATGGAATCTGTGATCTGCACAGTGAGAGAGATGATGGGTCGGAGACTTGCGCCCCAGACAATGCCGCGGACCTGCTTCTGACGAGGAGTGTCATCATTGGTCTCCTGCAGGTACTGTGCGCCTAGGATGGCCGAGAATGTGGTATGCAGTTCATTGGGGAGGATGTCCTCGAAGTCGGCACAGATGGTCTGGAAGAGCTCAAGGTCCGCAGGCATGGCGTGGAAGGAGCACCCGCTGCTAGCGCAGATGATTCGATAATCAGCTAGACCCCGAAAGGAAAGCGCAGATTCCTCGTCTGGCGGGAATGGGCTAGATTCGCAGGTGGGTAGACAAGGAAGGGGCGAAATGTGCAAAGGCGACTGTGTGCAAAAAAAAAAAAAAAAAAAAAAAAAAAAAATCCAACGACAAGGCGAGCAGCAAAAAAAAAACAAGGACAGCAACGTCAATCACAACAACATCAGCATAAAAAAAAAAAAAAAAAAGAAGTAACCTGCAAATTTGGACAAGAAAGTGCTGGATGATCCCAGTGGACTCGATGAGCGTTTCCGATGAATGGCTTTGCGATCGGCATTTGATCCCAATCCGGTCAACAGTGCGCTCTCTGCGCTGCTATTGGTGCGCCCTGCACGACTTTCCGTTGCCAGCCTCACCCGCACCACCCACCACGACACACCCAAGAGAGTTTCGTGGAGGGTGGACTTGACCTTTTTTTCTCAACACCTCGACCCACACCCTGCTTGCTCGCTTTGCCTGCATCCTTCCCCCTCTCCTTGCTTTTTGTATCACTACAGGCCCCTCGCCAAATTCAAGCAGATCGAGATGAGATTCGTATGAGCGCTTCTATCATGATGCTGTCTTGAAGCATGGTCAATTGTGGAATAGAAAAGGGTAGTGCAAGAAAAAAAAATGGAAGAAATAAAAAGGGAATAGCCAGTGGTCAGGAAAAGATTGTATGGTGGAAAAAAACGGGGGAGAGGAAGAAAGAGGAGATGCCAAGACGATCATGAGGGAGAGCGTTCGCTACCCCATGCTAGATGGATGTATGTCTGCATCGTAAAAAAGCGATTGCCAGGTCGGCTCGGTATCTTGCGTTTGCCAAGCACGCTTTTTTTTTTAAATTGGGCATTTAGGGCGGTGCAACAACCAAACAAGAAAGCGGATATGCGGCCCCCAAGCGGGGACCTAAGCCATTTATGGACCAGAGAGGACTCGGCAGCACTCAGTAGTGGAGTAGGTCCATTATGAAGGAACTCACCGGCTCTGTGTGTGTCTGCAACTTGCATAGAGTAGCACATCTCGGTATTGCCCGTGCAGACCTGCAGACAAAGACGCTTCGTTCCATGCATGAAAAGCTGCTCTCCGCGTCATCATGGATTGTCGACGTGTATCAAGATGAGGTACAGCACACTACCCGAGGACTACATAGAGTCTACGCGGTTTCGAAGCGACCCTCGTTTGGTCTCTCCTTCACATGATGGTCTCGACAACATTAGGCCCGGAAGCGCGGGACGTATCCATGGGCTCGTGTTGCAAACCCTTTTTAATCCAGTGAGAAGCGCAAAAGTGGAGTATGAGAAGGGGGAACACGAGAGAGCGAGAGAAAGGAAAAAAGAGTTGCGGCTCGCATCGATAGAACGCGAGGAGCTGCCAGCCAATAGGCGAGCGTAGCCCACTCTGCTCGGCTGCTTTCTTGTCGGTCGGGGCGATCTGCTGTCATATGCTACCCACGGCTTGGTGGTCGTTTTGAGCGCACAACTGCTCGCTTTGCTCCTGACTCTCGTGCTTGTCCGGCCATCGCCAGCCATCTCCTGCCGTGCCCACGTCCTTGCGCCAGCCAGCTGCATCCACCCCTCCTCCACCCTCAACGGCCACAGCGAAGCACACGTCTAGCTGCCCCAACCCCACAACAAACCTAAACAACACAGCTCAGGCTCAGCTCAGCTCAGCCAGCCGGCCTCCCACATTTTTTTTTCGTTCGTTTGCGAAGTATAAAAGGACGTTCTGGCCATTCCTCATCTCCTTCCATTCCTCATTCGTTCTTCAGCCTCAACGACACCTACAGCACACACGCACAACACACAGTCAGTTCACGGTGTCCTTCTTTGTCTTGCCGTCACCACAGCTACCTCGTAAGACCTACCATAACGACAAAACACACCTTTTGCAGTCCCCTCTGTCCTCTATCCTCTATCCATAAAAAAAAATGGCATTCCAGTCAGAAGAGATTTTCGCTCGTTTGAACGAGGCTCTCGACGCATTCAACGCTACAGAACGCCAGGAGTTGGTCAAGCAGGTCAACGGCATCTTTGAGTTCCAAATCAAGAAGGACAGTTCTGCCAACGCCGAGGTCAAGGTGTGGCACGCCGAGGTCAAGAATCAGGGCATCATCAAGACCGGCCCCGCCCCCGGATCACCCGACATCACACTGTACCTGACCGATGAGGACATGGTCGCGCTCGCTGTGGGGGATCTCTCGGGTGCTCGCGCGTTCATCTCGGACAGGGTCGGCCTCAAGGGACCCATGATGTTGGCCATGAAGCTCGATGTCATCTTCCGCACATTGGGTATGGGCCCTGCCAAGGGATCCGAGAACGACCTTGGGTATGAGGGCTTTGAGTCGAGCTTTTTGATTCTCCAGATCGCAGAGTATCTGCATGTCTTGACGGAGGAGGAGCGCAAGGCGGAGGTGGCCAAGGTCAAGGGCGTGTTCCTGTTCAACGTCAAGAACGCCAAGGGCGACACGGCGGTGTGGATGATGGACATGAAGAACGGCATTGGTCAGATGAAGAAGGGCAAGATCGACGGATTGAAGCCGGACATCACGCTGGAGCTCAAGGACAAGGACTTTGTGGATTTGTTTATGGGCAAGATCAACGGCCAAAAGGCCTTCATGACGGGCAAGATCAAGGTCAAGGGAGCCATCATGCTGGCGCTCAAGCTCGACAACATGATGAAGGACACCCAGGAAAAGATTGGTTTCTTCAAGAGCAAGCTGTAAAAAAAATTCGCAGCGCACAAGATATAGTTGTAGAGACTCTTGATGGAAATCCCTTCTTCCACCCCCCTTTTTATGTGTTCTCGGGTTTGATGCATTTGCACACCTAACCCTCCCCCTCCATTGTATACCAGCCCACAATAAAGTAGAAAAAAGTCCATTTAGGCGTCGCCTAAAGCGACGGCTTCTTTTTTTGCTCTCAAAAAGAACAATTTCCGACAGCGAACCATGCACACGTCCAACCACAGCTTGAGCGCTATATTGTTGTTGACAAAAATGGTCCCCTTTGCAAGGGACGATCCTTTATGATATATTTACTATTTGACTTTGCTAGCCTGTTCCTGTACAATTTAGCAGCCTCCTCCCCCTTCTCCTCCTCTCTCTGCATTCAAGGCAAAGGGGAGCACTGGGTGTGTGTATACACGATCCCATTCTTTAGTAGATAAGCTTCTGGGCTTGCATCCAGTAACCACGAAGAATATTGTCGTCGAATGCGTTCAGGACGGCCTCGTCAAACTCTTCAGGCGAGAAGCTGTTGAGCCAAATGAAAGCAGCGATCAAGGTGAAGTCGGCCCAACCGGCTATTTTGTGTTGGCAGAAGCGAAGCAATCGAAGAGGGAGAGTAAAAGAAAGAGGAGGAAGGTGGTTAGAAAAAAAAAACAAGCAATTGATATACAACCTCAAAGCGCGTATGAATGAAAAAAAAATAATTCATTACGTTGTTCACCGCAAACGAATTTTCCAGGCTTGATGGCACCATGGATCAATCCGAGGTTGGCCTTCAGTTCCTTGATGTTCTGGCTCTTGTCACCAGCGAGCTGCTCGAGGGTCTTGCCGCCCTTTTCGCGCGAGGTCTTGAAGTAATCGGCGTTTGGAGGATCCTGCATCTTGTGCATGTTGAGGATGACCAGACCTTGGATCGAGGGCTGCAACTTGTTCGAGACGTACGACTCGAAAAACCTGTGAAGGTTCTTCTCAGCCTCGGTCTTGCCAAAGATCGTGGGCGTCTCTGGGTAGGTCTTCTCGATGTACTCTGCGATGGCCAAACTGTCCTGGATGCCATAATCGTTTCCGACCTGCATGGTAGGCACTGTTGGGGCTGTGACATTAGGGCTAAAAAAAAATATTTACGAGAAAGAAAAGAAGGAAGCAAATGATTTTAGAAAGTGAAAGTCTGGAGGGGGAGAAGGATTTTTTTCTTCTTTCACGGATGGGTCTGCTTGCTTAAGATTTGATTGTCTCTTTTACCATGCTTTTGGGATCTCGACGGGGATCTGGAGGAAGGTCACTGGGATGGTATCGTGAGAGATGTTCTTGTGGTTCAGGGCCAACTTGGCGCGCCAGACCATAGGCGAGAACGACCTCTGATCGGCATCGACGATCTCAAAGAGTCTGAGTCTTTCAGTCATTGTGGAAGAAGTAAGGCTTGGATTAGGGCTGTGAAGGGAAAAGGTTGTAGGGTAAAAGGTTGAGGAGTGAAGATGAAGAGTTGGGTTTCTTTTTTGAGAGAAGGCGACCGCGTACCGCATTTATACGAGAAGGAAAAAAAAATATGCCAAACACGAATGCTCGAGGGGGTTCGAAGGTGCATGGTTCTCTCGAGACCCAAAGCCATTGGCGCTTCCCACATCCTACTCATCTAGACTGGCAAAGCAACAAGAAAAAAATAACACGGGTGGGAACAAATCCAGTTTGAGGAACAATAACACCTAGGGCAATCAACCTTAGCCAGCATACGCATTCTGTAGACAAGACATCATGTCGTCGACCCTTAACCTTCTAAAATGCTGGTCGACATCATTAGTGTGTTGCGAGAGACTCGCATGCATCAAGCTTTGAGCGTCCATGTCCTCTCTAGTGTCTTCTGATCCGTAGAGGACTAAGGGTGGGAATGACTCGGGGTGCGTGCACGGCGCGTCGTGCATGCATGCATGCATAAGTTTGACCCACCAGTCGTCTTTCCTGATTGATTTCTAGGTGAACAAAAGTACAACCACCCCCTGCTATATACAAAGATGTATTTGCACTGTGTTCATGAGGGCGAGTAAACGACGTGATGCCTAGCGGTGAATATGTCGGAGGATGAAGAAGATGTAAAGGGGTGGACAGGAGGCGTTTTCAGCTCGGAATGGCACGAGAGAGGGCTTTTTTGTCCGATATGCCGGGAGGCGCATAGCGTCCAAATCTCTTGACGTGTGCTGTCGATTGGCGCGCGCTGCTCGGTCCTCCCCTGTTCATCCGTGAACTAACTGACAAGCGAGCCCCAACAGACAGACAAAACGACAACCTTGGTGGGTACCAGACCTTGATGGCCAAGCGTGTGGGCAAACAAACCAAACGCGCTCACCAGCAGGTCGAGACCACATTTGCTGAAAAGAAGACACAAATCGACACATTCCTCTCGCAAAGTCGATTTTTTCCTTCTAGCATTTTCTTCATCGCTGTTTACGCAGGGGTTGTTGGTGTCTGTGCCTCAAGCTTGTGAAAGAAAGGAAGAACAATAAAAAAAAAAAAAAGGCGTACATGTAGCGAAAAGCGCTCGCGCTCCGAACCCACCTTCGCGTCTGTCAAATCAAATCGATTCAGGCCTGATCCCCCCCCTTGCCTGCCTTGGCCTGCCTTACTATTTGCAATGCACACCTCGTCCTCTTCCCCTGCCCCTCCCCCTGCCCCTCCCCCTACCCTCTCTTGCCCTCGATGGCATCTTTATGCAAATTATCAGACCGAGGGGTTCGTTACTAGAGCTGAGGGCCGAAAAAAAGAAAGGCACTCTGCCTTGCAAAGCCTTGCTTCGCTGGCCTCGACCTGGATGCAATTTTACAAAGCATGCCCTGTGAGTTCTTCCTTCTCTCTCTCCGCTGTCTGATCTCTGAACATGTTTATACAATGGCATTTATTACTTTGAGACAACAGGAAAAACACATGCGGGTGCTGGTGGACGGAACTTATGCTTGCTTCAGCTTGGACTCGGCGTGCTTCTTGGCCGCATCCATGGCTTCCTGAACCTTGTCCGCGTGCTCTCCAGCACCCTGGGCAGAGTCGTCCTTGCCACCCTTGCGACCACCGATAATCTGGACCACAACATCGGCCCACTCGGTGGCCTTGAGGCCGCTACCGCCGTTCAGGATCTCCTGTCCGACAACACAAGCGTGCGAGACCTTGCCGTTCGACTCATCCACAGAAAAGACATATGCAGCCTTGTTCTTGAGCTGGGTCTTGACATGGGTCACGACAGCGCCAGTGGCCTTGGCGTTGGATCCAACATCCAAGAGCGCAACAAAGACCTGGGATTCGGGGTTGCTCTCAAAGTACTGCTTGCACTGATCAACGGCGTCCTTGACCTGCTTGGCCTTGCGAGCCTTGTCAGCATCGTCAAAGGCCTTCTTGATACCAGCAAACCGCTCCTTGAAGACGGACTTCTTGTAGGCAGAGATCACAATCTCATCCAGCTCCTTGCCCAAGACCTTGAGCTGCTGCTCCAGCTCGGAGCTCGAAAGTGCACCAGAACCAACATGGCTCAGCTTCTGCTCAAACTCATTGGCAACTTTCTCGGCCTGGTGAGCCTCCTCGCCAGTCACGGCAACGATACGACGGATGCCCTTGGCGATTCCAGTCTCCTCAAGGATGACAAACTGCTTGATGTCTGAGGTCTTGGCAACATGGCTATCGTAGCGATACAAGAGAAAGCACAAGAATAGATGTGAGTACGGGGTTAACACTCTCTCCAGATGTCTTTGTCATTGGATGAGGAGGCGTCTGTAACTTACGTTCCACCGCAGAACTCAATGCTGGTCTTGCTCCACTTCTCGTTGGAAACATCCTTCAGGATCTCGTTGACGTCATAGCCAATGCTGACAACACGGACGGGATCAGGGTAGACCTCACCAAAGACGGCGCGAAGACCGTTGATCTGCTTGGCAATGCTCAGAGGCACTTCCTGCGAGTAAACAGCCAAGCTGCGCTTGATGAAATCGTTGACCATGAGGTCGGTCTCGTGAATCTGCTGCGGGGTCATGCCGTTCTTGGATGTGAAATCGAAGCGCAACTTCTCGGGAGCAACGAGAGATCCCTTTTGGTCGACAACAGTGCCCATGATCTCGCGAAGAGCATAGTTGAGAACGTGGGTTCCAGTGTGGTTGTTGCGAAGAGGCCAGCGGCGGAGCTCGTCAAACTGAACAACGACCTCGTCGTCCACCTTGAGAGTACCGTACTTGAGGTATCCCGTGTGCAAAACGTAACCACCATAGACCTGGACGTTCTCGACGACAAACTCAGCCTTGCCATCGACAGTGATGCTACCAGTGTCATACTCCTGGCCTCCTTGCTCAGCATAGAGGTTGGTGCGGTCCAGAAGAATTCCGAATGACTTTTGCTCCTCGATGGCGGAGGTATCCTCGGGGAATTCGTGGTTGCGGTAGATCAGCTTGACCTTGGCGTTGATGTTGCCAGACTTGTACTTGAAAGAGTCGTCTGTCTTTGGGACAGTTCCCTTAGCTTCAACAGCAGCAATATCGTGAACATCAAAGGCAATGACCTCTCCAGCGCCCGCGCCGGAACCCTTGCCAGCTCTGCTGAGAGCCTTGGCTGCCTCCTGCTGTCTTGAGAATTCCTCCTCGTCAACAGAAATTCCGCTCTCCTCAGCCATCAAGCGGGTGAGATCCACAGGGAATCCATATGTATCGTACAAGCGCCAGACATCAGCTCCAGAGAGGTAAGTAGCCTTAGACTCCAAAGCCTTTTGCAAGTAGCCATCAAACAGCTTCTCGCCGCGGTCCAAGGTGCGTGAGAAGGCCTCCTCTTCCTCGTTCAAAATTTCCTTGACATCTTCAACACGGCTCCTGATCTCTGGGAAAAAGTCACCCTACAAACGGTTTTGTGAATGAGCTTGCAATTAGTCCATATTCGTAGTTACGATAACATAAAGAGGAGAGAAGCGGCGGGAAGGCAGAGCCTCAATACTTACGAATTCGACCAAAACGGTGTCGACCAAAGACGAGAAGAATGTGCCGATCTGGACACCAAACTTTCTGCGGGCATAGCGACAGCCACGACGGAGAATACGTCTCAAGACATAGCCACGTCCCTCATTACTGGGAACACCTCCGTCAGAGATGGCAAAGGTGAGGGTACGGACGTGATCGGCAATGACTCTGTAGGCCATGTCGATTCCATCCTTGTCTTCAGCGCCCAGCAGACCAGTGTAGGTGCGAGCTCCGGTCACTTCCTGAATGGTCTTGAAGATGGGGGTGAAGACGTCGGTGTCGTAGTTGGAGGGCTTATCCTGAAGAATAGAGACCAAGCGCTCAAAGCCCATTCCAGTATCGATGTGCTTGTTTGGGAGAGGGCGCAAAGAGCCGTCGGCCTCACGGTTGAAGGCCATGAAGACAATGTTCCAGACCTCAATCACGTTGGGATCGTCCTCGTTGACCAAGTGGGCAACATCGCGGCCGCCAATACGATCATAGTGGATCTCGGAGCAAGGACCGCAAGGACCCTGCTCACCCATCTCTATAGAAAGCAGCGATGACGAACAAGGTATGAGAACACATATAAATTGGGTGTGATCTGCATTTGCTTCCTGCTTTTGACCTGCGTGTGATTTCCGTACCCCAAAAGTTGTCCTTGATACTTCCTGGAAGAATGCGGTTTTCAGGGACACCGACCTTGAGCCAGAGTTCTCTAGCCTCCAGATCGGGGGCGAGACCCTGCTTCTCGTCACCACCAAAGTAGGTAACGTAGAGGCGGTCCTTGGAGAGGCCGTAGACCTCGGTCAAGAGCTTCCAGCCCATGTCAATAGCCTCTTTCTATTTGGTGAATAGCAGACATACATGTATCATTATAAGTCACGCTGTCCTTGGGCCTCCCGCTTTGCCCGCTTCTCCGATCACTCGTGTCCTGCAAGAACGTACCTTGAAGTAGTCGCCAAAGGACCAGTTACCCAACATCTCAAAGTAGGTATGATGGTACGTGTCCTTGCCGACATCGTCAAGATCGTTATGCTTTCCTCCTGCGGAAACAATGAAAAGAAAAAAAAAGCTTGTCAGTATCAAAGGGGGAATGGATCGTTCGAGACCATCCTTCCTCCAACCCCCTTATTGCTTGCAGCTCCCTTTCGCTTCTGCATAGAATGCACAAACCCGGGTGCGAGTGCTTACCGGCGCGAATGCACTTTTGCGAGTTGACAGCACGGGTGAGCTTGCCAAAGTCGGTGTTGGGGTCGATGGTGCCCAAAAAGATGGGCTTGTACTGTTTTGAGGAAGAGGGGAGGAGAGGAGGAGCAAACACAGAGATCAGCATGCCTGTCCGATGGAATCCGCCATGAGCAATTGAGCAATAAGCTTTGGTTTTCCCACAAGGGCGATTCTTACCTGGTTCATACCAGCGTTAGCGAAGAGGAGGGTGGGATCCTCATGAGGGATGGTCGAGGAGCTGGGCACGAAGGTGTGGCCATAGGTGTCCCGGAAGTACGAGATGAAGGTCTCGCGAACCCTGACGGCAGTCCAGTGGTCGGGTCTGAAGGTCATTCTCTGCGTATGACCTGTGAGGCATGCACATGCACATATGCAGATAGAGAGAGAGAGAGAGGAATGCAGACACAGAGGAGCGTGAGTGATGCGAGAGCGACAGCAGGCTGAGCACACAAGCAGGCAAAGGGCCATTCCTGATCCAAGGACGGGACATACGAGGTGGAGGTTAATCGAGGAGGGGCGAGTGGAGGGAAAGAAGAGAAAAGGGAACGTAGCAAAGAGCCTTTATCGGGCCCGAGGAAGGGGAGCAACGAAGAAAAAAAAAATGCTGTGGCTTTGCTCGATGACCCACGAGGCTCGTTTCTTTTTTGACTCGATTTGCACTCAGGTCGCATCCATCGGGGGTTACCTTGCGCAGCCCTGCAAAAAGGACTAGTGCAATTGTTTGAGCCGTATACAGCGAGGCTTTGCTGTATATCTCTGCAGCGGGTGCTGTGTGGTCTACTGCTTGAGTGAACAAGCGTGGGCATTGTGGATATTTCTATTAAATAATATAATATTATAATTACAGCTAAGAGTTGCCGGGGTATGTGTGTTGTTGTTGAGGAGGAGGAGGAGACAACTCAGATATGGAGGGACCGCAGTACATCCGGACCAAGTTCTTGGACATAGTCGCTGGCGTGCATGTAGCGCTCATGCTGGTATTTTGCAAACAGTGACTGCACAGGCTGCTCCAACAGCGTGAGCAGCACATTCAACGGCCCCGAGAGCGTGGCCTCCGCATAGCCAGAAAAGAACTCGTGCTGGGCCGTCCATGTCCCCGTGGATAAGAGTCGCATCGAGGCGCAGTAGGACACCGCGGCGACCATGCTCGACGGCACTGCAATGAACCGATGATCACACAGGGTCAGGTCAACCAGATACTTTGCTAATGTCCGGATTTCGGGGTCATAGTTGTCGGCTCGACTGATCCGACGTAGAAAGCTCATAGGTCCAGGAGCGCCCATGTCGTAGTTCAAGGCCCGTAGCATGTCGATCTCTGCCCGCCGCACGGTTGCTGGCGTGTAGGCATCACCACCCAAGTAGACGAGCTCTGCGATGGCGGGCGACTGGATCTCTTCGAATTTGGAAGCCAGCAAAAGTGCCGCTGTGCCGGCGAGTTGGAGCTGGTCGATTGGAACGATGACTCGGGAGAGAAAGCGGTCCAAGTAGTTGACGCAGAGGTGCATGGTCTCCTGTAGCAGATCGAACCTGTCATGGACTTGGACTAGCCATTCTATCAGGTGGACACGGTACTGCCATTTCAGTTCGCTTTGTTTGTTCATGTAGTGTGGATCTGGTAGCAGCTTGATCTACGAGGGGCGAAAGGGAGATATGGAGAACAGAGACGCGGTTAGAATGAAGGACATGTAGCGTGTGCGGCAGGGCGAGAAACGATGGTAAGGGCGATATCTTTTTGACTTTAGCTTGCCTCCATGTGTCTTTTGTACGCAAAAATCTCGGCTTGATATTCAGTCAGGAGTGTTGGATCTGGATCCTGCTCCGATTGCTCTGCGGGGGTATCGAGATCCATGGCGCACAGCATGTCCGAGACATATGCTGGCCCGTCTCTTGCTAAGGTGTTGTCGACCTCCACGTCCATCATGTCCATGTCAAGGTAAACGGGCGAGTCGAACACTGGGACGGAGGGGATGAGCGGAGGGCCGCCTTTCCGTAGTCTGGTCGCGGGATGCTGTTGAGTAGAGTTTACAGCGTCAGCTGCGACGTTTATCCTGGCTTTTCGATTGTTCAATGGCCTGCTCACGGACATTGCACTCGGCCGAGCCTCTACGGGGACTTGTGTCCGATGTCTCTTCTCCGCGCGTGCTTTGGGCGCGGGCGGGGCGTGGGTCATGGCCCTGTCGGCGACGGCGATGGATGCATTCATTTTGGTAGCCTGGATCAGTGCCTGCCGCCGACCTACGGCTGCTGGGGCAGCCTTCTCTGTGGGTCTGGATAATAGCAACGTCGTTGGGGTGGAGAGGCGCTTGGAAACTCTTGCTTGAGGGCCTTGGGCCGAGGGTACTGCTGAGGTGGACAGGGCTCTGGTGAGCGGAGCTACTGGCAGCGTGGACTGGATTCTTCGCGTCCGTGCCGGAGTCTGAGCGGGAATCTGAGTTGGAGCTGGGAGTGGGACGAGGGGGACTTTTGCGCGCCGGGGCAGTCCTTGTCTACGGCTTTCTTGCTGGTGCTGCTGCTGCTGCTGTTGCTGCTCCTTTGGTTGTTTGGCTTCATGACTTGATTGTCTCTCTGCTGCTGGCTGGTTCTTGAGGCATTAAAAAAGAGAAAGAATTATGCTTTGAATGAGTGCATTGTGGAGGGTCGTGGTATGAAAACATTGAAGCGCGGCTCCTCTTGCGTCCTTGGTCTTACCTTGATGTTTGTCACGTCGTCGAGGGCCTGTTTCTGTGCGAGCACAAGTTTTGAAGGAGGTTTGCCATATATCTTGGAATGGGCTGCTGCTGCCGCTGCCACTGTCAATGAGGTAGCAGCGGTGGATTTGTGAATCTTTCCATGCTGTGGCGGTAGGTGCTGGCGTACGTGCTGGCTATGGCTGGTAGGGTTGCTGCTGTTGCTTTTGTGGATCAAGCCTTGGGATGGCAATGAGGCTGGTGGTCTGTTTTCGTCGTTGGTAAAGATGCGTGGAGGAGGTATTCGAGATCGAGACCTTGTGTCTTTGTGTGGATGGGTCGCCGCTGGCAGCCTTGACGCGTGCTGGAGCGGGTGCTGGTGCTGTGCAACCATAGGGCGGAAAATGAGGACGGGGGGAATGAAGGCCGGATACGGGAATGAGAAGGCGGGGGGGACTGAAGAGGACTGAAGAGGACTGGTGAGGACTGATGAGGACTGATGAGGACGATGGGCGTTGCGGCGGGATGAAGAGATGGGATGATCAAAAAAATAATAACAAACAACGCGTGTGTTTGTTTGCTGGTCTTGTCTATGTTTGCCAAAGTACCGCGGTGTCACTCCAGTAGACTGCCCGTTGGGCTGACCAGTGGACTCTCCATGTCAACAAAGCGAGTGCCAATGTGCACACAGCAATAACATGCTCGTCAGCGTCGCTTGACACGGCAGATGTCCATCGCGTATGTCTTCACCGTCAAGGATTCTACGCGGCCATAGCCTACACGAGAAGACACGAAGGTCTCTAGACGTCCTTGCCATGGCTCTATGACGACCCTCTCGCCTTTCATATCTCTGCTCAAAATAGCCTACGTATGATGCCCTCGTTCCTCAGCGCCAAGGAGCATCCTCCAAACCCTCCAACCCTTCATCCTTCAGCCCTGGCGCGCGCCTGTGAATCTGCTCCGAGACATTATTTGCAGGAGTGTCCATGCGCTGGAGGCTCAGCCCTGGTTTTTAGCTGATCCATTGGATCCAAACGCTGCTGTGGGTGCTGCTCCTCCGCCTGCTCACCAGCAGCTGCAGTGATGTATGTAATCCTCACGGTCTCTTAAGGTTTGCAGCCACGCTGGATTGGGTGGTGGCGCAGAGGATCGAGCCAAGGAAAAAGGAGAGGAAAATAGAAATGGAAATTAGCGGAATTGGGCGCATGGCGCATGGACAGAGGGCTGCTGGTGGCAAAGGCCGCACAACGCACACCGGTCTCGATGGGCCTGGGCGAGCGAGCGACTGCAGAGCGCCAAGGATGCAAAGGCGACGTATGTGCACGAGTGTGCAATGTCACAGCACGGGTCCACAAGACCAGAACAGACGGGGCTGGATGGCAGTCCGCTGGCTGCGTCTCCTCGTGGATGTGTGTCCTTTAAATAGGCCCTTGTGTCGACCTCGATTCTCGCTGCTTTCCTCTGTCCCACACACACACACACACACACACCTCTCTTGCACTCCCCACCTTCCGTCTCCTCCTCCTCCTCCTTTCTCTTTCCTCGTCCTTCCTGCATTCCTGCATTCCTGCATTCCCTCGCTCGCTCATCACCCTCCTCCTTCAGCCCGCAATCCCAACACGCTCACCATGGAGTGGCTCGCAGTCAAGACAGGCGCGCTGCTCAACAGCTCCGCGGCCCTCCTCGACCAGGTCGTCCAGTCCAGTTCGCAGTTCGAAGCCACTCTCTCGCCTGCCGCCATGAAGGTCGTACAAGGAGGTATGTTTCTTGATGCTGCCCTGGCTCCACCACAACGCACCGTCTCGCTACACTCTCGACGTGGGCCTCCCCTGAACTGACACTTTTTTTTTGGACTCTTCCTTCTTGATATGCGTTACAAGTCATGGGGAATGATGTTCTCTCGGCAGGATTCTTCTTGATGATCGTTGGCAGCTTCTACACATTCTTCAAGGACCTCATCGTCCAATACTACTACAACATCCAGTCCTGGTTCTATGTGTCTGTCGAGGTCCAGGAGGGCGACGACTGCTACAAGTGGCTTTCTGGTAAGTGTTGCAACATACGCACAGCCTGTCTCTGGGTCTGAAACCAAACTGTCCAAGCGTCGCAAGAACATGCGCCCCCAATCCTAATACACTTTCCCGATCCCTCTCCTTTAGAATGGGTCGCTGAGCGCCCTCTTACAAAGTCTGTTCGCCATTTGACTGTCAAGGCTGTGTGGGCAGAGGAGGACGACGATCGGGGCTATTACAACAACAACAACACGCGCGGCGACGAGCGACCCAAACTCATGTTCCTGCCAGGCTTGGGCTCGCATGTGCTCTACCACAAGGGCCATAAGGTCAGCGTCTCTCAGGATCGCCCCGATCAGGCGGCGGGCGCAGACAGCGAGCAGTCGCGCATCTTGGCCTCGATCCAAAAGAAGCAGAGTTTGACCATCTCGACCTTTGGCTGGGATATGAGTTTGCTCAAGATGATTGTGCGCGATGCAATGGAAGAGTCTTACAAAAAGAAGGAGGGCAAGACCACCATCTACACCTCTCAACCCTACGACAGCTACTGGTCTAGCTCTGCCACCCGCGCCCCACGCGCTTTCCACTCGGTCATTCTTGCAGAGGGTCTCAAGGAAGAGCTTTTGTCAGGTAGGACTTTTTGTTTTTTTCTTTTCCACATACCTCAACAGTTGCAACATTGTTACTTGTACCAACTCCATGTGCCCCCCTTTCTCTCTTTTACCTCCACGCAGATATCACTACATTCCGCAACTCGTCTCAATGGTACCATGACCGCGGTGTTCCATACAGACGAGGATACCTGCTGCATGGACCTCCAGGAACAGGAAAGACCTCTTTCATTGTCGCCCTGGCTGGCCATCTTCGCATGTCTGTCTGTATCGTCAACCTGGGTATCTCGGGATTGAACGATCAGCAACTGGACCAACTCCTAAACAATGCTCCACGCAACAGTATCCTGCTCATGGAGGATGTGGATGCTGCTCTGGTCAAGCGCAAGGCTGGAAGGGCTCAGGAAGGAAGCAACAACGTCACCCTCTCGGGTATTTTGAACGCCCTCGACGGTATCACCGCCCAGGAAGGCAGTGTTGTGTTCATGACCACCAACCATATCCGCAAGCTCGCCCCAGCCTTGATCCGTCCTGGACGCTGTGACCGCAAGATGCTCTTTGATTATGCAGATGAACACCAGGTCCGCGGTATGTTCCTCAAGTTCTTCCTCAGTCGATCCTCCACTGGTCAGACCACCAATGACTTGCCTCTCCCCAAGGGAATCTTTGCCCTCGCCAAGGCCGATTCCAAGGAACAGGCTCGCAAGGACGCGTACGATGTCATGATCCATGAGGTGGCCGACAAGATGTGCCGAGCCATCACTCACAAGGATGCCGTGACCACTGCTCAGCTTCAGGGGTTCTTTATGCTCCACCGCGACAGTCCCGAGACCATTGTGGACGAGGTCCCCGGATTTTTGGAAGAGCTGGCTCGTGAGCGTGAGGCTCTGTCGAGCAAGAAGCAGTTGCGTCGCCAGCGTCAGGAGAAGAAGAAGGCCAAGAAGGAGGCAAAGGAGAAGAAGAGGAAGGAGGAAAAGATGGCTTCAGGGGAGACCCTGGACAGCAGCGAAGATGAAAATAACTCTGGCTCTGGTTCGGACTCGGACTCGTTCTCAGACTCGGACTATTACGAGGAGGTCAAGGGCGGCAGTTCCTCGATCCTGGGTGTACAAAAGACGAACGGTGACAGCAAGGGTATTAGCGCGCACCTCAATGGCGACCGCAAGACCAAGAGCCCTGCAAGTGATGATTCCGATGGTGACAAGACCCCTATCCCAGCAGAGGTCGATGCCACTGTTGCCGATGCTACCACTGTGATTTAGATATAGTTGAACCTACCAACAGCAACAGCAGTAGCAACAGCAAGGGCGACCATCTTCATGTAACAATCAATATACAAAACGACCTTTGAGCATATACAAAATAGCGTTTATTATACTATTGAAAACGAGTGTGATGTGTAGGATGTGCTAATGTTGCTTGAACAGCAACTCGAGGTATTTTTTTTTTTGCAACTTCGCCTGTTCTTGACTTTCTTTTCTTACAGCTCGTCGTGAACAGCCTCCTTGGTCTCTGCAGAGGATTCAGAGTCCAGCTCCTCCTCGGCCTTGGCGACAATCTCCTCCACGTTCACAGCCTCGGGCTGCTGCTGCTGCTGCTGGTTGCTGCTTCCAGGTCCAGTCATGGGAGGGTTGGTGCTGTCTGTAAACTCCTTGAGCATCTTGTTGAGCTCCTCGGGCGACATCATACCGGGCTTCTCATTGTCTGCGTCCAGAATGTCCTCACGCTTCTCAATCTCGGCGTCAATCTCCTCTTGGTCACGGGCCTCGGCCTGAGGCACCTCAAACTGTGCCTCTGCGGTGGTGTCCACGCCCAGGTTCTCGCGCAACATGTTCTCGACACGTCCTGCAAAGGCCTTGACGCCATCCTTCAGGGAGTAGCCACTACGGACCAGCGTAATGTCGTACAGGACCTTGGCCATCTCCTGGAAGTGCTTGTCGTTCTCGTAGCCCTTGGGGTCCTTGCGTGCACGCTCCAGCATGCCCAGGATCAGAGGGTGGCCCGGGTTGATTTCGAGAATCTTTTTCTGGTTCTTCATGAAATTGTGCATGGATGCGTCCTTGTTCTGCTTGGCCTGACCCTCCATGATACGCTCCATGTTGGCGGTCCATCCAAAGTCGTTGGCGACCAGAGCTGCTGGGGAGGTGGTCAAACGCTTCGAAACGCGGACCTTTTCCACGTCATTGAGCAACGTCGCGTGCATCCAGTCCAACAAAGGCAGGAATTTTTCCTCCAGCTCCTTCTCGGTCTCTGCGCTGTGATCTTCGTCTCCAAGCTTCAAGTCTGATTTGCCCACGTTCTGGAAACTCTTGTTCTCAAAGCCGCCCAGGTGCGAGAGCACAATCTCGTCGACAGGGTCGTCCATGTACAGGACCTCATAGCCGCGGGCCAAGAGCGACTCGACAAAGGGCGACTGCTTGATCTCGTCCACGTTGGCGCCAGTGAAATAAAAGATGTCCTTCTGGCCCTTCTTCATGCGCGAGACATACGACTCGAGCGAGGTCAGGTCCTCAGAGTTGGAGGAACGGTAACGCAAAAGACGCGAAATCTTTTTCACATTTGACTTGTCCTCGAGAGCTCCGAGCTTGAGGGCAGTGCCGTACTCCTTGATGAAATCGGCATACTTGGTCTCGTCCTGGGACATGGACTTGAGAAGATCAAAGAGCTTCTTGACCAGGTGCTTGCTGATGGACTTGATGCTCTTGTTGGACTGGACCGTCTCGCGCGAGACGTTCAGGGGAGCGTCCTCGGCATCGACGACGACCTTGAGGAAACCGAGCCAGCGGGGCAAAAAGTCCGTGGAATCATCCGTAATGAAGACGCGTTTGACATAGAGCTTGACGTTGGAGTGGGCATGGTCGACGCGCTGGTAGAGGTCCTTGGGGGCCTTGCTAGGGATATACATGATGGCCTTGAATTCGTTATCACCCTCGGCCTTGAAGTGGCTGTGAGCCATGGCCTTTGCTCCGGGTTCACGGCTGAGAACAGAGTAGAACTCTTCGTACTCGGTCTCCGAGACTGATTTAGGGTCCCGGATCCAGATGGGCTTGTTGGTGTTCATGAGATCGTCCTCCTCATACGTGACGGTGATCGGCGCGGCCTTCTCCTTGGGCTCGTCCTCCTTGACGTCCTCGACCTGGGCCTCCTCAGAGTCATCGGCCGTCTTTTCAGTCTCCTTGGCCACAACGGGCTCAGCCTCGACGGTCTTGGTCTTTGTGCGGCGGATGTAGATGGGGAAGTTGATGAATTCGGAGTACTTGGTCACGAGCTGCTGGATACGCGTGTCATCCAGGTACTGCTCCTGATCGGCCTTGAGGTGGATCGCAATCTGGGTGCCACGGCCGAGCGTGTTGCCGGCGGGGTCCTTTGCAATGGTGAAATCATCGACCGCAGTCGACTCCCAGATGTACTGATCGTCGTTGTTGTTCTTGCTCGTCACACGCACCTTGTCGGCGACCAGGAAGACCGAGTAGAAGCCCACACCAAACTTTCCGATCAAGTCCATATCGGCCTTGTCTCCCGACATGGTCTCCAAGAACTCGGAAGTGCCAGACTACAAGATGCAGTAACGGGGATCGGTATTAGCACATTAAGCATTCAAGACTGAAAGTCATCTACGAGTTTAGATTCCATGGCAATCTAGGTGGCTGTCATTTTACCTTTGCAATAGTGCCGAGGTTTTTCTGCAGATCCTCCTTGGTCATGCCGATACCAGTATCGGTGATGGTGATGACGCGCTGGTCCTTGTGGACGGCGATGGTGACATTGAGGTTGGGGTTGGTATGAAGCGCGGACGCGTCTGTGAGGGCCTGGAAACGGATCTTGTCAAGCGCGTCCGATCCGTTGGAGATAAGCTCGCGCAGGAAGATCTCGGGCGTCTTGTAAAGCGAGTTGATGACGATGTTCATCAGGCGTGAGACCTCCGTCTATAGCCAAGGTACCCAGAACAAAAGAGAGAAAGAGGAAAGACGATCGACATTGCGAGTCAGCTACAGAGGCGCATTCTATCATGCGACAAATCCTTGTCTTTCAAGCGTCTGTACCTGGAAGTGGAACTTTTCGCCTTGAATGACGGGCTCCTGCGAGTTGGAGTCGAATGCAAAGTTTTGGGGCACGGCGACGTTCTCGCCGGGCTGGTTGAAGGCGGCCTGGGCCCCAGGGGCCTCGGCAGCGACGACCGAGATGGCGGCGAGGATGCTCAGGAACAAGAAAGATCTCTTCATTGTGCGTTGATTGGATGGGAGGAGTGCACTGAGAAAGGATTGAGTGGGCGTATTCGTAGGATGGAGGGAGGGAGGGAAGTGAAAGGAGAGGGGAGTAAAGGACAAGGAGAGAACAAAGAGAGAGAGAGAGAGAGTGAGAGAGAAGTGAGAGAGAAGTGAGAAGGAAGTGAGAAGGAAGGTGTGTGGAGAAGGATGAGGAAACAAAAAGAAGCGAACGTTGACTGAGATACGCGCACGATTAGATCAAACGCAGTGCGATCAAAACTGCTGGCACACAGCCATTGGTCCACCTGCCTCTTGCACATCCACACTACACTATACACACACACACATACAAAGTGAACACACACAAAGTAAGAACACAACACACACACACACACACGCAGGCTCAACCACGCATGCTGCCGGGTCGTCTGCTCATCCCACACCATACCGTCTCTGCGAGTCCTGCACTCTGCTACATACTTGCAGCAGTGCACTGTAGGCGCCCTTATTTCCTGAGTATTGTTGGGATGTAAGGACAGCCACTTCCCGTGTCCCTGTCCCCTGCAGGGCCCTCGCGCAAGAAACTTTTTTTTATTTTATTTCCGTCCCATCACCATCGCCAATCCACCCTGCCTCGGCTTCTGTCGCTCTCCCTCCGACCTAAATCATCTCGCTCGGCTCATCCTCGCTTTTTGCTGCCCTTCTCTCAACTCCGCAAGTGCATGCACAGGTCAACAACAACAACAACAACGACAATCTTCAGAGAAAAAGACGCATACAGCAAACCCACGCGCGCAGCGCATACAACCAACCTCGAGGCCTGTCTTCTGTCACAGAAAGGGCTCCAATCACTCATCATGGGCAAGTCTGCTGCCACGCGAGCATCTCGCTCCACGCGGCAGAGCTCTGCCGCAGTCGAGCTTGCTGTTCCTGTTCCTCTCGCTCCCCATACCAATCTGCAAGACACAAGAACCATACAGCAACTCCGCGACGAGCTTGAGGAACTCGCCGAGGCAAAAGAACGAGCCGACCATCGGGTTACGCAGCTCGAGGAACGTGCCCAGTATCTCGAAGCCAACGCCCGACTCAGTGCTAGCATGGCATCCAAGGAGAACATGGATCTGAAAGAAAAGGCGCGCAAGCTCGAAATCGAACTCTGTAAGTGTGGACAGCGACCACGACATGCCAGCCAGCAACCCAACATGGGAAACCACGCATTTGTGCAAAAGTCTCGACTTATGATCCACTCCTACCCGTCTAACCACACAACCTATGGGGGGTTATTTTTATGATTTGCAACTTGTAATTTTGACTCAATAGCAACGATTGTTGATGAGCGGGACACACTGGCCCTGGAGATTGTGGGCGACTCGGCAGTCTTGGTAAACAGCGTTGGCTTGCACTGGTTTCAAGGAAAACCGTTTGTACAATGCACGATTGTTGTGTCTCTCCTACTGACACTGCCCTTCGCTGTTTCATTCTAGGACGAGGCAAGACTGCTGTCATCACAGCTAAAGGAGGCATGGCTCAGAATATCGACCATGAGACAGTCGCAGGAGGAACACGTTCAAAAGCTGTACAAAGCCCAAGAGTCGAATGCCAAGCTGGTCGACGATCTCGCCAAGGCAACAGACGCCTCAACCGCTATCAAGACTGCACTCGTCGACCAAAAGACTCGGTGGGAAACCGAAAAGGCAGAGTTCCTGGCAGAGATCGATTCTCTCAAAGTAAAGCACCGTGGTGAACCCATACTTCGCTGACCATGCTGGAACAGGGTAGCGAGGTACTAACTCTCTGTTACTTTTTTACTCGAATACTCAGACGAAACTAGTCAACTCTAGCACAGACGGCGGTAAGCAGGTACTGGATTGGGAACAGGACAGAACACGGCTGCGGGACAGTCTCAAGAGCGAGAGGGCATCCTGGGATAAGGAGAAACGAGGATTTATGGATCAGATCGCGTCACTCAAGGTCAAAACAACGTCGCTCAGTCTCCAGAAAACAGCGCCGCCAGAATGGACGTTGGAAAAGCATCAATTGGTCGACCAGTGCACCACCCTGCAGAGCAGAGTCGCCGCCTTGGAGAGTGATCGTTCCAGCGCGGGTGGTCCGAGCAGCCCTGCCGTCAAGAAACTGGAACTGGAGAAGCTCAAACTGGAAAAGAAGGTCGACGCCCTGAAAGCCAAACTTGTGGAAGTGATGGATCACTTCAGGACGACTCAAGCTCAGGCGGACGAAAAAAAGGCAAGTCCCTCATCTGTGCTGCTCATATCTTTTATATGCACTTTGACGAGACAGGGCGAGAAGGAAGAACGGCGGTGGTGATGCTCCCTTGTTTCATTTCCCTTATTTGTCCATGGCATCTAGGCCTATCCTCTGACACTCTTGTTTTCACTTTGGCTCCGCCTCAATAGAAGCCTGGCCGACGCCCTGCTGCGCCTAAGAAACCAGCCAGCAGGCCAATCGCCGACGATGTCGCTATGGATGTGGATACGGAGGAAAAGACAGACGCGCCATCAGCACCGCCTCCACGCAATCAGAGAGCAAAGCGAGCGACGACGACCAAGCCGATCAGCTACCATGTGGATTCTACCAGCGACGAGGACGATGAGGATGGTTCTGAGGACGATGAGGACGACGATGAAGGCGAAGACGAAGACAATAACGACAACGAGTCTGGAGAGGATGAGGAAATGCAGGACGCCGCTCACAATACCAAAGAAGGATCAGGAACCGAGCCCGTTGCTGGCAGTCCTTCAAAACCACCATCCGCATCCGAAATGACCAGCCCTGGCAGTAATGGCCTGGAGTCTGTGCGAGAAAAAGATACCCCATCAGGATCGCCAGTGCGGCCTAGCGCCAAAAAGTCATCAGCAACCAAGACACAGTTGAGTGAGGAGGACTCGGACTCGGACTTTGAACCAGAGCTGATCAAGAGCCGAGGCAGAGGAGCCGTGAAGAGAGCTGCTAGTCCTGCCGCCACGGAACCAAGCGCCAAGAAGGTATCCGCTTCGACATCCAACAAGAAACGGTCAACCCCGACTGAGCCGGCAACTGTTAACGTCACTTCACCTGCCACATCGTCTGCACCCATGGACTCTCTTGCATCCCCAAATACCCCAACCGAAGCGACACCTGGTACGCCTTCAGAAGCCATGTCCGCCTCTAGCGCAGTCGCCGCGAAAGATATACCGCCTGCAACGACCACAACAGCAACGACGTCAACGACGGCATCTACGACAACAGTGACGGTAACAGCGGTCAAAAAGAAGCGCAAGCTGCTGACGGGCAAAGGACTGCAGGAACTAGGAGATATTCTGAATGGCCCTGGATCTGAACTATCGTCTGCTCCAGGGACAGGACTTCACTTTGGGGCAAACAAGGCGCGTGCCCAAGCTAGTGGCTCGGGCTCCTTGCTGAATGGTACGAAACCGAGTCAGCCCAAGCTTCAGGCGCTGAACGCAATCAAGATGGCGTTCGCGCTCCCCAAGGCGCGGAATTCGTCGCCGAGTGGAGATATGGAAAGTTAAGTTGCTGTAGAATAGAAAAAAAATATATATGTATTTTTCAAATGTTCTCAGGACATAGAGCTCAAACTAGGACGAGCCGGTCGGGTAATCGTAATCGCATTCTCCGATCTCTTGTACGTAGTCGTCCTGACACCCTTGAGCGTAATCGTTGGGCAATTCGGTACCCTGGCGCAATGCTTTTGCTTGCAGCTTGCTCATGCACTTGACACGCTCGGCGTCCGCCTCTCGCCTGCAGTCAAAATTGCGAGTGTCAGTTTCTGGTGCCGTAACACCTTGGGCAGGATCATTGTCATCCGGCACTGTCAAAGACATAGAAAACAAGGATTAGTCTTGATATCCAGGAGAGTGCGCGCCTTCAAGGATATCCTTATGTGGAAGCAGCCCGCAAACTTACTCGGGACAGCGCATGTGGTCGAGACCAAGGCCAAAGCAGCGATGGCGGCGAGAAGGATGGCGTAGGAGCGCTTCATGGCTGGATATTAAGCGTTGAGTGAGTGAGGAAAAGGTTGAAGCACCTTCGAGTGTGAGAACTGGCTAGAGATGGAGAGGATGAGTGAAAAAAATGTGCAACTGAAGGAGCGAGCAGCTCTTTATATCAACCGTTTGCGTTCTTTCTCGACCTCTCTACTCTTAGTTCATCCGTGTGCTTCATCCTGATCGAGGCCCCTTCTGTGTCCCCTTCACCTTCTCACCCGCATCTCTTTCTCCTCACAATTACTTTCGCCGTGCAGTTGTACTCCTCCTGCCCTCCCTACACCCGTCTGGCAGTCTTTTTTTCCTTGCCTTAGATTTTTCTGTCCCCTGTGGACTTTTTTCACCGAAATAGGCCTTTGTCCGCTTGAACCTCACGGCAAGGGGTACGAGTGCATTGAAAAAAAGGAAACTTTTGATGTTGTGAAGGATGAAAAGCACATTCTTCACAAAAAGTCCTGTTAGCATCGACCTCTCTCCTTCCCCCCTTCATCCTTTTCTTCCTCACTATTCCTGGCTCTTTGCTCTCCATGTTTGAGCCATGCCCTTTTTTTTTTGCTTTTCCTTTCGTTAGCCGGCGCGCCAGAACGAGTGCGTGAGGGGTTGACGCGAATCCATCCTTGAGCGACCATTGATTTCAGGGGTGCGACATTGAGGAACTCAAAGGGGGTGTTCTGTCGTATGTCAATTTATTTATATCGATATTATGCGTGAACTTGCTAGTCTCGTTAGAGTCCAACGCTAGCTTAGAGACGAGTTGTTCCTAGACGACAACAGAAGCATCGCGTCGATGGACGCGGATGGGCAAGCCCTTTGCAATTGGCAGGGTCAAGCCTGCGCCATACTGAGGCTCGTTAATGGGATCCACCAGCTCAAAATCGAAACGCTTGAACAGCAGCGACATGATCGTGATGGCCTCAATGGTAGCAAACTGTTGACCAAGGCCTGTTGGTTATGAGGAAGGTGGTGAGAGTACCAGAGAATACAGAGAGCGCGTCAGGCGACTTTCACAATTGTTTGAAAGCTGAGTGGGTGACTCCGTGGGATCGACAGTGCAAAAAAAAATGGACTTACAAGTACGAGGGCCAGCATGGAATGCAGGGAACTTTGTGGGCGAGCTCTTGTCAGTGTCGAGCCAGCGCTCGGGCTTGAACTCCTTGGCGTCTGGACCCCAGATCTTGGCGTCGCGACTACAAGGCAACCATTTTGAAGATACCAGAGATTTTTAGTTCATCAGCTGGATCCATACGCTATGCTAGACCCGTTCAAGCGATAAACAAATAAAACACGTTACCCCATGGTCCATGGGGACCATTGGAAGAACTCTCCCTTCTTGATTTCTACGCCGTCTAAATTATCATCAGAAGAGAGAGGAAACAACCCCTATTGTTTAGTCGAATGGTTCGCAGTACAATAGCCGTGGCTGCTTTTGGAGTAACGAGGATAGTTCATGACTTACTGGGGAGAACATCGTCTTCAACGCAGACCTTCATGTTTCTTGGTACACCTTTGTCGATTCAGGAGAAGATTGTTGAAAGCAGTTAATATTTCGCTTTTGCAAGGCAGATATCCGAAGTGACATTCTTTCTGCAAACCGATCGTAAGTAGCATACTGGGATAGAGACGAAGAGCTATGAAGGAGGGTTGAAATATACAACCTGTTAGTTAACACACAACTTCTGCAACAGAACATTCGTCTGGAAAAAAAACAAACACCTGTGGAACATGATTTACCTTCATAGAGACTGAGAAAGACCAAGCAGGATGCAGGAACACGGCGAACCAAGTTAGTGTGTAGGACAATCCCCAACATAAAAAAAACGGTCGCAATTGAACGACAAATGGAGGGTCATAGTTTGTACGTACCATGCTTCGGCATACTTCATGTGCTTCGAGGACTCGTAGGTGGGCATTTCGTCGCCAAGAACGGTCTTGATCTCCTCCTGCAGTTTGCGGACAATATTCTTGTCTGCAGACGCGCGGTGCATGAGATAGAACATCCAAGAAAGAGCCTGCGCTGTAGTATCGCGTCCAGCGCTGCAGAGAAAGAATCATGCAAAAAAAAAAAAAGGGCGTTAGCGTTTTTTCTGCCTTCCATTCAATATGGTGTCAGAAAGAGCGAGTTTGGACCCTACATAATAAAGTTGAGGATGCTGTCCTTCAACATGTCGTCCGAGAGGACCTCGCCATCATCACCCTTGAGATCCATAAAGAGCTGCAAGAGGTCCTTCTGGGGCTTGTGAAAGCCATTGGCACGGCGGGTGCGAATGATGTCAAGTGCAAAGTCAACGACAATCTTCTTGTCTTTGGCGACCTGCTTGTCGACTCCGGTCAACCATTCGATCAGCCTCCATGGTCCGAGGAAGAGGCGCTCGCTGACGGTGGCATTGAGGCGATCGAATGCAGCAGCAAACTCGACCTCCTGCTCGGGGTCGGTCAAGCACCCAAAGGACTTGCCGAAGGAGATCCTGGAGGTTGAAGAAAAAACACGAGACGTGTTGTGTATTTAGTATGTGTTTGTTGCATGCACACACACATTGGTGCAACAGCGGGAGTGATGCTCTCTTTGTGGCACACAGCTCAGTATGTAATACCAGGCAGGCCTGAGAGCTGCCATTAGTATCTCCACAGACATGAGATTAAATATTAAAACAGAGCCAGAGGTATATGGGGGACGGTGAAGAAAAAAAAAAAAAGGAGTACAGAAAGTGAGCCCATCCTAGCCTCGGTGGATGCATGAGTGCAGGAGAATGGGGGTAAACATGGTTGCTTGGCCCCCATATGACAGAGATAGGGATCGAATGACTTTGAAGCCTATATGGGACCTCCGATCGATGATCGGCGCTTGTGGATCGGGTCGGATTGTAGCGACCATGCAGCTTGAAGGGGAGTGTCGAAAAGGGGTGAATACAAAGTGGTAAAGTGCACACAACTTACTCGCCAAAGCTGTCGAGCGTGAACTTGAGAAAGATGTCGTGGATGTCGACTGCAACACCTTTATCTGCAACTGTATCAAAGTAGTCCGAAACGACTTTGGACTCTTGCACAAACACATTGCTCGTGTAATCTGCAGTTTCCGATGCAAAACGATGGTTGGACCGGGATGGATGAATGCATGGCATTAGAACATCATTGCTCAGACATGCCCGGATTATGCGATTCAAATGTCGTTTGCGTAATTGGCAGTCGAAGGCAGAATGTCAACACATTACCTCTGAAGGCCTTGACGTTGAAGATATGGCTGGCCATCTTTCGCTGCCACTTCCATTGCTGTGTGTGCAATCGGTTGGTTTTCACGGTGCGCGTCGGTTGCAGGAGGCAAATACCATGGCGGTGATGGTCGAATGTTAGGGAGGTCCGAGAGAACAAGCGCAGATTAGTGAGCTACGCTGCATGATACTATGCCCTGAGGAAAAAACGCGAACAAGCTGAGCCTTGTGCCCGAGCATTAGAGCGAGATACTACTTACGTGGCCATCGGCACCAAAGATACCATCGCCCAACAGATCCTCCATGGCCTCGCGCAGGACGGGGCCTTTTTCGTAAGCCCAGAAATTGGTCTTTAGGACGTGCTCCAAGACTGCTGGATCGTTCACCATGATGGTTCTGCCTAAGCCGGTCATAGTGAAGGTCCATGTGGAGCCGTACTTTTCGTGGAAGCGGTCGTGGAGCTGAGAGATTTGGCTCATGGGCGTGCGAACAAAGAGGATCAAGTTGCCTATGAGTGGCAGACCCCGAGGACCGGGCAGTGGAGCGCGGCGGGTGCCGATCGAATTGTCTCTGAACTTGAGCAAGATGTAGAGAAGGTACAGACCGAGCGCCGTCTTGGGTGCATTGGATCGGTCAAAGCTCCTGAGGATGAAACTGAGAGCCGTTGAGGACTTTGCGGCCTCTGCGAAAGACTGGATCACGGCGTTCATGGTCGATGGGGAAGTGTGGTTTGAGGTCAGAGGGGTATATCGGCAGGGGGAGGGAGGAGTATGCCAGTAAGAGGAGCAAAAGAGAGAAAGAAGATAAAAGAGAGAAGGAGGCGAGAAGGAGCGTGGAGGTGTGAAAGGTGGAAGTAGGCTAAAGGATGAGCGTGTGCGGAGAACGACAACGTACCCTTTTTAAGTTTTCTCCGAGTTTGTTCTCATTCACAAGCGCTATAAACTGTTCCTCGCAAACCAAAAAGGTAAAAAAAACATTCGGGAATCCAGACGGTCGGGCTCGCTGTATGTCGCAGGCTCTCTCTCTAGTGTTCGTAGCTGTACCATTGGATGACCTTTGGCTCTGCATGCGAACCCGTTCCTCCGATCTACTTTGTCCCCATGTTCTCTTTGACGTGCTGCGAAGCTCGAAGGCGCTTGACCCCTTTCTCTTCCCTTGGCACGCCGTGCGCTACACTGGCTGCACATGAGACAAGGACTCGCACTAGCCTCGGTCCTTGCGTTGAATCGGACTTCCGAGAAGAATGAGTATCTCGCTCACGCGTCCCACTTTCCGTAAGTACGTTTTCAATTGCGCTGCCTCCGATCGATCACTCATGGTAGCAACGTACGCGCTCAGGCCGATACTATTATTGTACCCTTTAGTTCGTAAGAGCAATTACAGTGCCATACTTTATTTGTTTTTCGCAGAGTCCTGGGTCCTCAAACAGCGACAGCGAGAAAGGCGTCTGGACGACGCTTGATCCGCATGGGCAAGCCCTTCGCCATAGGCAACGTCAGACCAGGGACATAGCCTGGCTCCGTGTGAGGATCAACCAGCTCGAATGTAAATTTTTGGAAGAGCATTCCCATGATGGTTACCGCCTCAATGGTAGCAAACTGCTGGCCAAGGCCTTTGTCAACCCAGGCAGACGAGTACAGTAGAGAGAGAGATTAAGGTTAATGAACAAGGAGATGAAGGTCATGGACCGTTGGAGTGTGCAGGTCTGCACTCCACTGCGATAGCAGCATCGAACTTACATGTGCGAGGTCCTGCATGGAAACCAGGGAATTTTGTCGCGGATGGCTTCTCGCCCACCATCCAGCGCTCTGGTAGGTACTCTTTTGCATCAGGGCCCCAAATTTTTGTGGATCGGCCCATGGTCCACGAAGACCAGCTCACAAACTCGCCTTTGTACACCTTGGTGCCGTCTATGGTGGGAGTAGAGCGGTGGTGTTAGGTGTGCATGTTTCTGTTTATGACAGATCCGCTCATTCTCCGGCTACCGGGGGGGTTCTACCTGGCCAAACATCATCTTGAACAGCAACCTTGAGATTGCGAGGTACAGAGGGATAGAGGCGGAGAGCTAGAGCAGCAAAAAAAAAAACGCAGAGACGGGTCTGTCAGGCTCTCGTTGCTTCAGAGACCGAGCACGTTCATTTTGTTCTTTACCTTCGTAGAGACACGCCTCCGAATACTTCATTCTCTTGTATGATTCATAAGTGGGCTCGCCTCCTTCAAGGACTTCGTCAATTTCTTTCACCAGCTTTGGGACAATGCTCGCGTCAGAGATGGATCGGTGCATCAGGTAGAACATCCATGAGAGCGCTTGTGCAGTTGTGTCCCGTCCCGCACTAAGAAGGAAAGCATGAGGGTGAATGTTAGTTTCGGTGCCGTGCTACAACACTCGAGTTTTTTTTTTTTTTTTGGTGCACACTTTACATGATAAAGTTGAGAACAAGGTCCTTTAGCATCTCGTCCGAAAGAGGTTTGCCATCGTCTCCATCCATGTCCATGAAGAGCTGCAAGAGATCTTTCTGGGGCTTGTCATAGCCATTGATGCGACGGTTCTTGATAATGTTCATCGCAAAGTCGTTCACTGTCTTTTTGTCTTTCACCACCTGCTTGTTCACGCCTGTGGCCCATTCACGAATTTGCCACGCGCCTTCAAACAGCCGGTTGAAGACAATAGTATTAAGACGGTCGAAAGCTGCTGCAAACTCGACCTCTTCCTCGGGCGTGTTTAGGCAGCCAAAGGTTTGTCCAAACGAGACTCTGGGTTAACAAAATAAACAAAAAAAAAAAGGTGTGCGTGAGAGACATGTTCACGTCCGCATCGTTTCTCTTCTCGTCTTGACGCGAACGCGTGGCTGTTTCGACGTACTCGCCAAAGGAGTCGAGTGTATACAGATAGAATATGTTCTGCATATCCACGACCTGTCCCTCATCTGCCATTCTTCCCAGATATTCGACGACAATGTTGCTCTCCTTCACAAAGACGCTGCTTGTGTACTATCACAAGAAAAAAAACTATTGTCAGCAGACCGAACAACCCACATAACTCTCTTTGCCACACATGAGGGTTCGCCACAGGAGCTGTTATCTCTTGCTTACATTTCGGAATGCTTTGACGTTGAAGACATGGCTTGCCATCTTGCGCTGCCATCTCCAATGATCGCCATCGGCTCCAAAGATGCCCAAGCCCAAAAGATCACTCAGCGTCTCCTGAAGGAGAGGGCCTTTTTCGTAAGCCCAAAAGTTGGACTTTAGTACATGATCCAACACGTCCGGGTCACAGAACTGGATCACACGCCCTAGTTTGGGGACGCTGAACGTCCAGGTGGTGCCGTATTCGTCATGAAGGCGCTCATTTTGCTGAGATATCTGGTCTCGAGGTGTGATGAGCATGAGGATCATATTTCCGATCAGTGGCCAGCCTCTGGGTCCCTTGAGATCATGGCGAGGCTTCGTGCCATAGGCTGTGTTGCGGTACTTGAAGATGATCCAGAGGATGTACGCGCCAAGGACGCGGGACGCATTTCTGCGAGTGAGAGACTTGAGAAACATTTTGAAAGCTGGCGAAGCGCTGGATGTGCGCGCGATGTATCCTGCAGCCGTATTCATGGTGATCGACGAAAATGTTTGTGTAATGCACAAAACAGAGGGAAGAAAAGGATGAGACGAAGAGCGTTTATATAGCGTGTGTTCGATCGCTGTTCTTGGTATTCGTTGCGCACTCTCGGCTCGGGTCATTTACACGGAACGCGGTCGGCACAGGCACCAAAGATATGATATCCTTTCACAGGCAATTATGCTGACATGAAGCTGGCGTTATAATTATCCTTTGTGTCATGGTTACGTGGCGAGACTATCACAAGCGGACAGCTTCAAGTGCGAATTGCGGTCGCAGGAATGTTTGTGTTCATGAGCAGGTACCTGAATGTTGGTGATCTCTTTTTTTTTTTAGTAGCATCCTGGCGACTGCATGTAAAAGCACATGACTATTGGCATGGACACTTTGAAGGCACTAGTCTGCGGGGGCCTCTGTACTGGCTTGTCATTGACCGGGCAAGGACGTTTACCTCGCTACGAAACGGATAGGTGGCCATTGCGCCCGTAGTCGTCGCGAGGGGGGTGGGCCATCCCACGTTGCTGGCGGCCCCTTAACATCTCGGGCCACCCATGAAAAAACGCGTACTCTCATTCAAGCGCATGCACTCGTTCACTGACAGACAGACAGACAGACACATCACACTCGCGGATCAAGGACCACAGCTTCAGGATACACCCACTAGCACACCAAGAAGGACCAGACAGACCCACCGCTGCTGCTTCGCAACCGAGGCATTCCACTCGATCCAGCCCACCTGTGCTGTGCAGCCATCCGCATTCCTTCCCAAACATTCGCCGCAGTTAAAAAAGCAAGTGGGCCATCTGCCTTCGCCTGCTCACCCTCAGACACAATCACACCAGCACAACCAGCAAGCGCGCACTACACACACGACACACAGATATCAGTCATGGCCTCCAGTACTTCCGCAGGAACAGCTGAGACTCCTGCCTCCGGAGAGTCCTACAAGTCGCTTTTTGGACAGCGTCTAGAGCCCTACCTTGCTCTGTCGAAATCCGCAAAAGGCGTGGGCTGTGTCCAGCTCATCAAGGATGTCCTGACTGCGCCAGGCGTGCTAGTCTTTGGCGAGCTCCTCGAAATGCCCAATGTAGTGGAGGTAAGCCATGAAAGTTCTTTATGATGCTTTCCTCTTTCCTCGCCTTTGTCAAATACCAGCGCCTGGTCCAAACTCATCACACCCTTTTGATGCCTAACGCATCCATTGATACTTGTAGTTACAGTCGAATCCTGAGCATGCTCGTTACCACAGACTCCTCGAGATTTACTCATTCGGCACCTATCTGGATTATCAACGTAAGGGCTTCAAGGGCACCCTCAAGATTTCATAAGGAGGACTGGGGTCGGACACGGAAAAATTCACACCTCCGTTTTGACCTTCGTCTTCAATAGAGAACAAAGATTCCTTGCCCGAGATCACAGAAGCCCAACGGACAAAGCTCCAGCAGCTCTCCATCGTCACGCTCTCGGAGCGAACAAGAGTAAGGAAGGATGGCTTCACTCTCTCTGTTTTGAACACTCACATTTGAAAAAAGAAGCACACGACCAGCGAGTACTCATGTTGCCATGTTTTTGCTCCGTCTTATAGGCGATTCCCTATCAGCATCTGCTCGAATACCTCGAGATTGCAAATGTGCGCCAGTTAGAGGACTTGATCATGGACGCCATCTACCAAAACATCATCAACGCCAATCTGGACCAAAAGTTGAAGCTGGTCGAAGTCCACTCAGCCATGGGCAGAGATCTACGTCCCGGCCAAGCCCAAGTGATGCTCAGAGTTCTGGAGGACTGGTAATTGGATCTGTTGCCTTTTTCTATATGTCTGGATCATGCAAGTCTGGAAAGACGCTCACCTTAGCTCTGCACTGAAACCCCTCCCCCCAACGAAAGATGCGATTTTCTCACACTCTTTTGTGAATTTGCGTCTCTGACAATAGGACAAAGACTTCAGAGGCGCTTTTGCAGGCATTGAACTCTAAAATGGGTCAGGTCCGTGACAACTACGAGAATGAAAAGAAAGCCAAGGAGGCCTTTGAAAAGGACCTGGAAAAGATCAAGAAGGACAGTTCCGGTTCGGGATCAGGAAAGCACAGGAAACTGGGAGGTGACCGTTCTCTGATGATGGACTATGAGATGGGTGACCAGCACATGTTCCAGAGCCCCGAGTTCGTGGGCGAAATGGAGCGCATGAATTACGGCGCCGGTGGAAGCAAAAAGTAAATTGTGTGTTTCTTTCGTAGAATTTGCATTCACTTGGGTCGGTTGCAACGCCTTTTAGCTGACACCTATTGCTCTGCTTTTGTTTCCTCTCTCTCTCTCTCTATCCATAGGAGCGGCAGGCGTGTGCCTCCTCGCGGATAGATGTAAAAAAAAGGCAGAAAGACAGAAAAAGAAAACCACCACAAGTTGCAATACAAGAACTTTTGCGAGCATTTGTAAAAAGAAAACCAAAAAAAACACACACGGTATCAACGTCGGCGGACTCAAAGATTTTTCACCTTGATTATTCGAACGCGTCGTATGTGTCGTATGGGCCACAGGGGGCGACGAGACTATGGCATTGTGCCGCAAACCTAGTCTTTCAAAAGCTCAAAGAGTTTGAGAGCCTTGGACCCAGCCTCGGCCACGGTTTCGTCCTTGTCGTCGTCGTCGTCGTCGTCATCATGTCGGGAATCGAACAACTTGACAGCCTCAGCCATAGCCATACCGGCAAGGACAGCCTTCATCTCACCATGGGAGACCTTCTTGCCCTCCTTCTCCTGATGCTCCTGATACTTCTTCATGGCCTCGTACGCGGCTATATTATTCAGCGTGCAATTGAGAGAGAACAAAGAAAGTACGAGTCAGTCATGAGTGCGAAATGTCATACAGGAGAGGCAAAGCAGTGACAAAACTCACCAGCAGCAGCAATGGCCTGATGCTTGCGCGAAGATGACTTGCGCTCCTTGACTTCCTTCTCCTTGATCTTTTGCTCCGCAGTCTTGGGCGATCTGAGCTTCCACCACTTTCTCTCGGCCGCCTTAGCAGCGGCAGCAGCGGCCTCTTCCTCTGCCTTCCTCTTGGCTTCAAGTTCGGCAAGCACGCGTGCCTGCTCCGCCTCTGCCTCACGCTGCTTGGCCAGCTTTCTTTCAGCCCTAGAACGACGCGGGTGGCAACCCCACCAGGATCCAAACATTTTCTTGTCCTTCTCATCGTCTTCCTTGGGGTCCACGTGCGCGGAATCGCCATAGAGTGCGCGATGAGCCTCCTTCATCTCCTTGGGGTCGACCTTGGGCGCCAGCTTCTTGCGCTGCTTGTGCTCCAGCTTCTGCTGCTCAGTCTTTGGGTGTTCCTTGTCGTTGTCATCGTCCGAATCCGAGTCGGAATCATCATCGTCCTCATCAAACTTCTCCTTGACACGCGCTGCCATCCTCTTGAAGTAGTTCTTCTTGGCCTCGAGGTCCGCATCATCGCCCTGGATCCCCAAGGACTTCAGGGCTGCGTCTGCGGGCACGCTAATGGACACGGCCTCGTTGTCGTCGTCGTCAGCATCCCCATGGCCCTTGGCAGAGGAACTCTGACGCTTGTGGAACAGCTTGTCCCAGAATTTGGGATCCACGTCCTGACCCTGAGGAACAGACTTGTTCACGGTCTTGACGAGCCACTTTTCATCCTTTGGCGGGACTATTAAAGCCATCGCGAAAAGAAAATGTTTGAAGAAAGAAACGCGCCAAGAATGAGTTTTTTTTCGTGTTCTTGTTAACTGAGGCACACGCAAGGGCATGAGGTGGTGAGTAACGGTGACATTGGAGAGGTGGACTTACCTGGAGGGGGCACATCCTCAGCTGGAGGATGGGAGCGGAGATGGAGAGCCTCTTCGACCGAGTGCCATGCGTGTTTGAACACGTTCTCGTCCTTTTTGCACTCGTTGGAGCTGTTCTTTGCGTCGGGCTGAGCGAGCATGGCTGTGGAATCAATCCGATGAGGAGGGGAAGTTGAGGGGGTCGAGGAATGGTGAGGAAGGCAAAGAGTGATGGGGAATGAAGTGGATGAGAGCTGATGAGAGCACGCGTGAGTGTGAGGTGTTTCTCCACGTTTCTCCCACCCAGCCCCATGCTTACGTCGCACGCTCTCAACGGCCGCACGCTCTCAACGGCCCGCTGTGGCAATGCGGGTCGATGTTCGGTCCTCCTTTGCCCGCTCAGCCTCAGCCCCACAGGCAGCTGCATCCTGAGAATATGCACAGTGGTTGTGTTTTTTATATCTCCGCGCCAAAGCCATGTCTGCCTACAGCTCCGTCACGCCCATGCCGCACAGCAGGGCCTCGCTGACTGGCCATACCACCTTGCCTCCGAGTCCATCCGCATACCGCTCAAAAGCCTGCAGCAGTCCCCACCCGTCAAGGCTCTCGTGGTCGCTGGGGCGCGTTCGTCCTGCCGACCCAATGATCTTGGGTGCCCGCAGCTGCGGTGTCATCAGCAGCACCGTCTTGCACCGCGCCCGCGACAGCGTCACAATCCACCGATGCACCGAGTACAAGTACTGGAGCTCGTTCGCCACCATCTCATCGTCAAACAACGCAAAGCATGCCACCACCATGTCCGCTTCCTGGCCCTGCATCTTCTCGATCGTGTCCACCTTGATCTGTGCCAGCGGATATTTCTTCTGTAGCTCTGGCACCTGAATCTTGTTGAGAGCCGCAAGTCGCTGCACGTGGTGTGGCACAGCAACAAAGAGACTGGTCACCGTGCTGACACCGACCATCTCCAGATAACATTCCACGATCCCTGCAACAAACGCAGCCTCGACAGCTGCCCCCACTCGCGCATCCGTCCGCACCTTTGTAATCTCTTGGCTTTGACTGTTCTCCAGCTGCAGCTCAATGCAGACAGCAGACCGTGCTGGATCCAGGATCTGGCGGATTTGTGGCGGTAGCGAAAGTCCACGGAACACGCCACTGTACGGCAATGCTCTGTTAGGTGTCTGCACCTTGTAATTAGCACCATAGATGGTCTTCATGAATGATCCCAGTTGCTCATTCTACACAGACAAAAAGGAGCATCACTATATATAAGTCCAACATGCACAGGAGCATTCAACAGAATGGCACAACAATTAATAAAAAAAAAAGGCGTCGTTACCATGCGAAAGTTGTCTTGTAGTTGCGAGGTGCAGGGTCCAATGTCCATGCTGGATTCCCCGTCCGTCCACTCCAGTGTCACTGGCGTGTTGTCCCTCTTGCGCATCAAGTTTTTCATGATAGAGCCCGTGGGATCGATGGCATGCTCCGACGCCGGATATTCTCCAGCGATGACCGGCCCAAGCTGCAGATGATCGCCTGCGACAATCAAACGCCCACACTTTGGATCCAGACACTCAATTGCATGGATAGCATCCGCCGCCAGCAGTTGGCTACCTTCATCAATCATCAGCATCTGGACATTCCGCATATAGTCCACCCCTGTCTTCAAACTGGCCGCTTTGCGAATACCCCATACAGTACCGCAGACAATCCGAATAATGTCCTGACCACTCTCATCACCCTCGACACCGCGTTGGAGCTTGGCGAGATTCTGAGCCTCAACAACGCGCGCACCTTCGCACTCTATAGTCGATGGATCACCGATACGGTAGATGACTAGTGGTCGTATAATGTGCTCAGATCCCGCACGTGGTGCAACTTCATTGTGCAGCTTCACCACTCGTGCAACCAGATTGTTGATCGCAGCGTGGGTAAAGGCTGCCAGGACGATGGTCTGCGGTCCTTGCCCCTGGCCTTTGTGAGAGAGTGAGCGCAGGATATCAACAAATCTCAGGATAGTCAGCGCCAAAAAGTGAGTTTTTCCTGAACCCTGGAAAAGATAACGAGGCGGAAGGTCGAGTGAGTTGTCATTTTCTGTCATCATCTATATCATAACGAAGCGCGACTCAGTCCAGCGACGAGTACATACTGGTGGTCCCCATATAACTTGAAGTCGATTGTTGACGACCCTGGTGAATGCTTGGTCTTGAGAAGCCGTCATATCATAGCTTCGACTAGGATTGGTGATGGATTCCAAAAAGATATCGGCACTTCCATCAGGACTTTGTAAGCCCCACTTGTTGGGATCCTCCAGGAGCGTCTAAACATACATATGAAAAAAGGAATGAGTTTAGGCAAGAACATACAGTTGGACAACCTAAGCTGGTTGTCTGGAACTCATAGCGCCGATCACAGACTCTGGTTTACCATAAATAGTCGACCATTCTCGTTTGTCTCCACAAATTTTTCCATAGAATTGTTGAGGGTGGGAGAGGTCTCGCGTCGCTCCAAAATATAGTACTCATTCTCCACCAGACCCACGTCCTGCGTCAAATTGTTGAACGTGCCGCTGATGTACACAATGTTGAACTCTGGGTCGTAGTGTGCAACGCTCACAACTGCAGGCGATCCTTGACTGTAGAATACCAAAAGCGACTTGATATCGAGAAAGTTCATCCTTGCTTTATACCCCTATACACATTCACGAGATTCGAGAGCAAGGTTAGACGCTACACTCTGAGGATTATCTCCCGCGTCCTGCCATTGATGCTTACGGTTGGGTTGTCGGGAGCCAGGATCCATTGCTTGTACGCCTCGCCCCTCAAGACTCCAGCGTCAAGTCGACTGGTTATCTCAAACATGCCAATGAATGCTGAGGTCGGCTTGTCCGATGGCGTTCTTATCGCCCTAGTGCTCGGCTCGGCTCCAGGAAGTGGCCCAATATGCCGGCCCAAGTAGCGGCATCGGAACGCCTGTTGTTGTCGAAAGGCTTCGTCTCGTGTCAGAGCTATCCGTTTCTGTCGTCTGCTCTCTGCTTGGGTGATGGCCTCCCACTGTAGGAAGAACGCAAATTGCGATAGGATATTGTGTTGCATGTTGAAATGGCTCCGCATCTTGAATGGCATCTGTGGAGCCAAGAGAACGTCTAATGAGCCCCCGCATTTTTCCCTGACCAGAGATATCAGCGTGAAGAGAATGACATTCTGCTGCTCCGCCCACTTGGAGATGGTTGCTTTGACTAGGAGGCAGACGAAGAGTATATATTACTATCAGTAACATATCTGGTCAGCGACATAATAATGCTGCATCGATGAACTAGATTCAAACTTACTCTGTTCTTCGCTATAACCAGCGGTCCAGCGACTATAGATAGTGTCCAAGTTGTACCCGTCATCATCCCTGTCCCGCCGGTCAATGATATCGGGAGCCTCGACATCGATCAACAATGTCATCACGTCCTTGTACGAGTAGGAGCCCACCACGGGCAAGACCACAAGGCTGTGCAAGGCAGTCTCAATGGAGAAGAGTCGCCTGTCGTGCTGAAGGAACGAGTTTTTGAACCCCTGAGTCATCTGCAACAGATCTGGCAACTTTACGTTCATCTTGGCAGCCTCGGATAGCGTCAGGAAGCTGGGATCCTCATACATATTCGCCAAGAGATCCAGTGCTCGACTCTTTGTGACGGATGTACACTCGCTCAACTCGGAACAAATCACTTTCAGCAACAGAGCCGACAGGTCGTTCATCATTGCACGAGTGTAGAAAAATATCGACAGAACAGGCCGTGGCTGCCTCTCTGACACTTGAACAAGTCGCTCGTATAAAGTATCAATGATCCAGGCCGTCAGGCGCGCCTGCTGCAGGCTTCTGGCAAGAACGTTTGGGGAATAGGGTACCGTGTCCGCAAAGGACTGAGAAGAGTGGACTTGATGGTCCTTGAAGACGTCCAAGCCAAACGCAAACGGCAGTTTCGTCATCGGGTCCACCAGTATGTTGATAATAAATCGATACTTGTAATTTTTTGGCAGCTCGACTGTCCGCACTGGCAATACCTAGACAAGATGCCGAGGGCGGAGTTAGCTTGGTTGCTGATCCCAGTCGAAATACAAGATGCTCTTGTACGGCACTTGTGTACCTTCAATGACTGCTCACGATAGCACGCCAGGAGGGGGCTGTACCCGCTCTCGTCCATGTGCAGTACGTTTGCGAGAGATTGGCGACTCGCATCTGTGAGGGTTGAACGATTCCGGACCAAGTCCTCTAGGTCTTCAATCTCAGAGTGTCCAGAAGCAGGCTGGAAGAGCGATTTGATTGACAGGGCAGACTTTTTGCTGAGCATCGGTATCACTGAGAGTGTCATTTGCTCCTTTGCATCATTCTTGCAGGTCGCGAGAAACTCGCATTGGTGGCATGGGCTGTCGATGTGCCAAACGAGTGATCTTGGCGGCTTTAGTAGAATCGACGGAAGCTCGTTGTATATGAATGTCTCCACAATTGGCCGCATAAACGTCAAGGAGAACGTCCTTGGCTCCTCGTAGCTGGGTATCCAGACACCCCCGTGTATGTCAATTTCCACCAAGTGCTGCTGATCGTGAACTTTGATGAGATGGTCCAGAAAGATGGCGTACAGGGTCACTTGAAACTATTGTGCGTAAAGAGTTCAGTACGGCTGACAAAAGTTGAGAGTATGCCATAGACCCATCGGCCACGCCGCGCTCACCTGGTGGCTGACTTTCATCTCTGCCGATGACTTTGCGTCGATGATAAAGAGCTTTCTCTTGCGTGTTCCGTCTGGGCATAGGGATCCGGGCGAGATTCTGACAAAATCTGGGAGAAATCTTCCAAACACTATCCCAGCCTTCTTCATCGTCGCGGGATAAAAACTCTCGTCGAGCGAGAGCACTGGCTGACACAGCGTTGTTCCCATCGGACTTGTCGCCATGCGAAAGAACGAGTCCTTATCGCCCTCTGCCTCGCAGTCGATCTTGTTCTGGATTGCTGCCTGAAGACCACTTTCATACTCGAGACCGCGCTTCATAGTGGCCTCTGCTATAGCCGTAGGCCTGCGGCGACCGCTATCGCCAGCCAGCACTTCCTTGCCACGCTGACCGTCCTGCCAGAGCTGCGCGCCTTTCAAATGCAGCATCTTTTCGCAGGCCGTGTTTGCGTGATGTGCCAAGACCGAGGGCGAGAACTTGAATCGGTGCTGGCTGCTAGCGCAGCTCTGTTCCTGAGACCGGGGAGCATTCGGGAACAGGAGCACTTTAGCTGTTGGAAGATCCGGTGATGCTGAAGCGAGTCTGTCCTTCTTTGGCGACGACGAGGATGGTGGGACGTGCTGCGGGGATGGATCCTGCTCTCGTTCTTCCGAGAGGGACAGCTGCTCCAGCCGTTCAGGGAGCGCGCACCGTTCGGCTTGGTTAATCTCATCCCAGTCTTCAGCAGATATCTCGAGCGAGGAGAAGGAGAGGTTGGTGCCAAAGTCCTCGTTCAAGCAGGCTGCGAGGAGGCTATCCTCACTGTCCAAGGTTCTCTGCGAGTCCTGAGTGCCGTGAGTGTCTGCGCTGACGTGGAGGAGACTCAAGCCCTGGGCCAGGTCCTGCACGGCATTGCTGCTGTCTGCCATGTCTTTGTTGGAGCTGTCGTGTCGCTCGGTTGTCGAATGCGCGGAATGTATGCTGCAAAAAGGGTCAATGGGATTGACTGAGGGTGGCGACAGACTGAGCAGCGATGGGGGATGCGAATGGAGTTGTAGGGAGGATTGCGATGATTGCGAGGGTGAGGGCGGACGAGAAAGACAAAAGGGCAAAGGAGGCAGGAAAAGAGGAAAACGAGGGAAAAGAGGAAAAAGAGGAAAAAGAGGCTTTCGGACATTGGTCTGCTTTGCCACTGGTGCGCGCATGGGTACCATCGCGTGGGCAGGGACCCACTCAGCCCTCATTCATGTCCATGAGCTTCCCGCACAGGGCATCACGGCATCCACACCCGCTGCAGCGAGGCCCGAGGAGGGTGAGCATGCGCAGGTGAGGGGTACTGCACTAGAGTCTCAATGCAGCATAGCATGGCAGACAGTGCAGAGAGGCAGAAAGAAAGGGGGACGTGTATATCGCCCTTGACACGCGTATATACAGTACCACATTTCGTTTCCCGAGAGGGCTTTTATTTCGTTCGTTGTTCTTTTCCGCTCCTCAAGCTTCTCCACTCCTCCGCTCCTGCACTCTCCCGCTTGCAGCCTCTCTTCGTTCATTCCTTGAGCACGCCTCCCTTCCCCTTCCTCCCTTCGCTCAATCCTCCTTTCTCAATCCTCTCTAATCAACTTCTGCCTCGCTTGGATGCCTTTCTCGACGCTTTGAGCATTCGCCCCACGCGACTTTCTCAAGCAACAAGGCGACCTTGTCAAGCAACACGGCAACCTCTCTTCGACCCCCCACCCACAAAACGCCTGCAGCAGGAAGACGACATTCACTTGCCAGGACAACTATAGCCGCATACCAAGACGGTGCAACAAACGCTGCAACCTCCCACCGAGCGAGTCTCTGCATTCACTAGAGACTTCACAGGCGTCGCTTCAGGCCCATAACAGATGCCTGTGGACCTGTGGATCTGCTATATGCCTACATTGATCCCATAAGTTGGTGGGCGCAAATGAAGGAGCTTGTTGAGCAGCTTTTCCGGAAAACGTGTTGAATAGGGCAGGGGTCGTGCCTTTTTTTTTTTTTTTATTATAACAATATGCCTCTCAAGTCGAATGACGCTACGAATCTTAAGAACTACCTGGCAAAGATCTACCATCCATTCCATCCTCCTTGGATCGAGTCCTAGTCATCATAAGACAAGTCACGTTCCCTGGGTTCCAACCCCTCAGGCCCGCGCGACTATTGCCACGCCTCATCAGCGTGTCTAACGGACGAAGGTTGCTGTTATAAAAAGGGTATCTTCCCTACTCCCTCCATGGTGGTCCTGTGCTGCTTTCCCAGCCAGCACTCCAAAAGTGTGTGGTCCGCTGCGTGTGGGTCACGGACTGGGCCTGGGCATTGGCCGTTATGGTGGTCGACGAGCAAATGGCTGCACGGGCAGTGATCCATACTGAACTTGAACCCGTACCCTGCGCTCCAGTCGCCTCTGGGTCCGTGATAGACGGCCCTCTTCTGGGCTGGTGTGATGCCTTGCTCTCGTTCCCATGCAATGGTGGCTTTACATCGGGGCTAGGGCAGGGGTCGTGCCTTTTTTTTTTTTTTATTTCTAACTAGACCTAACGTAGCGAATACTCGGTTGAAACTTCTATGGCTCATGCGCCATTATAGCGACCCTCCAGCGGTATAAGCTACTACAGCGTTGCCCAGTCTTGCCAATCCTTGTCCCTCCTAGTGGTTTGGTAGTCTCTGTTAGCCCCACCGGGACCGTCGACAGGCTCATCACCTGTGATCGAGAACTCAGGCCTTCTCCACAGCTGCACCTTGTACTTCTGGGAGATTGCCCAAGTACTCGTTCATGCCATATAGCGGGCACAAACGCTTACCCTTGTACTACGTACATCCGAGGAATATTTCACCACGGGCCTCCAGGGCATTGAGGCTAGCGCACAATATGCTCTTGCCGAGGGTCGAACCCAGGACCACCGCATGCTTGTTGGAGCCTTTACGCCTAAGCGAGGGTTCACCCACCCGCCAGGGCAGGGGTCGTGCCAGCTGGCTACCGGGGGCCTGCCTCGAGAAACACGTGATTTGGGCTATATCCCGTGATTTTTTTGTGCAGCCTGCACGACTCTGCCAATTCTCTGTGTAGTATTAGTAGAGAATAGCTTGCCACAAGCCACATATCCACTGCCCGGCTAACTCAATCGGTAGAGTGTCAGACTTTTAATCTGAAAGTTGCGGGTTCGACCCCCGCGTTGGGCGCAGTCAATTTTTTTTTGCACTTTTGGCTTTACGCCAAGGCAATGAGCTACTTTTTCTCATTCTTTTGCGCGGCGACGAAGCACCAAAGTCAGAAAGGCTGTTCGCATGAAGGAAGAGTGCCACTGCTCAAGTGGTCTATGTCTCGACTATTTTTTTTTTGCTTTTTTGTTTTTTAATGTGTGGGGCAATACAAAGATCTAAATAAACCCAAACATCTTACCCTTCTTTCTATCCTGATCTGCAGATCCTTGGAAGGGTTGAGGTTGTGCTTGAGCAGGGGAGCGTGGGGGAGGGGGTCCATGGGCTGAAGAGGGCGCCACAAAGCGGCCCGATGCGTCTTTTTGAATGGTCCTCATGCCTCCATTGGCGCCACTAGGAGGAGCGCTCCTGTAGTCCGGTGTGATCGCCCTATGAGCCGATGGCGACGCGCCAGACCCGGGGCCAGACCGGGGTGGTGGTGGACCCCTAGCCGAAGGTGGTTGGGAGGGCGGTGGGCCGTGTCGCGAGGGCATTCCTCCTCCTCCTCCTTGGGTTGACGGGTTCGGGGAAGGCATCGCTGGCGCTTGATAGGGAGGGATAATGGGCGGAGTCGGTCGAGCATTCGCCCTGGCCAGATACCGCAGACTGTAGACAAACATCCTGGGGGTGACCAAATGAGTCGATCCAATGACAATGTCGCGTCCCATCTCCTGGCAAAGCTCATGCATCGCCCGGATCTCCGAATGGGTGACACCTCCTGCAATGAACACAAACAGACGTGAGCCCTTCACATTTGGCTTCTTCTTTTCCCATGTCGGCTGAGGCGTCTTGCGAAGTGACCTCGTTGCCTCGGAGCTGTCCACCACAGCCTCCGTGGTGTAAGGGTACAGCGTGGCATCGAGCGTGCCATTGACGTGCTCCTTAACAATCTTTTTCGCCTTGGTGATGTATCGCGACAGGTCAAAGGGTTGCTCCTCATCCTCTGACTTCTTTCTGGGATAAAATGGCTTCCGTTTTGACCTCTCTGCAGAGCCGCCCTACACAGAACGAAAGAGTTTTTGGATCTGTTAGATAAGAAAAAAAAATCCTACTTGTAGCTTCTTTTTGAGCGCGCATGACAATGTGGTCCACTTTTTTTTACCCTTTCGACATTGACTCCAAGAAGTCCAAGATTGCGAATCGCTTCAGCATTGCCCTCCGAGATCTTGGCATGCCGAAACAGCTGTTCCCGGTCCTCGGCCTTCAGGCCACCGCGGCAGACCATGTAGAGCATGAGCAATCGGATCTTGTCCATGGTACTGACGCCAGGGTCATCCAAGAACGGAATCATCTCTGCTAGGACCTGCTTTGGCAAGTGACCATCGACTGTCTCTCCGGTAGCGAGCTGCTGCTCGACTAGACCCAGCTCGTTAATCTTCCACGTCTCAAAGATCTTCATGCATTCCTTGGTGATGTGGATATGGGTCGAGTATTTGGCCTTCATGTCCTGAAACTGAGGCAGGTTGGCAAGCTGGTCCTTCATGTTTCTTAATGACGCCACTTTGTCCTTGTCCCCGCGAAGCGCCTCATTCTCGGCCACAAACTGGTTAAATTTGGAGGTCAATGTACTGGCTGTTTCAACGATATGCGCGTGGCGAATGTCCAGGAACACTTGGTCCGACTCATCAATCACGACAGAGACCTGCTCCATCTCGCCGCTTGCGTTCTCAACCTCGTACGAGTATTTTGTACCGTCCTCGATATGGAGCAAGTCATTCGCCATGGCCTGATATGTAAACTCGTGCACGAGAGCTGCTGTCACATCCACTGATCTATCCAGAATCAATATCGTTCCTTGTCCTTGTTGCTTTCCCTGTTAGCATGATGTTTGAGTTGTTCATGGTCATCAGTATGGACATTGATGAGACATAGACCTTATTGACTAGCACATGAGGCAGGACTCGTAACGAGTCAACTTACAGCGGTCTCTGGGTTGGATCTCATGTAAGCCTCCAGTTCGCTTTGCAACAGCATGGCCAACTTCATGGACTGTGTACGCTTTCCATCCTCAGTCTCTGGCGGGCGAAAGTATCGGATAGAGGGAAAGTCACCAAATGTTGCGATCACAGAGACCAGCTACAGATAGATGGCAGAGCGAACCATAGGGTGAGTAAAGCAGTTTCGAAGTGCGACCGTATGCGACAGCATGCGAGGCAATATCCATACCTGTTTGGCCATCGTGTCCAGCTCCGACGAGAGCTCCATCTTTTTAGCAGGCGAGTAGAGAGCGTAAAAACTTGAGGGAGACTCCAACGAAAACACCCTAGATTCGATGGCTGAATGACGGTACTGACCATTAGCGCAGGATTCGATGGCAGTCCGTCTGTCCTTCCCCTCCGTGACCTCCTCATATCCAGTGCTTCAACTTGCCTGTAAAGTCAATGAAGAGTTCCCTGAGCGTTCTGATGTACTTTGACACTGGGGACTTTGTCAAGCGGTCAAACAGTCGGTTCTCCAGAGCTACCAAAAAGAAAAGTTGTTTGTGGCGGCAATATTAGAGCGCGTTTTGGGGGTGCATCTGTCTCCCTTTTTTTCTCCAGGAGGCGCGTTCCCTTCTTTTTCCTGCAAAGCACCCATTCGCTGACAGAGACAGTGTCACATACGAGCCGTGAAGAGGACATGGGCGGCCTTGTACTTGGGCTGGCCGTCATTTGGATAGTCGTCCATCAGCCTGAGTACGGACTCTATGCATGGTGTCAGCAGATAGACGGCCTCGAGTGAGGTGTATGCCTGGCGCTTGCTCTCGAGCGTCTCCACCACTGCATGACGGGCACCGAAGCAAGGAATAAAGGCGAGATGGTTAAGCAAGAGACTAATGTCAAAGCAGAGACATGCACTGGCAAGCACGCGACGGGACATTCTGGGATTCCGAAAAACGATAACTGCTCCTTACAAGTGACATTCCTGTCCATGATGTCAAACATCTTGCATGCGCTGAGGACAATCTTGTTGGTCTTTGCATCCAGCACCACAATCTTGTATCGCTCGGGCGGCTGGACCGAGTCGATGCTTTCCATGATGCCTACGGGGAATGCCAAGAGACGTAAACAGATGTATTGCTGTTAAAAGAAGAGAGCCTAGCTTGGTGTGGTGCAGAGGCATGGGAGGCATGGGAGGCATGGGCGGTTTCTCGGTTCGCATGGGGACACAGGCTCCGGTATTTCCAGTTTCTTACGGTCATGGAGAGCCTTGACGACTGATGACATGGTGAGCGAGGAAAGAGTGAATGAACCTGCGCTGTGCTATGTGTCTGTGTGTCTGTGTCTGCGTGTGCGTTGTTTGATGGAGAGTGGAGAGAGAGAGTGGAGAGAGAGAGAGAAAGAGAAGGTGCTGAGCGAGGAGATGGATGCGACGGAGTGGAGGCAGAAAGGAAACAGATGGGATGATGGACAAAACGACGAACGGCAGGGCAGCCGTACCTGGAGCCAAAATGCAATTTAAAATTCATATGTATATTGCACAGGTCCATGTTGCTTAAAACAAATCTATGCCTTCGTGGCCGAGGACGAGCCGCTGTCCTCCTGTTCCTGGCTAGCTGCGGCCGATCCAGCCTCTGGCTCCTCATCCAGCATACTCGTCTCAAAGAGGACGTTATCCTCTGCACTGTTGTCCTTGGACGTCGATGTCAAAGAGCCTGGTGTTTCCGAAGGTATTGAAGGGAACGCAACGGAGTTGCCCGCTGATGGTGTAGGTCCCAGGAAGGTTTTCTGGCTCAGTCCTGGCAGACTCGAGCTATTCCCTGCAGCCGCGTGCAGTCTCATATCCAGTGCTTTCAACGCCAACGCCCTACATGCGCAGAGTTTCAGAGCGAGAGAAGGCCATGGTGAGACCAAGGAAATGAAGAAAGACACAGACTGGGTCGGACGATCCCGCATTCAATGATTGCAAATGCCACTGTTTTGTATATACTGTACCTCCTACGCTCTGCTTCTGCGCGGAGACTGGCAGGCTGGGTCATGGGCAACACCATTCCTGGCATCTGAGGGTTTTCCAAGTCGTGCTGGAAGCTGGCGCCAAAGCCCAATGGTGAGCAGATACGAAGTCGGACCAGGATCCCAAAAACAAGGTTCGAAACAGCTTTAACCGGTGCTCTACAAGACATGCACGGAAGGGAATGCTGCATCATTAGATCGACCGCAATAACAACTCCATGGGAACAAATCGACCAAAAAGGCCCTGTTCCAGCCAGATCAGGATGTCTGGTCAAGAAAACACTTACTGAGCAGATTCAGGAAAGAACGACGCGAATGAAAATGTTTCGCTTCGATCCCCACGGACACCATCCTGTACCTTGAAGAACCGAGAGTAGACCCATGCAATGAACAGGCCATACATGGCCATCATGAGCTGGATCTGACTGCGTGTGAGCAAGCTCTCAATCACCACGAACACTGTAAAGAGCATGGGCAACGTCTATTGATACAAGATGGCCAATGAGTAAGGTCGATCCAGCTGAACGCAGTGCACTGAACGCTGAGCACTTGGAAAAGAACGTGAATATCCATGGCTGATTAAACAGGATGATAGAGTGTACCTTGACGCGAACAGAGATGACGCCCCAGAGCGTGACGAGATGCTCAGGAACGAGTTGCTTGAAGCCCACGAGAAATCCTGCCAGGACGCACGTCAATCCATATGCCTGTGTGTCATACCTATGACCAGAAGCCAGAAGATGCATCCATGATGAGTCTGAGTGTGCCACACTGTCACTGACGATCGTTTGCACAACCCTCCTGAAGACTTTCTACCTACAGCAGACTATCGTTGCCTCGGACAACGTATTGGAACAGACAAGTCAAGTAGACACCGAGCATGCTCCCGACACTGGTCACTGCCAAGAACTTGAGGAACTCGCGCGATCCCCATGCTCGCTCCAGGTATTTCCCGCTTCCTAGAAGAAAAGCTGTATTGATCGCGAACTGTGGGTCCGTTTGTGGCCAATGGAGCGATAGAAAACGTTAGTGAAGGGCTCCTACTATCTACTATAGCAGGTTGCGTTGATTTGGTGGGTTGACTGGCTGAAGCTGAAGGACTTGCCTGAATGATGCTCCTTTCAAAGAATGCTGCCGTGACAAAAGTCCAAAAGTGATAGGGGGCACTAGTGGTGAATGCATCAGAACGAACAGAAAACGTGAGAGATTGGATTGACGGACGAACAGGACGAGTGGACGAGTGTGATGCGAGCCCCACTTACGAGACAGGGACCATGGCCAGAAGAGGGATGAGCGAAGCCTCTGCACTCGAGTAGGATGGGTCGGGATCAGGGCTTGCGGAGTCGTCTGGGAGCTGGCTCGCGAGGGCCATGTCCCTGAAGCGGAGCACGAGGCCCAGCGCGGTCATGACGGTCATGGCGGTGGAGACGGTCTTTGTCAGCGGCGGGACATTGGAGAAGGTTGACCTCCAGCTGGAGGCGGCGGCGGATGTCATGGGAGCAGTGCTGGTTGCCGAAGAGCGTGTGATGCGGCGGATGGATGCAGAGACACGCGATGGAAACGAGGGTGGAGGGCGGAGAAAAGAGAAGAGGGAAAAGGGAAAGACAACGAGAACACAACGAGGGAAATAAAATAAGAGAATAAGAGAATAAGAGTGCAGGCAGCCAGAGGGCGTTGAGTCGTGGACACAGACACAGACACAGACACAGACACAGGAAAGAGACGATGCTTGAACACAAGGACTACGGTAGCACTACGGTATCGAGGCTGCAGGACTCCTCGGCTATCATACAACGACGCTGCCGGCGGCGGGCATTGGCAGCGCCGACGACATCCCGCGACGAACAAGGAACAGCCGCCACTCCACCGACAGGCACTGCCGAAGTTGGTCGAGCGAGCTCGTCGACGAGTCCTTGGCGTGGTGCAGAATGTGGTGCCACGCAGAGTCCCATCGGGGCACCTGGTACAGACACATGCCACTAGACCACTGCGCCTGCGACGGGGGTCGCAAAAGAACGCCGACGGCCTCAAGGACCTTGCGATGCAGCCCGGCATCCAGCATCGAGATCGCGTGGCAGTAGTCCAGAAAAGACCGCACAAACATCCACAACACACGCTGCCGCGTCCTCAGTCCGCCCCAATGCTGCTGACGTTGCCGTGCCTGCTGTTGCTGCTGTTGCTGTTGGTGCTGCGGCTGATGTTGATGGCGGACCGGCCCTTTCTCGATCAAGTGTTCAGTCTCTGAAAAGACATCGCACGCCCATCCCTCAAGCGAAGGCGCGTTTTGAAGCTGACGGTGGACAACTTCCCCAAACTGTGCAAACTGCGTCTGACCAGAGAGGTACTCCTGCAACGATGACTCCAGGGTTGCAGCCACCTGTGCGCGCGAGATCCGGTCAGTGTTCGACAATGAGATTGGTGCTGGTTCTACAGTGTCGCTTACCCACAGTCGCTCTTCGGGAACAAGCGTTCCTCCACCAAAGACTCCATCTTCCTCCGTATCGGGTGCATCCTGCAAAGGCCCTCCTAGAGCCATCATTACATCGATGCTGTGGCTCAACGCAAACTCTGCCAACTCCAACAGCGATTCTCGCCAGGCCAAGTTGCGGTCGTCTATTTGAAATCGATGCAAACAAAGGCACAAAGTCAGAAAGTCAGAAAGTCAGATACACAAATCATATGAACCAGCAGGGGATGGTCAGCTGTCCTTGACCAGCATAATGACACTTACAGAAAGCGGCCTGCTCTGTTCTGATCTTTCTTGCCACCCTGGTAATGGCACCAATGGCTTTCAGCACCTCACCAGAGAGATGCAAAGCCCGAGTCGCATTCTTATCGTCTTCCGAGAACCGTTCCTCGCTATCCAAAAGCCCCTCGTTCTGACGCACTGTCAGGTCACCCAGTCTGACCCGTATCTGGTTCAAGTACTGGTCGCTGATCAGATCGAGGGAGCCAGCCAAACATTGCAATAGAGGTGCAAATATGGTCGACGTTTCCCTCTGAAAGCCCTCAAAAGCCATGAGCATCGGTCCTCCGTGAGCTGTAGTTGATCCATTTCTCGCATACGCATTGGTACTCCTTGGATCAAGAGCAGCCATATCGTCCACTAGAGCCTCGACCAGGGATGCCAACCAGCGGGTAGCTGGCACAGCCGCCATGATCAAGCTAGGACGTTGCGGAAGAAACGGCGCCGCCATCTCGCCCACGGAAAGCGCCGACAGCGACATTGAGCAATAACCACGCTGCCCATCAGTCCCAAGGAACGCGGTCAGGAGTGGTCTGAATATGGACACCAACGCCATCGTCCTGAACGAGCCCATAGCAGTGTTCCTGCAGGCGTAGAACCAAACAGACATGCGATCAGTAAGATAAAGTTGACTGATCATTGTACACAAGAGATGCGTCTGTTCACACGCACACACCTGTCATCACATATACACCTTATTCGTCTACCCTGCCAACTTACCAATGCTTCTTGTTTTCTGGCTCAAGCGCAACGTTTCTCAGCGAGCTCGTTAATATCCACAAGGCCTCGTCCGACAGTTCTTGGGGGCTCTGCTGCCTGTTGGCTTGCTTTGCGAAAAGACTTTGAATCACCGAGCCCGCGGCCTGACCGTGCACATTCCCTGAAGATTTTGATCGTAACAGCGACGACCGCTTGTCAATAAGGCCTTGAATGCTATCTTGGCTGTCACTGATCGATTGCAGGCCATGGCCTAGGGCCGCTTCTCCATACACAGTTGTTCCACCATCCACCACCCTCAGGCCAAGACATAAATCGGGACCATTCGACCCAGCTGATCCAGCGGCCTCAACAGAGTCGACATAAGGGCTGCCTACATTTCCAATGCGTTTTAGATAGCTCATCACCATCTCCAGCATATCGCGAAAGAACTGCCTTTCTCCTGCCTGATACAAATAGGCATATCCTCGAATTTTTTGATGGACATAGACTCCGTCCCTGGGAGGTAACAGAAAAACGAAGAGCAATCAATGGGTTAGATTCGAATCTCTCGAGTGGCATCACAATTTATCAACACTTCATGGTTAGTCCGTTCTGCTTACAAGCGAGGCTGTGGAAACGTTCTGGAGGATGTCAAAAAGTTCAGAACCGAATCGTGTGGACCAGCAAGCTGTGAGCTTTGCAAAACCAGCCCACAGTGCTGGATGACATGTCCGACGACTTGATGGGCGAGCTCCACATGCTTAATATTCTCCTTGACCATCTGTCTAGATTCCAGGCGCTATACGTAGTTTCAGTAGATGATGGGAAAAGGACGTTAGCGAACGAATGAACTACAGGGAGATCCTATATGACTCCAACGCGGTTGCAGTACCTCATAATCCTTCTTGATCTGGTTGAGAAGCAGGCCTAGGCACAACTGGAGTCGGGTTTTGACCCCGTGTGCGACGTAAAAGGCCTTTTGGTCTGTTGAGCCGACGACGGGGCGCACATTCAAATAATGCTCTCCGATATTGCTGAGAACCTTGGCGAGAAGCTGTAGCCTCGACTCTTTAAATTCCAACAGTAGTTTCGAGTCCTGTTCCGCAAGCAAAAGGCTCTGGTCGATAGTGTATGGCACATTGTTATTCCTGTGAAGGGTCCTGGTCTGATAATCCCGGTGCGCGATGGGAAGGTCCTTCAGTAGTGGCGGGTATAGTGAGCCTGTCTGAGAAGACACATCCATGGTAATGCCATCCGTCCAATTCAACAGGGCTCTTAGTAGTCGGTGCTGGACTGTTACTTCCTGGACCGGTACACTTATCGTGCTGAACCATATATCCAAGAACATGTCCTCGTGCTTCAGCAGCAACTGTGGGTTGCACTCAGCCAGCCGGGTTGCCCACACCAGCTCGTCCTGAAGTCTCCAGTGTTGCATCCATGGACTGATCCAGCTTTCTCGCTTAAACAGACCCCTCGCCTGTTCCATTTTCAGGATTTGCTGGTCGAGCAAAATCAGGCTACAATCGGCGTAAACGCTCAGGACACGCCGAATCCCTTGCGGTGAAATCGAAGTGAGATTGGCTGCAGGCACGGATGTTGTCGAGGAGGAAGCACTAATGGGCGAAAAATCTCGCACGGTTCCTTGCACAGACGCCATGGCCTTCCTGATATCTCCACTGTTCTGGATTAGATTGGACATGCTCGATGTCCGCGTCTGTAGCTGCTGACGCTGCTCGTCCTGAAGTGCCTGATGTCGCGCCTTCACGAACGTTTCCATACTTGGATGAACCCAAGAGAGAAGAATCTTGGCGAGTTCCCCATCGAGCGGCAAGGTAATAGTAGGGCCAGGGTTCAGCGTCAGCGCTGGAGCAAGAACTGGGACTGAAGCTGGGGTTGATGTAAGGGCTGGAGCCCCATTTAGCGTTCCTGATTCTGAGCGCTGCGATAGATTGAACAGCTCACTGTCGTCAAAATCAATCTGGTCATAATCCAGTGACGAAAATCCGTCATCTACATCATCCACTGGGCGACTCTGCTTGTTCCCTTGAGAGGGATGCCGTCCTGGGTCAGGATCCTGGCCCTGAGTCAGACCTCCTGCCTGCCCAATGCCTGATTGTTGCGCACGACTTTGAGTCTTGTCCTTTTCGAGCCTTTGAAAAACCGTGACATGGAAGTGTCTGTGCTCCAAAAAACTTTCTACCACACCAAGGGCTTGTAAGCGGAGCTCTGGAGGATATGGAACTTCGGGATTGAAAAAGCGTGCAAGCCCTAATGACGATCAAGATTGCATGCGGAAATTTTTAGCCGACGGATTACAACACTCACTTTTTCTAGGAGAACTAACGCAGATTTCATGACACTTACTATGATCAAGATACTCAAGTGCCGGGTATAAATGCTCCTGTTCTGTGGCCGTGTCTCCGCCATTGTTCAGTAAGCGTGTAATGTATGAAATTGTCGTCTCGATCAATGATGCGATAGGGGCTTGCCGCTTGCTGCGAAGTACATAGCTGGCACTGGAATTCGCCTCGGACAACTCGCTCTCCAATTCTTGACACATATCATCAATGCGGCCATAGAAGAAGTCCATAATTTTGTCCAGAGTTCGCACGTTCCTCTCCGCAGATGTCATTGACCTTCCCTGTCTATCCCAGATTACACCGAGATAAAAGACTGACTCGAGCATTATCCTGCGGGATGCGTCGTCACTCTGCTCGTAATTAAGGAGACTTCGCAGCTGGCCCACCGTCGATGGCCGGATGAAATCTGGAACCAAAAGCGCAATCGTCAGAACCAGGTTGCAAGGATTGCAGAGGGTCGAGTAGCCGTGTTCACTTGAGCCGTCTGAAGCGATTGTCAAAACGAGTGCCGGTGAAATGGACGAGAGAAACCGCTTGCAAGTCTTGATCTGATCTGCTATGATCGGGGAGCGGTCGGGAGAATACTGAGTCGGTGCTCCTGCCAGTGTATCCGCTTGATAGGTTGCGATCGGTATAGCGACTGCGTCCTCAGCCTGATCCTCCTTATAGACGTCACTGACCTGTGCGTGAATGGTCTTTGCAAGTATCTTGAGAAATATCTCAAAGCATCGGTCGTGTTTGTCCAAGCGCTTCACCAGCTCCATGTCGGGATCGAACTTCGAGAGAGGTTGAGCATGTGAGGCGCCCTTTGTTGATGGCTGCTTGGAGGCAGAGGGCGGCTGTGTGATCATCCGCTTTAAAAACTCTGGCAGCCTGTAGCCACGCTCCGAAGGCATGTCTTGAAATCCTTGACCAGCAAAGTAGCGATAGACATGAACGAGGACAGGCGCATTTGGCGGCCAGCGCCAAATCCATATTCGGCTGTGGCAGAACACGAGAAACCGTCGCAACCGTCGCTCCGCCTCTTGGCCGCCTGGAGCTGACCCATGGAGCCAGCTGTTCTGCAAAAGCCATAGAACCAGCTCCCAGTTCTCATGCACTTGAATACTGGCGTCCGAGTTTCCGTCACGTCCAAACTGATGGAGTCTGCACAGTTCCTGGAGAAGGGTCATCGCCCTGTTCGCCTGATCTTGCCAGGTAGTCGTAGCCTCGCCTGCGGTCGTTAAATCCTCTCCTGTCCGACCAGTCCTGTGATCTTCTACCAAGGATCTGCACACAACCCGGTTAAGTGCAGGCCAGAACCCGGGGCTGCTTCGGATCTCCTTCATCTTATCCAGGACCTGTATTGTGCAAACCCAAAGCTCAAGCACGTTTTGATCCGAGATCACGCTCGATGAGGCGCGACTTCGGTCCTGAATCCGTGCGAGTTGGACAAAGAATGCGTCGTCGCTTCTGCTGAATAATACCTCCAACAGACTTTGAGCCGCCCGTTCCGTGGCGTCCATTTCTTCCATATCGCTGACCATGGTAGTGTCTGCGATCGCATGCCAGGTGACCAACGCCCATCGCAACCACATAGCAGCATTCGATGGCGCAGAAGGCCAACGCTCAGTTTTCAATTCGTCCACGAGCTCTTTCAGCGGCCTCACCACCTGATATCGAAAGACGTTCCACACCATGATTCGGGCGGGACCAGACGAGACCCTCATGACATCCATCAGCAGAATCGTCATGTTCTCGAGTGCCCGCAAACTCGGTGCGAGCTCTGTTCTATCGAGCCGGTTCTCTGATTCAATGTCCTGTGATGCATCCAGTATACCATGAAAACGACGCTTGAGCTCCAAAGCAACGGCTCCAAGATCCATTTCAAGCCTTGCTGGGCTCGACCACTCGGAAGTGAACGGCTTGCCAAAAAACACTGCGCTTGTGCTCAAGTCGGACGTTGAAAAATCAAATGCTGATCCGTCGGACAGGAATCGTATAACTCGTGAGAGCATTCCTCGCCCAATGTATGTGTCCTGAGAGAAGTAGAGGCGGTTCGAGATGAGTCCATCTGAAGCATGGTAAACAGGGCTGTCTGACGTGTTTGGAACCACTGTTTTGAGCGCTGCAGAGATAGTGGACCGAGATGCTGGCAATGTAGGCGCTAAAGGAGGTGTCGCTCTTGACGGATTTGACTGATCATATTCGTCCCATGGTTGGTCGGGCATGTGGTAATCATCTGGTGGATTTTCAGGCTCTGAAGGTGAAGGGGGTTTGAGAGTGCCCCGCTGAGCCGCGTGGTGTGTACGACTATTCCTTTCCGCAGGGAGAAAGACCGGTCGGTTGAAAAGTTGAGGTCGACTCTGAGCTGAATTCTGATAACACCAGGTTGTGAGATGCGACTGCAGGATCCGCGTAGCCTTTGCTTGGGGCGGCCGCGTTCGCATTTTGGTCCGATCTGGCGCTGCTCGTTGGTTGGACAATCGTGAACGCGCTGGTACTGTGCGGTGCGTCCGGGGAACCACCTTTGAACGGCTGAGGGGTCGAGGTCGATGCGTTAGTACCCCTCCATTGTCCCGCCGATTGGAATATCCTCGTGAGACTCCATGCTGCCGTGGCTTTTGGTTGATTGAGCGGATAGGCCAAGGATTCTCTGTAGCGAAATCCTCGTCGCTTAATTCTACGCCACTAGCGGGACTATTGTATTGGTGATAGCTGCCGACATCAGATCCGTACCCCCTCCTAGTTTCATGATCGGTAGCGTGTTGGTGGTCCTGAAATTCCATGGCTTCATCCGACAGCGAACAATCATTTTCGGTGTCCTCCATGCGATCACGGAATAAGTGTCCGGAGCGACTATTCAGGTTCGCGGTGCTGGTGCGGTAATTCGTCGGCATGGAGCTTCCATGGCTTGATCGGCGGACTTTGGTTGCCGACGAGTTGTTGCTCAATCGGCGCCTCTTTGTCGAACGAGGTGCAACTGTCTGCCCTTTCGACCTTTGCGTATGCTGAGAGTTTCGTGATGGGCGTACGATCATCCTGTCAATCATATCCTGTCGTTCGCCACGAAAGGCCGTTCTGTTCTTTTTGGGGTGTTTGGACGCGTTCACAGGCAAAAACGATTGATGACGCCAATGATCATGATCTGCGCCATCATCTGTGGAGTCCAGTTTTTCGGGATCTGATGAGATCATGATGCTGCGCGGCGGGCTGAGGTTATCATAGTCCATAGTCTAATCAACGAGAAACGCGACACGTCGCAAAGGTGTGAGCTTTCAAGGTATTGCATGCTAATGCTTGAGGTATCGTACCTGGCACTGGGTGTTAATACAATCACAACAGCTTGGTTACCTCAGACAATGGTATCTGTGGCCGGAACGCCTCTGTGTCCTCTAACGTCGGCCGGACGGGTGGTGAGCGGTATCTTGTTGGTGGGAAGGAATCCATATAATCCGGGAAGTCTCTGTTGTCAACAACATCGCTATCAGAGTCAAAGTGACGCCTTGAAGGTTCCTCTTCACTCTCGCTCTTGTCTTGAGCTAGTCGCGCCATAAAGTCTGACAGTCCGTGTCCGCTTTGATTCGCTGATCCAATCCGTCGTTTGGCATGGTGCGCGAGTTGGATAGGGATCGACCCAGCTCCATGGCCAGCTTCTGGCGACTGTGAACGATTCTTTTTTGATCGCAGTGATCGCAGTGCGGCAGCGTCCTCTGGTAAAAGGTTGCGTTTGAAGAAAACCATTGGCAAGACGTGTTGCCTATGTTTTTTGGTTTTTTTGGGTTCTGCCTGAATCTGTGGTGCTTCACTATCGGAGGAGTTCGAGGCTGCTTGAGTTGCGCGCGGCGATATGTCCGCCGTGTCCTCTATGGTAACCGGTGTGAGAGACCTGCGCCGTCGATGGCGGTGTGTTGACGTGATCCTTTTCGATAATGCGTCCAGAGGTTCTGCATCCAGAGACTCCGCATCCAGTGGCTCCAATGGCTGCATCCTCTGCATAGTTATTCGCTGGAGTCTTTTTCTGGCTCGAATGCTCAACGAGGTCGGCAACTTGACTGATAGAGGCTGGTGCAAGCGATGTCGATTATTAGCTGCCTCCCTTTCAGCGTCCTCTTGGGGTCGCAACTGCCGTCGCAGCTGCTCCGTCGTTGGTAAATCGTCCTCGTCCAAATCCTGAAGGAAGAAATCCATGTCGGGATCGATTGTATGAGGGGTCCTGTTCGGTCCCGAGATCAAGTGATGCTCAGTGATGCGCGATGCTCGCTCCTCATAATCAGAGTCATCCTCGTCGTCTTGCAGCCTCAGTAATGCACGCTCCTCTCGAGCATACTCGTCCGTGCGGGATGAACGATGTGATGTGCCTCGGCTCCCGATCAGTCGAGCATGCTGCTGCTTGTCAGCAGTGTACGGCTTTTGTTGTTGGAAAGTGCGCTGCCTCAGAGGGTAAGATCTCATTGTCGTTGAATCGACCTGGCTCTGAAGTTCCCTTATCAAGTCCGCAGTGCCCGAGTCCAAGTGTTCCTGGACGGTTTGATTGTCGGGGGCGGCTGGTTCGCTTTCCGGCGTTGGCAAGCGCAACCACTCTGCATTTGCATCCGACCCCGTCCTTTGTTCTGTTGGATGTGGAGATGACATTCGCGAACGTGTCTGCGGGGGGTCCTCTACATGCGTCCAGACCGTTGTTGTATCCGAATCTTCGTCCTCAGATGCAGGTACGATCTATTGAGGTTGGCATGTTGCGCCGGTGAGACTCTAATCCAGATCACTCCCTCTATTCGAGGGTTGTTCAAGACCAGAATGTTCTTACCTCAGTGGTGGCAGTCGCTTCAGACACAACACCATGGTAGTGAACGGTATCGTTCCCGGATGACGCATGTTTGTTGGGGAGCTTTGGATTGTGTTGGACGAAACCAAAATTTGGCTCCACGCAGGTGAGGGCGATGCGTGGGCTTTCCGAATTCTGTAGCCGGTGTCCTTCCGATTTCCTGGGTACAAAGTTCCAGAGCTTTGTCGAGTCGAGGTTCGCTGCCAGGGCGGCTCTTTCCTCTCCAGCCTCGGCTTCATCGACTTCGTCTGCAGAGCTGCATACGAGTACTTTGGAGGACTCTAGTTGGTTGCGCCGGTTGCCCTGCTGAAGATCCAGTTGTATCTCTGAGAGAGCCTTCAGAATAGCACTGTCCTGCCAGCGAAGGGTGAGATCAGGCGATGTACTGTCTCGGGAACTGCTGATACTCTTGCTGCTGGAGGAGTCGCTTGACGAGCGCCGGCTAGAAGGCTGCTGCTGCTGCATGAGCAAGCTTGCGAGGTCCAGCATGGATGGAGGCAGCGTTGCAGAGCTTGGCGTCGACTCGAGCCTTTCTCCGCCCCCTTCGCTTGCGTCTCGGCTTAGCCTAGGGTGAAGGTATGGATGGATGTCGCCCGAGACAGCGTTAGCATGATCGGCGTGAGTTGGTGGCGTTTATTGTTTGCGGAATTCCGTGTCCCTGACTCGACGCACCTGTCAATGGCAATACGCGTGGATGGGAGCAGAGCCAACGGCGATGGAGGAAGCAAGGGCGAGGCGACGGCCGAGGACAGTGGCCAGCGTGTGTGGACAGTCAGGTCGCGATGCTGTGGAGGAGGGGAGAGCGGCCACGCAGAGTGCAATGGAGAAATGGGAGACAGGAGAAAGAATCGAGAGAAGCAAGAAGGAAACGAAAGTCAAGCAGCCAAATAAATACAAACGCTAATTTTTTTTTTTTCGCGCGCGCTATCGTTTTTTTTTTTTGCTTCTCTCCATCCCACTTGTACGGCCATCCACAGACCAGAAGCTCATCACCCCCATCTGATCGCGACAGGGACAGGGGAACAAATTCTCATCGCTCCATCACCACTGGACATCTCTGCCTGCCTTGCTCTGGCAACACATTGCACCTCCTACGCGGACACGGATACCTCGCTTCCATCGCTGACCAGTTGCAGTCGGCCAGAGGAGGAATGACTCTTTGCGAGCGCCAGAGCCAGTGCAAGGACTCGACTATTTTCTGAACTTCACAACAGTACTCGAGACATCTCACAGCGCCTTTGACGAGTCGACTCAAGCATGGTTCATCATGCAGAGGATGGCAGCTCCTCTTCAAGGACTTCAGACGAGCAAGAGGCAGCAGTCAAGTCAGTCGATCCAATAGACTTTGGCCTGGAGCGTAAGCGCGACAGGACTCTGGTAGACAAACTCATGCGCAAAATGGAGCAGCTGTCCGAGACGGATCGCTCCCAAAGGCACCTTGTTATACTCTATTCAGGTACTACTCCACGCTTTTCCCACCCTCCCCCCCTTGTTGAATCTCGATAGCAAGGCCGTTCCTTTTGGAGTGGCTCTCGCATCAGCACGGCTAAAACTGATAAGAATCCATCCTCTTGTGACGCAACACCCTATAGATATTTTCTGTCCGGTCCTAAAATACCATGCAGAGGTCCTCTCGGAGATTGTACGCGTTGTCCCAGAGATGTATAGCGCAGGACCGCGAGAAGGACATGGATCGACTGCAACAGACCCCGTGGAGGGTGCTGCAGCTGCGGAGGAGGAAGAGCAGAAGCAGAGCGATCTTGCGCCAGGTGTGTTGGCAATGGTACTGTCACCGACGTCGGATACCCACACTAGAAGCCTACTGCCTCAGCCGTTCCAGCTGGATCTCTTTGACAGGAGGCGACTGATCGAGATTCAGATTGCGAACGCACCTTTGCCTATGCAGTCCCGACTGATACTGGATGACTCTTGGGCGCAGTGGCCAGCGAAGCGCCATATGCGTTCGTTGAAGGCCGAGTGCGATCGGCTCGAGTCTATTCTCTCGTACACGAGTTTAGCAGCCGCCCGGGGCCTGACGCGACCCGAGCTCTTGTGTGTCGTCGAACAGACGGAGGCAGAGGTGCGGGGAGTGCCAGAGGGCATCCAGGGCAAGGTGATTTTCATCATCAGCAAGGACCGCGAGGACCGGCCCAAGGGGGTGGCGTTGAAGACCAGCGTGCATTGGATCGATCGGCTCTTTCAGCGGTCGGGCTACTCGCTCGAGTGGATCCAGTCGAGTGTGCTCCCCCTGTATCTGGAGTTGGCGGGAGGACAGGGCCCAGACCGGGCTGGACAGCGGGCGGGGAGCAGGTTCGTGGGCAAGGCGATCCAGGTGTCGGCGCGACGGCCCGAAGAGGCGCTGACGCGGGTCAAGGTGCGGCAGGGGCAGGGCGCGGAGGTGCTGGAGGCGAGTGTGCTGGAGGAGATTGAGCTGAGCGGGCTGTTTGCGATGCAGGCGATCCGCAAGCCCGTGTTCGTGCACCTGATGGACAGTCTGTCGCTGGGCAAGATGCGGCTGGGCAGAGACACGCAGGACGGCGAGGACGCGCAGAACCCGTTTCTGTGACAAAAAGAACATATCCCCCGCGCATTGCACGTGATGTGCTCGCAGGTTGAATATAAAAAAGCTAGCTTTCCCCCCCCTGTCCTGTCCTCTGTCCCTCTGTCCTTCCTTGCCTTCGCCGTGTCGTTCCTTTTTTCCTCTGCCTTGTCCTTTCTCGTCCTTGGTCGTCGTTTTCCTCTCCCTGTCCTTTCCCCAGTCCTGTCCTTGTCCTGTCCTTGTCCTTCCTGTGTCCTTCCTGTGTCCTTCCTGTGTCCTCTCCTTGACCCTGGTCTCCGCTGTCTGTCCTGTGTCTCTCCGCGAGTGTGTCCGTCGTGCTCTGCCTGGATCCCTCAGCGCCACCACATTAGCCTTTTAGACTTTGTGGATCACCCCATCCGCCCGTTGTCATCCCCAAGGTGCTCTCTCGGCCTGCAGCCACGAGACAGACCAACAGCACAACAGCCCCCTCCTCTCAACGTAAAAGCTGCTGCCCATGATGCTAGCAGCCGCCAGCGCCCAGGCACCCACCCCGGGGCCAACTGCAACATCGCCGGCATTCAGCCTGGCATCGCCCGGCGCAGGTGCCTCGCCCATGCCTCTGCACAGCGTGTCCACACCGGGACCACCCAGCGGCCGACACGAGATCCTGTGTGTGTTTGCGATCGAGAACTCGGCCAGGATGGGCCCCAACTTTGAGGCACTCCTCATCTCGTACATCGAACCCATCCTCAGGTAAGCCCCGACCACACCTCACTATCCTCTTTTCGCCGCCTGTTGTCTCTCTCCTCACGGACCCGTCGGAACTGACAGCCGCTGCTCCTTCCTGTCTAGACACTTCCGTGCCCCTCCCGTCGATCCAGAGACAAACCAACCCCGGCCGAAGGACGCTGTAAGAGAAGGTGGAAAGTCTTGCCAGATGAAACTTGCGGAGCAATCCTAGTCGCTCACCAATCACTTCCTTGTCCCATTCTTGCCTCCTGCCTGTTGCCTCTGCTAGCCACTTGTGCGCTGTGGACTCGCCATTTACGGCGACTATCAGCCCAGCTCAACCTCGACGGTCGATGCCCGATACTTTACCAACGACCCGCTCTCGTTCCTCCGCGAGCTGCGTCTAATCAAGTTTGAATACGGCGGAGTGTTCCGCAATGCTGTGACAGAAGGATTGGTGTCTGCCCTTGAGGTGAGCGCAGTAGTGGACAACAGCAGTTCGCTTGACAATGGTGCCTCGCCTGTCGATACAGGACTCATCATTCTCGAACCACAACTCTTCTGATCTCTATAGATGTTTGACCAATACGACGAGCTTCGGCAAAGTGACGGGAGCGAACCCGAGCGACATCTCATCCTTGTCGCGGATAGTGCTCCACACCTGACAGGGTGCCGATGTAATTCAAGTGAGCGATACGACAATTACAGCCTGAATGATACTGCACAGGAGCTGCTCGAGGTAAGAAAGACGCCTCCATCCTCACTGCTAGCAGAGGGACCATGGATAGGATCGACTGTTTCGAAATGGCTGAACCGTTGGTTAACACGTTCAGTGCTCTCTCTAGCGCTCAATATCATTGTCGCTGATTGCACCATCAGAGCACAGCGAGTTAGTCGAATTGGTGACGAAGGTACGTTTAGACACTGGAGGAATGGCGGCCCATCGCTTAGTCCTTTCAGGTGTAGAGAGCTTTTGCTGACGCAAAAAACTCTTTCTTCCACGCGTTTGACAGGTCAACAGCACCACTGTCGATATCGTGGACGGGACACCAAAAGCCTCGGGGACTCATGTCGTCAAACTAGCTGGATTTCAATTGCCATTACCTCCACCAGCCGCAAACCCTGCGGCTGTAGTGCCGCTGATAGCCGACACCCACACTGCACCGGCTGTAAATGGCGCTAGCAAGAGAGCAGGAGGACCCCTCGGAGATGGCTCCTCGGAAGCCTTGGACCTTAAGCGGGAGACGTCAGCCAGTTCACCGGCTGCGACAGGGACTTCGCCAAAGATGACAGGCTCGTCTGTAAAACGGACAAAGATAGAAGAGACTCATATTCCAACAGCTCCTATTCTTGCACCCGCTGCCATCGATTCGCAGACCGATGACCAAAAAGCAGTGCAGGATCTTGGAATGACGGGCACATCCGACACTCCATCCGCATCCGGGCCCAACTCCGAAACTCCCATCAATAACGGCGCTATGTCTCTCAGCCCTGCTCTGTCCAAGGCCCGTGGTACGGCCCAGGCCAAGAGCCCGTCCTTTGCACCACAACCACCGGCCCAACCTCAGCAAACCCCACAACCTCCACATCCACAGCAGCAGCCACAGCAGCAGCCACAGCAGCAGGGCGCACCGGCAGGGCCAGTCCATGCTGTCGCACAAATGCCGCAACTCACACCTCAGCAACAGCAGCAGTTGACACCTCAGCAGCTGCAGGCGTACAAAGCCCATATGCATCATCTTGTACAGCAACAAGCACAACAACAACAACAATTGCAACAACAACAACAGCAGCAGCAGCAGCAGCAACAACAGGAGCAGCAAATGTCACCTCTGGTCAAGCAGCAACCAGGACAGCAGCAGCCGCAGCAGCAAGCAGCTCAAAAAACAGCTCAACAAGCAGCTCAGCAGCAGCAAATTCAGCACCAGGCTCAGCAGCAGGCAGCACAGCAGGTACAACAAGCCCAGCTACAAGCAGCCCAAAGACAAGTCGCACAGCAGCAACAACAGCAGCTTCAGCGCCAGTTCTTCTTGCAACAGCAACAGCAACAGCAACAGCAACAGCAGCAGCAGCAGCAACAACAACAACAACAACAACAACAACAACAACAGCAGCAACAACAACAACAGAGCCAGCCTGGCTTCATGAACCAGACGCCCGCGTCTGCTGCTATGGCAGTTAATGGTAGTCCTGCGAAACCGCAGCCGGGAACGACTGGCCAAGAGTACAATCTATATCAGCAACAACAGCAGCATCTCAAAGGTCCACCATTGCCAGGGCAACCGCAAGCAGCGCAGAATCAGCAGCCACAAGGTGCGTCCACAATGGCAGGATCACCACTAGTACCAAAATCGACAGTTGTCGGATCACCCATCCAGCGCAACGGAGGATCCCCCGTAACCAACATGGCTACGGGATCACCGGTAGTTTCTGCTGCAGTTCAACAACAACAACAGCGACGCCCTCCTGCACCTACTCTGCCTGCTAATCCCACAGCCGCACAAACACAATTGACTGGGCAACAACTTCAAATTCTTCGAGCGTTGCAGCAGCGTGCCAATTTGGGATCACTGACTCAACAGCAGCAACAGCAGTTAATGGCGCTGATGACCATGCAACGGCAGCAGTCTGTACAGCAAATGCAGCAACAGCAACAGCAGCAGCTGCAGCAGCAGCAACAACAACAGCAACAGCAACAACAACAGCAGCAGGCACAGCCTCAGCCGCAGCAGCCCCAGCAACAACAACAGCAGCAACCCCAGCAACAGCAACAACCACAGGCCCAACATCAGCAAGTGCAACAGTTACAGAATATCATTTTGCAACAGAGACAACAACAGCTACTGCAACAACAGCAACAGCAGCAACAGCAACAGCAGCAACAGCAACAGCAACAGCAAAACCAGAATCAGCTTTTGCAAATGCAGCAGCAGCAGCCACCGGGACAGCAACCCCAACAGCAGCCTCAGCAAACGCCGCAGGCGCAACAGCTACAGCAGCAGGCAGGTTTGCCGGGACAGGATGGACAACAGCAACTTCAGCAATCTGCACAAGCACAGCCAGGACCACAGGCGGCTGGCACACAGCCACTATTGCAGCAGCAAGGCCAGCTCCAGACATTGCACCAGCAGCACCAGCTTCTACTACAGGCGGCCCAGCAACAGCAGCGTAATAATGGACTGGGAGGAGATCCTGTCTGGTCGGGCGAGATTTCATGGATGATCAATGCTGTCAATGGACAAGCACCACGGGAATATGTGTGTTCCGTGTCAACATTTGCGGGCAAGAAAATCGACAAGTCGCTCGAGGAGGAATAGTATGTTCATCTTGGACCTCAGTGCCCTTCATCTGTGCTTCTATTTCTTTTTTTTTTCGCAAGCATGTCTTAAAACTAATCCACCGATCCGTTTTCGCGTTTTGTTGTTCGTCGCCGTGATGGTTTGGTCCTTTAGCTCCTTTTCACTTTGGCCCAAGAAACTCATGATCTCTGGCCACATGCCAGCAAAGACATCCGAGCTCCAGAAGCTTGCCGAGACTCACAGCCTGCCGTTCATCCATATCTACCCTTCTGCAGGGAATTCGGTCGAGAACAGTTCTATTTTTGACGCTCTAACCAAAAACCTGGGCATCAAGAAGGTAGTGGCGACCGTTCGGTTCCCGCAGATCAGTCCGACGGCGGGGATGGTTCTGATCTACAACGAGAAGCGGTTCAATCTGATTGGACTACTCTTCTTGAAGGTCCCCATCCCGAACTTGACGGTCGGGGCGCCTCAGATGATACAGCAACAGCAGCAACAACTTCAATTGCAGCAACAGCAGCAGCAACAACAACAGCAGCAGCAGCAGCAGCAGCCAGGCGTTAATTCGCCCAATATCATGTCGCCCTCCAACCAGCCCGGTATCCTTAATCCTCAGCAGCAGCAGCAGCAGCAGTTCTTGATGCAGACACAACTTTTGCAGCAGCACAAAAACAGGCTGCTTCAACAACAACAGCAGCAACAGCAGCAGCTTGCCTACCAGCAGCAGGCGGGATCACAGGCAGGTCAAGGTAAGTGAAAGGACGAATCTCGTTCATGCAAGCCAAATGTCTCGATGCACTGCACATCTCTTGAATGCTCGTGTATCTAATCCTGTTTTGTACCATTTGTACATCGTATCACTCCAGTGAATGCTAACAATAGCCCGCTCCAGGCGATGGGCCTGCAGGGTCAAACATCTGGAGCACCCGGCATGATGCCAAATCTATCTCTGCTGACGCTTCAGCAGCGTATGCAACTCCAGCAATTGCATCAGCAGCAACAACAGCAACAACAACAGCAGCAGCTGCTTCACCATCAACAGCAACAGCAGCAGCAACAACAGCAGCAGCAACAACAGAACCAGGGGCATTTGCAGGACCCGAACCAAGGATAGCCCCATACAACCCTACTCTTTACACCCCGCACTTCCGTCCACTCACTTTGACCAACATAACACACATACACACCTGTACAGCAACTGAAGATGAAAACTGAATAAAATGTCATTAGGGAAAACTGTTGATGTAAACACTGAGCAAACATGCAAGTATATTGGATAGCAACATCCACACCCACATCCACATCAGTATCAATATCAATATCAATAGACTGCAATGTAGGGTCAGAGTATGGGGCACCAGCCAGAAGGCGAATGGGGAGAAGACAGACAAGGTGGTTCGAAAAAGAGTCTTCAGCCATCCTAAAAACGGAAACGTTCGTCACATTCTTCCACCATGTAGATGAGCGCCTTCACCATCTTGGCAAGCTCCTCGGGATCGCTTGGATCCTGGCCGATAATATCCTCCACCTGCCAATCCGCCACCGTTCCTGGGATCAGAGACAGGTTCTGCTGCAGTCTCCGGTTCATCGTCTCGCTTTGTATCTAGAGAGAGAGAGAGAGAGAGAGAGAGAGAGAGAGAGAGAGAGAGAGAGAGAGAGAGAGAGAGAGAGAGAGAGGGGGGGGGGGTCAATGGCAACCAGCCAGCAGAGGAACGAACAATTTTGTCAGGTTAAAAGTGTGGTAAAGTCAACGCAAGAACATAAAAAACAACAAAAAACAATTTGTTCCGCAAATGAGCAAGTCTTTTTCTGTCCTCGTTCAAAAAGCGATTCTTGGCGTCATGCTATCACGTACCTCAAGTTCGAACCATCGCTTGCTCGTTTCGACTGCACGACCTGTCACCGCATCCAGACCCTCAGTCCGCGACAGCTGAAGCTCTTCCACCTTGTGGATCAAGATGCTGAACTGGCCTGGCTTGTCATAAGTCCTCGTCTGTCTAAAGTTGATGCTCTTGATTTCCATATAGTTGGGGATGTTGTGGCAAGTAATGTGGCTGTTGTGTGTTCTACAGGTGTACGGTGGTCAAGTTGATGAGAAAAAAATAAAGAAGGGGTCAGCATCATGAAGAATCCCTGACTCGTGGTGATGTGATATCAACGAGGTGTCACTTACCCGATGGATAATTTCTTCCGGAAAGCATTGAATGGCTTTACATCTGTCCGGCCGAGCGCAGTGTGGATATCATGGATCACACCCTCTCGTGCCTGGAGGACGATCTCAAAGTCAAGGCTCTTGTCGACCGAGTTCCACATCACTTCGCCATAGGTCTGCCAGGGTGTGACCACACGGTCCAGTATAGCCACGGTCGATGGAACTGTCACCAGCGTCCGGACATATCTCGACGACGGGTTCGTCCTGGTGTCGCAAATGACCTCGAACTGCGCCGACTCGCTCTTGGCGGAGCCCAAAAGCCCAAAGAGATTTGACACATGTGCATGAATAGTTGTCAGACTGCATTCAGGAAGGAAGAAAACGAAGAAAACATGTTAGATTGTGTAATTAAGAGTGCCCATCATTAGTGTGAACAAAAAAGCATTGGATTACATACACGGGCGAGAAAAGAGGCCTGACACCATGCTCCTTGACAATGGCACTTTCCACTTGGGTGATATCCCAAGACCGATTCAGGAGTGCTGGGTTCGCAGGGAAGAGGACACAGCCTAGTCGACCAAAAAGTCGAATCTCCTTGCGTTGACCCTGCAGTTCTCTCAATCCAGCCCGAATCGCCTGCGACAAGCGCTGCATGTTGAAGGTCCGCATCTCGTCAATGAAGATATCCAAACTCGAGTCCTGCCTCGAAGTCGACTGCAAGGGCGACCCCTGCTGCGCCGGTAGTCTTCGAATCGTCCGCTCAGAGTCGGCTCGTTCCTGAGCTGGATCCCGGAGCTTGCCCAGTTCAAGGCCCGCCATGTCGCCCTCGTTAAGCCTTGCACGTCCAGGGTGCAGAGCACTCTGGCGCTCAAGGAACTCGAATTCTTGGTCTCCAAACACCAGGCTGCTGCTTGAAGGTGAATCAACAGAGAGGGTCGCACTTTGTGTCGAGCTCGTAGATCGCGTCGAGCTAGCAGTGGGGGGTCTAGACGTGTCCTGAGAGCCCCCGACGATGCGGAGTGGTGGTAATGCGGGCATGCCAGACCTTTTAGGAGGAGCTCTGCCGCCCATGGGCAAGGCAGGAAAGTCACCGGCAACGGAGGGCGTGAACGTCGGCGAGGCCCACTCGGGTTCCTCCACGCGCCGGATTTTGCCCTGAGCCGGTGGGAATTTGGAGGCAGTGTTCCCAGTCCAGGAAGACTGAGGAGGTCCTTGGGGCGTGGGCGACCTTCCAGCTGGACTGACTTGGTCATAGTCAAACTGCCGAGATTGTCCTTGGGGATTGGGAGACTGCCATGACTGAGGGGCTCTGGGGGACGCAGGAGTCGAGCCCCAGCCGCCGGAAGTAGAGCGCGCGACCTGGCTCTCCTGAGGGGCTGAGGAATATCCGGAATTCGGTTGCGAGTACCCTCTTGTTACAGGTGAGTAGGTGTACGGTGCATTGTTGGGCGACAGTCGGGCTCCTGCGCGAATGGCCCATGTCCCCCGCTCGTTATCGTAGACGGCCTTCTCGATGACGTAAAAGTGAGACGGCTGGAGTGAAGTGGGCATTGAGGAAGGCAGGAATTTGATGTGCTTCGAGTAGAACCTGTGCTCCTGAACCGGCAAAAAAAAGAAGCGGAACTCTTCACGCACTGTTCCATAGACGAGGGTTACTGGAGCCAGTCGGGCAGGCGAGCGAAGGAAGTACACTTGCATTCGATTGATCTGCACGACGCATTTGTCGACACTCGATTTGATCTCGCCAGTGATGGTGATGTGCTAAACGGATATTGGCATCAAATGGATGATAATGGTCAGTTTTGAAAACGGTCATCGCAGTGGAATCGTGAAGGGCGACTACAAAGGCATGCTGGGATAAACTCCATACCCTTCCGTCTTCAGACAGTGTTGCTACACAGCCAGCTCTCTCAGCAAGCATCGTGGGTATATCGACCTTTTGTTTTTTGTCGGCATAGAACATTTCAAAGGGATCGGTCACCCTAGGGTCGACCTCGACCTCGGCAGAGTGTGTCATCCGTTGAGGTGGGGTAATGTTCGTGGAGGCGAGAGTGGTTGAGAGGTCGACCAGATCGACTAGGAGCTCCGAGGTCGAGGTTTCAGAGGGCGACGGTCGCTTTACATCACGGAAGCGTTTCTCGGGTAAGACTGGCCATGCAGGTGCCTAAGGGGAGCAGTGTGATGGTGTATGCAGGTTAAATATCCGTGGGTTTGTGCCTGACAAGACTGACGACAAGATGTGAGGTGGTTGTGTTTACCTTGCTGTCCAGGAACTCTTCCAGCGCATCCAGGCTAGTGGTTAAAAGGCGACAGAGAGACGGAAAGAGGGAAGAGCAGGCATTAGCGATTGCCGGGAGTAGTTGCGTGGCTCAAAGTCAGGAATGCTAGCACACCATCACTGCAAAGGGGTTTCCTTACGCTTGTTTCTGCTGCTTCGGGTCTGACCCGGTGAGGGTGAATACCTAGAAAGGCAAAGAACACCAAAGAACGAGACGAGTGTTAGAGACGAATATTAGAGTCATGAAGGGTGGTGCTGTGCACGAGTGGCTGTGATTCTGATGCAGTGGTCTATTGTTTCCTATCCGTGCAAGAAGTGTGCTGCCTCCTCGCTGTGATCCACCGCTGCTTTTGTTTGCTGCTTCCTGTTCTCCTGCTGCTTCTCCTGCTGCTTCTCCTGCTGCTTCTCCTGCTGCTTCTCCTGCTGCTTCTCGCGTTCAAGCTGACTCCAGATTGCTCAAGCGATGGATGTTTTGTCGTGGTCCGCGAAGGTTAACTCACATATTGATTGTGATCGTACTTGATCGCGGAGGCATTTTGCTGGGCAATTTGACTATCAGGTGAGAGGGGAGACGGTTAGCCGAGAAGAAGAGGAAGAAAGGGCGCCTGGAGTGACTCTGAGGAGCGCATGGCTGGATGCAATGGAAGTCGCCTTACTTGATCGTGTCCTTGAGGCTCTGCAGCTCCTGTCCCGACCAGCAATGCAGCGAGTGCAGCAGGTAGATTCCTGAATGCAGATGGAGAGGAAGAAAGACACGCTGCTGTTTAGTGCTGCCGTCCAGGGCGGTCCGGCTGTGGAGGCATAGGTCAGGGTGCATGGCAAGGTACCTTTCGACCGAGGCGGGTCCATGCTGTGTCACTGCGTGGATGTGTCTCTGGCAGGGTGAATGGTCCCTGTGTGGATGGATGCGGGTGCTCGCTGGGGATCGGTGTTCTTTCTCTCGCGGAGTGTGTGTGTGTGTGTGCTTGTGGATGAGGATGGGCAGGAGGCGAGCCAGGAACAGAGTGCGGGTGCGCGAGCGAGAGGTGATGGCGGGGATGGAATGAAGAGGCTGTGCGAAGGACAAGGCAGATTTGGCCTTGTTTTTTTCTTTGCCACCAATCGCCGCGAGATGGCAGGTCACACTTTTTTACAAACTCCTCTTGGTAGGACACACAGGACACACAGGACACGGTCGCGGCACGCGCCCATGTCCCGTCTGTTGCCTGCAACCGCGGTCGCGAAAGCCCACTCGCGCTCCCACTCGCGCTGCCACCCGTGCAGCATTTGGAGCGTCTGCGCGTGCTCTGCTTTCGCAGCCAGTGGTCTGACTGTCTATCTGCTGGACCCGTGTCCTTGCCTGCCTCAAGCGCCCCACCGTCGCCTGCTGCATGCTGCATGCAGCCTGCAGGTCCTCGTGCACCACCTGGACCTGCTTCTCTGTTCCTCTGCCGTCTCCAGACTCTCCTCCATCCACTCCATCCACCCCTTCAACGGCATCCCCCTCGGCATCCCCCTCAGCATCCCCTCAGCAGCCCGCGCCGCTCGCAGTGTCGCCCCGTCGACCCAGTCCACTGCAGTGCAGTGGCACATGTGTCCCAAGAGTATAAAAAGGCAGCAGCAGAGCCCCTTTGCTCCTCCATCCCCCCTTTTTCTGCAACCTTCACCTCCTTTTCTCTGCTCCAGCTCGTTCTTTCCTCTCGTTCTCTCTTTCCATCCTCACAGAGACAGCCAGCCTGGCCCAACCCTTGCCGGAAACAATGCAGCTCCTGGCCCTCTCGCGCCCTCTCGCGCCCTCTCCTACTCCCTCTCACTACTGCACCGCTCCACCTCTGTCTCTATCTCAGGCTCTCTGCTCGCCCACCCTACATGCTCGCGCACCCCTTGGCCAGCACAAAGAGTTTGTTCTCCTGGAGACTGTTGTAAAAATACCAACACCCCATCCTCTGCTAGCTCCTTCCCCCTCCATCCAGTATCGTGTTGACTCGCTCAGTCCTGCCCGCTCTTGCTGTTGCTCTTCCGATGCGATCCTGGACAGGACTAGCACTAGGAAGCTAGCAAAGCAAGCAAGCCAGCAAGTTGGCATGTAACAAAGTAAGTGCGCCTCTGCGGGCAGACAACAACCCAGCATAAGCCCTCGTGTGGCCCCACCCTGTCGTCGCCCTAGCCTTTGCCTTCCAACACCCCCCTTCTTTGCCTCCGTGTAAAACAGAAAGAAAAAAGAACAAAGGCACCTGTACAGCACATTGCTGCAGCGGAGGATGAGAGGATGGCCAAAAAAGAGTCTACAGCAGCGGTCTCGTCGTGCTGCTGCCTTTATTGACCTCATCCTCGATTCCCTTTGATCGATCGTTCTTTTCATTGACCTCTCTCTTCTTTATCCCTTTAATCGGTCCTGCTCTCTCCCTTCCTCATCGTCCTTCTCGTCGCGTCTCCCTTTTCTGTTCCCATATGCTTCTGTCGAGTTGTTCTCTGTCGTCCTGTTACACTTGACAGGCGTTCCTCTTCCGTTTTGGTCGTCGTCAGCATCTTTGGTTCTTTTCTACTCCCACTCTTTACACTCTTCGCACGCCCACCCTCGCCAGTCTCTGGCACAGTTGCTTGCTAGCCTCACAGGCGATAACCATGCCTTTCCAATCAGACTACACATCGCCGGATCTCACCCACCTGGGTTCAACGTCTGACGATGCCATCGTGCACAATCTCACCTCGCGATGGAAACAAAAACTACCCTACACACGCATCAACGCCTCCACTCTTGTCGCCCTCAACCCGTATGAGGTCCTTCCCACAGTCAACGACGCGCATGCAGAGCAGTATGCAGATCTGTGCTACCGAAACGTGAACGAGCAAGAGCCTGTGCAGCCCTCCACCCTCGCACCAGTCGATCGAAGCCGCACTTTGTCCTATTACAGCTCCAACGACAGAAACGCCGACCAGCACAGTCAACACAGCAGCATCCATGCCTCCAGTAGCATCACTCCACATCCATTTGAGATGGCTGGCAAGATATACCTACACCTTCGCCGGACAGGTCAAGATCAGACTCTTGTTCTAAGGTAAACCTTTTAGCCTTCATACTCCTCGATCTCTCACGCAACCGCAGTCCAGCTTTGACCTGTTGATCGTGCCCTACACCATGAAAGTACCCTCAGGCTTGAGGTGTAAGCGTGCAGAGTCTGATCCACAGTGCTTTTCTCTTTACCTTTGCTCCTTTGATAGTGGAGTCTCTGGCTCAGGAAAGTCCGCGGGAGCTTCCCATGTGCTCTCGCAGCTCTGCCGCCTTGCTGCGCACTCGAAAAAAGAGGCACGCGTAGCGTCGCAGTTACAGCAGGCACAGCAGGTCCTGGACGCGTTCGGATGTTGCTACACAAGGGAAAACAGGAATGCCAGCATGTTTTCCAAATTTCTCGAGATCCAGGCAAGTGTCAAGTGGCAGTCGATACACGTTGTTTTGGTTAAAAAAACCAGCGAATGTTAATACTCTGTGTTCTCTTCCCTACTCCACCCACCTTAACAACACTCCTTCTTCCATGGACTCATCACGGATACACTCTCATTTAGTTTAATGAGCGAGGTCGGATCCTGGGTGGCAAGACTCTCTGCTACCTTCTCAACACAGCACGCATCACAAAGATCCCTCACGACGAGCGCACCTTCCATGTCTTTTATTACCTCCTCTATGCCAGCGACAGCTCCTTCTCGGACCAGGAAAAGTCGCAGCTCCGCCTACAGGACTCGTTTGCATATATCAACCAGTCCAGGCTGGCGCGACAGGAGACCATCTCAAACAATAGCGGCTATGGCTCCGGTCCTGGCACAAACCTCGGGACGGGACAGGGCGCATATGACCCGAGCTCACCCGCATCAAGCCCGTCTGCAGGCATGGGCCTAGATGACGCGCTTGGCTTTGACCATCTGAAGGCCTCCATGGTCGCCTGTGGATTCAAACCGCGCCAGACGCAGCACGTCTGGAGACTGTTGGCCGCCGTCCTCCATCTCGGCAACATACAGTTTACCGATCCTGCCTCAGCAAGCAAGCAGAGCGCCGTGCAAGAGGCTGCTGTGGTCAGGAATACCGAAGATCTGGATTTCATTGCCGATATCCTGGGAGTTCCCAGTGGTAAGTTCTCTGGCCCATTCCCTCCATTTCTTTCTATAGAAGTGAGAATACAAGCAGACAAGTTGACTGATACCTCATTGATTATCCAGATAAACTGCTGCTCGCCCTCACATACAAGTCCAAGTTAATCCGCCGGGACTTGTGCACAGTCGTGCTCAACAGCCAGGGCTCTACGGCACAGCGGGACTCGCTGGCGAGGGCGCTGTACATGGCACTGTTTGGCTATCTGGTCGAGCACATCAACAGGACCCTCTGTCACTCGGATCCGGCCAACTTTGTCGCACTTTTGGACCAGACAGGGTTCTCGGAGGCTCCAAGCACATCCTCTCTTCATCTGGCCAACTTTGAACAGTTCTCAGTCAACTTTGCAAACGAGCTGCTTCATGGGTTCGTTGGAAGGCGGATGCTGGACGACACCGTAGGCATTAATCGCGTGCAGGTTCAGGACGGAATTCAGCTACCGGGACCGATCCATAACGTCAACGCGATCAGCGCCTCGAGCGCCTCTAAAGGAGGCGCCACCAGAGCTTCAGTCTTTGACAACAGTAGCCTGCAGCTTCTTGTTGGCAAGCACTACAAGGACGATCAGCCACATTCCCTCACCTCGGCCAGTGCACTTTCATCTGCCAGTACCTCCACCAAACATCTACCATATTCTGTTCGCATCCAACAACAACAACAACAGCAGCAAAGTGCTGCGAACTCCTCCACGTCCGCTGTTCTCGGAGGTCTAGTGCGCATCATGGACGACTCGAGTGCACTCTACAGCCAAGGGTCAGCGACCGATGCCGATTGCTTGCACAAGGCTACACTCCAATTCCGCAGCGACAGCCAGAGCCAGGCCCTCTTCACCACCAATCGCACGTCATCCAACTACTTTGCTATCCAGCACTTTTCGGGCAAGGTGGAATACTCTGTCGACGACTTTTTGGAGAAAAACCTGGATCAGATCTCGCCCGATTTTCTAGTCTTGCTTCGGAACTCGGCCAACAAGTTCATTGTCGACCTCTTTACGACCGAATCCGCAGGAGCCATCTCTGTTGAAACACATCCAAAGTTTGAAAAAACCATCGTCAGGGCTCAGCTCCAGACCCGGCCCAAACGCCAGCCCTCTCGTCACGGAGGCACTGCTGGTTCCATACATGCACGCAAGAACACGTACGGTGCCAGGCGGCATGAGCATCAGGAGCCATCCCAGCAGGCTAAACAGTCTGCACTGGACTCCATGATGTATTCGCGGCAGCAGGAGGAGGATGCACTCTCCGTGAGCACGGTGCTCTCTCAGGTGTTCACGACCTTGCGCGACCTCATGCAAACGATGGACGAAACGACACTATGGTACATGATCTGCCTCCGACCGAACGACACTCAATCGAGCCATTCGATCGATACCAAACGTCTGCGAGCCCAGGTCAACTCGTTTCTACTACCAGAGATGGCGCACCGTAAACGAACCGAGTACACGATGTGCTACCTCTTTGACGAGTTTTTGAGGCGCTACGAGCGCACGGCGCTGATCAGAGGTCTCCATCTCGACAGAACCACAAAGACTGAGAAGGGGCAGTGCCTCGATATTGCCAACGCTCCCGGTCGAGGCTGGAACGCGCCTCACGGACAGATGGGAGCCAAGATGGCCCTGGGCAATACCTCGGTCTGGTTGGCCGAGGAGGTATGGAAGGAGCTGGAGGACGACCTCAGGGCAGTCGAGAAGGACGAGCGCCTGCAGCAAAAGAAGGCGGAGGCCCTAGCGGCGGCAGCAGAGGAAGAGGCAGCAAAGGAACGGGCACGCAAGGCTGCCGAGGCCGCAGGAGACCTGTCCCACCTCGATGGCGGGGACAGCAGCTCGCTCAATAGCGGGGACTTTCCAAAGCCAGGAGGGCCTTATGGTAGCACTGAGCGCCTGCTGGGCCGAGGAGGGGGGCGAGGTCGCCGCGCGGGTGAGGGTGATGATGGGTCGGATGCGGATGGGTTGGAGGACGACATTTTTTCAGAGACTGGAGACAAGGACGATGATCTGATGAGCGATTACGGCATGACGACGTTGCCGAGCCGGAGCATGCTGAAGCGCGGGCTCTCGGGCAAGCGGAGCAAGACCAGTAACATGTCGGCGATCGGTGGTGGAGGAGGCAGTGGGAAGCGTGGTGGCAATGGAGGCCTGCGCGGGTCGTCGGTGGGACTGAGCGCGGCTGGTGGGAAGGGTGGGAAGGGCGGCCAGGGCAGCACGTTGGAGAAGATGCAGCAGCAAGAGCCGATCGAGGTGGTGCCGATCACGCGCGCTCGCAAGATGTGGGTGTTCTTCACCTGGTGCATGACCTGGTGGATCCCGTCGTGGATGCTCTCGACCTGCGGCAAGATGAAGCGCGAGGATGTGCGGATGGCATGGCGCGAGAAGGTGGCTCTGTGCAGTATCATCTTCTTCATATCAGCGCTGATCATCTTTGTTATCACGGGCTTTGGTAAGATGATGTGCCCTGGTGCGGAGCGGTTGTTCTCGTCCAAGGAGGTCGGGTACCATGCCGCACCCGAGGACTTTTACGTGTCGTTACGTGGCAAGGTCTACGACATCACCAAGTTTGCGCGCAGTGACCACTCCAACGGCCACGGCGCCTACCCCTCGGACCTCGCCTACATGCTGCCGTTCGCTGGCACAGACGTGACCGAATACTTTCCGCTGCAACTCAACGTCGCCTGCTATGGCCTGGTTGAAAGCCCGGGCCTGAGTCTCGTCACCAACAACACGGTCATTTCTTCACAAGTCCACGGACCCCCGACTTCGGACACCACCGTAGGCTGGAGCCCTCAGAACAATCAGGGCCAATGGTACTGGAAGGTGGCTCAGGCACGGCTTCAGTCCATGAAGAAGGGTGATCTCGCTTTTGAGATGACAGACATTGAGGCAGACGTGGCCCGAAAGTGGATCGTGATCGACCACAACGTGTACGACCTGACCAGCTACTACAACACGGTTCACGCGCCCGGGAACATGGGTCCTCAGGGTGCGGGCGTGCCTTCAGTCCACTTTTTGCCCAAGGTTGTCGAGGACTTGGCCTTCCAGCACAACGGCGAGGACACCACGGAGTTGTGGAAAAAGCTGCCTTTGGACTCGCAAACGCGCCTGCTTACCAAAAGCTGTCTGGACCAGGTCTTTTACATCGGCAAGGTAGACTACCGCAAGTCATTTCAGTGCCAGTTCACCAACTACATGCTGCTCAGCACCTCCATTGTCCTGGTGTCGGTCATTGCCATCAAGTTCTTGGCAGCTCTGCAGCTGGGGTCCGTGCGCGTGCCAGAGGAGCACGACAAGTTTGTGATCATTCAGATTCCTTGCTACACCGAGGACGAGGATTCTTTGCGAAAGACGATCGACTCGATTACGGCACTGCGATACGATGACAAGCGCAAGTTGCTGTTTATTATCGCAGATGGCATGATTATTGGCAGCGGCAACGACCTGCCCACGCCCCGGATCGTTCTTAATTTGCTAGGCGCCGACCCGAGCCTAGATCCTGAGCCGCTGGCGTTCAGGAGCATTGGCGATGGATCCAAGCAGCTCAACATGGGAAAGATCTACTCTGGACTGCATGAACACGAGGGCAATGTGGTCCCCTATATCGTGGTGGTCAAGGTGGGCAAGCCAAGCGAGCGCAGCCGGCCTGGCAACCGCGGCAAGCGCGATTCACAAGTTATCCTGATGAAGTTCCTGAACAAGGTCCACTTTGACGCGCCCATGTGTCCGCTCGAACTCGAAATCTATCACCAGATGAAGAATGTCATTGGCGTGAACCCGAGCTTTTACGAGTACATCCTGCAGGTCGATGCTGACACGGAGGTCATGCCAGACGCCTTGAACCGTCTGGTGAGTTGCATGATCCATGACGGCAAGATCATTGGTCTCTGCGGCGAGACGCAGCTGGGTAATGAGGAGAACAGCTGGACGACCATGATCCAGGTTTACGAGTACTACATTTCGCATCATCTTGCCAAGGCCTTCGAATCGCTCTTTGGATCCGTGACCTGTCTGCCTGGCTGCTTCTGCATGTACCGCGTCCGGACCGCGGTCAAGTCGATTCCGCTGATCATCTCCAGCAAAGTGATTGAGGAATACTCTGACAACTCAGTCGACACGCTGCACAAAAAGAATCTGCTCTCGCTAGGTGAGGATCGGTATCTGACGACGCTCATGATGAAGCACTTTCCGCAGTACAAGATGACATTCACTCCAGATGCGACCTGCAAGACTGTGGCTCCTGACCGCTGGAGTGTCCTGCTGTCACAGCGACGACGATGGATCAACTCGACGATCCACAACCTGGCCGAGCTCATGTTCCTGCCCGAGATGTGTGGGTTCTGCTGCTTCTCTATGCGCTTCATTGTGTTTCTGGACCTTTTTGGCACACTGACGTTGCCTGCCTCGGTCGTGTATCTAGTCTATCTGATTGTCATTGTCGCCACGGGAATGGAGACACTGCCAAAGATTTCGTTGATCCTACTCGGCGCCGTGTACGGCCTTCAGGCGCTGATCTTTATCATCAAGCGGCAGTGGCAGCACATCGGCTGGATGTTCATTTACGTCCTCGCGATCCCGCTCTTCTCATTCTTCATCCCCGTGTACTCGTTCTGGCACTTTGACGATTTCTCTTGGGGCAACACGCGTATGGTCGTAGGAGAGACCGCCAATGCCAAGAAAGTTGTAATTCTTGGAGACGACGACGAGCCCTTTGACGAAAAGATGATCCCGATGAAAAAATGGAGCGTGTACGAGCAGGAAATGTGGGAGATTGACTCTGTCGGCAGCCAGGAGAGCAAGGGCACTGCAATCTCGCATCAGTCCAGGCTGTCGGAGGCAGGCATTGGATTTCCACCAGGTATGGGAGCAGGAGTGCCTTCGTTGCCTATCAATGGCATGACCGTGCCCTTTCAGCACTCCTTGGCTGGATCCCAAGAGGACCTGACAGGACACGAGTACTACCGTGATACGAACATCATCCAGAAACAGCAGCTACAACAATATCCCAGCAACCCTGCCCTCCTCCAGTTACAGCAGCAACAACAACAGCAGAGTCGCCTCCACCGCAGCCAAGCCTCGATGTCAGCCTATGGTCTGGAGGATGATATGAGAAGGGCATCGATTTCATCCATGCCGCGCTCGGTCGTCAGCACGGGTAGGATGATGAGAGGTCCCACTGGGCACTCGTATGGCGGCCTTCACTATCAGGACTCGACCGGCGAATTCGAAGGGGGCCTGCCGCAACAGTCAGTACAGCCAATGATCAGCTCTCCCATGGCGATCTACAACCCAACCAACAACCGAATGAGTATAGCGAGCCAAGGGGGTGGAGGGTCGATGGTGGGCTTTCCGATCGGTATGGGACCATATGGCGACCCTGGCGCTCGTTCGATGGTGGGAGGTTCACAGCGGGGGTCAGGGTCTGTTGTTGGGCTGCCCTTTGATGCAGGATTCCGCACGCATGCACGATCTGGATCAACAGCAAGTGCTGGAATAGGCCACCGAAGCAGTGTCAGCCAAGCTCCGTTCTCTGGCGGGGCAGCATCGGCTATTGCGGGCTCGGATCAGCCCACAGATGAACAACTCGCCAACGAGATCCAAAATGTTCTCGCTACGGCGGATCTCATGAGCATTACCAAGAAGCAAGGTAACACAAAAAAAAAAAAAGGAAGACGCGATTGGACCTTCCCGCCGCAGCAGTAAATACAGACGCGATCCACTCTAACTTTCACGCCGTGATTCGATTTTCTTCCTAGTTCGAGAGCGACTCATGGCGTTTTTTGGCGTGGACCTGACACAGAGAAAGGAATTTATCAACGAGGTCATTGAACGGGTCCTAGAGAACAGCACATCGTAAGGCAGTCGCGGCCGTCTGGGACCTGTAGTTGTAAAGCTTTTCTTTTTTTTTTACAATGGGGGCAGTACTGCTGTGAATGAAAAAAAGGACTTCCTTCGCCTCCCAGAAACTATAATACATATGCGGCCGTGCTGTTCTTTCACTCTCTCTTCCCGCATGAAGAAAGCGTTTTCCTCCTTGCTTACTTGTTTAGTTTACTCGACCACTGAGTCGTAGTAACCCATGTTGCCGTTACTGTTGGTGTTGCCGAGGCCGTCGTCCTCATCGACGAGCCGCACAATCTTGATAAAGTTACCAAATCCAATCACAATATCCTTCACCTCTGATCCTCGTCCGCCCTCTGCATCGGCCTCCGGATCTTCTTGTCGCCAAGGACGCAGATCCGGTCGTTTCTGGATCGCGTGCACCAGTCTTGTTTCTACAAACGGTAGCAGCATCGGTGCACTCTTCTCCGGAAGGTCTTCATCCCATGTGGTTGGAGGTCCAAAAGGGTGCTGCGGCTGGGTGAAGCCTGTCGGGACGACAAAGCTCCGCTGGCCACCGCCTCCTTGGCTTTGGTGAGTAAATGACCCTGGTCGGCGATGCATTTTCGGTCGAGCATAGTTAAACCCGCCATCTGCAAGACCCGCGTCAGGCCCGAACCCTAAGGGTCTGGCCTCCTGGTCAAGGACGACCACAGGGACGGCCATCCCGGATCCATTAGAGCTCACAGAGATGGTCTCGGGCTCTCTCTCCGTGGGCTTGCTCCAGTGTTGTCCAAAGGGGGCCGATTGTGAGAGTCTTCGTACTGGAAGTGGGGTGTGCAGCTGAAGATTGATGGCGCGTACAGTCAGATCCAGGCTCCAAAAGCCTGGGTCCTTGAAGATGCATTGGTAAAGATCTGCTTCCCAGAGCTCCCAACCTCGCTTCGTAGGGCTGCTGTTGTTGCTGCTGCTGGATGCATAAGTGGGATCCTGTGATCCTGGCATGGGTGTGAGCGCATGCCCATCGCTTCTGCGGCGACCCCTGAGAATGCCCTGACTAGATACAGTTGCATCTAGCAAGGCGGTATGAGAGGAAGGCTTGAGGGCGTCATGACTATTGCTAGTGGAGAGCGATGCCGAGGAGGACTCTTTCCGTCGAACGCCGTACAGACACGAGTTGCTGACAGTGATGCTCTTGCCTCCGCGTTGTTTCATAAAGCCCAAGAGCCTTGGCGCGGGTAGTAATGAGCTCAAAGTGCCCAGCAGGTCGGCCTGGTTCGCATTGATTCCGGTGGACGTCCAATCCCTGGATCCTTGTCGCGATGACATTGGCCTCGACTGTTCCTTGGCTGGTAAGGCATCCCTTGATCCACCCATGGATGCTGCCGAGAAGTTGTCTGATGATAGGGTGTGAGAACCTGTAGAGGCAGCCTGGTTCAGAGGCATGCCCATCAACCCCTCCCACTCTACCATCCACACCATCACGGTCTCGTCCAGTCCACTCGAAATGAGGAGCCATACCCGAGGGGCGGGTGCCCCTGTCTGGCCATCCTCCAGCTCCAATGCATGAAAGCAAAGCTTGGTGATGACACCCTGGTGGGATGGCTGGTGGCTGTCTGAATCTCCGCGCGAGGATCTTCTGTCATGGTGTCTTGATGCAAAAGGTGCACTACCCGTTTGCTGTCCCGGCGTTGGGTGCGATCCACGGGAGAGAGTCCAGACAAGGTTTCCATTCTCAATATCCCAGACCTTGATCGCTCCATTTGAATATCCAGTCGCTACCATGGGCACCTCAGCATCGAGTGAAAGCACAGAGATGCTAATGCCTGCGCCTGGCCCACGGTGCGACCACTGTGCGTGCCAGGCCGAATGCGAGGGGTCGGTCGATGTTCTCCGAGTCCTGGTCCAACATTGAAGACTGCCGTCCTTTCCTGCTGCGAGAAGATATGTGTTTGGCTTCAGTCCAAGGTCCTGTCTTACCATCTCCTCTAGCTCAATGATGTTCAGCTCTGCGATTCCGCCGCGGAACTGCGTCTGAGCAATGCACTCTCCTCGACCAGAAACCGGATCCCACTCCCAGATCTGCCCATCCCGATAACCAGCTAGTACCAGCATATCGTGTGTAGCTGGTACGGTTGCTGCACAGGATGATCCCGAGTATTGATATTTTTGCCCCCAAAAGAGGATGGTGCTGACCTTTAACCTGCTGGCGTCTAGTGTTGAATCGGGTGTCCGAACAAGTTCATGGACTGGAGCAAGACATGGAATCCTTTCAATCCTGCTGCCTTGTCCATGTTGACCAGCGACCGCGTCCACCCTCCAAAGATAAAGACATCCTTCTCCAAAGCTGGCTGCAGCGATCGTGCCAGTGGGGTCCAATTTTAAGCATCTCACAGCTCGAGCCTTCGATCGTGAGACTCGTGCGGACTGGTCCTGGCGTTGCCGAGATGGTGTGCCGAATGCGCTGTCCTGTAGCCGTGCCAGCGGTGTTCCTAGCCGCTCGACGTCCATGCCATCCCACAACAGAATGACGCCGTCCATGCTTGAGGTGAGGATGAGACCCAGGTCGGCGGAGATGTCCATCTGATCAATATCAGTCTCATGCCCGCTGAGGCACAGAGTCTCGACCGTTCCAGGAATGGGTGGGCATGGTCTAGGATCAAGGCCCTGTTCTTTTGCCTCTTGCGCTAGCAACTCTTCCATCATCAACTTTCGCTTGGACTGGTAATCTCCTGGAAGGACGATGAAGGGAAAGGTCCACTGAAGGTCGACTAGCAGTTTGCGCTGAGGGCTGAGCAGGTACGAGAGCAGCAGCAAGATGGCTGCTGCTAGGATGATGGATGGAACCACAAACACTCGTAGTAGCCAGAATGCAAAGAGGCATACAAACACGAACGCGTTACGCAAGAGTTTGAATGGCCTGCGTGGATCAAGCTGGCCATCCCGCGTTGTGGTTGAATTTTCGCGCTCCTCAGCTCTGCCTGCATTCCCATCGATGTCGTCCTCGCAGTGGTGGTCATGATCCGCTGCCTCAAGAGGTTCGAGGCAGGGGGCGTTTGAGGAGTCGTCGGAGGGCCTTTGTAATGAGACTACAAAGGGTTCCTCTATTTCCAGATAGCCGCCATGGTCGCCTGGATCGACTGTTGACCAAAATTTTGTGGATGCCTCTGGCGAGGTGATACGCCAGAAGGATGTTGGGACTAGATCCTGGGTTCCAGAGATTGCATGGTTGGTAGTTCCGTAGATGTAGCCTAGATAAGTCATTAGGCCGACTATCTGTGGGTAGCATTATGGAAGTACAATGAAGTAAGTAAAAGATGCGAGCGATAAAAAAAATATCCGAGGATTTGACAAGGGGGGCGGGCTACTTACAAGGAACGAGGTAAAGATCCGGCCATGCCTGCTCTTTTTGGAATGGATCCGGCTGGAATTGGCGTCTCCATCGCTGTTCAAAGAGGTGGCGCTGTCGCTCCTGTGGTGTTTTGACCCTTGGTCTGCAAACGAGACACCTCCGCCAGTGGCAAACCGTGTGCCGAACCTGGCAGAGTCCGTATCTCCCGCATGGGGTCCAGTTTTTAAAATAGAAGGGTGCCGAGCTCCGAACGGATACCGCGCATAGGGAGCAGCGGGACGCGAAGACAGGTCGGAGAGTTCCAGTCGCCGAATATCGATTGATATGACCGTGATGAAGAAGGTCATTTGCAACAGATAGTCCATGATGACAGCAGCGATCGCAAAAGTACAAAACTCTTGTACCGCTGGGATGGTGGTCATAGCACCGACAATTAACAGGCAGAGTTCTGCCACAAGAGTCATGGTGATGGAAACGCCCACTGATCCAAGTCCGCGTCCGACTCGTTCTCTGACAGGCAAGTCCATGGAAGTCTCCACAACGGCATGGACCAGGATGTTGATGTTTTCGACACCCACGACAATGATCATGAATGGTAAAATCTCCCTAGCATTGAGAATGATCTACAAGTCAGTCAAGGGCCAGCCATGCATTCGCGCTTTTCATTCGGGTAGTTTGTCTTACCAGGGCATCAGCGTTAGGGTGACGCCAAAGACAGAGCAGAGGCCGATGGACATGAGCAGCGAGACAAAGACGGTGGCCACAGCAGCGATGCCCAGCCCGTACTTTGACTTTACGAGGTCGACACGACCAACGGACAGCGAGATGTACAGGAACATGACAAAGTAGGCCATGGCCAGCAGCCAGTACTCGGCCGAGATGTTGGATCGCGGCTGAATGTTTTTCTACGAGGCAAAGGTGTTCATTCATGCAGCGGTGTGAGCCTGAGGGGTTATGGTCGTTCGTGGGATCTGCTTCCGTGCAGCTAATCTCTCCAGACTTGCTCACTCACCTCTGAGACCAATCGCTTCGAGCCCAGCTTGCTAGGGTCGTATGCAGTGGTTCCCCTTGTCGCAAAGAGCGTCGAGAAGGATGCTGCTTGCTCTGACGTCGGATCCGCGGTTGGGTCTTGCATATCATCCTTATCATCCTGTGTTGCCCTGGCTCCGTGCAGTTCCTTGACCAGTTGTTCGAAGATCAGTCGCCATGCACGTCTCACGTCCAACTGGCCCTGGGTGTCCCCGTCTCCTCTCAGAAAGTACGTAAAGACCAAGGATGCTGATTCCTGTCCATGCTGGACACGCGGGTCGAACGCCAGACCTCCAAAGACGGAGAGCATCGAGTTCCTGGTCCTGTTGTGGTCCTGAGAGGAGGTCCCCTGAGGGTCTTTCGGATCGTGTGCATGGTCCCAATGGATCTTTGGCGTATGAACGAGGCAGCCCAAACCATCTACCGTATTGCTGGGTTCAATCCGTTCGCTGTCGATATCGTCGGGCTCCTCTGTATCCGATGCTTGCACCAGCGTATTTTGAAGACAGATATCGCCGAGTCTTACAAGGCGGGAATTTTGTGCCGGTGCTGGTATTGAGCCCGATCCTGCGCCCCGATCCAAGTTGTGTGCTGATAGAGGAGGGCTGTTGTCGTCTGCCGAGACGTCGACAACAATCGATTCCAGTCGGCGCTGGATCTGCGCAGCGTAAGCCATGAGATCAGCCTCGGACCACAGTGGCTCGCCATTCCCAATGGTGCTCTTGTTGGTGGGAGTGAGGAGTTGGGTCGCGTTGATGACGACGGGGGCCAGGTAGCCCAGAGGGAGAGCGGACGGCAGATTCTGACGGTGGATCTCTGGGTCCTCGGTCCAGATGGGGGTGATGACACGGTGATGGTGCTGTGTCCAAAAGAGATCGAGGTTGCCTGCAGGAAAGTGGTGTCGACTGCTGTGTGGGTGTGCAGAGGACGAGGACAGACTGATGCTGGCTGGCGAGCGGTGTTGACGAGCATAAGCGGAAGCGTTGTAGGAGGTGATGATGCCCGGGTAGGCGATGATGCCGACAAAGACAATGACGAGGAAGATGACGGTGGCCTGGTTGGAGGCACAGAAGCGGCCATGGTGGTAGAATGTGGTCGCGAGGATGTCGTTGTACCTGCGCAGGGTGGGGTTGGAGTGGATGGAGAGCGTGTGGGCGAGGACGGCGGCCAGCGGACCCAGGCCGGGGATCCGAGAAAGCACGGACATGCGGCAGCGGTGATGAGGACGAGGACCGGGCAGCAAAGGAGAGGGAGAAGGAGGAGGAGGTCGGGGAGGGGGAGGTCGAGCTATGCTGTGCCTGGCATGGCCATGCGACAGATCAGACAGTCGGCACTGAGCAGAGCAAACAGGAAGAAGGTCGCTCCAGGGGAGAATGCGAGTGCAGTCAGTCGTGGCTTGCTTGTGGTCGAATGGAAGGCGAGGAGAGAGAGAGAGAGAGCGGGCAGGAGCAGGAGGAGAAGACAGTGAAGGCGGAGGAGGAGGAGAAGGAGAAGGAGAAGGACAAGGACAAGGACAAGGACAAGGACAAGGACAAGGACAAGGAAAGCAAAAGCGAGCGAGGCGAGAGAAGAGGACGCAGCGAGGGGTGTGCAGAGAAGAGAAGAGAGGAATGGGTGTTGAAGAGACGACAGCGACGGAGAGTCTCCCTGCGTGTATGTCATGTGACCCGTCTTGTTTTTTCGACGTCGTTGTCGTCTTTTTTATTTTCTCGATCGCCCTCCTTCCCTTCATCCATCATCGCCATCATCTCCTCTCACTCCCCGGCTTTCTCTTCTTCGTCCGTCCTTGTCCGTCCTTGTCTTTCCTCGCACTCCTTGTCTTCCTTGTCGCCCTCTGCTCGCACCGCTCTCTCCTGCCCACCCGATCCCCATGTCTGCGCAAGGCCCTCCCCCTCAGCCTCCCCCAGGACACGTCGCGGCTGCAGGCCCCGGCCCAGTCCCCGTCCCCGTCCCAGCGGGGCCAGGCGGTCCTGCACCTATCGTCGCATCCCCTGCACAGCGCCTCGACGCCATTGACGAGCAGGTCTGGCTCCAGCTCGGATCCCTGGCTGAATCCATGGGTGAATACGACCGCGCCATGGCCGCATACGAGTCGGCTCTCCGTCACAACTACCACTCTGTCAACGCCCTCAAGCTCATCGCAGAACTCTACCGCACGCGTGAGAGCTTTGTCAAGGTAAGTTCTTACACCACCAACACAGCACCAAGACGGGAAGAGCGCCAACAACGAGCTTGTCATTGGCTGTCTTCGAGGTTAAAAAAAAACCAGAGAATACAGCCTTCAAGGATTCGAGTGTCAACACAAACCCACCCCACTAATCATGACATCTACTTCCCACCCATTAGGCCTCTGAATACTTTCAGCGGATCCTCAGCATCGACAATGCCAATGGAGAAGTGTGGGGTTCACTGGGACACTGTTACCTTATGATGGACGAGCTGCAAAAAGCCTACAACGCGTACCAGAACGCGCTCCATCACCTGCCAAACCCAAAGGTGCGTTTCGAGCTCGGTTAAACAGCGAAACAGCAACAAGGAAGGCTACACTATACTGACCCTCCCCTTCCTGTTGTCATATTCGTCTCTCTAGGACTCGAAGCTTTGGTATGGAATTGGTATACTCTACGACCGCTATGGATCCGTGGAGCATGCGGAAGAGGCATTCTCGGCAGTGATGCGCATGGACCCAAAGTCAGACAAGGCCAACGAGATCTACTTTCGACTCGGGATCATCTACAAGGGTCAGCAGAAATATCTCCAGAGCTTGGAGGTAAGCTGCAGCTAGCATCGATCTATGGTCCATTCTCGTCATATGTCTCCTTGAAACCCCCAAGTGCTGATCAGAGTCCTTCATGTCTCTATCTCTATATCTCTATATCTAGTGTTTCCGCTACATTCTGCACACGCCGCCTCGTCCACTCACTGAGGCAGACATCTGGTTCCAGATTGGCCACGTTCACGAGCAGCAAAAGGAGGTACCGTAATCAGCCTGGTGATCTTGCTCTTCTCTCACGTTGTCTTGATGGTCACACTAATACACTTAAAACAATGTAGTACACAAGCGCCAAGGAGGCCTATGAACGCGTCTTGACCGAAAACCCCAACCACGCCAAGGTCTTGCAGCAACTCGGATGGCTTTACCATCAACAACAGGCATCGTTCATGAACCAGGATCTTGCCATCAAGTTCTTGACTCGTTCGATCGAGAGCGACAATACGGACGCTCAGTCCTGGTATCTCATGGGTCGATGCTACATGGCTCAGCAAAAGTTCAACAAGGCCTATGAGGCCTATCAACAAGCGGTGTATCGCGACGCAAGAAATCCAACGTTCTGGTGCTCCATCGGACTGTTGTACTTCCAAATCAATCAGTACAGAGACGCGCTGGACGCCTACAGCAAGGCGATACGCATTAACCCAAACATCAGCGAGGTTTGGTACGACCTGGGCACGTTGTATGAATCCTGCAATAACCAGATCAGCGATGCTATCGACGCATATCAGCGAGCGTCGGATTTGGACCCTGATAACACCCATATCAAGCAACGTCTTGAGTATCTGCGTCAGAACAATGGTGGCCCAGGCGGCGTGCCTCCTCAACCAGAGGAAATGAATGCACAGCCCTATCCGCCGCAGGACAGCGCAAATGGAGCGCATCCTTTCGGCCAGGTAATCCAGCATGACCTCACAGAGATTTTGCCTTTCACTTTTTTTTTTTTTTTTTTTTTTTTTGCGTGCCATGATTCCCCTTATACATCTGTAAGCCTAACCCCATGTCTTCCTTTTTGCTGCTGACATTTGACATTTGCACATTTTCCAGAGAGGCACCGTAGCTCCTCAGGGACCACCCACTGGCATGCAAGGTTACACCGGCCGTCAGCAGGGACCACCCACGCCTTTGGTATGCTCTCCTGCCAAGTACAATTTTTGTCATGGATTTCGCACACGGCAACATGTGTATTATGTTGTATAGCCTAACACCCTTGTCTGTTTCGTGCTAAATTTCTTCAATAGAATGCATCCAGTCTCAATGGCGAGCACTCGCAGCCAGGAAGGGATTTGCCACTTCCAGGAGCAAATCATGGCGAAGGAAACAACAATGGACATCCAGGCAATGGACGCTTCCCTGACGCACCTGGGTCGCACGTAAGCGATGAACGCCAGCCCCATATTCCGGGCATCAATCCTGGCGTCCCCCGTCCACCCACCCCTGCAGGAGCTATGCCTCAAATGATGTCAGGACCGCCACCCTCATCGCAGCAGGCACATTCTGGATCTGGATCTGGCCACTTGCGGCCCATGCGAGGACGACCCCAGTCTCCCGCGCCTGAAGCGCCATATGCTCGAGGACGCTCTCCCGGAATGGGTCATCCCGGCCACAACCAAAGCCATGACCCACATTACCCACCCCAGCATCCCTACGGACAGGGACACGGACCCGCTCCTGGGCATTTGGCCCACGATGAGGCACGACCTGGATACGACAGACACGACCCATCAGCTGGCATGAAGCAAGAGCAGGCGCGCTTTCAACATGATCGTCATAGCTCGGCAGAGCTCGCACGCCCAGGCGGAATGGATCAGGAGCACGAGGGCGCTGTGCCTCCTAGAAACTACCCGTCAGATCCCCAGCAACGCCCATCTCCACCCAGAGATGAGCGCCGACCCCCAAGCGGACCCATTCACCCTCCCCATCCGCATCACGCTCCTTACGCCCATCATGCTGATGAGCGCTCCATGTCGCCTTCGAACCATCCAGGACGCGCTGCAATGGACGAGAGACCTCGGGAAGGAGCTCATTCCGTATACCAGGAACCTCGCCAAGACCGGGAAGCACCCATGTCCCAGCGGCCACCCGAGTCAGCATATCAATATCCTCAAGGAGGAAATCACCCACCCGCCCCGCATCCTGACATCGAAGGAAGCAGAGGCGAACCTCATCATCCAAGGCAGCAAAGCACGTCCCTGTCTCGTCCTGATCAGGATCACGCTATGGAGGGACCTGGTTCAAGGAGATCAAGCCAGGAGTACCAGAACCAGGGTCTGGGTCAGAGCCAGCCTCAAGGACAAAGTCAAGGGCACGGCCAGGCTCATGGTCAAGCTCAAGGTCATGGCGATGAGCAGGGTTCACGATGGCCAGCACAGAGAGACATTCCTGCTGCTTACAGATCAGAGCAACAGGATCAGGCAGAGATTGCAGCATCTCTAGTCTCTTTGAGTGGAAAGCCACCGCAGGAGGCCTCGAGGAGAAATGCAGAGGATGATGACTATGACATGGAGGATGCAGGCGCGGAACAACAACAGCCCACCGCTGATGTCCAAAAACATCAGGTGCAGGAGAGCGATCATGACCGTCGGGCATCCTCATCCAGCCAAGCCGCTGTGGTAAGACCATCGGGCGAGAGCGACCCCCACGCACAGGAACAACACCCTCGATCGTCGCAGCAGGAGTCCGCGCCTCGACCCGTGTCCGAGGGCAGCCAGGGTCAAGGCCAAAGCCAGGCTACTGCTGACAAGGACACGACACCACAGGCTGCTCAAGGTGCTTCTCGGCCATCTACACCCGCACTCGAAGCGGCTCCCAAGGTGACTGCTGGATCCGGATCAGCGCGCCAGTCTCCAGTGCCTGGATCCCCCAAGGTTGCTGCAGCTGTGAACTCTGCGCCTTCGACCGACCATACGGCTTTGAATGAGAGCGAGAATGCGCCAGAGCCGGCGCCTGTCCAGGCTGAAGTCCAAGCACCCGCTGTGGCAGCAACAGTAGACCCGTCCTCACCTACATCCGCCAAGTCGACACCTGCGCCCGTAGAGTCCGTGTCGAGCGCACAGGCGCTGGTACCGGCGCCCGAGGCTGCTGCCGCGCCCGCTGAAGATGAAGATACCGAGATGGAAGAGGGAGAGGTCAGAGAAGACGGTGAACTTTGAGTCAAGTAGGGATGATCAGAGCAGGATCAGAGCAAAGTCGTTGGCCTGCGGCCATTCAATCGAATCGCGGTTGGCAGCTCAACATGCAAGCTATAATTACATACAATAACGCGTGCTTTTATTTTGAACAAGAGCAATAACGAAGCAGAAAAGAAAGAAGGGTATATGAATGAGAGGCTGAAGTGAATGCATCCACTCCTCTGGAGTCTGGGAGCCATTGTAGCTGGCTGGAGTTTCAACACAAGCAGTTGAGTGAGTAAGTGAGTGAGTGGGAAATGAATGAAATATGGGTGTCTGGATGGTGGTATGCATGCAAGATGAATTGCAGAAAAACGACGTCCTCACAGAACTTGGAACTCGCCCTGGATGAGCCAGATCGTCCCAGTCTCGGTGCTCTCAGCTGCAGAACCCTGTCCATAGGAAGCACCGACGACCATAACCCCTCGCCAACCTGAAATGGGTCTTGGGATGCCATCGACAGACGATGTTGTCGTGCTCCCGGTTGCCGCGGATGCAGCCGCAAGGCTGCAACGAGGACAGATGATCCTGCGGTAGCACAGACCATCCTGCGGCTGCCAAACACACTCTAGCTCTTCTTGATCGCCCTGGATCTCGGGAGTAAGCTCCAGTACAGAGGACGGACTCACTGTCAAAATGTTTCTGGACTGGGTGCCAGCATCGCCGTTCAAGGACGACTCGCTCAGAGTTCTCGTAAACGTTCGAGACGGGGATGCCGCAGCAAGCTTTGGGTGGGCCGCCTGTTGTACCTGCCTGCGTTGCTGGAAATGCAGGTACAGGTTATTCGCCATGCACTTCTGGATGGCCTTGATCTTGGGCTTGTCCGAGCATGAGAACAGATGCTTGGTGCACGTCTTGCAGATGATATTGTAAGCATTGGGTGTTGCTGCAGTCCTCGCTCGATCAATGTTTCCTGCTAGAGGGTTATTGTCGCTTGAAGGGAAGCGGTCAAAACTGAGTCTTTGCACATTGGACTGTACGGGCGAAAATGCAGGTGAGAATATTGGAGCGAGTGGTCGATTAGGCTCCGCCGCTGACCCTGCTCGATTGCTCGCCGGCGTTACTGGACTGGAGCTAAACGGTACTGCTGATTCTGGGGGTTCTACGGGCTCCATCGGCTCGACTGTCTCAGTTAGCTGTTCAGAGTCATCTGAAGGTAGGCGCTCATAACTGAGCCTGCGGGTGTTGGGATCTGCAGGTAAAAATGCTGACGATGATACCAGAGCGAGCGGTTGATCAGGGAATGCTGTTGACACAGTTGCTGGTGTCGTGTGGGCGGGTGTTGCTGCTTCCTGGCTTGCAGATGTCTTGTCGCATTGAACATCCATGCTGAAGTGCTGTTCCTCGGCATCGGTGAGCGACTCGAACATGTTGGTGACTTCTTGGGATGATGCGTCAAGGAACGAGAAACTGTCAACCCCATTCTCAAAATTGTCTACGACGTTGAGCAAAAGCGGCGGCTGTGTGTAGAGAGAGGGCTCATCGATTTCACCGTCCAGTTCCGCTACCATGCTGTCATCTGAGTGAATATCCCAGTCCTGTTCAGAAGGACGTTGCTGGATCTCTAACGCTGGCTCACCAACATCCAGCAGAGAGGCCACGCTGGTCTGGCTTAGCATTCGTGGCGCCTCAGTTGGCAGTAGGGGTGGCGTCTCGACTGGCACCAGAGGCGGTGGAAGGCTTTCTTCTTTTGTTGTACACTGCAAAGTTGCAGCGGCAGCAGCCTTGGCAGCAGCTATCGAACATAGTTTTGCCAAAGATTAACAATGTGCGCATCTATGTTGTGTGTGTGTGTGCGTGTGCGTGTGCGGGGTGTTCGATGGCTCTTACCTTGTGCTGCCAATGCTTGCAGAAGCGCAACTTCAGAACTCGGTTCCAAAGTCTCAGGGACCAGCTCTGGTATAAGCAGGACTTTCTCTTCCTCCAGCACACCTGCCGGAGCTGCAATAGCATTCACAATCACGGAGGGCTCTGTTGGGGTGATGACTCCTTTCTGGAGAGGTGTGATCCAGTCTGTGATGCTCTTGATCCCCTGTTCGAAATCCACAAATGTTTTGACTAGCGGTCGCACCCATTTCGAAAGGTTCTGTTTGTTGTTGGGCATTGTGAACCGAGCGTCGAGTAGCACCATGGCACCCCAGTCCTTCCGATGGCGAATACATCGCCCTATGGCCTGATTGTATGCACGATACGCCTGGATCTCATACCAACGGTTGCCACTGAGAAGCGTGCGGGTGATCTGCATCTGCTGGTTGACCACCACTGCGTCGCTGGCACTGGTCGCCGACGTTCCTGCTGTGTGGTCGAGTCCTTGGAGGTTGACATGGGCCAGGGGGTTCTGCGCTCCAGCACCTTGGGGTCCATGCAACTGCAGGTGCCTGAGTTGCCTCTGACGCAAGCACTGCTGGTCGTTGTATTCCTTTTTGAGCTGGATCTTGAGGTCCTTGAGATGTGGGAAAGGAATGCCAACGGCCAAGACGGCGCGGCAGTTCGAATCCGTGAAATCGATGCCTTCGGAGCACTTGCCCCGAAAGACGGCAAAAAGCAGCGCGCCACCGTCAGAACCTTTGCTGACTTCGGACGAAATGTGGTCGTAGAACTGGCGGAGTGTCTGGTCAAACGCCTTTGCTGTGGCCTTTTTGGGCTCTTGAAAGATCTTTTTGATCCGGCATAGTTTGGCGTACTCTCCCGTGTCCTTCCAGCGACTCATCAGCTTTTCCAGCATCATGTATGATGATACAAAACACAGGACCCCATGCGGTGTGGCCTTGATGATCCTTTCCACCACGGTGCCCAATTCATCTTGGAAAGCAAAGCTGTTTACGGAGCGATAGGTACCGTCGATCTTGACTTTGGTGGGTCCATATGGCAACACGCCTGTCCAGACCTGAGATTGGTCAACCACATGGCCAGCTTCCAAGCGGATGGGGAATGAGGCCTGCAGCTCCGACGCAAACGAATCCATAGGTGAAAGCGTGCCGCTTGTAAGGATTACCGACCGTGTCATCATCGACAGGGGCCGAAAGATGACTCCTGGGTTCAGGCACCAAAACTTGAACTCGCGCTTTTTCGGGTATGCACCGTTGCGCCCCATGGCCCGAGACTGACTGTTGGCATACCTCGAAGCGCCAGAGCGAGCGCTCGTTCGTTGGGTCCCTGGGTTGCCACCCTCGCCCTCCGAGCTGTCTCCGTCGACGACAACGGTGTTCCTGTTCGCAGCATCTGTTCGGTCGAGCGATTCAACAATGGCGATCCGGTAGTCATCCCTGCAGTCGTACTCGGTGCCCAGTAACCGCTTCAAGATAATGACAATCTCCTCCATAGCGCGCAAAACTGCAGGAGATACAACAAGGCGCTTCTTCTTCTTAGGTCTTTGCTTGTCTGTTGATTCCTCATCCATTTCGTCCCCATCCGTCAGGCCTCTGAGCTTCTTGAGCCTCGCCTTTTCCTTTTGTTCCTTGAGCTCGCGCGATATCTCCTGACAAGCATTGTCGTAGTCTCTTATCGTACGTCGCGTAACGCCGAATACCTCCAGACTGGCCAGCAATTCTTGACTGGTCCAGCTTTTGTTTTTGAGAAGTCGGGGTGACGTTCGTGCGCAGTGTTAGTACGTGTTCATGCCCAAATCATGTCAGTCTGTAACAACGTATGCCAAAAGGAGTTGCACCTACATCTCTGTCGACTCCTCATACTCCTGTATCTTGAACGTTGTTTGATCCTCGAGAATCTTGATGAACATGGACGCGAGCTATATGCATATAGACGGAAATAAAGAAAACGAGAAAAGTCAAAGAGTGAATAACTACTCGGCAACGAGATTGCAGCAGTCGCTAGCAACTGTCCAAAGAGCTGCATTGAGAAGAGATGCCTTACACTGTAGAGCATGCGACAAGAGTGTGCGAAAAGGTTGCTTTTCACCATCTCTTCAAACTCAGTCTTCGCGGTCTGAAGATTCTCGTCCAGTAGGTCGAGACCTCCAGCATCCCGTGCTGCATCCTCGATGTTATGCGCCTCGTCTAAAATGACAATAGCGTTATCGAGGTCGATATCCATGGCCTTGCGAATTTCTAGCAAAGTCAAGAGCCTAGTCAGATATGGAAAGTCTTCAAGAAAGCGCACCTAGCTCAGCTGCAGCAAAGTAGTCTTACGAGGATCAATCAGATAGCTGTACGGACAGAATATGAGCTCGGCCCTCTGAGCTATCGACCTCGAAGCAAAGTAAGGGCAGGCTAGTAAATGTATGTGACACAGATTGTTGATAGGGTCAGCAACGGTCGCCCAATCCCGCCCCTGTTGCATGAACCATGTGAGTCTGAATCTTCCGTGAAGCACACGTCCTGACATACCGCGCTTGGATTTGCCGTTGGCGATCATGTCTTCCATATCCCAGATCTTGCCCATGCCTCTTAGCTCCAGTTCGCGGACATTTTGTTTCCATACGCAGCCTTGGTCTGGGTCGTCCAACAAATCCTGACAGCCATCGTTCTTATTAACGTTCTTTTTCAACGCAGGGTTGATGCAGTAGTGGTTGCGACTCCCAAGAACCACCATCTCTAACGATGGTAAATAATACAATATAAACACCGTGCAGTGAGTACGAGTGGTCTTTCCGCTGGTCCTGTGTGGCCGTGCTGCCTATACTGAAAGGAGTTGGATCCGCACCTGGCCGATAGCCCGTATTGGACTTCAACTCTTTGACTAGCTGTGTGATTTGCTTATGCCTAGAGAGTACAATACAATCAGCCAATCTTGAATTAGTTCATGACCCCATGAAAGCTTGCATGTCTGAACCACTGTATGTCAAGTAGTACTTACGTCCGTGTCCCAAAGTATATCTTTGGCAAGGGCTGGCTGTTGCAGTCCTGACGGGCGCCTCCTTCATCGTGGTTGACCTTTGTCTTATCTGACCCGGGGGTGTCGCATTCATAGTTGATCTCTACCGTCTCCCGATGCGCTCTCTTTTCGGCTTTTGTTTGAGGCTCAAAGTCCTCGTCGTCCTCACTAGCCTCATCCTGGCGCCCTGGTGCTGGGGCAACTGCCTTGGACTCCAGTGATGATGTCGACGCAGGCTGCGGCAGCTCCGTTTTGGCTGTCTCCTGAGCATCCGTGCTACAAGACCCTTGGCATGGTCCACATCCAGATTTTTCTGTGCCCGCAGTGGCTGTCGTCAACGGAGGAGCTAGAGTCGAAGCGCCCACATCGCTGTCGTTGCTGAAATATGGGGACACTACCACGCCTTGCTTTGCCAGCTCCTTTTCGAGAGCTTCCGTTTTAACTTTCCATTCCTTTGCCCTGTTTTCCTTTTCAGTTTCCAGCCAAGCAAGCGCCCCGCATAGCAGGGCCAAGCTCTTGCCAGAACCTATTGCAAGAAGCCGCGATGAGCGAGGCAAGTGAACGTGATGAGTGAGGCATGTTGACATAGCGAGTAAAGCCGAACGCCTTGGTCGGGAATCGATGTTGCCTACCGGTAGGGCTTTCAAGTAGTGCGTTTTCTTTCTTTTGAAGGGCCTCGACAATCTATAAACATTATTGAATATGGCACGGTGCAAGGTTAGAACGCGAATGCTGGTAGTCCCAAAATACCAGGGGGTAGGGCGCCATAGTTGTGCGCCCTTCCAAGGCGCAGGTTGCTTACCTTGCTCATCATGTCCTGCTGCGACTGATAGGGTACAAACGGGAACCTGATGCTAACCTGGTTTGCATTCATGAGCAGTGGGTTGTGTGTGAGTGCGTTGTGTGTTTGCTTTAGCACAGTGAGCAGAGAGGCTAGGGTAAGGAGCGGGACGCATGTGGCCAAGAAACTATAGCGCTTGTTCACTCTTACCCCTCTTGTAGCAAAGACTGTAGGGGCTGCTGCAGCTTTGGACGCGGAGGAGTTGGCGGTGGGCGTTTTTTGGCGCTTTTTCCGGGACTGAACAAACTGCCCTGGCTTGGGAGAGTTCTTCCTGGACGACGCGCTGTTGATTGTGTCCGAGTCCGAGTCTGAATTGTCCTCGACGACATGGATCGCCAAGTGCGACTGTTTGCCACGGGCAGCGCTTGATCCACTACCGCTTGGGCTCGCTGCCTTGGCCTTTGAGCTTTCCAGCGGCAGTGTCCGTTTCCGCTTGGCCATGATGGAATGTCAGGACAATGCGCCAGTGGTGGATGCAACAAAAAGGAAGGTGTGGTTGGATTCAAAAAAAGAGGCAAATGCACAAATTTTCACTTTTATAGAAAAAAAAGCACCCCCTCCTTCTAGAGCTCCTCTGTGTTGATGAGGACATTGTCGATCAACCGAGTGGTGCCGACGTACACAGCGCCGGAGAGAATAGCTGCCTGAGACTTTCCCAGTGTCTGCAGCTCACTGAGAGTATCCACATCCACCAGCGAGAGGTAATCCAGACGAATCTCAAAGGGCGCGCCTTGTGCCTTCACCTCTTGCGAGACCTGCTCAATGATCTCGTATGCAGGCCTCAAGATCTCTTCTCGCTCCTGTGCCCCGCGGCTCACGATGTTGTCTTTGGCAGCGGTGATGGCCTTGTAGAGCAGAGTCGAGATGCTCCTCATCTCCGGGGTGAGATACCGGTTTCGGGATGAGAGAGCCATGCCATCAGCCTCTCGGCAGGTCGGGACAGCACGCATGGTGATGGGAAGCAAAAGATCGCGAATCATGGCGCGCAAGACTACGCACTGCTGAGCATCCTTTTGGCCGAAATAAGCACGATCTGGCTGGACAATGTTGAAGAGCTTGGTGACTACAGTGGCGACACCTCGAAAGAAGTGCGGGCGGGGGATGCCTTCCATCTGATGCGACAGTCCTTGAACTTCCACAAAGGCGCCGCGTTGCTGGGAGCGATCCAAGGTGATTCCAGAGGGGTACATCTCGCTGACCTTGGGCAGCAAAATGGCAGAGCAAGCGCCGGACGCCAGCAGTGACGCATAGTCAGTGTCGAACGTGCGAGGGTATTGATCCAGATCCTCGTGTGGCGCAAACTGGGCTGGGTTCACAAAGATCGAAACTACCACAGCATCGCACTCTTGCCGGGCAATTTTCACTATCAAGGCACGGATAAAGACGAAACGCGAGGCTTTGGTCAATCCGCAACATTCTTCTCCTTGTCCTGTCCCGACCCTTGTTCCTATGCGAGAAGCTTACCGAGTCCCAAGTGCCCCTCGTGCAATGCACCCATGGTGGGTACAAAGCCGACAGTCTTGTTATTGCGCGTCATCTCTCTACGCCATTCACGAAAGGCGGCGATCGAGTCAAACACCGGAATGCTCTTTCCTATGAGATCAAGTTTAAGGAGGGGAGAAAGAACGGTGTTAGAAAAGAGATGTGGAATCTGTGTGCTCCTTTATGTATGTGCTTCTGCAGACTTGCCTGCATCCTGGGTGGACAACTTTGCAGCTGGGGTGGTTATGCTGTCCATCGTAGTGGTGGTGGTGGTGGTGGTGGGAGAAGGAGCCGAGACTGAGCCTGCACCTGATGCTGCTGCTTTAGATGCTGAAGAGGAGAGTGCGCGTGAAGCTAGGCGAGGAATAAGGGATGTAGGGAAGAATGAGGAAGGGATCCGGGCTGCTTGGAGGACTGGTGTCACCGTCATGAGACTGCCTGTCCTGCCAGACACGAACTGACGCGGTGCAGGGACACTGGTGCCTGTCATGCGACAGGATGCCCATGCACGGGGGACAGCTGCCTTGAACATTGCGCAGGACTGACAGCAGCGAGAGGAGATCAAGGAAGGAAGCAGAGAGGAGGCGTGGGAGAGAGGGGATCAAACTGGAATCGAGCGATCTCACGTACCTTTCTGATTCTGGAGGAGTTCAAAGCCAAATACTCAGTCTCGCTGACTCTCCGTCTCCGGCTTTCTATTCACCCAGGATCATGATCAAAGCCACTCCCTCATCCCCCCAGGCAGGGGGATGTCAACGTCGCCCTCCTCTGCATGGCCCACGGCAATGCTACTGTACTGCACCAGATCGAGCCCTGTGCCTTTTATACGTGTAGACCAAAGCGGTATATATATATATATTTCCTTTCATTGAACTATCACAGTGTAGGAGCAAGAGGAAGGGGTAGCAGCAAGCAACGTTTTAACAGGTCTATTGGTTGAAGCGCGCGTTGACGTGGATCTTGGGCTCCACAGTGTAAACGGTATCGAGCAGCTTCTGAAGGACAGCATCACGGTTCTTGTCGAATGCTGCTTGGATCTCGACACGCTTCTGCTCAGTCTCCACCTCGACACGCTGCGATGTTTGATCCGATGATCCAGCATGCTACAATGGTACCACAGCAAGAGGTGATGGGAAAAAAAAGTTGAGTCTTATCAGTACGGGTGTCCGTCCGTTCAGTCGCAGAGGGTAAGGCCAGCGCCCCAGACACGACAAGAGCGTTGCGTTCCATCCCATACCTCCTGTTCAAACTTCTTGAAAGCTTCCTGCTTGGAGGCCTTCAGCTCTTCGATTTCATGTGCTGCTTCTGTGCGAGCTTCCTTGAGTCTCTGAACACGGTCTAAGGGCAAAGAGAGTGTGGCGATGGCGAGCCAAGGGATGTGAGGGGTCGCGTGCTTTATGGGCCTTATAATGCATCACCGCCAGAGGCCATCTTGTGGTTTTGAAGACTTACACTGGCGTGCCTTTTGCACAATCTTGGAGGCCTCCTTCTCGGCATCAAGGAGGGTCTGAATGCCTGTAGAGTTTGATGCAGCCTATGTTCAGGTCGAACGCATATCCTATAAGTCTCTGCATGGTTGAAGCGCGCGTTGAGGAGCGATTTGCTCAGGGCAAGACATCTTCAGTAGGGTCTTTACCATAGCGTTACGGACGAGGTGCGTTAATGCGAGGTTGGGGAAAAAGGCCGATAAAGAAAAAGAGAATGAGTGCGCTGTAAGAGAGGGGGCTGCTAGCGATAGGGAGGTCAGGGTAGGGTCAAGTGGTGAAGAGAGAGATGTCAGGAGGAAGGCGAGTGTCATTCATCAGTCGGTTTGGCCGCGGGCGTGACTTGAGCGGTCGCGCAAGATGTACGCACGCTTGCAATACCGGAACGTCAGACGGGCGGGGAAAAAAAACGGCCCTCCATATCTGCAGCGACGTTGGTCGATTTTTGCTCCTCCTTCTTCACCTTCATCACATAATGGTACTAGTGATATGTGCCTGAACATGATCCGTGCATCCGCTCATCAATGACCCTATCCATCCATCCATCTGTCCATGCATTCATCCCACTCCCATCCACCAGCCATCCATCTCGCTCATCTCGCTCTCCTATCATTCACGCGTGGACGCTGCTCTCATCACTCACATCACAACAGCATCATCGCTACACTCTGTCCCTTTATACCGCCCTTCAAAGACTCTACCAGCATATCAACAATACCCGACGCTTCTATGAACAACTCTTGCTTCAACAACAATGACCATCCCGCCGCGACTTCACTCTTTTTTTTGCCACCATAACCACAGTCCGTGGATCTCGGGGACCCTACACTGATTCCACTCCCTGTATTCTAACATGTCAGGTCCTGCTTCCTTCAATTTAGTCTCACCGCAAGTTTGAGAGACCACGCCACGGTTCTTTGGGGTTCTTGCCTCGCAAGCGTGCTGCCCGCCACAGAGGAAAGGCCAAGTCCTTCCCCAAGGATGATGCTTCCAAGCCCGTCCACCTGACCGCCTTTATGGGCTACAAGGCCGGTATGACCCACGTCGTCCGCGACTTGGACCGTCCCGGTTCCAAGATGCACAAGAAGGAGATCGTCGAGGCTGTCACCATCATTGAGACCCCTCCCATGGTCGTTGTTGGTGTTGTCGGTTACGTCGAGACTCCTCGTGGTCTCCGCTCGTTGACCACCGTCTGGGCTGAGCACTTGTCCGAGGAGCTTAAGCGTCGCTTCTACAAGAACTGGTACCGCTCAAAGAAAAAGGCCTTCACCAAGTACGCCAAGCAGCACTCGAACGGTGCCAAGCCCGTCCTCCGCGAGCTCGAGCGCATCAAGAAGTACTGCTCTGTCGTCCGCGTCATTGTCCACACTCAGGTCCGTAAGGTCAAGATTGGTCAGAAGAAGGCTCACGTCATGGAGGTTCAGCTGAACGGTGGATCTGTCGCCGACAAGGTCAACTTTGCGTACGAGCACTTTGAGAAGACCGTCGATATCAACTCGGTCTTGGAGCAGGATGAGATGATTGATGTCATTGCCGTCACCAAGGGTCACGGTTTTGAGGGTGTCACCCATCGTTGGGGCACCAAGAAGCTTCCTCGCAAGACGCACAAGGGTCTCCGCAAGGTCGCCTGTATCGGAGCATGGCATCCTTCCCGAGTCATGTACTCGGTTCCCCGTGCTGGTCAGAACGGTTACCATCACCGTACTGAGGTCAACAAGAAGATCTACCGTATTGGAAAGGGCGAGGACAAGTCCAACGCCAAGACCGAGTATGACTTGACCGAGAAAGCCATCACCCCCCTCGGTGGCTTCCCCCACTACGGTATCGTCAATGAGGACTTTGTCATGATCAAGGGATGCTGCGCTGGTACCCGCAAGCGCGTTGTCACCCTCCGCAAGTCTCTGTTGGTTCACACCCGCCGCTCTGCTTTGGAGAACGTCCAGCTCAAGTTCATTGACACCTCCTCCAAGTTTGGCCACGGTCGCTTCCAGACCCGCGAGGAGCGCCAGCAGTTCCAGGGCACCTTGAAGAAGGATCTTTAAACAGCGTTCTCTGTAGCCGCATCTTGTACCATAAAATTTCCAAAAAAAAAAATACTCCTGGTGGCAACGTGTGCGGATCCCTGTGTACGTGAATTGATCTATCGTTTTTTTTCAATGAAGCTTTCGAGCTCCATTATTTTCCGTTCTTTGCCCAGCCCATTCCTGAACGTCATGTCTGAGGATCTCAAAAACAAGGTCGGCATGGGCGCTGACGCGGACATGGACTAGTCTTTTATTGACCAAGACAGGAGGCAATATGTCCCACCCACTGACAGAGTTGGGTTTTTGAACAATCTGATCCTTCTAGGTTCACGAGGTTGAGATTCTGACCGAGGAGCTGTCCACATTGCGGCCCAAGGCGGTGCGTACTCTCACTGCAGACGACAGGGTGAAATCCCAACGACTTGAGCGCTCGCTTCATTGAATGTGGATCTAATGCGCCACCTCTTTCGTTAGTCGGTCTATGCACGCCGAGTGCCCTCCTCCAAGCTGCTGTTTCTTGAAAACAGGGCTACGCTCGCAAGCTCTAAGAAACGTGCGTGCCTCAGTGTGTGGGCGTTACCTCGGATCCTTTAAGCGCATTCTAACCTTTCCAGTTGTTCTGCCTTATAGAGGAGTTGGCGGATGCAAAGGCGGCCATGGCTGCAATCCCTGGGCAACATGCCCTTGGAGCCGTTTGAGCTGTGTAGCCTGCACGGACAATAAAATGAACAGGATGATTGAAACATGTCGGTCACCATGACCGAGCTGTAAAATTTTTGTCTTCACTACTTCCTCTTCAACTCTTCCTCTTCAACTCTTCCTCCTCAACCTCTTTCAATCACACACCACCAGTATGTCTTATCAAGCTTTTATTACTGAGGAGCCTGTCACTGTCGAACGCAAACCGTTCAAACCAGGACAGGGTCAACCGCTGCGGGACCCTGGGACCGCGAGAGCCAATATCGCCGCCACCGTTGCGCATCCCGGCGGCACCACCAAAAACAGCTGGGCAGCGAGACACACGGGCCAAACAGTTTTGCAGCAGCACTGTGCCTTTTTTGACAGCGACGGGGATGGCATCATCTGGCCTTTGGACACCTTCTGCGGCTTCTACGCTCTTGGATTCAACGTGCTGCTCAGTGGCCTGGCCGCTGTGGTCATCAATTCCAGCCTCTCCTATCCTACCTGTCCCTCATGGATTCCAGATCCCTTCTTTCGCATATGGCTTCGTCGGATTCACAAGGACAAGCATGGCAGTGACACGGGCACGTTCGACACTGAGGGTCGCTTCATACCGCAGCACTTTGAGGACGTGTTTTCAAAGTATGCGCCTGAAGGGCAGGATGGCCTAGCCTTGAGCGACGTTTGGAGGATGTTGAAGGGACAGAGGGTGATAGCTGACCCTGTCGGCTGGTTCGCTGCGTTTTTTGAATGTAAGCGTAAAAGGTCTCTTATTGCCCAGGCAAGCGTCTCGCGTTAGAAAAGAATGTTGCTCACCCCCAAACCACACCATGCATGGCATACACTGCTCCGCATACATAGGGATGGCGACCTATATCTTGCTTTGGCCCAAGGACGGCGTCATGCGAAAGGAAGACATTCGGCGCATCTATGACGGGAGCCTGTTTTACGAGGTGGCCGCAAAGATGAAGATTAAGAAGGAGCAATAGGCTCGACAGCACGTCTCACCACCTCGCACATCTGGCTTACAGGCGCACTCGCCTACGCTTTTCCCACGGAGTGACTCAGACTAGTTTGCTTGCACTGAGCCATCTCGGTTGCAAAAGAGACACGGACGGGCAAGGAATGAAGCGTCATTTCTCACTCTGGGATCCTCTTTGTCTTTTGGCACAGGCTCTGTGATGTCTCTGGACGTCAAGGTCCTTCCAGTGTTGACATATCTCCTAGTTACGAGATCTGTAGTCTTGTGTGGTGTGCCTTATGTTTCCTCTCACCTCTCGCACTCGCCTTGGCGCTCCCTTGTTCTTCTCATTCTCACGCGTAACCTGATTTCTTTGTGTCGTGGCACGCGATGAATCAAAGGACCATCACCTCTGATCTACTTGACACCTTGATTCCATTTCTTGCCGACATCCATATCCTCTCTATTTTCTCAGGGCTGCCTGTGAAGCGAACCGCTCCTTCCCCTGCTCTTTGCCTGCTTTACTTCTCGGGCCACCCTATTTTCTATGCTGCTCCGTAATCACCATGGTCGTGCCTCTCGCCCTGTTCTGCCTTGTGGACCGGGATGCTCTAGCTCGCGCGTTACCTGTCAAGTTCCCTTCCACCGACACACTGTCAGTGACCACATGAATCTAGTCAAATCTGTGAAGGCTCTTTTATTTGACGACGTTGATGCAAACACGCCCACCCTCTGGCGCGTCTCTCACCTTGTCCATGCGGACAACAGGCACAGTCCCGTCCTACTAGACTCGATGGATTCTGCGACCGAGCTCAACCCAATGGACGACTTTGTCGAAGTCTTCCAGGATACAGCCCCAGGAGAACAATCCACACGCTGGCCTCTAACTTGCGGACCGCACCCACCTGTAGTGGCCTGCTGAAAGTGTGCGTCAGCAAACACGCGATCTGCATATCCTTCTGCCGTCATCCTCGCGCCAGTCAATCGATGGACAACAGCCAGGTCTTAATTTAGGTGAGTGGGAGCGGCGAGAACTTGGCTGTTTGACAGTCTGCACCTTGGACCTTTCACTTTCTTCTCTCACCTTCGGTTCTCAATTCACCTTCCACAACAACCTGCTAACTCCATTCCACGACCCTCTTTGTCTTTGAGCCCTCTTTCACTCATTCTCCTCTTTCACCTCAGTCTTGAGCAGAGTCATCAGCTCACCGTCTGTCTCCACGTTCACACCCACGCGCACGCTCTGGCTTGTTCAGTCGCAAACGTGGATGCGCTCACTCTCACCGCACTCAACGACGCACCATTAGCAAAGCATCCATCGCCTATTGTGTCACTGCACGCCACCTTTCCACTTCATTCTTTTCTTCGCCGTCGATGGCACTCACTAGACCGCAGGACACCTCGACAGCACACAAACACTCTCCCCTCTCGTTTTTGTCACTTTCTCACTCCACACCGTCTTCGCTCGGCGTGTCTTTCTCTTTCTGCCAGTTGCCAGTAGAACCATTCTCTTTGCCATTCCACACTACCATTCGCCACCGCCATCCCACACCTTTCTCTCTCGCGTCCGCTTCAAGCCTACATCCATCTCTCTGCGCGTTTCTTCCAAGCCCTTCGCTATTCACTTAACGCACTTTGTGAGCTGACACTGCCTAACACTGTCTTTCGCGGTCCGCTTCCTCTCCCATGGTTGCACTTTCACATTCCACACCCCAATCCACTTACTATTCTTCCCACGACTTTTCGACCTTCACCCCCATCTCTCTTGATCCAGCGTGTTTAGTTGCGTGAATATATTTCTCGACCCTTCCTCTTCGTCGTCGACGTCGACGACACTCACCACAGTGCAGGTCAACGAACACTCTCTTATGATTCTGTCACACACTCTCTCGCTCTCTCCATCCTCACCGCTTTCTCAGTCAGAGTTGTTCATGCCGACTTTGATCAGACGCACCTACACCTTCACTCTTGCCGACTGTAAGGTCCTTCTCGTAGTTCACAGCGGCAAAGTCAAACTCACCGAACTTTTCCGTTTGTTTTGCCATTGCATACCTTTCACCTTTCACTTGTACTTCAAGCCCTTCATCCCTTTCATTGCGAACTTGTCTGTTCCTGTCCACCACACGCGCTACTGACACTACCCAACTACTGTCCCTCGCAGGCCGTCATTACCCTCACTGTCATCGCTGTTCAATCTTTTCTTTTATAATGACAACCCACCGTTGGACGCCTCAACAACATGCACACTCGCTTCTCTCATCTTGAATCCTCTCTCTACATCCATCACCAGGTTTACGCTCTTCCCACAGCTCCTACAGAGTACTCAACCACCTTTACTTTCAACACTGATCAACCGCAAAAGTACGCCGCCCTCACTCTCACTGAATGTGGCCGTTCTTTGTTCACAAAGGCACAATCAAATTCACCGCACCTTTTATATGGGGTTTGCCATCGCACACTTTCACCTCTCACTTGTACTTCAAACTCTCCATCCCTCTCTCTGCACTTTTCTTCTTCACTATTCCTTTTTTCAGCTGACGCTATCCATCTGCTGCTCTTCGCAGGCCGTCTCTACCCTCGCTGTCACTCTCATGCACTCATACCGTAATCCCGTGTACCTGTCCTTGGGCGTGATGATTTGTTGATCCGCAGAATCGTACCATGCTCCTCATGCCTGCCACCTTCACCCTTCCTCTCGCTCAATTCAGCGAGTCACCTCTTGCGATTCTATTTCCACACTAGAGCGCAGGCTGCTTCAGGAAAGAACAATCTCTATTCGCTCCTCAATTCTATTTCTCTTTCCTTCATCGCTTTCTTGCTCGTCCCACATCGTCTTCAACTTCTCACATCGGCTCCAACCAGACAAAGCTACACCGCCCCCACCCACTCGATTTACTTGATGACATCATGACATCATGACATCAGCCGTTTCGCTATTATTGCACACCCTCAACTCTTGCTTGTTCAAACAAGTCCCACATCCCTCACTCGGCGTGTTCTTCTCGCCCCGAATCATCTCCCTCGCGTCTTGAGTTGATACTACCCTGACACTCTTCTTCGCAGCCCATCTCTGCATTCACTGTCCCTCACTGACTCTCTCACACACTGCTCATCACCGCGCCATTGATCGTCTGTAGATTCCTCACAGAATCTCGCGTTCATTTCAACTCTTCAAGCAGCACCTTACTCGCTTCAGCATGGAACAAACACAAACTCGACACCATCTCTCCCACAACCAAGCTTCATCTTTACTCTCCCTTGATGATGCGGAACCCTGAATCCTTTCCCACCTTTGTTTCCCTTGCCCTTCAACGATTGTCACCCACACAGGCCTAGATCAAGCACCTCATCAATTTTTTTTCTTTCTTGCCTCGTTCTTTTTGCACAGCTATTCCTTCGCACCTCGCACACCTATGGCACGGTGCTCTTCACGTTCGCCCCCATCACTCATCACATTCCTCACTCGCTTCAACCTCATAAATTCCCTTCGGACCACTACAAAAGAAAAAAAGTGCGTCCACCTTCAGATCCACCACGCCTTTCCTCATCCCTTCCTGATCACAACTCCCCTGCCTACGCTGCTCCAATGCCTTTACTCTCCAGCCCAGCCATGCCTTTTTCTCCAAAGTTCCCATTGGTTAACCCTTCCCTCTTATGCTACCCTGGCGAGATGGATCTTCTCTTTCACGAACACAAGATGCCTAGAGTGCTTTGCTAAATGTACCTGTGGACAAAAAGGATCCGGGAATTCTACCGTTCCAGCTGAACCAGTGCGACGAGACTGGAAACCAGCCAGCCGCAATCAATAACCCGTTCCGGTAATGTGGCAGGTACTGCAGCATGCTGGAACGAGCTCGTGACCACAGCTAGTCCACCTTCCGACTCGACGCACTGGAGAAGCGCTACACATACTCGGGGGATAGAATGCGATGAAAAAAGTGTTAGTCTTTGACTACTACAGGCTCAGGAGAACACGGTTTAAGGCTCTCCATCCGGCGTCCACGCCAGCACTGACAATTGCGCTCGCTTTGACACCCTCTTTGGCCCAGTTGCTGTCGACACTCACATCTACGCTGGCTATTGCATCTGATTCTTACAGTGACTGAGCCTTGGAAATAGCACTCGCCTAGGCAACTGACCAAGACCCTCGCGTAGGCACTGGCAAATTGTACAGACACTGGCTGGACACCAACACTATGACCAGAAAGCACTTACCCTAGGATTGTGGAACAACAGCGGTTATTAGAGGGCCCTGCCTCTTGAAAAAGACCGTCTGTACACGTACGGCGAAGTCTACAGGGTGATAGTACCGTAGAGAGAGTTGTTAGATGCTTGTTCAATAAACCCAACATAGAGATGAATCATCCTCATTCAAAAGTATAAATCCAAGGTCAACTGGTCCTACCAAGTTACTTACCAAGTTACCATCCAACAAAAGTGGGGTTCGCTTTCAACGACACTCTTCCTTAGCGCTTTGTCCTCGCTGGCCGACCGACCGATATTCTGGGCGTACTGAGAGGAAGAAAATAAACGTAGAGCAAACGTCTGTGGGTTAGAAGACAACATAAAGAGCCAATCCTCATCGAAAGCCGCATTCCGGATATTCTCGCTTCTTACCTTCTGTGTTGCGCCACCGTCTTCATATGCTGCGGTGAGAAAGAGAGAGTCTTTTCTGAAGTGGTTGACTTCACTGATTTTTAATAGTCTCCACTGACTGTGGTTTACTCCACTGTTTTTTATAGTGGCTGACTCCACTTTCACTTTGCTTTTGTAGAGCGAAGAAGTGATAATCCCGCTACCATGCCTTCCATATTTAGCCAGCGGGGAAGTGGACCCGCTGCCTTGCCCTCGATTTGTAATAGCGAGAGGCCGGCCGCTGCCTTGTCTTCCATTTTGCTAGCGACACTGAGGAAATGAGAAAAAGCCAAAAAAAAAAGCTTGTCAATTGAGCTGGCTCATTCCTCATTTCAAGAAAACAGAGTTTGTTGAGCTGCAGTGGCATGACTTTGACGAAGGATGTGCTTGAGAGGAGTATCCAAAGAGATGAAGCTTACCTTGCGTGCTGCTGAAAAGAGGTGAACAAGTAGCGAAGAGAGGAGAAAAGAAAAGAAAAGCTTGTGCAGAGCATAAAATCACTTTTCTCGAGCCACTCCGCCGAAGACGCAGCGTCGCGAAGTACAGACACGCCCGTGTATGCTGTCGTTACACATAAGAGAAGAAAAGCATCATCGTGAGCACAAGGAATGTCAATGCAGTTGGTGAATGAGTCAAGCTCATTCCAAATTTGATTCCTCAATCAGCGCTGCAATCCTGGATTTTACCTCGTCCAGCGCTTGCCACCAATTTGCAAGCGAGCAAGCAAGGCTACTGCGATGCCATCATCCTGCTCCATGCTGCTGGTAAGACCAGGGGAAGCAGGCAACACAAGTCAAAAGAAAAGCTCTGCCAGCTCTGCTTGTCCAGTCCAAAATACACAGACTCCAGGAAACCAAAGACCTTCCCAGATCGTATACTGCAAGCTGTGCTACCTCTTCCTGTGTGTGTGTGTGTGGGGGGGGAGATCATGAAAGGAGCAGGCAGGAGGGAAGACAAAGAGCATAAAGTAAGCCAAGGCTAAAATGCAGAGCATATGCGACTATTGATTAAAGGGTGTATTGCAGCCTACATTCTAAGACATACCTCTCTTCTCCCTCTTTCTCCCTTGGCTTTTCCTCGTCCCACCTTCCACGTCGTCACCTTCCACGTCCTCACCTTTACATCGCTGGCGTTCCTCTGCGCAGCTTTCCTCTCTCCTCAGCATCCCCCCCTGTGAGGCATGTCCTCATCCGCGACAGCTCCTCGGTCAAAGTCCTACGACAACTAACACTTTGCACTGTCCAGCAGTTCGTCCACTTTCATGAGCGTGTTTACTCCCTGCACCCTTCTAAAACGATTGTAAGCTTCCCGCAGCATTTCCCATCCATACTGCCCGAACCTGCTTTACTACATACGCTTCCTCCACAAAAACACCATCCTCTTAACTTAGTAGGGTTTCTCAAACGTCGGATCGGATCGGATATGACCCCCATCCGTATCCGATCCGACTTGCCAAGGTCGGATATCGGATCTATTCGATCCGACGCTTGTCGGATGACAGCCTCATCCGATCCGACTTTCATTCGATCCGACATCCATTCGATCCGACATCATTCGATCCGACGTCCATTCGATCCGACATCCATCCGATCCGACATCATTCGATCCGACATCCATTCGATCCGACACCCATTCGATCCGACATCCATTCGATCCGACACTCATTCGATCCGACATCCATTCGATCCGACACCCATTCGATCCGACATCCATTCGATCCGACATCCATTCGATCCGACACCCATTCGATCCGACACCCATTCGATCCGACGTTTATTCGATCCGACCCTCATTCGAGGCACCCATGCTCTCATCCGACCTTCATTCGACGCACTCATTCTTTGATTTGACCTTTATTCCCTTTGATGACTCTTCGTACTTCATCCATGACACTCATCGCAACCATTTATCTACCTATATTGCTCAATCGAACTTCCGAGGTAGTCAGCCCAGGAATCAAGCAACATCTGCTCCCTGATCCTAGGATCACTAAGGCGATTCCTTGTGTATGGCAAAAGTGTGCGCGCTTTTGAGAAGCATCTCTCTGACGGTGCTGAGCTCGCTGGGATAGCCAAAAAGTCCCTCGCCATTTTGGCCAAGATAGGATATTCTTCATGATGCTTTTCCCACCACGGAAGACACTTCACATGGAGTTTTCGCTGCGACACAAATAACTCCAAGTCGTCTTCTTTCGGTTGCTTGGTCATTCCAAGAAGCCTAAGCTCCACGTCATCATCATCAGAGTCTGGAAGCGGTTGCGTGAGCTCTTCGTCCAAATCGATTGCGGTATCGGCGTACTGGCTGGTCCATGTGCAATATTCACCAGAGTCCAGTAGTAAGTACACAGAGATACGAACGCGTCTACTATCGTAGACTCCTTAACAAAGACCAACGAGTCCAATCAAAACAGTGAAAGTGCTTGCCTAGAAGATACAAAATGTCATATCTAGAAGCTTGGCTCCAGGTACCAATCATGGACCTTCGCCAGCACGAACTACATGAACCAGAAAGATGTTCCTGGTCCGGATCAGTCATCCGGTACCCATGCTATGTAGTATTGGCGTAACGTCTAATGAATTAGGATCATGGCCAATCATTCAGAAGCTAGGACACGCGCCAGGCTATAGCCTTCCGCTATCCATCTCTTGGCAATGACTCCTTCACCTATCTATTTACCCAACATTACATCTCTGTAGTAACAATAAACATGTATAAATACCGGTGTGTGGTCAGTGTGGACCGACATCTTTTTCTCACTTACTTTCCTATCATAAAACTTGCCTACACGTTTCATTTTTTTAAGTGAAGTGCCAACACACCCCACACACCACATATCAAAACCTTAAAGCCTAAAAAATAACCTTAAAAACAAAACTCCACGTCACCATGCCCAAGATGATCAAGAAAACCGCTCGTCAGACTCGTGGAGAGAAAATTGCCGCCGCCGCCAAGCTTGCCGCCGCTCAACGTATCGAAGCCGCCGAAACCAAGCCCGACGATGCCCTTCGTCTGAATGAAGAACCTGAAATGGAGGCTGCTAGCAACTCCTCGACGGAGTCGACGCCGAACCCGGAGACAGCCGCTGTCACTACACCGATCGTCACCACACCAGCCATCGCTACACCAGCCATCGCTACACCAGACGACAACACTCAAGCCGTTGTGATCCCGGTCGTCACTCCGCCCCTTATGCCGACCGTCAGGCTTCCAGGAGCAGCCGCTCTGCGTGATGAAGATGTAACGATGTCGGAATGGAGTTATGAGGGTGAAAACTCCTCGGATACTGAATCCGAGATGGACCGAGAAGACGAAAAAGAGGCTATGATGATTGCAAGAGCCGCCGAACTGTACGTGGGTAATAAACCAATCACTAACGCTGAAGAACAGCATGCTGCGGTTGCCAAGCAAGGTACCAATCAGGATCTCCTGGATGGCATGTACAACCGTAGGGATCGATTGATCCAACGTATGGTAACAGTCATGCGTTTAAACGAGAGCGCTGAAAAAGAGGCGCGAGAAATCAACCTGAAGACGTACGACGAAGCCGAGCGTACGTTGGAAGAACTGGAGGCGAACATCAAACGATGTGAGAGAGCCTTCAAGCTGTTCGACGACCTCGCCGAAAGGAGATTGACGCTCGCCGCTTCTCCCAAAGGGATAACTGCTCCAACCGTGGAGGCCACTGCTCCGTGTACTGAGGTCGTGGTTAATACAGTGAATGGTAATGACCAGCGCAGGGATAATGCTTCCATGCATCATCAATTGAAAGTTAATGATGATATGCCCCGTTTCTACAAAAACACAGATCCTCGTCAGTTCCTGGACCAGTTGAAGCATATGGTATTGCCCTTTGTCGGTAAGGAACTGTTCCACGCAAACTGCGATAGGTACCTCAGTTATTTGGTCATTAATGAATACCATCAACAGTGCCTGGAATTTGAGTTTAACAAGAGGAGAGAAGAGGGGAAGACTCTTACTTGGGAGGAATGCGAAGTTGTATTTCTAAAGATTGCATTAAGTGAACAAGAGCGTGTGGAACAGATTAAAAAATTACTTGAGACTGGTCGTGAAGAGCATGAATCCTACAGGCAATTCGCCATGAGGATTGCTCGTGACATGAGGCTTTATGGGATCAAAGATGACAATGAAATGGTATTGTCTTTGTTGAGTGCAACGGTGAATCCTGACACTTTCAACATGATGGTCACCCGCCTGCAGGTTTTAAATCAAAGTGCAGAGATGAGGTTTACCTCTATTGATGACTTTACTAAAATTATGAGCAATCTGCTTGGACCCTTAGCCGCCACCGCAAAGAAGGCTTATGCAACCGCTGTTAAAGATAACAGAAGGAACACCGGTCCCTATCGTCTTCAGAAGAAGATGAATGCTGCACCGTTCGCTCCGCAAGTCAGAGTTCAAGAGCAGCAGGTTAAGAGAATGCCTTTCCCTTTTCATTGTGCATCATGTGGCCCCAATAAGAGCCACAACACTGCCAATTGCATCGGGAATTGCTCCTACTGTGGCAAGAAGGGCCATGCCTGGAATGATTGCCGATTCCGCAAACATGCAGGATCAGGTGATGGTAACACAGGTACTCAAATGAATAGAGGAAACGGCAACTTTGCCGGCAATGCTCCTTCTATGACAAACAATAACACATTCCGTCCTCACAATGGTAATGTCAAAGTGTGTGCCGTTTCTATTTCCCATAATGGACGCAATATTCGTACAGGTGCTGATAAAAACATTCTACTCTCTGAACAGGTCCTGCCCGAAGCTTCCAAAAGAAGCAATGAGCCAGTTAATGAACAAGTCAAGGATCGTGAGAATACAATTAGTAGAATCAATATGTGCAATAGCAACAATAAATCAGAAAAAATCAGTGCAAATATCGTGTCAAAAAGTAATGGAAAAGAAGAGGAGTTGAATGTGAAAGTCCCAAAGAAGACTACGAGATTGAGTAAGCGATTTCGTAAAAGAAAAAGAGCTCAAGCCCTCATCCATCTTGTGGATAAGAAAGGTCCGCTGAGTTTGACAGAAGCAACAAGAGTCAATAGGCATCTTGATCCGCCCCGTTGTGAAACAACACTCGTACCAAAGGACATGCGTATGACTTCATCTACAACTCCTAAAGTGTCGAGCATGTACGTCGATGACTACTCAGATATCGATCTTGTTCAGATGATGATCCAGGAACAACAACAAAAGTTTGATGAGGACTTTGGTAAAGAACCATCGCACAAAGACGTCAAAGTGTCCTCTTTAAACACACTGAATGATGGTGAGTTTGGGATTGCTAAATTGCAAGCGTCGATGGAAAATGCTGAGAAACGAATCGTTGTCTCCATCATGTTAGACGACGAAAGATATGATGCCTTGTTAGATACAGGGGCTACTGATAGCTGTATCAGGAAAGATATTGTTCTCAAACATGGGAAGCAAATCATTCCTGTAGAAGGACTAATCACCTTAGCTGACGAAAGTACTGTACCTCGAATTGGTCGTACAGAGAGTGTTGAACTACATTATGGTTCTCATTCTGTATCTGCTTCGCTTGAGGTGATTGATCAGTGCAACCCTTTTATCATCGGCATGGATCTTTTCCATCAACTTGGCTTTAGTATATCCGGTTTAAATAATCCTGGCGAAGACGCTAATCAATTACCAGAACCAGAAGAAGATAAAAAACCTTCACTCATTCCTGGGCAACTGCCACAAGAGGAACTAACACAAGAGTTCATCAAGGCTAAAGAGGGATTTATGGAACATATTGTAGCCAAATTGAAGGCAAACGCAGCGATACCCAAAAACAGCTATTGCGATATACCAGAAATGAAAGTATACCTTCCAGTACCAGAAGGCACAGTGTTGTTTCGAAGACCTCGGCCATTTGCAGAAAAATTAAAAAGTGTCTTTGATGATGCGATAGACAGATGGCTGAACGATGATGTTATCACGCTTGCCCCTGTCGGAAATGTTCATAATAACACACTAACCCTAGCTGCTAAGAAAGATGCGCAGGGAAGTAAAACACTATGGCGAGTCTGTCTTGACCCAAGGCCTTTGAATAGGTTCTTGCCTGATGATAATTATCCTCTGCCTTTGATCTCCGACCTTATCGGAAAACTTGCAGGGAACTCGATCTACTCTACAATCGATCTGTCCCAAGCATATCATCGGTTACCGGTACATCAAGATGACCAGCCACTGACAGCATTCATGCATAAAGGAACGCAATATATGTTTAAGAAAGCACCATTTGGGCTTAAGCCTTTATCAAGTCTCTTTCAACGAGGAATGTCAAGGATCCTCGGTGATCTGCCGTTTGTGCTCAATTTTATTGATGACATTGTGATCTTCTCAAAAAATCGTGAAGAACACGCTGAGCATGTACGTACTGTAATTGAAAGGCTTACTGAAGCCAAACTCATAATCAATGAGAAGAAATGCAACTTTTACAGTACCCAGATCGCGTTGCTAGGATTTGTGGTTGGCCTGCACGGCAAAAGTGTCGATCCCGTCAAATTCGCCAACATTGACGAATGGGATGAGCCAACAACGGCAAAGCAAGTTCAATCCTATCTAGGCACGTTCAACTTTTTCAGAGAATACATCCCGATGTTCAGTACGGTTGCGGCGCCGTTAGATGCACTTCGCAGTCGAACCGAACCATTCACGTTGAACAAAGAGCAAAAAGAAGCTTTCGAGACTTTGAAAAAACTCCTTACAAATGCGCCTATTCTATCTTTTCCTGACTTCAAGTTGCCATTTTATGTGGCAACGGATGCTTCAGATGTTGGCATTGGAGCTGTTCTGTATCAACTAGCAAAAGGCAAAGCTTATCCAAAAGATACAAGATACGTCTCTTTTATGGCCAGATCCCTTCAAGACAGAGAACGCAAGTACAGTGCAACGAAAAAAGAGTTGCTCGGAATAGTCTTTGCTTTAAATAAGTTCCATTACTATTTATGGGGTAACCATTTCGAACTGTACACTGATCATCGTGCATTGATGTTCATTCATTCACAGCAGAATTTGAACTCCATGATGACTACATGGCAGGATACTCTCCTGAATTATTCATTCACTGTTCATTATCGTCCTGGCATCCTCAATGTGCTGCCGGATGCACTTTCGCGCTTATTCCCTGCGAGAATAAGACGCTACTCAGAACCTAAAGAGGAAGATCGCAAGATAGCTCTTGCCTATATGCATGTTCTTCAAAATGAAGAAACCGAGAGGGTTACTGTACCTGAAAAGGAAAGAGAAGAGATCCTATTTAAGTCGCATGCGATGGGTCATATCGGCACAAATGCCATGGTTGCAGAAATTCATAGACAAGGACAAACTTGGCCTAAATTGGCGAACGACTGCTCAGAATTCATTAAGCGTTGTCGTGAATGCCAGCGTATAAACATTGCGCGTAAAGGATATCATCCGATGAAAGCTGTTCATGCACACCTTCCAGGAGAACACTTTGCCATTGATCTTGCCGGACCATTCAAAACGTCTGAAGATAACAATGTTTATCTGCTAGTCATGGTAGATGTTTGCACTAGATTCGTGTTGCTGGATGCTATACCAAATAAATCAGCTTACACGGTGGCTAAAGCCCTGTTCAACCGCTTCACGCTTATTGGATTTCCAAAAGTTCTTCAATCCGATAATGGTAAAGAATTTGTCAACGAAGTTGTCAGGATAATGGTATCCCAAATGTACATCAACCATAGGCTTATTACGCCTTATCATCCAAGAGGAAATGGAGTGGCAGAGAATCATGTTAAATCCTCCTGCAATATGATCCGCAAAATGGTTCAAGACAGAAGTCACCATTGGGATCGGCATGTTCCATTCATTCAATTGTCAATGAATACGAGAACTGTGCACTTGCACAACTCATCTCCATTCTCGCTCTTCTTCGCGCGACAAGCTAACGGCTTTAGTAACTATACTAATGATGAGGGACAACCGCTGAGTCAAGAGAAATTACTTGAACGACTAAAATACATGACAGAAGTAGTATTTCCTGCGGTTGCTGAAAAGGCAAAATATACGCAAGCAAAAATGATTGCCCGCTTCAATGCAACTGTACTTCACAATGAATATCCAGATGGTGCAAAGGTGATGACCCTTGATCCTCTTAAGGGAGACAAGTTGACTCCGCGCTATGAAGGACCGTACACAGTGGTGCAGAGAACAAGCACTGGTGCATACGTCCTCAAAGACGGCACAGGAGAAGTTCTGGGACGTAATTACGCGCCATCTCAGTTAAAACTTGTGCTTGACGACTTCGAAGATACTGAGACGTACGAAGTTGAGGCCATTGTGGATCATCGACCTAGCAGAGCGACTCCCCACGCGAGTGAATACTTCGTCAAGTGGAAAGGATTCTCCTCTGATAAAAATACCTGGGAACCAGAGGAACATTTCATTGAGCGCCGTTGTATTGCCGAATATTGGGCTGATAACCATGCGAAGCATGCTACCCCTTCAGCTTTACCAGCCAAGAGGAAAAGGGCTGCTCGCGTCATGAAGTCGCGCAAACTCTCTAAGAATTAATCTCAAACGACTCTGTTTCATATGCCGTATCATACCCTGGAACTCGTGCCTCGTTCTCCAAGGGGAGGGGAAGCTGTGCAATATTCACCAGAGTCCAGTAGTAAGTACACAGAGATACGAACGCGTCTACTATCGTAGACTCCTTAACAAAGACCAACGAGTCCAATCAAAACAGTGAAAGTGCTTGCCTAGAAGATACAAAATGTCATATCTAGAAGCTTGGCTCCAGGTACCAATCATGGACCTTCGCCAGCACGAACTACATGAACCAGAAAGATGTTCCTGGTCCGGATCAGTCATCCGGTACCCATGCTATGTAGTATTGGCGTAACGTCTAATGAATTAGGATCATGGCCAATCATTCAGAAGCTAGGACACGCGCCAGGCTATAGCCTTCCGCTATCCATCTCTTGGCAATGACTCCTTCACCTATCTATTTACCCAACATTACATCTCTGTAGTAACAATAAACATGTATAAATACCGGTGTGTGGTCAGTGTGGACCGACATCTTTTTCTCACTTACTTTCCTATCATAAAACTTGCCTACACGTTTCAGTCCACACGTCGCGGACGGATTCCCTGGCATTCCTCTCGTACACACTCCCCCACTTCTCTTCAGTCCAGTACTGAAAGCGCATTGACGGATGAACCGCCGTCGCGACAGAGTAGATGGGCGACTTGTCGGTATCCGCGTAGTACTTCTTGAGCTTCTCATATGCCGCTGTGACACCTTGGCATATGTCTGGGTAATGAGCCCTATTCTTACTCAGAAATTCCTCCAGAGACTTCATCATGTTGTTGTAAATAATAATCGTCAGCGGAATAGTAACATACGTCTTGCTGGCGCAAGCGTCTGTCGTCAGTCTGTCGAAAGTCTCGAGAAGGTCTCTCAGAAGTTTAAGACCTCGCCACTCCGCCTCCTCAATAATCATATCATCCAGTCCGTCTGTCGCAAGTACGGTTTCTCAAACGTCGAGTCGAGTCGAATATGCACCCCATTCGGGTTCGACTCGACTTTCTGGTGTCGAATGTCGAATACGTTCGACTCGACCTATGTCGAATGAAAGCGTTATTCGACTCGACCATCATTCGACTCGACAGCATTCGACTCGACGATATTCGGCTCGACAGTCATTCGACTCGACTGATAATCGACTCGACAGCCATTCGACTCGACAGCCATTCGACTCGACAGCCATTCGACTCGACTGATATTCGACTCGATAGCCATTCGATTCGACACTCCATTCGACTCGACACTCATTCGACTCGACTGATAACCGACTCGACACTCATTCGACGCGACTGATATTCGAGTCGAAAGTCATCCGGCTCGACGGATATTTGACCTGATCTTAAACTGACCCGACAGATGCTCGACTCGACGCTCATTCCACTAGCTCTATTACTTGAATCGACCTTTATTCAGTCTATTTGTCGAATATCCGTCGAGCCGCATGAGACTCGAGTCGAATGGCTATCGAGTCGAATGACTGTCGAGTCGAATGGAGTGTCGAGTCGAATGACTGTCGAGTCGAATGGAGTGTCGAGTCGAATGAATGTCGAGTCGAATATCCGTCGAGTCTAATGAGAGCCATGTCGAATGGAGTGTCGAGTCGAATGAGTGTCGAGTCGAATGGCTGTCGAGTCGAATGGATGTCGAGTCGAATGGAGTATCATTCGACAAGTGTCGAGTCGAATAGACCCATCATTCGTATTCGAAAAGTCGAGTCGAACCCGAGTCGAATGTCGAATGTCGAATATTCGTGAGAAACCGTAGTCGCAAGCACCGAGCTGTAGGCAGCCTTGCACTCCACGGCACGTTTGATCATAACATACGTGGACCCCCACCGCGTGCAGACATCAAGTAAAGGTGAAAGCCCCTGGCGGTGTTCTTCAGATGCGCTCTCCTCCCTAAATCTCTCAAGTCGTGGTGGTGAACGCCTAAAGAGTAAAAACCGCGTAAAAAACCGATATATCAGTAAAATAACAAAATATATACACGCAGTTGGGCGCACAGTACGGATCGTAGCGCACAGCAGCGATGTAGCAGATTTTACCTGATCTTCACGATCCCTTTTCTCAACTTGACAAGCGCACGCTGAGTGCGTCTGGTGACGTCCACATGCTCAACCGCGGCGTTGGCGACAGTTTCCACTGTCTCTTGCAGATCAGGTTCATTGTCCTCGTCGGAATCGTCGGCGTCGACACAGATGCTGGTCCTAATGAGGCACTCAGTATCGTCCTCTTCGTCCTCCTCAATATTCAAGGCCTCTGCATCTGCCGGCGCCCTTGCGCCTAGACCATCCTTGCCCAGGAGAGCCTGGACAGCAAGGTTAAGGACATGCGCAAGACACGGCACATGCTGCTTCGATGCGTTGAAGACTCGCCTATTTGAATATGAATTGTGGAGAGAATAAAGGTTAGTTATATTGGTGGGAGTGTTGTTGCTGTGAGCTTGTGGTGGCATAGTGACCCGTGTGTTTCTTACCATTCGTTGTGGTTCATGCGCGTGTAGTCCTCAAACAGCGAGGCGAGCTTGAGGACATTGGAACCGTTGTCGCTGGTAATCGACATGACTTTCCGCTGCAGGCTGAACTTCTCCACGACGGCGATGAAGACATCCCGCAACGCCTCGCCTGTGTGTGGACCTCTGAGACGTTCGAAGCCGATTGTGATATCCTGCTGCTTCCAGTTATCATCAATCCAGTGGGCCGTCACGGCTAGAAACGACATTTGATACTTGCTTGTCCAACCATCCAGAGTGAACGAAACCATGGAGACCTTTGCGAGGTTCTCTATGATCTGACTCTCCGCCTCGGTGTACCAGTCCGTAATCTAGAGTGCAAAAAGGCAACACCCACGGAGGGAAAGATGTATGGCAATATTTGTTAGAAAAACGTTGACATATGTCGCGGTTGTTCATATTCATCGCATCCAACGTTCTTCCTTGTCGACATACCCGTCTGGTTATGGTACTATTGGAGCAAAGCTTCACTTCCTCCGGGGATGGCGCTGCTGCCGCAATTTTGAGGAGCTCCAGCATATCGGGGGATTCGGCCAACGTGTACGGTAGCTTATGGCGGACCAGGACTTTGCAGAACTGCCGTTGAAGAATCTCCTTTGAAAACTGCACGGAGCTTCTTTTTCCCAAATTCGTAAAAGCGTTTTTGAGAGGGCCCGACAGGCGAGATCCTTCCTGTGGGGTGGTTGCATTGAGTTTATGGTCGCTTATGAGGTGATTCCTGATGTTGCTGGTAGAACTTTTGAGCCATACATAGCCTGTTTTCTGTATACAGCCTTTGACCAAACAGAAGATCCTGGTCTTGCCGGACTTATCAGTTCGCTTCTCAGACCAGCGCCAAACCCAACTTCCTTCCTTGTCCGACTTGCTTAGCTTGCCCTCTGACTTCCTCGTTGCGCCTGTTGAAGAGAGTGCCGGGGAGGGAAGATCAAACGTAGAAACCGAGCGGAGACTTTGCTGTTCTGGGCTTCCTAGAATTACGCTGGCATCATCATCGTCTTCCAGTTCCAGTTGCTGTCCGAGGGGCTAAAGAGAAAAGAAGAGTGGAGGTTAGCTATTGCACAGTTGTAGAGGGATGGAGGTAACCAAGTTGCTCATTCATGCTTACCATGTCAGCGAAGAGATCATTTGAACAAGATTCAGACATTGAACTTGAGAGGATGGAGAGTAGAGGTTATAGGATGCAGAGATGATGGCGAACACAGGCAATGGAGCGCAGAGATGATGCTGAGCAGAGAAGATTGCGAGCTGCAATGGTGGAATGAGACGCAAGAAGGAGAGGGAAGAATGAGATGCTGAGGCAAGAGACAGGAGATGAGAGAAAGAAAGAAAAGAAAGAACTAATGACGAGCTTAGATGGTCGAATGTAAAAAAGAGAAGCAAAATGAGAGAGAGAGATGATTCGCGATTCATGTTGGACATGGTTGTATGTACTTGTACTCGTGAAGGAACGGGGTAATGAATGGCGTTGTTGTTTTTTCATACAGAAAAGAAAAAAGAAAAAACAAATGCAGCGTTAGCGTACTTTCAAGATGCTAAAGAAAAAAAAATGCATGCACGCCAATCACATATAGTTATATGTTGGTACACAAACCTGTTTTCGGATGAATGTCGGATCGAATGAAAGTCGGATCGGATGACAGTCGGATCGGATAATAGTCGGATCGGATCAACGTCGGATCGGATAATAGTCGGATCGGATCAACGTCGGATCGGATAACAGTCGGATCGAATGACAGCCGAGTCGGATGAAAGTCGGATGGGATAAATGTCAAGTCGGATGAACGTCGGATCGAATAAAATGTCGGATCGGATGAGCGTCGGATCGAATGAACGTCGGATCGAATAGGCGTCGGATCGAATAAAGTCGGATCGGATGGGAGCTTCATCCGACAACCGTCGGATCGGATAGAGGCATCATCCGTATCCGAAAAGTCGGATCGAATGCGGATCGGATGTCGGATGTCGGATATTCGTGAGAAACCGTACTCTTAAGCGAGCCAGACAGTTCTTGAACAGCAGAAGCAACCTCAAAGAGCTGAAAGCACCTTCTCCCAAACTCTCTGTAAGTGCAAGGTCCCTCTATAAGTGCAAGGCCACTCTCTAAGTGCAAGCGCTCCCTAAGTGCAAGACCTCCTTAAAATGAAAACTTCTCTATTCGAATACCTCTGTAATTCGAAAACCTCTGTAATTGATTCCCCTCTGCTAGAATTTCACACCTCATTAAATTTCACACTTCCCAATTTCATATTTGAGAGCAATTGAAGGTGTGTAATAGTTCGCCAATGCCCCCCGAAGCTCTAAATATTCGGTTGCTGAGATTTTCACACTTCTAAAAAATTCACACTTCCTCGATTTTATATTTAAGAGCAATTGGAGGTGTACAACAGTTCCCAAACATCTCTAGACCCCCAAAATGCATGGTGGCAGAGATTTTCACACGTGTCAAAAATGTCACACTTCCTCGATTTCTTGTTTAAAGCAATTGAAGGTGCGCAACAGTTACCCAACACACCTCAAAGCCCAGAATTGTAACAGTAGTGCCCAGTCACAACGAGTATATAGAGTAGGGTAGTACGATACTTGCAAATACAACTCTTTTCCAGCTATTAGACCTGACCCCTGCTACAAGAATGCTCGGCTCCTAAGATTTTCACACTTGTGAAAAATTTCACACTACTGCATTTCACAATTATTGTAAGTACAACTTCAGGCGTATTAAATTTAATATGTGATATGTCAATTTCATATCAATCGAATAAGCAAATGTCATTTGATGTTCCAATGTCCATTGATCGTATATTTTCATTTCATGTTTGTCCTTCAATCGAGTGATTCATGTCATTTAACCTTGTCTTGTCATTTGAGAGCCCATTTTAAGGTATATTCTAGGGTTTTTTAGGGTTTTTTAGGGTTTTTTAGGGTTTTTTAGGGTTTTTTAGGGTTTTTTAGGGTTTTTTAGGGTTTTTTTAGGGTTTTTAGGGTTTTTTAGGGTTTTTTAGGGTTTTTTAGGGTTTTTTAGGGTTTTTTAGGGTTTTTTAGGGTTTTTTAGGGTTTTTTAGGGTTTTTTTAGGGTTTTTAGGGTTTTTTAGGGTTTTTTAGGGTTTTTTAGGGTTTTTTAGGGTTTTTTAGGGTTTTTTAGGGTTTTTTAGGGTTTTTTAGGGTTTTTTAGGGTTTTTTAGGGTTTTTA